>CM038347.1:27677614-29158710 GCA_021464625.1 Proterorhinus semilunaris | reverse complement strand
CACTGTATAACAATGAATGAGATAGTGAGTTAAGTTTAAAACTATTCGTCAACATTTTTTTCACATACAGTGCCTCTCGAAAGTACTAATACACCTTGAACTTTTGCACATTTTGTCATGTTTACGACCCTAAAACGTAAAGATTTAATTTAGAATTTTTTACTGAAAGTTCACACACAAGTAACAGACAACTGTGAATCAAAATGATACATGATTCTGTTATTTTTCAAAAAATAGAAAAGTGAAAAGTGGTGCGTGCATAAGTATTCATACAGCATTTTCTGAGTGCATTAAATTGCCTTTATAACATTCATAATGACTGCAGAATGTTCACACCTTGTTCTAACCATTAAATAGAGGCCACCTGTGCGTAATCTACTCTCAGTATAATTCCAGCTGTTCTGTGAGGGCCTCAGAGCTATGGTCAGAGTGTATTGGTCACTAAACAACATCATGAAGGCCAAGGAGCTCACCAGAGAGGTCAGGGATAAAGCTGTGGAGAAGTTTAAAGCAGCGTTAAGTTATACAAAGATTTCCCAAGATTTGAACATCTCACAGAGCACTGTTCAATCCATCATTCGGAAATGGAAAGAGTATAGCACCACTGCGAACTTACCAAGACACGGCCGTCCACCTAAACTAACAGACCGAACAAGGAGAGCACTGGTCAGAAATGCAACCAAGTGCCCCAAGATAACTCTGGAGGAGCTGCGACGTACTGGCGCTGAGCTGGGGGAATCTGTACATGGGACAACTATAAGTCGTACTCTACACAAATCTGGCCTTCATGGACGAGTGGCAAGAAGAAAGCCATTATTACTAAATCTACAATGGAATGGTTTAAAAACAAACATATTAATGTGTTAGAATGGCCCAGTCAAAGTCCTGACCTAAATCCTATTGAAAATCTGTGGCAAGACCTGAAAACTGCTGTTCACAAACACTCTCATTCTAATTTGGCAGAGCTTGAGTAGTTTTGTAAAGAGGAATGGGCTAAAATGTCAGTCTCTAGATGTGCAAACCTTGTAAAGGTAAAAAGCAAAAGGGGGTTCCACAAAGTATTAAGTCATGCTGTATGAATACTTATGCATGCCCCACTTTTCACTTTTCTATTTTTTTAAACAACAGAATCATGTATCATTTTGCTTTCACTTCACAGTTGTCTGTTACATGTGTGTGAACTTTCAGTAAAAAATTCAAAATAAAATCTTAACGTTTAGGGTTGTAAACATGAAAAAAGGTTCAAGGTGTATTAGTACTTTCGTAAGGCACTGCAGCTCTGACATCTCAATTCTTCACAAGAATGAGTTCATAAGCATGTTTCTCACTGTGGGGGTTGCCCCACATGGAAGGATGAGTCAAATGCAGAGCACACATTTCCCGACAGGGACGAGAAAGTACACCTGAACTTTAACCTTAAGATTTTTAGAAATGAATTCATAAACATTGTTTTTACTCGTCATAACATGTAAAAGTTGTTCATCAAGTTTGAGAAACATACAGTAAAGGGAGTCTCTTCGACTTTCACAATCCCAGCACCTGTCAACAATCAGGTCCTGTTAGTAGTGCTGTATTGTTTTATCACTGCTTTGCTGTGATATTAAAAGCCAATTAAAGCAGCTCTCCACTGCTTTTACAGTCTGTTGCCTGCCAGGACAGGGGAGGGCAGAACTGTACACCTTACCATACAATTTATTCACCTGGTCAGCCAAGCATTGACAATTGAAATATTTCCAAAACTTGCTTTAAAGCAGTATGTCACAAGTTAATTTTGTGTTTGGTGCATGACTCAAACCCAGGTACAGTCTGAAAAGCTATCATAAGAAACATTTACACAGGTACCACAGACTGCAAGTTGCATCTTCCAGCCGTTTTGTTGACTTCAAATTTATATACAGTATGTATATGTCTGTGCCTCACCAGCAGCAAGCCTCACCTCTTGACATCCCCGTGCACGAGCGGTGTCTGTCCCTCTGGAGGGCAGTGGAGGTACTGGAGGGCTTTGGCTGCTCCTTTTACAATGGACACTCTTTGAGACCAAGACAAGCAAATACCATTCTATATGAGGAACAAATAATCCAAGGGTTACATGTCCATTGGTCCATTTATCACTGTGTAAAAAACACAAATTTACATCTAATAGAATAGACGTGTCTGATAGTACTACACAGAGCTTTTTGTGATATTTAGTGCTTAGTCAAAAATGTACTGACTCCCTAACAACAAACGCGTACGAATCTAAGATACAGTAGCTTACTGGGCGTAGTTGATCGTCCAAAGATCTGTTTTCCATGAAGCTGTAGATGAGACAGTATGTCCCATCTACATCACTGTAGCCCAAAAGGTCAACGATATTCGGGTGTCGGAATCTGAAAATAAATGTACAAATCCCTTTATCGTACTTGTGCATCTGTGAACATGTAAAAGGCTTTTTGAGTAGTACCTTGAAATTAAGTTAAGTTTACTGACATCATGATTACACATGAATGACTCAAAAGTGTCCCCATTATTCTTTTCATTTTTTTTTAAGGCCACATGGTGGCTGGGTGTTGTTAGTGGTTTGATCCGCGGACCGCGTGTCAGATGCTTCAACCTAAAATATGCACCAGCTAGGGGTGCTGGTTTCCCAATCAGAGGTATGCAAGAACTTACCAAGGAGTACTTGGAATTATTTCAGATTAAAAAATGAAACTGGATAGTAGTTCAATATTATATTTTCAAAGTAAAGTTAAAGCACTACCAAGTAACTTGTTTACCATAATAAATCATTTTCGTAGTTCCTCTGGGGGTGTAATACAAGTGTTAATGGGATGATTGGGGGGTCTTTCATCTCCCGCTGGTGTTTCTGGCCACAATTGCAACTTCGCTGCCACCGGGTCAGAGTCACCAATACACACTAATGGAGTCACAAAGAAGAAGCTAACAGGCAAAGCTAACTGCGGGCTAGCGCCACTTAAACAGTATTTACAGCCAAGTTTGAGTGAAAAAAATGTATCTCCATTGTGTAATTGGATGTACAATATCCCAGTGATCCCCAACCACCAGGTCGGGGACCAGTACCGGGCCGTGTCGTATTTGCTACCGGGCCGCAGAGAAATGAAAGAAAAAGAAAAGAAGCATTTTCTTCTATGTCTCTTTGGCCTGTCCACACGCCAATTAGCTCGTATATATGAAACTCCTGATAGAAAGTCTCCCTACAAATCCTTTGGACTCGAGTTCATCTGGTTTTATTACAGACAGAATCAGCGCAGCCTCGTGCAGCTGAATGTGTTACGCAGCTCCAACGTCTTTCTGTCACCAGCGCTGCTGAGCGTCTGCTCTCTCCCTCCGCTCGCGCACATTTTTCCAAAAGCTCATCGCGTTGCAGCCTCACAAGTTTTTGTCACAGCCTTTAATGGTTTCACAGGACGGAGAGCTGTATTTATCCGCGGCGGCCTCTCCCTTTCTCTCCTGTGTCCGCCTCCCGCTGCAGCGCGCTGCGGTCAAAGGGCTGCCTTGCAATTAACGTGAACCTGGCCCCCCATCATACTAAAAAAATTATAAAAAATATGTCAATCGTTTGTGCTGTTTTGTGCTGTGAAATGTTTTGTTTGTGCTGTTATCGTTTTTGAGATATTAATGATTGTTTTATTGGTCAGATCTAAGGTCAGCCACTTCCTCTACATCTGTGCTGTTTTGTGTTGTAAAGATTTACGTTTGTGCAGTTTCGTTTTTTAAACTATTACAAACTTTAGAGCCTGGAGGCGTCTACGCTCGTCCTCATCTGAAGCGCGCCCACGTGTCAGGAGTGCACGACACACACGGATGTACGTTTGGCTAGAAGCTGCAAATGAAATGTTCCTCGGGGAGAAATAAAGTCTTCTGAATCTGAACACACTGCATGCAAAAACAATCATTAACATCTCAAAAACGATAACAGCACAAGTTTTACAGCACAAAACAGCACATATACATATACAATTTTGAGTATGATGGGGGGGCCAGGTTCACGTTAATTGCGTTGCATGCTGTAAAAAGCGTTTCTCAGCGCGTTCCCCCATCACCCCCATCTGAGTTTAGTTGACCACTTCCGAAATAATCAGAAGTATAAATGAACTCTAGACCCGAGGAACACGGGAGACATGAAGGTTGGGACGCACCGCTTCTGACCATGAACCGAGCTCTCGATCAGGAGAAAGGTAACTGGTTGATTTAAGGATGGCTCAAATGCAGTGGACAGTATTGTAGACCTGAACCTTCACGCCCAATACCGAAGTTCTCTCAAAAGTGCACACATTTGAAAGATTACATTTTCTGTTTTACATATTCACTTTTATGATATGACCACATTTAAGTTAGGGTTTTAGCGTCTTGTGTTTTTAACTGTACTATGTCACAATCTCCATAAGATATTTCAGTTGAGACTGGTTATCAGTAAAAACAAACACATGTGACTCACTTCGAGAGTTTCTCCACTTCAGTCTTAAAACTGTCTCTGAGCAGCTTCCAGTCCAAAGAACAGTCCTGAAAGAAGCAAACAAAACTGAACAAAAAAATAATTTGAATACATTTATGCAAAAAATGCTCAATTTAAAAGAGGGCGATAAGGAGGTTTTTGAAGGAGACATAATTAACAAATGATTATCAATGCAAATAGTCATAAATAAATAACAATTTAATCTAAACCATCTTATTAAAATTACCTCAATTATGCAATTTTTATGTGAAAAAAGAAAGTGTTATCTTAGTGCTTATTTGACCTTTCAGTCACTCGACGGCTGTATGGGTGCTTAGCAGGGCGCCGTTACTTTCCGTGGCCCCCCAAGACGCTCCAGTACCAACTGTTTTTAGGGTTTCTGGTAGGTTTTCACTGCTGATTGAACCGTCTCCATGGTAACGCATACGCTCCATCCAGAAAACCTACCAAAAACCTAAAAAACAATTGATCCTATAGCGTCCATGGCCACTGGGATGGAAAGTCAAGGCACCAAGCTAACCATAGTCGCTGGATCACTGAAAGGTCAAACAAGCACCAATATAACACTTTTATTTTTACATAGAAAGTTCGTACAGTAATATTAACTAGGCTTTTGCCACTTTTGGAAAAGAAGATAAACAGATCCATGTAACAAACACTGACAGTTTTCATGTAACTGAAAGGAATAGTGCTGGCCCATTGTTAAGCGCACAAACAACTCAATCCTGCACCTTCTTGCTCTCTGAATCTTTGTCTCTGTACCGTTTTGAATTTCTTGACAGCGCAGTCCGTGTTCCTCAGGTTGGCTCTGTAGACCTCTCCGAATCCCCCCTCGCCAACCTTAAGAGCGGCGCAGAAACCAAGTGTCCCAGTGTGCACCTCTTCGTAGGCCCAGGCCATGACCCCCGATGTGCACACTCCCAGTGAAAATGCTGCGGAAGTTGCTAAGTCACAGAGAGGCTGTGGAGAGACAGGGTCTGGAGTTTAAGACCAATTCAAAACTCGTACGTGAAGTAACATTCGTGATCAAATCGGTTGTTTTTAATGGCTACTGTAAAAGAGACTGATGGATTTCTGTCTTGTTTTCATGCAATTTTGCACAAATTAAATTGAGCTAACACAAGAAAATGGCACACGAGCAGAGCAAAAAAACAAGCAAAAGGTTTTTGCACAGAAAATTTATTGGTAAGGCAGTTGTAGCCACTATTCATCACTTGTGTGGCATAAAGTTTTATTTACATGACATGTTAAGGCTAATGGGTCTTCCACGCCCATTGACTCAATGGCAGAGACTCAACAAAGACCAGCTAGTTGAGTGATACTTTTGGCAGTTTTGGATCCCTCTTCCTAGGAAGAGCCTGGGTCTTTTTAGACCGCTCCAGTTTGCTCCACTAGAAACGAAACGTCCTCAACTTTACCAAAACCCAGTCCAGTCGATGATTTAACCTTTTCTACGATAGATCCTCCCTGGATGAATGAGAGCCTTCACAAACACATTTACATCACATGCATTTCAAAAGTTAAAATGAATCCTGCTGTAAGCATTAGTCATTTTATTCAAACTGCAAACCTCCGAGCGTACAGGGACCAGTGTTGGGTAAATTACTTAAAAATAGTAATATATTTTATATTAGTAGTTACAGCTTTGAAAATGTAACATGTTTGTATTACATATTACTGTTTCAAAAATGTAGCCGAGTTACACTACAAAAGTGCAGTCAAAGATGTCCTTTTCCTTCGCTTTCCCCATTAATTCTCCTGTGTTTTGTTTTGACGACCTTAGCTACACAAAACTGCAGCTCTTATACACGAACTTTCAACTTGATTTGGTGGTGCATTTTATTTGGGGAGTTTTTGTTTGTTTGTACATAAATACAAACCTTTGAGATGCTCTTGTAACTTGAATTGTAATGACTGATATATTACCAGTTTACCAGTAAATTCCTCAGTTACAGAAAAAAGTTATATATTTTTGTAAATCGTTACTTTGTAATACATTACCCCCAACACTGATAGGGATTAAGATGAGTTTTCTCGCTGGATTAACAAAACATGTAACGGCCCTTTTTAAATGAACAGAGGACCAGGATGTGGGTTCCATAAAAAAGCCATAAATCCCATCCATAACATAGACAAAGGTTCTTTAGAAATTTTCCGCGCTCTGTAGTTTAACGCTCATCTCTCCTCCAAGAAGCTAATGAGCCTCGCTGCGAATGATGAGAGGCTTAAACTACAGAGTACAGATTAGGGGTGGTCCATATCGTATTGCATATCGTTAGCGCAATATAATTTTTTTAATATCGTTGTAATTTTTAATATCGTTGTGAACACGATATCATTTATGTTAAGCTCAGCTCCATCAGAGCAGCATAAACACTGACTGTAGAACACGGGGGCAGGTGCTGAAAAAGTAAAATGAAATGAAGGATGTAAACTGCTTGAGTAGATTATTAGTATGCTGTTAAAAAGAAAACTGAATGTAGAGGCCAAGTACAAATCATTATAATTTAAATAAAAACTAATGTTAAAAAGGTTAAAATATTAAAAACATGGTAGAATTAATGTGCTTATAAGATTTTTGGTGCATATTGGTAAAAAGTGTACTGCCCCTTTAAGATCAGGCCCACTCCGGTCGCCTTACGTCGATTCTCATTTATTGATTATTCAGATCTTGAGAGCTGTGGAAGCGAACGGTTTTCTTACCTGCGAACTGCTAGCTTATATTAAGAATCTTTCTTTTGTGAGTTTATGTTCCCTTTTGTAACAAAGTAATAAATCAGTGATTGTTTATCTTTTAAACAACGTTTCCGAGGTGGATTTGTGGAACTGTTTTTTCTACACTGCAAATGAAACTAAATGCTTGGAGTGCTGTAGTAGTAGTGTAAGCTATCGCATATCTCAAGATTTCAAACCTCTACACTGAATATCACTGAATTAATCTTCCCAAAAGGGGAAGATTAATTGGGATTTTGAAGTATTTTGTCCATTGTAAATTATATCATCAAAATATATGGTTATTGTGATATTTCTTTTTTTATATCGTGATATAGATTTTAGGCCATATCGCCCTGCCCTATTACAGATGACGGCTCAAGGACCTTTGTCTACCGCAGTCCGGGATTTTCTATTTTTGTGGAGGAGGCGCACTCACCTGTGGCAACGTATGCACAGACAACATCTCTGATTCGACGGCAGACCCGAGTTCTGGAGGCTGGGGTTTGGGTAACAGCATGGCAGATGGATCAGTGGGCGGGGCTCCAGGGGATGGAGACGCTGGCCGGAGAGGAGATGTCATACGAGGAGGAAATGAAGATGCCCCTAAAAAGAAATTAACATTCACATTTAAATCAATATTATCAAAGCCCATCTTGAAAGACCTTGTACCGGATATTTGTGTCAACAAACAATGACAGAAGAAGCGAGTACGAATTACCAGCTTTTCAAATGCACTTTTCTTCAGTAGCTGCTCTGGTTTTAAAGTTTTGTTCAGAGGAAGCCACAGTTTTCACACCGCAAACAGAAGTCTACGCTTCACAAACCACTACATTCACACTCGTAATTTTACCACTACACTCAAAATGTGACTAGATGAAAAGCTGACTTATCTCAAAGCATAAATGAAAATAGACAAACATTACACATTACGGAAAGGTGATTTAGTAAAATTGTGGTTAAGTCCTTGTCTAATCTGAAGTTGGTCCTCACTTAGATCTGATTTGGTCCCGGTTTAGTTCAGGTTCAGCTCTGGTTCGGTCTTCACATTCGCAAGTAAACTAATTAATTAAAGTTGGTAGTGCTTTCCAGTGAAGTTGACCATTTCTGGGAAGAATAGGTGTAGGAGCAAATATCCTTTCTTCCATCCAATTTATATTGTTTGAAGGGGCCATTCTCGTTTCCAATTTAGGCACGCCTATATTTCATTCTACCACTGGGGGGCAGGGTGGAGACCCGTCCATATGGACTCGCCTGTGCCAGGGCATTGGATGTCGGGAGGTCACACTGTTTTAACCTTTTAAACCGAGCTTATTTTCTCCAATTTGACTTTACCCAAATCTAAAAACGTCTTTAAAAAAAAAGGTCAATAGCGACAAAAACGAGACAATAGGCTTTTTGGTTGCAGACCTTACAATTTCTTCATCACTCCATTTAATAATATTGCATAACGTTATGATTTAATTATTAGAACTGGTACAGAGACTTCAATTACTGTTCAGCAAACATGAAGATGTCATGTCAAAAACTGAATCTTAATATTTAGAGGATGACCAATATATAATGGCAATCGGTCGATGATACAGTGCCTTGCGAAAGTATTCGGCCCCCTTGAACTTTTCGACCTTTTTGCCACATTTCAGGCTTCAAACATATATGTAATCTTTCCTTTTCAACTGGTGAATTCCCCAACCTCATGAAGATTGCCAAGGTCGTTCCAATTTATAAAAGTGGGGATAATCATCAATTCACAAACTACAGACCCATCTCTATACTTCCTCAATTATCCAAGATTTTGGAAAAACTTTTTGCTGCTCGTCTGGACAGGTTCATAAATAAACATAATTTACTCAGTGACTGTCAATATGGGTTCAGAAATAACAGGTCAACGGCACACGCCTTAATCAATCTAACCGAAGACGTCACTAACCATATTGACAATAAACTGTATTCTTTGGGTATATTCATAGACCTCCAGAAAGCTTTTGACACTATAGATCATGAAATACTCTTAAATAAACTACAAAATAATGGGATTAGAGGGATCGCAAACAATTGGTTGAAGTCATATCTGACTGAAAGTAAACAGTACGTACAAATTGATGAACATGTATCAGGTTGGAGGAACATAACATGCGGCGTCCCCCAAGGGTCGATATTAGGACCTAAATTGTTTTTGTTGTACATTAATGATCTGTGTGAAGTTTCAACAAAGTTAAAATTTATACTGTTTGCTGATGACACAACAATATTATGCTCCAGCAAAGATCTTCAGCTGCTCATATCAGAGGTCACAACAGAATTATACAAACTCAAAGAGTGGTTTAATAGGAACAAACTATCGCTGAACATATTGAAAACAAAAATGATCCTATTTGGTAAACGGAATAGTAAAGTTCAAATTAAAATCAACATTGAAAACACTCAAATAGAACAAGTAAAGGAATATACATTTCTGGGTGTGATCTTTAATCATAAGTTTAGTTGGAGACCACATATAGACAATATACGTCGGAAAGTGGCGAAAAATGTGGCCATAATGGGCAAGTGTAGATTTTTTCTGGACCAAAAGGCTCTCTTCACCCTGTACTGTTCCTTAATCCTACCGTACATGCACTATTGCTCGGAGGTCTGGGGAAATACCTACAATAGTCATTTGCTGGCTTTATATAGGCTCCAAAAGAAGGCCATCAGAATTGTGCACAATGTTGGGTATAGCGACCATACAAATATACTGTTCCTAAAATCTAATACCATGAAAATTGATGACCTGATAAATCTAAATACTTTGTTACAAATGTATAAAGCTGTAAATAACCAGCTCCCAAACAACATACAACAAATGTTTTGTAATAGAGAGGGAAGTTACAATCTAAGGGGTTCTCAAAATCTGAAAGTACAGTTTAGTCATTCAACCCTCAAAAGTCTCTGTATCACTCGGAGAGGTGTAAATCAGTGGAATAAGTTAGAAGAACACTTAAAAGATGCTGCTAGTCTACTACAATTTAAAAGACTGTATAAGAGAAGTGTGTTTGAGAGATATGTAACAGACCTGTGATCAGTATCATTTTTAGTAAATATTCTTGTTATTTTGTGCATAAATTTGCGAAGTACCACATCATTACTGGAATAATCAATGTCACCAACTCTAAAGTATTTTGATTTGTATTACAGGAACTGAGCGCAAGTAATGAATGAAAGATAAGCGAAAATGCTGTCACTGCTGCTTCCACCGGTAATTACTAAGTAAAATAGAATCAGGGCAGGCGAGAGATGGAGCTGTTGGAGGCACCCCCTTTCAATAGGTTCATAAACCTTGTCTTTTTAAAGCAACACTCAGTATAGGTTACAAAACTGCTCACATCTACAATTTAGTTAGGGCAGCAGGGTGGGGGCTTGCTGATGGGGGGTTGCTGGCCCTTACCAGCGGGCCACACTACACCCTGGCTTTTTAGCGCACCTCAATGAATGGGGCAGACAATCACAATCCACTGACAATAAACCATAACCAATATTAATGATTCATGCAGTGGAAATGGGAAGGACAGCAAGGTGAAGCATGATATTTTGGAAAATGCAATTTACCATCGTCATAAAGGTGATGGTGATAATGGTATGTATGCATGTAGGTATGTATGTGTATGCATCTATATTATAAAAAACAATGAGAAATATATACTTCAATGAAGTAAATCACTAGAATGGTGACCTGTTGTTATAAGTAATGATCGAACTTGGTATTTTCTAAATGGGTAGAAAAAAAAATTAAAATTAAAATTAAAAAAAGTCTTGTAACTTATTATTATCTGAAATATCTTTGTTATTATTACCCCTATTGGGGAATGCCTGCAGCTGGAAAATAAATGCAGTTGAATAGGGGGTAGGCACTTATAAGCTTTCTTGCTTCGGCCTACTCCTTTTGAGGTAGTTTTTTGTTTTTGTTTCAATCTTTATTATTATCTATTTTTTTCTGAAAATAATGTTAATGTAAATAATGTAATAATGTGCAATGATGTGATAATGTAAAACGTAAACTGCTCAAATAAACTATAAAACTAGACTAAAGATATAAAACTGTAATTTTTTGTGAAGAACCAACAACAAGTGGGACACAATCATGAAGTGAAACGAAATTTATTGGGTATTTCAAACATTTTTAACAAATAAAAAACTGAAAAATTGGACGTGCAAAATTATTCAGCCCCCGTAAGTTAATACTTTGTAGTGCCACCTTTTGCTGCGATTACTGCTGTAAACCGCTGTAGATTTTGCTTTATGTTTTGGATCATTGTCTTGTTGGAAGACAAATCTCCGTCCCAGTCTCAGGTCTTTTGCAGACTCCATCAGGTTTTCTTCCAGAATGGTCCTGTATTTGGCTCCATCCATCTTCCCATCAATTTTAACCATCTTCCCTGTCCCTGCTGAAGAAAAGCAGGCCCAAACCATGATGCTGCCACCACCATGTTTGACAGTGGGGATGGTGTGTTCAGGGTGATGAGCTGTGTTGCTTTTACGCCAAACATAACGTTTTGCATTGTTGCCAAAAAGTTCGATTTTGGTTTCATCTGACCAGAGCACCTTCTTCCACATGTTCGGTGTGTCTCCCTGGTGGCTTGTGGCACACTTTAAACAACACTTTTTATGGATATCTTTAAGAAATTGCTTTCTTCTTGCCACTCTTCCATAAAGGACAGAGTTGTGCAGTATACGACTGATTGTTGTCCTATGGACAGAGTCTCCCACCTCAGCTGTACATTTCTGCAGTTCATCCAGAGTGATCATGGGCCTCTTGGCAGCATCTCTGATCAGTTTTCTCCTTGTATGAGCTGAAAGTTTAGAGGGACGGCCGGGTCTTTGTAGATTTGCAGTGGTCTGATACTCCTTCCATTTCAATATTATCACTTGCACAGTGCTCCTTGGGATGTTTAAAGCTTGGGAAATCTTTGTGTATCCAAATCTGGCTTTAAACTTCTCCACAACAGTATCTCGGACCTGCCTGGTGTGTTCCTTGTTCTTCATGATGCTCTCTGCACTTTAAACTGACCTCTGAGACTATCACAGAGCAGGTGCATTTATACGGAGACTTGTTTACACACAGGTGGATTCTATTTATCATCATTAGTCATTTAGGTCAACATTGGATCATTCAGAGATCCTCACTGAACTTCTGGAGAGAGTTTGCTGCACTGAAAGTAAAGGGGCTGAATAATTTTGCACGCCCAATTTTTCAGTTGTTTATTTGTTAAAAATGTTTGAAGTATCCCATACATTTCTTTCACTTCTTGATTGTGTCCCACTTGTTGGGATTACAGTTTTATATCTTTATGTTTGAAGCCTGAAATGTGGCAAAAGGTCGAAAAGTTCAAGGGGGCCGAATACTTTCGCAAGGCACTGTATGTCGATTAAAGGCCGATGTCTGTGGAAACAAAAGTGACCTCTCAGATAGTATTTTATATATTTTATGTTGCAAACTTGCTTATAATTTTAACCATAAGAGATAGAGACTTAAAGCTTTTTTGTTTTGGAATCTGATGATTTTTGTCTTTTAAACTAGCTCTCTCTGAAGTACCGACTTAAAGCAGAACTAAGTAACTTGTTTACCTTAATAAATCCTTTTCGTAGTCCCTCTGGGGATAATACAAGTGTTGACCAAAGGGGACAGGGCTTTCTCTGTGGAATGACCTGCCTCTCCACATAAGAGCTGCACAGACACTTGACCATTTTAAATCTTTGCTTAAGACACATTTCTATGCAAAAGCTTTTAACACTGTCTAGCATCATGGCCAAAATCGGAGCTGTTAGTGCTTTGCTACTTGTATATTGTGTTTTGTTTATTATTATTTTATTATTATTTTTTGTACTGTAGACCTTTTTGTGAAGCACTTTGGTCAACAACAGTTGTTTTAAATGTGCTATATAAATAAATTTTATTTGATTTGAGGACAGTACAATAACAAGGACCGTGACGTCGCCCGGTATGGCGCAGCCGGGGCCCCACCCTGGAGCCGGGCCTGGGGTTGGGGCTCGAATGCGAGCGTCTGGTGGTCGGGCCTCTGCCCACGGGGCCCGGCCGGGCACAGCCCGAAAGGACGACGTGGGCCCGCCCTCCTGTGGACCCACCACCCGCAGAGGGATCCGTAGGGGTCGGGTGCAGAGAGGACTGGGTGGCAGTCGAAGGCAGGTGCCTCGACGACCTGGTCCGCGTGCGCAGCTTCTGGCGTTCGGGACATGGAACGTCACCTCGCTGGGGGGGGAAGGAGCCTGAGCTCGTGCGGGAGGTTGAGAGATACCGGCTAGATATAGTCGGGCTCACCTCCACGCACAGCCTGGGTTCCGGATCCCAACTCCTGGA
Organism: Proterorhinus semilunaris; assembly: GCA_021464625.1. Lineage (NCBI taxonomy): Eukaryota > Metazoa > Chordata > Actinopteri > Gobiiformes > Gobiidae > Proterorhinus > Proterorhinus semilunaris. The sequence continues at coordinate 29,145,190 of CM038347.1, read as the reverse complement.
GAGGGGCTGGACGCTCCATTTTTCTGGAGTTGGGCGGCGGGCTGGGGTGGGTTTGCTTATTGCCCCCCAGCTCAGCCGTCACGTGTTGGAGTTCACCCCGGTGAACGAGAGGGTCGCGTCCCTACGCCTTCGGGTCGGGGACAGGTCTCTCACCGTTGTCTCGGCCTACGGGCCCAACATCGGTGCAGAGTATCCGGCCTTCTTGGAGTCCCTGGGAAGGGTACTAGATGGTGCTCCGGCTGGGGACTCCATTGTTCTACTGGGGGACTTCAACGCCCACGTGGGTAACGACAGTGAGACCTGGGTGGGGGTGATGGGGAAGAACGGCCTCCCCGATCGGAACCCGAGTGGTGTTCTTTTATTGGACTTCTGTGCTAGTTACGGTTTGTCCATAACGAACACCATGTTCGAGCACAAGGGTGTCCATATGTGCACGTGGCACCAGAACACCCTAGGCAGGAGGTCGATGATCGACTTTGTAGTTGTGTCATCTGATCTCCGACCGTGTGTCTCGGACACTCGAGTGAAGAGAGGGGCTGAGCTGTCAACCGATCACCACCTGGTGGTGAGCTGGATCCGCTGGCAGGAAAGGAAGACGGTCAGACCTGGCAGGCCCAAACGTGTTGTGAGGGTCTGTTGGGAACGTCTGGTGGATCCCTCTGTCAGTAGGGTCTTTAACTCCCACCTCCGGAAGAGCTTCACCCAGATTCCGAGGGAGGTTGGGGACATCGAGTCCGAGTGGACCATGTTCTCCTCCTCCATTGTCGATGCGGCTGCTCGTAGTTTTGGCCGTAAGGTCTCTGGTGCCTGTTGCAGCGGCAAACCCCGAACCCGGTGGTGGCGCCCGGAGGTAAGGGATGCCGTCAAGCTGAAGAAGGAGTCCTACCTGGCCTTGTTGGCTTGTGGGACTCCGGAGGCAGCTGAGAGGTACCAGCAGGCCAAGCGTGCTGCAGCTCGTGCGGTCAAAGAGGCAAAAACTCGGGTCTGGGAGGAGTTTGGAGAAGCCATGGTGGAGGACTATCGGTCGGCCTCGAAGAGATTCTGGCAAACCATCCGGCGCCTCAGGTGGGGGAAGCAGTGCTTCACCAACACTGTTTACGTGTTACGCTCGTCCATCACCCAGGCTGAAGTCACCGAGGTGGTTAGAAAGCTCCTCGGTGGCAGGGCCCCGGGGGTGGATGAGATTCGTCCCGAGTACCTTAAGTCTCTGGATGTTGTGGTCTTGGCTGACACGTCTCTGCAACATCGCGTGGCGGTCGGGGACAGTGCCTCTGGATTGGCAGACCGGGGTGGTGGTCCCTCTCTTCAAGAAGGGGGGTCGGAGAGTGTGCTCCAATTACAGAGGGATTACACTCCTCAGCCTCCCTGGTAAGGTCTACTCCAGGGTGCTGGAGAGGAGGATCCGGTCGATAGTCGAACCTCGGATTCAGGAGGAACAATGCGGTTTTCGTCCTGGTCGTGGAACACTGGACCAGCTCTATACCCTTCATCGGGTGCTCGAGGGTTTGTGGGAGTTCGCCCAACCAGTCCACATGTGCTTTGTTGATCTGGAGTAAGTGCTCTACTAAGGGCTGCCCGTTCCCTGTATGACCACAGCAGGAGCTTGGTTCGCATCGCCGGCAGTAAGTCAGACCTGTTGGGCTCCGCCAGGGCTGCCCTTTGTCACCGGTTCTGTTCATTACCTATATGGACAGAATTTGTAGGCGCAGCCAGGGGCCGGAGGGTGTCCGGTTTGGGAACCTCAGAATCTCATCTCTGCTGTTTGCAGACGATGTTGTTCTGTTGACTTCATCAAATCAGGACCTCCAGTGCGCACTGGGGCGGTTTTCAGCCGAGTGTGAAGCGGCCAGGATGAGGATCAGCACCTCCAAATCTGAGGCCATGGTTCTCCACCGGAAAAAGGTGGTTTCCCCGCTTCAGGTCGGTGGGGAGTCCTTGCCTCAAGTGGAGGAGTTCAAGTATCTCGGGGTCATGTTCACAAGTGAGGGACGGATGGAGCGTGAGATCGATAGACGGGTCGGTGCGGCGACCGATCAATCCGATCAATCTATGTTCCCACCCTCACCTATGGTCATGAGATTTGGGTAATTACCGAAAGGACAAGATCGCGAATACAAGTGGCCGAAATGAGTTTCCTTCGCAGGGTGGCTGGGCGCACCCTCCGAGATCGGGTAAGGAGCTCAGTTACCCGGGAGGAGCTCGGACTCGAGTCGCTACTCCTCCACGTTGAAAGGAGCCAGCTGAGGTGGCTAGGGCATCTGTTCCGGATGCCTCCTGGTCGCCTCCCTCGGGAGGTGCTCCAGGCATGTCCCACTGGGAGGAGGCCTCATGGAAGGCCCAGGACACGCTGGTGGGACTATGTCTCCGAGCTGGCCTGGTGTCGCCTCGGGGTCCCCCCAGAACAGCTGGAGGAGGTGTGCGTGGATCGGGAAGTCTGGGCATCTCTGCTGAGACTGCTGCCCCCGCGACCCGGCCCCGGATAAAGCGGAAGAAAATGGATGGATGGATGGATGGATATATGATTTTATTTGAAGTGTTAATGGGATGATCGGGGGGTCTTTCATCTCCCCCTGGTGTCTTTGGCCCGAAAACCACAATTGCAACTTGCCTGCCACCGGGTCGCAGCCACCAATACACACTAATGGAATCATGAAGAAGAAGCTAACAGGCTAACGGGCAAAGCTAAGCTTTGTCTTTTCTGTCAGCGTAGTATTTACTCTCACAGACAATTAATGAGTCATACAAGGGGGTGTGGCCTAGCCAAGGGGCTTTAGCCATTTTCTGACGGACAATAAACATATTTATCACACACCAATAAAGTCAAGCCAAAAGCTGGTCCATGTGGATGTTTTTTCACAGCAAATGATTCAGTAGAAGCAAAAATTGGCTCTTGTTAGCTAATATAGCATAAAGCTAACGCTAGCTTCGCTAGCTTCTTCGTTAGCATTGTCAGTTTTTTAAGTATTTATGAGCTGTTGAACCAATTCCAAACATGCCATCTGCATCTATGCCTCAAGTAAAGCGCCCCCTGCTGTCACAGTTCAACACTGACACATTTTACAGTTTAGAAGCATCATACATGGGATTATAGACAAGACATTTTTATAAATTGGCCAAAAATATCGGTGGTGCATATTGGGATCGAGGGAAGGTGTGCACATTTTAATTCTAAGCAAAAGTAGGACCTTCGTTCCACTCAATTTGCTGCTGTTGTCGTGATATAATCAGGAAACAATGCTAACAACGTGCTGCTGCTATGTTATGACATCACACGCATTTCCTCTACTGCAGTGGTTCTCAACCTTTTCAGTTCTACACCAATGGCTGCTTGTAGCAGAGATTCACTACGACGACATTAGGGGCTGACATTGGCCGCCATTGCTGTAGTACCTCCATTTAGCAGCGGCAGAACAAGCTAGTTTTACATTGCATAGCATTGGACTTTAGACACGTTCTAAACAACTGTAAAGCCTGGTGCCTATTTTTTTTTAACTTTCTACAGCTAGATATTGCTCCTATGATAACATAACATATACTAATGAGGGCCGGACTGTTAGCATTGGAGGTGCTATGACCGAACTACACATCACGCAAGGACCGAGTCTACAGTGAAGATCCCGCCCGTATGCTCTTTTTAGAAACATGCTTCGTCAGAGCTGGAGAGGAGGAGTCTGTAAATCCGCCATGATTTCCTCCTTGAATGTAGTAATTTTATCAAATAGGGAGGAGCAAGTAATGACGGTCTATTAATATGTGTAGGCTCTATACGCACTTCCCCCAGTCCGTGGAACCCCTACATATTGTTGCTATATCTGCACTGTACCCCTAATGTATTATGTGATTACGTGTCTCACATCTGAAGAGCCGCTTTGATACAATTCCAGGCCCAGTGAAAAGTCCTTATTTAATAATCCATGTAAGTGCCAGATTCAATTCTTTTTGTATACTAGGGCTGGGCGATTTAAAAAACATAAAATAAATCGCGATTATTTTCCCCATACTGATTGATCTCGATTTTCGATTTGATTATATTTTTTTATAATAAATTAAATACATCTTGCTGATTCATAAAATACATCTTTTATTCAAACCTCAGCTCAAACAAATACAAATGCTTTCATCAAGTCTCAAACGATCGATTATTAAGCCCTACGAGTAGAGATTGCGATTTTGATTAAATTTAGATTAACTGCCCAGCCCTATTGGATACTTATTTTAGCCCAAGCTGTTAATGAAGCTTATAATTGCACTGTTTTAACTTTGATTAGTTATATAGCTCCTTCTAACATATACATAAAACATACCCTACTTGAGGTCAATATGACAATTATTTGCAGAACAGTACATCATGGTTTTCAGCCGTCCGTGTGCTTGGCAGACAGGTGTTTTTACCTGCACATGACTGCTTTCACACAACTGTCACAGGGCACTAAAAGAAGTCAGAGGAAGTGAGCGAGTGTTCCCTCCCCTTTCACTTGTCTTTCTTTTTTTTTTAGCAGCTAGGGGAACGGAGAGGAGCAGAACTGAAGATCAATGACGAGAGGAGAAATAGTAGCTGACAGTATTATTAAAACAAGCAGTAGCAGTAACCAAACCCAGGAGCAGTAGTGTGTTGTATATCTCACAGTTGTTGATAATGTCTCTGGGCCTCAGTAACTTGAGTCTTTGTAGCAAGTCCAGAAGTTGTCCCACAGATCCGTTCCTGTTCTGCCACTGCAACATCAGCGAATCGGTGCGATCTTCCTTCTTCTTCGCCAGTTGCACGGCGGTTGTGTCAGGGAGAACTTCTGATGCTACAGCGGAGTCAAAATAAAGCACATAACTTATAGTTCTTATAGCTTTATGTTTATGTTTGGGTCTGGCATTTTACAACTTATAAAACAGAATAAGTATCATGCTTTTTTTTATTGATCAGTGGTGTTATAGGCCACACATGTGTAGTCTTCATTGTCTTCGTTCACACTTGTTAGGTTAAGTGGTTAGGATTAGTGGTTATGGTTTGACAACTATAGTGATAACGAGAATAAATTACATTTTTAAGAAACCACTTCTTAAATTGTATTTTCTTTATAATTTCAGCCACAGATATCAAGATATCACGCTCATAATAAGCCTTGACGAAGACCTGGTGGTCGAAACATGTTGGCTTGGCCATCTTAATAAAGGCCTTCCTCGTGCTGTGCATATTTGTTTAGAGTGCCTGGGTTTGCCGCTTTTTTGAGACTTGGATCCCTTTCCCAAGAGCACCTACACAAACATTTTTGGAATACACTGGGACACCTAGAGCAAGCAGTCATTTTGTTGTTTACATCACACTCAGTGTTGTAATAAATCTGAACTAAATCAGTTGTAACAGTGTTTTATTGGTGTCCTGTGAAATTTGTGTACCAATATCAAATACAGCAGGGGTTTTCCAAATGTTTGGCACCACACACCTGAGCTGTAAAAATCAGATCATCCTGTACTCTTCACCAACGTGACGTAATGAGGAAAAATTAAACAAACTGAAATGAAAGAAATGTGAGTGAGCAATACAGAATATTTGGCTCCTATACCGTACAGGAGCCAACCTGTACGTGCTTTGTCACACGTTTGAGTCTTTTGCTACCTCAGTTTCTCAGAAGACAATAAGGTCATTATTTCAGAAATGAGCATAAACTTTACTTAAAAGAAATGTCTCCATGCTCCACCAAATTACTCAACCGTTCCCTAATAATAATAATAATCTAAACGCATAAATAAATCTGAAAGCCCCACACGAGCAAGACAAAACTAAAAGCAGCCACACCAAACTTTTAAAACTTTTTACCAGAGATTGTCTCAGGTGGTAGACTCACCGAACTTGGTCCAGTCCTGGATTGACAGCGCGTCCATGACCCGACAGAACTCATAATGGACCGGGGGCGGCACCTCGTACAGCGGCAGAGCCCTGAGGTCGGGCCGGACTGCGGCCATGGCAGAGTCAGTGCGGCTCCGGAGCTGATACCCGGCGAAACAGCAGAGCAGTCCGCTGATCGGCTTCACCGTGACGTCAGAGTGCTCCGGAACAAATCCGTTCACGTAGAAAACCCAAACCCCAATGGAAAACCACTGTTGAAAACATTCACGTCAGACTTCACTTCCGCCGCCCACATAAACGTTATGCTGCTGTTGCTTCCGGGGAGAGCACCTTCAAAATTAAAGGAATGCTTTAACAGAATTGTTTTTTTAAAAACGAAAACAATCTCCTTTTAGTTCAAACAAAACAGAAAGACCAAGATAGTAACCTCTTAATCCCCAGCTGAACCGAGCACATTTTCCTCAGTTTGGCATTACCCAAATCTAAAAGCTTCTTGAAATCTTGAAAGCAAAAACAAACAAAAAAACCTGACAAAAATACACAACAAAAAAGTAACCAAAGAATAACAGAAAAGTTACAAAAAAGTGACAAAAAAGCAAAAAACGTCACAAAATAGCAACAGAAAAGTGCCAATTAGCGATTGAAAAAGCGCCAAAAATGCTACAAAAATCTATGAAAAAAAAATGCAAAAAAGCGACTGCAACAAAGGAGCAACGCAAGGAAAAAGATAAAAGCTTATGGATCTTTAGAGGTTAAGATGAAGTCAGTTCATCCTCATCATCATAGCTATAGGTTTTATTCATACAATTATTAGCTACATATTATAATATACTACTATCGCTATTATATATTCCATAGGCTATAATATATATTATATTACTCACTGGGCATGTCTTTTCCAAGAGTTGACCACATGATGTATATTACTGGAAGGACTGCCATAATAACACTTTTACACCTTTGTTCACTCCTCTCTATGACGTGTTTCATTCATTACAAATATCCGTTCACAATGATGAATAGGCTAAACTGCAAATGGTGACCATGGTAATATAAGCAATGATAAAAAAATAAGAAGAAAATTATAAAAATAAGTAAACACACTCAGAACTCACAAACTTTTCTATTTTGTATTGTACTGTATTGTATTGTATTGTACTTTGAAATTGGGGTAGGCACTTATAAGCTTTCTTGCTTCGGCCTACTCCTTTTGAGTTATTTATTAAAAATGTTCTTCTTTTTTTTGTGCGAAAATGTAAATGTATGTAAATAATAACGCACTGTAAATAATAGCTCAAATAAATCAAATCAAATCAAATAGTTGGCTAAAACTGAAGTGACTTAAAAGCAGCTCATTCATGGTCATTTTCTCCCTCCGGACCATTCACTGATGTCAAATATCAGCTCAGTTTTGACACAGCAAACCGCAGTGATCAAATACATCTGTTTTCATCTGAGCTGTTGTAATACTTTATTATTTAAAACAATCGATACAGCAAATGTACTAAAAAGTACTTCTTATAGTGACTTTCTACTATACTGCCTTGTCACAAAAACAATAGCAACGAAAATGTATTTTAACCACACAGCTTACTGCTAAATTTAGAAATAAAGAAGGAGCTGCATAGTTAGCCGTTTTATGACAAACAAAACCCACACCGTCAATTCAGGCATGAACAAACAGCAACATGTCATTCAACCTGTGATTAATGACGAAATGTCTCCATGACTCATTCTGTTTCATCACTCCGGAGGAATTCCCATTTTCTCAAAATCAGCTTCAAAAGACAAATAAATAGACTACATACATACCTTTGTATTTTGAAACGTGACGTCAAACACGTGAAAGTGTCGGATTAGATACATCACACGAAATAACAGTTAAACTCCAGATCAGAAGTGAAATAGGTGAAAGGGAAGTGAAAGACGTGAAATGAAAATACTAGTTCAACAGAACTTCCTGTTTGAGCAAATAACTATTTCAAAATATACACAGTATGAAAGCCAGCCTGTACCCACCAGTTAGTTGTTTTTCCTGCAGACAGTTGTAAAACATACAACATTAACCTGGCTCATGTGACCCACTGACCCCAAAGTTTAACAATTCAACAGTTATATGTAGTGTATTTGTAATGTGTCAGATGCTTGTCAGCAGTATCAGTGTGTTGTAGTTTCCCCAAACAAAATAAAGATCAGGAGATGGGTCCGGGTTCTGCATTGAGGTATAGGGCTGTGTAACGTTAAATTCTTTTGTCCAATACCGGTAACAATACTTAGTTTACAATACCGATACCTAAACGATACTTTGTCCGATACCTATACTAAAATATTTGGCCATAAAATCATAAAACAGAACAATAATGTTAATTTATTCCATAAACACTATTGATTTTAAATGTGTATAATTTATTTGAGGTGAAAAAACCAAGTGACTTCCTTTAATGCTGTCCCTGGACCCAATAGGCATCAAAACTTGGATCTAAAGATATACATGCTTTAATTTTTTCGATACCAGTACATTTTTTTCCCGATACCATACTGGTATCGTTTAACGGTACCCTGCCCTAGTGGTCCCCCCACTGCTCTAGACAGGTTGCCCGACGTGGCAGGAGGATACATTTCATGAACCACCATTCAGTGTTTAACTTCTCACCTTTCGCTAACCATGTTGTAAACTTATGGCTGACAATAAACAATGGAGGAAGCAACCCATTTCTCTTAAAAAAATAAAAATTTAAAAAATATGAATGAAACAAAACAGGAACTTTGCTCCTCCTGATCAAAAAACATCTTGGGCTTTTCTATTATACAAGCCGGAGGAACCTTGGGGTTGTGTTCGATCAGATTATCTGTTTGGCGGGTCACTCCAAAACTGTTTTTATCAATTTAGATACATCTCAAAAGTAAGGTTTTGTAAATGTTTTGTAAATCGGATCTTAAACTTATTTGGCTTTCCAAGTAACACCAAGACTAAATCAAACAAGACTCAAAAAGGTCTAAATCAGGACCTAATTGGCCATAACCAGGATAATAATAACCAAACTTGGCGTAAAGGAGAGAGGTGGACCGGCTGTGAGCTCCCATCTCTCCAGGACCTGTTCACCTCCAGGACCCGGAGGCGTGTGGGTCGGATCACAGCTGACCCTTCTCACCCTGGACACGGACTATTCACCCCTCTCCCCTCAGGCAGGAGGCTACGGTCTATCCAGACCCATACCTCCCGCCACTTGAACAGTTTTTTCCCCTCCGCCATCAGACTCATGAACAAAAACAAGTCTCTGTAGCTTAGTTACAAACTCATGGATGTTTCTGCTCTGTTGCAGTGTGCGGTGTGTCCACACTTAGACCCGCTGCTATCACTCATCACTTTATAACACTTAATATCACTTTATATGCCTACACCATAAAGAATAGACAGCTCCTCCTCACTTCTCCCCGTTTACCACAATGACCACGTTCGAGGGGGAAATCATGGCGGATTTACAGGCTCCTCCTCTCCAGCTCTGACGAAGCATGTTTCTTAAAAGGGCATAAGGGAGGGATCTTGACCGTAGACCCGGCCCTGCTTGGCCCTCGCGGGGCGTGTAATGGGCGTGTATTTCTGTTGTAATCGCGCCCATGGCCAGGCAGCGACGTAAACGGCCTGTCAATCAAAGTCAGGCCCTCATTAATTACGCAAGATTTCTAAAATTCTTATCTACGATAAAAACCCTGGTGCCCCATATTGTTTTTAACCCAGCGTAATCACAGGAGGAATATGTAGGTCTAGCCACTTCTAAACCATTAAGCACCAGGCATTAACGTTGTTTTTAATGTGTCTAAAGTCCAATGCATTGCAATGGGGGCATAGCGGTCATATGGAGGTACTACAGCAAAGGTGGAGCAATGGCGGCCTCCAGTGTCGTAGTCAAAAAGCAGAGCAGTCAGGTATGGAGGATTGAAAGTGCCACAATTAAATAAATAAATACACCATTAAATAATTAAATACATGTGTCATTAATTAATTAAATGTGTCATTAATTAATTAAATTACCAATGATTCTGTGTAAAAAAATATATATAATTATTTATCTATTTAATTAATTATTTCATGGTCCTGTGTTGCAGTGTTTCATGAATTAATTTTATCTGTCAAACTCGCCCATCAAAGTTGGAGGGGTGGGTCCTAACACCTGATTGGTCATCCTGCTCATCGAGTCAAGGCAAATCAATTCCAGAATAATGGATTGATGCAGACTAGTGAACATACTCCGATACGCTGGGTGGCGCTATTCTCCCTTACGTAGGTTTGAATACTCAAGCAAAAACAACTAAACACAAGCCTCGATCACTCCATCAAGGGATGTCAAGAAATAACTTTTTTTTAAATTAATATCTGCTGTTTCTCAATAATCGTAAAGAGCACTCATCCGCCCGGTAGGTGGCGGTAAAACCAATGGATGCGGTATATTGCGACCGGGGCATTGAGGCAACGGCACATTCCGACTAGCACCCCTGTAGAGTACTTCTTCTAAAATTTCGGTCACTCTACGGTCAATGCCTTGGTCAGAAAGTGCGGAAATAACTCCAAGAACTTCAATAAATTCCTCTGCTTTATTCTGTATATGCTCGGGGTCTGCAGGTCCTGCTTCCACATACTCAGCAAGGTCTAAAATATCTCGCACCAACTCCCTTGAAACCTCATGAAGGTCCTCCATCAGCGTAGTTTCCAAAAAACACTTCAGGCCAAAGCAATGGATTAGACAAGATTTGAGTTAACCAGGCTTTAGCCCGCCCACAACATTTGATGGGCGAGTTTGACAGATAAAATTAATTCATGAAACACTGCAACACAGGACCATGAAATAATTAATTAAATAGATAAATAATTATATATATATATTTACACAGAATCATTGGTAATTTAATTAATTAATGACACATTTATTTAATTAATGACACATTTATTTAATTATTTAATGGTGCATTTATTTATTTAATTGTGGCACTTTCAATCCTCCATAGTCAGGGGCCATTAGCCTACACATCTGTAAATACAATCCCGCTGTTGTTCAATGTCAAATTGTTGTTGTCTTACCACACGTCACTTTTAATTTATCTTATTTATTTAATATTTTCACATGTTTACATACACTACAGTTGTGCCAATAAGTTCACACACACTGGTGGATTGTTTTTTGGGGCCATTTCTTGAAGAAAATGAATGAAAACACATGGTCAGTGATGTTATGAAGCCATTTATTGTGAAAAAAAATGTGTGAACTAATTTCAAATCATCATAACAAAATACCAAAATGAAAAGTTTTTTGCCCCCTTTAGCATCAGTCACAGCTTGGAATCTTGTGGTAGTTGAGGAGGAGGTTCATCTAATGGTAAAGCGGCCCATTCTTCTTGGCAAAAAGTCCCCGGTTCCTGTAAATTGCTGGGTTGTCTTGCATGAACAGTGCGTTTGAGCTCCCCCCACAGTGGTTCAAAGATATTGAGGTCAGGAGACTGAGATGGCCACTAACAGGACTTTATTTTGCTGGAGCCAGTGGAAGGTCTTGGCCTTGTGTTTTGGATCATTGTCTTGTTGAAACATTCAAGTGTGACCCATGTACAGCTTTCGGGTTGCTGAGTGCAAATTCTCCTCCAGTATTTTTTGATAAGCTACTGCATTCATCCTGCACTTTTCATCAGAGGCCTTGTTGACTCCTCTCCAAACATTTATGGTTGTGAAAAAAAAGTTCAATTTTGGTCTCATCACTCCAAATGATTTTGTTCCAGAAATGTTGAGGCTAGTCTCTGTGCTGTTGGGCACATTGTAAGCGAGATGCTTTGTGGCAATGCAGCCCATTTTTCTTAAGTGCATCCTTATTGTGCTTCTGGAAAAAGCGACACCACTTTTTATTTTTTTATTTTTTTTTATCGCGAATGCCAGAAGAATGAGAGATACAGTGCCTTTGCGAATGTACTAATACACCTTGAACTTTTGCACATTTTGTCATGTTTACAACCCTAAACATAAAGATTTTATTTTGATTTTTTTTTACTGAAAGTTCACTCTGTTTAATGGTTAGGGCAAGGGGTGAACTTTCTGCAGTCATTAGGAATGTCCATCCATCCATCCATTTTCTTCCACTTGTCCGTTGCCGGGTCGTAGGGGCAGCTGTTGGAGTTGCCCAAATCACACTGCACCAGCCCCCATGGCTCCTCCTGCAGGTGGTGGGTCCACAGAAGGACGGCCTCATGGTTCGGGCCTGTTGGTCTCTCATAAGGGGCTTCTGAACTGCTCTTTGTCTGATCCGTCACCTATGACCTGTTTGCCCTGGGAGACCCTCCCAGGGGCACGAAGGCCCCGACAACAGAGCTCCAGGATAATTCGGGCGCTCAAACCCCTCCACCACGTTAAGGTGTCGGTTCCAGGAGGGGCATTAGGAATGTTATAAAGGCAATTTAATGCACTCAGAAAAATGCTGTATGAATATTTATGCACGCCCCACTTTTCACTTTTAATTTTTTGGTAAAATAACAGAATCATGTATCATTTTGCTTTCACTTCACATTTGTCTGTTACTTGTGAACCTTCAGTAAAACATTCTAAATAAAATCTTTACGTTTAGGGTTGTAAACATGACAAAATGTGCAAAAGTTTAAGGTGTATGAGTACTTTCGCAAGGCACTGTAGATATATTTTTTTTCTTCTACAAAGTCAGAAGTTTACATACACTAAAATTACTGTACCTTTAAAGAATGTGGGAAAGTCCAGACGACGATGTCATGTCCTAAGAAAGCACAAGACTGGTTCATCCATGGGTGCAATTTCAAGATGCCTGAAGGTGCCAGGTTCATTGGTTCAATCAATTATTATAAGTATAAAAAAAGATGGAAATTACCAGTCATCATACAGACCATCGTCAGGTTTGGAGGAAAAAGGGTGAATCTTTCAAGCTTGAGAACACCATCCCAACTGTGAAATACGGGGTTGGCAGCATCATGCTGTGGGGTTGTTTGGACTAGTGCACTTCACAAAATAGATAACATCATGAAGAAAGAACTCTATAGGGAAATATTGGAGCCACATCTCAAGACATCAGGCAGGAAGTTAAAGCTCGGGCGCAGATGGGTCTTCCAAATGGACAATGACCCAAAGCAAACTTAAGGAAAACAAAGTCAATGTTTTGAAGTGGCCATTACTAAATCCTGATCTCAATCCAGTTGAAAATGTATGGGCAGAGCTTAAAAGGCATAGGCACACCAGGTGGCCTACAAGTGTGCCTCAGTTAGACCAGTTCTGTTTGGAGGAACGGACCAAAATTCCTGCAAACTATTGTGAGGAGCTTGTGGAAGGAAATCCAAAACGTTTGACCCAAGTTATACAGTTTAAAGGCAATGCTACCAAATATTGATCAAATGTATGTCAACGTTTCTTTAATTCTAATTAACCTAAAAAAGTAAACGTTATTTCTGGTTTCAGGTCACACAGTGAGAAAAAATGCATATGTGTCTTTTTATATAGAGTTTGTAAACATCTGGTTCCCCATTTAACATTCAGGACCAATAGGCTAATATGTGTGTAATACCAAAGAGGTAACTTTTTAAAATAAATTATTACAGTTCAGTTATTGTAACATTTTATCAATTAAATAGGAATTCTCAGACAAGTATAAAGAAACAAAGTTGTACCTTTGCACTTCACCGCTCACTTTGCTACCTTGTGGGAACTAGACAAGTGATACCATCAAGAAAACGTCAGCCATCTGTATCAAGGAAATTCCTGCTGTTGTCGGACACATTTTTACCCATTTCTTTTTGATAAAATCACACATTTAAATATGTCAGAAGAACAGGCTGGTGTTGGGAGATGTGCAAACAGGTAGGCCTAGGCTGTGTAACGTAATGAAACTTTGCTGCCTCCTGTTGGTTTGACTGCAGCAGCATGAACTCAATGAACTTGATCAAAATTGGGCATTGAGGTTTTATTTTAATTGATAAACTATAGCCTAGTAGGGACACAGCCACAACCAATTTCCCAAACTCCTCTCATGTGTGGGAAAACATTTGGTCTACATGACCATTGTAGGACTAATGAAGGACTTCACATTATCAGTGCAGGTGTGTGTGTTCCATGGAAGGGATTTTGACAATCTTATAGTTAATACTTTAGGCATGACTGCTGTGTACCTGTGTAACTGTGAACTTCAATACGGCGCAGCTTAGTATAACAACAACATGTTATGTTACAAGAAAACTGTGACATGCAGCTGGGTTAGTCTCAGACACTGATTTGAGGTTCGCCTTCTTTGACCGACGATTCAAGATGCCGCGATACGACACTTTCCAAAATAAAGGCGTTTTTATGGTCATGCGTGTGCTCTCGCGATGCTTGAGCTGGAAATGGAGTTTTAAGGGGGCGGGGTGCAGCAGGAGAGAGCGGAGATGTTTGGCTTTTTTATCCAAAATTATTTATTTAAATAAAAATGGCCGCCGTGGAGAGCGGAGAGGACAGAATGTAAGTGTTTTCGTGCATTTTATCCTTGTTTGGGATCCTTCTCCCTGCGCTGCGCACATCTGCGTGTCGTATGTTTTATTCCAGTGTAAGTGCGCTGGTTTTTGGCCCAGCTTGTCTCCGTGGAGCGGGGTTAGCGCCAATACGTCACCAACTTCAGCTCCGTACTTTAGCGCGGCTGCTGTGGCCGGAGCGGGGCGGACCAGAGCCGAGGCTGCAGCCTTCTGCCAGTGCGCCCTGTCCGGCCCTGACCTCCGCAGAGCCCCGGGGGGGACACAGTGGCTCCCGGGGCGTTATCCGTCACGAGAGCAGCTGCAGCACGGTCACTGCTCGATCAGCTCCTCGCTCACAGCTAGCGGAGGTTTAGCCTTAGCTCGGTTTTGTTATTGCTGCCTTATACAAGTGCCATACACAGATGCCTGGCTCGAGGGTTCAGGGCAGGACACCCCCACAGCGGCCTGAGCTAACCCTGACCACGGTGTCCGACAGGATAGGGATGTCCCGAGCATAGCCGAACTAAGCAAAATTAATATTAGCGACAGTTAAAAGTATATACTCTGATTTAAATAAATAATTTAAATTGCTGTGATTATTTGTATCCCTTTATTCTATTACCTTTTACTTTACCCCATTACCAGATAAAAGTGAATACACCAATAACATGTACAAAGTATAGACAAGCGAAATACTTTTTTATTCTTCCTAGAACTGAGTTGGGTATCAAAGTATTGCAAAAGTACTGTATGTATAGCATTGCAAAAGCCTACATGGCTTCTGATGCGATACATGTATCACAACAAAGACGTATTGCGATATATGGCAGAACGGTATTTTGTCCCGGCCCTAGTAAAAACAAAAGTCAAATAACCAATGTAGTGTGCAGCGCTCCCATCCATTCACATGCCTTACTACTATGCTTCACTAACAACCTTTTTTTTTAATCGGTTGTAATTGATCATCTTTCAGCATGCAGAACGTTTCAGAGTTGGTAATAGTCCGTATAATGAATGGTTTGATTATTAAATTAGCTGGCCCTCTGATGTACTCTCGTGTTGAGTTGTTCTGTTGTTGGTTAAAGTTCCTGTTTGACATGTCGCTCTGTGTAAATGTGGTGTGAAGTCGAACGGAAACAACAAATAACTGCAGACAGCCTCCTGTTACAGCTCTGAACATCTGAACCTCAGATGATTGACTTCTTAAAAGAAATATTATTATCCAACTGAATCTGTTTGCATTAAGATATGAGATATAAACAAATGTATCAAGTTGATCTGGTTCAATAACTACCTGATTTATCTACCTCAGGAAAAATCCATCATATATGAATTGACAGATTACCAAAATAGTTTTCAAAGTTTCACAGTTGGCTGACCCTGCTTTGTAATGCCACACATTATCATTTACAAGATTTAAAAGCCCTTTTGCCAGGACTCGTGATTTTAGTTGAATCTATAAGAGGCAAACATCAATGCACATAAGTACATTCATGCAAAGCTTTTTGGTAATACTTTATGAGCAATTAGTGTATAAAAACAAAGAACAAGCTTGTACTGAAATTCTATGAGACTAAAGATTTTAGTTTTATGTTTGTCTCTTTTCCAGGGAGGAAGGTGCTGAAGCCGAAGAAGTGTCGCAGTCTCCTCCTCCTCCCAAAGAAAAACCGAGAACCCACAGTAAAACTAAGAAGAACCGAAAAGAACGAAAAGAGGCGGGACATGAAGACCCTCCTATGGCCACCAGCCGAACTTCTACTGCAACCTCCACAACTACTACTTCAGCAAGAGCAGCCGAGGCCCAAGGCCAAGAGGTCAGAAGGCAATGAGGTTGAGTGTTTCCTAGATACTAGACTAGGGGCTTTTAAACTTTTGTCTCCACCCCTTATCGAACAGAAAAAATCCCAAGGAAATCTCAAGCGTCGCCCCGTCGCAATCAATGTGACATTTAAATGAGAGTATTTTGTGATTTTCCTATTGGAACAGATGTTTCATCAATAATTATACACTTTTAACAACAGAAAATGATTTTTTTGTGAATAATTTTTTATTAAAATTTGTTTAAACATTACCATATTGTTTTAGCTCAAAGTCTGTCAGAACGTGGATTCTCAGACCACGCAGAAGGGTGGTTTAAAGACAACCTGTCCAACAGAACCCACAGTGTTCAAATGGAGGGTTCTGCTTCTGAGGTTTTGCAGACCCAAAGCGGATTTATTTATACATAAAGTCTGAAATGGAATCGGAAGAAGCTAAAGCTTATTGGGCCTCATTCACGACTGTTCATAACACGTTCTTAAGCACAAATTTGTTCTTAAGGCCTTTGTAGGAAGGTTTTTGGCATTCACAAAATGTGGTCTTAGCTGAAAACATTCCTCTCTAAGAACAAATCCTAAGAACAGTCTGGAGGACTCTTGGGCACAAAGAAATCTCCAGTTCTGTACACGATCATGCTCCTGATGGAACCCAACATTATGAGTCATATTTATACATATTAAATCATTTATTAATTAATTCCAGAATGTAAATATAATTATAATACGTTTCAGATGCCTTTTATACAGAAATAAGTTGGTAATATCACTAGTACTTTTATTAATGGCAAGTAAAGTACCAAGGTACTGTATTACTGCTAAAAAATGTGAATACTGTCGTTCACAAATAATGTAGCATTAAATGCCAGGCATGAAAATCACTCACCTTTCGGCGAAATTTGCCGTTTTGAAACCACAGTTGTGCATCACGCACAACCAGCAATTTTTTATTTATAGCCTAATAGTTATAGTGTTATAGTTATTTTCAACATGTTTATATAACACAATGAATTCAATTGTATTTTAAAGGTTGGATATTGTTTTGGGTTTAGAGAGTAGGCTGCTAGACATTTTTGAAGTGAGCTTAAAAGACAAATTACAAAGCTCTAAAATAAAAAATAAAGGCCTATATTTTTGTATGAGAGGCTTTTGCCAATACAATGTATTCAAATCTGAATTACATAACATTGTATTGTCTGTCAATGATGATGGAAGAGAAGTGGTTACAGCGTGTCCGCCATCTTTTGTTTGGGTTATACTTAAGCGTTTGTGTGCTCTTCCCACATTATGCCTCATATACTGTAAGTATTAGACCCGGTGACAGACTGATATGAAATGGCTTGCATAAAAAGGAGGCCATAATATTTTTGACTCATGAAGTAAAGTTTCTCCAGCTCTCCTAAGGTTGACTCAAAATGCATCAGATTGATGCTTTAAGATATGAAATTAAAAAATTAAAAAAATGTCCCCAAGAGGAGGAATATCCTCCTCACCTTTTTCACCCCTGACCCATTTTCATGCCTGAAATGCACTGCATAAACGTTATTTTATAAAGACCTGGATTCTGCTACCCTGTGTTCCTGAGGTGGTGCTTTACTTGTGGAGCTAAGCGGGCGGAGTCTTAAGCCGCCGCTGCATTTATTTAAGGCACTGACCCGTGGTAAGAGAGGGAAAACCCTTTCGCGATGTACAGGTTATATCTATTTTTATATTTTGTAATGAGAGCAAATTCGCCTGATGCCCAAAGGTTTAGGTGGGTCCTTCCGCGTGGTGCTGATGACTGAGATTTTTTCTTTTGGGGTTTTGTTGGTTATTAGTTTTGAATTCGTGTTTGGTCATTCATTTCCTCCTCTGGGTGTCCTTTCGCGCGCAGCACTTTTTTGTCCTTATATGGTGAATCGTAGGGGTTACATATGCTAATCAGTCCTAAATCGGCATTCACCAAACTCAGAACACACGTGTGAAGGAGTTTCCCATACTTGTGTGTTGTGAATCTGGCGCAGTTTGCTGACACTGCCTTCATAAGAATGGATTTTAAGAAGTTTCTTAAGAAGATGTTCATGAGTGAGGCTCAATGAACCTCATTTATCAAACTTGCGTACGGTGAAATCAGAGCGTATGTGGGTTGTACGAAAAATCACCGCCTGTTTTGGCATTTATCAATCTGAGCGCACCTACACCTGGCGTACGGTGCGCTCAGATCCTACACCAAGTCAGGAGGTGGAACATGATACACCAATTTAACTAAATCAGCCCGGACCAGATACACTAGAACCTGGACCAGAGACACTAGAACCTGGACCAGAGACACTAGAACCTGGACCAGAGACACTAGAACCTGGATTGCAGCCACAGAGACGCTTACAATGTTTTTTATATTTATGTTTCATTTTTTGTTTTTAACAAAATACCGCTGCATGCGCAAACTTTGTGTGGATTCCCCGCCTCATACCCGCGGCCGTGTACCGGGACACCGGGACTCACCTGGGTCTGCGCGAAGCCATGCTCCGTGTTCTGGTTGGTTTGAGCGCTGAGTCTGTGGACCTTATTCCGTGCTCGCGAGTATCCCGGGCGTCAAACAAATCCTTCAGCTTAGGGCTGGGCGATATGGCCTAAAATCTATATCATGATATGAAAAAATAAATATCACGATAACGATATATTTGACGATATTGACAATGGACGAATTACTTCAAAATCCCAGCCTTACGCCTATTGGGAAGATTCATTCAGTGACATTTTATTCTTTTTTTTTTTTTTCGGCATAATTGTCTTCCAAATATAAACCTACTCAAGAAGTTTACATCCTTCATTTCATTTTACTTTTTCAGCACGTGTGTCCGTGTTCTGAAGTCACCGTTTATGCTGCTCTGATGGAGCGGAGCGTAACATAAATTATATTGTGTCCACAACGATATAAAAAATTACAACGATATCAAAACATTATTTCACGATAACGATATGCGATACGATATGGCCCAACCCTACTTCAGCTCCACAGCTTTCATCGGTCCGGACGGGTTCGTAAAGTCCGGGTTTGAGCGGCGCTCAGGTTCTGCTGACCGCGCGCTCTCCTCTCGTCAGGGGAATGATCAAAACACGTCTCGTAGGGCTGTCTTTGGTCTGGACGGGTTCGTTAGGTTCTGGTCGGCTGTCAGCTCTCCGCGCACCCGTTTCCTCCCAGAGGAAAGCTCTGCTCAGGCCGAAAGACGCGTAGTTCTTCCCCCGGCTCTAGCGCGGATCGAGTCCGCGGAGCTGACAGCTGCTTTTCGCTGGTTCAGATCATGGTCCAGAGTCTGCTCTGACTGCAGCGTTGTATCCACGCTTTTTTTTTTATATGCTCTAATTTTATACCCTTTTTTATATAGGCTATTTAGGCCTACTGCTTATTTAATAAAGGTCACTTTTTATTATTAGCCTATTTCTTTTTCCCCCTCTTTTTTTTATGAGTAAATGTGATCTTGGTTGGAGAAATTTTCTTTTTTTGCAGTGTTTTGTGCGTGCCGTAAAACTCATGGGTGAGGCCTCCTCATACGTGAATATTTTTGCGCGTTTCATTCAAATGACGCTGGGATTTCTCCGTGGCATTTACCATCAGCTGCGCTTGCGTACGATAAGATCTGAGTGGAAAGCACAGGTTCATAAATCTCAAGCGCACTCTGGTGTATATCGGAAATACACCTACGCATACACCATTTGTTTACGCAATGTGGATAAATGAGGGCCACTGTGCCTAACACAGCGGTGTTCCCCAAGGGTTCACACTTGGGCTCTTGCTTTTACATTGTATATAAATAGCATTGATTACAATAATCCAAAATGCAGACACATTTTTCACACCCTCTGTAAAAACCCTGAATACCTTACATTTAAGATACTTTTTATCAAGCGCCAGATCAGCTGTGCCATCTTGAATGTGGAGAAAAACCTAGCCATTATGATACCAAAACCCGGTATCATAATGGCCCCAGGGCCGCGCCTGCCAGTCCACCTAGACCAATAAGCTCCAGCCTTAATGATCCTCCTGCCGGTGCTAAAGAGTCGCATTAATGTCGCGCAGTTCCTGTCTCATAGCCTTCCCTACATGTGATCTGTTTATTCCAGCGACCTGCCCAGAGAGAAGTCGGATCTCCGCGCTGTGCTTCTGTCCCACTGCAGCCGTATGCGCAGGGACGACTGGTATCAATGGGCTAGGTGGGCTAAGCCCCTCCTGTCATTTTTATTACAAGAGAAAGAACGAATAAGTTGTATTTTTCATTTATTATAGTTAATTTTATATCCTAACTAATCGCCTAATGTCATTACTGTGTAAAATCATTGTAGTTTTATACATCTGATCACGATTTTTACCACAAGAACAAAAAAAAGGGCTAGATCTGATTAGTCCCGAGAACGCACATGAATATGACAGTGATCGATAGATGGCAGTGCCGCAGGTCCCGCCTCCAGCGCATACACACACATTACACACACATACACTCGGCTCTGGGACTGAGCTGGATTTCGCCCCGGACCCAATCACAGAGCACGCACACAACGCTGAAGACTCCTCATTGGTTACGTTCACTGGCGGCCTCTAAACACTATGAAGAACTAGCTAATAATACCGGCGGATTACTCATAGACTCTTAGTTTTTTTGAACGACTCCTCGCAATGGTACTTTTCACTGGCGACACAATATGAAGTGTGGAAGCTGCCGTGCGTTTATGTTCGTAAGGAGGACGCGATGCTCCTCAACACGGGCGAGTCCATGTTTACATCTGTCCGGGTTCAGCGCTGTTGTTAACTTTAGCAGGACAAACGACTCCTTTATGCTTTCATATCATTTGGGTGAATGCATTGTTAGGTAATCTGTGTTTTGGAGCTGTCTGACTGCCGTCTATAGTACACTGCCTTAATGATGGTCTGAAGCTCTGGGAATAAGCGTTGTTTGTTATGCTTGTTCGTGGGTATTTGCTGATATGTGGTCACATGCTTCTTTTTAGTCTGACAAGTGGTGGTAAATGCGTTTAGTAGATCTGATAGTAAAAATTAAAAAAACCACAAACACCTTGTGCAACAGCCCCACCTAGAGTTTACATCACCAGCCGCCACTGCGAATGCGGCACCGGTGTGCGGTAAACTTGCCCTCTGAAGCACACGGGACAGACGTCATGTAAAGCGAGTGAAAGAGCGCACTTTTACTCACTTCTGCAGAAGTGCAAACTACTACTGCTGCTGTCTTCAGAAAGCGAAACTATGCACTCCCTTCTGTCTATCGTCTTCATTCGTATTGCCAATGCCCACACTAAAAGGTTTTCAAGGATAGTCTCGGCAAACGGCCCACACGGTGTTGTGCGTGCGCTCCCACGTGCACGCCAGTGCGAGCCGGTCACGACTTGAGTCACTTGACAATGGGGAGAAAACGGGCTGTTGCTCTATTGTTCGTTTTACAGCACCAAGTTTTACTTTAGGCTGAAAAATATTAAACGTTATCCTTTATCTAATTCTAATATACACGTAGTGGCTTGTACTGTATTTGTATATTAGGGGCCTTATAAGAATGATATGTGCTAAACTGAATTTGGAAATAAATCAGGTTTTTAAAGTATCGATAAGAGTATCGTTAAAGTACCGGATCAATACCCATCCCTAGTTCTCCGTGTTGAACCAAAAATGTAATTGGTTTTGTAACTTATTGCAGAAGAACTTTAAAATCAAGGACCGTATTTAAGTCTCAAGACTACAGTGAGGTCAACTGTGTTCAGATTATCCACATGTGTTAGTATTAGAAATTAATCAATTAAAACAATCTAATTTGTCATCAAATTTGTGATTCTGCCCATCTGGGCCAGGTATCCAACCATCCATTTTCTTCCATTTTTCCGTTGCCGGGTCGTGGGGGCAGCTGTTGGAGTTGCACAAATCACATTGCACCAGCCCCTATGGCTCCTCCTGCAGGTGGTGGGTCCACAGAAGGACGGCCTCATGGTTCTAACCGGGCCTGTTGGTCTCTCATAAGGGGCTTCTGAACCGCTCTTGGTCTGACCCGTCACCTAGGACCTGTTTGCCATGGGAGACCCTACCAGGGGTACGAAGCCGCCGACAACAGAGCTCCCAGGATCATTCGGGCGCTCAAACCCCTCCACCACGTTAAGGTGGCGGTTCCAGGAGAGGTCTGGGACAGGTCTATCTTAGAAAAGATATTGCGGATCTCAATGGGACTTTCCTGGTTAAATAAAGGCTAAATAAATGTTGTGCATGTATTTATTTTATTAATGTATTTGTTGCTGACCCCTGACACATCACTCAGGAATGCTTATGACCTCAGCTTGAGAATGGTGACGCTAGACGACGTGGTTAAATATAGTTTTAGTGCATTGTACTTTACATGGTGGTTCTCCCCTGTTTCTCTCTAGGAGGCAGAGGCCGGTCCCTCCACCTCAGAGCCAGACCCCAGCTCAGCAGCGTCTCCCCGACAAAGGCGCTCCGTTATAAGGGACCGGGGGCCACTGTATGATGACCCCACTCTCCCAGAGGGATGGAAGCGCAAACTTAAACAGAGAAAGTCCGGACGCTCCGCTGGAAAGTTTGACGTCTACCTGATTAAGTAAGACACAAAAAGAGCCTTATTCATTCACCAACACTTTCTTGATGCTTTGAAAACATCTACTTGGAAAATGAAATACAGCGTGTGCCATTAAAGTAGGTAGGAGACTGTGGTGCCCCCTCATAATCAATGTGGAAAGGCTCCAGTTTCAATTGTTCAGGAAGAGGACGGACTTTTGGGGGATATTTTCTGCTGATTGGATCAAGCGGATCTTGTATTAGCCAATCATAGTTTAGTCTATGTCTAAACAAAAATACACTTTAACAATTAAATACTTACTTTGTCTCGTGTGTCTTAATGCATTGCTGTGATGTTAATTAGTATCAATAAAAGTGCTTGTTGTCTGCTGTGTAAAACCTGCACGACCATGCCACCTCGAGATTGGTCCGAAACACGGAGGTTTTGGTGCCGATCGTTGGAGATTGGATACATTTTGCTGCTTGTAATATATTATAACGCAGTAATTACCTTAAACCTTAAATTGTAACTTTTTATTCATAAATTTGTGTTGAATAAAGACTGGCCAAATATTGTGCCACTGTTCCTTTAGAATAAATCTGTGCAATGTATGTCGCTGTATTGTGAGTCATAATATTAATACTAATAGTTTCCCTTCTTACATTCATCAGTGCGGAGGGAAAGGCGTTTCGATCGAAGGTGGAGCTTCAGGCGTACTTCCACAAAGTGGGAGATACGACCACTGACCCCAATGACTTTGACTTCACCGTCACAGGAAGAGGAAGCCCCTCACGGAGAGAGCAACGGCCTCCAAAGAAACCTAAAGCAGTCAAACCAACTGGAAGAGGCAGAGGCAGGCCTAAAGGTACTAAACTTACACACTACAGTTTACTGGAGAAATAAAAATGTCATGGCGGGTTTCCCCCTCAACAACAGGTTAAGCACTCAACAACTTGACAAACCAGAATTACAAATCATTGACAAGCCCTGGTTGTTTTCCGCCGTTGTGACATAGTTACATGTATATTTTTTCTAGGAAGTGTAAAAATGCGACACGCCACTGAGGGTGTGGCCATGAAGCGAGTGGTGGAGAAAACTCCAGGGAAACTCCTGGTGAAAATGCCATACGGAAAAGAACCAGCCACACCGAGCACTTCTGCTGCATCAAAGGTGAAAACAAGCAATAATTGGATTATTGACTTGACTTGAAAATATTCTTTCTTCTAAAATATAACAAAGATGGACAAAATGCCGTATTACAGTGATAGTTACATATAACAGAGCTATACGGTGTGATAATTTCTGTTGCACCCAGGAAAAAGTTTTTCTGTATCTAAATGCTGCTAGTATATCCACCTTATTCCTACGCCCCATGAGCCCTAACGTGAATTATGGATGGAATTTCCGGTAGGGATGATCTGATCACGTGATCGGAAATCAGGCCCGATCGCGTGGTTACCGACTCGATCGGGATCGGACATTACCTCCCGATCAGGACTCGGATATATGTATATGCATGTCCATTCTCATTACTTTTGATCAGATTTCGAGCTATCGCGAACCCCTTTCTGGCCCAGCGCCTCTGTCACTCACTCCACCTGGCTGCGTCAAACCACTCGCACTATCTGCTCAGTCCGTGTCTCCCCTTTGTCTGAGAAATAGCCAAATCCACACAAGTGCCAGCGCGGGAGAACAATAACAACATCCCAGATAACCCGTGCAGAGATTAGGCTAAGCGAGGAGAGAGGAGTGAGAATAGACGGGAGGGGGAGAGAGCGGTAAGAAGTAACAAACAGCTGTTTTTATCGCGATTACTCCGCCACATGTGATTGAACCGTGGCTACTCAGGCCCTGAGCGGAGAAACCCTCCTCGCATTTCTGAGGAGATGTTTAAAAGTCCGTGATGGACAGAGACGAGAGCCCATTGGCCACATTACTGCTGTGTTTTTTTCTGTACTGCCAGACAGTTTTGTACATTGCAGTGCACAAAAAAGTTATTGCCCAAGTTTTGTTTTCATTGCCAATCAACAAACACATTTAGTAACAAATGGGATTTTAGATCACCCTCACTATGTAAAATTATATTACACTGTAAAGACTTTAAGTCTTGCTTACTTGAGAAAAAACAGTAAAGTTACTCTCTATATCCAAAACCATGAATGAAAACAAGTTTAATAATATAGTTTTTAAAACAATATATCAGATATCGGGACTCTGTATCGGGCAATTCTCAAAATCAAATGACTCGGACTCGGGAGCAAAAAAAACCTGATCGGGACATCCCTAATTTCCGAATCCGCCAGTTGTAAATGAAAATCGCGGTTGTTTCAGGATGGCTAAGTTATCCCCATCTAACCCCTGTGGATACTTCTCATTGTGCGATCTTTCACAAAGACTTTACTCAAATGTGGGAGAGTGGAGCGTCAGCATAAAAACTATGTGTGTTTCATGTTGATTGGTCAAATATTCGCAGAGATCTTCATATTTTCGGATTACAGCTGAGCTACAGTCTGTTTATGGAGCCTAAGTATGTGCGCTATTTACGAAACACGCCAAACTACGTCTGTAGTTTAATTAACAAAAAACTCAAAAACGATCCGAAAATAGCTGGTATGCTCTTTCCAAAACCCTGTTTTATTGGCAAGAGGGTGGCATGCATGGTCTCAGAGCGCCTGGGCCTTGGTCTGTGATTGACAGGCCTGACTTCGACGCGGCACCTGCAGCGCTACTCGTAAACAAAGTCCGAGTATGGAGTTCCAGCAGGCTAACGTGTTTAGCAACATGTTTCACTGAAACAACTTTACAGCTCTCTCTACACAGGAGAAGCATCGTGACAGACAGAGGCCTTGTACCTGAGACTGCTCTGAGGCGCTGGGTTATTTTATTACAGAGTTCCTCTGTAATTTACAAAGCTAGCGTCTTAGCATTGAGCTCGATCGATGTTAGCGTCGCAGCTAAGGGACCGAACTGTCCTTTCAGAATTTACCAATCTATTTTAGATGTAGACTGATTCCGAAACCATTAAATTGGTAAGAGGCAGAGATGCACATAAGTCCCTCACCTGCAAGTCCAAGTCAAGTCCAAGTCCCTGACCCACAAGTCCAAGTCAAGTCCGAGTCTGTGACCCCACAAGTCCAAGTCAAGTCCAAGTCTCTGACCGCAAGTCCCAGTCTAGGTCCAAGTCTCTGACCCTTCAAGTCCAAGTCAAGTCCAAGTCCCATGGTTTCTATGTTTTACACGAATTCAAATCACAGTACAATAAAACTATTTTAAAATCAATAAACACCTGTAAATTAAAAACAACTAATACGAGCCCGGGCCTTCCACACACAAATAATCAACATCACAATATTTCTATGAACCATATTCACAGTCAATCCCAATGTAATGGTAAGTTAGGAAAAAAATAATATGAACTATTTCTGTGGCCAAAGGCAGGCCCTGTGTCATTCATTCAACTAGCCCTCCCACACCACTACTTCAGTTTTGTAAAAGTAACATCAGTATAGTTACACAGCTGTACTCTGTCACAAACATGTCTGCAGAAGCTTCAGAATGTCACTGAAGTGCCCTTTATCATACAGTAAAACTCCACTGTGGATAATAATACTTCCAGTCTTACCTTGAAGGCTTACAGACTGTTGACATGAGTGACCTATCTTCAGCCTGTAGCTACAGGACCTGCTATATCCACTGCCAGCTATTGGTCTTTGACAAAATATTCCCTAAATAAACGGTAGCCTCGTAATGGTAATGATTTGATCACTAATCACTTTACTGAGTATTAGCTACAACTTATGCAGCTGCTCAAACTCCTTTTTCCTTCACTCTCGCTGTTGCGCTTATTAAGCACCAATGAAGGCTTTACATTAATAATGAGAGAAACTGTTGTATTTCGCAGTGATCGCTAGAAGTACAGTCCGAATAGCGCGCTCACGATGTCAACAAACCCACGACAGGGCAGCGTGCGCACGCGGGGGGGGGGGGTTACGGCAGAGGAGCCGATGAGCAGCGCGGTGCTGGGTGAGAGAGAGAGAGAGAGCGCACACAGAGGAGACTGAGACAAGGGAGCGGCCGAGAAAAAAAGCCAGAATCAAGCGTCCAAACAGCGTGTGTAATAAGTGCGCGAGGGACTCGTAATGTTCACGAGTCTCAGACCACGAGTCCGAGTCAAGTCTCGAGTCTTTAAGGGACGAGTCCGAGTCAAGTCTCAAGTCTTTAGGGGACGAGTCCGAGTCGAGTCGCAAGTCTCTAAAAATAGCGACTTAAGTCCGACTCGAGTCCGAGTCCGACTCGCGAGTCCCCATCTCTGGTAAGAGGTCTAATACGTCGCATCAGTGGCGCCAAAAGGTCAATGCCCCTTTTCGGGGGCAAACAGAAGCTCCGTACATTGGAATGTATGAGGATAGATCGTCTGAAAACGTTTAATTTACACATAAAAAAACGTTTTCTTTGTTTTATTTAATTATCGAACGTGAAAAGGAAGCCATGGAAGTGACCTGTTGTTTCAGATCATTCACAGAGAAGACGGTTAACGTTTTAAAACTGAGCTGCTAAACCCACTGTGATCATGACTTGTCTGTGACATTTGCCTGTGTAACTTTTTCGCTGGATGCTTTATAATGTCACTACAACAGCTTCAGCTTTTCAGTTGCTTTTATATTATTCTTAAATTAAAATCATACAGCCTACGATGTAGTTTTTTAAAACCGAGAGAATCATTAGGCCTAATGCTGAACAGGTTTGATGAGTTTGAATGAATAATTACCTATAAAAGACGTTACACAAAGTGCCTAATACACGGCCACAATGAGGAGCTGTTTCCTCAGTATTGAGCTCTGACATGGCCATAACAGATTCTAGTGATCGATAAACTCACTAATATAAGTGTCCACAAAAAAATCTTCCAATCGTCTTCTGACAGTGACTTGATGTGTCTGTAATCAAGAACGGACATTGTCCTGTAGTTCTGATCACTGGTTTGGAATATTTTATCCTCTGAATGAGAAATAGTCCCTTTTTCACATACACACTAATGCAATTTTTAACTCTCTTAACTGTCCTGGCTGGCTACTTTCAGAATTTACCGATCTATTTTAATGTACACTTTTTGCTGTAGTCTACATAAGCATGGGAGATGTATCTGTGTCCTCAGCAGAGCATGTGTGAGGTATAGAGACATGATTATATGTATTGCAAAGCTTTATTTTATTTTTCTTACAGCAAAGTGCACAAAACATGTTGCAAAAACAAAAAAATAAATATATAATATTGTGCAGGAACACAGTCCTTTTGAAATTGTTTTCGGTTTGTCATTGAAGATAAAACAGAATCATCCATGTTTATCTAAAGGCTTGACTAACGGTCTGTAACATTGTGGACTCAAGAGCCAAAAGTAATTTCTATTGCTAAATTTAGTGAATTAAAGGTTTAACCAATGTAACACTAAATTACCACTAAATGACTCTGTAAAGACTTTATTAAAGTCTTTATCTTTATGTATGCTTATTTAGTTGAATGATGAAATTATGAAAACTCTAAAACCCATACTAACAAATATCCTAAACTAAATTCAGCTAACTAATCTAGCAAAAAAAGCAACTAATGACTAAAACTACAATATTCACATTCATACTACAACACTATTAACACTACACAATTATCTATAATACAAAAAGCTATGCCAAAAAAACCTAAATGCTATAACTAATCCCAAACCCGGCAATTGATGAAAATACTCTCTCGCTATTCCTTCTCCAACTTGCAACGGGGTCTTGAGCGAGACTGGTCCGCTTTTATAGCCCAGAGCGGCAGGGCAACTCATCTCAAACGCCTGCACAAATAGGGGCGCCAAATTGAAAAATCAAATGCAGTACAGACAGTTCACTGTAGATGGCGCCTCACTGACGGTTTTAGGCAGAAAGTTGATCTTTCAACTAATTTGCACTAAATAGCCAAAATAATGACCAGGACATGTAGACAACACTATTGGACACTCATTTATACAGTTTATCGGGGGGAAAAAGTGGATTTGAGGGTGACTTACTCTTTAAACACAAAGTTTTATATCGTTTTTCAGTAAATAGTGCAAAACGGGATCAAAACACGATTAAATTGAACTAAATTAGGAAACTAAACTTCTACACATGTATTAGTTCTGTTCATTGTTTTTGGCTAATATTGCAAAAATAAATGTGTCAATCTAAGTCAGATCAAGGGTTTAGTTGTGATATATTGTGGCTTCTTGCGATACGGATATTGCATCACCTAATATTGCAATACGATATTTGTTGTGCGAGGACATGTTTTTAAATATTACGCGGGGTCTATGAGAAAATCATCGAGAAAGGTTTAAATAAACCCCTATGTGAAATGAAAACTCACCCTGGAAACTGCTGGAAATCAATGGGTCTGCACGACTTCCGGCATATCACCGGAAAATGTACCCATAGTCGCTTCTACATGAGTGACCCCAGGAATAAGGTGGATATATATCATCCAGTTTTAAATTTAGTTTGTTTTTTTAGGTGGCTGCTCAGATGAGATAAAACAAATTTCTTACTATATGGAATCGCATTATTTCTTCTTTTGACTTTCCATATTTGATATATCAAATATGGAAAGTCAAAAGAAGAAATTTTAAAAATATTATTTTTCAAATATTATTTAACAAGTTACAGTTTGCTTGATTTTGCATTTATGGTTGTAATTGCAACATTGTGAAGTCCTGGAGGAACTGCCTATGGTTCTTCCTAGAAATCTAACGTTTT
Organism: Proterorhinus semilunaris; assembly: GCA_021464625.1. Lineage (NCBI taxonomy): Eukaryota > Metazoa > Chordata > Actinopteri > Gobiiformes > Gobiidae > Proterorhinus > Proterorhinus semilunaris. The sequence continues at coordinate 29,115,738 of CM038347.1, read as the reverse complement.
GCTGTAGGCTTCAACAAGGTGCTTGTTGATGGGAATCTAATTCAAGCCTGTGTGGCTCAGTTTGGTCCTCCATGGCATTTGGTCCTCCATGGCATTGGATGGGTCAAATGTACATATTTTGATGACCAATATTCTTTCTGTTACTCTCTCCAGGCAACACATCCTGCCGCAGCACCTGCTAAAAAACGTCCCGGTAGGAAACGAAAAGCAGAACAGGCTCTCTCTCCTCCTCCTCAAAGTGCTTCTAAGAAACGAGGAAGAAAGCCAGCCTCCTCGTTAGCCACATCTACTGTAGCCACATCCCCCCACTCTTCTGGACCTGCCCCCAGCACATCCTCCACTGCTGGAAGTTATACCACAGCGGCCTTCTTAGCTGCTGAAGCTAAACGCAGAGAAGCAAAGGAGTCTTCCACAAAATCTACCGTCCAACAAACTGCGTTGCCAATCAAAAAACGCAAAACAAGAGAGACTGTGGAGGAAATGGAGAATGTGTCTACTCTGGGGACAAGTACAGAGATGGAGAAAAAACCTTTTATGCCAGTAGAGGGCAGTATTGAAGAGGAATCTACATCGACAATGCAGACGTCTGGGAAAAGCCAATTGGAAAAAATAAAGTTGGAGAAAGGCCATTCCCACAGACATAAACCACATAAATGTAGAAAGCACAAGGTGAAAATGGAGACAGAAGATGTGGGGAGTAAGAGAAAGTTTGAACAGGAAAGTAGCAGTAGCATTAGCGGTAGCATTAGCAAGCCAAAGCGGCACAAACGCAAAGAAAAAACTCCACACAAGCATCACCATCATCACCACCACCATCACCACCACCACCATCACAGACATAAACAAGAGTCTGCGGCATCAGAGCAGGCTACAAGCGCTGCTACTACTGCTAAAGAAGCCTTGTCAAGTCAGTCAATCAAATCTGAAACTTCCCAAACGGAAGAAAAAGCAATGGCTAAATCCAAAACGGAGCTACAACATGTGTTAGTGCCATCTTCGCAAACACAGTCAAGACCCAAGCAAGAACAAGAATCTACTTCTAGCCGGGATAAACTCCAATCTGAAAGTGAATATCGAGCGCTATCTAAATATTCCAGGACGAAATCGCCTCCACCGCAGCATCAGACACCAAGCCAGTCACATGTACAGTCTTCCCTGTCAAGTTTGCAAATAAGTAAGCAAACTCCAACTCAAACAACAACACAATCAGATAGTCCTAGTCAATCGAAAGAACCGTTAAAAGATGTGTCGTCTCCTACCAAGCAACAAAGAACGCTAACGCAGTCTCAAAGTTCCACTCTACAACCGCGGTCTAGTTTTCCAAGCTTGCAACCACTTCCTAGTAAGCCAGTTTTTACACAATCAAGATTGCACCCACAAAAAGAGCCCCAAGGTTCATCCTGTTCTTCACCTCCTCTACAACAAGTTACAATCCAAGAAAAAACACAGAGTCCAAGTCTGCCTCAAGTTTCCTCAATTCAAACACAGCATAAAGGTCCAAGCCAAATGGATCTATCTTCCGAATCTCCTCTTGGGAAACACCTCCAAATGCAAAGTACAGCACAAAGTCCAACTCATCCAAGCTCAGCATCCTCCTTGAAGTATGTTCAAATACAAGCTAAATCCGAGCCTCAAAATCCCACACAGGATCAAGTACCACAAGAATGTCAAAGACCGCAATCCCCATCCTCTAAACATGAAATAAAGTCGAGTCAATCCACTGGTCAGCCTCCTACTCCATCTAATGTTGATCTAAGCCAAACCTCTCTCGGTAGCCATAGTGCAACTCAAACAGAACAGCAATTGAAGCATCAAAGCTCAACTCAAGACCAGTCTACAACCTCCCAGTTGATTTCTACGAAGCAAAAACCTCAAGCAAGGCTGCAAAGTCAGTCCACAGGGCAACCTCCCGCATCATCTATTTATCCAAGTACCCAATCGCCACCTGGTAAACATAATAAATTTCCGATTGCACAGCAAATGCTGCATCAAAGCTCAATTGAAGTTCAGTCTACAACAGCTCCATCAATTCCTATTAAACAAATAACGCTAGCAAGGCCACAAAGTCAGCCCACCAGTCAGGCCTCTACCCAATCTATTCTTCCAAGTGTTCAATCTATTCTTCCAAGTGGCCAATCACCTCTTTGTAGACAAAGTATAACTCAAATAGGACAGCAGTCACACCATCTAAGCTCAACTCAAGAGCAGTCTACAACCACCCAGTCAATTCCTACAAAGCAAAAACTTCAAGCAAGGCCACAAAGTCAGCCCAGTGGGCAGCTACCAACGCAATCCATTTATCGAAGTACCCAATCACCAATTGGTAGACAAAGTGCAACACAAACAGGACAGCAATCGCATCATTTCAGCTCAACTCAAGCGCAGTCTACAGCCTCCCAGTCAATTCCTACGAAGCAAACCCCTCAAGCAAGACCACAAAATCAGTCCACTGTTCAGCCCCCAGCACAATCTATTTATCCAATTTGTCAATTGCCAACTGTTGGACCAAGTACACCTCAAATAGGGCAACACATGCATCATCTAAGTTCAACTGAAGTGCAGTCTGTAGCCTGCCAGTCAATTCCTACGAAGCAAACAACTCAAGCAAGGCCACAAAGTCAGTCTACAGGTCAGCCTCCCACGCAATCTACTCATCCAAGCTGCCAGTCATCACCTGGTAGACAAAGTACAGCCCAAATAGGACAGCAAACACTGCTAATAAGCTCAACTCAAGATCAGTCTACTGTCGCTCAGTCAATTTCTACTCTGCAAACGACTCAAGCAAGGCCACACATTCACTCCACTGGTCAGCCTCCAACACAATCTTTTCATCCAAGTTGTCAATCACCACCTAGTAGAGAAAGTACAACTCAAAAAGGACAGCTGTCGCAGCATCAAAGCTCAACTCAAGTTCACGCCATTTCAACTTCAGTGCCAGTTTCCACTAAGCAAACAACTCAATCAAGTCCACAAAGTCAATCAATTTTCCAGCCACCAACCCAAACTGCTCATCCAACTCCTCAGTCTTCAACTCCCCAGTCTTCCTCAAGTCGACAACCACAGCCTCAAATTAAACGTGAAGCCCCAAGTAGTCCACCGTCACAACAGAGTAGGCATGCCTTATCCCACCAACGCCCACCACAGCATATTCAAAATCTCACTCACTTGCCAGTTCATTCCGCCCATCTGGCTTCAAGTAAACAAAGTCAAGCAAGATTGCAACCTCAAAGTCCTATCCAAGTCCAGTCTAAGTATCCCGTCAAAAGTGTTTCAATGCAATCTCAATTTTCTGGCCAAATGCACCCTCAGTCAATGCATCTCAGTTCTCCTAGTAAGCATGCAGCTATGTTACAAAGGCCTCAGAGTCAAGTTCTATCCAGTCAGCAATCACCTCCTACCAAGCATGTATCTATCCAACCAAAAGTGCAACCACCATCTCAATACTCTGCACAAATTCACACTATGCATGCAAGTTTGCCGTCTCCTCAAAGCAAGCATGTTCCCATACAACCCAGACCGCCTTCATCACAAAGTCATGCACAAGTATCCTCTCAAAAATTGCAATCCGATAACACTCAGCAGAGAACACAGATTCATTCACAAATGCGGTTTCAAGCTTCATCTTTGTCGCATGCATTACCATCTCAGACAAGACATGCACCAAGTCAAAGCCCATCTCCAGGGACATCACAGAGTTCAATTCAGCAAAGGCCCAATTCTCAATTGCAGAGTCAACTGAAGTTACCAGTCGTACAGCCTCAAGCCCAAACTAGACCTACAACGCAACCTCAAATTCTACCAAGACCATTGAATCAACGAGAAAAATCTCATAATCAGCATCAAATTCAACAAAGGCCTTCAGCACAAGTACTCAGATCACCAGAGTTACAAGTCCGATCATCAAATCAGGGACATATTCAATCAAGAACTTCCGCCCAAACACCAGGAACAATTGGTCAAACAGTTACGCAAGTCCAACCAAGAGTCTCTACCCAGCAAAGTAAACCATCTTACCAGTCTCCACAACCTAGAATGTCTTTGCAAAGTCAACAGTTGCAATCTAGTCCCGCAACTCAAGCCCAAACAAGGAAAAGTTTACAACAACATTCCCAGCCAACTTTATCCAGATGTCCTACTACATCTGTACAGCAAACCCAAGTGCAGACACATAGCCAGGTGCAGTCACAAGCTCGGTTACCATCACAGTTGTCACCCAGAATGCCAACAGAAATTCACCAATCACAAATCCACGCCATGTCTCGGACTTTTGCCCAAACTGTGCCGCAGCAATCGCTTTCTCGGACCTTGATGACGACTCAGTCCTCGCCAACTCTTCAACAACAGTTGTTATCGCAAAGCAGACTGTCCCAATCACAACACATGACTGAGCAACAGCACCTGCAAAGAGCAACGCAAGCCCAAACACAAATCGCAAGGTCCCCCATACAACACTTGGCACCACACAGATTGTCGCGAAACATTGAGAGATCAAATTTGATCCGAGGACAGGCAAATCCGAGCGATCAACCACAAGATTTGAGTACTACACGGCCGCGAAATCGAGAAGACCGCATGAAGACGGAGAGCACAGAGACTTCAGGGGGTGAAAGAGGATCAAATAACACTTCAGGATCTGGAGTTGGCAACAGGATACGAGCCGAGCCAGAAGCAGCCGGAGAGGGCAGGGAGATCAGAGACATTGTGACCCAGTCAGGAGTGCCTTGCCCCAGCCGTGAGGATACTGTGGAGTCCCGGACTGCGGTCAGTGAAAGGGTCAGTTGATTGGACAATATATTTTAAGATGTGTGGATTACTGCAAAAAGGAATGTACATATTGAAATGACTTGAATCAAAATATTGATCATAATTTGATTGGTTTAACAAATTTAGATTTACACTGTAAGTCGTAAAAGGTTGTAGGAAGGGATTTGACTTGAAACATATGTCCCTACTAAGCTACTGCTGTCCCCAACTTTTTCATCATTGGATTAAGTAATGTCTTACCCAACTGGAAAAAATTTGAAGGAAAAACAAAACATAAAACATTCAGAATTCAAACGGGTCAAATAATATAGACCTTAAACCCTTGTGTACACTGCACGATTTTGTCTATGTACAAGAGATTACTCATCATGTGGGAGATAATGTCAAACTCAAGAATGGTTGTTGTAGGTCTTGCAGTAAGACGGTGAAGAGAACTGTCTGATGACTTAAGATGAGCTGCGTCTGCAACGGATATCTCATAGTGTCTGGTACTTTGGAATCCTGGTCGCGGAGTGAATGAGACCAACAGCCAGCATTATTTAACTACAATCGTCAGCATTAGGAATTTTACTTTACATCACTGACAGTCAAAATTGTGCAGTGTACATCAGGCTTTATGCATCACTAATCAGATCAAAATACATAATATATATATTCCGAATTTAAGTCATTTTAACGTATGTACAGTATGTACAGTATTCTTATTTGTGAGAGTAATCTGAGCAATCGTCGAAAGAAGGTTTTCTATTTTTACACTGTTTTTGGATTGTAAGGATTCATCGCACAAAGTTAGATGGCCTGTCGTAGCTTCATTGACAATATATGAGTCAAAAAAACACTTGTGAGGAATTAATTCAAACCCGGATGGACTTTTGACAATGAAGATGGGAGTGTCTTCTTTTTTCTTTTCTTTTTTTTAATAGAAAAACTGAATTTAAAAATCCTATAAAAAGTGTGTATATATACTCATAAGGCAGCTGTTATGTCCCGCTAGTTTATGTGGGGATGGGGGGGTAGTAGTACGCTTAACAATACTCTGCTTCCGGAAAATAACATAAACCGTTTTTACTTGGTATACTGATCTCTATTACTGCTTTAAAGCGGAACTCAGTAACTTCTTGTTTTTTGTTCATAATGGTTCATACTGGGAAACATGTGTCCCTTGCATTTTGAAAACTTCGGATATTCCAACTTCCACATTCAGACAATTCCAGATAATGCCTGTAAGTAGTATAGCTGTGTTACCCCTTCGAGATCTCAGCTTTATGCCTTTGTCCCTGATCTGCAGGATACGTTATTCACAACAATCTATTTCGAGAAAAAAAGTTACTGGCTTCTGCTTTAAGGGTAATGACTGACGGCCCTTTACTGTCTGTGCAGCTGGTTGTAATTCTAATTTAAGTGTTGCACCTTCAACATGGCTTCTCTGTAATATTCAACTGACTGAGCGCCCCTGTCCACAGTCTGTTGGTGATATGGGGCAGTTTGCACGTTCAACTGCGTAATAACTGGTTTTAACTCTTTCTCATTAAAAAACGTACAAAAAGAAAACTGTATTACATATTCAAAATCTGGTCTAGGCATTGTGGAGGAACGAAGGCATCTTGTTGGAATAGATTTTAGTTTAAACTTTGAAAGAGTATTATTTTTCCTCTTTTTCCCTTACCATCTATAATAACCTGCACTGTCTAAATCCTTTGGTTCACTGCTCTTAAAAACACCTGCAGCTTTGAAAGAATGTGTCAAATGCTTAGGAAAACTGTTTACAGGACATGTACAGGAGAAACTAAAATCTATTTCGCCAAGTTGCCCTTTTCAGTGTCCACTACAGCTACAGTTTCAAAAACACACTTACCAACTTTCTGACCAAAATCTCTGTTAAGTCAGGTTTTTGTAAACTCCGGTTTGTTCTTCCGTTCAAGAGACAGTGAGCCCTTCCATGTTTTAATTTGTTTCCAAAGAAAGCACTTCATCAATCACCTTGTTCAGTCAGTGGTGGTTTAAGTTTGGATTGACAAAGTGTCAATTATGAATGCCTTTATTTCATGCCTTTATTTCAATTTTACACCACAGAGATGCAAAGAGTACAAGGCTAAAAGTAGATCGTAATGGCCAAGAAGAAACATTCAATTTCCTTTTTTAACTATAATTCCAGATCAGAACGTGCTTTGGTCCTATTGAGAAAAGTGCCATAGAAATGTTAATTTTGTTTGTTTTGTATATTTTTATATTCTTTATTTATTTAAGTTCCATTTTAAAATATGCTTTAAGTTTATGGTTGAGATTTCCAATGTGTTTTACCTGAGAGAATGAAAAATGGTTGTGGTCGAATAATCTGAAAAGAAGTTACAAGCGCATGAAGGCGTAAGATGTTCAACAATGACCAAACCTTGAATATTAAACAACTGTGTAATACTATCCAAGTAGAAACCCAATTTATTATTTCTTTTGCACATAATCTTTTTATTTTTTTTTACAATGTTCAAGACCTTTAATTCTTTGGCACGTGGCCAGTGTCCATGCCGCCTTCTTTTGTATAATTTGTGTAATTAAAAGAAGATTAGGATTGAATGAAAGCACTGAAGCACCTTCTGTAGCACGTAATTACTGATATTAGGGTTGCATCTTCAAAAATGTATTTCTATATGAAAATTAATATTCGACCACAATCATATTTCGGTGAATGTAACTCATCTTCTTTGGCCTTGTCCCTAAACATTGCCATACGTGAAACAAAAATGAGAAATGCTGCTTTACAGATGTACTGTTATGTTGTTTCATTAATTATTCTATGAGGACAGATATTGTATTGAATGTTATTGAATTTTGTCGACTAAGATTTTATGGAAGTAAAAGTCACAAGCATTATCTTTTTGATTGACCAGTGTTGTCAGCACAACTTCTCAAAAACATCACAACAACCACACCTGTCTATAATAAATGTGAGTAGAAAGTCAAAATAACCTTATTGAACTACAAAGTCGGGCTGCAACAACTCTTTGGATCTCTTGTGATTGAGTGATTATTTGGTCGGTACTTGGATGGGAGACCGTTTGGTAACACTAGGAAGCCTAGCGAATGTAGTGTGTGAGGGAGTGGTTGGTGGTGGTTGGAGGGGCCGATGGTGCAGACTGGTTGCCCCCTTCCGTCAGTCTACCCCAGGGCAGCTGTGGCTACAATAGTAGCTTACCGCCACCGAGTATGGAGTGAATGAATAATGACGACAGTGTAGTGCTTTGAGATACTTGGTAATACAGGCTTGTAATGCGCAATACAAGTGTAAGGCATTATTATTATTATTTAACTAGTCAATTATTGCAGTAATTGTAATGTTTAATATCCGTTAAAGGAGGTGTCCGCTATGTAAAACATGTCACATGCTAAGAAAGAAAATAACATTCACACAGATAAGTGAATAAAAAAACGTGGGTCCTGCTGAGTTCATTTCATTTATAGAGACCCGAATGTCTTGGAATCTTTGTTTAAATAGATCGATCAAATGGCATAATAATTGTTGCAGCACCAACTAGTTGGTCAATTTGGCTTCCATCCCACATTAATTTTAAAACTTGTTCACAGGACAGTTCAGTGTTTATATGGATTGTGCTGAAGTCGCCCCCTTGTGGTTACGCCATAGCATTATTACAATTGTACAAGAACTAAAAAGTCTGCAATTATGTTATGTTCATCAATGAGAACATTTGTCTATACTTTTTTTCTCTCTCTCCAACTTGCATAAAACTCCTTATACTGTGATGGCTAGTTTTTGTTAGCTCGTTTTCGTCTTCCAAAATTATATCATATAGAAACAGAACTTACTAAATGGCTCATGAGACGGTTATCTCGCCCCAGTACAGAATGTATGGTAATACCTCACTTCCACAAAACGGGACAGTCACTAAAATGTTGAATTATTTTGAAAGTAAATGAATGCCTTTGTCAATGTCATTATTAAGTGATAATTGTACTATGTTGTACTATGCGAGGACTATAGGCTCTAATCTATCAAGACTTTAAGTCAGTTTTGCATATTTTATTTGTGACCTGAAAATGGAAAATGTTAGTTTGTTTGTTTGTTTTTCCCAGCAGATGCAACATATCTAGATACATTAAATCTTGCTTGTAAAGGTATTGTGAACTTGGCTTTTGTCTGTCTCTACATATTAGGCTTTTATTTTTTATTTTTTTATCATTATTAGTCCTTGTAAGTTCTGACATTAGCACTTTAGCATTAAACAAACTGAATGTGTGTGACTGTGCCACTTTTTATTGGAGTCTGTCAATGCTCCTTCAATGATTGGACAAATGTTAGGAATTAGTAGGACTGATGGTGTTCTGTCTTGTTTTATGTCTTCTCATATTGCAATCAATCAGACATCAAGAGATATTTTGGTACAAGTATAAAATACTGAAAACAAACTAAAGATTGTTGAATGGGAAAGGTGACTGCTGCGTAAGTAATAAGTTCAAATTAAATTTAAAAAAAAGCATGTAGCCAATTAAATAGATGAGAACAGACCACATGCATGCTAAATTGATATTAAGTAGGCCTATTAATCTATTAACCCCCACTTGAACCGAGCACATTTTCTCCAGTTCGGATTACTTGCATCTAAAAGTCTCTTACAGCCAGTGCCTCATTTGAAAACTAAGACCCGCAAAACTTATTTAAATGGATAATTTTCCCCGCGTTGTTGACACTTTTTTTTTTCCATCTCGTTTTCATCACTTTTTCTAGCGTTTTCGTCCTCGTTTTTATCGCTTTTTTATTGCTCTTTTGTGGCTTTTTGTTGCGTTTTCGTCACATGTTTGTTGCGTTTTAACCGCTTTTGTTGTCATGTTATTTTCGGGTTCATTTTCCATCTCGTTTTGTCTTATAAATGTTTATTTAGGCGATGCCAAACTGGACACAATCTGCTCGATTTCGGCGAGGGTTAAAAGAGTAAACAATCGATGCCATGTCACGTTAACCTGCAGGTTGACCCCTGTGTGACCTCTCCTCCGGTGATATCTTGCACTGTGATTGGCGGGGCACCTCGGAGACCTCTGACCAGACCAAGATGGCCCCGTGCTGTGTCCCTGCTGTCTCAAACCAGGGCAGTGTGGTGTTGCTCCTCGTGCTGCTCCTCTCTGTCCGTTGCTCGTGCCTCAAACCGGACTCGGATGCGGCACGCGGCGGAGCGGAGCTGCAGCGCGTACGGAGCTATGCGGCCAGCTCGCGCTATGGAGACTGTTGGACGCGCGCGCTGGAGCAGCTGGACATGCGCTGCAGAGACATGACGTCAGAGAGCCAGAGTCGTGTAGCGCTGAAGTTCACGCACTGTCACCTCCTCAGGTACGACTGCCCCGGCCCTGAGTTCATCGTGTGACCGCGTCCCTGTGTGGTTTCTGCAGTTTTCATATAATAGCATATAGTTTAATCATGAAGGAGATCCAGTTGAGTACTTTACTTGTGTACCTATGTCTAAATCCAGCTTTTTCGCTCAAACAGTTACTCAATCCTCGCAGTACTCACGTAGCATTTTCTGCACGTAGTAACTATTCGTGTCACTACTATTAAAACGATTTTAAAGAAACGTCACTCTTAGTTCAATCACAGTACTGTCATCTGCACTTGAGTAAGATGCTAATCAAATATTAAACATGTTTTTCAGCTCAGGCCGTGATTTCCCAGCATGCCCTGAGGGGTCAGAGGTCAGCAGATGCACATCTCATATGGACGTGGTGGCCTTCAATACATACACAGAGTTCTTCACCCACACGCACTCCATCTGCCACTTCCTCCAGTCTGAGGCCTGGCAGAGTAAGGCAGAGAATGCTATGCACAGGTACGGACGACTACTACTACAACTACTTAGAGCCTTCGGACAAACATTAAATGACACAAATAAAAATAATACATTTTACTTTGAGTACACCTCATGGTATCAATAAGGTTGAGAGAAGACACCAGTTGTTTTTGTTTTTATTCTGCATTACCCCTTCTCTGTGGCCACGCTCGCCCCTTCATATTATAATTGGACAAAACTCCAAGAGGGAGTTTTCAGTTGGCGCTATTCAGTTAGCGGTGTAGTTTGAAATATGGTCAGGGTTGGGAAAACGGACACAGTTGTAGCAGCAGTAGCAGTAGCAGTAGTAGTAGTAGTAGTAAGGGCGTCACTGTCCAAATACCTCTGGACCAAACTGTATCTTGCAGACTAACTGAGAGCTCGGCTGGTGTAGCGGACCAGCTACAGTCCACCAGGCAGATGGCAGAGGACCTGATTGAAGCCCAGAGCGTGGCATTACAGGCTCAACAGGAAATACTGACCAATGGAGAGGAGCTGAGGGCCACGCTGAAGGACTCCACGCAAGGTAAGAAGAATTTAGAATCCTAGAGTCTGCCACTTTTGATGCTCTGAGGCCTCTGTAGTAGTGGTATTTACATCCTCCTCTCCCTCAGGTCTGCGGTCGGTGTTCTCGGAGCTGACTGTGGTCTCTCAGCAGCAGCAGCTGACCCTCTCCGAGCTCTTCAATCGGGTGAGTTTCCTGCAGAGTTTCCTGATGATGGAGGCTCATAGCATGAGCTCGTGTCTCTACAACGCTGCAGCGCTGGGGGCCGCATTCCTGCTCAGCGCTACGTCCCGCACCTCCCGAGCCAGGTACAAAAACTGTAACTATGCATTTCTTGTAAACTAATATGTGTTGAATAGCAAATCGTTGTTACGTGAAAGCTTACATAATCCTAAACATTTCCAAAAAGCCAGGTCGTCATCTTGTTTTACTCTCTGCCTTTACCAGTAGAGGGCGATATACAGCTAGTCCCTGCCAAAAGACACTTCTCTCTCTCCAAAAAAACGAACACAAATCAAACAGTTGTAGCCATTATTTAAATGCAGGCTGGATGCACTCTTCACACATTTGATAGTTTGCCTTTTCTGTTTTTGTTTCCCAGGCTGGTGCTGTTAACCCTGGTCTGTCTGAACTTTTATCTGGAAAGGAAGATCTATCAGTTTGTGACCAGCTCCGATCTCCCAGAACACCAACACATGGTGACAACACGCAAGGAATATAGACATGCAATATTTGTGAATCTGTTCACAACTGCCATTTTTATCATAAAAGTACATAATTCCTTTTTTACTATAACTATGATTTTGACCCCCAGTGCATTCTTGTTCTGTATTCCTCCAGTGGTATGAAGTATTTTCTCTTTTTTTTTTATATAAACTTTTTGTCACATCTTATAGTTTTGATTGGTTGCTTACTGACTGAGAAAATATTACAAGTCTTGGAAATAGAGAATTGAAACACAGCTATTTTTCGCAATGCCATGTGTCGACAGCAAAACCGTATATTTCCAGCCATAATCTGGTTGCGGTGTGCATTGGCTGGTTTCTCCTCTTTCTCCAGGAGGTGGTGGCCTCGTACGTCGGTGTGCTCCGGCGCGTGGTCTTCTCTGTCTCTCTGTTCGTGTTGGTGTTTGTGATCTTGAAGCACAGAGACCCGCTTCAGCAGAGCCTCATGGTTCTACAGCAGCTACAGGAGACGCAGCGCAGCCTGCAAGTGGCGCTCCAGCACGCAGGTACGTCCCTGATTGAACTGGTAGACGGGAGTTGAGGCAAGAATGGCAACGAGCACAAGCTCATGTGTAAATTTGAATAATTAATTTGATCATATTTTTTTTAATACAAATTTAAAACTACGTGTTTTTTTTATTATTTGTTTTACATGTCAATTTAGTTTACATTTGCATTTACAGGTTACATATGGTTTACTCTTCTGAAAGGTGGATTCCTTGTTGAAACACGCAGATTATTCTTTAAAACTCACAGTAACAAATATTTGATTAGCCATGTAGTTATTTTAGTTAAGGTTGCACTATGCAACTTTTTATGTAACATTTTTTTTAAATAAATGTGTTTATATAAATAAGTTTATATGTGCGTTTTTAACCTTTCAGTGACCCATCGGCTGTATTGGTGGTTAGTTTGGCACCTTCGCCTTCCATCCCGCAGGCTCCTATAATGCTTCAAGATCTGGTTTATTCCATTTTTTTAGAATTTCAGAATGGAATGTAGACATAACCATGGAGACAGTTTAATCTGCAAAGAAAACTTAAAAAACAATTGCTCCTGAAGCGTTCTACAGGCCATCAGGATGGTTAGTAAAGGCACTTGGCTAACCACCCAAGCATCCGCTGGGTCACTGGAAAGTCAAATGCGTATTAAAGGAATATGCCACCCTTTTAAAATACTGAGATGTTCTTACCTGAGCTTAGACGAGTTGATGCGTTGCTATCTGGTCTTTGTGCGTTCGTTCAGTCATGCAAAAAAGACCAAAGATGTTGTTAGCATTTAGCCTTACCTCCTCTCCTCTATGGGGCCAAGCGGGGGTGAAGTTAGAAGCGACCAAGCTCTTCCACGTTTTCCCTATTTAAATACGGTTACGCGAGTAGTTTCACGATCCAAGTGTAGTTACACAAAATTAAACATGTCAATTTTCTAAGCGGATAAAAAAGGGTAATATATTGTAATGCGTAATAACACCTTAGAAGCACTTCGATGTCCTCGCAGTAATATCTTCACTTCTATCGAATTCTGCGCAGACGTGCTCCTAGGTGTAATTACACCTTACAATATAGTACCCCCTTTGGAAAAACGGGGGCCTATTCCTTTAACTCTTTTTATTTATTTTGTTTTACGTTAAAAAGTAAATTAATATAAAACTTTGATCAACTATTTCTATTCATTTGGTAACAGGGCAAAGAAACTGAATAAAATGTCAAACTATGGTAAACATATTGATAAGCTTTTCTACTGTGCAGTTGCACTAACTAACTAGAGTGGCCGTGCAGTGACTGTGACTATTATTGCCATTTTTCTTTTTTACAGAAAGTCTAGGAGAGAAGCAGAGGCAATGGGATGCACATCAAAAAGAACTGAAGGTGTCGACAAGGAAGAGAAAACAGGACAAACTCGATCAAGAGGTGAGCGTCTGCAAGATGAGTGCCGTAATCTGTTTTAACGTAAATCCATCGTATAGTAATCTGACACTTAACTGTGCGTTTGCCTTTCTGTCTGTCTTTTTTACCTGTCCTCGTGAAGTCTGACGACAAGAGGAAAACGGAGGAAGAGTGTGCCATCGATCAATCAGAGCAGTCCCAGCTCTCGCAAATCGGTTAGTGGCTGCATCCTAAACTACGCTCCCATGGGGGCAGTGGTTAACAGCCTGAAAAGGGAGACATCATGCAATTCTTCTTTTAACCGGTGTTTGTTCACTTTGGTCAATTGTTCTTCAACAGAAAACCCTCTTATTAGTATTATCTATTAGAGGTACCATCTGGAAGTATCCACCGTGTTTTCAAAGCCCTTATTTTCATAACCGGAACCATTATCGCAGTGCTAGTGATTTGTTAGCATGCCATTGGCCAAAAACAGTGACTTGTATTTTTTTTTTGTGCTTATTATGACAATGAGCTCAGCCCAGTCCATACTCATCAAGTGTCTTTTCCATACACACACACACGCATTCATTTAAAATAAATAAAGCATATTCTGAAGCCACAGTTATGCAAAAATGTCCACTTACATAATGCTGTAGACTAATGTAGCGCCTTTTACGATAAACTCTGTGCTCAAAGATGGTGAGCTACTGTAGCCATGGCGGCACCTGCGCTGCCGGACAGAAAAGGGACCGCCAGTCTTGCCATCCTTTTGCCACCACCAGTCGCACAATTGCATACAGAGTTCATACAGTTTTTCCCTTGGGTTTGTCTGTCAGGTTGGAGTGTAGACAGCCTCCTGAGCAGCACGTTCTGCTCCTCTGCAGCCGTCCTGGCCAACTCGTCCCACGATGCAACGCTCCAGGACTCCGTGACCCGAGACCTACCCGTCCAGACCCCAGCTGTGAGCCCGGGCAGACGCCAGAGGAGGTCGTCCATCTCCAGACGCGGTTCCTCTGGGTCTCCTCTGGTCTACAGCATCTTGGTGGAGGACAAACACGTGAGCGACAACAGCCAATCAATACACACACACTCGGTTAAGCCTGTGTGGCTGTTGTGAAGCAATGGCGAGTGTTTTTACTTTGCAATGAAAGGATTAAGCTTGGCAAGAGGTGAGGAAAGTATTTCCTGCATGTGTAGGATCTGATTAGGAGGAGCTTTTTGAGAGATGGGCCGCAGTGTTTAGAATAGCCACTGGAGAGGATTCAATGATTACTCAAAGATGCGTGAGTGGGTCGAAACATAGCTCGGTCTGTTTTTGATGAGAGAACAACATTGTAAAAGGAGCTCAAATGGGACCAAATGAGTTAGACAATTAGTAGAGTTGACTCTTGGTTGAAGCTGAATTATTTGTGAACACAAATATGATGTTTACCTTTTTATTGAAAGTAATGTGTCCCTCTTTTTATCTTTTTGTTCTAGCCACGTTACAGTTTGAGAAGTCGTCGATCTGAGACGCCCAAATACTTCAACTGAACAAAGAAGCATTTTTTTAGACATTTTATGAAATAAAATTGATTTTATATTTTTCAACCATTTTGTTTGGCCACCCTGTTACCGACCTCTGAGTATACTTTTTGTATGCTTTTTTTATTTTTTTGTGTGTTTTTATTTTTTTGCTACCAAACATTTTAGGGACTCTATCAACTCGCTCCTATTCAGCTAATCAAATAACATGAGGTGAATCAGACTGTAAAACGTGTGCCATAGAACTAGGTCGCAAAAAAAGAGAACAAAAGTAATCTTTTTAGAAATTAACAGTGTATCAAAACCCAGTACCAGGACAGGACTAAACCGGCAGTAACCTATTTATTTCTAAATCTCTAAAACTTTATTCTCCACTTCCTGTTTGATTTCTTAAGTCGCCCCAGGTCTTTCTCCGAAGCCTGAGTTTGTTTTTTTGGGTTAAATTTAGAGGAATGAGGAGTGGGAGAATTTCTGGAATTTCTCTGCAGACCAGCCGCCGTTTTCCTTTCGTTTCAAATTTCACCAAAGAATCGTAAATGAGAAGCAGACGTGGAGCCGAGACAGAGGGAGGATCCAAGGAGCGAGAGGTTAGGGAGACAGGAGGGGGGGAGAAAGAGGAGGAGAGAAAGAGGTGGGGAGGGAGGAGTTAACAAAGTGCTCGGCACAAAAGATTTGGAGCCACAAGGGCAATGAGCGGAGCAGAGGCATGAGATTCTGCCAAAAACTACAACTTAAGAACTTCAGTGATCATACGGATAAATGTTACTGGAACTTGCTTTTATTTTGAAATCTCTTGCTACAAATGGAACAAAGGAACTTGAATCTCATTGATGAAGATCTCGAAGTGT
The DNA here is from genome assembly GCA_021464625.1 of Proterorhinus semilunaris. Lineage (NCBI taxonomy): Eukaryota > Metazoa > Chordata > Actinopteri > Gobiiformes > Gobiidae > Proterorhinus > Proterorhinus semilunaris. Next base: position 29,099,676 of record CM038347.1, on the reverse strand, counting down.
GCTATTTTGACTTCTGAGACTAACGTGGAATTTACAAAAAGAGAAGATTTTCCAACTTGGGATTAATTCTCGCTAAAGACGGCAAGTTTTCAAGGAGAAGGACGTTATAGTTGTATTTTATTTATTGGAATGACAGGAGTAGTTGTATGGGAGTTTAAAAGATAAGGCTGGAAAAGTAAAAAAATGTGAATTGGCAACTTCATAATATAGGCTGGAATGGAGGGAGGATTACAAATTTTCAAGATAAATTTTGCGCATTTTGCTTCTTTGAGTTGGTTTGAGCCTAAACTGGATGTAATAAAGATGATTGGACATTAAGTCTTAGTAATACTTTGCAAACAAAGAAGACAGTCGTCCAATCTTAATCCGAGCAGATTGGTTCTCAAAATTGCTGATGTCTGGAAAATCATTTTTGAAAATTCCATTACTTAAAAGGATGCTTAACCATCGTCACATTGTTTTGTTCAGCAACTTGCTTTTATTTTGAAACTAGGAAAGTTATTCTGAGGACATTTGACTTTTGCCTGTCAGCAAAACTGCTCACAACAAGAATTTGAACCTGACCATTTTACATTTTTCATCAAATATGAACTTTTTTTGCCATTTTGTGGATAGAATTTCAAACTTGAGAAATGGGCTACTTGGAAAACAATGATATCAGCCTTGCGGTAATCTACGGGCAATAAAAGCCCAGTAACGCGGATTGCAACTTGGTTTTGCTCAGAAGGCTGGCCTCTCTTTTACCGCTTCTAAAATGCTCTGAGAACTTTGGAGTAAATTTGTGGACATTGGATACACGCCAATGGATCGTCTGTGTTTCCTGTTAAAGTGCCACTGGCCGGAGCAGTGAAGGATCATGGGAATCGCGGTCCTGTAGCTCAGAATGAGGCTGAACAGACCGGGTTCCTCTGGTTCACCTGAGTCCTTCTCCAGTCGCTTCAGCACCATGCGCTTCTCCTACCACCTGGCCACGCCCACAGGTGAGTCCTAATGACAGAGTGGGCCAAATTCATGAGAAGCTTGGAGTCTTGGAAAAAGTCAGTCATATCTAAACAAAACTTTACAAAATAGTAATAAAAGGCTGAAATGGAACAAAACTAGTAAAATAGCAACTAAAACGGAACTTTTGCACATTTTTAAGTTTAATTATACTGTGTTTGTAAATCTCCTAATATTGTGATAACTTTTTATTGATAAATGCTACATACAGTGGGATGTAAATGTATGTGAACGCTTTGGAATTTCTCACATTTCTGCCTAAATTCAAAACCCTATCCCGACTATGAAGTATGGTGCAGGGGGCATCATGATGTGGGGCTGCTTCAGGGCCTGGACAACTTGCTATGTTCAATAGAAAAATGAATTCACAAGTTTATCAAGATATTTTCCAGAAAAATCGGAGATATTCACAACAAAGTGGAATAAGTGACTCCTTGTGGTAAATAGCTGGCTGACCCTTCTTTTGTAGCAATAACTGCTTTCCTGTAGTTGCAGATTAGAAGTTCACAATGATCAGGATGCAGTTCAGCGAGATTCCTGGGTTCACTTACTTTTTCCTCCCTGTCCTGTGAATGTTTACATGTTATGGCCGTTAAAAATAAGATGACATGTAATTGATTGAGTGGTATTAGTTCAAGCAGACACCGATTGTTCATTGATATAGTGGTATACTATTTTCCATATAAATGCTAGTCTCTTTGAAATGTCATGATCATCATTTTATGCTACCCATGGCTTCTATTCTCATTCTAGAACCTGCTTTTTAATGCTGTAGTAGGTAAAGTCCATTTGTCTGTACACCCCACTGCATTTCATTAAACCAAATGTAATTATGACTCTGAAGAGGTCACGTGATGCGCCAGAGGGTCCTGTGATGCAGAGGCGAGAGAGTCTCATGATGCACAAGCTAACAGGGGTCCAGGTCAAAGGGACGATTGTGTGGATTTAAGGCAGGTCTGATGAATGAGGAGGTGATGGTACAGTGTGGTGTTATGCAAGTGCTGTAGAAGAAAATAGGACGGCGCCAACGGACATTTGTACAATACAATAGCTTATTGAAATTATGGCTTGTGATGGAGGTGTTCTGAACAAGTTGCTTGTAAACAACTGAAAGACTAGATTGGTCGATCCAGGACACACAAAGGACAGTAGCTCATTTGTAGAGACGCTCATCCATTTTGCCTGAAGGTCGACAGTTCTGACATTGAGTTGTTGTCTTAAGCGACATATCTGACTGAGTGCAAATGTCAAACACACATATCTTAAACAGTTCGTGGTTTGGAAAAGTCACTCTCCACACGTGTCCTGTAGAATCAGAGACTGAGAGTTTGTGGTTTAATACAGAGTTCAGAGCCGACCACAGACACGACGTGGCACTGCCGATTTGCTGCAGTCAACCAACAAAGTATGAACCATACTTGATCTCTGCAATAGAGCTGCATCATTTTGGAAAAATACCTGACTTATCTTTGAAGTATTAGTTATGTTCAGATTTGTGCTTCATGTTTTGATATGAAGATCGAGAGCAGAGATTCACATGCATTTCAGGATTTGTTTTTAATGGATGTTTAAACTACAGACTATCCCAATGGGATAAAGATCCCATTGGAGACATTGTGTTTGCTAATAATGTTCTGCTTAAATAATCATAGATTCTGAATTGACGGCGATTAATTGTGCAGTTCCTACTTCACCTACTACTGCTTTAAAGGCACACTACCGAATAGTTTAATGTAAAAAAAAAAAGGCAACTTCTGTCTGTTTGGTTTCTCAGAATGCACTGCTCCACTCTGTGCAAAGATATGAATGAAGAGCGTCAGTAAAAATAGACACAGCTGCTTTGCACTCGGGGTTAGACAAAACACCAACTACAGGCAGTACATCTAGGCTAAAGGCTGAGGCGGGTCTGAAGGACGAGTTCCCTTTGCTCGCACAGTTTTCAGCCGATCTCCCTTAATATGTTAATTTTACATGGTCAAAAAGGAAGTTTCAAACATTCTGCAAAAATAGCATAGTCGATGTTTAGTTGATCTTTTAACGTAACAACATATAAACCAGAATGTTCAGCAGCATGGCGTTAACCTCTTAACCCCCACCTGAACTGAGCACATTTTCTCCTGTTTGGCTTTACCCAAATCTTAAAGCGTCCACACAAAAAACACATCAAAATAGCAACAAGGATGAAAACGCAACAAAAGGGACAAAAAGCAATGAAGAAAAGCAATGAAAAAGCAACAAAAGCATAAGAAAAAAGTGACAAAAACGCGAAGAAACAAAGCGATGAAAAAGCTACAAAACGTGACGCTAAAATGTTCCAACAAAAGCAACAAAAAAGTGACAAATGCAACAAAAAAGCGACAAAATATGTGCTGGCGAAGCAACAAAAATTGACAAAAGCGTGACAAAAAAAAAAGACAAACACAACAAAAAAACACTTTTGTAGGTCTTAGCTTTCAAATGAGGCATTACACTCTTGCTCACTAGTCGAGAAGCTTTTAGATTTGGGTAAAGTCGAACTGGAGAAAATGGGCTCGGTTCAGGTGAGGGGTAAGAGGTTACAAATGCACAATGCAACGTTTTATGTAAAAAAAAAAGTTGATATTCGTGCGTATTTGACCTTTCAGTGACCTAGCGGCTGTACGGGTGGTTAGCTTAGCGCCTTTACTTTCCACCCCGGTGACCTCATGATGCATCAGGATACATTTTATTTCAGGTTTTTTTGTTATTTCTGGAAGGTTGTCGGAATGAAATGTATGCGTAACCATGGAGACTGTGCAGTGAAAACCTAAAAACGATTGATCCTGGATTGTCTTGGGGCCAACGGGATGGTAAGTAAAGGCGCTATGCTAACCACCCAAGCAGCCACTGGATCACTGAACGCTCAAATACGCACCAATATCAACGTTTTATATATATATATATATATATATAAAAAACAATTTTAACAAAAATTCATAAATCTGTTCTTGAAACTTGGCACTTCGGCAAAAAAGTTTGGACACCCCGTTCGACAGCAGTGATTGTATTATTCTATTTCTGTCTGTCGACCGTTATTACTCATTTCAAAAGAGTCTATACCCACGGACCATTTTTAGCCCCTGGACCAGACTTTAGACAGCAGACAGGAAGTGGATGCACTCATTCCATGTTTATCTTGTGGGGAACTCCAGCTATGCTTATTCTAGTCACTGCAGTCTCCTCTCAGTCTGTGGCGTATAGCTGAGGGACGATGTCGTGCCGGTGTCATGATGTTAACCTCTGACCTCTGCAGGGGGGGCAGCGCCTCAGAGGGAGGTCCGTGGAGATGAAAAGGTCACGTGTTATCTGTGTCCATCACGCTATTTACAAAGCAGCAATATCAGCATGTTTGCAGACTGGACAGGAGAAGGAGAGAGCTAAACGGGGAGCTAAGGCGAACGTTGTCCACCGCTAAGCTAAAGGCCACGTAGATATTATCCTGGTAATAGAATGAAATCTCTTTTAAAAGTAGACCTTTGCACACACTGCATGTTTTCATTTAGGAATTAGCAGCCAAGTTGTTGTTGTTAGCCATCAGCCATCATTGTGCCAGAGACCCTGAAAAGTGACCCTGAAAGTTGTAAATAATGCTTATAAACTCCTGCCTATGAAGAATCAGGATATTAGAAATGTTTTATAAAAGTTAAAGGTGCACCATGCAACTTTTAAAACAAACAAAAAAGTTCTTTGTTGATATTTGAAACGTTGAGTAACAAAGTGGCTGCTTGGGTGGGTGGCTAGCTTAGCGCCTTTACTTTCCATCCCGGTGGCCACTAAGATGCTCCATGATCAGTTGTTTTTAGGATTTCTGGTAAGTGTTCACTCCTGGTTGAATCGTCTCCATGGTTACACATACATTCCATTTAGAAAACCTACCAGAAACCTTAAAGGAAATTGATCTTGAAGCATCATAGTGGCCACCGGGATAGAACGTAAAGGCCCTTAGCCCATAAAGCTGCTGGGTCACTGAAAGGTCAAATACACACTAATATAAACTTTTTTCTTTTACATAAAAAGTTGCAAACTTTACAAAAGTGCATATTTGACCTTCTTGTGCCCCACCGGCTGTATGTGTGGTTAGGACGGCGCCTTTGCTTTCCATCATGGCGGCCTCTTTGATGTTTCAGGACCAGTTGTTTTTTAGGGTTTCTGGTAGGTTTTCTGGATGGAATGTGTATGCATTACCATGGAAATGGTTCCATCAGCAGTGAAAACCAACATGTTGGAAAATAAAAGCACCACACTGTGCTAACCATACAGCCGCTCAAGTCAAATATGCACAGAAAAAAGGTTCACACAAAACATTTTATAATGCACCTTTGAAAGTTTGGACACAACAATTTAAGCATGACTAACAATGAAAGCAAACGAAGTGAACAAAAAAAATTGTCTTTTGAGTAGATTGAAAAAAGGAGACAATTTTAAAACACAATGTGCAACAAATCTTAATGTATCTTTGTTTTGCTCAAGAATAAATAAGCAAGTTGTTGTTATTGTGACAGTGACCCTGAAAGTTTAGATTAATGTCTTTGGAAAGTTAGGAATGAGTTTGGGCACCGCTAACTATTTAAAGTTTACAAGCACTAAATGCAAATTGTTAGTCAGCAAACAAATCAGTTATGGGGCCCTTAAGGTGAGGGTAGACTTAACCCCAGTGTAAAATTGTAAAATACATGAGTAAATGTAATGGAGAACTACAAGCGTTGGCGTGTTTTGCATGTTTCAGGCAAAAATGGTCACTTTGATGCTTTGCAAATACTATTGTGTTATCATTGTGTAAGACACTTCCTTGCATCATCAATGTGGCGTGTGAATGTGTGGGTGATAATGCAGCTCCCACCAATATTTGAGTGAGTATCTGAAGTGAAAAAATACAGACTAATGCATTGTTATTCTGCCTGAGTGTGAATTACTTTAGAAGCTTCTGATTTAGTTAAGGCTTTCATGTCCCATAGAGTATCGTCATTTCTGCTTAAGTCTTCTTACTGTGTGTGCTGACCTCCCTTTGTCACACAGCGACAGATGGAGGGGGGACTCAGGGGAACCACAAATCTCTGTTTTCTCTGCCATAAAGCTCTTTCATGGGGGAATATGGCTTGGCGGATGGGGCAAAGGGGCGTGGTGGTAGGGGGGGAAAGGTGTGAGATCGGAGGAGGGGCATACCTGTCGTTTTTTTTTTCCTTTTACTTTTGAGGTGGGACAGACCTATTTTGCACTTGATTTGTAATGTGTTTTCGAAGATTTTGATTCTCTGATACGTTTGACAGCCCATTATTAATGAAGGTTAATTTCTCAGCCAGTGGTATTGCAGTGGCGTGCACTTTGCTGTAGGTCACCTTCTGTTGACAGGTTGCCCCATTGCCATGATGGGTCAAATGCAAAGTTGCATTTTCCCCAAAGATCCTATGCAGCTGCCATAAACAGGTTATTGGCGTGCCATGTACATAGAATAAGATCTCTGGACCAGAATTTTACGGATCAAATCAAGGTGGAACCAAGACTGAATTGGGGCTAAACTATCCACCAGGATGGTCAAGTTAACCGAAAGGAATGATTAGGAGAAGAGGTTTCTAAAGCAGCCCCACATCCTTGAACCCTCACTCTTTAATAGCTATAGTCTACTCTAATATAAATAGAGTAACAATCGATGGCTGAGTGCGTCGCCATGGAAACGCGCGGAGGAGACAGGCTCCGCCCACAGGCACCGGCAGCAGCGGCAGCCGAGTCCCGCTCCTGAGCGCACTCCCCGGGCTTCAGCTCTGCCGTCCGCCCGCTGCCTGCGCCCGGAGCCCGGTCCGCCACCGCTGCGCGCGCGCCCCCCCCCCCCCCCCCCCACCCCCTCCGGACCTCCGCGCCGGCCCCCGAGTGCCTGCTTTACCGTGTTCGCTGCTGTGGAGCCGGGAGAGCCGTCCCCGCACCGACGCCTTCGTTCATGACCGGATTTGTGCTTTGCTGCGCGATGTACATGGACAGAAGCAGCCTGACCAGGGGTGAGTGAGTGCACGCGCGGACTGCACCACGTGCACGCGCGCGCACATCAACACACACATTTCCTATATAGCCACATCATGTAGATCCCGTCCCCAAAATTGTGCGTAAAACCACACTGGTTTTTCGGTCTTTTCGAACTGCCCCCACGTTATTTTAAAGGGCAAACCACCTGGCACGCGCGTTGTCACGCGCACGGACCTCTAAAAACACCTTCTCAAACGTGCCCTGTGTATCCGTTTATAGCCTCCACATCTGCAGTCCCCCGCTCGGTCTAATCTAACCACACGTGTCATGCCATTGTCATGACATTAAAATGCGTGTAATGGGACATGGGCTCGCGCGCAGCAGATACTACCGGTTTTTCCACCGCGCGCGCACTTCTGCACCGCCGCTGCACCCGCACGCGCGTTGACACATATTTGCACACAGAGGCTACGCTACTGCGGAGACATGAGCCCAATCCTAGAATAAATAAATAAATAAATCACCACCAATGCGTTTTACAGCCTGTCGCGCGCTCACACGGAAAAGCCTTCTGAAATTCTATTAGTCTTAAATACCCACCCTGCCTTAATCGCGTGCATTTGCATTTAACCTACTTCTTTTCAGGGGGGTACATCAATACCAATATCATCAGTCTAGTTCTTTTGCAGCATTGCACCTGGAGCCAATTCATATGTAGAGACCCCCCCCCCCCCCCCTTTAATTAAGTTCACTTTGTATAGCTCTTGCCTTGAATATTGATGTCTAACATCCAGGGGGCATCACCTTCATGGTCATTAATTGCACTATTGCCATTTTATAGCCTATAAAACTTGTATGCTGTGATTTTATATGAAAAGGATTATTTTGAGAGACACTTGATGCATTTCTGTGGACACCATTTTGTCAAATGTTATGAGCATTTGTCACTTTCCAGGTTGCTAATTCTCTATTCTGGCCTCATTTATACATTATTTTTCTACAGCCGATACGTAAAATGGAGTGAAATAATTTAAGATTCAATGCCAAAATGGTGTAACATGCTTATTTTATTTTTTTAGATTCACTAATGTCATCTCAGAATGGCATAAGAGCGACACACCCCCTTCTCAATTATGAACAGCAGCAGTCAAATTGAGTCTTGTGTTTTCAGTGCAGAAAATTTCACTTTTTGGGGGGGGGGGGGGGCAAATCTGTAGTGGACATTTGAAAAAGCTCTGGATATGTTATGTGCTTAAGGGATGGGCTCAGCAAAGACATCCAGAGGGTCATTGCGTTTGGGAACGCCTGGTACTGGCAAAGTTTTCACATTTCATTTGTATGTATTTTTTTTTTAACTTCTTAACTCCCGCTTAAACATGGGGATATTTTCTCCAGTTTGGCATTACCTAGATAAAAGCGTCTCGGAAAAAAGCGTCAAAATGGCACCAAAAAAGAGACGAAAACGCAACAAAATCCTGACTACAAAAGTGAGGAAAAAATGCAACAAAAAAAGCCAAAAAAGATCTGCATAAAAGCGTCAAAAACTAGGATAAAATACAAGAAAAACGGTTTTCTTGGTCAAGACAAGGTGGAGTGTTTTGAATTGAACAAAAAATAGTGCAAAGAATGACTACACCGACCACACATCCATGACAGCAAGCGACATCTGCATGGGAAATGTAACAAATGTGGATGGTTCTGTCTGGAGCTTGGACACTGAATGACTGAAAGGCCGCATGTTAAAGCAATGGTTGACTCCTGACGTGGATGCCCCAGGCTTTCAGATCAAGTGCAGAGGAATTTCCCTGTAGGTTTTTCTCCTCACCTTTATTGTCCTGAACCGTGACATTATGAGAAGTTGTCGAGGTGATCTTGTGGATACATTAAGGTCAGTATTAATTGTAATGTTGCGATCATAGTGGCGGAAGCAGACACACCCCCTTCACGGGGATAGACTTTAATGCCTTAATTTTTCCTTATGGTTGATAATAACTGGTAAGAATAGTAGTTTGTTTGATTTTTATTTATCTATTTATTTATTGCTTGCTAGACGCTTGTCCTGGTTTACGCTATTCCAAGTTTATATCAATCATGCTTTTAGTTTTGGTTTAGTTCAAGTGTTTTAGTTGTACATTTTTAGCCCTGGTTGTTCATTTCTGTGGTATCACTGTGGTGCACGATACAAAATCCCTTCCTTTTATATCAATTTTCAATTCATTCATATTTTTCATATTAAAACACATTAGTCGAATATGTATTTATGGTTAAGGAGGTGTCTGCTTTATAATAAGTTGGAGCTTAAATAACGGAGGGCTCACACTCCAGCATTGAACACAAACAATTTTTTTTATTGTATTCCACAAAGTCCAAGCAATGAATTGTACCTACCACAGAATTGACTGTTGACCCATCAATTGAAAAGCTGATGATCGCAATCGAACTTAGATTTACACACGGTTTGATCAAAGGTCAAATTGCAGCGTGCATTTGGAGTGATCCTGGTTTATTCCTGAATTAAGCGATTATATTTCTAATTCAGTTTGTTGATGTTTGATCCCTTCGTTTTGCAAAACCTTCAGTCCATCCATCCATCCATTTTCTTCCACTTGTCCATTGCCGGGCCCAAAAACCTTCAGTGTTTTTTTTATTTATTTTTTGGCTAGTTTAGTCAGGGTTTAAGTCCAGACCACGTACTGTCAGTGGTCCAGACCAGCTTTAGGAGAACTGGTTTTCCATTTTGAGGTAACCTTTTCCATTCACTGCATTTCCACCAGCATGGCACCTACTGACAAGAGACCCATTCAAATCCCATCCTCCTCTTAACACCAAAAACTGCATCCGACCGCGTCCCGTCACGCACGTGCCCCAAACACCCTCGATTAGTGTGTACTGCAAACGCTACACTACACCGCTGTAGAGGCTAATCCTTTATCGCTCGCACGGCTGCTGGCTGCATGGTGTGCATGGGGATGGGGGGGCTCGTAATCGCGGTGGGGCTGGGATTCATCGTGGGGGCGCGCGCTCTCGAAATCTCACCACACGCACGCGCGCACACACTGACCGACATCTCGCCGCAGTGAATGTAGGCTACGGTGGCTGGCAACATCTGCGCGCCCGCCGTCCTTCAGCGCCCCCTTTTTTACGCACAAATCGCAACGCGTTTATCTGTCAAAACAAATGTAAAAACAATACCATTTGCCGGGCAGTATTTCCCCGTCGCTGTTTGATCCGAAATATGTTGCTGAATGTAGCGCGGACTGACCCAGATGGGACGCGCTCACGTGAGAGTATCGATCGGACACGTTTGTAACGATGGCCACAGATCGATGTGGACACAGTCGAGCGGTGAACCGATGTACTGTCGCAGAGTGTAGCTATGTTAAAGCGACGACAATTTGTAAAAAAAAAAAAAGGTCGAATATGCTGCTCACAGACGCAGACACACCCCCTCTACGTGAACGCGCGCAGAGCAGCAGCACCATGGCTGTGGAGATGGATGCGTTCCATAAAACGCCTATTTACAAAGAGGATATATAAGGCTAAACGGCTTTTTCTTTGACCTAATTTCTTATTTTATGTTTTGCTCCACTAGATTCACTAACCCTAAGCAATATAGGTTAACCTCTTACCCCCCGCTTGAACTGAGCACATATTCTCCAGTTTATTCAAATCTAAAAGCTTCACACACACACAAAAGCATGAAAATAGGGACGAAAACACAACAAGAACGTGACAAAGCAATGGAAAAAAAACGATTGAAAAACCCTCAAAAGAGCTAAAAAAAAAATCTGGAAAAACAACAAAAATCGACAAACGCTTCAAAAATGTGACAAAAAAGTTGTTATCACTTCTGTAGGTCTTAGCTTTCAAATGAGGCTTTATGCTGTTGCTCTCCAGTCGAGAAGCTTTTAGATATGAGTGAAGCTGAACTGTAGGAAATGAGCTCGGTTCAGGCGGGGGGTAAGAGGTAAAGGGGAGACAATAAGTATAGGCTGTGTATTCACATTGACAAACGAAAGACCATAAAGGAGGAGACGGTGAAGCTGTTTGGCTTCTGATTTACTATAATTACACAAGTGTAATAAAAGTCTTGGAATTTGCAAATGATGGAACAGACCAAAACCTCTCTCTCGTGGATGTGACTCAAGACTGCTGTAATGTGAGTTTTGGAGGCATGTTTCCATTGGTGAAAGGATATGATAATGATTTTTTCAGATGGAGTGGAGGTCAACACGGGCCTGTAGAGGCTGCAACACTATTTAAACTGAAAAAATATAGTTTAAGTCTGTGTGTGACAATGATGCAACAAATGTGAGCTAACACTGGTTGTGGCACTTTTTAGGTTCATGTGGGTAGGCTCCGTTATTAACCTCTGAACCCACGCCTTAACCGAGCACGTTTTCTCCAGTTTGGCTTTACCCAAATCTTAAAAATGTACGACTAGAGCTCACAGCCTGTAGGCCAGTGTAAGGCCCATTTGAAAGGCAAGCCCTACAAAAGGAATTAAGCTTCTTTCTCGTTATGATTGTCACGTTTCCGTCATGTTTTTGTTGCTTTTTTTTACATTTTTGTGGCTAGATCACACCGTGTGGAATTTTACCCAATAAATAAAACTGAAATACAAGCATTTATTCTATGACGGATATTTTTCATCATTGAAAAATACCTCATAAATGCATTAAAAAAAACATGTGCCTTTGCTGTGAGCGGCCCAGCTCTCCTAAGACATGAGTGTAACTTTACCAGGAGTGGGTACGTCTCCTGCTCGTCTCCATGGAGATGTGACTGAAGTCAGTTAAATTTGAGATTTAAATAAGTTCTCATACAAATCCATTCTTTGATTACCCACAGCAGTAAAAACATATTCTGTGTTGAGCTGGTCATGGTAGCATGTTTTGTACTGATGGCAATTGTATAGTCCAAAATGTTACGCAGTGTGCCTTTGAATTACACCAAAAAAGCCGAAATGGTGCCAAAACGCTATAAAAAAAGCAATAAAAATGTGAAAACATGCATCAACCTTCCTTTTTCTTGGTACAGCTGCATTTTTATTTTTGCCTTTATCTGCGAGCTGCATTTGTGGTGTCTTCCACACTGTTTTACTGGATGAGTCTATAATGATCCTGAAGAAAGCCGTTTTTTAAAAGTAAACAAACAGTTAGCTTATCAGCTAGACCCATTTGAGACCTACAAATATCTTCTGCAACACTGAAGAGGCACCAAGAGCACCCCACACCTGCAGCACAGTGGAGGCGTCACAAGAGGCGCTACAGGAAACAAGGAAGGGAAAATGAAGAGGTATCCAGGCAAGACTTACAGCTAAGCCACACATGCCTTCTATAGTTCTGGCTAATGGACGTTTACTGGAGAATAAAACAGATTATCTGCTAAGCTCTTCCCAGACGATGGTGAAAGAATGTTATGGAGCGGAGGGAGCTGCGCAGGAGGAAGAGGAAGGAGGAGGAGTTGACCAGTGCAGGAAACCATGCTCTGAAAGGGGGCCAAACCCAGGGGGCGCTGCACCATTTCAGAGGATCAGAGAAGGACTGAAGGCTGCCAGCCAGGTTTCCTCTGGGTGCTACTGTTTCCCCAACCTCCAAAAACATGCTGGTCAGGTTGGCTCACAGTGGTGGCCCGGCTCAGGACTAACACCTAACCACAGTGTTGATATACGGTTGCACAATGACAAATAAAGCACTACTTCCTTACTTACAAAAATGTGACAGAGGCATAACAAAAAAGTGACAAAAAAGCAATGAAAAAGCAAAAAAACAAAAAAAAACACATACACACACAAACAAAGACAAACGCTTCCAAAATGTGACATAAATGCGGTGTCAACGCGACAAAAAAGTCACTATCAGTTTTGTGGGTCTTCACTTTTAAATGAGGCGTTACACTGGCCTACAGGCTGTAAACATTTGGGTAAAGCTGAAATGTGCTCAGTTAAGGCGGGGGTTAAGAGGTTGAAGCCTAGTGGCTTTGGGATTCTTATGGGCCCATCCAGGTGCCAAGTGCTAAAATGGCTAGCAGCGGCCCTGTATCTGAGAAATGACAGTAAAATAGCCTACAATATGAGAGAAAGGGGGGGGGGGGGGGGGGCTGCAGTGCTCTCGTCTCTCCGTGACAGGCGGGATTTACCCCCTGATATTTTACCCGTAATCCTCTTTTCTCCGACGTTTTAGACGCGGATCCATTTCAGATCTGTGTGTTTTCGAGGATCGGGATTTACTTCCAGGAGGCTTTAAATATTCATGAATTTAGGCCGTCTCACTCGCAGAATCCCTGCTGTGTTTTGGTGCACCATGGAACAAGTACTAGAAAGTACTCTGAATCTGTCACTTATTGCTCCAGAAGAATTGAAAACACATTTTTTAAAAGTAGGACAGAAGAATATGGGATACAGGGTTGCATCACTTTATTCATCATCATCACTATATTTTTTATCATTCTCTTGCTCCAGACATAATAGTAAATATGATACCAATACCAGTATCGGGTATCAGCTCAACGCTATGTGCTTGTACTCGTACTCATTCATGTGGTCCCTATAACAGAAACCAATGCCACTTGACGTGCAATCGCCTTCCTCTTTGCTGAGCACAGCAAAGAGGAACAAACTGGAGAAAGTGTGGAAATACAATACTCCAAAGAGACCTGACTTTATTACAGACGACATTCCCTAATTTAGAGTCTGCTGAATTTAACCAGTGCTAAATGTTAATGTGTTTACAAGTCTAATGTGTACACGTGTTTACAAGGCTACTGCACAATGAGGCCAGTCTAGTAGAAATAATAAATAACCATCTTAATACCATTATTAACCTCTTAACCCCCACCTTAACCAAGCACATTTTCTACAGTTTGACTTTAACCAAATGTAAAAGCTTCTTGAAAAAAAAAAAGCGTCAAAAAAGTGATCAAAAAGCAACAAAAACATAAACGCAGCAAACCAGGGTTAAGAGGTTAAAAAAAGTAGTCGTTTTGATGTATGACTAGGTCTATGTTGGACACAGAGCGCACACAGTGTAGACATTCTGTAATTCTATCCATGTTGACAAATCCACAAAGTGAAGCCCAAGAAGCAAATCCCAACATAAAGCGTGAGGAAACATAGGAACTACAAATGACCCAAAATGTTTTTCAAGTAAATAAAAAAACGGCATCAGGCAAATTCTGATATAACTACTGTTAAAATGTGTTAAAAGAAAAGTACTCGTATTCGTATTGCTTCGAGAAAAAGTGGTATCCCTATGACAGACAGTAACAGGAAGTGCCGACTATATTTGGTGTCTCGGATTTGTCTCCTGACTCATATTAAACTCACTCAAAGGCATTACTCTCTGTAAATACTGCAGACACTGTTGGGCAATAGTAGAGACATTGCAGCAACTATTAGTTCTAATAGAATGAGTGTACTTTGCTCCGAAATAGTCCACTCAGTTTTTTATTTTCAAAGGGGCAACACAAAACCTTATGAGGAAAAAGTTTGGGAAAGTTTGTCGAAACTTTCTGTTTGGCCTTAACATTTGATTTATGAATGAACTTTCCATAGAAATCCACCCAGACAGCAAGAAGAGAAACTGAAGCATTTTACTCAACGTTTGCTATACTACTACGAGTACTTCTACTTGTGTTATGAGTTGTGAATCTTTCGAGCCCATGTCTAATTTTTCCATACTCCCTAAGCCGCCCCTGAACGCTGCGTCTGGTCTTCATTAAACTGCAGTGTTTTCCCACGACCTCCAACTGCCCCGACCACTTCCTCCCAAACACGACTTTATTTATATCAAACACAAACGCCGACACAGACAAATCTAAACTAGGACTAAACCAAAACGACTTGACTTCATGAGCAGTGCTGTGGTGGGAAATAGACTTGTGCACGTTTCCTGGTGGCTCGATAGATTTCAGCTGAAGTCAAACTAGGTCAAATGCGCAAAGGTCCAGCTGTGTATGTTGGGAGGTTTCCAGAGCGGAGGTTATTAATAAAAAGTGACTCTTTGTGAATGGAGTTCAGCTCAGTTTATGTGCTATTGGTAGAATGCAATGTGAAACGGTTGCAAAGAGACAAAGCCATGGTTGAATATGGCGAGCGCAAAGTAAAGGGGGATGTGGGGCGGACGGGGCATCTAGGAAAACATTTTGGGAACCCCTGCAATAGGGGGCCCCAAAAGTGAGCCTTATTAGTTGTTGAGTTTGATGAGAATTACTTGGACATATTTAGCAGCATATTAGCCATGTAGTATATTATGTGTGAATTTGTATTATTACTATAATATTCATTTTATGCTATGTTTATGTTGTGTTATCAGTGTCGGTGTGGATTATCTAAACCAGTGGTTCCCAACCTTTTTTTTACTGTGCGTGCTGTAGTCGGGCTAAAACTATGGCCCTCAAAAATGTATTAAAACATAAATAGAAATAGAAAATAATTTCTAATAATTATTTACTTCAAACAAATGAACGGAAATTGGGGTGTTTAATGCATCTGTAGTCTTTTCGTAGTCATATTTGAGGATTTTTTTTAATCATATAATATGCTCTAATATCACTTATGACCTGACTCTCTGACCTGCAAAGCTCTAGGCTCTAGGTAATATTGAACTTCTATTCAGTTTCACCTTTTTTTTAATCTGGGTACCCGCTGCCTGTGTACGCCTGGTTGGGAAAACACTGATCTAAAGCATTAGCAATCTCAATCCCACACTGCACTTTGGCAAGTGGGGGGCCCAAACCAGTACACAGTGCCCCATACATGAAGATAGACACGGCCCTGTGGATGAAACATGGAAATTAATTTTAAGCCGTGTATCAAAACAGCATCTGAATGAGGAAGAATTTGTTTGGTTATTGAACTATAAAACTTTATGGACCCCCCTCGAAAATGAGATGCTTCATCTCAAGGGGTTTTCCACTAATAAACAATTAAAAACCCAGTTTATTAGAGAACGGAGGCGCTTTGTTTTGTGCTTTGTTTCTTAGATGCACTTCTTTCTTTCTTTCTTTTCGCTTTACTTCTTTTCCCCATGTTCCTACTTGGAAAATATAATATATATGAGTGAGGTCTGTTTCCTTTGTGGGCTTACGGTCTGTGACAAGTTCGTACAAAACCAATATTTTTTTCCAGGAGTCACTTTTACATCACCCGAGGTCAGGGGTCAGATGTGAAAGGCCATTGACAGGTTCCTTTGATCCCAGAGGAAAGTGCTGTTTATTTACAACCAAGAAATCGGGATTAAACCAGGACTGAATAAAGACTAACACGTCGCTAAGCCAGGCCTATATGCGTACGTACTAAAATGACCTTCACGAGAACGCGGCCTTGGACATTCTTGACTTTCCCAGGCCTTATTTACATTTCAGACCCCTGCACGTCAATAAAATGGAAGGTCCTGGTTCGATAGCAATTGCCGAGTTGTGAAAAATCAATCCGTCTGCACTGGTCTTAGCGGTGACTCGGCACAAAATGGAATAATGAGAAGCCTATTTACACGCAAAGAAAACGGCGCTCGACATACATGTATACTGTAAGCTTGGATAATAATGGAACACAGCGGAGAGGGCTGTTCCCCATTAAACTAGGAGAAGTCTGAGAGTAGTAGTCGTTGGAGTAGTCGCAGTAATAGTTTTGTAATATGTGTAAAAAAGATGACGTTGTGGGTTCAAATCCTGTCACCAAAAACTTGCTGGATGTCAGTTCCTGCCCTTCAACCCCTTTTGATTTTCCTAACAAGCGCTGTTGAGGTTTGCGATTGTATTTGGGGATTTTTCAAATATATTCACAAAGTTTCCTGAGATTGTGTGTACAAAGAAGCAACGAAAACAGGAGGACATTATAGTATTGCCAAAATAGTGGCAGCCTTTGTGATTTGCTAATTGCGACCATTCAAATTGATGTTTCTTTGCTCTAGTTTTGTTGACATCCCCGCCTGCAAACAAACGGGAGTGGAGTGCATCAGCTGATTCAAAAACCTGTCTGAACGCTCCCATATGGTTCACTCATGACCGACCTCGACATCTGGATACATCTGTGAAATGCACTGGCTCTACCTGCTGCAGGGGCTTGTGGGTAAAGCAGAGTGTACAGGGGTCAAAAGTTAATGACGATGACCTCCGGCAAAGACTCTCTGTAACCAATCACAATTAGACATACAGCGAGGAGGTGGAGGGGTTAATGAATGAGGATGCATGAAGTCACTGAGATGCCTAAATGTACACTACAGCAGTGATTATTTTAGCATCAAGATTAGCCTGGATTTACTTTTCTTGGGCAACTGTATGGTGACAAAACGAGTGTCAGTTTTGATCAATGTCATTTTTATGATTTGTTTTGACAAGTTGATGGTTCGTTTAGCGTGAAAACGATGACACGTGCATGCCTTATACAGCATACACACCAGGGTTTCCCAAATATTTTAAGCCAGCGACCCCAAAATGACCATGCAATTCGGGACCCCACTGTGAAAATGTGTATCGCAATATTAGTTGGAGCAATATCTGTATCGCAAGACGCCGCAAAATATCACAAAGTCACCAAAGCCTTCCATCAAACTGAGATTAACACATTTTATGCTAACTCAACCTGTAAAAAAAAACTTGAAACTATTTAGTTGTAGTTTTCCTCATTTTATTTAATTTTAGCCCTGTTTTATTTTTTCAATCACTGGTCTCTACAACTCTCCAGGATCAATTGTTTTGTAGGTTTTCTGGTGCGAGGCTTTGTCAGCAGTAAAAACCTTCCAAACAATTGATCCTGAAGCGTTGTAGAGTCACTACAAGGTCAAATATGCATTAATATCAACTTTTCTTGTTTGCATAAAAAGTTGCATAATGCACCTTTAAGGTCCCAGCTTAGTGCTTACTTGCATGCAGGGTCCAGACCCCCACTTTGGGAACCATTGCACTATACCACCACTGGTATGCCTAAAGTTATTTTGGAGTTTTAAGCATCCAAAACTATATAATAACATCCACATTCATGTTTCAGGTACATCCTCCTCCAGTCCCAGTGCGCTGAAGCCCGGCCCGCTCGACCCCTCCTCCTGCTCCCCATGTGGCCTTCAGGGACCTCTGGATGCCTCCGACACTGCAGCCTCCTGCTCAGGCCCCGCCTCTCTGGATGAAGATGCGGGGCCCGCGGATGAGGGGGTGGGTCCAGCGGAGGAGGGTCTGTTAGTGAACGACACAGGACCTCCAGAACTGCCGGGGGGCGCTCTAACTCCCTCCACCAGGAAGAGACTGCCACTAGGGCCTAAACCACAGAGTAAGACTTTTTTTAACTTACGTATTTCATCTTTAGAATGGGTTTAGTCCTGGGCTGCATCCGAAACCATTAAATTATCGCCTCTAAGTACTAACACTAGCAACTAATCCTTAACTAGAGCTTCAGCAGCATTTGCCCATTTCGACCGTCCTTACCCAGGAGAAGGGGAAGTGACATCACCAACTGTTGTTTTTCTTCTTCTTTAAAGTTCAGTGCAGGCCAAACAAAAGCGCATACCGCCACCTACTGTATATTGTCCAACAACATAGTGTCCAAATAGAGACATTTAAGGCGAAAAAAAAAGAAACATCCCAATGATCCTTCACATTTCCCTTTATTTTATCTCAACAGCGGTTTCATAAAGCTACAGTATGCAAATTAGCCATGTGGCTTAAGTTTCTACTAAATTAGAGCAAAAGCACAAACTGCCTTCATTTAGGCCATTTACAGAGGAGGCTCTTTAAAACCTGACATGTGACTGTGCTGTGGTGACGACAACGTGTATTTTGTCACTTTTATAAAGTTTGGTTTGTGCAGAATCTTATTATTATTATTTTTATTATTATTAAATGTGCATCTGTCAATCAACAGTGGTTGCTCATGAATCACTTGAGGGTGGGGGCGAGGGGGGTGGGGGGATTGGCGCAATGGGATGGCACATAGCTCCTAATCGCCGGTAAGGGACCACCAGAGGTCCCTATGCTAAAGTGGCTATGATAGTTAGCATACAGGCCACTTTCCCCAACTCCTTCCTAACCAACAACCCAATTCTGACGCTTCTTATCATGGTTTGGCGTAAGACCTCTTACCAATTTACTGGTTTCGGATGGAGCACTGGTTTTGTGTAATCTTTTATTTATCTTTCTTTTGTAGTTCCGCCGAAGCCTCCACACCTGCAGGGGGTGTCCACTCCCAGACTCCGCCCCCGAGCTCCAGAGAAGCCCCTCCCACCGGCACCCTGCAGGCCCCTTCCATCTGATCCACGCAGCCTCATGCCCCTCCCCCGAGACGCGACTGCCTCCCCCACATCCGTACTGTCGCTGATTGAGAAGTTTGAACGGTATGTAAAGATCTCAGGTCTTCAGACTTCAGTTAAAGGGATTTCCCCTGAGCATGTGCTGACAGTGGTGATGTTGACCATTGCGTTTTATTTGATTACGCTCAGGAGTTACAAAGGCATTAGCCATAAACCAAGCAAAAAAAAATCTGCATTTTTTACGGTTCCTTTAGTTGCCACCAAAGAATTATGAGATGCTCACCACCGAGGGTCTTTTGATTGTTGTTATGTAACATGAACGCAACCTATACATATATCAAGTATAAAGTAGTCAAAGCAATCCCACAGCCCTTGAGTTGGTGCCAGAAGAGTTAAAAAAAACAATACATTTCTATTTTTTTCTTTCTCAACTCATAAATGGTTTTGTTGTTGTTTTGTCTGCTTTTTACACACCAGCTATATAGACTATGAAAAACATGGACGTAGCACCGCTAATGGCTGCAGGATGTTTTAGGCCCTGTTTAAGTCATTATTGAACACCAGGCTTATCATTCTTACCTTCATAACATATACAACATCGTCCTATTATATTTCTTGTCTATTCTAAATTATAGAACTGGCTCCAAAAACCCAGCCTGGTGCTAGCATGAATGAGCTTCAGTTAGCCCACACTTAACGCTAAGGAGGAAGCCCCTCTCACTCAGTCCATCGCTATTTTACAGTATTAAGTTTCACACATGCATCTTCTTCTGAACAATTGTCCTCACATAAACAGGAGATTGTCCTGGAGAGCGCATGTGTGAAAAGGACTTAAATATTTTGTGCAATGTGACATAATGTTAGGCAATGTTTTTTCTCCTGCCTTTCGGGATGACAGATGCTTAACTAGTATATTTGCTATAATTTGACATAGTTACAAATGTTGTACATTAATATGCACTGCCCCAATCAAATAAATATATTAGATCAAATAAAAAAAAAACAATAAGTTTATTAGTAGAGCATAATTCACATGCATAGTAAGCCAAAGTGTTTTCAGATGTGCATTATACAATTACTGTTATTTTGAAACAAGGTGATTTATCTGTAGATAAAGAAAAAAAACCCACAAAGCACAGCTGCTGCAAACATCTGGTGCTTGTGCTGGTAAGTACCACACATAGCTCATGCGGTCTAAATGCGGAGGAGTCACTGAATGCAATCCTTGTCTTTTATTAAACTATTTTGTCCTTATTTAATGCAAAAACGTCTGTCTTTGCAGTGAGCAGATAATCATGGTCCCTGACATCACCGGTGGCGCCCTGTGTCCACGCCTCCCAATCAGTGAAATCACTTCCCTTCACCCGTGTTCCTCTTCCTCCTCCACCTGTTCCTCCCCCTCTCCCCCGTCATCCCCGGTTCCCGGTTTACACCTAGACCACAAGCCTCTGGAAATAGAAACGGCTGAAGGCGACGTCCAACCAATCGAACAGGAGCAAAGCGCCGGAAACGACGACGACGAAGAGGAGGACGATTTGGGGGCTAGTGCAGACGTGACTAAGAGACTGTCTTTAGAATCCGGGTACAGCGCCTCTGAGAAACACCTGGAGGACATCGTGGAGCTGAGGGAGCCGGCCCAGCAGGTCATCGGCCAATCGGGGCTGCCCAACGAGCGCTTGTCCCTCCCATCCTCGCAGACGGACGGCAAACTGGCCAATCGGGACAGTGGCATCGATAGCATCAGCTCCCCGTCCCACAGCGAGGAGCTCTGTTTCGCTGGCGTGGACGAAGGGGGTGTGGCCTATTCTTGCAGCCCCGCCCACATCAGGGAGGAAGGGGGTGTGGTCAGGAGGAGGCGGGATTTGTCCGAGGAGGGCGACAGTGATCTGGAGGAAGAGGCAGAGCTAACACTGGTGCTGCCCCCGGTCAAGACTGACAGACAAGATTCAGTCGAGGTGAGCAGCACTACTACTTCTACTACTACTACTACTACTACTACTACTACTACTAATACTTCTCCTGCCATGTTGTAACATCATCTGCATACCCTATACCAGGGTATAGGGCAAGTTTGTTTTGGTACAGGGCCAATTTTCTAAATTGTCAAAACACCAAGGGCCACATCTCCCAATGTAGTCCAAAGGAAAGCACCACTTCTGCAAATGCCAACATTGTATTTAAAGGTGCATTATGCAACTTTTTGTGCCAAAAAATAAAAAGTTCATATGTGTGCGTATTTGACCTAGTGATCCAGAGGATGTATGAGTGGTCAGCATGGCGCCTTTACTTTCGATCACAGTGGTCTCTACAACGCTTCAGGATCAATTGTTTTGTAGGTTTTCTGGTGAGAACAGCTCCGTCAGCAGTAAAAACCTTCCAAACAATTGTTCCTGGAGCATTGTAGAGACCACTGTAATCGAAAGTAAAGGCGCCATGCTGACCACTCATACAGCTGCTGGGCCGCTACAATTTGATCTCCGATTTGTATGGTAACATAATATTTCTCAAGATTACCATTGAACACAGAAGTTTAATGGTGGAGAGCCACATTTTTCCCTTAGGCCTGACACTGCCTGATGCCTACCCCTGCCCTATACTAAGGCGTTGTTTAGGTTAATACTACTGTCCCATAAAGTGATGGCTCCTCTTTGGTGGTAGACTTATCTTATAATAAAGAAACACTCTCAGATACTGAGAGTAAAGATAATTAGTTGCTGACAAAGCCTCTTAGACGAGAGACGAAACATCTGGACTACCAAACAAACTACCAAGTACAGATGACGGCTTAGTTAGGAAGCTCCAGTAGATGCAAGACATTGTGGGTTGAGTAAATACATTTACGATAATAAGTTATTATAGTAAATTAAGATTATAGTAAAGTGGGCCTGAACAGACATCTGCAGATTTGAATCCAATAATGCAAAACAAAACGGCAGCAATACATTGCATTTAGCTGATCCAATAAGCACTACTTTCATATATGGTACACTGCAGAGTTAGTGCTTTTTTAGAGTTGAAAATCTGAAAATAACAGACTTATAATAAATTAGTTCTTGGCTGAGTAATGACTAAATCCGGACTGAAGTGCTCAGCAGATCCACCCAGATGAGAGGCAGAACATACAAACGCCACACAGAAAGGCCCCATGCTGTCCAGGAATAGAATCTGTTGCTGTTTCTCAAAGACATCCGTGTTTGAAAATCTTTGACATCCTTGTCTTTTATTCATAGTTAAACATGTCACAGTGATACTGTCTTGGCTTTATAACAACTCACCATCTTTCACTCCGACCAGTGATTTCAAAAGCCGCACCTGTGTCAAGTTTAATTAAATTTAACGATTGTACTCCTTCTCTCTTTAGCTCCATGGAGCTTGGAGCTTGTCTCTGGCCTCCCCCAGGGCTTCCTCTGTCTGTCTGACTGTAATGAGGGTCAGGACTCAGACCAGCTGCAGGCTTCCATGGATAAAAAAACTCAAGAGCCAATCTTTTCGCATTTAAATACAAGAGTTTCCCCACAGTTTAAATCTAGGTTCAGGGGATTGCTGCCAAATTGATGCTGTTTTTCCCATTACATTTCTTTCTCTCAACCCAAGTGTCTGAAAATAGTTAATTCCCTGTCACAAAAGCATTCGGTTTTGCCATGACCCACACCACTAGTGAAGGTGGTAGGCATCACCCAATAGAAACCTCAGCTGTACTCAAAAGTGTTGAAATACTCTGAACCGTGTGTCTTGTTTTTCAGCTGTCCGTTCATCAGAGAGTGTTCAACATCGCCAACGAACTGCTACACACCGAAATCGCCTACGTCTCCAAACTCTACCTCCTCGACCAGGTACTGCTCAAACGATGGAGAAAAGAAAAAAATATGTATTATAATGATTACGTCCAATAAATCGAAGCAGCAATGCCACGTAACTGCGCATTGTTGGTTCTTGATATTGTCCAAACCCAGTGTATTAAATGTCTTGTCCTCTGTCAGGTGTTTTGTGCCCGTCTCATGGAGGAGTCCCGGTCCCGCTCCTCGTTCCCCTGTGACGTGGTCCAGGGGATCTTCTCCAACATCTGCTCCATCTACTGTTTCCACCAACAGTTCCTGCTGCCCGCGCTGCAGAAACGTATGGAGGAGTGGTCAGTGCACGGCCTTCTATCATCTCCTGCTTTTGATAATAATACGCTTGTTAATGCACATCACACGCTACAGTTTACTTGAAAAAAACTAACTGCTTCATGTTGACATATTAAAAAATGTTTGTGTTTATTGTACGTTATCTTTAGAATGTATAAATCAAAGCAATATGTGCCATTTCAGTTCATGTGGGATTGATTCTTTGAAAGAATCTAATCTTTTTGCTATTTGAAGACCAGATTATGTCGTAAGATTGTGCAAGAAAAGCACATATGTGAGATCCTTTCAAATAATACACAGTTTCTAAAGCCTTAAATTGTCCACCGTGGCAGCAACAGTGAGTCTCTCTAACCCTCATTTCTGGTGTTTAGGGACCTGAACCCTCGGATTGGAGACATCCTGCAGAAACTGGCCCCGTTCTTGAAGATGTACGGCGAATACGTGAAGAACTTTGACAGAGCCATGGAGCTGGTCAACACCTGGATGGAACGGTCCGCTGCGTTCAAGGCTATTATACAAGACATACAGGTGGGTGCCTCCGTGCTCGGGGTCTATACCCTTTCAGCTACATAGAGCTAGTTCAAAAGAGATATCATGATATTTTGTGGACAAGTTTGTTGATAATATTGATGATATTTCCACTCAAATAAATACATGAATTTAGTTTCTTCATACAAAAAATAAATACAGTGTTTTTCATGTTCACCTAAATATTGGCAGATTGTGCTCAACATGCTCACAAATCAATAATTTGCTGCACAAAATCCATCTATAAATGTGACTTGATACAACAAGGAGAGGCTGGAGAGATGTCTCGAGCAGAAGAACACAACACATTGTGGTAGTTTGACTGTTCAAGTCCGGCTTCGCTCCTGTTTTAATGTTAATATGATATAACATAAGGCAACACAAGAAATCTCAACAAGGACAGCGCTGGAGGTGCTTGGGACGGCTCCCTGAAGAGTTCTCATTCAGTGTTTTCTATTGTAGAGAGAGGAGCGCTGTGGAAACCTGACCCTGCAGCACCACATGTTGGAGCCAGTGCAGAGAATCCCCCGATATGAACTGCTGCTCAAAGACTACCTGCACCGGCTGCCGGAGGACGCGCCCGACGCATCAGACGCACAGAGTAAGACAATTTTGCAATGTCTTGGATCCGGGTAATCCAGTAACCTCATAATGCAATGTCTTTAAGAGTGCAACACATTAAGATTTGCTTCATGTCTGTATGTAACACTGCTTATTTGTTTATTTGAGCAGCAAACACTCTGCTCAAAAGGACTGGGCTGAAGCAAGAGCTTATAAGCGCCCACCCCCAAAATCAATACAATTAAAATCATCATTTCACAAGAACATAGTGGAACAACAAAGGAACAAAATAGAACTATAACTTACAAAACACTGTTTGAAGTGTTCATACATCAACAGAAAGAAGCACAATTACAACAACGGTCTAGTTTCATGTACAAAGTCTAGTACAAAGCAAGTAACAAAAGGCGATCATTACATTTCTTGCAGATGGTTACCATGCCTAACATTGTTAGCATTACCGAAAGTCACTAGTTTTATGTTAAAAAAGACAGATTAATAAGCATATTATACTCCGTGAATATTTTTATGTACATTAATTATGTACATAATAAATACATTATTCTATCCATGAACGGATCTGTTGTTTGTGCAGAGTCTCTGGAGCTGATTGCCACTGCTGCGGAGCACTCCAACGCTGCCATCAGGAAAATGGTACGGACCACACACTTCTCAGTTTATCCAGAGCGTGATACGGCCACGCCCACAGTATAAATAAGCCCCACCCCTTCACAGCGAGGCGTTCAGTGTTCTCTGTAATTAACGCTCTCTAATTAAAGGCAGGCCTCGAATGCGCCAGGCGGCACAGTTTACAACCCGCTGTGGGAAAGTACAGTATGGATGCAGTTTGGATGGGCGAACAGGAGCTTTTGCTAAAGTGATTACTACTTCTACACCTAGTATGCACGAAGAACGGCCACTTCACAGCCTCTATCTAACAGTGACCAACTCATAATCTCAAAATATCAAGTTTTCAGGCTTCTCACATTTGATTTAGCCAAATAATGGTCTTTAAATTATTTGTAACAACTTACTTTGAATTAGAATTCACCTGAGTCGCTTCAGAAAACCACAACATCCAAAGGTTTTCAGTAAGTTAAAAGATCGCTAAACTGTCTTCCTCCGTCCAGTCATGGCGTATATGTAACAGTGCATGTTAGGTACACAGTGCTGTTTGTATGGAAGATGTTTTGTGTCATCAGAATGTGAATTTCAATTGTCTGTGAATTTTCTGCTTTGAATTTTTTAAGACTGAAATAAGTTTGAATATTTTTTCAACTCATAATTCAAAGTGCTTTAAATTTAAAATTCACATTTAAAATATTCCATATTTTTAATTTAACAGTTTAAATTCAGAGTGTAAAATTTGAAAATTAAATGGAAAACTTTAAAATATTAAATGTTTTAAAAATCAAGCCCTGAAATGCACTGTCAAAAATTCACACAACCTGGACATTATTTTTTTTACATTGAATATTTTAAGGGTGCATTTATGTATTTGCATTTTTGTATTGCAAATTTTACACTCTGAATTTAGACTGTTGAATGGGATGTTCTGAAAAATAATACTGTAAATATTTAAAAAGTGAATATTTCATTTTGAATTTAAAACACAGAAATGTGTAATAAATACTCCAGGACTGAAATTCCGGGACCAAAAAAAAATGGTCATGTTATTTCAATGTTAAAAAGATTCAAAGCATACAATTTACAGACATTTAAAAGTCACATATTGATGCCACAAAAAAATCTTCCGTACGTTTGCTGGACAAAATGCACTGCAGTTTTATTGTTCCAAATGGGTTTTGCTGACATCTCACCATTTTCTTGTAAAAGCCTTATTGAGAGCGGATGCTGCGCTTTCCTGGAGCCTATTGCTGTGTAAACAGTCCCCAAATGTTCACTAAAAACTTCACAACTAATACTGTACTGCTAGCGCGAAATAGATTTTTGGTATACTTCTGATTTTAGCCCACTTCTACCACTCGCCGCCAACTAAAACTAGTATACTGCTTCATTCACTAGCTACAACTGGGGAGTGATGTTATTACTGAAGCCATTGGGCGGCATGGTAGCACAGCGGTTAGCGCTACCACTAAAAACATGTACAATAGGCCCAGGGACTGCAGGTGGAAATTAGCACAAGTGCTATAACCTGGTACAATGCATCTCTCCTTTCTGAGGCTAATGTATATTGTACACTGTCCCTGTTCAAATAAATGAATAAAAGTATATCCATTACTGTGCTATGACCACTACATTGATTCCTATTGTAGACATAAGAACTTCTACTGCTGTGCCGTCCAGACTTAATTGCTGTTTCTTTTGTACTTTAGGAGCGTATGAGGAAGTTACTAAAAGTGTACGAGTTACTGGGAGGAGAGGAAGACATCGTGAATCCAACCAACGAGCTGATCAAAGAGGGACACATCCTCAAACTGTCCAACAAGAACGGGACCACGCAGGATCGATACCTCATACTGGTAAATCCACAAGACTTCCTTTTGAGCAACTCATTTACAACATTGTTCTAAAAGTCTCATATTAATTTGATAATGTGGATGGAAAATCATGAAATGGAACGGATAGAAATAGATGCAGGTCAAATTCAGTAGCATTAATGTTTGGATTCGACGTTTACGATCTTCTTTCACATTGTGTGTTTTCAGTTCAACGACCGGCTGCTGTACTGCGTTCCTAAGTTGCGTCTGATTGGCCAGAAATACGGAGTTCGAGCCAGGATTGACGTGGACGGAATGGAGGTGAGACCAGTTATCAAAACTGTATTGACCGTAGTTATAATTTGTTGATTTCTGACTTCCTGACCTCCATTTTCCTCCTGTCCCCAGCTGAAGGAGACTAGTAGTAATGCGGTTCCTCGGACGTTCCTCGTTTCAGGGAAACAGCGGTCTCTGGAGCTACAGGCCAGGTACGAAAAACAATGCGACTATTTCTCAGGGGTATTGCATTTGAGAGTGTGGTGTGAGTGAGTAATTGGCGAGGGTAGGGTGGATTTGGTCAGTCTACACCATATATAAAATACATACAGAAAATAAAGATAACATTACTCTCAATCTCTTGGTGCAAACAGTACTTAATGCAAAAACTACAATCTAATGGTTCACAGTATATACGATTTCTTTATGGTACATTCGTAACTGGAAACTCAACTGAGTTACTTCATGCCTAGACTTTCCCAAAAGCAATCTTCAATCTTGCATATAGAAGTCATCATAGAAGCCACAAACACAGAGGCAGGAAAATATAAAGTTTGATATTCCGATAAACATGCTCAAACTAAATAATTTTGCTTGTTTTCAGGACGGAGGAGGAGAAGAGGGATTGGATACAGGTAACTACAACCTTTTATCGCTTAAATAGACCGATTTTCAGTACGAAAAATATGCTACTGTTTTATAGACCCAATACATTTTTGTCGGTAAGACATCCACTCAATATTCTGTTTGTATTTCAGGCAATCCAAGTGACAATCCAGCGACATGAGCAAACTATGGAGAACTGCAGACTCACCTGCCCCCTGAGAGACGAGGACTCCACCCCTCCACATTCACCGGTAACACTCATATGGATAATAGTACTGTTCTTAAGAAGTTTTAGTCAGACCTGTGCTTTACTTGAGGAGTATCACTACATTTGAGATACAGATATAATACTTTCTACTCCACTATATTTCTATAAAGGCTCCTGATTTGTACTTTCAATTTTGACTACTCAGTATTCTTAAGTAACTGACTTAAGTACCGTGCAACTTTCTTTTTTTAAGTGATATTTGACCAGGAGTATTTGTACTTGCACTCAAGTGATTGAATCAAGTACTTTGACCACCATTGCAGGGGTCTATCCTATGTGTAGCTCGGGTTCTCTGCAGCTGAGGGGAGTAATCTCGTGTTAACATGTTGTTTCCCCCATTCCTTTTTGAGCACAACGGCAGGTGGAGACTTCTGGTTCTAAAAGTAAAAGGTTCATTTTCCTCAGAGATGTTTCAAAAATATTGCTATTAACGTATTGCAGGTTTCTTTGGTCTTAAGTGACCCCATGGCTGATTAGCTGCCAACATTGAATCTCTATATTTATTTTAAAAAAATAACGAGAATTGCTCTTGGATGGAAGTCCTCAAACTCTGTAGCACTTCATTTGTGCTGTTTTGTGGATGATCGTTTTTATTCTCCTCTTGCAGAGCTGCGTAGAGCTGGGTAAACGCGCTCCGACTCCTATCAGAGAGAAAGAGGTGACTCTGTGCATGAAGTGCCAGGAACCATTCAACTCCATCACCAAGAGACGGCACCACTGTAAAGCATGTGGACACGTGAGTCCTCATACAATTGTGTTTTTCGTTATGTGCAATGGGACACGGTTTTTAAATGTATTGTTTTGCCTTTATAGGTGGTGTGTGGAAAGTGCTCAGAGTTCAGAGCTCGTCTCTCCTACGACAACAACCGAACCAACCGAGTGTGTGTGGACTGCTACTGCACCCTGGTGGGGGTGTGTCCGTCCATCGCAGTGAGCAGCAGCACCAGCAGGAGGCGCTCTATACTGGAGGTAACTACGCAACATACAACCCACTATTCTTAACGTTAAGATAAGAACCATTTCATACATTTACAACCGCTTCTCTGGCAGTGTAATCGTAGCTTTCCGTAAACGTTTCTCACTGCGGTTTCATAAATCCCACGCCTAGACTAGAACAGGATGGCTAAAACATATGTAAACCCGAGAAGTTATTAGACCAGATTTTACATGTAAACATAATGCCTCATGCTATATGGAAAAAGTCTGCCATTGCTGCTTTGATTTCTTTTAAGCGTTCAACATGGCAGTCAAATGAGATCAGTTGTTTTGAAGGACATGAGGGCACTTGGTAATTGAGTTGAAATGTATCCATATATTTTTCCTTGCCACAGAAACAGGCGTCTTTAGCGGCGGAGAACAGCGTGATGTGCAGCTTCCTCCACCTGATGGAGAAGGGCTCGGGGCGGGGCTGGCAGAAGGCCTGGTTTGTCATCCCAGAGAATGAGCCACTAGTGCTGTATGTCTACGGAGCGCCGCAGGTAACCAACCGTAGCATATACTCATCAATAACATTTCTAATTTCTTTCATGTTTAACCATTGCCATACCTAATTGACAACAACTAATCTCAGCAAACACACGCAATACTGACAGAATCCTGCAGAACGTTGGATTTATTGTATTGATTGACAATACAAGCAAGGATGCCATTTTAGTACAAATGTTGTAGTTTATTGATACTTCAGGCAGTAACATGAAGCAACAGCACCACCTATTGGATGGGAGTATTCAGTTGACATAACTCACCAAAAGATGTTCTCCTCACTGATATATTGATACTGAGAAGAATAAAGTCTACTTACCATATCCAAATTGGGTCATGGGCAGGTCGACAATAGGCAAAATATCTATAGGGGAGCGAACTGAGAAACACATGCACAGACTGGGTCATGTTTTTACAGCATGCAACGCAGCGCGATGCAGCCACAGGAGAGAAAGGGAGAGGCCGCGGCACAATCTCTCCACTCCTTTTATTTATTTATTTATTTGAACAGGGACAGTGTACAATATACATTAGCCTCAGAAAGGAGAGATGCATTGTACCAGGTTATAGCACTTGTGCTAATTTCCACCTGCAGTCCCTGGGCCTATTGTACATGTTTTTAGTGGTAGGGGAAACCGGAGTACCCGGAGGAAACCTACGGAGAACATGCAAACTCCACACAGAAAGGCCCCGTCCAGGTGGGAATCGAACCCCAGACCTTCTAGCTGTGAAGCACGAGCGCTAACCGCTGTGCTACCGTGCCGCTGTGCTCTCCTGTGTCCGCGTCGCAGTGGGATAAATACGGCTCTCCGTCCAGCGAAACCATTAAAGGCTGTGACGAAAACTTGTGAGGCTGCAACGCGATGAGCTTTTGGAAAAATTAGCGCGAGCTGAGGGGAAAGGGAGAGAGCAGACGCTCAGCGGCGCTGGTGACAGAATGACGTTGCACATTCAGCTGCACGAGGCTGCGCTGATTCTATCTGTAATAAAACCAGATGAACTCGAGTCCAAAGGATTTGTAGGGAGACTTTCTATCAGGAGTTTCGTATATGCGAGCTAATTGGCGTGTGGACAGGCCAAAGAGACATAGGAGAAAACGCTTCTTCTTTTTTCATTTCTCTGCGGCCCGGTGGCAAATACGTCACGGCCCGGTCCCTGGGTGGTTGGGGACAGTGGGTCTGCAGGAGAGAGAGGAGGACTGGAAGTAGGGTAGAGCCAGACGTGAATACTTTTTATAGTTTGTCTAATGGCTTATCAGGATTTATAGTGTACCATAGTCCAATGACCTTGCACCTTTTATGAGTCATGGAGGTACACATTTTTATGGAAAAGATGTCGATTTTACCTAATTACAGCATGTTACAAATGGGGGTGTTCACTTCTGGTTTTCAACGTGAAAATCAAGACCTTGGCCAATACTATTCTCCCATAGTAAACCCTGTATCACGGTGCTCCATGCTTTTGGCTGATACTAATGCGTGAGAGAAGTGTCCAGGTGGACGATTGTGCGGACTGTGCTCCTCTGGGGAGGGAGCTCTCTGATGTTGTGCCAATACACCAGCACCAAGACTGCATGTGATTGTTCTGAAGGTGCACTTTACACAGACATTTAAGGCTCAATCCTGACCCCTGTTAAAAAAATATGGATATTCTTGCTTCTTTGCCTTGAATACAGTTAGCCAGACATGAGGTTTCAGTGTTTATGACACATTAGATTAGATTTTCCCTAGTACCCCTGGTTGGGAAGTGTTTTGTTTCAGATTAAAAATGAAATGTGAAATGTAATACTATTAGAACATTATTTTGAAAGTAAGGATTATTTAAATCACACTTTACTGTAAAATGTATCAATTTAGCTTTATTTTGAACACATAACATTGTCTTTTTTACTGATAAAGTAGTTATAATTATGGGTGCTGTGCAAACACATTATACCAATGAGAAATGAATGAGTCAGAGTTCTACCACTACCATCTGTCACTACCATTCTAGAACATAACAAAATCAAGCTTGTATTTGACTTTTTCTACTAAAATGAACCCTTCACTGGTGTAAAACTATAATAAATACCTACCAGTGCCATTGTCCAATCAAATGTAGTAGAAACCTGACACACCTTTAATACATTATGTCCAAATGCTTCATCAAAATAGCAATAGATCTATTCATGTCTACATGACAAGTTTTTATGACCGTTTTGTTTACTCTAGTGACACAGCGGTATACAGTATACGGTAACGTGTAATGTTCTTGCATACTTGCCTATTGTCTCGTGTCCAGGACGTGAAGGCCCAGCGTAGCATCCCTCTCATCGGGTTTGAGGTGTCTCTCCCTGAAGCGGGCGACCGTTTGGACCGCCGCCACGCCTTCAAGATCTCCCAGAGCCACCTAACCCTGTACTTCAGCGCTGACGGGGAGGAGCTACAGCGTCGATGGATGGATGTCCTATTACGCGCCGGACGGGGGGAGGAGCTACAAGTGCACCAGCCGATCGCGGAGACCCTGGAAGAAGAGGGGGAGGAACCATGCGCGCCCGAAGGAGACAATACGTGACTGTGACTGGACGAGAAGTTTTAGCGGCGAACTAATCTTGGCTTTTGTATAAACGGCGGTGATTCGCTTGCATGATTCACTCAAAATGGCTGCCCTGTAATGTCACTATTGAGCGGCGAGCTCAAACTATCTTCCCATACTCAAATACTTACACAAAAACGTCCAATCACAAGTCTCTTATGAATGAGTGACTCTAAATACTTACGTTTCCCATGAGCCTCGGCGTCGGTCTCCACGGAAACGACCATGTCCGCCAACGATTTTGTAAGATAGTCAGAAATGTATCAAAACCATCCAATAATCTGCCCGGCGACAGAAGCTCGGAGTGTGCTGATTGGCTGAAGGTTTTACAGAGTCAAATTCAAACGTTTATTTATAAAAGATATAGGGTGCTTCAAAATAAAAGCACAAATTTAAAAGCCAAATAGATGTATTATTATTATTATTATTAGATATATTCACATAAAGGAGATTTTAACCCAAACCAGAACTGCTGCTGTTTCCGAAAAGGAATGAAGATACACTATGTGAGGTGTTTTTTTTTTTTTGTCATTTGAGAAGAATTTGAGTGAAAAAGAATAGATAAAAATGTAGAACTTGTTGAGTACTTGCAAAAACCAAACCAGTTTTATCCGTGTTCGTGGTCCTCTTCCTGCTGTGGCATCACCTTTCAGAGAAAAACTGCATTTCCCAGAAGCCCCTCTGTGCTCTGCTGCTGCTGCTGTGAAAATCATTCTGAAACCTTCAAAAAGAAGTCTGTCAGTTTCTTTACGAGTGATTATCTGAATGTGTCCATAAGGTGTCCCCAAAAAAGAAAAGGGTTATGCAAATATATGGAACGAAAGACTTCCCGTTTGAGCTTTCATTCATCGAGGTGTTTCCACTGTAGCAAAGGTGTCCGGAAGGATTGGGCTGGTACTAAACTGGGAGCACCTGCTTCCTTTCCCTGATCGATTGAATGCCTGTCGATTGAATTTTTACCACTGATTTATGACTAAGAAATTAAAGGCCTTGTACCTGATTTCTTTTGTTTACAAACAGTGAAGGAGGGAGCAAGTTATGTTTTAAGCTCATTCCTAACTTTACGAAAGCATTTTTAACATCCCAGTTCTTCATAGGGAACAAAACTGAGCTTTACTTTTATGGTAATGCTAACATTACAATGCTAGCAATAGAAAATGGAAAGAAATAAGGCACACAAAGGTCTTTTCCACAAATGTCTGCTTAATAACAATATACAGGAGGATAAAACCAATTGAATTCCACTATGAGGAAATGTGTACAGGGCCTTTGAAGTTCATGTCAAATTTATGAAACGCGTTCAAAGGCCAGCTAAACACTGTACGTAAGTGAGTGCGTTCATCTCATCAGTCGTTGTCGTGCCCTGAAGGCAGACTGATGGAGAGCTCTACGGCTATAATGTCAGAAACACAAAGATGTATAATGCTCATCCAAAAAGTACAAGGTTTCAGCTGAAGCTTTTTTTTTCAAATTTGTCGAAGAGTTTTTGGAAGAGGATCAAGAGATGGACTTTGAACAAACGTTTGGACAAATCAAAGACTTTTTTACCATGTCTCTCCAGTATCTTCTCTGTCCTCCTTTTAGAAGTGTTTTTTCAAGTGAAATATTAGTATTATTCTTATTGTGAAAGATGTTTTGATTCTGGGTCGTTTCGGTGTTTTCTGCTTGATGCAAGAAGAAGAAGAAGAAGAAACTGAGACTTTTGTAAATAGAATAATTTATTCTGCTGTGGCCGCTCACATGGCCATGTGTAAAAGAAAAAGCTGTTCCTACACTTCCCACGCTTCCCGGGGCTGCACGCGCACAGTCCGCACACAGGCGGCCATCTTGGCTCCAACTAGATCAGAGGAACGTTAAATGAAAACTTAAAAGGTCTTGTGCAGTACGATAGCTTCTGGAGCAGGGGTCATCATATTTACGGCCACAGTTTAAAACTGATGGCAAACTAAACAAAGGACTTTATCTTTCATTCAGTGTACCCATTTGTGTTATTGACGTCTATAGGGAGGATCGCTGTTGTTTCCACAGTTCTCTACAGATATTTTGGTGAATGGTAGGCAAACAGCTGATTTATCCAGACGGGTAGCGCTGTTTATTTAAAACAGAGATCTTTTACAGCGCAAGGGAAGCCATTCTCTGTTTGTGAACATTGTTTTGGCTTATAGATATGTATCTTTATTTATGTAATGCTTATTTATGTTGCCCACCAGAGCAAAGCCATTGCGGTCACTCCTATTATATAGTTTTATGTTGAATGTAAGTGTAATATTAAATGGGGACAAATTGAATAAAGTATCATCAGATTTTGAGTCACAACCTTTACATTGACGACCACTGCTCCAGGGCAGAGTTTGTTTTTGACCCCTTCTGAGTGGAACTAAAAGTCAAAGGCCTAGTTCGATCAATAATACAATTTTGTCCAGGCCCTCTAGAACTCCAAATCTGAATGAGGTGTATGCGACTCAGTGTGCAGTTCTTTTAGTTCCAATAAGGTAGCAAAGTTCATGACAAGTGCAGACCGTTCACCTCTCAACTACTCTACTAAAGTAATGTGAAGTCACATTACTTCTAACGTCTAATAACCTTAGACGGGTGCGCCGGCTTTGCGCGTGACTCCGGCCGTTGGCGTGTTTTTAGCGTGTTCTTGGCGTGTTCTCTTCATGTTAAAGCCAGTGTTGTCTCAATGGAAGGAAATGGCCAGTAACTCGCCTCCAGCGCCATCTGCTGTTCCATCACATTAACACGCGCTTTTATGCAGACTGTCAATGGAGTAGTTCCAACCAGCTTTGTCCTGCTCATGTTCTCATAAAATACATCGGGTGAAATATTTGGAATAGCACCTCAGTATTTCCCATTTCATAAGTTGATTGTAGCTAAGTTTTTACCAGTGTTGTTTTGAGAAACATTGGTACGTGTTCGTTCCTTGTGCACTTTCTCTTCTCGTTCAAACACTTATTTGTATTTTTAGAGATTATCTAAAAGTATTTAATTCGGTAACAGACAAATTGTTATAACTTTTTATTACGTTAAATTCCCGTATCTAAAGAATGAATTGTAAAATGTGTATATTTAAAAACGTATTTTATCTGCTTCCTATTGCAATGTATTGGTCAAGGATTTTTAGACGTGAAAAAAATGCCTCAAATTTTTATTGTAAAACAATCTATTCGATGTGTACAATTAAGGGCCACTTCTAAAAACATAATGTGCCATATAGTTCAAATGGTGTGCCGAAATACAGTGTTGAGATTGCTAAAACATGTAAAACTTTAAACTTTATTCGCTATATTTTGCAAAAATCCTTTAACCAAAGTGCTGACGTGTACGTGGGCTCAGGTGCTAGCTGCTACATGCTAAATGAGCAGTGGTTTGACTGATATGGTGCGCAACAAAAATTGATATTTTTGCATATTTTCAATGGAAGGATGGTGAACCCACAAGTCCTAAAACATCGGTGCTAATTGTAACTGCTCTCATCAGGACATTGCAAATCTATACACTAACATTGAAAACATTTTGACATCTGGGAACACTCGGGAATAAAGTATGGGGACACGCATAAAAAAAACTAGCTTCATTTTGATGTTTAGAGACTGGGAGAACAGCACAATTTTGCCCCCCACTTGGTTTAACCTCAGCATAAAAATAAAAAAAAACACTTGTGTCCCAATACTTGGCTCCGAATCACACATGATTTTTTTTCGACCTACATTTTTGCCTTATACAACAATCTTGTGCCAAAACCATCAACATTCAAATACTGAGTTCATCTACGTGTGTGTTCATTTGTTCTTTTGATTTCCCTATTTCTCAATACTTCCTGTTTTGTGTGTTGTCATGTGACGGAAATGTTTTGTTTTCATTTGTTGGTTAAGACTTAGATCCAAAACCCCAAGTAATATTCCTGTGTTAGGCTTGTTACTAATGACAAGGTGATGCACTAAACCGTTTTTGATCGGAATAATGCCTCAAAATTCAGAAATGTGGTGTAATTGAAAACGTTTGTGAAGCTCGCTGAGGAGAGCTTATTGTAACAATCCTACGCCCTAAAGGGCCCAAGGTTGTTCCCACACGTCTCTGTCTCCATCCTTTTGATTTCAAACTCATCGCCATAGCAACCGCCACCGTCTCGCATCTCCATGGTAACCTCCTCACATCAAAGGCTTCCGTAACCATGGCGACTGCCTCAGCACCACTTCCTGTTCCTGTCAGTCTCCAGGAACAGCCTCAGCACTTCCTCCTCATGGACTGTATATAGGACATCGTTGTTATTAAGTATTAAGTATTATGGACCAGTATCTGACGGATGTTATTGGTTACCGCAGGTTTCGGTTAGTGGCCGGCCACTGCCTTCCTCCTGTCGCTGTCTGTTACCCACAATGCACCTCTGTATGAAAGTAGAGTGACAAAATGTTTATGAGGTACAAGTCAATAAAGCATCAAAAATCATTCGACTGTGATTGTTTGTGGTCTTTCTGGTTTATGCTTTCAAATTTACAATAACATCTGTTGTAAGTAATATCATTTTTATTTTAGTGAAGCAGCAAATTTAATCCAATCCAATCCAACTTTATTTATAAAGCACTTTAAAAACAACAGCGTCGACCAAAGTGCTGAACACAACAATGAGGATTACATTAATAAAACAGTAAAAACAAAAGTACAAAACATTCCAAAGTCGAACTTCTCAGGTTGTGTTAAAAGCCAAGGAAAAAAGGTGTGTTTTAAGAGAGGATTTAAAAGGAACAAGAGACTCTGTCTGTCTAAGGTGCAGGGGCAGTGCGTTCCACAGTTTAGGACCAGCAACAGCGAAAGAACGGTCGCCTCTGGTTTTTCTTTTTGTTTTGGGAACAACCAGCAAAGACAGATCTGCTGACCTCAGGGAGCGTGCAGGGGTATAGGGCTGCAACAGGTCAGACAGATACTGAGGAGCAAGACCATGAAGACATTTAAAAACAAATAAAATTATCTTAAACTCAACACGATATGAAATAGGGAGCCAGTGCAGTGACCTCAAAACAGGTGTAATGTGCTCTCGCCTTTTGGTGCCAGTTAAAAGGCGAGCAGCAGCATTTTGTACAAGTTGAAGTCGAGCGAGAGACGACTGATTGAGTCCAAAATAAAGTGCATTACAATAGTCTAAACGATTTGTGATAAAAGCATGAATTAAAATCTCAAATAAATGCTGAGGAACAAATGGTTTTGCTTTGGACAGTTGCCTGAGCTGATAAAAGCTGGACTTTACAACAGATCTGATCTGAACGTCAAGCTTCAGAGCACTGTCCAGCTTCACACCGAGGTTTGTCACAGTTGGTTTTAAGTATTCTTCTAAAGGACCCAAATCCACAAAAGAGGAGGGGGCATCTTTTGGGCCGAGCAGCAAGACCTCAGTCTTTTTGTCATTTAAATGTAGAAAATTTAGTGACAGCCATTCATGAACTTCCTCAAAACACTTCAAAAGTTGCTTTGTACAATATCCATTGCCATGTTCCAACGGTAAATAAATCTGGCTGTCATCAGCGTAGAGATGGAAAGCAACATTGTGCTTACGCAAGATGGACCCGAGTGGCAGGAGGTATAGTGAGAACAGAAGAGGGCCAAGTATAGAGCCCTGGGGCACACCATATTTTATGGGAGCAGTGGCGGACTCTACATCTCCGATTCGAACACAAAAACTCCTGTGCGTAAGGTAGGACCTAAACCACTTAAGGGCACTACCACGAATTCCCACCCAGCTCTCCAAGCGAGACAGAAGTATCTGATGATCTATTGTGTCGAAGGCTGCGGTTAGATCAAGCAGGACAAGTGCAACACAGTGGCCAGAGTCTGTGGCTAAAAACACATCATTAAGTACTCTTAGCAGGGCTGTCTCGGTGCTGTGACGATTCTTGAACCCTGACTGGAACGTCTCAAGAATGTTGGACTCCTCCAAAAATGTTTTTATTTGGCCGTAGACCACTTTCTCCAATACCTTGGAGAGAAAGGGGAGTTTTGAAATGGGCCTAAAATTTGTTAAAATGGATGAATCAAGGCCAGGCTTCTTAATCAGTGGTTGAACAGCAGCATGTTTAAAACAAGTGGGGACTGTCCCAGTAGTTAAACTACCATTGATAATGTCAACAGCAAATGGCGCTATAGTGGGAAAAACTTCCTTAAGAAGTCTGGGTGGAAGTGCATCGAATGGTGAACCAGAGGGTTTCATTCGACCAACTAAGTAATGGGGAAATGTTGGGCAGAAAAGTTATTTTTATCTGAATTTTTAAGCTGCTGACAGGAAATGAGGAAAAGTTTAGCAGTTTGACCCGCTTACCAAACAAATAACATGGTTGGCACGGTAACAGTTTAACATAGTTTGCCTTCATCTATGTCACTTCCTGTCGGTGTCTAATAGGAAGTGAAAATATAAACATCACAAAAATTGTTTAATTAAAGACAGATGGGTAAAATGTTTAGCATAATTGCGCTAACTATGTTTTTGCAAAATTGTGTCTAATGTGTCACCTGCCCTTTAAGTAAAAGTATGTTTATTTGGTCGGGACAGTGCATGTTAATAAACAAGCGTCTCATGCATGTAAACCAGGCACACCGGATTGTGGCCTTGGGCTAATTTCCATCAGTCGTCCCCCATCTGCACTCTCATTCATCCTGGCTTATTGTACATGTTTTTAGTGATAGGGGAAACACACAGAAAAGCTCCGTCCCTGGTGGGAATCGAACCCACACCTTCTAGCTGTGAAGCATGAGCGCTAACCACTGAACTACCGTGCCGCCCAAACTTGAAGTTTGACTTCAAGGTGCTTATACAACTTGTGTGCGAAAAAAATAAGTTGATATTTGTGTGTACTAGACTCAGTGGCGGTATGAATGGTCAGCACGATGCCTTTACTTTCCATCACGTTGGTCTCTACAACGCTCCAGGATCAATTGTTTTTGTAGGTTTTCTTTTGAGAGTCCAAAGTGAACAAACACTTGATCCAAAACAATTGATCCTGGAGTGTCCTAAAGACCACTGTGATGGGATGTAAAGGGGCCATACTGACCACTCATACAGCCACTGGGTCACTAAGGTCACATACGCACAATTATCAACTTTTTTTCCACATAAAAAGTTACATAATGCATCTTTAAGTAGACTTCAAACGTACTTTATAAGTAAAAAGTGAAAGTATTTGTAACTGAAGGAATCATATTGTTAGAACTAAACCAAACCCAAACCTGAACCCATTCAAACAGAGACTGAGAAGTGTTTTTAACTTTATTGCAATGTTTCTGTGGAAAGTCCACATAATTTGCAGCTGTTGTTGGTTCTTTTTGTATTAAGCTTTAAAATGTGCATACCCTCTACTTAAAATACGTTTAGAAAGTTCTTCAATGTTGTGGCGTATAAAGATACAGCTGCTGTTGTGAAGCATAAGTAAAAATAATAATCTTAAAGGCACACTGCATTACATTTTGGATTATACTGTTGGCAGCAATACAAAACATGCTCCTAAAGACTAGCTCGACAAACTGCTATTATTGCAGCGTGTAATCAAAGAATGGATTTGGATAAGGACCTATTTAAATGTAATTTTTGACAGCCTTTTGTCAATACCTCCATGGAGACGAGCTGGAGACGTCCCCACACTGTAAAGTTACAGTCAAGTCAAGTAGCTGTTATCTGAGGGTGGCCTTGGCGTAAAAGTTAATTCGGAATTTGTGATCATAAGATGCATAACTCACGTTTTCTGCACTAAAATCAATCAATCAATGGTTTTTTATAGCCCAATATCACAACAGGAGTTGCCTCATAGGGCTGCACGAACATTAAGGCAATAAAACAAAGCAGTAAATAAGACAATGTAAAGTTCAGGCGAATTTAGTATCCAGGCAAACATAATGTCCAAATAAGCTAGAGCAGTGAGTGGTGACGAGCGGCGCGGGTGTCCCCTGTCCTAGACTCTGCAGCACGGCAAGGAAAAACTCAAAAACCCAGGGGGAGAAAAGAGAAACCTTGGGGAGAACCACAGAAGGAGAGATCCACTCCCATGAAAGGACAGGCTATAGAGACCCAGGGCCAAAGGAGTGCCTTCAGCAGACGGGCCAAGATCACAGACCGTCCAGTCCTTGTTGTCAACCCAGTAGGCAGGGTTCCTCCGTTTGATCTAGTCAGGCACTCCCGAGGGGGAGTGGGACAGGAGACACCATGTGAATAGTAATGAACAGACTACAGATAAAATAAATATTGTATAATAATAAGACAAAGTTTGCAGTAAGAAGAAGAAGAGGATAGCGCTCAGTGTACCGTACTTCCCACAGCAGTGTTTCTCCTAAAGCAGCTTTACTTCAGGCTGTGGGTTAGAGCTTTACCTAACTGACCTGATCATAAGCTCATTCAAAGAGGTACATTTTGAGCCTTGTCATGTAGGGACTGTTTCTGCTTCTTTAACGTGAGCTGGGAGTTTATTCCATAAAACCGGAGCTTGGTAGCTAAAGGCTCTTCCTCCTACAGTGATTTTGGAGACTCGAGGAATCACTATAGCCCTGAGTTTTGAGAGCGGAGTGCTCTGGTTGGCCGATATGGAACGATAACGTCTTGGAGATAAAGCGGAGCCAAACCCTTTATGGCTTTAAATGTGAGGAGCAGGATTTTAAATTTGATTCTAAACTCAACAGGAAGCCAATGGAGAGACTTTTGCACAGGTGTAATGTGTTCTCTTCTCTTTGTACGCGTTAACAATCTTGCAGCTGCATTTTGAACTAATTGAAAACCTCTCAAGGAACTTTTAGGACACGCTGCTAGCAGGCATTTACAGTAGTCCAGCCTTGTGGAAACAAATGCATGAATAAGTTTTTCTGCATCACTCTTAGGTAGGATGTTTCGTACTTTAGCAATGTTGCGCAGGTGAAAGAACGCAATTTTACAAGCCTGGTTTAAAAGAGAGGTCTTGGTCAAACAGAACTCCAAGGTTTTTTACTGTAGAGCTCGTTGATATGTCAACATTACCCAGGGAGATGATCTGCTGAGATAAAGACTCTTTCAGTTTTTGAGGACCTAATATAATAACCTCGGTTTTATCAGGGTTAAGGAGGAGGTCATTTACAGTCATCCAGGTCTTGATGGCTTTTACGCAGGAACTAAGCGTATCTAATTTCATTGATAAGTACAGTTGTGTGTTGTCCGCGTAACAGTGAAAATGTATATTGTGATTTCGGATTATGTTACCTAATGGAAGCATGTGCAATATAAATAAAATTGGCCCGAGCACTGAACCCTGTGGCACCCCATAACACACTTTAGAACACGGTGAAGACTGTTGGTTTACATTAACAAATTGGTGCCTATCAGATAAGTAAGATTTAAACCAAGAGAGGGCCGTTCCCCTGCTGCCTACGTCAGTTTCCCATCTCTGCAGGAGAATATTGTGGTCGATTGTGTCAAAGGCTGCACTGAGGTCTAATAGAACCAGGATTGAAGCTAGTTTGGTGTCAGGTTGTTATTAGCAGTTAAGCAAAAATCTTAACTCAAACCATATGACTTTTTAAAACACATGTCTTTTGCAAGTTTGCCCAACTCTTTCCCCTCACACCCCAAGAGTTGAATGCATGTTTAATATTTTGAGTACTTTTGTTTTAGCCTACATGATATGCATTGAAGCTGTTTGTCGGTGGTTCTCCAACTTTTCACATGGCATCATCAAATATGTGACCTTCTGAGTACCGTCCACCACCAAGCCTGGATCAAATAGGAACTAAGCCTGGTCTAAAATAGCTGGTACTTCGCCCCTGTGTAATCTCGATAAAAAAAAGTCAAATTGAGCGCTGATCCTGTAATACAAAAGAGCGCCACTAGATGGAGGCTTTAATATTCCTAACGCACTGTATCCTCAGTCTATGGTATCCTCACTCAGGGTTCACTGCGAGATGCTTTACAGAAAGCAAGAGTAAACCGATTCACTTTCACTCCAAAAACTACTCACTATATTGATACGAAGTTGTGTCTGCTGTGGCCTATCACATTTACGCACTAAAATTATAATTGCTTCAAAGATATAAGATCAACTTCAAAATGTAGGCTTATCTTTCAGAATCCGCCCAGTCTGTTTTGGAATAAATGGTAGATGATGGTTAAGATTTGCGTGTGTTCGTTGGTTTAGTTGTGGTCAGTGTTGTCCCGGTTCAGTCTGGTTCGGGTCTACTGTATACTCAACTCAAGTGAATGAAAGGCTGAAAACAAAGCTGTTGAATGTGGCGCTCGCTCCCGTCGCTGGGCATCGCGCGCTCCCGTGGTGCTGATGAGGCGGATGAATGAGGGACTGCACGCGACCACAACAACAAACACGCGCGAGGACAATCGGGGCCGCACGCGGGGCTGCAGGGGGGACGCGCGGGGCTCGGTTTGGGTTCGGGCGGATCATGTGACCGGCAGCCGCAGGGACCCGGTTCACAGGAGCGACCCGAGGGAGGAGCGCCGGCCGAGGTAAGAGCACCTTTTCTCGGTCACATAAGGATGCAACACGCGGCAAGCCCCGGATAAAGCCCCCCGTTGGATAAAATGCGACTTTAGGGTTTGGCCACTTGGCTTTGTCAAAGTCCGAGGGTGATCTTTGATCGACACTATCTTGCAAAATTCCTCCACATCCACTTGATAATTCGGATTACATGGATCACATAATACATTTTGGTTTTATTTATTTTTTTGCGAGGTGAACTTGATAAATGCCGTGTCCGCGTTTAGGGCGTGTTGACAAAACATGTCAGCGTGCTCCTGATAGAAAACATGTAATTTTTCTTTCCGTCTATATCAATTGACCACTTCTTATATTTGCTCATATTTGAATGACATAGAAAGAAAAAAAAATCCTTGTTCATTGTTCCAGTCTTTCCCCATTCTCCTCCTTGCTTGTGAAATCTAAAGTCATATTCCTGCTGCACTCTCTTATCAGACTTCATCACAGTTTCTTCTTATGTAACGTACCGCTTCTACATAAGCTATTACAGTCTTGTTTTCGTGATGATGAGCCATTGATTACCCCCCTTATACGTACTCCTATATAGTTTATCTTGATGAGTAATTCCACTGACGCCACCAATCCACCCACTGATTGAACTCATTCCTCCAAAACCGGCACTGCTTTGTCAAAACCTCGAACACAATCTGTGCTTTACACAAAGTTACCATATCTGTTTCGCAATTACATTTTTATCCAAGTGGATGGTGGTCGGGTGTTTGGCGATGCTGTGCGTTTGCCCTGTGTGTGCAAGGTTGTGTAAAGTTGATGGCTCTACTTCACGAATCCTGAGGTGCTGTGCGATGCTGGTGTAAACGTGTGAGCTATCGTGAACGGCGAAAACGTCTCAGAGATATAAAAGGTGATTGACTTTAGAGTAGATAACGTAGTAGGAAAACGTGCGTGTGCAGCAGGTGATTCTTTGAACTGTCTGTGAAGCTTTCAGTCGTCGGAATCGAAGTGGGCATTGGTTCATTGTTGCTCTGGACCTCTTCGTGTGCAACGTTTGTAAGGGTCTGTGAATGTTCCACTCATATTTGTGCAAGATTTGTCTTTATCTTATGCATCGACAGCGGTGCTTTTTTGCTACAGTGAAGGGTTAAAGCCGCTTCCCTTTTTCAATTTGCTGTGAACTGCTTTGAAACGTCAGAGCCGGAGAGATCTGAGCGAGTCTGTCTGGCAGGGAAGGTCACTCTTTCCAACGGAGGAGCAGGCGAGGGAGAGGGGAATCTGGATATTGCATCAGTCTTTCAAAGCGAGGTCCCATTAGGAAGATTTGTCCTCTGCATTTGACCCATCCTTCCGTTTCTCTGGGATTGGAGCTGTCAGGAGGAGGAGCGGAAGGGAAATCTCGGAGGATTTGCGAACTTGTGAGAACGTGTGGAACCCCATGACCTTCTTCCCCCTGTGTCGCGCTGCCCCTAAAGTAATATTTAGTAGGAGAGTACAAGACTCTCCATCATCAAGACAAGACTTGACACTTGAATTTTTCTTTCCCCAGACACCGGTGTTCAGCAGTGCATTCTCTCAAATGTTGCGGAAAGAAAATACAGCAGATTCATTCCAATTTAATTGACAAATGTTTGCCAGAAGAAGATGAAAAGTGCTGCAGTTATTATGCAATGTATGTAGCCCATCTAATCCTCAGCAGAGAACTAAATCTCCCTACGTCTCCTGTTTGCCCGGTTATTTAGACCTCTACACACATGTTTGGAAACGGAAGTAATTTGTGCGACATTTCAGTCGACTTGTTTGTGGAAGCTCATCCAGGA
Organism: Proterorhinus semilunaris; assembly: GCA_021464625.1. NCBI lineage: Eukaryota > Metazoa > Chordata > Actinopteri > Gobiiformes > Gobiidae > Proterorhinus > Proterorhinus semilunaris. Next base: position 29,055,337 of record CM038347.1, on the reverse strand, counting down.
TTGTTTGTTTGTCCTTCAAGTTGTATGGCCTGGGTTGTTGACAAATGGCAACATATTGATTCTCATCCATGAAGCTTTGTCCGCTCTTTTTCCTTGCAAACTGGAATATCCTTTATGCAAAGAGGAGGAGTTAGAAATGCAACACACTAAACCAAGCCTATAGTTTCTCTCAAGTATTGATGTTTAAAACACCAAAAATTTAATCTTTTTGAATGATTACAGATAAACCCAATCGTAGTAATATTCTATTTTTTTTAAGTAGGTAGTGAGTAACTAAGTAGGTAACTAAATCAGAAAGTAAGTAAGTAGCCTAAGTAAGCGTGTAATGGTGCGTTCTTTCCCACTTGAAAATTACGACCTCAGAGCGTTCCAGGTGATTAAACTCGAATGTAAACAAAACGACTAATGCTACAACGGTTAGCTCATACGATGCTAACTTTATATGAACGTTTCTCCAAACCAAATATAATTAAAAACATGCAACATAACGTTATGTTGAACGCTGTGACCGAAAGTAACGTTCACTTCAGTGATGCAGTGGTTTTGTTACAGTTTTAACATTAGCTGCTCCTCCACTGGGGGCCGCCATTACTGTCTTCATCTCGCATCTGAACTCGGAGCTCTCTGGACATCTCCGAGTTTACAAGTTGTAAATACCAGTTCGAGTGGCGCTCCGAGGCATTTTTCCAAGTGGGAAGTGGGAAATTTACCAGTTACCAATTGCCTGGAAAGCACCATAAGAATGCAATTATTAAGGAAGCTCAATACATCATGATTTTTACTCAGTATCATGGGAAATACTCTTAGATGTTTGCAGTGATGTATAGCAGATAGTTTTTGAGAAATTACTAAAACTGTTGTTATGTTTGTGTATTTTGTTCAGTCAGATATGATCGCAGAAGCAAGATGACAGACTATACCGCAAACATGTACAAGTGTCTCTTAATTAGCAACTGCTTGCTTTCATCAACAACAAAAACACATTTCAATTGTGATCTGAGGCCCAAATGTCTCTTTGATTCAAACGGCTCCTTCTCTCACATCTGGTTTTCCCCTGTTCTCATTCTCAGTTCCCGGTGAATATTTCATGTTTTCTCTTCAAGCCAACAGTTTAATTATGTGTCCCTGAAGTGGCAGTGAATTGACCAACCACAAACGATGTCACATGACCACGCACATTTATCAAATAGCTCCTGCAAAAATGGTGTTGCCAGGTTTATATTTACGAATGTAACAAGAAGACAGCATTTCGCGATGCAATGTTCGTAAGATCTGTAGAAGTTTCAGTCACATTTTCTTTCTCTGAAGCCAATTTAGAGTTTAATTCCCTTTGTATTTTGTGAATGGCCTCTTGTTGTGCAGCCAACTTTACTCCAATATGATTATTCATCAGTTGAGCCTGTGGCTGAGCAGTTTTCCTTTGTATATGTGGATCAAAACTTGGTAAACATTTTCCCTCAATAGCACCTTCAGAAATATATGGGGGCAATATTTATACTCATGAAGAAGAAGATATTTAAGATTTTAGAAACAGATGAAGTGAATTTGCTCCTATTTAAAGGCACACTGTGTAACATTCTGGATTATAATTTTGCCACCAATACAAACAGGCTCCTAATGTCCAGCTAGACTCAGATAATGCTATTCTTGAAGTAAGTCATTTGAAAAATAGATTTGGATGAGGAAACTAGTTTGGGTTTTAAACAAATTTTGATCAAAATAGTTAAAGGCCCTATACCTGATTTTTGTTGCTATTTGCAAACAACGGAAATGTAAGTTTTAAGTTGTTATTTGTGGTTCCAAACCTTTATCACTCATTTCTAACATCTCAATTCTGTACATTTTCACATATTTCAAGGAGCAATAGCTGCTGTTACGGTGATGTAAACAATAACAACTCGCCTTCTAGTTCAAAATCAATGAAAAAGCTTTATAGCACAAAGCAGAGCACGCAAAGATCTTTTTCCACAAATGTCTTCTTTACTCTTTACAATATGCTGAAGGCCATTTTTCCCCCACTACTTAAACAAAAGAAAATCTGGTATAGAGCCTTTAAGTTATACTATAGATGGCATGTGTGTCATTTTGCACATTGACATTAAGTCATCAATTCCATTTGTCTAATTATGTTTGACGTCACCCAAACGTTACCCCTTTCCTGGAGCGAAGAGTTCCCAGCCTTAGCGCTATAGTCCATTCATGTTTTACTGTGCTTCCTTGAGCCTGGCAGTAATCCCCAGAGTAATCAGATTACTGCAGATTTTCACACATTTCTCTGGATTAAAGAGTCTCTGCGGCATCTGGAGACACTGCTCCGCACTGCACACATCTGGGTCTGAACACTAATGCGCACAATCTACCACAACATTATGACCAGGTGAATTAAGTTGCACAGAATATCTCTTCATCATCATCATCATCATTGTATTGCTATCGTTTAAGGCCAATCAACCAAACCAACTGAAATGTTTTAGATTGAAAGACAGTGTTTCACCTTGAAGAAGCTTCTTGTTTGGTAGTGAAACGATTTAAAACATAAATAAAAAACATGTATGGAGGGCAAGAGGGCTATGGAGTATATTGATTGTTGGTGATTAGGTCTACATGCTTGCTATATTAAAGGTGCATTGTACAACTTTTAATGTGGGAAAAAAGTGTGTATTTGACCTTGTAGTGACCCAGTGGCTGTATGAGTGGTCAGTATGGTGCCTTTACTTTCCGTCACAGTGGTCTCTAGGACGCTCCAGGATCAATTGTTTGGAAGGTTTTCTCTGCTGACAGAGCCTCTCACCAGAAAACCTACAAAACAATTGATCCTGGAGTGTTGTAGAGGCCACCGTGATGGAAAGTAAAGGCACCATGCTGACCACTCATACATCCGCTTGGTCACTACAAGGTCAAATACACACACTTATCAATCTTTTTTTAAGCATAAAAAGTTCCATAATGCACCTTTAATCTTTCCACAAACTTATTGCCATTTTTTTTAAATTATATTGGAAAAAAAAATCTTAATTCGCTTTTGTTTACCAAAAAGACAAAACAATTGGAAAATGTGTTCCCTGCAACCAAATAGGTTGTGTTCACATAACGTCACATTCAAAACAGCCTATAATTTAAAATTGACTTGGTGCAGCTAAGAACTCTATTATGGTAACTATGGTAACCTTCAAAATGCTGAATTTTGACTTGGTTTATGGCTAATATCTCTGTAATGGCTGGACCTATCCCCATCAAACAAGAACCGTCACAAAGTTCAATGTCTCCTCTCTCAGCACATAATGGACTACGGTCACATGACTGTCTCCTAAAGTTGTCCAAAAGTGGAGACAATATTAAAAAGAATATGCTCGATGTTAGCGAGATGAAACGACTTTCATCCAAGAGATGAACGTAGCAGGTTTGTGAATGTAGACGTTAAGCCAGATATTGGTCAGGAGTGCCTATATTGCTGGAGCATAAACCATCAGTGCAGGTTTCAGGTTGATGATGAAATGCAGAGTAGGCTTAAAGAAGGGTTCCACTCAGACTCAGAGAGAACACGCTGTAAAGTCCACTTGTGCGGGGCTTGAACACCGTACTTAACCACTCACCGTGCATTTATGTCCTCAAAGTTTCTGTAGAAGAGAAAATGGATACCCATTTCAGAGAGTTTAAGTAACACAGACAGCTGGATGAGAGGGTCAGAGCATTTTCAAAACTCCAGAGGGTCGCCTTAAGTGGAGGAGTGGAAGTATTGCTTTGTGAGTGAGTTGATTATGCAGAGATTGACAGATGCAGGTGCAGTGTTGAACGTATGTGGAATGAATATTGCATACAGACTAAAAGTCAAACTAGGTTACTCCATATGAGTATTAACAAGAAATACTGAAGTGAAGAACGCGGTGTGAACTTCTCCCATCATCCCATTACCTCACAAACCCACTCTTTCACTGGATTGAACGCAGTTTTACATTTGCGCTACAACACTCCTCTTCTGCCTCTGTTGCTAGGGGACTCCTCGGTGTCCTCCCGGCAAGACTTGCATCTTATTTAAACTTTGATAAAGACACAGCTCGGGAATCACCTGCCTCCCGCCGCACGGCAACAGGCCCCGCTGCGATCCGATTGGACAATTTTACAGCGTGCAGTTGACTGGGAAATGCAGTAAACGGGTTCATGTGTAACTTCAACCCAGTTCTGTCCAGGAATCAGCGGGTCACTGTGACGTGAAGGGAGGAAGGAGGAGAGAGCGAGCGGAGAATGCATCAAAGGGAGACTGACACTTTTGCATTGCATTCAAAATCTGTTGTATTTTATTCTACATTATTGCTACACTATTCATATAAACATGTATTTATTGTTTCTAATTTAACAAGTATTGTAAATGCAAATTCATACGCTGTTTATGTTTATCAGATAAGGTTCCTGGTCCTGGGTTCGATCCAGTGGTCATGTCTACCAGTGGCGGCTGGTGATGTGAAAACCAGGGGGGGCTGTTGCCTCTACCTACCTTCAATATATATATATTTTAAAAGATACTTATAAACATTGTTTTTAACTTCAAAAAGAAGGTTATCTTTGGGGCATTTAATATTATTATTTTATGCAGAATATAATCAAAACTAAACTTATTTAGTTTTACTTATTAACTAAAAAATAAAGCAGCATGGGATGAATGCTTTTGGAAAATCTTTTTTCTGATGAAATCAAAGTGTAAAGATAGTCACTATACATGTTTTTCTTTTGCACCACTGATTTGTGTTTTGTACCAACAGAACAAAGGCAGGAGGTGTTTCCTCTTTGATTTCATGTACAGTATTAGTCCCAGACCGGCTATGGTTCCATTATGAGCCTCAGAGCCACAGGTTTAAACCTGTATAAACCATCAGACAAATGATTAGGTCAGAAAATAACTATGTGACTTACGTGTTTAGATGAGAGTCCTCCTCGTAGCTCCTGGAGCTCCACCTGTTTCACTCAATGAATGAATGAGTTCCCCTCTTCTGTTGTAGCTCCTCACGGTCCTGAATCTTCTCTCCATCAAATGTCCATGTCCTGGGACATAACTGTCCAAGTCAGCGAGGGTGGTCCCAAAGTGTGCAATAAACAAGCAGTAGCTAAAGCAGACGAGCTAGTTAGCATCGTAATGCTACCTCCAGTAAAGTCCGTTTAGACGTCACTTCTGACTGAAGAAAGTTGTCAAAGTCCAAAAGTTGGACAACATCCTTTCACCTCCTCTCAGGAAACAACACGAAGATTCTCCGGTCTCTCAAATGAGAAGTTTTTCCTCCGATCGTCCGTGAGCTCAGAGCTGCTACTACTACAAGAAGCTACTCGCGTTTGTTTACAGTAGACGCTTCCTCAGTTTTCACATGTTAAATCTTCGACGGGCGCGAGATTTAACATTGCGCGTCTCTGATTGGTTGAATTAATGATATGTAGTGACGTTTTTATACCATATTGGAGCACCATTGGTTAGATTGCGAGGGCGCTGTTCCTCGCCGCCCCAGGCATTAAACTACACGTTTATGATGCTGTTACGGCACACGATGAAGCTGGCAGACAAAATGACATGCTCCTTCCCCTCCACTCCCCCTCCCTCCAGTGTATAAAACACCTGTACAGAAGAAAGTCATGATTTTGCTAAACTTAAAACTTTTATTTATTTATTCATTTTATTTGCAAAAATTGATAGGAGGGCCGGCGCCCATAATGGACCGGCCGCCACTGATGTCTAGACCTTTTTTCCCGGGGTGGTACTTGGTTTTGCTCCGAGGAACGAAGGTGCAAAGTGAGACACAACGTAAAGTCAAAGAAATATCAAATTAACAATTTCACAGCTTTAGGTCCAATTTAAAATCAACATATTGATTAATATTTCTGAGGTAAAATCTCCTTATTGGACCAACCAACCAAAATCCGAGCAGGGCCACAACTAACTTATGTGAGTAACAAAATGGGTTGGATTTTGTTGATTTACCAAGTGTCCATCAGCATTAATATTTGCTTAGTAACATTCATTGAGTAGCACTTGCACTATAGCATTAATATTCATTTTATTTTGTATTCTATCTTGGTAAATAAATAGTGTCGGTTGGTAATTTGCACTCATTAGCACTGCATAACAAAAGCCAGTCTGCTGACAAATATTGCGGGTGGGGGAGGGTTGTGCTGTTGGCGGGGCAGGCGCTCCGTGAAGTTGAGGAAACACTTCCATAAATATTCTTCCTCATGCAGCCCCCCCCCCCCCCCCCCCCCCCCCCCCCTGAGTGGCCACACCCTAGAAACGCCCCCGGTTCAATCACAGACAAGAATAAGGATGTAGCATCGCTATTAGTTACTGAAGCCTAATAGGAAACGTTCCTTGCTGTAATGGACTTTCCATTTAAACTTGTTGTTGCCGCTCCTTAAAGGCCTTATACCTGATTTACAAACAATGGAAGGGGAAACCACTAAATGAACATGTTAGATATGGTCCATACTTATTCTTAATTTTCCCAACATAGTGCATCCCAATTCTTCACAGGGACGAGTTTATAAGCATATTCCACAACTTGCAGGATCACTTTTCAGGGCCACTGTCACAGAAATGAAAAAGAAAGAGTTCATGAAATTGATACAACTGCCTTGTAATTAGACGGACAGTGTTTTCCCCACAAATGTCTGCGTTTACACTAAAGGCGGATAAAACAAAATGTGTTCCACTGCTAGGAAAAAATAAATCAGGTATAGTGCCTTTAACACCCAGCCAAATGGCTAGCCTGAACACGCTTCAGTTAGCGCGTGCTGAACGCCACAGGGGACGCCACTTGAAACACATCCACGTGCTTTTTTTAGTCTATGGGTTCGATATTATGTGAAGCCTTTCTGTGTGCGCCTTGCCACTAAAAACGTGTTCAATAGTGAGTTTAGAGCTGCGTGTGTGAGTGTGCGCGTTTAACATGCACCGTCCCAAAAGAAAAAAACATATAAATAAAATGAGGAGCATTATTTTTTCGAGAGAAGACAGATAAAGTAAATGTATTATTGTTACCACTTACCAAGAAAATGAAGATTCAAGATTAGTAAAAAATTTAATAGTAGAAGTAGTCACAGCAGCGTCATTGCAGGTAGTAGTGTTTTTTTGTACTTTTAGAAGAACTATCTAATATAGTAAAATAGCAGCTAGTTGTAGACAAGAACTTGAATGTATGAATGTGGAAATATTTTGGTTATTATACATATAATTCCTACCAAACCTCTTTATATTGGACTGAATTGAATCAACTTTACCCATCAAAGCGTTTTACCCAAAATTGTCACAATGTAGAAGCCATGTTTTGTGCCAGATTTATATTTTTTAATCTGAAACGTGAAATACTTTCCCATCTCTATCTCATCAAACCACGCTGATCCCAATCTCAGTTGTTTATATATCCCCTGTCTTTTAAAACAACGTCCTTTGCCCCGGTCCGGCGTTGTGAATGGGAGCTGTGGAGGAGCTGGGGTGAAGTTGCCGCAGACGCGCGGAGCGAGAACGCCCCGGGGTGGAAAGGTTATTGGCTGAATCTCCGCCGCTCTCCGCCAATCGCGAGCCGGCGTCGGCAGCCGGGATTTGGTGCATTGTTGCCGGGCGGATTCCGATTCCTGCTGCTGCCACTGACCTACATTTATCCGCACAACACAAATAAATACACACAGAGACAGAGACAGTGAGCGCGAGGGAGAGGGAGAGGTGGGAGGAAGAGGAGCCAACGGAGAAATTATAAAGAAAAATAAATTGTGCAGAGAATGGGGGGGAAATGAAGATGAATGAATTATGCAGTTTAATGTGCATCGACCAATCCAGCCACAAGGGCCAACTCCAAACTTGGATAAATGGAGTGTATTCATGGTTGCAGTAGTTTTGACAGTAGTTAATAAAATAGAGGCATATATCCTACAGTTGTTAATATGTAGCTTCATTTTTATCTTTTTTTATTTTTATGAATGAGGCGGTGTGGATTGGCAGCTTTATACCAGCTCCCACCAGTGTGTACTGCCATTGTGCCTTCAGCAAGGCTCTGACTGAATGTTTTCATCTGCGATTATGGTGGTCAGGGTCGAAGTGCGGCAGCAAGCCCTGGGACAGCTGGCTTATGGCCACAAGAGCGTGACTGAGAGGTGAGGGAAGAATACAGAGTAATGCGGTGGCTCACAGCTGGAGAATGAGACGTTTTCTGAAGAGCCAGGCTAACCACTAGTTAATGCTTTTGAAAATATTACCTATTTAGAAGGATGACATCAGTTACAAGTTCATCAGTTGCCTAATGATTATTTTATTTCAGTGAAGCAGCAATTTAATGAATACATGTTTTATTTGAATGTTTAAGCTGCTGACAGGAAGTGACATAGGTGGAGGTAATGTTCCATAGCAGTTTGACTCATTTCCCCTCGACTTAACATGGTCGGCACAGCAACCGTTTAAAATTGTTTACCTTCATCTCAGTAAGTTCGCTTAGTTTATTTGTCACACACACATATATTCCATATAACATGCATTGAAATGTTCTCTCACCTATGTCACTTCCTGTCGGTGTCCAATAAGGAAGTGAAACTATAAACCTCACAAAAATGGCCGAACTATAGTAAACTGGGTACAGGCTTTAGCAAAATCTGAAACATAATTGTGTCATATGCACTTTAAGTTTTTATGTTTTACTGTTTGCCGATGATGTCGGAGCACGGCAACAGCATAGGAACAGAAGCCTAATAAAGTGTCGAGCTATAACATTTTTTAACATTTGTGGTTTTGACACTCATAACGCGATGATTTTGTTTAGAATGAAAATTACGAAAGAGCATATGCTACCGATAGTTTTCACATGACATTCTTGGAGATCAAAACACAAGCCATCACCATGTAATGCTCGCTTGGAGGGCGAGCAGGTTAATGTTCCCACACCATCTGAAGCACATTTTACTCAATTTAAACAATAGTCAAGGCTTTTATGTGTCGATGTGCATAAACCCCCTGAAATAGCTTGAAATGCACAAGTCACTGTTAGCCAAGCGCACATCATGTACACTCACATTTTGTGTTTGAAAAAAATAAAAATAAAAACAGGCGCACTCGAACAGTCAAAGAGATCAGTCCAACCCACTTCAATTTAACTAATCACTCTCAAAATATCTTCTAAATCATTTTGTCCAAACCATAAAGGCCAGCATTTATGGAAGGGAGTTTGGGATTAGAGTTGTTCTAATCCAGGGTCAGAGGTCAGGGATTATAATTTCAGATTTAGCTCCACTGTTTTTCTCTTTGATGAAGAAAACACAGTGAGATTTCAAAGCCACACTTTCATTTAGCACGGGCTTAACCCTGGATCTGTCCCACCGTAATAGCAAAGTCTGACCCCATGTATCACTGTTTGCCGGTCTCTACAACAACTTCAAAACGACACTAACATTTAAAGTCATATGTGTCAAGAAAATCAAAACGTTTCTTTTATTTCGAGAATCTTTAGTGGTGAAAAATACTTTTTACATACTGAGATATGTTCTTACCTGAGCTTAGACGAGTTGATGCGTAACGGTCTGGTCTTTGTGCGTGCGCTCAGTCACGCAAATGCTGTTATCGTTCAGCCTCTCCCCGCAAAGGTATCGCTCCAAACTGGAGTAAAGTTAGAAGCTACAAAGCTGTTCCACATTCTCCCTATTTAATTACAGTTACATGAAGAGTTACACGATCCCAGTGTAGTTACACAAAATGAAACATTGTCGATTTTCTAAGCGGATATAAAAGGGGTACTATATTGTAAGGCGTAATAACATAGGAGCACTTCGACGTCAAAGTGCTCCAAAGGTATTATTTTTGGCAAGTATTGCGTTTGTGGTTAAATTTGCAATCTAAAGCAGCTATTCCCAAAGTCCGGGACATCGCGGCCCCCTTATTGATCAGAAAATCTCTCGGGGTCCCCCAAATCATAATAATTTACTTGTTAATATTGTACAGCTAAAATTACATTAAAAGTAACATCTATCTATGACAGTAGGCTAAATACTGGTTTAAAATGGTGCATGTGTCCAGATAAATGTATTTTTCCTTTCAAAATGAACTTTTTTCATTTTACTTGTTTTGCAGACAAGCTTTGGGGGCCCCCCTGTAGTGCCTCTGAGGTCCAGGTGGTCAAGTCCAGGTGCTTTAACATTTGAGTGGGGAATGGAATATTAACTTATTGTTGAAGAAACGCTCACAAGTTAATGTTGCATGTTTTTACATCAGAAGACCTCATCGAGACAGGAGAACTGCCAAAATAGTTAAATTCAGTGTATGCAACATGCTTCCATTTTTACAACATTCTATCATTTTAAATCAAAATCTTATGACTTCTAATATTTGCTCTGACAATTGTGATGTAAATAAGCTTGACCGTGGCATAAATGCACGTGGAAAATCCCTTCAAGATCTCAAACCGACTGTGACAATCAAAACCCTCGATGCTTGGCCTCCAACAAAACAGAGAGGGTCATGGGAAATCATAAATCAAAGCTGTGAATCGGTGCATTCTGGGTAAAAGCCAAATCCTGTTCTGTCCTCGTAAGCATGCCCACTGCAGATCCTTTTGTGAATGTGCCTAAAACATGGGAGATGTGAGTAGAACTGCGTGACCTAAAGTGACTTAGACTGGATTAATGTAAGCGTAGTGTCTGAAGTAACCAGCAGGTGGCACTGTCAGAGAGAGAATGGCACACCATGGACATGAACGTACCATAGTTTTGTTTTTTTGTTTTTTGTACATATTACATTAATATCAGCCATTTTCAATATCAACTTTTCACACCAGGTATAGTACCCAGAGGCGGGCAGTATTCAGTTACATTTACTCAACATGTAGCATGTTATTTTATCTTATTTATTTAATATTTTTAATGCATGCCCCTATAGCCTTATAGTTTAAAGTTCTTTAGCTTATTTTTTTATCTTAATTCTGTGTTATATGTTTTATGTCGCATGTTTGCACCGATACAAATTCCTAGTTTGTGAACCCTGTTCTGAAACAATGGCAATAAAACCTATTCTGATTCTGATTCTGATTCTGATGTACTTTAAGTACAGTAAGTGGCAAATCTTCATAATTAAATAGATATATTTTGTGTTTTGTTTACTTTATTCTTCACTGATTTACTTTTGTATATATATTTTTTCTTTGGAAATAGTAGGATTTCCATATTATTTCTATTGAAACATAAATCAAACTTTTATGCTCCAACAGTTGTGCAGTTCTCATACTATGACTCTGACTCCAAGTACTTACTGGAGTAATTATTTTGGTCTCCAGTTTTTTTTACTTGAGTAAAAATTGTTTCAGAGTTACTCTTATAGCCTAAATATTATGGCTACTCTACACTTGTACCTCATGGGCTATTTGTTTTGTTCTTTCAGGTACCAGCAGGTCTAGATTAAGATCAAATTAATTAAGGAAAGAAAAGGAATTGATTAAGAAAAAATGTTTAAGTGTGGTGCTGGGTTGAGTTGGATTTATTATTGAACAATTATAGTTTGGGTAATTGTGCATTTTCTTACAATTAATGGCCCGATATATATATGAACAGAGACTAATATAATCTGACATATGACCTTCAATCAGTATGTTTTAGTGAGTTTTGAGTAATTTCAATAATTTCAGTGCGTTCCTCTATACACAGACAGTGGAATTAGTCAATTATAAATTCTGTTGTTAGTAGAATATGCTATGTGTTTAGTGAGTTTAGCTTTTCTGATCAGAGAAAGGTGGAGGGAATAAAATAATCTTTTATCCATGACTACTAGTCAAAGTTTACAGGAACACTTTGATGTGCATGCAGTCTGAGCCAGTTTGGCCTGAGAGGGTGTAAGAAGGCCTACAGGGGCCTATTGAAAGAGTGCCCTCCTGCTGAGCACAGTGTGGAATGTGAAGGCATGCAAATGTGACAGGGAGAAGGGGATTAGCTCTTTGTTCTATTTATGTTGATAATGGGGAATAAAAGGTTGAGGGATTTACCCAGAGGACGCACGGGGACAATACAGAGGAGAGGAAGTGGGAAAGTAAAAGCCTCCTCTTTACCTGGCTACTAGAACACAAACTCAACCCATTACTGACGACAGCTCGCTGACGAGAGAAACATTTAATAATGCATGTATTTATTTCTTGCTAGCCTATCTATTTCATTAGCCTATTCGTATCATTATTATTCTCTCACGTTGATTTATTCGGTTTCATGTCATTTTGTCAATGTTAGACTATTTATTTATGTATTTGCCTTGGCCCTTTTATTTTGAAGTCCCACTTTGGGGGAAGCCTCGCGCGCAGGTGAGCGACTCTCGTGCATGCGGAGTCAGCTGCAGCCTCACGCGCTCTGCACAAACTTCTGCTCCAACTCAGACCGCTACACAACAACAACTACTACTACTACTGCTGTTTTCTGTTTCTGCTGCACTACCAAGACAACTTTGGAATCATCTCACTCAGGACACTTCCTGCAGAGGGTTTTTTATTTATTTTTTGGCCATCAGGTCACAGCAAACGTAAACAATTAACACATTTTACGGATATATCTCACCGCTGGAGACGCCGAGCAAGGTAATTTTAAAGCAAGTTTTAGATCACATGCTTCATTTTATCCAATCAATCAACTCTTAGGAAATTTGCAAATAGGTTTATTTTGAGAGAGTTTTCGATGTTAAAATGCCAAATGAGAGATGGCTTTCTTTCTCGAGCGGTTGTTGTTGCCTTTATATCTGTTTCTGTTAGAAACCAAACACATAGCCACACATCTGTAAAATGTCTTAAAGCGCATGTGCACACCTGGTTTATGTTTATTTAAAACATGGATTAACATTTTGTTGTTGTTGTGTACGCGTGTGTGACAGCAAAAATAGTTGTCTGATTTCAACCAGAGCTTCTAGATAAGGTTTATTAGTGTGACGAAAGGGAAAGCGTGCCATTATAGATTCGGCAGATTCAGGGTACAGCGGACTTAAAGCAGCACAGGATTCATGTAAATTCTCCAATACATCCTGTATAAAAAATAAACACAACGTTATATCACTGTATGTCAGAATTTGAGAACCTTTTTCCTTCATGCGAAATGTAAACTTTAATGTAACCTTTGCTCTGCGCTGTTCCTCCCTGGAGTGGATGAGGTAATGCCAAATCTTAGTTTTGCATCGGATTTGCATGGCTTGTATGTGGTCATTTTCACCCGTCCCTGAAACGAGGAAAGATTTTCTTAGGGCTGGACGATATGGCAAAGAAGAGAAAATAAATACATGTAGCTGATTCATGACCACAACCATGTCTTTGATACAAACCCCATCTTAAACACCCAAATAACAAAGGCTTTCATTTAACACATAAATCTTCAATTCGATTATTCGCCCAACCCCAGATTCACTATTATTTCGCTCACCGAGTTTTTATAAACAAGGAATGGGATGTATTTAAACCTATCCATCCCCATGACTGCAGTTCTCTTATCTATGTGTGCCCTTCCCATGCCTGTCTGGAAGGGCATCTTGTGTAAATATCTGTGCACGTGTCATTGGTGAAGGGGAACTAATAATTTTGGAAAAACAAAAACATTTAATTTTATTCCAGCAAGAAGAAATAATCCTGATTTAATAAACCTAAAGCTTTTATTTTGAATTTTTTACTGAAAGTTCACACAAAAGTAACAGATAACTATGAAGTGAAAGCAAAATGATACACGAGTCTGTTATTTAAAAACAAAAAAAGGAAAGTGGGGCGTGCATAAGTATTCATACAGCATTTTTCTGAGTGCATTAAATTGCCTTTATAACATTCCTAATGACTGTAGAAAGTTCACACCTTGCCCTAACCATTAAATAGAGGCCACCTGTGTGTAATCTGCTCTCAGTATAATTCCAGCTGTTCTGTGAGGGCCTCAGAGCTATGGTCAGAGTGTATTGGTCACTAAACAACATCATGAAGGCCAAGGAGCTCACCAGAGAGGTCAGGGATAAAGCTGTGGAGAAGTTTAAAGCAGCGTTAAGTTATACAAAGATTTCCCAAGAGTTGAACATCTCATGGAACACTGTTCAATCCATCATTCAGAAATGGAAAGAGTATAGCATGTATGAATACTTATGCACGCCCCACTTTTCACTTTTCTATTTAAAAAAAAATAACAATCGTGTATCATTTTGATTTCACTTCACAGTGGTCTGTTACTTGTGTGTGAACTTTCAGTAAAAAAATCAAAATAAAAGCTTTAGGTTTATTAGTACTTTTGACAGGCACTGTAACTGTCTTAGATATTCTGATAATGGTGGACCATATTTGACCTTCTATTAAAACAAAAATCTTAAGCAATATTTGTTCTTTTCTTTTATTGACTTGTGTAAGATATGGCGACACTGTGGCGCAGCAGTTAGCACTCATGATAAGGGTCCAGCCCCGGTCGGACCGGGACCTTTCTGTGTGGAGCTGGCATGTTCTCCCCGTGTCTGTTTCCCTTATCACTAAAAAGCATGCACAATATCAGGATGAATGAGCGTGTGTCTGTGGGTACAAGTGGGGGAAATAAGCCCGTGGCTACAATCTGGCATTTAACAGTAAGGCTGCACAATATAACGCAAAAATGATGTATCGCGATATTTGGTGATGCAATATCCGTATCGCAGGAGACCACGATATATCGCAACATCACTTAAAGGTCCTATATCATGCAACATTGACTTTTTGGAGCTTTTAACCATGTTGTTATGCTATTTACTTATCAAAAACACCCCCAGAGCAGTTTTTGGCTTCATTCACGCAGTGAGTTTTGACACACTGACGTATTTTACGTCATAGTGTCAAACAGGAAGTGCCCGACGTCTAATGTAATGCCTTATGGCCTGATTTTAATTTATAAAACAGCTTTTTCATTATTTCTGTTGTAAGAAAGAAAAAAAAAAGTGCCTGATGCGTCCGCACTGCCCCTGTGGAGTAAACAAGCGCACCCCCTGAGCGTCTGAACAGATGTCATGTTTGCACCGAAAGTTGTGAAGAAGGAGCTCTTTCTAACCTACTCTGGACACCGCCTGTTTTGTTTTTCTTACCTAACGATAATGTCACAGAGAAAATGCGCTACAAGAGGACAGGGAACTTTATTCAACCTTCCTAAAGAAGAGTCCACTCGCCAGAAGTTGGAATTTCTTCCTTGGATTCAGCGACTATCAGCCAAAAATAGTCAATCAAAACGCGTGTGAGCCATTTATGAAGCTGTGTTGTACATGTCAACTCCTTACAACTGCATTGTGAAGTAACTTCATGTTTTACTGGGATTTATATATATTTATTATACTGCTGAAGTTGCATGGGCTGCATCTACTTGGAGAGAGGGGCGGAGTTAACTGAATCCAAGTGTCTCGTCCACCGGGTTTGAAAAATACCTCCCTAAAATACTTGTATTTCTCACAAAAAATAGTACTCCATAGTGGCAGATATACAATATATCATATAAATGCCTATATGTCTGTAAGTTCTCAGTTGTACAGGAGTTGTCCATCCTCAATGAAGGTACTTAAGTCATCTTCTGTACTCAGTAGTTGAGGTCTTCGGACGTTTCGCCTCTCATCCAAAAGGCTTTGTCAGCGGACTAAAGTCCCGCTCAGCCCGCAGCTTTAGATATAGACCAACAGGGAGGAGTTAGGGTTGGCCCGGCTCCTCCTCTCTAATCACAGCTACTCTCACCTGTGGGTAAACACCTTTGAAGTACAGTGTCTCTAATGATCTGCTCACCTCAGTATCGATGTGTCCTGTCCTATTCATGGCTGATCACTGCTAATTACCTGCCTATTGTTCTTCTGTTGGCTGAGGTCCCGTCTCCTTGGACTGGACGTGCCCCGTCGGTTTTCCCCGAAGGAGATTGGAGTACAGTGACGGAAGATTAAATCTGAGCCCATCATTCCGGTTCATGGAGGGATTTTCTTCCTTGACAAAAATAGCTTCTTTTACTCCTCTTTTTCTTTAGCAAAAATGTTGACCTCCCCGTCCTCAAAGGAGTGGTTAGGGCTTTGAGAAGAGATAAATGCCTATAGTTAACTTTGGAATGGCTAAAAGGGCATGATACAGATCCTTTAAGTCTTCATCTGACTGAGATTGACAAATTATTTTGCAAACTCAGCCAAAAACCAAACAATGACCAGAACTTATAAATGTGTAAAAGTTCAGTTTTAGTTCAACTTTAATCTTGTAATAGTCCTGATGTAGAGTTTTTTTTTTTTTAAACTCTTCTTTTGACACAGTTTGCTTAAAAAAAAAATACAGAAATAAAAAGTAAATTACGATTTGTGTTTAATTAGAATGGAACATATCGCGTTGATGTGGTTTAAAGAAATATCGCAATATTAACGTTATCGCGATCTTGCACAGCCGTGTCACATATTGCAAGTTTCTTCAATATCGTTCAGCCCGATTTAAGATGTTACTTTACATGCACTGTCCGAACAAATAAAAACAAATAGCCTAGAAAGCTGGGTACCGTTTCATTTTTCTTTTACACCGACATGTTTGTTGAGGCTAACATACGGTAATATCAGGTTTGGTTAAAAAAAATAACAAGGACCTTACAGTATATATCAAAAATAACTGCAACCGAATCGCTAATTGTGACTTTTCAGATTGCATTAGGCTGGAGTTGAAAATCGCATGTTCGTATTCAGTCATCTCCATATTTTTCCTGAGCCTTCTCGCTTCCCGCACTGTCCCCTAACGTCGATCTGTGAATGAGTGGTATCTGAGCGTCTCACCTGTTCACCGCCCACTCACAAACGGGAATCTGAATATGCAAAGGCCGGTCTCTCCGTGTTCAATATGTAAAACGACGCACAAATGAACGCAGCCGTTTCCCCGGTAAAACCCCCTGCGTGGGGAGCGTTCGAACGTCTGAACCCGAACAATTAGATGCTCTTTCATTTCAAAAGAACAGACCGCCCACCTTTCGGTTTATAATGGGACAGTGTTGCTTGTGTGGCTTCGCTGTTGTTGCGTCTTTGGAGTGAATGTAGCGATTCTTTGGTTTGCTGTAGTTGAAGCAGCCAGTCGGAATGATCGCGGTGCCGTTACCCTTTGCAAACAACAGAATATCTAGTCTTTATAGGGTCTTGGAGTGCGTCGTCCTTCCATAGGAGCAGAATGGGGCGGTTTGATCTTATAAAAAGTGGGTATTGTTTGCAAATTCCTCTTAAATGAGTTTTTTTTTCAGTAACCTTCAATTTCACTCCGTCCTGAACTCTATTGTCTCAACGAGAAAACAATGATTATGTTACGCTCTCAGTGCGTCAGTGTTTTGCAGATCTGTTTTAGCTTTCCATGAATGTTGGAAGGCGCTCAAAGCTCCAACTTCATGCGTGTCCTGCTGCATGAACACTTATTTGAGCTACAACTACTGCGAGGAATAGAGAGAAAGAGGAGTGAGGTAAGAAGAGTTTCACGTCAGTTCTGTTTGTTGAATTGTCCACTTTCATTTGAAACTGTAGAGCTAAGAAAGTGTTTTAATTTCTCCTCCTCCTCCTCCGCTTACGTCTTCATCCCTTCTGCTCTTCCCCCTCTCTCTCTCACCCCTCTTGTCCTCTCATCTTCTCGGTCCATCTGTATCTCTGGTCACATTCCAGTCTCTTGTGTCGTGTTCAGACCTGCCTCTTGTCTCCAGTATCGCATCGCAACTCCCCACCGTCTGCTGAAGCCCTTTTTCTGAACTTTATTCCTCACACAAGCAAATCGTTCTTAATTATTTTGTTAATGCTCTTTCTGAGCTGGATTCGGGCAACCATCTCACGGTGGCGCAGATTGCATTATTTTCTGATTTGGTTCTAACTAAAGCAGACAAAACTTGCTTGTCTGTTGATGGTAAAGGCCAGTGTGAGCCTGCAGACCTGGGTGACCTCAGCGTTGCGTCACAGTGTTGTCTGATTGTTCCACTGCTGTGTTGTGTGTGTGTGTGTGTGTGTGTGTGTGCGCACCACTGTCCCTTTTGACCCGGGGTTCGCAGTTGTTGTTTTCTTTTGTTTTTTTATGGTTAGTGCCAGACCTGTTGTTTCTTTTCTTCAACTAAACCATGATTTCAGTTTCTTGGGGGCTAGCGGGTTGTCGATTTATTATTAATCAGCCCTATGCCGCTCATCCAGCGCCCCCTGCTGTCACAGTTCAACACTGACACGTTTAGAAGCATCATACACAGGATTATAAATGAGACATGAACCGAGGACATTTTCTCCAGTTACACAGAAAACAGAAAAGCGTCAAAATAACAAAACAAAAATGTGACAAAAGAGTGTCAAAAAACGTAGCAAAAAAATAGCAAAGCCGACAAAAAGGTGTAAAAAAACACAACAAAAACACTTCAAATATGTGACAAAAACCTTAGGCCTTAGCTTTCAAATGAGATATTGCGCTGCTGCTCCCCAGTTGAGAAGCCCCCTTTGATTAATCTTTGAATCGTCCCCAGTGGTTATTCTCAGCACCGCAGCAGTAAACCTCTGCTGTTCCCAAAAAAGCTCCTCCCGAGGTCCTTAATCCTCTCATCTCGATTTAAAAACACTCGCCGTAGCTTCACGACAGCCACACTGTCCACACTGTCAAGTCTTTTTCTTCTTTTTTTTTTCTTTATTGAAACAGCTGCCCAGCAGAGGGGAGTGGAAGGAGCTCACGGCGAGATCGCGTGCAAATCAATTTTTCTTCAGCTGTTTTTCGATCAGTATTGCGTCCTCTAACCAACAAAGTGTATGAGGGCGATGAAGATGTGTTTGAGATTGGCACCAAACGCCGATAAATAACGGTCTCATGAGTGTGTTCATGTAAGTTAATGTTCCATGCAGAGTTATTCATCCTGTCACTTTTTGACTGTCCATCGATAGAAAAAGTGGTTGAAGATTTCTTTTTAACACGCCATATTTAACACTCCTCGAACTTCCTGTCTTTTTCACTAAAATGCCTACTCAGTAGTAGTAGTAGTAGTAGTAGTAGTAGTAGTTACAACAGACCCCGTAGATCGCGTGTCTCGGCACCACTTGTTGCTGTTTACTCAGACGTCGTTTTTACTGCTGCATTTGGCTCCGCCGTCAAAGTGCAGCTGCTCTGGCTCCTGGAGGGGGCGCCTCGTGTTGTTTTAACTCAACTTGATTATATGACCATATGTGGGGGAGACACTAACTGAAAACCATGTTTCAATTTGGAGATTTTGGACCGCTTTGCTTTGTGACGAGTACGTTTTCACCCGGAATCAAAGAAATGGTAATATGGTCTTTGTACTTGACCATGAAAAATACCTGGTCACCGCCACAATTTGGCCTTTTTAAAAAGTCTCACTCGCTCATACATTCGATCGCAACGACAAAACCCCCAGTGATCGTGTGACTTCGCTACGGTGTATCTTTGAACCCGCTTTCTCCTGCGCTGTTTCTAAACTTAGAGGTGAACACAATGTGCCCCCGGAGCCTGAGAACAGGAAACGGGAAGCGCCGACGGGAAGCAAGCCCAGAAAACCAGGAAGAGGACAGGAAAGTGAGTTTAGAAAACACAGGAGCGAGCGACGGTGATGACAGGGCAGCTGCAGACCCGTTTGAAAACGGGAGCATGCGACCAGTGTGAGGGCGTTTTGTTTGGTCAGCAATGAGTCTGGGTTGCTTTTAAATATTACGTATACATATTATCCAGTATTTTATGTTATAGAAAATGGAATTCCAATATGAAGATGTCCAAAAAGTCATTTGTGGACCAAAAAGACGACAAAGCTAATTCTGGAGTGAGCTGAGTGAGGTTACATAAGTTTGTGTGTAAGGCGTACACAGAGACAGTTCAGTTCCTGCTGATTTAGAGAGAATCAACCCAGATTATTCTGTCGTTAAACAGTCGGGGGTCAGACAAATGAACAAGAAAAAAACGCAGAAATTTTACGAGAAAAGGAAAGTAGAGAAAGAACAAAGCAGCGGGATTAATGTGAGTCTAGAATAATGGGAGGAAGTGGGAAGAGGAGGAGGCCGGAGTGGAGTGAGCTGAAGCCTTTTTTTTGGTTAAATGTTACACGCTGAAATAAATATTATTTATATTATTATGTATATATTATGTTACAATGAGGAAGGATACACTCCTTCCTCATTGTAACAGGGAGAAATCTGGGCGCTCATTGCATTGATTTAGTTTCTTCTGTGGGTTCCCAAAAAGATGCAGACTGAACCAGTCGAACAAGGAACACCTTTTGAGAGGGCGGGGCGATTTTGAAAACAATAAAAAATCAAGATTTATTTCCCCCATATTGATCGATCTCGATTTTCGATTCCATTTTATTTTTTCTTATTATACGGCTCTTCACAATGCAAGTAGAACGCTCCATTGACTTGAATGGGATTTTCCAACGTTCTACCGGTCATTATCTTCTGCTAGAGGACCTCTGAAAAAAACTAATGATAATAATGACCGCTGCCAATGGCCACGGAGTTTGTGCTTGTTATTCAGGTCTTTCATATTACTCCGCAAGTAGTAGTAGTAGTAGAGGACACTATCTCTGTCCCCGTCCCTGCGAGAGAAGTTGGGGGAATCGGAGTCCGACTTTCAACTTACCCAGAGATTCACCACCATTCCTCCTCTCCAGCACCTTCAACTAAGTAGCTAGGCTAGCAATAAGTAGCTAGTCTTGCTGCTACTACTTGCTTGCTAGCCGCGGAAATCATTAAATAAACCGTTCGGCCTTCATAAAAGTGTATGAAGTTTATTTTGTGTGTGTTCAGTTGGCAAATAGCCGTATAATAAGCGGGATAATGTATAGAACGCTGGTCATTATCGCGAAGAAAAGACGGGTAAACCTGTCGATTTATAAAGACCCATGATGATGATGATTGACCAAAGTAGAGATGGCAGTTTCGATTAATTGCCCAGCCCTACCTTTTGAGCTCTGTTTCTTAGGCCCTGTCCACACAAAGTCAAGCTCAGGACTAAACGTAAAAATATTTTATCAATTCAGCGTATCATCCACACAAAACCATTTTGGGGGTCTGTAAACAAACCTTTTCCAAACCAGGTTCCAGAGTGAAAAGACCTGAAAACGTCGTTTACGTGGCTTCGTTGTTACAGCGTATCCATAACTTTTCTTTTAGACGATGACGTCACAGTACCTGCGTAGTGTACAATATGTTAGCCATAATCTACTGACCTTATAATAACTTTTACAGCACAATCCTCCACGCCTCTGCCCCACGGCGAGATACAGGTGACGAAAACCTAGCAGAGTTAGCCTCCATTCAGTCTGTGTTTTTGGTCCGACAGTGAAAGTCTGTTCACTGACAGTTTTCCTGCTTTAGTCCCGTGACGCCGGGAAAAATAAATTCACCTCCTCGTCTCTTCCGTAGGTTGTAAATCCATTGAAAAGTTTCATGCAGGTTTTTGTTATTTTTCAGAAAGTTTACTGCGTATGCGCTATCTAAAGTCTTGTTCTATTTTCTTTGGTAGCGCCACAGCGCCTCACACAGTCCGGGCAGATGAATCGCAACGTTTTCACGGACCTGAGTCAATACGTGTGGACGCACATACTTACAAATATCTCATTTGAAACAGAAAGTTTCTGAAATTATAAGCGTTTTGTCTTTGTGTAGATATAGCCTTGGTGTCATTTTTACTGGTTCTTTTTCATTTCTGCGCTCGGCCATGTTTGTTTTGACCACGTGTTTGTGTAATTGGTTGCTCCACCTGTCTATCACGGCCACTTGAGGTTCAGGACCCCTTTAAAAAAGGTCGCTGAATACATCTTTGTAAAGAAAAAAAGTGCCCTGTACAAAAATGAGCCGTCCCAGTGCAGACAAACGTATATGATGGCTGGTAAAAGAGTCGCACTATATTGACAATACATTTTTGGTCTCAATATTTATTGTCTGTACATTTGATTTGCATTATTTGTCAAATTTTTCTAATGTAATACTTTATTTTGTACCCTAAGAAGGCTGTATTTCATGTTCATAGTGGGGTATAAGATGAAGGTTACTTTACTGACATTTCTGAGCTTTAGAGTTAGTTTCTGTGGCCTTCAATAGGTCTGTCTTCAATAATATCGTTTATTGTAACATATTGAACTTCAAATTGTGTTAACATGACGGCTCTACGTCTGAGGGTGTGATGGGCTAAAGAAATCCCTTCTATATTTTTCCACCAAACACAATAACAAGATACAAACGCTTGTGTTCTGTAACCAAATTTGCTCTGTTGTCAAAATCACTTCCAGTTTTCTCTGGGGCAGACAGAAGAGCGCATTGTCCTTTCTGCTGTCCCTCTTCCTCACATGTCTCGCTGTCGTGTTCGCTGAAGGAGCCACTGTTTCCCATTGCTCTCCAACCTGCTTCAATTCAAACCTCTTCCAAACACTCTCCTCACATCTATTGACTCTCATTTCCAGTTAAAAGGCTTCCAGTTCTTGTCAACACTGAATGTCGGCCGAGAACATACAGTTCTCCAGGCTTTTTTCCCACATTATGAATATATACATGAATAAAACATACTGTGTAATCTCATTATTTCAAAATGCCCTATTTGCGTTCTATTTTGAATGATTCTGGCCCTCGACTCTCTACATGTCTCCTCTTGTGTCTGCCTTTTGTTGTTTTGTAAACACAGGAGAGTCATAGGGCGACTGTTGTGACGGAGTTTTCAGATGAAACAGTCCTGAGGCGGTTCAAAGGGTTAATGTTGTGTCTAAAACAACACTTCAGCCGTAACAACGGTCGAGAGTAAAGCGGATCCTTGAGAGGCTCAAAATAAAGGCTTCATTGAGTCTGGAGACAAATGGTTTAGAATAGCATTACTAAAAGAGATGTTTCAACCAGACAGTGGATATTTATTACATTTTCTTCTTCGTTTCTTATTCCAGGAAAAACTTTTGATTGGTCACAATTTGCAAATACCAAAGAGGTCTGTGTAAGCTCTCAGTCGTACAGGAGTTGTCCATCTTCAATTAAGGTACTTGAGTCATCCTCAATGTCACCCCCATGTACTCAGTAGTTGAAGTCTCGAACGTTTCGCCTCTCATCCAAAAGGCTTCGTCAGCGGACTAAAGTTCCGCTCAGCCTGCGTTTTTTTTTTTTTTTTTTTCAAGTAAGACAAAATAACATAGCATTTCAAGTTCTTTCTACGCTCAATATGTTTGTGTTGTTGATAGTATTTGGATCATATAGCCACGTCTCGATGTCTCTGCTGTCCATGAGGTGCTTCGAGCAGTTCTCATGTATTCTGTGTTGTCATTTTTCCAGGAGGTTGGACTGATCTGTGGCGGAGACGGCGCTGAACCAGCCTGGGTCGAAGGTCAGGAGTCAGACTTTTGGATGGCCACAGGAGTGAACTACTGGAGCGCGTATGAACCCACTTCTAAGGTCAGACTCACATCACTGTTAGTGCACTGATGTGGAGTTAAAGTAGTTATAGAGCTGCAAAATGGCATTCCTGATCTCACTTTGTCGCGTAATAGACAGAATCCTGAAGTGTCCACCGAATGTTCTGCACTCAAACCGCCTCTTTCACGGAAGCATTGGTTTGTTAGCTTGCTATTTGCAAAAAATTTAGCTTGTATCCTGTGTAATTGTTTCCGGGGGTGTGTTTATTCAAAACCAGTGTCTAACTTTCTTTCTGTGACCTGTGCAGGTGAGAGAGAGTGTTTGGGGCGGGGCAGAGCTTGACTCCAGCAGTGAAGAGGGAGGAGGTGGAGTCACATGGGACACGCCCACCATGGAGGTCAGAGGTCAGCTCATCTCGGTCTCAGGTCAGACAACACACCAGAAAGTCACCTATGAACCATTTTTGAATAATCTCACACTGTATGTCTCTAAACAGAGACGGGCTCCGACAGGAAGCAGAAAGCTCAGCGACTGGTCGAGCTGCAGGACAGGAGGCGGGGCTTACAGACTCTGCTCAGCACACGATTGGCCGAGCTTCGCCGTGTCTGCCTCCAAGAAGCAGTGAGTGACTTATAGCGTAGTATAAAGAACTGCGACAGATTCTTCTGTTCTCTCATGGCATCTCTTCTCTGATTGGTCAGGAGCTTACGGGTTCAGTTCCTGCAGACTTCCCGTTGGAGGAGGGAGAGAAGCCTCCTCCAGTTCGACGCAGAGGAGGTGCCAGGCTCACTCGGAAGAACAGGATTGAGGTGCGGAGCAGAGACTTGTGTCCAGTCGAATTTGGCTTCATTCATATTCATTTAGTCATTGATGCTATAGAACAGTGGTTCCCAACCTTTTTTGTTTCGCGTACCCCTTGAGTCCTTCATTTCTACTCAAAGTACCTCTAAACTCTAAGGTGCAGCCAACTAATTATTGTGTTAAAAGTAAAGCAAAAACACTGTGATATTAAAATCTTTTACTGCAAATCATCATTAAAGAGAAGTTTTCTTTTAAAATAATATCAAAATACTGTTCAGCTTTCACCTTCTTTTTAGATCTGAAATATTTCCAAGTACCCCCTGCTACGCAAGTGCTCGCGCCCCCATACCCCTGGTTGGAAAACACTGCTGGAGAGGCCCCTTATTTATCTGAACATCCTGTGGGGGCCCCCCCAATAATAATACAACACTTTATTCAAAAGTACAATTTATGTCTACACACAAGACAGCCTTTTAGAAAAAACGTATTCTCATATGTTGTGACTCTTTGTGCAGTTGGAGGAGAAGAAAAAGAAGACTTTATTTAGTTCAGTCCGAAAACACAGTGAACCTGAACACATCACACAACTGCAAAATCAGAGGTCGAAGAGGACAGTCCACCGAGGCTGCCACACAGGTAACATCAAAATACCTCTCTTATGCTCTTATGCTATTCCTTTAATTTCATGTGTTATTTCTTTTATTATATTGTGGACATTTATTTCACAAAAGTTTCACTGATGGTTCCTTTGCTTCCAGATGAGTCCGTGAGGTCTGAAAGCAGCTCCACGTCAGACTCCACGGGACACGACAACGGTAACACTCACACCAGCTCCATCACTCTCTACGTTCATATGTCCTGGGTCGCAAGAGTCCACTCCTTAGTCTATTCTAGTTATGTATGTATACAGCTCTGTAGCTTTACTTTACACTTCAGCTTACTGGAAAGTGACCTCTCACTCACTGGTGAAGCTGTAACATTAGTAGGCCGACTCACACTTCAGATTGTTCTGTTCTCTATCCTCTATCATATCCTCTTGTTCCTTTTATGCAAATATTCTTTCAACATTGTCCCAGTTCACCTGCATGCCCTGTTATCGGAGTTGTCCCAGAAATCTTATTTTAGATCTGGCTTTGCATTGACTTTAAACGGCTATTTTAGACCATCTCAGGTGCATCCGGGCTCTTATAGAACAGCCCTAATTCTGCTCCACCCTCCACAGATGCACCTCTCTACCTCGTCTTTGCACAGTGTCCTCTACTATACTAAAATACGCACACAAAAAAAAGTTTCGATTAGTCTAAAAAATATAGACAATTATCCTACAGCAGGGGTGTCGAACTCGTTTGGGTCGTGGTCCAACATTCGTGGGCTGCATATATGGTAAAGGGCTGTGGCCTAATAAATAATAACGGCTTACACTCACTGCGCTTTACCAGCCTGTACGTGTCACACGTTTCTCAAAGTGCTACATATAGTCATTATTCACTCACTCTACACTCGATGGCAGTACGTTACTATTGTAGCCACAGCCGCCCTGGGCCAGAGTGACCATTTACCACATGGCTATAATATGCTGTTTATATCCTAATCTCTTATTATGTCAGTGCCCTCTGCTGGATATGTTTGAATTTCTTTCCTTTTTTAATTTAAGTTGCCCCCTAGTGGCTGGAGTGAGCATTGT
Organism: Proterorhinus semilunaris; assembly: GCA_021464625.1. Lineage (NCBI taxonomy): Eukaryota > Metazoa > Chordata > Actinopteri > Gobiiformes > Gobiidae > Proterorhinus > Proterorhinus semilunaris. The sequence goes on along the minus strand of CM038347.1, from coordinate 29,029,553 downwards.
GGCTATTTCTTTTAAAACATCAGAACTCTGCACAGGAATGGGCTACTTTTTTTATTTATATAGTCAGAAATTCATGCTGTACAAAGGGCCACATTAAATCATCTCACGGGCCGTATCTGGCCCATGTATTTGACACGTGTCCTACAGTAAAACATTACATTTAAAAACATGATGAAAAAAGAAATACTGTCATAAGTATTCAGACCGTATACAGTACTGCTGGCCCGTTCTATTTGCTCTTGTCCTGTTTAGTTTAGTTTATTTGTTTATTTGAGCAGTTAACATTCTGCTCAAAAGGAGTGGGCTGAAGCAAAAAGCTTATGAGCCCCCACCCCCGAAATCAATACAATAAAAAGTACAAGGAACATAGTGCAAAGGGAACAAAAGAACAACAGCAAAATAAATAGATTATATACACTTGCAGTATCTAGTCATGGTAGAAATGTCCAAATGTGATTACTTTATTAATCATACAATTAGCAGCATCATATTTTGATTTGCCTCGTTGGCAAAAGAGAACTTGTTACCCTTTAAAATCGGCTATTTTAACACAGACCAAACTTACAACCACTGTTTGAAATGTTCATATAATTAACAGAAACAAAGCACAACTACAACAATGGTCTCGGTTCATGTACGATGTCTTGTACAAAGCAAGTAACAAAAGGCGATCATTTCTTTCAGATGGTTACCAATGCCAAACATTAACATTACCGAAAGTCACTAGTTTTATGTTATAAAGGCACATTAATATACATACGGTATTATACTTCGTGATCTTGCTACTTCCGAGTTGTCATTAGAATCCTCAATATAATATTAATTTGTGTACAATTTTACTTTCTTTCTTTTTTTTTTTACATGTATTGCGAAAGTACTAATACACCTTGAACTTGCACATTTTGTCATGTTTACCCTAAACATAAAGATTTTAGTTAGAATTTTGTACTGAAAGTTCACACACAAGTAACAGACAACTGTGAAGTGAAAGCAAAATGATACATGATTGTTATTTTTCAAAAAGTAGAAAAGTGGGGCAGGCATAAGCATTCATACAGCATGACTTAATACTTTGTGGAACCCCCTTTTGCTGCAATAACAGCAGCAAGTCTTCTGGGGTTTGACTCTACAAGGTTTGCACATCTAGAGACTGACATTTTAGCCCATTCCTCTTTACAAAACAACTCAAGCTCTGTCAAATTAGAAGGAGAGCGTTTGTGAACAGCAGTTTTCAGGTCTTTCCACAGATTTTCAATAGGATTTAGGTCAGACTTTGACTGGGCCATTCTAACACATTAATATGTTTGTTTTTAAACCATTCCATTGTAGATTTAGCTTTGTGTTTAGGGTCATTGTCCTGCTGGAAGGTGAATCTCCGCCACAGCCTCAATTCTCTTGCTGACTCCAGCAGGTTTTCCTCCAAAATGTCTCTGTATTTCTTCCCAACTATTCTTACAATCTTCCCAGTCCCCGCTGATGAAAAGCAGCCCCATAGCATGATGCTCCCCCACCATATTTGACACTGGGGATGGTGCACTCAGGACGATGAGCAGTGTTAGGTTTGCTCCATACATAACGTTTTGCATTTGGGCCAAAAAGTTCAATTTTTGTCTCATCTGACCAAAGCACCTTCTTCCACATGGCAGCTGTGTCCTCCATATGACTTCTATCAAACTTCAAACGGGATTTCTTATGGCCTCCTTTCAATAATGGCTTTCTTCTTGCCACTCGTCCATGAAGGCCAGATTTGTGTAGAGTACGACTTATAGTTGTCCCATGTACAGATTCCCCCAGCTCAGCGGCAGTACGTCGCAGCTCCTCCAGAGTTATCTTGGGGCACTTGGTTGCATTTCTGACCAGTGCTCTCCTTGTTCGGTCTGTTAGTTTAGGTGGACGGCCGTGTCTTGGTAAGTTCGCAGTGGTGCTATACTCTTTCCATTTCTGAATGATGGATTGAACAGTGCTCCGTGAGATGTTCAAATCTTGGGAAATCTTTGTATAACTTAACGCTGCTTTAAACTTCTCCACAGCTTTATCCCTGACCTCTCTGGTGAGCTCCTTGGCCTTCATGATGTTGTTTAGTGACCAATACACTCTGACCATAGCTCTGAGGCCCTCACAGAACAGCTGGAATTATACTGAGAGCAGATTACGCACAGGTAGACTCTATTTAATGGTTAGGGCAAGGTGTGAACTTTCTGCACTCATTAGGAATGTTATAAAGACAATTTAATGCACGCCCCACTTTTCACTTTTCTATTTTTTGAAAAATAACAGAATCGTGTATCATTTTGCTTTCACTTCACAGTTGTCTGTTACTTGTGTGTGAACTTCAAAAAGTTCAAGATATATTAGTACTTTCGAGAAGCACTGTATGTAAGCCCTAGTGTAGTGCTTTACAAAGCTAGGGTGTAGAGTGGCCCACTTAAAGAGGGAAGTAGCTCCCCATCAACAAACCCTGACCCAGCTGCCCTAACAGCTGATTTTGTAAATTATGTTCCTATGCTGTGTGGTGCATTAAAAGATGAGGATTATTAGCCCGTTGGGAGGGTCCCTCACAACAGATCCATAGCTTTTTTTTTTAACAAATAAGAAATAATAATTTGTGTTTTCTACTTCATTAAAACATAATACATGTTATTTACACATACAAAAACACACAACTAAATGTAAACTTCAAATCTGTAACTGAATAAAGATAAAGTTCTTAGCATTCTTATGTAAACTTCTATTTTCCCATAGATGAGACTGTGTCCCAATGTCGCCCCCCAATGGTCACTGCTGGTACATCCCCAGTTGATGTTTTCTCCCAAAATAAAACCAGGAACAACTCGGTCCACAGCCGGTGAGTAATTTTACACACATAATGTATGTGTATACATGTGTATGATCATGGCACAATACAATAACAAACAGCATGTAAATAAATGTAAATAAACCTAGACAAAATTATATAAAAAGTATATCCTGAACTATAAATTAGGAATGCAATTTAATAATGCGATTTAATAAATAATAGTCATAATAAAGTGAAACTGTTATTTGGTCGAATTTCCAGGTCGGACTCTCAGGATGTGCTTCAGAAACACTCGCCTCCTCACCCCCCTCCGCCGCCGCCTCGCTCCCTGGACGGCTCCACCTCCTCTGGGCAGACGGAGCCGGAGCAGCTGGGCCGGGCTCGGGGTAACTCTGGAGGTAGCGGAGGAAGACCCAACGGTGCGAACAGACCTGCGGCTAACGGGCCGGTAGGGGGCGCCAACTCCTCCAGGCGCAGTAACAGCTCTGAGGGACTGCTGGACAGAGGGGTTTCCACGGAGGAGGAGGGGCACTGGGTCAACGGTGAGTTATGAAGGTTTTAAATCACTGTAAGTCTTAAGAGTTGATACTAAATGATGATCCGAGTGTCACTTTCTGTTCTTGAAGCTTGAACTCCTTCACAAAGCGCACATTTTAAGATGGTTTTGTAATTTTACAAATATAACAAAAAGTTGTAAACCACAAAATTAAAGCAGTGAGTTCTATAAGGTGCTAACTTGAATTCGGCAGAAATGACATGCAGCTAATCTAGTCCTGTGTTTTGTAGCTTGTATTGTATTTGTACTTTAGCCAATTGTTTTGCTAATGGCCTCCTTGACTATTGCAATACCAATGACTGACTTTTTTCCAATCCGGTTTTGAATCGATGGACTGAGGACAGCGTGGGCTAACTGAAGCTCCTTCATGCTAGCACTGAGCAGCTGGGGTTTGGGAGACAACTCTATTATTTAGAATAGGGTGAAATTAAAAACGGGAAAAAAGGGGAAAAAAATAGGAAGATGTTGCACATAATAAGATGGACAATAGGAGGTAAGAATGTGTTCAATAATGACTTAAAGAGGGGCAAAGTCTATTAGACCAGCGGTTCCCAAACTGTGGTATTATTATTATTAGGGAAAAACAAGGGACCTGTGGCAAACCTAGTGACTTCTTCCGCTAACTTTTACTACTCTATAAAAGACTGCCAGTTTTCACCTGGTATAGACATGAGTTATCCTTGTTTGAAATACTAGCAGCCACCACAGTTAAGTTCAGGGACACTTTATATTTATTATTTTTTTCATGACAGGTGTGACCTCTTCAAAAGGGAGGAGTGCAGACACTGATAGTCGGACTGCCAGGACAACAAACGGATCCGAATCAAGCACCAGGACTGAGCCAGGACTCCGACCCGACCAGGCCCGAGGCAGAGCTCCCTACAGCGACCTGCTTCTGGATTACGTTTGGACCAAACAGCAGCAGATGCTGCAAAGGCAGAAGTCGCATGGGAGCCGTCAGCCAATCACAGCTCTGTATCCGAACCAGCCGCCGACGCTAGCCCCGCCCGCTTACCGCGGTCTGCAGACTGAACGGCAGCGGATCAAAGTCACTCGGACTAAGTCGTGTGGGCCCTTTCTCCCTGTGCAGCCCCCGGGAGCAGAGAACTACGAGTCCCAGCATCCACCATTACAGCCGGACCCTCACCTGCTGCCACCCCGGCCGCCTCAGCCCGCTCTGACCCAGGACCAGCACAGTGACGAGGCAACGAGGAGTCTGCACAAGGCGCTGGCTCTGGAAGGTAAAGCCTTTCATTATGAGGTTATGTTAGGTTGCCTTATTTATCTTGCAAATTCCGAGGAAAAACTGAATCATGTTCCTCTTAATTACACTTTTGTTGCTATTGTTACACAACGTCACTCTTCTCAGGTCGAATCCCATGTCCAGCATTTGCAGATTGTCGTTGTGTTTTTATGTTATTATTTTGATCATTATTTTTTATTCATTATTTTGTTATAAGTGGTTATTTTCCTGACCCTTAGCATTAACAAGAGTTAGCTTACCTCCAGGCCACATCTTTTACTAGCCCTTTTTCTTTGCACTTCTGAGTATTTTCATGAACTCCCTCAAAAGCAGTATTTGTTCACAGTCAATACCTCGCTTGACAACAGAACTTGACAAGCTTCTGAAAGCGCCACCATGTAGTCATTATTCATTCTCTCTGCATACTTGGGGTTAGTAAGGTACTATAGTAGCCACACTTCCCACCTACCAATGTGGGTGAATGTCCTGCCCATGGACACAATGACAGTGTGCCCTGCGGGTGCCTGGATACAAACTTCCAAACTCCTGGTTATGAGACAACCCGCTCTTCGACCTGAGCCACTGTCGTCTTCGTGTTCTCTTGCTGTTATCTTTGTCCTTGTGTTCCTAGACACACTGTTGAATCTAAGAGTTCTCACATATTCAGATCTGTGTGATGAATGTTTGATGGTGAACTGAAAGTGGGTCACTGCAGCAGGTTCCTCTGCAGTGGAGGGGAGTGTAGCGCCACCTGCTGGGACAACTCTATAACACACTCACATTTCCTATGTTATCTATTATTTATCAAAACTCTCACTGTACTGAAGAAAACTTCAAGAACTGTACAGCAGACTTTGAAGTGAGATTGGAAGACTTTTTTTTATTTTTTTTAACATAATTGAAATGTTAGTGACCATTGAACTTGTAATGTTTAATTTATGACGTCATCTTCGCATTTTTTGTACGTAATTTTTTTTTTAAACAGTGGTTGGAAACTTCTGGAAGTCGATTCGGATTCATAAAACTTTATTTATCCCAGAATGGTAATTACATTTGCTATGGGATTACTGCTGACCTTAGAGCAATATTATTACCAAAACAAAGCAATGTTGTAAAATGCTTTTTATAACTTTTTGGTTTAAAACATTTCAGATAAATGTTGAAGATGTCTGTTTATTTTACAAAAACAACTTTTGATATTTTACTGTACACTAGAAGTAACAGTGAATCTAAAGTTGTGCGAATTTAATCAAGAACAAGAGACATCATTTTTATAGCACTTAAACAGTTTGGGCCATTAAAAACTTTGCTACACAAAGAGGAAATTACATGCATACATATATTTTTTCAGTGGCCCTTCGCTTCCATCAAACTTTTTTTATTGCATTTATATCTTCATAATAAGAGCCCTTTCCTCTAATTGTTGCGTGTGTGTGATTGACAGGTCTGCGGGACTGGTATCTGAGAAACACGTTAGGCCCGTCCCACCAGAACCCGAACAACGGTAACGCAGGCCCGAAGACCAATGGGATCAAAGGAAGGCGACGGACTACGCACGGCGTTATCCACCGCTCCAACTACCAGGACTCCAACTCCCACAATGCAACACTGCACCATTCTAACTACCCGGACCATTCCAACTATCTGGACTCCAACTCCCACAATGCCCCTCTGCACCAGTCCAACTTCAAGGATATCAATCACAACGGGACGGTCAAGAAGGCCGGACTGCCTCATTCAGCCACTTTTCATGGACTCTCTCTGCACGGCAGGTACGTTTTACACAAATAATGCTGCTCTCTCATACTTTTATGTGATGTATGTCTGTAGTTTAGAGTCGGCTGGCCTTGCTCTGAACTGCACCAAGGAAAATGAGAAGATATCAAAAAGACGAAAATGATATCAAACCTGGGGTACCTGGTTTCAAAACTGTCAAACTCGGAGGTACTTGACCTTTAAAACTGTTATCTGCTGCTCCAACTCGTTTCTAGCTCTCACAATACTTTCTGCACATTCCGACCGTTCCTGTGACATTAATCAAAAGCGCGTTTTACGTATGTGCAGGCGAAGAAGCAAAAACCAAACAAATAAATCGCACTCAAACGCTTTTTATAGATGCTTTGTTTATTTATTCATGTTTTTTTTTGCACATTAATCGGAACCCATGCTTCCGTTACTGAGGATTGATAGATTGAGCAATGAAAAAGCAATGAAAAGGTGAATGTACATAAAATATCGGCTATCGGCCGATCTAGCACCGATAAAAGCCGATATCTCCGGGAAACACAAGTTTCACTATAAACCTCAGTGAATATGGACATGCTCCATGTCATTTCGAAGCTCAGTAGTTTTAACCTCCGCAGTTGGGTAATAATAATTTTGGATAATGCTACTAATCAAAGCTGGGACAGAAACTTTGATTGAGTGACCTAAAGTAATATGTAAAATAAAATCGACCACTGCTGGAGTGGCCAAGTATTTATATCTTTACATTATAGACCAGACATTTGGAAAAATGTTGGTCGAAAATATTGGTTGAGCATATCGGCATCAGCTAATAAAAATCCCCAAAAATCGGCATCAGCATCAGCCTGAGAAAAACCCAGATTGGTCGACTTCTAGTGAGGGGAATACGGCGGCGTGGGCTGTTTTGAGTAATGTGTACATTTTGTCTCAGGTCAGTGGACGTTCCGCTATACAACGACGTGTTCCCTCTTCACAAACAGGAAGTGCCACTCAAACAGACGTCATGTGACCAGCCAACCCCAGGGACGCTAGTGTGAACTGAACCCACCATCCAGAGCACAGCAAGTGTGTATCAACAAATCATACGAGACTGGAACGATAGCCTGATGTATATGTAAAAGACCATATTCTGTATCAATCACACCCTGGGCTGGTTTCCCGGGAGTCTTGACTCTCTAGATGTGTCTAAATCTTTCTTATCTCTCAAAGTGGAATTATGGAGAAAAAGCTATCTTTACTGTTCCTAAAGTGGACTGCGCTCGGACAATCAGGACGGAATACGAAAAAGTATTTATTCCCGCGATGACATCACCAGCTGACATCACCAGCTCAGTAGCCAACCAGCAGTCCCCAGACGGTCAGGTGACTCTCTCGCTCCTCAGGTGTGACCTCACTCGAATGAAGACGTGAGGAATATTTTAAACTTTTTTTTCTCTCTTTGGACTCGACGCTGCTGCACTGAATCCTAAGCTCCGCCCACATCACGTTTTGTATTAAAAAAAGTTGAAAATCTTGAATCAAATTTTTGGATTAGAAAAAAGTCTTGTTGTTGGATGTAAATTAGCTTTAATGTGTTAGCACTGTTAGCATTTGTATCGAACACTCTAATCATGTGATGCTGAAGTTGAAATGCACTGAAGCAGATGTCTTAAGAAAAATCAAAGGACTTCAGGGGCTGGCTTTAAAGATCTCACATATAGCTTTTTTCTTGTGCTGAACAATTGTACATTTTCTTGAAGATCAATCAATCAATTTGTCCGCTATAATCAACAGTTGGTAACAGTAGAAATACTGGACCACTAATACCTGTTCCACAGTTAGAAAACCTCAGCTGTAGACCTAAACACTTAAGGTTAAGCAAAACCAGCCTCTGAAGTTGAACCGCCAAAAGATAATCATTGTTTTTAGCATTGTTTGCTAAATGCTAATGTGTTGTTAGCTTGTATAATCTTGCGAACAGTGTGCTGGTCTGAGAGCAATAACAAAATACAGGATTATTCTGCCGCAGCGACAATCAACCAATCATTTGTGAATTGTTTGTATGCTATTTATTATTATTCAGCCGATTTGTACTGCTACTTTTACTGTTTTTTATACAATTTTAACTTTACCTGGAGCCAAACACAGCCTAATGTAAAATTCTGTATCTATTGTAAGAGATTGACTGTATGTAAAGTTTTTCGTATTGTTTCAATTATGAATTATTCAGTGTTTTTGTTCTGTGCGTAACAGGTTTTATCAGGTTTATCAAACAAACTACTCAGACCTCCATTTAACACGGCTTTTATCAGTTGATCTGCTCTTCTGAAACTTCAAGAACATTTTCTCAATGGCTTCGATTTTTGAAAGTGGTGAGATACTTTTGTACCTCAGCTGCCATGTGGTTAAATGTCACATCCTGGTCATATTCGGCTGACGCCATACTGGTGTCATCAATCACTATTCGATCAATTGATGTCACATGACTTGCAATCCAGCAGAATTAATGATGTGTCTGTAAAAGGAAAAAGGTTTTCATGTACTGTACTGTACTGGTTGTTTCTGTGATCAAGTTTGCATCTCATCAGGCTTTGTGAGCACAGCTAAATGTTGTACAGGTGCTCATCATATAATTAGAATATCATAAAAAAGTGAATTTAGTTCTGTATTTCAACTTAAAATGTGAAACTAATATACAATAGACTCATTACATGCAAAGTGACATATGTCACTTTATTTGTTATAATTTTGATGGACTGTAAGCCATAATCATCAAAATTATAACAAATAAAGGCTATACATATCTCACTTTGCATGTAATTAGTCTATCGTATATTAGTTTAAGTTGAATAACAGAAGTGAATGCACTTTTTCATGATATTCTTATTATATGACGAGCACCTGTATTCTTTTTATGCTCCTTCAAAAGGAAGGGGACAGGCTTGTCAATGGCTCCACCTCCACTTTAGAAACAAAAAAACAAAAATCCCTGGTGTTGTATTCAAACTATACAACTACAGACATATAGCTTGGAATCATATTTGTGTTGGTTTTGAACATTCATAAATACCTATGTACTGTATGGGGTAAATTCCATTAATTTTCCCTAATACCGAAAAGTACCGGAATCGTAATACGTTTTATTGCCATTGTCAGTGATGGCACATTCACAATTTTTCGGCCAGACTGTAGATATTTTAAAGAATATTTTTGTTATAATTTCCATTTAAATAAATATCATAGGAATACATTTAGGGTTTGACAACTGTATTGTAACACACTAGTACTGTATGTGTACTAATGGCCATAACTTCAGGCCATAAGTGCACATTAGCAGCTTCAGTAGAGCAGACTTCAGATTTCCCACTCACTGCAACCAAAGCAAAACATCAGGATCATGACAGTCACACGTGTACAGATGTTACTGTACTGTTACTGTAAATACTGTTTCTCTGCTGCTGTGGTACATTCAGGGCCACTCTGTAAAATGAACATTTGTACAAAATCATTTTCAACATCTTTTTGGACAGTTCTGCTGTTTGTACTTTTTCACTCTGTGGTGGATTTCGAACTACTGATTTGGTTTTGTAAATACAAGAGTGAACAGACTGGTGTACACAGTGTTTAAAATAAAGATGGTCAGTATTCACGGATTAACTACAGGCGCAATTGTGCTTTTATTTGATTTTTAAATATAGATCTATTCTTGAACTAGCTTATCTCATATTCAATTGCTATTTATTTCCAAGAAATCTAGGAGGTAATTATTACAGGCTTATGTGTGGATTCTACTTGGCCTAATGAATGAATTGTTCCAAGTTAGTCCTGTCTTTGAAATGAGGAACTAAGTATATATATATATTTTTATTGGTTTATTTGGTTGGGACAGTGCATGTTAATGAACATACATGGGTCTCATGCATGTAAACAAGCCACACCGGATTGTAGCCTTGGGCTAATTTGCATCCGTCGTCCCCCATGCACTCTCTCAAACACACTCTCATTCATCCTGGCCTATTGTACATGTTTTTAGTGGTAGGGGAAACCGGAGTACCCGGAGGAACCCTACGCAGACACGGGGAGAACATGCAAACTCCACACTAAAGGCCCCATCCCTGGTGGGAATCGAACCGGGACCTTCTAGCTGTGAAGCACGAGTGCTAACCGCTGAACAAAATTGAACCCGTAGTAAAACAAACAAAACAAAACCAAAAGACACATATTCTGTTCCCCCAAAATTCAAGTAAACAAGATAAGCCGAATGTATTCTGTTTACTGTATATTTATGAGGTCACTTGTAATTGCACCACTTGACTTCTAGAGGGCGATATAACTATTTTATTACAAAATCCAATATATTTTATTTAGGCTATACACATGCAGCACACACAGTCCAGAATAGTTTTTAATCTTAAATGGCATACACATTTTGCAGTGCATTTTGAGTAAGATCACTTCGCCTCACGCTCACCTTCGCTCTAATAACAACACGGAGCCAGTAAAACAATAATACGAATGCGTTGATTTATAATTTAGGAGACTTCTGCAGAGGAGCTAGGAAAGGAGATGAGGAGCCTCTGGAGCACGTGAACGGCTGCTGCTGTATTCGGGTCGCGTCCTCCCAGGTAAACATGCTTAACTTTCTCCTCTACTCTTCTCTTATGATGATCGCACCCACTTTAAACATTACATCCGATTACTAAAACCTAATTCAGAGTCGTGTACAGTCCTGCAGTCGTAGTTCCACGTTTACGGGGTTTAGATTTCGCTTGTGACGCGAAATAGCAAACTTTAAGCTCTTTCATGTGCAGATGAGATGCGGCGGAAAGTTCCTGTTATGTTAGCGGCTAGCATTATCATGACCCGGTTAGCAGCTTTTTCTCCATTCAAACCCTGATGTTATGCTCAACCGAGCAATGCTGTTAGATTATATTTAACCCGATACGTGTCATCGTTTGGTTGTTTTATTGTAATTCATCTTTTGTGTCCCAAGGAGAGTGAAAGTAAGTGATCCGCGCCGCTAGCCGCTGTACATTAAAGTGCAGTCATGAGCTAACTGTATATAGTAGCTAAACACTTATGGCAGAAGTTACTATGTTTTCCAATTACGCAAAGTGACCATCTTAAAGTGAAACCTCACATTTTGTATTGGGTTAACTGTTTTTTAACTTGCTCCCTTTGCGATAGACTTTGTTGAATACCTAAATACACACATACGGGTACTTCTTCTGTATCCTCTAACTCAGGGTTGAGAAATAGCCAAGGCGCCTAAGGCTGCTTCATATTATGAGAATGACAACATTGTTTGCACTTAGTACACTGTAATACGCTTTTAAAATAGTCCACAGACAGAAAATAATTATATACAATTACCCACCTCTTGAAGAGCAATACACTTTTAAGTTGTTCTTTGTGCCTTTTTTTTTCTTCTTCGCAAAGTGGTGCCTAGTTAACCATAACAATGTGTCTCCTTGTGTAATGTATTCTCTATATTAGTAGTACTGGTTGAAATCGTAGTGGAGTACAACCTATTTTTATGTTTGACCTTGGTGGCAAAGGGAAAGAATGTTCACCCTCTAATCCAAACTGCTCTGTCTCAACTCCTGATCAAGTAAAGAAATAATAAATAAGCTAAATAAGCGTGATACCTAATTCACTTATTGTCTATAATACCTCCAGAAGAAAAGTGGCTTTGCAATGTGTTTGAACTTACTATACAGTGTAGCGACCTACAATTTTTAGCACTTCTTTAACTCTCCCACTCTGGCTGTTGCAATCAATGCTGTGGTTGAGCTGCTACGATAATGTTGCATATCATTGAAACTATAGGGTTTATTGATTTATGGCTGCGAGAGTTTGAGATAAACATTTATAACCACGAAGCTCAAAGCCACAGTTCATTTGAGGTGTGTGGAAAAAGCTTGTTTCAAGAATTGTTTGAAATACTTGAACTAATTGTTCTGTTACACATTCATTAAAAGACACAGTATATAGTTACCTTCTGAAGATGGCAATAATCCCAACCTGTGGTAACTGTGGTGGCAGTAGTAGAAGAAGTCAGCTATAGCAAACCTCTCAGTGACAATGAGCACAAAGTGGGGCTTTTTTCCCAGAAGAAGCAAAAAGAGCTAACGTGAACATAATTAAATTGACCGGCGCCAATTCGTACTAGTACTGATGTTATTATTTTTCTTCCTCCCTCAGGACGTGAATCAGCTTTAGATGCTTCTGCCTACGATGCTGTGACCCCCTGACCTCACCCGTTTCCCGGCCTCTGATTGGTGGCAACGGTGCTTTTGCCACCATGCAGCTGGCCTACCAGAAGCTCCCGGCACAGCTCCGAGCCAACTCCAGGCTCAAGAAGCTGACGGCTGTGCTGCTGACCGCCTACGCTGTGAAAAAGCTCTCTCCGCTCGTCTGGAGGAGGCTGCGGGTAGACGATCGGATTCACTTCTGTCAATGTTTAATTTCTTAATAATAACAATATCTGTGGCATCCTCCAGGCAGCAGCAGGATGTAAACAGAAGGGCGGGGCTAAACTCCCAGTGGGTGTGGTCAGCAGCCCCTCCAGCTCTGAGCTGACCAATGGGAGCAAAGCCAAGAAGAAGAAGAGCAGGTGAGTGAACATGCTGGCCTGTGGAGTGATGTCTGACACTCTGGAACACAAAAGCCAAGACTAAAGGTTACACATAAAACTCCTCCATCACTTCAAGGTGGATAAACGGAATGTTAGTGGCGTTTGCTTGCAATACAAAATAATGAAGTTTAATATGGCTAAGCGTCCAAAGCTAAAATCTCTTGTTGTTTTGGCTGATCCAGCTGTCAATCATTGGCTACACTGGGATTCAATGATTCTCATTATTTAGTAATGAATTCATGGTAATCAATTAATTCAGGATATTCACTGATTTGAACTCGATAATGGTCTGTAGCAGGGGTCTCCAGCCCTATGCCCGCGGGCTCCCAGGTGTAGCCCTTGAGACCTTTTCTTAAAACTAACAGTTCATTTTCTTGCAGTCTGATTCTTAAAAATACAGTTATTTCTGTTCTTGTGACTCAGTATTTGTTTAGAACACAGTCATTAATCCCTTAATTTATTCATTCGTTTACACACTTTATTATGGACAGCAAAACCTGGTCCGTAGAGTTTCAATTTAAAAGAATAGTACTAATATGAATGAAATACACTGCATGTACTTGACTTTATCATACAAATAGGCCGGATCTCCAGTGCATCCACAGTTTAGCTGTGAACCTTACAGAGCTCTTACTACAAGAGACCAGAGCTTGAATAATAGGATCCAAAAGTTCTGTGACTGCACATAAATTGATAAATAAAAGAATGAATGTTAAATTAAGGATCTCACACTATAGTTTACAAGCAGTTCATTCAAGTGACTTGAGACCTTCAGTAGGCAGGCTACTCTTTTTATAACTTCGAGAGCAAAAGACCCTAAAAAGGGCCGTTTTTACATTGCTTATAGACGAGCATATTCGCCTGCCCATATAACCAAGATTGACATGTGTAACCCTCTACATGGATACAATAGATCAGTGGTGGTTGACAAGCCCTGGGACGACAAGCCGTGACACAAGTACAACTTAGACTTGTAGAATATAATGCAAAATATTGTCTTTTCCACCAAAATGTTAAATAAGCCAGAAAAGCTGAAATCATGATCAAAACAACCCAATAGTAATTTTTAACAGACTCGAGTATTGATTCTATACTTTTTCTGTACATAAACAATTAAAAGAAATGTTTTCTGGGAAAGGCTCACGACCCACGGAAAATGGTTCCGCGACCCACCAGTTAAGAACCACTGCTGTAGATTGAAATGGCATGCTCTGACTCCACCATGTTTGTTGACAGTCGGTATGGACGTTTGTACAAGGTCATGGTCAATTGCTGGGTTTCAGGTGACATCACAGCATTCTAAAAGGCCTATATTATTATATAGAGGTAAAGTTATTTTGTTTTTGAAGACATTTTTGGTCTTGTACAGAGAGATCATGGACCCAGTGACTGGTATTAATTATCATTTTTGTAATTCATACATTTTCTTTTTAGATGGACATGTGAAAGTGTAATGTAGTTAACAGGAAAAACTGGCTCCTGCCCCCCACTGGGTCCTGTGACATCATCACATTCTAGGACCTGCAACCCAGCAATATAGCAGTTTAAAAGAAACTTGTCCAAAGTCAAATACTAAAACAATGTCTGAAATATGAAAGTTTAGATAGACCTCAAAACGTCTAGCTCAGCTTAAATTAAAAGCCAATGCGAGGAAGTGTTCGTTTTTAAAAGTGACTTGAAATTCTGCTGTGACTTTCAAAGTGTGAAAATTACATTGTAAACTTTAAAAGTTTATGGTCAACAACAGCGGTCTCCTCTAGTTTTTAGTCTGGACCTTAGGCAGTGTAAAAGCAACTGGTTTATAGAATCAAAATTAGATAAAACGATACAAACAAAAAGTACAAAGTAAAACAGATTGTCAATCTGCAGGGCCATGTATCCAATGCACTGTAGTGTTTAAATACTTTTATGTGAATGATAACCTCCATTGGTTTATTCCTATAGAATGAGCGCCCAATCCCAGAACACTGGACAGTCCTGAGCTCCACTTTGGCCTTGTGTGTCTTGTGAACATCTCCAGCTGCGAACCGTATTCAAACTCGTCTAATGCATCTGGTTTCAGATCGCCTGCTGTGAACCGTGATTTCTTCCTGCGTCTCTCTCGTCTGTTGAGGCTGCTGTTCCCTCGCCTGCTCTGCCCTGAGATCGGGTTGTTGGCGTTGCACTCCCTCACCCTGATGACCCGCACCTTCCTCTCCATCTACGTGGCTACACTGGACGGTACTTGGCTCCTCTGACCAAAAACCTTTCAAGAAACGCTCTCCGCTGGGGGCAGTCGCAGCGTTGTGCTTGGAGGAGTTGATATTGTCACAGCTGTAGCGTGTGTTGCTTTTAGTCGTAGATTTTGGGAACATCCTGTGGTTTTATTGGGAATGTGCAAATTGTCTGGATACGTGTTGGAGAAAACTATAGTAAAACAGGATTTTTATCTGAACTCCGTTAAACCAGGAAAGTTACACTAAGACCCAGAATCTCTTTTTCAGGAGAGTCATAAAATCAGAGGAAAATGTAATTGTTTTTTTTACTGGTAAGAGAAAGAGGAGCATCTGGTGGAAACTAAACTGGAGAACAGGCAAACTCCACACAACTTGGCGACGCATAAACAAGCAGCTACTTCCCACTCCCTTGGTTCAGCGCCGTTGTTTGCCTTTTTCTGCAAACTGCATTTGTAGATTCTGTGGTCCACATTTTTTTTTTTTTTATGGCTTTATGGCTACAACTTTCTTCTTCTGAAACACAGAAGAGTCCCGCCCCCCCAAAAAAAAAAGAATGCCATGGCTCAGCTATGATTACTGCATAAATTGGTTTAAAATCCTAAATTCTTTAAGCTGCACTTTTGAAAGGAATTTCACAACATTTCTTTCTTTTGTCGTGTCCAATTAGTTTGTTTTGAATATCACAATTTTCCATCATTCCTCGGTTTGATAAAATGTTTGCAAATCTTAAGAAATTAAACACGCACAGATTCTTTTGCGATTGTGGCATTATAATATAGTATTTGGGCGTTAAAAATTGCTGCATTTTAAGAGGATATTTTATATTAATGTATGGTTGTATTGTGTCTCTTCAGGAGTGATAGTGAAGTGCATAGTGCAGAAGGATCACCAGGCCTTCATACTCCAGCTGGCCAAGTGGCTGCTGGTGGCCGTTCCTGCCACGTTCATCAACAGTGCCATCCGCTTCCTGGAGGGACAGCTGAGCCTGAGCTTCAGAAGCCGACTGGTCAGCCACGCCTACCAGCTCTACTTCACGAACCAGGTGCGAAACGTCACCTCACTGGGCAGAGGTAAAAGTTGACCGTGATCATTGTTTGTCAAGGGTTGGCATTTTCTTGTGTCTTCTTAGTTTCTGTATTCCATATTGTTTTGCTGGATACTTTTGTACATCTTTGCTGTGTTTTTGTGAGGTTCAGTGGATTTGTCTTTTTTTTTTTTACCATAGAGTGTCCATACAAACAGCTAGCTTATCAGCTAAAGACATTTGACAAATTTCTTCTTCTGAAACGATGAAGAGGCACCTACAGCCCTCACATCTGCAGCACAGTGGAGGCTTTACAAGAGGCGCTACAGGAAACAGAAAAGGGAGAAACGAGGAGGTATCCGGGCAAGACTTGCAGCTAAACCACAAGCCTTCTATCCCTTCTATTGTTCTGGTTAATGTTCCTTCACTGGAGAATAAGATGGATTATATTTGTCTGCGACGCTCTTCCCAGAAGATGGTGAAAAACCCAGGAAGTGGGGCACTATTTCAGAGGAGAACTGAAGGCAGTACTCCAGAGTAGCCTGGGAATACCCATGCTGCTTTGCCCGCTCGAAACATTTTGAACTGCTCAGCAGCCTGGAGACCAAGGCCAAAATCTTCGCATGGATTTGGGGACCAATCACAGAACGGGGAGGGACAGATCCAACATGACAGCAGCAGACCAAAGCCATCTTTCGATCAAACGTTAGAGCGTGTTCTAAATAGTTTAGCTCGAAAGTTTATTTTAAAAGAAGAACAGCATTTGGCTGTACAATCTTTTATCAATACCAAGATGTATATATTTTTTTCTTCCTCCCTCGTCAAATTTCTGTCGCTCTACATACGTCATCAGCTACAATTGATACGATTGGCTATGGCTCCGTGCAGACGCATATGATAGACATTTGTAGCGCCCAATAAACGGCTATGGACAGTCGTAAACCACACCTCTCCTAAGAGACAATTATTGGCCAGGCTAACTCCAGTGTGCCCTACCTCCAAAAACATGCTGGTCAGGTTGGCCCACAATGACGGCGCGCTCAGTCGTAGCGGCTTCGAACTAACCCAACACCTGAATGCTCTTTTGTCTTACAATGACAAAATAAAGCATTTACTTACTTACTTATTCAGCCACATCTGTGTGACTTTTTCCAGGTAGGCAATTACAGGGACATTAACTTAAAAAAATCTTGTTTTCCAAGTAGTAAGTAGCTCTCTGCAGTTGCGGGCGGTCCTGCGAAGGAAACATGGTAGGTGCTATACCGGAACACACACAATGATGAAGGGAAAAAATGTGTGCACCACTGGGTCACTGTGGACAAATAACAACATCTGTTGGAGCTTATGAAATAATTTAAAAGTACTAAGCCGACACGATGGCTGATTTTTTTTCTCATTTCTTCCTAGACATATTACCGCGTGTCTAACATGGATGGGCGCCTGTCGAACCCAGACCAGTCTCTGACAGAGGACATAGTGATGTTCTCCGCCTCCGTCGCTCACCTGTATTCTAACCTGACCAAACCCATCCTGGACGTGGTGGTCACCTGCTACACCCTGCTGCGCACTGCCCACTCCAAAGGTACAATAGGGAAACTCTCATAGTGTAATTCAGACAGGGACATTTCACATTTGGTTTTTGAGTTGAAAATTAACCAGAATTGACTAGGGATGGTCCAATATGAAAACTTTCTGCCGATATCGATATCCGATATTTGCCTCACTGCTGTGGCCGATATCCGATATTTGCCGATATTTATTTTTATGTTAAAACTCAATAGAAAGGCTCACTAAAATGTTTTTGAGTTTTCAAATTATTGTTCCACAATTGGAAAATAAACGATACAATGCTTGGTGTGTCTGGGACTCACTGTCTCACACACTATGATGGAACAAACACTCCTTTTTATTAGAAAAATATTGTTTTGGCTAAATATTTACTCAGACCTACTTATTATTATACTTCCACCCATGTCAGTGACACTGGGAATATGCTACTATTTATTGTATTTTTTAATTTAAACATGTAGCCTACCGTGTTGTTTAAGCTACATGTTTTAACTTTAAAAAACAAATCTGACTTCTCTGAGGACTGATTTTCCGGCAGGTTTTTGTGCAGCTCTTTTGCCGCTTTTTTTTTTCCACTTTTTTGTTGCGTTTTCATCCTTGTTTTTGTTGCTATTGTGACGCTTTTTTCCAAGAAACTTTTAGATTTGGGTAATAGTAAAACTGGAGAAAATATGCTGGGTTCAGGTGGGGGTTGAGAGGTTAACCTTCCAAGCTAACCTCTTGCTTCACTGTAGGGGCGAACACCACGTGGCCCTCTGTCATCGCCGGCTTGGTGGTGGCGCTCACGGCCAAAGTGCTGCGCTCCTGCTCTCCTCGCTTCGGTAAACTGGTGGCAGAGGAGGCCAAGCGGAAAGGAGACCTGAGGTACATGCACTCGCGCATCATCGCCAACTCCGAGGAGATCGCATTCTACGGCGGACACAAGGTGAGGCCTCATGTCACAGTAAAAAGACTTTTGGAAACTGTTTTTGGAAATGTTATAATGAGATACTCTTGTTATAAAACATAGCAGTTCAAGGCTGAGGTGTACAAAGGTAGTTTAAAGTGTCTGTATAATTCATAATATATATTTAAATATTGGTTTAATGTTTTATTCAGAGTTCAACCCTTAGGCAAATGTAAGCTTTTCAAAGTGGCTCTTCTAAAATTAAGGCACGCTGGCTTACCCTACACAGTATTTGAGAACCTTAAAGATGCACTATTCAACTTTTTATGTAAATATTCTTTCTTTTAAAGCAGTACTAAGTAACGTGTTTACCTTAATAAATCCTTTTCATAGTCCGTCTAGGGGTAATACAAGTGTTAATGGGATGATTGGGGGGTCCTTCATCTCCCCCTGGTGCCACTGGCCAGAAAACCACAATTGCAACTTGGTTACCACCGGGTAGGAGTCACTAATACTACAACACCTGCAGTGGCGCTTATGGCCTCTAAGGGGGCACGAGTTACTTGGTACTGCTTTAAATTAAAAAACAAAAAGGGTTGATAATAATGCAGGGCTTAAAGCATTCCGGCTGGATTTCCGGCTTAAGGGCAGGTCTGGCACTAGCAAAATGTATTAATCATGCTGTCCAAATACAGTCGGAGGTATTTTAATCTGACTTGAATAACACACCGGCCACGCGGATGGTGTAGCTAGTGATAATGGATTATTTACAACTTTAGACCAATGGCCGCTGACTGCTCTGCTTTGTGACTACGACACTGGAGGCCGCCATTCCTCCACCTTTGCTGTAGTACCTCCATATGACCGCTATTCCCCCATTGGAATGCATTGGACTTTAGACACATTTAAAAACAACTTTAATGCCTGGTGCCTAATGTTTTAGAAGTGGCTAGAGCTAGATATTCCTCCTGTGATTACACTGGGTTAAAAACAATCTGGGGCACCGGGCTGGTTATCGTAGTATACATTTTAGAAATCTTGCGTAATTAATGAGGGCCTGACTTTGATTGACAGGCCGTTTACGTCGCTGCCTGGCCATGGGCGTGATTACAACAGAAATACACGCCCATTACACGCCCCGCGAGGGCCAAGCAGGGCCGGGTCTACAGTCGAGATCCCTGCCTTATGCCCTTTTTAGGAACATGCTTCGTCAGAGCTGGAGAGGAGGAGCCTGTAAATCCGCCATGATTTCCCCCTCGAACCTGGTCATTGTGGTAAACAGGGAGGAGTGAGGAGGAGCTGTCTATTCTTTTTAAGAGTCTATGCTTTAGATGTGTAGGGCATATGCTGAATTATGAATAAAGCTTTCTACAAAATAAAGATAAATAGATAATTAACAGAGAATCATGCTACATGCTAACGCTACCTATGACAATCTGCTGTAGAAAAACATCCATCCTTCGCTTTCCATCCTGGTGGCTCCTATGATGCTTCAAGATCAATTTTATTTCAGGATTTTTAGGATTTCTGGTAGAGTTTCAGCATGGAATCTCTACGTAACCATTCAACCGGTTCAATCAGCAGTAACTGGA
This sequence comes from Proterorhinus semilunaris, assembly GCA_021464625.1. NCBI lineage: Eukaryota > Metazoa > Chordata > Actinopteri > Gobiiformes > Gobiidae > Proterorhinus > Proterorhinus semilunaris. The sequence goes on along the minus strand of CM038347.1, from coordinate 29,009,308 downwards.
GTGCCCTACAGGCCATCTGGCCATACGTACTGATATCCACTTATTTTTTTTACATGAAAAGTTGCAAACTGCACCTTTTAACAAATATTATGGAAAAGGGTTTTGCAACTAAAAAATAAATTACATTTGTCGTGTAAATCCTGTAATGTTGTCAGCTGTAGCCTGGCCGTAGCCATTCATAAACTCCGGTCAGTTATATATTTATATAAATGGCTAATTAATTTAACTCAACTGAAACTATTTTTTTTTTCATGATCATATCTTTAAGCCTCTGCTGACTACGCTGCCCCATGCACACACACACACTGACCTGGGCGTGTTCATAACAGCACAATCTCCTATTCTGTGCCATTTTCGCCCCCAAAAAACAAAATACATCTGTAAAAAAAAAAAAAGAACAAGACCCCAAGATACTTTTTTATCATCTGATAAAGAATCTGGCGCATGCACGATACGATGACTAACCAGTTCACTTGACTTTAAACCATATTTTGATGCTCACTTTGTCTGTGCCTCACATTTCTATAACAAATATAGATGAACGTTAAAACCAGCCAGCCTGTTATATTACGAATGGTTCAAAGTCAAAACTTTATTGACTAGACCGGCTCTTTGAGGATGAAATGCGATCGGCTATTCTCTGCAGTGCAAATAACAGCGACCGCATCCGTGTGGCTCATCAGGATTGTCAACAACTCATCGCACAGGCGGGCGGTGTTCACGCACTGTGTACGGCAGGGGTTGGCAAGTTGGCTTGGCTTCGGGCCAAAACTATACATGTATGATCGTGGCTCGCTTAAAGCGTTCTGGATTTTGGCCCGGTGTTACGCCGAAAACTGCATGACCGCCGAAAAATGCACCCCCTCTTACCGCGCACAGATGAAACAATGACGGCAAGGTTTCTAAGACTGTCTCTTAACAATTACCAGGGGCACGACTGGACTCGCGTTCGAAATGTGTAGTGTGGGCAGCAGTCAGACGCAACTGGACTACAGTCGCAGGAAATCAAACATGTTTGATTTTTAAACTCGATTTTGGACGCACAGGAGAAACGTGGGTGATTTCACTGTCCCCAAGTGAACAGAAAGCAGCGGCCAATGACAGAGTGAAATAAAGACAGAAAAACACAGCCGCGCCTCATTTTAATTTCTCCGTGAAAACAGCGGCACAAACAGCTCCTATATTTATTTATTGTTTTGGCCGCCACGGTTCTCCATACTGCAGCTGCTTGTAAAGTCATAAACAACAGTCCTGGTTTATAATTGGTTTAGTTTGGCTCTGGGTTTTACAACCGGTGTAAGTCCTGGTTTAGTCCTGGCTCAGTCCCGCCGCAGACCGCGGCTGAGCCATCTCTATTACAAAAGTACGTGTATAGCTTTGCTTGGCTTTAAGTTATAGATTTAAGTTATAGTTTTGCTTTGCTCCATTTGCGCTGAAGCGGCTCATTATCTGCGCACACGTTCATGTGGCTTTTTTTAGACTCGCTGCGGGTCATATATTGACGTCTAGAGAGAAAAAGAATAGAAAGTTGGCACCGAAAGAATTTTAGTTTTTCGATACCACCCCGACCGGAGCTTTTCGGTTGGTACCAAGTAGGCACCGTTTAACGGTGCCCATCCCTAGGACCTTCACAAGGAGTGGACTGAGGCTGCAGTCAGTGCATCAAGAACCACCACACACAGACGGATCCTGCACATGGGCTTCAAATGTGGTGTTCCTCTGGTTGAAGCATCCTGGTCTTCCATAACACCTCAGCAGTGCCACAGGCTGATCATCCATGCCACGCAACCGCATTAAGGAAGTAATTAAATTAAAAGGCCCAAACCAAGTACTAAGTACATATGCATGATTATAGTTTTTTACTGAAAGTTCACACACAAGCAGTGTTTGGAATAACGCTGTTTAAAAGAACGGCGTTGGGTAACGACGTTATTTTTTCAGTAACGGAGTAATCTAATTCATTACTCTCCCCGTCGTTACAACGCCGTTATCGTTACTGGGTCAACAAAGTGTCTCGTCACAATTCGACTGAAAGAGCGCCGCGGTGTCAGCTCACGCAGCAGGAGCAGGGAGAGGGTGGGCGGAGTCTCACGGAGACTCACGCTGCCTGTGTGTGCAGAGCTCGTGCTCTCTGCTCCAAAAACTACGTGTGTCCCCGACCCGCGGCTCGTCCTCCCCACAGCGCGGTGCGGCCGCAGGGGACAATCGAGTTGATGACCATTGATCTAGTGTTGGAACTTATTTTGAACCCAAAGACGCGTCTACCCTGACTTTTGAAAACTGCTAAAAAAAAAATAATAATACAAAATTCTTTGATATAAAGCAATTTTTTTTTAACAGTAACGCAAATAGTTACTTTCCCTGGTAACGAGTTACTTTCATTATAGAGTAGTTCAGTTACTAACTCAGTTACTTTTTGGAACAACTAGTGAGTAACTATAACTAATTACTTTTTTAAAGTAACGTTCCCAATACTGCACACAAGTAACAAACAACTGTGAAGTGAAAGCAAAATGATACATGATTCTGTTATTTTACAAAAAATAGAAAGTAAAAAGTGGGGCGTGCATAAGTATTCATACAGCATGACTTAATACTTTGTGGAACCCCCTTTTTCTGCAATAACATTAGCAAGTCTTCTGGGGTTTGACTCTACAAGGTTTGCACATCTAGAGACTGACATTTTAGCCCAGTCCTCTTTACAAAACAACTCAAGCTCTGTCAAATTAGAAGGAGAGCGTTTGTGAACAGCAGTTTTCAGGTCTTTCCACAGATTTTCAATAGGATTTAGGTCAGGACTTTGACTGGGCCATTCTAACACATTAATATGTTTGTTTTAAACCATTCCATTGTAGATTTAGCTTTGTGTTTAGGGTCATTGTCCTTATCTGGTGGCAGGGTTGCCATTTGTGTTGTGGGAATTATGGCATTTTTAATGCCTTGGACTTTGTCATAAAAAAATATTGCAAACTCATTGCACTTAGATGTAGAGATTAGTTCTAAGGGCAGTGAAACTGTTTGTTAATCTGTTCACTGTGGAAAACAACATGAGAATAGTTTCTGCAGTTTGCGATGATTTTAGAGAAGTACTTCTCCCTTTCTCCATGCAAAATCTGGTTGAACTCACAAAGCACTTCTTTTATATCTCAAAATGAACCTGGAGCTTTGACTTGCGTAATTTCCGTTCGGCTTTTCGGCACTCCCTTTTCTGTGCCCTGACCGAATCTTCACTTCTCCAAGGTGCCTTTTGTCTATTGTTAACCATTTTAACCTTGACAGGAGCAATAGTATCCAAAACATTTAAGATGCTTGATGTATAAGAGTCCAACAGATTATCAACATTAGAGCATGGGGGATTTTCAAATAATTTCCATAAACCGTGTTGTTGTGGTATCATTTATGTGTCTTCTTTGAATAGCTCCAGGCCCAACCACTGGTTTGGGTGCGACAGACTGCTTGGGGGTGAAGCTCCGCCCCAGCCTCAATTCTCTTGCTGACTCCAGCAGGTTTTCCTCCAAAATGTCTCTGTATTTGGCTCCATTCATCTTCCCAACTATTGTCACCATCTTCCCAGTCCCCGCTGAGGAAAAGCAGCCCCATAGCATGATGCTCCCCCCACCATATTTGACACTGGAGATGGTGCACTCAGGACGATGAGCAGTGTTGGGTTTGCTCCATACATAACGTTTTGCATTTGGGCCAAAAAGTTCAATTTTTGTCTCATCTGACCAAAGCACCTTCTTCCACATGGTAGCTGTGTCCTCCATATGACTTCTAGCAAACTTCAAACGGGATTTCTTATGGCCTCCTTTCAATAATGGCTTTCTTCTCATCACTCGTCCATGAAGGCCAGATTTGTGTAGAGTACGACTTATAGTTGTCCCATGTACAGATTCCCCCAGCTCAGCGGCAGTACGTCGCAGCTCCTCCAGAGTTATCTTGGGGCACTTGGTTGCATTTCTGACCAGTGCTCTCCTTGTTCGGTCTGTTAGTTTAGGTGGACGCCCGTGTCTTGGTAAGTTCGCAGTGGTGCTATACTCTTTCCATTTCTGAATGATGATTGAACAGTGCTCCGTGAGATGTTCAAATCTTGGGAAATCTTTGTATAACTTAACGCTGCTTTAAACTTCTCCACAGCTTTATCCCTGACCTCTCTGGTGAGCTCCTTGGCCTTCATGATGTTGTTTAGTGACCAATACACTCTGACCATAGCTCTGAGGCCCTCACAGAACAGCTGGAATTATACTGAGAGTAGATTACACACAGGTGTATTTAATGGTTAGGGCAAGGTGTGAACATTCTGCAGTCATTAGGGATATTATAAAGGCAATTTAATGCACTCAGAAAAATGCTGTATGAATACTTATGCACTTTTCACTTTTCACTTTTCTATTTTTTGTAAAATAACAGAATCATGTATCATTTTGCTTTCACTTCACAGTTGTCTGTTACTTGTGTGTGAACTTTCAGTAAAACATTTGAAATAAAATCTTTATGTTTAGGTTTGTAAACATGACAAAATGTGCAAAAGTTCAAGGTGTATTAGTACTTTTGCAAGGCACTATATGTCACTTTGCATGCCATGAGTCTATATCATATATTTTCACATTTTAAACTGAATTACAGAAATAAATTAACTTCATCACGATATTCTAATATTCGGAGTTTCACCTGTAAACAACTTTATTGATAAACTGTTCACTTTGGCTCTGGAGAGTGGAGCGAAGGGCCACAGTGACATGATCTGTGCTCACCGAGGGTAAAGTCAGGTAGAAGTTGCATATTAACTCAATTCTGTGTAGCGTGTAATTGCCTTGTAATTAAAGGCTGTAATCTCCCAACAACTCTGAGCTTTGAGTAAAGTGTGGTTTTGCTGCAGGATTGTTCATCACAGTCAAATCGAAATAGCAAATCTAATCCTAATCCTCGCTGTACAAGTCAGAGAAAATGACTTCCATATATCGTGACTAAACAAGAGATGGGTTTGTAGATCGATGTGTTTGCTCAGTACGTGGAGCCTCTTTGTCTTTGAAGTTTGTAGAAGTACGAGTAATCAGAAACTCACTCTACTCTACTATGCAAATATTGGGTTTCTTTGTTTTTATAAATGCAGACGAGCCTCCGGAGCTGTGCCATGTCACTGTTCTGTGGTGCTTTCTGGACTTTGTGTACAAGGCTTTGCTCAGACCGCTATGTAAAGTGAACCCTAATCCATTTTGACTGTTGCCTATAAGTCACTTGGATCTGGTCTCCTCGTGACAATGTAACCACACAAACCTTTCTAGATCTGATTCAAACAATGTGGTTGCAAATGCGGTGGCTCCAAATGCACACTAACCTTTTAACAATGTCCTCTCTTCAGTTGTACAGTGGGAACCAGATGTTTACATACACTATATAAAAAGACACATATGCATTTTTTCCCCTCAGTGTCAGACATGAAATCAGAATTAACTCTTACTTTCTTTTTTTAGGTAAATTAGAGTTTTCAAAATTATTTCTATTTGCTAAATGCCAGAAGAATGAGAGATAGATTTTCTTTTAGAATTTGTTTTGTTACTTTGTACAAAGTCAAAAGTTTACATACACTAAGATTACTATACCTTTTAAACAATTTGGGAAAGCCCAGATGACTGTCATGTCCTTGGAAGTCTGGTTCATCCATGGGTGCAGTTTCAAGACACTTGAAGTTGCCACGTTCATTTGTTCAAACAATTGCAAGTATTAAACAAGATGGAAATGACCAGTCATCATACAGATCATAAAGAAGGCAGGTTCTGTGTCCCAGAGATGAACGTGCTGTGGTCTGAAATTTGTTCTTGGGCTGATATTCAAATTTCAAAGACCAGGTGAAGATGCTGGCTGAAACTAAACAAGTGAGTGAAACAAGTCCTGTACCGACATGGGCTTAGAAGGTACTCTGCCAGGAAGAAGCTCTTACTCCAAAAGAAACATAAAAAGCCAGATTGGAGTTTGCAAATTAAAAAGGATAAAGACTTTAAATCTTGAGACATATCCTGTGGTCTGACGGATTTTTTTTTTTTTATTGTTTGGAGGAAGAAGGGGTGTCTAGGGCATCTGTTTCGGAAGCCTCCTGGTCGCCTCCATCGGGAGGTGCTCCAGGCATGTCCCACTGGGAGGAGGCCTCGTGGAAGGCCCAGGACATGCTGGTGGGACTATGTCTCCGAGCTGGCCTGGTGTTGCCTCGGGGTCCCCCCAGAACAGCTGGAGGAGGTGTGTGTGGATCGGGAAGTCTGGGCATCTCTGCTGAGACTGTTGTTTTACTGTGGGGGGGACCGGTGCACAATAGATGACATCATGAAGAAAGAACACTATGTGGAAATATTGGAGCAACATCTCAAGACATCAGCCTGGAACAATTCCCAAAGCAAACGGCCAAACTGGTTACCAAGTGGCTTCAATGTTTTGAAGTGGCCGTCGCAGTGCTGATCTCAATCCAGTTGAGAATGTAAGGGCAGAGCTGAAAAGGCATGTGCACGCAAGGTGGCCGACAAATTTGGCTCAGTTCCACCTGTTCTGTTTGAAGGAACGGACAAAAACCCCCTCCCAACTATTGTGAGGAGATGTGGAAGGATATCCAAAACGTTTGACCCAAGTTATACAGTGTAAAGTCAATGCTACCAAATATTACTGAAATGTATGTAGACATAAAGTAATATAGCAAATAGAAATAATTTTGAACAAGCTGAACATTAAAGCCTTGAGCGCCGCCTACTTCCTAATCTCCACCAGGCGATCATTAGCTTGTGTTTGAGTGTAACATTTGTAACATTTGGATGCTGCAGGTGGAGATGTCTCAGCTGCAGAGGAGCTACGCATCGCTCTCCTCTCAGATCCACCAGATCCTGCTGAAGAGGCTGTGGTACGTGATGCTGGAGCAGTTCCTCATGAAGTACGTGTGGAGCGCCTCGGGACTCGTCATGGTGGCCGTTCCCATCATCACTGCCACCGGATACCGCGAGAACGGTACTGTCGTGCTACTCCTGCAAATACTGCACCTGTATTTAGTATTGCAGTACTTCAGTAATGAAGGGGAGACCGCAGTGAAAAATAAAGTTTTCTTCAGGTTGGGCTTGATGCAAAAGAAATGAATAAATAATGAAAAAGAAAATAAATTGAACTGTGACAATGTATTGTTTTGTGATGTTGTACTGTGATGAGTTTTGCTCGTATAGTTTGGAAACTGATACTCCTATTCTTTAATGGTATTGTGCGTCTTCGTGACGCTGCAGAGCTCAACTGCATTCATTGTCAGTAAGGCAGGGCAAGTTTATTTGTACCACCTGGGCAGAATTTCCCCTCATCTCCGCTCGTCTTCTGCGTTGGCTTGAAAGAGACGAGGACATTTGAGGAAGCGCTTTGATGCAATTCTTCACAGTTGCATAAAATTACATCCTGACCGGAAAGTATCAAACACATTGTTAGACAGGAGAAAGTAAGTGAGCTGTTGATATATTACTTTCTCTAAGACTTTTCCTAAGAATGGCAGGTTTGATATGGGCCGGTAGTTGTTCAGTATCTTGGGATCAAAGCTGCTCTTCTTTAGAAGAGGCTTAATGACTGCGGTTTTCAAAGCCTTTGGAAATGCTCCCGTCTCAAATGAGATGTTAACTAACTGAACAAGTTGTGGTAACAAGCTGGTCAGCACAGACTTCAGAAATCTAGTGGGTAATTCATCAAGGCAGCATGTGCATGAACTCAGACCGGAGATAACCTCTTCCATTGTTTTGTCAGTAACAGGTGTGAAATGTGTCAGCTCAAGGTGTTTATCTGGTGGCAGGGTTGCCATTTGTGTTGTGGAGATTATGGCATTTTTAATGCCTTGAACTTTGTCATGAAAAAATATTGCAAACTCATTGCACTTAGATGTAGAGATTAGTTCTAAGGGCAGTGAATCTGTTTACTGTGGAAAACAACACGAGAATTGTTTCTGCAGTTTGCGATGATTTTAGCGAAGTACTTCTCCCTTTCTCCACACAAAATCTGGTTGAACTCACAAAGCACTTCTTTGTATTTCTCAAAATGAACCTGGAGCTTTGACTTGCGCCATTTCCGTTCGGCTTTTCGGCACTCCCTTTTCTGTGCCCGGACCACTTCTCCAAGGTGCCTTTTGTCTATTGTTAATCATTTTAACCTTAACAGGAGCAATAGTATCCAAAACATTTAAGACGCTTGATGTATAAGAGTCCAACAGATTATCAACATTAGGGCATGGGGGATTTTCAAATCATTTCCATAAACCGTGTTGTTGTTGTATCATTTATGTCTTCTTTGAATAGCTCTAGGCCCAACCACTGGTTTGGGTGTAACAGACAGGTCAAAGAAGACACAACAATGATCAGATAAGTAAGGGATAATGCACGATGATGTGTCCATTATCAGAAATAACTGGACGAAATAACTGTTTGCTTATTTTTTTAAGTCCTGGGCAGGAGTTATTTCACTTTTTAATCAGTTTGACCTGAAACTAGTTCCAGCTCAATTGTTTACTGTTACTATGGAAACAGCTGCTGTGGAGTGATATAGAACGTGATTTAACTGTTATTTAACTGTTTCCGGGCTAGGTGTACATTATCACTTTTTAACGGACACCTTCCAGACAATCAGAATTGAGTATTCACACAGACCATGGTATAAAGCAGGATTAACAGCATTCACATTTGATATATTAACACCTTTTGTAATAACTAGATCTGTAGTGACCAAAAGTGGGTTGAATAGAAGAATTGGGCCATGGCTCTCTTAAAACTATTTCACCCAAATCAGATTAACATTAAACTTTTAACTTTAGGAAACTCTACTCATGCTTTCTTCTTCTATTTATTAAAGTCAAGCATTGATATTCCAGGAATTTTCAAAGTCGGAAATTTGCCATTGGTAATTAATTTACAGGAATGAACAAGGAATTAACATAACTGAGGATTGTTTCTGTACAGAAAATTATAAACTATAGTGGTAATCTGATTTGCAGAATCAAGGTTTTGGAAAGAGGGATCATGTTTTGTATTGTTTGACTGGCCTTTCCACCCCGTTCATGGTATTGGGCCCATGTGGCATGGGAAAATCACATGGCGCTCCTTACTGCTCCTACAGAGAATGTCCCTAAAAGGGGGAAAAAGGTGGAGTGGCATTGAGCCTCCACAGTTCTCCAAGGCCCGTCAATCAATGCCCAAAGGTAAAAATTTTCAAATCCAGAGAACGAAAAACCACATGGTTAAAGATATGATACTCCCCTTGTTGTCACAGGAGAAAACTAAATTTTTTATGTTTTGAAAAAAGAAAACTCTTTAGAGCCAGGCTTTGAAGTTGTTTTTGGGAGATTGCATAGGGGGTGGTATTGTGGCATTGTCTGCACCCCTGGATAAGGACCAAAGACTTCTATTTTCATCTATGATAAAGAGAAGTGCTTTCCTCGCCCATTGGTTCAGACCCGGAGAGGGGATTGCGACTTGTGGGTGTGGCATTTCCCAGCATCAATATTTTATGGATGAAAAAAGCAGTAATTCGTGATAAAACAATAGATCACTAAGTGTTTTTTCATGGAAAAAATCCAAAATCTTTTTTAGCATATTGACTGTTTTGAAAATTCCTGCAATTTATTTTATTTGTTTATTTAGTCGGGACAATGCATGTTAATGAACATACATGGGTCTCATGCATGTAAACAAGCCACACCAGATTGTAACCTTGGGCTAATTTCCATCCGTCGTCCCCCATGCGCACTCTCAAACACACTCACATTCATCCTGGCCTATTGTACATGTTTTTAGTGGTAGGGGAAACCGGAGTACCCGGAGGAAACCTACGCAGACACGGGGAGAACATGCAAACTCCACACAGAAAGGCCCCGTCCAGGTGGGAATCGAACCCGGACCTTCTAGCTGTGAAGCACGAGCGCTAACCGCTGTGCTACCGTGCCGCCCGGAATCAGGAATTATCAGGAATTGTTCGTCACTGCTGTTGATACCCTCAAAGTATTACAAAACTTGTGTTATAGTTGTATATAACTTTGATTGTAATGATCCAGCCTTTTCAAATGCACTTTATTATTGTTCGACCAGGATGACTAAAGCCTCAAAAACAGACAACAGTGTGACCACGTAAAGCGCGGTATTCCTAAACAAAAGCAAGTGTCTGCCCGTCTCCGCTTGGCTGTACAGTGTGATCAAGTGTGATACTGTGTGTCCTTTTGCGTGCAGACTCTGAGGAGGTGAAGCAGGCCGCCATCTTGATGGAGGAGGGGGAGCTGGTGAGCGAGAGGACTCAGGCCTTCACCATCGCCAGGAACCTCCTGAACTCAGCGGCCGACGCAGTGGAGAGGATCATGAGCTCATACAAGGAGGCACGACTGGCTCATTTATTCTGTTAGCTAACTCAAAACTTTATTTGACCTCTGTTTTCAATTTACATCCAATTGAAATACATAATACTCTTTAGAATCTGTGAAAGACTGTGTTTCTCAGCACTCTCTTGACCACTTGTCTTTTATAATGAAGCTACAGGTCAAACAATGACCAGGGTAAAAATAGTTTTAGTAATGGTTCGGAGCGCTGTGCAGGTGACGGAGTTGGCTGGTTACACCTCCCGAGTGTCAGAGATGCTGGACGTGTTTGAAGACGTTAAAAGCGGCGTCTACAGAAGATCGTTGGACAGAGAGGCGGAGGAGGAGAGGGAGAAGGAGAGCGGACGAGAGCAGCCCGTGGTCGTGCAGCATGGACAGAGGGTCTGCGGCCCGCTGGTCATCAGAGGTACAAGTTTTAATGCGGTACTGCGGTGGGTTCAGAAATTATTTACAGTTCTCTTGCATTAGTATCTTAACCAATGTTTAATGCTGGAGTGGGTCTCAGCTGACGTTTGGTAAAGTATTGTATAAAAATAATCAACTGTTATCATTGCTCCTTATTGTGTAGGTCAGGTGTACAGCGTAGAGAAGGGCATTCGCTGTGTGAACCTCCCCATCATCACGCCCACAGGAGACGTGGTGGTGTCCAGCCTCAATATACAGGTACCTAACTTTTGGTTGTAATTCTCCTACTCTAAAGGTAGCCTGGCTAACGCCAGACTGCTGTGTGCGCTCGAATCCTTTCGAACTTGACATGGCCGAAATCTTGGCATGGATTTGGGGACCAATCACAGAACGAGGAGGGACGGTAAAGACGATGACGCGTTATTCGACATACGGAAGCTTGTAGTTTGTTTACGGATCCAACGTGACAGCAGCAGACGCGACGCTATCTTTCGATCAAGCTTTGTTCTAAATAGTTTAGCTCGAAAGTTTACAGCTGGTACGTTATACGTCATCTGATACGATGATACGATTGGCTATGGCTACTGCAGACGCATGATAGACATTCGTAGCGTGGCTATGGACAATCGTAAACCACACCTCTCCTACGAGCAAATAAATTGGTGGTCCCCAGACTAAATATCATTTGTGATTTTAGTCTGGCGTTAGCCAGGCTCCTCTAAAGGTGCATTATGCAACTTTTTATGAGGGAAAAAGTTGATATTTGTGCGTATTTGACCTTAGTGACCCAGCGGCTGTATGAGTGGTCAGCATGACCCCTTTTCTTTCCATCACAGGGGTCTCTAGGCAATCCAGGATCAGTTGTTTTGAAGGTTTTCACCACTGATGGAGCCTCTCACCAGAAAACCAACAAAATAATTGATCCTGGAGTGTCCTAGAGACCACTGTGATGGAAGGTGCCATGACCACTCATACAGCCGCTGGCTGTATGCACTACAAGATAAAATACGCACAAATTTCAAATATTTTTAATCCACCTTTAAATCAACTTTAGCCTTGTTTTGTCTCTGAAATTAAACGTTGATATGTTTTGATAGTGGTTCACTAAAGTATCACAGTAATATCATCTTAATATTCAAGGCCGTTATAGAATATTGCAGCCTTTTTTTAAGCACATTCCAATAGAAAATGCAAAGTAGATCGGTCCATAATGTTCTGTGTGCACTGTGCAGATGTGACCACACGGCGTCACTGTTGCACTGGGATTCAGGGTCCAGTTCACAATGTTAGGATGAAGTGAATCTCAATGCCATTTTTCTTAATAAGATTTATGTAAAATAGTCATGCTATTCAAACGTACTTTAAAAGACTTTTCAGGCCGTGACCCCCAAAATCACTCAACCAACAACTTGAGGACCCTTCTTTAAAATGTAATTAACATTTATAATAATTTAAGGTGCAAAGCATTTAACCCCTGAACGCCCGCCTTCACCAAGTGCATTGTCTCTCCATTCTTCGTATCAGCTTCCTATAGGCCAGTGTAACGCCTCATTTAGTATAGATTTAATCTATAGATCTTTTTCCTTGCGTTATTGGCGCGTTGTCAAATTTTTTCCCACATTTTCATTGCTTTTTGTCACTTTTTTGCTCTGTGGCTTTTTTGTCCACATTTTTGTAGTTCTTTTGTTGCATTTTCATCCTCGTTTTCGTCTTATTTTTGTTGCTATTTTGACCCCCCCTTTTTTTTTTTTAAAGAAGTTTTTAGATTTGGATAAAGCCAAACTGAAGAAACTGTGCTTGGGTCAGGTGGGGGTTATGAGGTTAAAATCTGGTTAGTTTGGATACTGTATTTTGATATTTGTGTTCATTTCACTAAAATGTTCTGTTTTCAATCAAAAATGCATAAAATAAAATAAAAATATCGTCATCATCTTACGACCCCCACTTCATTGTCCCGCAACCCCAACTTTGAGAACCACAGCTTTAGACCACTCAGAATTTTTTTTAATATATATTTTTTTGCCCCATTTTCCCCCAATTTTTTTTAACAAATAAATGTGTATTTTTGCCGCTATTTCTTTAAAATTATTCCCCATTTTTCACACATTTCTTGACAATAGAGATGAACCCGATATTGCAAATTTGCAGATCTTAAAGTATTCCACACCATTAAAGAATGTGTTTGATGCGATGACTGAATGACTGATGTTGAAGTCCAATATCTGTCAGTCTTTTTCATTCCATAATTATGTAAGGAAATTCTCCTCTCCGTTTCCCCTCATTCTTTCCATGTTTCTGTCGCTGTCCGGGGTCCAAGGTCACATGGGCGCCCGCATCTCATTAAATGACCCGAACGCCGCGTGTGTTCCGTTCAAAGCGGCGATTATGTTCCCATTTAACTCACTGTCGAGGAATTAGCGGCTCGAACTGAAGCCTCTCTGTGGCTTAATGTGCAACCCCGGGCCCTGCTGCCCCCATGATTGGGCCGTTCTGTCCCATCGCAGTCGACCCCTGACCTCTCTGCTCTTCCGATTGGTCCGTTCTAGCCTCTGTCTGATCTGATAAAACTTTTGTTAACTTGGATCTGGATGGAAGTGAAATTCCTCCGACCATGACCTTATACAACATAGAAACATTCAGGACATCTACAACTAGAACATGTGAGATGTTTCTGAGATGTTTCACTGTAATGTAGTCATTTCTTCATGGTTTTGTTGGAGCCACAAACAAAGCAATGTGGTTTAATCTAATCGTTGTACAGACAAGAAATGCAAAGAACATTATATTGGAGAATCCAAACAACAGCAACAGAAGAGGTTGTATCAACACAGTAGGGAAAGCACAAGTGGCCCTCAGTCTGCTTCTCAGCTCCACCTCAAAGCCACCAACCACTCCTTTGAGGACAGAGAGGTCACAATTTTAGCGAAAGAAGAACGTTGGTTTGAAAGAGGAGTCAAATCCCTCCATGAACCGGAATGGTGGATTTACATTTTACAAGTGTGCTACCAATAATCTAAAAGTGAGCTAAAATATCATTGATGCATAGAATCCCGTTGTGGATTCCCAAATAAATACTATAATTAGTGTAAGCTGGCAGTCCACGGTAGCACAGCGGTTAGCGCTCGTGCTTCACAGCTAGAAGGTCTGGGGTTTCGATTCCCACCTGGACGGGGCCTTTCTGTGTGGAGTTTGCATGTTCTCCCCGTGTCTGCGTAGGTTTCCCCTACCACAAAAAACATGTACAATAGATTTCCCTCTGGGGCCAAGACTCCTGAAAAAGAGATTCTTAATCTCTTTTTCAGGAGATTCACTGAGATTCTTAATCTCAGTGGGACTATCCTGGTTAAATAAAGGTCAATGCCCTCAATTCAAGAGTATTTAACCTTAGTCTAACCTTAGTACAGATCAAATAGATTTCCGTATGTTCCAACAATATTCAATAGAAAAAGTGAAATGTGTAAAATTTATACCTTCTTTCCTCTCCGTCTTTAGAGCTGTTATTTTCACTCAGTTTCCACAGCAACGAGGGCAGAACAAGTTTTGCCTGGAGTCAAAACTTCCAGGATTTTCAAAGTGTATAATGAAACACTTTTAGACCAAGAAAGTGCTAAAACATGCTGCAACAGGCTCCGAAATTCACTTCAGATTCCTCCAGGCACTTTGGCTTCACTGTGGGCTCTGCATGTAAATGAATGATCTGAACTGGAAGGAGCAGAGTTGGAGGAGTATGGAGCCATTATTGTTGCGAAAAGATTTGAGTATGATGTAAATTGATTTGGCTGTAAGGATCTTAAGTCTTTTTTCGTGCGTAATAAAATGTGCTCATGTGTATGAAGATTTGTGCGTATGTAATGAAATTTTCTTATGATTGGTGTCCTAAGATTTGTGCATGCGTATTGAGACTTGTGCGATATATTGCCCGGCCAATATATTTCTCCAGACATCAGCCCGATATACAATGATTATGGCTTATAATCCATTTTTAAAATATTCAGATTTTTTCTTTGGGGTTTTTACAAGCTGTGAGCCATAATAATCAAAATTATAACAAATAAAGGCTACATGTCTCACTTTGCATGTAATAAGTCTATATCATATATTAGTTTCACAGTTTAAGTTGAATAGCCGAATTGAATGCACTCTTTCATGATATTCTTATTAAATGACAAGCACCTGTATGGCTACAATGATATCCATGGGGTTTGATTTGCTTGGAAACAGTGTGAGGGGGAAAAGACAGGTGGTGCATGCTGGGAACTGTAGTTTTCAATGTTGTTCTGCATATTTCAGGTTGAAGATGGTATGAATGTCCTGATCACTGGTCCAAACGGCTGTGGAAAGTCCTCTCTCTTCAGGATCCTGTCTGGACTCTGGCCCGTTTATGGAGGGGCTCTGTACAGACCCGAGCCAAAGCACATGTTCTATATACCACAAAGGTACACCACTGCTGCTACTTCTCTATCATTTAGTTAAAATGGAATCAGTTACTCTCAAGTTCTAATTACCATCAATAAACATCACCAACCACTGTTAGCATGGTTGAATCTATTTTCCCAGGCCGTACATGTCGGAGGGCACCCTGAGAGACCAGGTGATCTACCCAGACTCTGTGGAGGACATGAGGACCAGGGGCATGTCAGACTCGGACCTGGAGCACATCCTCAGGACGGTCTATCTGCGCTACATCCTGGACAGAGATGGGGGTATGTCTCCATGTGGCATCACACATTCATTCATTCAAAAAGGTTTAGGTACAACTGGTATCGAAAAAAATGAAAGTATTAAAAGCAGGTACCTAAAAAAAAAGTATATCTTTAGAAGGTCCAGGGACATCATTTAAGGAAGTGACATCAGTGTTTCAGATCAAATAGATATTTTTTTCCCAATTGTATTTTTTTTGGCCCGATTTTATCCCCATTTATTAATATTTTTGCCCAATGTTTCCTAAATTTTTGTAAAAAAAAAAGTTCTTAGTTTCGCCCCAATTTTTTCACATTTTCCCAATTTGTTTCCCCCTTTTTGCTAATTTGTATTACTTATTATTATTTTTGCTAAATTATTTCAAATTTTCCACACATTATTCTGTTTTCTGGTTCTAGACAACAAGCATGTTAGTACTGGCATCGAAATAAAGTATTGTTCAGGTATCGGTATCGAAATCCAAGTATCATTTAAGTATCGGAAAAAAATGTAACGGTACCCAGCCCTATTTGTGACATTTGCTTATGAACTTATCTTCTTGAAGAATCGGGATACTTGAAAGTGTCAGTAGAGATGAAGTAGCTTGGACTGCGGTTAACAGAAAACATCATGAGCGGCTACTTTAATGAATGTCACACTTGACTGTTAGGCAATTTTGTGTGTGTGGCTACAATGTTTTAACCACTTTCTTATTTTCATGTCAGGCTGGGAGGCAGTGAGTGACTGGAAGGACGTGTTATCTGGAGGAGAGAAGCAGAGGATGGGCATGGCTCGGATGTTCTATCACCGGTAACACTTATTCATCTTCTTTCAGCAAAACCCCTGAGCTCAACAAACATTTTTGAATGGCAGGCAGCAGTGGCGGCTGGTAATGTAAACTCTAGGTGGGACTGTTGGGTATTTTTTCTTTGACTAACAGATCTACTAAACACATTTACGTACTGCTGCTTGTCAGACTAGAAAGAATCATATAACCACATATCAGCTAATACCCACAGAGCAAGCAACTCTTATTCCCAGAGCATCAGACACAACAAGGCAAAGGTTTACTCAACAGCTACATAACGTAATTTAAACATCATACTATTACCTAACAGTGCATTTGACCTGAGCCCAATGAAATGAGAGCAAAAGTGAATCGTTCCTGCTAAAGTTAACAACAGCGGACAGAGGTGAACCGTGGTGTAAACATGGACTCATTGAGGAACATCGCGTCCTTACGTCTGTTTAGCCTCATTAAAACTCCATAAACACACGGCAGCTTCCACGCTTCATCTCGCATCGCTAGTGAAAAGTGCCATTTAGAGGAGTCGTCAAAAAAAAAGAAGAATATCCGTATACTGTACTTTGCTAGATTCCCATAGTGTTTACAGAGACCGCGTGCGAGTGAATGTGAGCAATGAGGAGTCATCAGTGTGGTTTGGTGTGCTCTGTGATAGGCCCGGAGCCAAGTGTGTATGTGCTGGAGGCGGGACGGTGCGGCACTGCCATCCATCAATCACTGTCATATTTGTGTTTTTTATATTTGTGTCGGGACTAATCATATATATCAGATGTATAAAACTACAATGATTATACACAGTAATGACATTAGGCAATTAGTTATGATATAAAATTAGCTAATTAGCTTGTCAGGAACCCACCTAGCTCATTGATACCAGCCATCACTTTTATAGCAACTAATTTTACTGCCTTTACTAAATGGTGGAATCTCTGGTAAGATTGTTTCTGTCTTTTATCCCCAAAAAATATGAAATGTGAAAAAAAGAATTAAATCCAAGTTAAAAAATGAGAAATGGGAAATATTTGCGTCTTCAATGCGTTAGAAGATGGCGATACAACAATAAAAATATAGAAATTACAATGTATGTAATATGTAGTACGTATACGCTGGTCGAAGCAATAAATGTATTCACTTAAACAAATGTAAATGACTGAAATTCCCTCAGTTATAATCAGCCCTGTTCTGTGTAAAGTTGCCGTATGTCTTAAATGTGCTGAATGCGTTTCCCCACAGTGGGATTCATTAAAGCTCCTTCTGTCGCTCCTCTGTCTGCAGCCCCAGATACGCTCTCCTGGACGAGTGCACCAGCGCCGTCAGCATCGATGTGGAGGGCAGCATTTTTGAGGCCGCAAAGGATGCTGGGATAGCTCTGCTGTCAATCACGCACAGACCCTCTCTTTGGTCAGTACGCCGCTCCCTGCGGTCGAACAATTAAAATAAAAGAGGAGCTACTTCTAGATTTGAGCTACTACTACATTTTTTGTAGTGTAATCTTGCCAAAAGTGTAGATGGTGATTTCTCAGGGAGTTAGTATTGTGTTTTTACGTCATTTATTGAATAAAAAATAAAAATAAAAAAAAAATCCCCCCAAAAAAACTTATGTAATTATTTTATTTTTTCAATTTCGATTTTCTCAATTTCGATTTTCGTTTCCAAGAAACTTTGAATTGCTTTTAACCTCTTAACCCCCGCCTTAATCGAGTGTATTTTCTCTAGTTCAGCTTTACCCAAATCTAAAAGCTTCTTACAGTTTATAGGTCAGTGTAATGCCTCATTTGAAAGCTAAGATCTACAAAACTGATCTAAGCAAATCTTTTTCCTTGCGCTGTTGCCATGTTGTTGTGATTATTTACATGTACTTTTTCCATCTAATTTTTGCCACTTTTTAGTTGAGTTTTGTCACTTTTTTTGTTGCAGTTTCATAGTTTTTTTTGGTCACATTTTGTTGCTTTTTTTAATTTAGTTTTTGTCACATTTTTCTTGCATTTTCATCCTCGCTTTCTTGTTTTTGACTAGATATGGGTGAAGCCAAACTGTAGAAAATGTGCTCGGTTTGGGTGGGGGTTAAGCGGTTTAATGCAGAGATTAAAAAAATAAAAAAGCATCACAAAACATATTTTGTTACAATTGTTTGTATATAATCAAGATGCCAATGTAAGGCATACATACATTTTTTACCCCCGACACAGTCACAGCTAGTGAAAAAAAAATACTTAAAGTATTCAATGTAAGTTTCTGCCAATATTTGCACAAGCCCAGCAGTATCATCTCTCTGGGAATTCTCTTGTCGTTTTCTCATGCATTTCCCACTGGGCCTGTAGGGGGCAGCATAGCTCTGAGGCACTGCGCACAGACACACCCTCTGTTCACGCTCTTTGATTTTCCACAATAGTTTCAGACCACAGCCACACCGAGCAAGACACAATGCAGACGATACTGTCAGCACATGAAGACACCAACAATTAACTTGAACTTACTCAGTATCAATCCATCGATCAATGGTTTGTATAGTAATATCACAACAGGAGCGGCCTCACCGGGCTGCGCTAAACATTAAGGCAATAAAACAGAACAGTAAATAAGGCAATGTAAAGCGTATTAGGTGCAGCAGTTGTAGTTGTACTTCTGCATTAGTAGTGCAAACTTTATAATTATTTGTGTAAACGGTTTGGACTGCCTTGCGTTCTCTGTCCCGCAGGAAGTACCACTCTCACCTTTTGCAGTTCGACGGGGAGGGCGGATGGAAGTTCGTGCCTCTCGACGCCTCCACTCGTCTGTCTCTGCAGGTTCGGACCAATAAAACCCCATAAAAAGTCATTAGGGTTGCCATGGAAACACGTTATCAGCTCATTATCTCCGCTGCGTGCGGGAAATGACAGTTACTTCACCAGGAAAGTGTGTTTACGTTCGCTATGTAGCAGCAGACAGTGTAGAGACGTTTTTAGCCGTTTTGTCTGTGGAAGTTTCCTGTATCTTTGTAGTTCTAATTTAGACGTTTGAACCTGTTTTACCCTCGACTTCGAGGCCTCAGGAAGTCACCGGGGGTAGCATATAAAGTGTTTTCAATTTTCAGCTTATTTGAACCCTGAATATTGTTTTCCAGTCGGTCTAACACCGCCTGAGCGCCCCCTGCGGACGTGTGAAATGGCCGAAGAAATGGCAGATTTGTATCTTCTATCTACAGGAGACTCAAAGCATTTAAGAGGAAGGGGCAGAAGAGGCGATGAGGGTGGAAGTTTAGCCCAGGTTAGGTCTGGGTTTTGTCTTTGGCTAAAGCCCTGTTTGCACCTTATTAAAATTGCTTAGGGACCTCGGCGAAACTCAATGTACATATAATGTGCAGATAATACCTCAGAATAATGACAGCAATCATTTTGTTAATTCGTGTTGCGAGCGCTGACGATCTTTGGCGCTAGGTTAGTTTGTGTGAGCTTGACTTTTGCAGCAAAAGCTGTTTCTCGACGCACGCTACGACGAACGGCATCGTTGTCATGTCTCTGGGCTTTGCTCTTCCCGTACATGCATGTTGCTCGTTATTTGTTTTCTCTTTTTAAATGGATTAAAAACAGCATTTGCGTCGTAACTTTGTGTTTGCGCTTTGGTGGCATAATAGTCTGAATATGGACGGTTAAATAAGTTTTGAATCGATGTTACCTTCTTTAGACTTCCTTACGCAGGTTCAAAACTTTAAAAACTCCGGTATGTCGATTAGCACGGGACTAGAATTACCTGAGGACCTTGAAGTTTGCAGAATTACCTGCAAGATAAAAATCGGGGGAATTTTTACCTTCCAAATTACCGACATGGCAGATTCGCACAGGCATACTTTCACCCAAGGCCCTGAGATAATTCCGTGCGAATAGGCCATTAGCTTTTGCTCCAGAGTTTAATCCTAGTCCAAACCCCATTTGTTTGGACAAACCCCATGTCCTGGATTAGTCCTCCTTCCCTCCTTAAACTCATCGCCCTGCCTCTCGTTATAACGGTTCACGTAATGTTGAAGTGCGTGGGCAGTGGATAAAGTTTCCGTCTTCGCCCGGGGCCAGGCTCTGCTCCTGATCCCGGTCCCGATGGTGCTGATGCTGTGGTTTCCGTGACAACTGGGGATGCTGCGGTTGCCGTAGTTACAGCTGTCAGCCAGAGGTCGAGGGTCAGAGTCATAAACAGAAATAAAGTAGGAAAAGAAGCCTCTCTGTGTGGAGTTTCCAGTTTGCTTCATTGAATTCTTTGCTCCCGCCTACTTCTCTAAACTAGCGTGGAGTGGCATCAGAGATGATTGTTAAACTGCTCCTTATTACGATTTGCTAAATTATTACGTTGTTTTCTCTAATTGCTTTAGTATTCTATGTCTAGTCTTGCTCGGTTTAGTCCTGGCGAACACAGATTTTGCACAAGGATCCCCAGAGGAATTCTAAAACGGCCAGGCATTGCCCACTAATCATCATCCCATGTTCTATTTTTATACAATGATTCACATTGTGTGTACGCGCGTTTTCCTTTTTTTTTTTTTCTTTCCAGGAGGAGAAGCAGCGACTGGAGACGTCTCTGTCCGGAGTGCCCAAAATGCAGCAGCGTCTGGCTGAACTCTGCGTCCTGTTAGGAGAGAAGGAAGGAGAGAAGGAGGCGGAAGAGGAGCAAGGAAACGAGTGAGGAGAGAGCATGAACAGGAACGCACCCTCAGTTCGCGGGTTGAACTGTGAAAGCATTTATTCAATCAACAGACTGAAATGTTTAGACATTTTTTACACTGTATCCAAATGAAGTTCCTCGGGTTCGGAATATTAGTGTGAATATCCCCAATTAATATTTTAGTTCAGATACAACCCGACTGTGTTGTCAAAAAAAGAACAATCTGAAATCATTTACATTCATACAATTCTTGAAACATTTTGAATTGCATAAAAACGTATGATATGTTTGCGTCTATAAACGGTAAGAAAGGGGTTGAGGCATAAATATCCTGTAATGTCAATATTGGTTCTGGAGTCAGTTCTGTGCAATGTTTTTACCTCTCATTTCTTTATTCCATAATGTAGAAAATGCTTTTCTTTTCACGTTGATTTGGAGAATTATCTGTCGGTGAACAGGCGTAGGTGTTTAGTGAAGACGCACCTCTCACTTTTTTCATTCATGATTTTATGACTCAAAACGTCCATTTGTTTCAAAGTTTTCATCCATTAAAATGTTTTGTTTTAATTGTTTCTTAGCCTAAAATGATCTGTTCGTGTCAGCACTTTGTTATGAATAGTTCCTAAATGTTCCCGAAAGATTATATTATTGAACCACTAGGTATCAGAGCATTGTTTCCACTAAATCTATTTGAACTGCGATAGTCGCATAATAGAAGTATAGAAGTATGGACTAATGGTGGTATTTTTGTATAAACAAGACAAATCAACTCTTAAAACTAACCAGAATATGCCTTATTTAGATGATCTACTTTTGAATGTGTGTGGAGAGGTCAAATGATGCTGTGCCAATTACTGCCTTTTTACTGTCAAATTTTGTACTGTATAATAATGCTAATTTTAACCTGGTCAAACATTATTCAGTGTAAAGAGCTGCTGGGGTTTATGTTAATGATGCTGAAATATATGTATTAAGTAGAAAAATAAATAATATTAATCGGTGCATTTCGTCTTGATTCACCAGTACATTTTCTAATTCTAAGAAATGTCCTAGTTTTTGCTTTGGTGAAGCTACTTGTACAACTACTACATCTGCTATATTGCTACTATCACAGCTGTTACTGCCTGTACTACTAACATACTATTAAATTTTTTATTTTGGCTACTACCATAGGATACATTTAAAACAGTTGTTATGGATTAATCTAATGTTACATCTACTGTATTCACTCGAAATCTACCTTGTTAGGCCTGAGTGGCCTGCCCGGCGCAAGAGCCTATTGTAATAAGTAGACGGGGGTGTGTGACCGGCCCCTCTCCCCGAGCAGGAGCAGCTGAGCGCGGCGTGGGGCGGGGTCTTCTCCCGGTCTGTGTGTGGGACCTGTTGTAGAGTCACTACAGTCTGCGAGCGCCTGGGATCCACGTCCACGTCTGGGCTCGTGTTTTGGGGACGTACACCTCGCGCGCACTGAACCGAACTTGTGGAGCAGCGCGTGGACGTCAGGTGAGTCCACGTGCCCCTCTCCTCGCTTCTTTATTTGGTGATTTGTATGAACTTGTCCCGAGCTGCAGCTGCTGCGGGAAGAGCGTGCTTTCAGGCGTGTCTCCAGCACGCCACCGGACTCCGTACAGAACAGCGGCTACTTTAGCACAACCTGGCTTTGATTTTTAAAACCTTACACCAAACGAAACGATTGAAATAAAATATGGCAGATACTAAACCATCCTTGTATTCGGTTTCGAAGGGTATGTTGTAAGAATTAGTTTCAGGCCATTTTGTTGTGTTTATTTGGCGCGGTTTTGACATCCCAAGCTGCAGGTCCTATAGAGAAGTGAGTTTAAAAGTGTAGCTTTTTCTCATGGAGTCCGTGAATAGATTTCATTAAGCTGCTCTTTGGGGAGTTGAATCTGATGGATGTTTTTATGGCTGTTATGATCGCCCGTGCCCGTGTTTTTTTTCTCGAGCACGTTTTTGTGTGTGAACTTGTCCCGGCTCGGCACTCTCTCCCCGCGAATAGCTCGCATTCCTACACACAGAAACACACGCGCGCGCACTGTCACTGTGGGCACGCTCACGAACACGCGCCCCGCTGTTGTGTTTGCACAGTGAGTTGGGTGACCTTTCTTTTTTAGTTGTACTGATCGGAGCCGAAAACTCCCCGTGGCTTCTGATGGAGCGCAAAGTGGAAGTCGTGTAAACGGCGCAAGTTAAAAACAGGCTCGTACGCATCCTGACGCGCGCGCACACGCACACGAAGTCAAGTGGACAGACCGGTTCAGAATTGCCTTCTGTAAACAGGGATTTACTGGTCATTTTACATGAATCATTTGTCTGTACTTAGATATAAAGAAACTGATACTTTTTACTTTTGTGACGTAGCCCACATTTCAACTACTTAGCATCATGATGCCCCTCTTTTACTGACACAAATATATTAAAGCCTTATTTTGAAGGCTTTAATGATCAGTTTGTCCAAAATTTAGTTCAACAGAGTGCACATGGTTATTCACAGATTTACACTGGTGCCGTTTGCCATTTCAAAGTTTGGTGGTTTGCATACTGTTGTGTCCTTGGGCAAGACACCTTGTCTGTGTACGCAAATATGCCGGTTCTGCTGACCGCAACCAGAGGCCGATGGCACAGAGGGGGGGGGGGAGAAATCCTCCATATAATGTTTTTATTTTCTTGAATGAGCCACCCCTTGGAGAGATTCTGTGCAATTTCTCGCCGATTGGTTTCATTACATATTTATGAAGCTAAAGACGTTGTTCTCTCTAGTGTTTGAAGACCATCTGCATTCAGGCCCTAAAACAGCTTTGAAGAGTCCCACTGTCTGCGTCCGCATATTTCGCTGGGTCTGTTCTTCTCATCGGCGCTAATCACTTTGTTGTGGATCAAACATTATAAATACTCTCTGAAAATATATCACACTCAGCTGTTTTTGCACACGTCTTCAGTCTGTGGGTGTCCCGCTGTGCGCAACCTGCAATCCCGTTCCCGTCACTGCGCTCCTGTCAGAGTTACTACATAAAGACTTGAATAAGAAACATGTTATTCCCCCCGTTTGGCTTAGTCCTGGTTTGTCTTTTGTTCAGAGCTAACCTTTAAAAGTGGGGTTACTGATTTATTTTCTAGGTCTATATATAGCAAATACAGCATTTGTTAAGTAAAAAAATGAACCACCTGCGCTACTGTTATGCAGTTTTACTGTTGGCTAATGTGGATTTGTATTTCTTGGGCGGACCTCCCTGCGCACTCCATCTCACAACGCTGTGCATGCGGCCCAAAAGTGCATTTAATTAACTCACGTACACAATCTGGATGTTCAGGAGGCAGGATGAGAGTTGGATATGGGTTAGGGCAGCGGCCAAAGATAAAGCTGTTCCTGTGAATCAAGCTATTGATATATTTGTACAAGAACTCTTTGTTAAGACTGCTACACATGTTGGGGAACACTGGTCTGTCGTTGTGGGTTTGTGTCCAGGCTCAGTTCGTTAAATCAACGGAACAGGCCACCGCTTTTCCACACTGAGACATGTTCTTACCTGAGCTTAGACGAGTTGATGCGCACCTGTCTGGTATTTGTGCGTGCGCTCAGTCACGCAAAAATACCAAAGATGTTGTTAGCATTTAGCCTCTCCTCCTCTCCCCTATGGGGCCAAACGGGGGTGAAGTTAGAAGCGACCAAGCTCTTCCACGTTTTCCCTATTCAAATACAGTTACGTGAGTGGTTACACGATCCAAGTATAGTTACACAAAATTAAAGATGTCGATTTTCTGAGCAGATAAAAGGGGCACTATATTGTACGACGTAATAACACCTTAGGAGCACTTCCACACCCACGCAGTAATATCTTCAGAATTCTTTAGGAGTGAAGATTCAACAAAGTTTATCGAAAAATGATGGTCAGTTGCAGTTTTGGCTGAAAATGACCACTTTTTTTTTTTTGCTAGAAAGTGGTCAGTTTTGTCCAATTCTCTTTCCTAAGACAATCACTAATTCTTTGAGAAAATAACAGCAACATTACATGAGAGATGCTGCTACATTATAACACGTTGATTAGTTAAGTTTAAGACGTGACGCCGCATGATCGAATCAGCAGCAAATAGGATGCTGAAGTCATCACGAGCATTGTCGATTGAAGTTTTTCCAGAGTGATAATACAGTTCTAACATTAGCAGAGACCTTCTTCAAACCTGTTGGGTCCTGGGATCGCACCTTAGACCTGTTTCTGTCTCACTCTGTGGTTTTTTTTAGCTCTAATTTGTCGCTTCTCCGCTCCCATCTGTCCCAGTCACTCACCTGCATGTTACTTTGTTAGCATACGGTTTCGGTTTCCGTTGGTTGGTGCAGGAGACAGCTGCTGCTCTGATGTGTCTGACTCTGTTCTGCTCTGTCGAAAACTGTGGATAGAATTAGACACATTTATTAACAAGTGCGCTGAATTAATTAGACTTCGTCAGATGGCTTCTTCATGCTGTTCAAAGTTGTCTTGTGCCGTCTTCCCATTAATGTCAGCTTAATTTCAGTGAATATCCCCAAAACGTTCTCAAAATGAACCTACGGGGCTAAGATAGGGAAATCTTATTGAACATGTTCTGAACTGCCTGGAATATTTGCATTTCTTTACCTATTAATATGGTTTTAACCTTCTGGGACATGTCTAAGATATGCCCTGTGAACTGAATCATCAATTTAAAACTAAAACTAAATTGCAAATCTAAATGAAATTGAATTACTTAGTCAGAGGTGGTCAGTAACAAAGTAGATTTGCTTATTTGCCGTACTTAAGTATAGTTTTTGCGGATCTGTACTTTGCTTGAATAATATTTTTGATGAGAACTTATTACTTTTACTCCACTACATTTGAAAGATAAATATAATACTTTCTACTCCGCTACATTCCTACAAAGGCTCCCAAGTAAAAGGTGAATTTGGCCATTTGTTTAAAAAATGTCAGTGTCTACAAACATGGAACAAGGTGTGTCCCCGTCGCGTTGCCGTATAGAGGGTGAATTCGGACGCAATTTTTATTGTTTTGAAGCCGCGAAGTTAAAATGCCTAAAAACTGATTTGTATTTTCTAGTTTAAATACTCCAGTACTTTCACTTAAAGTGATAGTCTGTAAGTAAAGCAGGGCTCTTCAATTACCTTTTTCACTGGGCCAAATTTGTCAGAGGTCATTGGCCACTGGGCCGGTCAGTCGGTGAGCCTACCATCGCCACCAAACCTATTCATATTTTTGTGATAAATAAATTAGAATTTCATTATCATCAATGCTTGAATAGAATTGGGCCTAAACACAATAGTTGTATCATATTCCAGCATGTTAAGGCTTTAAAAAACATATATATATATTTTTTTTTCAATAACATATTAATACAGAATTATAAAGAGCCTAATAATAAACTAGGACTATTCAGAACTAAACCAAGATTAAGCCAGGGCCGTTTACAGAGCCATGTTTTCATTTGAGCCGGCGCTGTAGGAGATAATGCTAGCAAGGCTGCAGGCACGCGGCTACGCAAAGCGACACGATTCCGGAGCGAACGCGCCATGGATAATGCAAAAATATATATTTTTTTATGGAAAATGAGGTGCGGGCCAGATTGTTTGGGCCCCCTATTGTGTAGGCCCGGTGTAAAGTAAACAATCAAATTCCTCTTTAACCAGAAAGCCCATCTTAGTTTGCAAAATGAGGAGAGAAGGAATAGAATTTTCAAAAGTAAATGATCAAGCTCCTCCCCCTCCTCCTGATTGGACCTGACAGGCTGGTTCACAGGAAAAGCTTGTCTCATTGGTTGACGCGGGAGGATACTAGACTCTGAGTGGTTACTGAGATCCGGGAAGGAGGGACTTATAGGAAGATGGAGGAAATTATAGATATATATTATTACTTTACATCAAAATTCAAGACTAGATGTATAACCTATTTGTATTTTGTAAACTTCCATCACTTTAAGTAATAATTTGACTGAGCAACTTTTACTTTTATTAGAGTAATGTTTGACCAGTAGATTATGTGCTTTGACTCAAGTAATGAAATCAAGTACTAGGTCCAGTTATAAGCTAATTGATTGTAACGATGGTTGAAATCTGACTTGTTTTTGTAGGAAGGACCTAAATCTGCTTTTGTAAGTTGAGGTTCCTAATGAGACTGTCGGGTCTTGCAGTCACTGACCCATAGATGTTTCCTTCTTCTAACAATAGATCCTTGCTCCAATGCAGTTCACTTATTTAAAACCGCTGGCCGTTATGTCTGCTCCTCCTCTTCTTCGGCCTGATTTCTGTATTCAACAACTTCAAGTTAAACTCCGCTGCTGGAACCCTGAGAACAGTTCCCACACTTTGAGCATCTCTCTATTGGCTTCCAGTCAAGTTCAGAATTGATTTTAAAATGTGGGCACTTTTAGCGCTTTAAAAGAAACAGGCTCCCCAGGACATCCCAGACCTCCTGACCCCGTACTCTTCTGGCCGCTCACTTCGGACTTCCAAAACCTGCGTGTGGTCTCAAAGACCCATCACGAGTCTCCACAGTCTACTCGGTTGATTTCTTTCAAAAGCGGCCTACAGGTCAAACTTATTTTATGTAAATCTGTTCCCTTTTTTTTCCCAACTGGATGATTTTGCCCTCTTTACGGCACTTTGTGATTTTTATCCGGGAAGGAAATGTACTTACTCTTTTTAACCCGGTCTTTTTTTTTCTTACTTGTCAGTGTCCACCTATCATGGTTTCAGCGATGGTTCATATAGTCCCTTTGTTGTCGAGATCGTCCTGTTCTAGTCCATGTTTCGATTAAGTTTAGTCCAGATTTTATTTCCAATGTAGGATAAAAGCGTCCTGTATATCGTGCAAATACGACTTTTGAGTTTTAACCTCTCAGCTCACGCCTGAACCAAGCACATTTTCTCCTGTTTGACTTCTTCTAAAAGCTTCTTGAAAATAAGTGGGCTTATAGGACCATAGGCTGGGAACTCTCCAGACGAGAAGCTTTTCGATTTGGGTAAAGCTGGACATGTGGAAAATGTGCTCGGTTAAGAGGTTAAACTATACCCTGACACAAACGACACATAACTAACCTGAAGTTTTCCTGAGTGTCTTAGTAATACTAAATATCTCTCTGCTCCTTCCACACTCAAGACGCCAGCCCACACTCTAGTAAACGTCATGCGGAGTCATTCATGAAGCCCCTATTTGTTTTGTGACACGGTCATCAAAGTTGTTGTCTGATCTCTCTTCCTTGCGCTGAGATGGAACTGCTAACCTGCTAACTAGCATTACCAGCGCAAAGTTAGTCCTGCGTCCGTCTTGCAATTTGAAATATCCAACTTTAACCCCCCCCCCCCCCCCCCCTCCTCCTCCTCCTTAATATTCGCTCTCGGTTTCACCCTCGATTTGAAATTCTACCCGAAAACCACCGCCAACACATCTCCATCCCACATACTTTTTTCCCCCCCATCCCGACGACCATCTCCGTTTGGATTTCTCACAATAATTAATTCCCTGTTTTAACTTCCACTCATTAATATTCCCTTTGCCGCTCCATCTGACCTCCACACACATCTCTCTGTCTTCAATAATTCACACTTCTGACCCTCACATCTGCGCGCCGCGTTTACTCCCCCTCCCTCATGTTCTTCAAAGCCCAGCGCTGCGGTACAGAAGGTTGCCGGTTCCATTCCCGCGGGGCCGATACAGTAGCGTGCGGGAGGAGCTGTGCAGTTGTTGTACACAGAGATTAGAACTGGCTCCGGGCGCCAGCATTAAACATACATGATTGAGTTTAACCGTCTGGGTGTTTAGGTTTAAAATGGACGTTTGGGTTTTGTGTGTAGAATTGTTTCCTGGTTTCATCTTTGGGCTTAGATTTGGTTTGGTCCATACAAAATCCTGGTTTAGATCCCCACGTATGTCCAGGGTTAAGTCCAAGATCAAATTGAAATGTTTCTTTTTTCAACATAACACCGGGGGTTATAATGCAAAATCGACTCATTAGAGCTTCGCACCACGTTACAATGTCGTTCTCTCATCAAAAACACACCTGGAGCTGTGTTTCAACCTTCTCGCGCATCTTTGAGTAATCTTAGTAATCTAAAGTGTTCCCAACTAAGGCTTCACAATATATCGCTAAAAATATTGTATTGCGATATTAGGTGATGCAAGAAGCCACATTATATCGCAGTATTCATCTGACTGAGATCAACACTTTTTTTTTGGCAAACTCTGGCAAAACCAAACAATGCATTGAGCCTATAAATGTGTAAAAGTTCAGTTTTAGTTAAACATTTACTAAATGAGTTAATGTTAGTCTGGTTTTGGTCCTGATGTAGTGTTTGAAGTCTAGTTTTGACATAATTTGCTGAAAAACTAGTTACTTAAGATTTGTGTTTAATTAGAATGGAACATATCGTGTTGAAATGGTTCAGTGAAATATCGCAATAATATCGTTATCGCGATATTGCACCGCGGCAACGCATATGCATTACTTATATACCGTTCAGCCCTAATCCCAACATATCCAGGAAATGCTTCCCTCACCTCTCAATCTCTCGCTGAGATTAATCATTTCATCGCAAAGTAAAGACAGTTTTTCTCTCTATTGAAACAGCTGCACAGTCAAGGGGAGCAAGAGGAGGGAAGGTGGGGCTTATGGGGAGATTGTGTTGAAATCAGGAAGTGAAACTACTAGATCATTTGTTTCAGCCGTTTAAGATCAATATATCATTTTCTAACCCAGTGATTCCCAACCTTTTTTGTCTCACATCCCCTTGAGTTGTTCATCTACACCCCGAGCAGCCCCTACCTAAAAAAAAAACCTGCCTTTATTTTTTTTAAACGGATCAACTAAACTCAGGTTATTCCGTATTTTGTGGAGTGTTGTGTCGAAAATTAATCTTAAATACTGTCAAATTCAAATATTTTACCAGAAAACCTCATTAAAATGAACTTTCTTTGAAGAACTGTTGGCATACGGTGCAGTTTCATCTTCTCGTATTTGATCTGAAATAATTCTGAGTCCCCCCTGCCAAGTGCTCAAGTGCCCCCAGGGGTTCCCGTACGACTGGTTGGAAAACACAGTTCTAACCGTTTTACGATTGTGTTCAAGATGTTTGAGATTATTATCAATTACCTCCAATAAGCATAATCCCTGCTCTTCAACACCTCTCTATTTTAAAATCCTGGCATCGGTTCCCTGTCCGCCACCGAATTGATTCTGAAGTGCGTTATAAATAAAGCCCGGACTGGACAGGACCTCCAGTCAAACGCGATGCTGGTCTTTGTTCCTGGTTCAGACTTAGTTTTGTTGTTCCCGGTTTCTAACATGACCCGCGCCGCAGTGAAACACTGTTCACCCGACTGTGAGCGTGTTCTGTGTTGTTCTGACTGACAGTTATAGCGTAACACATCTCGCCGCAATACAAGCCCGTGAAGCGTACTCCTGCCACTCTCCTCTGTTCAACATCTGTCCGCCTGCAGATCTTCTGAATCTGGGAGCTTGAAAGAGCGTGTCAAAATATTAATTAGCCGCGGAAAGAAGTAGCAGG
This sequence comes from Proterorhinus semilunaris, assembly GCA_021464625.1. Taxonomy (NCBI): domain Eukaryota; kingdom Metazoa; phylum Chordata; class Actinopteri; order Gobiiformes; family Gobiidae; genus Proterorhinus; species Proterorhinus semilunaris. The sequence continues at coordinate 28,978,879 of CM038347.1, read as the reverse complement.
CGCCACATTCAGGGACGCGCAATTTTGACAAAACTGATAAACCACGTCTGAGGTTCTGGGAAAAGCTCTAAATGACTATAGTGGGATGGAATATCTACATCTACAGTACGTGCCCAGGACTGCCCCATAGTCTGTGTGTTCTCCCAGATCTGTTCCTTCTTAAGTCCAGGTTGAAGACTCATCCCTTCAAACTTACTTTTAACACCTAGAACAAACTGAGTTATGGCTAGGATGCAATAATTTTGTGTTTTTAAATTGTTTTATCTTTCTGTGAAGCACTTTGGTCTTCCTTGATTGATACATGTCGGCATATGGAGTGGCATTATGTTGTTGTGTCTTTGGGCAAGACACTTCACCCAAAATTACATTTTGGTTCAGTTTCTATTTGCAGTTTTTCTGGCCAGAATCTTTTGTTTAGAGTGCACTAGAGCCATTTTCCGGCTATCAGCTGATAAAAAGGCACATATTTCCAAATGCTACTTTTTTTGCTTTGGAAAGCGCTCAATTCAAGCTTTAACATGAGCCCTCACAACTTCCTAGGCCTCGAGGGAGCAGAGAAACTTTGCAGTGAAAATCGGTCACAAGTTTGTGCACCTATTTTATATACAGTTTTTTATGTTGTAGACTTTAGTGTATGATTTCTGAATCATAAGCGATTGAAACTTGCCGTTTTTTTGTTTTGGAATCTGCTTCAAGGTCCCTCCGAAGTACCTACTGTCCTGAATAAATCCGCTCTATACCCCTCATACAGCACCCCCTGCTGTCGCACTTCAACACTGACCCTTTTAGAAGCATCATACACAGGATTATAAACCAGACATTTTAGTGGCCAAAGATTTCAGCGGTGCAAATTGGCATCGGCCTGAGAAAACCCCACATCTGATTGAAACCTTTACTATAATAATACATGTTTAACTATTGGCTATTTCGGAGATTTAAAAAATTACATGAAATGAAATTACTTAAAATATTGGCTGCGCCCTATCAGCTGTCGGCCAGGCCATATCGGTATCGGAAACAAAAAACCCATATTGGCCGGACCCTAGAGTGCGCCTTCTAAAACACTCACAGAAGCATTTCTTTTTGTTTCTTTATCCGGAGATAGGACATTTTAAGGAGGGTGGGCCTGAACCCACAGCGCCGAGGAAGGTATTGTGCCTGAAATGCTGCGACATAACTCTTTGAGGCTCGGAGGATGGCGGGATTGCCTATTACTGAGATTCAGAATCTCTTTTTCAGGGGTTTTTTGGCTCTCTATTTTTACATGTTGTTAGTAGCATTTGGAGAAAACTCGGAGACGGAGAGAACTAGTAATCCACAGTACATCCGGGCTGGGATTGATACTGGACGTTCTTGCCGTGGTTATGCCATTCATTCATTTATTGGTTATGAGCGTATGTCTAATGTTTTGCCCCAGTCCTCAGCTGTAAGACCATTGTTCAGTTTTATTGTTAAAATTGTTGAAATGCAGAGCCACACCCAACATCTCGGTCTAATGTTTCAGATAGTTTTCCTCCTCCTCTGCTCTCTTCTCCCCCCCCCCCCCCCCCCCCCCCCCTCTCAAAGCTAAAGTCCTCTGCCGTTCTTAAGACTTTTTAATGCTCGGGTTTGTGTTGGAGAGAGACCGTCTCTGTTGGGAGCATTACGAACGTGTTATGGATTATTAATATCACCTCCAGCTAACACTTCTGCAGCTCACACCCCCCTCTCTCTACCTCCCTCCCCCTGTACTCCCCAAAATCCTCCCTCCCCTCCTCCTGTCTCCCTTTCCCCTTGGCACCGCTCACTCTAGCACTCACGCCTCACAGCAAGATGGTTCCAGGTTGGAATCCCTGGCCAGATTGGGCATTGCCGTGGGGGGTTTGCATGTTGTATTCCCTGCGCCCTACAGGTTCCCCCCAGCAGCCCAAAACATGCCTCAAAGTATGATCCTCCAGCTGGCACTCCTGACCAAGTTCCTGGCTTTTTAGAATCAGAAATGTACAATTCATTTTTAACATAGTAGCAACTCTCAACAGCCCTCATATATTGAATTTATTAATCCATGAAGTCGGCTGTGGGGAAATATATAATAAAATAATTAAGTTTTTCTTCAAACATACGCTCCTCCACTTCCCGCAGTTGTATTTTGAGGATTTGAATGTTAAATTTGTGTTAATCTTTTCTGAAGAGACACACGCTAATCTGGATCAGACCAAGACCCCCCCGAACGGTCTCCCAGATGCACCGAGACCTCACCCCCATTGTGCATATACAAGGCCTGGGCTGCATGTGTTAGAACTGGTTTAGACCTGGTTAAGTCTAACTTTAGTCTTAGTTCCCTAGTTTGGGATTTGAGCGAAGCCTTTAAGTCCTAGGATAGTCTTGTTTTATCCTGGCTTTGTGTATTTTTGGAGCGTTCATATTCGTAGGTTCAGGTTCTCTGGGCTCTTGTTGGTTTGACCAGAAGCCTGCTGTATGTCCTGGTTTTGTTCCATAAGAATGAGATGTTTTTTAATTTCATTGTGGAATACAGCCAAAGGTACCAACTAGGTCTGTGCTCAATATATCGTATCAGCAATATATCGTTACGGAGTACGTGACAATACGTGTATTGTGAACTCTGTATCGGGATACTTATCGTGAAGTAGTTGGCAATGCCCAGCCCGATACTAACCCAATCATAGGAAGCACGGTTTGGCTAAGGTAGGCCTGTCATGATAACAACATTTTAAGTTTGATATATTGGGGCAAGAAGACGATGCGATAAACGATATTGTTTAAAAACATATTGTAATTTATTAAACGATAAGTCCATATTATTGTGACAGGCCATACGCTAAGTGCCACTTACCTCATAATGATCCGCGATAGAACAGGATCCAGCGTCACAGAACCGCTAAACCCGGGTTAACCCCGAAGTTACCTCGCTAACCCTCTAGGGCCCAGCGCTATGATCGCGAGATAGTGACTTAGCGAAGGTTTTGCTCCACTCTATTGTTTATACTTGTCCTCTCCGACTGTGCACCTTTTATGTGCACATCAGAAAGAGCAACAAAAACAATGACGCCATTCTCGCAGCTCAACCTTTTATTTATTTACAAAAAAACATTGAGTAAACACCTATCTACTGCAGGATTCCTGAATTTGAAACAATTGTTTTGTTGCCGCTACGAGGTGATTTCTCAACAAATACAAGGTTATCCCGAGACATCCTATTGTTGCTCCCCATCAGAGCCTATTGTGTTGCAGCTATTTAACATTTTTACGAGGTTGGTGCAGGTTCAAGATGCTGCGGTGGTAAACAGCTTAATGGAAGTTTGTAGAAGTTGTGGTCTGGCTGTGTTTCAGATTGTCTCTCATTACCCTATAGCCAAAACAAATAATAAAGAATGTAAAATTTGGGGCGGTTCTTGAGATACAGAGGTCTGGGGTCGGCCGTTTATCATTATAGAGCAGATCTTCCAATCTCTTCTCTACATCTAGATTGGTTTCCCCAGCTCAATTTCAAGCCATCCAACTTCAAATTTCCCTATGGAGACAATAAATCAACCCTTAACCTCGCTCTTGAAGGCTACTTTGGGCCATAGACAGGCTCTCGTTAAAATCCCTGTGAATAACTAGTCCTCAATGTTTTTAGTCGGCTCTTTGTTTCCCATCTCTGTACAGTGTGGCTCGGGAGTTTTTGGGTGTTTCCTCTCTTGATGTTCCTTTTGATGCTGATGTTGGTCCATCCCGGCGTTTCCATGGCGATCCACGTATCCCGGTAACAGTGCGGTGAAGGGGTTGCCATGGAGACGGGAGGGGAGACGGTTGCCAGCGGCGACCGGACCCCGCTCTGATACAGACTCCAGCAGGAGAGAGAGAGAGCGAGAGAGAGTGTGTGTGTGTAATTGAGTTTTGATGAAAAATTCTGTTTGATGTTTGAGAGAAAGAAAAGACTCGCTCTGAACCAGGCAATAATAACCTGCGACTAATACAGAATGAAAGGCCGGGGCTGAACTAAGCGGGGCTAAAACAGGGCTAAACCCAGGACGGAACCCAGATCAAACCGAAGACAAAACAGAAATAAAGCAGGACTAACTGAGGACTAAAGCAATCTGTCCGGGATTAAACCAGGACTGAACCGGCTTGTTAAGTTTAGTTATTTAGTTCAGTCCCAGTTAGATCGCAAACTGAGTGTTTCTTCAGTTTTGGATAAAGGTCTAAACAAACCACATACTATTTTGCATTTCTTGTTTCAGTATCAGCTCCCTTGTTGAGTGCTTTTAAACATGGGAGAACTGGGGCTGGGCTAATTTTAGAGGAACTTTTTCAGCTCCTATCCTGGGGTGAGTCCTTTTCAGTCGGACCAGGAACTCTTTGGCGACGGTGTTATGTTGTAAGACACACATGTAACACAAATACATTTGCATCACACCTTTCAATATTGAATTAGTTCTAAATTTTAATGCACAATCTAGACGCCAGTGAGACTCGCCCTCTTTCATTTTCGATGAGTGGAGCTCCTGTTTGCTTTGCGCATCATGAACAGAAGTGATAAAACTCTTTGAATCCTTATTTTTCTGTAAACTCCCAAAGCCTGGCCGTTGCACGCTGTTTTTCCAGCTCAATTGTGAATTTTTTGCAATAAAAAGTGCAATCTGGATATGCCTTCAAACACATGCTACAAGGTTTGTTTTGCTTACAGTAGCAGCAGTTTAGCGTCTGAATAGTTCAGTGCGAAAACGGCCAAGTAAAAATATGTGACTTTTAATTTGAGTCCAAGTGTCTCGGAGTCTTTATTAATATCCAGACTAAGTCACGACCAATAGGGCTCTTCTAGCATCGGGTCATTTCAGTTTAAACAACGGTGGTATTAAACAGCGTTTTTGCCTATAAATGACAGATGGTGTTCGATAAACTTTAGTTTTTCTCAGTAAATCCGGCCTAAAAGCTGTTGTTTGGTTGGATGTTCCATTGTGTCGGACTTACCACTTCAATCTTGTAAACTGAGTTCGTTTTTCGATTAGAATCGATGTCTGCAGATCGAAACACATTGTGTGGATTATGTTTTAAAGTTTAACGTAACTGTGCCGGACACATCAGGCTCTAAATTCTACCATTTACTTTGCTTAAAACATAAAATAAATTGTTAATCACATGTTTAATGTCATGACATGCGTTAGATGAGTCATGCTTTAGCTAAATCTAAAGCCGAATAAACTAGACAGAACGTCGCCTAAAAGCTTCTAAAACATTTTCTAGTCAACATTACGTTTAACTTAATTATTTCTCGAAAGACGAACATAAATGCGTGAAATTCAGCACAAAGTTAAGATGGATTATTGACGCGTACTAGGCGACCATTTCGCAGTTTGTGCACACATTCATCGAGACCAATTTATGTTTATATCGGACTTTTGGTAATGAAATTATATTTCATCACAATCCGACAATTATTCACCTTAATAAATACTCTAAAATCCATGCCAGTGATCTCCCTTTGTTTTCAATGAAGCGGAGAGCGTTGTATTCACCTCCGCTTGATTTGTGATGCAACATCGTAGAGCCCTATACTATAAGCCTGCACAAAGCTAAGTTAGCGAGGCAAATTCAGGACTAACCCTGGTTTACAAAGCTGGCTCACTTTCCATCAACATAGAAAGGAAAGGTTAACTGTAGCCAGATGATAACCTGCTTCATACCGCTTATTCAGAGGCTCTCAGGTCTGGGTAGTTCTTTCTGGGTAAGACAGTTATCCAGGATAAGTTAATTAGAAGTCACCTTCGTAGTATAGAGAGCCTACGACTGAGCCGGGTCCAAATAGGGTGACCTCTGTGGCCACCTGTCCCTCTTTTGGTGAATATTACACACCTAGTCACACTTTTTTTTAGTATTTGAGGTGGCAATGTTCAAAAGAGGACGTTAGATATGACCCCTTACAGGCACAAAGAACATAAACTACAGTAGAGACCAAGGTCTAGGTCCGGGTTGATCCGTGTCCCGACTCCTGACCCTTTAGTCTCTGGTCTTCCTGGTGTACAGTGGGGTATGTTATTCTAGAACAGGAAGTCCCCGCTGTGAGGAAGAATGACTCTGTGTTCCATTTCCTGTTTCTGCAGCAGCCTCTTCCTTCCTACTTCCTGTCTGTCTCTATCTTTAATAACTTGCGGCTCTGCTCCTAAAAGAGTCAGAGCTCATTCTTACTTTGGGCTTGGTTTAGTTCTTGACAGGTCCAGGTTTAGTCCTGATTTAGCACTTGACTTTTTTTGAATCAACTACATTTTCCATATCCTTAATTTTTTTATTATCCATTTTGAACTTGTCTTGTTCTCTTCTCTTGTCTCCTTAGTCACGCCAACACTGTAGTCATCGTTTTATCTGATGCCAGGAGAGTGTCATGTTGAAAATTGGACAGATGCCAGTGTGTCAGGTATAAATAGTCCCCGGAGTCCTCCATTATGTTTGGACACAGTTTTTTCCGCATAAACAAGCGCAACAATATGCACTGTGATCTTTGGGTTAAAGGGACAGGAGCTAACTACTTATAAAGCAAATTCAACAGCTGAACATAGAGTTACATGAGAGCCTTCACAAACATAGTGAGATCAGGGTCGATTTGAAAACATATGAAAATAAAACAAAAAAATAATGTATTTCTATTGTGCCTAGGGCTGGGTACCATTGTATTTTTTTTCAATACTTGGTTTTCGATACCGGAATGATACTTTTTACCAATACCAACATATTTGTCATCTAGAACCGTAAAACAGAACAGTAATGTGTGGAGGATATGCAAATTCGGGACATTTGTGGGGGAAAAATAGGGAATAAATTGGAAAAAGGGGGGAATTGAGAAAATATAGTATGAACAAAAAGGACAAAAATGAGGGTAAAAAATGGGAAAACTAGATCAAATTGGGGCAAAAATAATAAGAAAAAAGTGTGTACACTGTGGGAAAAAATGTGAAAAAATAGAGAAAAAACCATTGGGCAGAAATGGGAAAAAAATATGATTTGAACTGAAACAACCAAGTCACTTGCTCTAATGCTGTCCCCAAACCAACGGCATCAAGACTTGGACCTAAAAAAAGGTTCCTGCTTTCGACACTTTCAGTTTTTCGATACCGGTAGTACCTAAACTTTTTTTCCAAACTGGTATCGTTTAATGGTCCAGCCCTAATAGTATCTGTACCAATTTGTTTGATATCTTTAAAATGTCTCTTGGTTTGACAGAACGGTGAATAAAGTTTCTTTGCTACCATAGAATAAAAAATAAATGATTGAATGAATTCCCCCTGACCTGGACAAAAAAATCTTCCTCATTTGTTCCAGTAACTTTTAAACACTAGTAATCGACTAGGCTTCCTTGCTCAAGTGTCAGAAAACATAAGTCCTGAGAAGTCTTTTCAGACACGATTAAGCTGCATGTAAATAAAAGATGTAGACCAAAAAACATTTAGTTCATTACTTAAGGGGTCAAATAACAGTCAACAATCAGTTTTGGAGGTTGGGAGACCATCTTTAATAAGGCCTGCACTCCTCGAGACTGTAATTCCCAAACAAGGTCCCGACTCCTGTTTTTTCTGCCTCATTACGACCAATATCCATCTCCTCCAGGTTCGTGTTGTTGGTTCATTATATTTCAGTCCAAGCCAGACTCAGCACTGCCCACAGTTCGCCCCGTTTCCTGGCTCTACACTCGGTCTCGGTCAGAGAGTCTTAATGTGTCTGAACTCCGGTCATTGTCCCTTTAATTCGCCGGTGTTAATCCGCGGAGAACAGCTGACACATCACACACACATGCAGGGGAGGAGGAGGAGGGAGGGGTGCAGTAGGAGACAGTTTAGGCTCAGACCGGTGGGTGGGTGGTGGGATGGGCACGGGAGGGGGCCTCGGTGTGCTCGTGTGTGGGAGGGGTGCACTGCAAAAAAAAAAAGGAATATGCACTATGTTTCGTTTAAAGGACGTGGAACATGAATCTCGACTGGATTTAATTTTACGATGTGACCGAACACATGCTATCCACCATATGTTTGAGTGAGCTCTCAGTCGTCCAGGAGGTTAATTTAAGTCCTTTGATCTGCCATCTTTTACGTACTGCCGCTGCCATTCTCTCTGCTGTGCTGATACATCCACTTGTGAAGAGGCTGTTTTTTTTCTCAAACGTGATGTTCATTGCAATCTTCTTTTGACCGGACAAAACAGATCATCATATTGGTCATGTTTTGATCACTTTTTCATCGCAGTTTTGTCACTTTTTGACACCTATTGTTTCTTTTTCATCACTCTTTTGTCATGTTTTTATCGCTTTTTTGTTGTATTATTGTTACTTTTCCGGCACGTTTTTGTTGCTCTTTTGCTGCATTTTTGTCACATTTTGGAAGCGTTTTTATTCTTGCTTTTTGTTGCTTTTTCAGCACTCAGTTGTGTGTTTTTGTCGCTTTTTTATTGTGTTATTGTTGCTTTTCCGGCACGTTTTTGTCACTCTTTTGCTTTTAGATTTGGGTAAAGCCAAACTGGGGAAAGTGTGCTCGGTTCAGGTTGGGGTTAAGTGGTTAAGGGAATTCATCACATTTGTCTGTTGGTGACTCTGGCTCTTGTCCTTGGAGTGAACTCATTCGTTATCTCAAAGTGTTGACGACGATAGAATAAACCTTGCCTGTTATGCTACGATGAAGCTTCTCGGCTACATCAGCAGTGTAGGGAATAGAAACCCCTTTCCTTCTTGGTCCTGAATCCTGTCCTGTTTTTGTTTTTTTACTCATAAAGCCCTTAAATATGTAATATCATTGTAGGTACTGCAAGAATTGTGCGTTACACCAATTCTATTGTGTTTCATGCATAATATTTCTTTTGGATTTTATTTCACAATGGCAGTTTTTGTGCGTTTTAAAGAGTGATTTATTGTGCAACTTTATTGACTTTACCACAGCCAAGTTATTTCCCCTGTGGCTCCATAAGACTGTCTAGGTCTAACCTTGTTTTTTTCTTTTTCTGATTGCAGTGCCTCTGGATAACCCTTGTAACCTAGTTAGAATTGTACTGAAACCAAGATTAATTCTCAAATATTCATAACATACTGTATCTCTATTCTTTGTTTTTGTAGTGCTGCGGTGGATGGGTACGGTTATCTTAAGCAGAGACTGGTGCTGGGATGGGCGCCATAGTGAGGAGGGGGTCCATGGGCAGCTCAGATAGACAGTTTAGACAAGAGTGGGTGGTGGTGCTGGGGGGCAAGCATGTTGTATATACGGGGGGGGGGGGGGGAGTAACAGACGCCTGACTGAAGACAGCTGCACCACGAGACACCAATTATACGGCGCACACACACAGGCTTTAACGTCCATACGAGAAGACTTCCACTCTGTCTACAGGTCATCAATCACAGGAAGTGCTCCGGATCGGGCCCGCAAGATTAATCGCAATCGCAACTTGGAAGGCTGCAGTTATTTAGGTGATATTAATGTCCCTCGTGAAAAACAATATCCTGTGTCATATAACAGCTGCTAACTAGGTCTGCTTTATTTTGGAATTAATAGCTAATTGTGATTTTTCTGACAAGGATCTAGACTGCAATTATAGATACACCGATCCAGCTTTTCTTTTTTGTAGTACCGATACCGATACTTGGGGTCTACCTACCGCTATCCAAAGCCAAGTTGCCAACCAATTTTCTTAAATTGACTCGTTGTGAGTGAAAAATGTAATGGTCTTCTTTGAAAATGAGGTGTTACATCTCAAGGGGTTTTCTACAGAGGTAGCGATATTGTTTTTTCAAGGCTGATGTTGATACTGCTTTTTGGGGATTTTGATTGGCCGATGCCAATATGCACCGCCAATATTATATATGTATTTATGTATATATAATAGTCTCTAATCCTGTCCATGATGCTTCTAAACTGTAAATGAACATATCAGGGGCATAGGTCTGATTTATTGAAGACATTCATGTTTAGATACTTCAGAGGGTGCTCGTTTGAAAGACAAAAATCAGTAGATTCGAAAACCAAAAACGATAATAAGTCTATCTCTCTTATGGTTCTGAAATTATAATCATAAGTCTGCAACATGAAATATATGGGTGATGGGCTCCTTTTAAGGCTTGCAGTGCAAAACACTAGAAGTCTCTATCACTGTCGGTTCCAGAGATATCGGCCTTATACCGTCATTATATCAACTGAACTTTACACTATCTATCCGTGGCTCAATGACATGACTATAATGTTACATTTATCTAAACTCACAACTTAAAGAGTTCTGATTATTAAAAAAAAACGTGTGCATTACAAATATATCAGTGTATTTACTTTATAAGCAATTTCACAAACTAACTAACGTGTTTCAAACTTACTTCAATTAAATGTATCTTAATGATGATGTTAAAATTTATAAACCCATGGTCATATGCTGAACTACATTTAAAACCAGTTTTTGTACTGTAACATTAACCTGCCCAGGGACTACAGGTGGAAAATTAGCATTTGTTGCTATAACCAGGTACAATGCATCTTTCCTTTTGGTCAATGTTAAATTGTGCACTGTCCCTGTTTAAATAAAAACCATACCAAAAAACCATACCATACATACACACTTGGACACCTCCAACAGGGGCCAACATTATTTTATTACTTCAGGCTTATTTCTGTCCCAGTCTTCATTAGTAGACGCTAGCTTTAGCACACTGTTGCTAGCTGTGGTATTTTACCTGGCGATTAAAGTACGTTTACAGAGTGTAAAAGTCAGTGATTCAATTCTCCAGGATCAGAGCTTCAAAATGAGACATGTCCATATTCACTGAGATTAAGTCAATCAAAATAGTTTTTTTAAAATGGTTGTTCAGCGTCCGTTATTTGGAACCGATACCGGGCTTGTATTTTTTTGCCAGATCGGCTGCGATATCCGATACCAGTTTTGGATCGGTGCATCCCTAATTGCAATAGATAAGAATTCAGCTCACTTAACATGAGAGAGGAGACTGAAATATGAAATTGCTAAACTAGTACAAGATTCCCATGCATTTCAGAGCGTGTTTGCTGAGGCCTAAATTACAAGCTGTGCAGGTTGGAAGCATATTTAGACCCCATGGCGACAGAATATTGTGTCGTTTGCAAAGGATTGTCGCTGCCTAATTAACTGCCGTCTTAGTGATTGGCTAATGGCAACCTTTCTAATTGTGATTTCGATTCAACTGCGATTATTTGTGGACTCCGACTGCCAACCCTGTAATTCAGACCATGTTCTGAAATACAATTGTTCTGCAGTTTACATTTCAGTCTTCTCTCAGATGATAATGATCTGTGTATAATATGCATCTGAATCTTCATAAATTGCAAATCTAATCATAATTGCAAGCTCTATCCCAGGTATGCACTTCAGTAAATGAACAAATGAAAGTACTCGCTGAAACGGTTAAATCTAGTTATATTACATTTTTCTCAAGCTAGAAATGTTCCGGAGAATCTCTAAGTGAAGAAATATGCAATTTAATTACAGCTACTTCCTCGTGTTGAGTGCCTACACATAATGCACCACTCGCAAACATGATTTATAGACTATTTGCATCTCTCGATACCCATAAGAGTGAGAAAAGAATTGCTGTACTGTAAGTAATTACAGGATTAAAACAGCGTTATTGAGAGACTCCTCTGAACAGATTGTGCTAAATCTAAGTGGAGAAAACATGTGCATTGCTGGGTTCCAGATCCATGTTTGTGTATATTCGTTTGTATTCATATTTACATTATATTTGACCCAGGCTCACAGTGAGAGACAGAGCCAGCAGCTGCCACACTGCAGGAATCTTCTCATGTTCCACTATCAGCAACTGAACACGCTCTATGGATTTTATGGTTAATTCCGCTCACATTGAAAGAGGTCTAGTATTGAATGATATGATAAGCAAAACATCTTTACTGGCCTCTCCCCCCAAGGAGGTCCCGGGTTTGAACCCCTGAGGCCTTTCTGTGAGCTATGGGCGCTAGCTCACAGAAAGGCGAGTCACACAGTTGTCAGTCTGACCCGTGATAATTGCTGCTACAGAGGAAGCTTTCCATTAAGTCTCAATGAGGGATGATTGGAGAATGCGATAAGCCACTTTGTTTAATGCAGGAAAAGCTAAGACCTAAAGTGGACAGTGTGTACAGTCTGCATCTTAATAAGAGCCTTTTGTCAATCCCAACCGGAAAGTATGCACGGATATGAAGTGTTGCTGTGACAGTAAACTTCACTTCACAGACGGAAAGTTTTAAACCATGCATCCAAATGTTCGACAACTTAGAAACTTCACTGTTGTTGCCACAAAACTTTAGAGGCTGCAACTGACTTTTTGTATTTTCAAACCTTGACGAAGGGAGGGGTATTATTATTCATAATCTACTTTTTAGAGCTGTTTACCAATGTTACAATTAGATCTGATCCAGCTTTTTTTGCTTCCGATACCGATCCGCCGATATCCGATATTAACTGATACGAAGAGACTTTCTTAAAAGTGGCTGCTGTGAGTGACAAAAGTGAATGGTCCTCTTTTCTCCAGTTTCAGATCAAGAGTCTTACCACTTTTCTGTGACATGTTACACAGGTTTATCTATCTAACTAATGGAAAAACATAACACAAGGATCATTGGACTTTTCTACACTAAATATTCTTGGGTATAAGACATATACAACTCACATACAATGATCTCATTATAACTTAACAGCATTTCATAAACTAAAATACAAGCACTTTGCCACTGCAGTAGTGGCTATTTGATAATCATAATTTCTTTCCCAACTTTGACGTTATGTTAACCTTAGCATACTGATCTAGCTGTCAAGTGTCCGGGGAAACTACTGTATTTAGCCCCTCTTTCCCGCCATCTTCCCGTATTAGTTTTATCACGTACATTTCACGTATTATAATTGAATATAAAAAAAAACCCACTCCTCTGCCCCTCCAAACTGAACTCTGTCACTAGCCAGAGCGAGAACTGCCACCTGCAGAAGCCCGAGTGACAGTTGTCACGAGGTTGTGTAGCTCAAAGTCTCACGTTTTTGCCGGGAAACTACCGTATTTTGACCCGTCTTGGAGCTTGGTTGGGCCGGTGAGACGGCGGGCAACAGGCGCCGGAAAATGTCCCGTATTTTCAAATCCAAAACTTGACAAATGTGGTAGCCGATACCCGATATCGTATTTTTCCAGTATCGGATCCAATTATCGGATCCAATTATCAGATCGGTGCATCCCTAGTCACAATGTTTTTTTCTCATCAAAACCTTTTGAGATCAATATTGCAGTTTCTAATCAACAAAGTGTAGGATAGTGATTGAGATTTTTACCAAATACCTGCAAAAAGCATAACACCCATTTTAAATGTGAATTAAAACTCATCATTCCTAATGAATTCTGAACAGCTCGATTCTTCCCAAGTTGAGCAGGTTTCATTTATTTTAGGAACAAAAGTAAGATGCTGAATGCTTTTGGTTTTTCGCATTGTTGCTACTTCCAGGTTCACAATCACTAAAAATAGTTCATAATTCGTGCACGCTGGTTTGTATTTTGCCACTAATGTCTGCCAATCCAATCTACTACAAAGGGTCGAAATGGTTTGCACTCTGTAATGGGTGCAGCCCCGTCAGCAGAACCAATTTGGCCAGTTGTACATTTTTATGTTAATTCCTTATTGAATCATCCATTTGCTCATTTTCATTTTTAAAATCCCGCCTCATTATCTTTGACATTCCCCCCCCCGACCGCCCTAACATCACATGCCCCCCACCCCTAATACACAAAAACATTAAAAACATCCCGCAGCAGGACGTCCCCCCCGTCAGGTCAAAGGTCCCGGGCGCCCTTAAAGGAGCAGCACGCTCTAAAACGCCGCCAAATGAGCCAATATTTATGTCAGTCACTCCCGCGGTTCACAGATAATCGCGTCAGAGAGCGAAAACACACAGGATTATTATGACTCTATGAATGCGTAATGCTCGAATGGAATATTTCATGGAGCGCGCAGGCGGGGAGCACGGTTTGTTGATCGGGGAGACAGGTATTTGAAAGTGTTTGGAGGAGGGGATGGGGAGGGCACTGTGTTTAAAGGGGAAATAAAATGGCAGAAATAATAACTGTGGAACAGCCATATTTGCCGACGGTAATTGGTTGAACTCGACCTGAGAGAGAGAGAGGGAGGGGGGAGGAGGGGGGTCTGTAGAGAGTGAATGGGAGGTGGGGTGTGGTAGGGGAACGTTGTTCTTTGAAGAGAAAAGATGTCTCAAGGAATGAGAATATAATACACTATTGCAATGAGAAGAACATTTAATGGAGGGGGGGCAGGGGCGTGCCTCCGTGCCCGGGAATTTAGAGATTTAGATCGGCCCGTTTTCCTATTTACACGTTCTCTTTTCACATGGGCCACTGCACACACAGTCTGAGCCTGATACAACCCCACAATCAGCACCCACCAAGTTATGTAGATCAAGATATATATTATTTGTCCACATTTTATACCTTTCCCTTTTCCCTCTTTACTCGCTGGATCGGACCAACTTGAACTCAGAGGGGTGTTCTGCCTAAACACCCCTCAATGGCATCTCCCTGCCACAAGAATGAAAAGTTCAATGCAAAAATTCTTTCTGATTTTGATGCATCAGACATTATTTGATAGATTTACCTGACAATTACGCTTGTGTTAAATATATTATATATAACACAATTTACATCTGGAACAGCAGCCCGTACGTCCAGCTGCAGCCCAGTTAAAGCCTTTAGGCCTGGAATAGCACAACTGTGAGTATGTTATGAATTCATTATTTTATTCTGACGGGCCGGCCCAAAAGCACCATGACCAGGCGGCCCACCGGGAAACGTCCCGACTCTCCCAATTACCCAGCACGCCACTGCCCGTCCGTGTTTCTGATTGGAATACACTAGAGTTGAAGGATTTTTTTGAGGAAAGAAAATTATTGCAAAATACTAGAGGCACATTTTTTTTTTTTTTGGGAAATCCATGGGTAAATAGTACACAGCAAGTATTATTTTTATTTCATAAGGTTAAAGGGTACGGTTAAGGCATACTTTCTGATCTGCTTTCCATGTGCAGATGATGGTCCAGATTCGAGCGTCTGTAGCTGGAGGATTAGAAACTGGACCACACGGAGGAAACCCACCCAGACACAACTCCAAACAAAACTCCGCTTCGGGACTTTCTTTCTGTGAGCCAAAAATCATTTTACATGGCTTCCAAGCAACAGTATCTCCAACAGACAATATTGCTCACCTCACTAAGGCGTCTTAGTGTATTCCTTTATAGACAGGTGGAGGAGCTCTGAGCAGGAACAGCTGAGGATCAGGTCTGTGACGGAGCATGTGGGAGGATCAGGGTCAATCCAGGACACACTGTCTTTGAAACACAAATCAATTCACTGCAAAGTTCTGCTTACTTTGTTGTATCTGCAGACTTGATTGTACTTTGTTCTTTGCCCACTACTGTAGGAGCTAAATATAATGAACCAGGATCTTAGTCAGGAGCGTCTCATTGTACAAGAGGGAATCTACACACAGAAAAGCCCCACACAGTCTGGGAATTGAACCCTTGACCCTTTGTTTATGAGGTGAGAGGGCTAGCCCCTCGGCGATGTAGGGGCGCGACCAGACATTTCTCAGAGGTTCTCAACTGTTGTGGCGTGTGTAGAATCCTACATAAAGCAGGGGTCGGCAACTTAAGGCTCTGGGGCATAATCCGGCACCTCTAGGAAAAAACCTCGGGCCCACAAGATGATTAGGAGGAATAACATTACACATCAGAGATCAAACACCAGCTAGAGTGCTAAAGAAATGCTGAAAATTGTGTCAATTCCAATACATTTCCGAGGGGGGCGCCTCCCGAACCCCCTGTTAAGTCCTATAAAATGTTCAACCTTGGGATTTGGAGAAAGTGGCACTTCTTTGGGCCACGATTGGGAGGTTCTCATTAAAGGGACTATACATAAGTTTAACCACAAATAAATGTATACACATTTAAAATGTCTTCCTCATACATGCTCCAGCAATGCCCTGGTGAGTAGAATGAGCCCTGGTCTTTTCCCCGCGATTGCCTTTATATGCTGTAAAGTCACTTGAATAGTCTATGCTCGGGTCGAACAAGCAAACAGCGTAATGTGTAATGACGTCATGCGCGTTCACGCTCAGCTGTAGCGTTAGTCGAGTCGAGTCTGATCGGCGGAAAATGTTGAGAGAATCTCTCAAAAGACCCGCAGCTTATTTTTGCTTGAAAGGTAAAAAATTATGACTAAATACGTGGAGGAAAGTTTCTGTTGATGCGGTGTCCGACTGTCCGTGCATGTTTTACAAACTTCACTGAAACTAGCCATAAAATAATCATATTTGGAAGTTACCAAAATAGTTGATCTAATAGTTTTATACCTACAGAGAAGTTGTGTAGTATTAGTAGCAGACTAGTAGTGTCAGTAATAACTGTGCTGTACCTACAAAACATTTGAGTAGTAACAGTGGTAATGGTGCTGTATTTACAATGGCAAAAATAATGCTGCTAATGTTAGCTTTTCTTGGCCGCAAAATAAGCATGACTGTTCACGGATTTATAAGTAGGAAAACGAGTGCCATGTGCCGTTTACAATATAGTTTACGAGTTAGCTACGCTAACTTTCTGCGCAGGGAATTGAAGAGACGATTTAGGCTTTCCCTAGTAGCATTCCTACCAGTGGAATTATTTTATAATTACAATTAGGCCTGCGTTTATGCATACAAAGTATACGAGGTTTTTTTCTCCTCCTTCAAACGTTAATTATTTGTTTATCTGTATTACTTGGCTTCTTCACTCGATTCACTTTGCTGCATTTGCTCAAGTATCGCATCTTATTCACTCTGATTTGGTCTAAATATCAAAACAGTAAAGTTTCTTACCTCAGTTGAAGTCATGCCTGCAAATCTGTAAATTGACCAGGACGGGACTGTTATTTCTGGTGCTCGTAAAGCCTGAGCGTCTCATGCACGAGCTTATCATCGAGGCTGCAGTTACGTGTTTGGCCTGAGGGGGCAATTGCGAGCACAAAACTGTCAAACTCCACATAGCCCCTTTAAGTGCATTTATATTTTTAAAGTTTAGTGACAAAATATAAATTTGAATAGGATAATGGGTGGGCCAGTGCTATATGATATTATATCGTGCTGTAGTTATAAATAGATTAGATGTTTCGACAAATGATTAGGAAACTAAACTGTGTTAAACTAGCTTTGTTTTGGTGTTTGGTGATACCATTCCCGCATATGTTCCTCTGTGTGTTCTCCACTTTGATGCGTTTGCACTATAGCCTCAGATTAACTCAGATTATCTGAATGAAGTCACTCTTAATCTGCGTCTGCGGTCATTTTAACCTAGATTAACCCATCTGACCAAAAAAAAAAAAAAAAAATCCAGTGGAATATACCATACTTTTTTTTATGCTTCAAAGCGTGACCGGGTGGAAAGAGTGGGATTAGAGCTGACGAGTCGGAGAAAGCGCAGAGCAAAAGTCCGTTATGCGCGGGATTATACATGACAGTGATATTGTGCCGTTCAGACAAAGATCGACCCAATTCACAAATCCTCGTGTTTCAATAATCTAGATTTAGGACGAGATTACACGGATCATGAAAGGTGCCCAGAACAGAAGACAAAAACATGTGTAAGCATTTTGAGGAGGGCGGATTCTGATTTGTCTTTGAAATAAATGAACAAATATAATGAGCGTAAGGGACTGAAATTGTACTTACTGTGAGATCATTTTCCCTCTAAACTAAAATGATTGACTGTGCAGCTGTTTCAGTGTACCTTTGATGTACTTTAAATTTCTTAGTGTTTTTGTTAAATGTTTTTTTCTAGATTGATGCGACACTAAGGGAGTCATTTATCAAGACAAGTGGATATGTTGCCCCTATGTTACCATTTGAAATTGCGTATATTTCAGAACTAGGACTCCAAATCTGATATGAAAATGAGAGAATGCTGCGTGAGTAAAAAAGAAAAAAAGCTCAAATAATCATCAACTTTGCGCATGAGTTTAGTAAATGAACCCTAAATGTCTTCTTTGACAGCACTAAACCACCAGCTGCTTAAACGTATTCCTCAAAGACACAACTCTTTTGTCAAAACCTCCAACACTTTTCATGGTTTGCACACAGTTCCCAAACTGTCTCTTTGTCAGCACTGGGCACATTCTCGCTTTCTGAACACATTTCTCATTCACAGCTCACATGATGCGGAAAGTGAATACATTTCTATCTGCGCTGCAGTGATTGAAGTGTTTTGCTGTGCAGTGTGTTATGTCTGCTCTGTGTGGGCACACAGTAAGAACAAAGTGCACATTTGACCTGAGGGAAATGGGTGCTATTAGTCAGGAGCAGTGTCCTATCAGTTGAGTAAACTCATTCTTTAATAAAAAATCTATAAAATAAAGAGACAAGCAAGGTTTAACTGTACAGTTTTTCGATTGCTACTGTTTGTTGCTTAGTAATAATTTGAACAAAAGATAACTCACTGATTCTCACTTCTTATCATATGCTTTAACCTATTAACCCCCTCATGAACCAAGCACATTTTCTCCAGTTTGGCATTGCCCAAATCTAAAAGCTTCTTGATAAAAAGCATCAAAAATAGAGACAAAAACAAGAAAAAAACGAAGTTTAAAATGTAAGAAAAAGTGACCCAAAAATGCAACAAAAAAGATGAAAAAGAACGTAAAAAAACTGACAGCACGGCAACGACGCAAGGAAAAAGTTCCCTTAAGAGCAGTTTTGTAGGTCTTAGCTTTCAAATGAGGTGTTACACTGCCCTATTGGCTGTGAGCTCTAGTCCAGAAGCTTTTAGATATGGGTAAAGCCAAACTGGAGAAAATGCACTTGGTTAAGAGACACTTGAAGATCACGTTCCTTTTCAGACTGAGCATGGACTGGCGGCAACATCACCTGTTTGACCTTCGACCTCACTGTGACTCAGCCAGCGGACAGTTCCTCAATCAGACGGTTACGTACGCTGAACACAACATTCAGTCCAGAGTCATTGAAGGACGGGTCCAATGAGAAACTTTCCTGGTTTATGTTAAGTTACTAGGGCTGCACATTTTCAAGTTTTTCATTAACCGTTAACCGAGGCACTTAGCGGTTAATACTCGGTTAACCATTAGTGTGCGCACTAACCAACCCCCACCCCCCCGCACGTGCTGACCCCTCCGTTACGTTAGACTGACAGACGCGAAAGGGGTTTTTCATTGTTAACACCTTTATTAAATGGCTGGAACACATTTAAAACTAAATTAATTTATAGAAATAAAATGCAGTGGTAATGACAGAGCAGTCAAAGTAGGTCACTGACCTGTGTTCACATGGCCCTACAGTATTTTTATTTATTTTTCCTGCAGTCATTTAGCCCGCTTTTTTTTTAAACAATGTGCAAAGAAACAGTAATTCATGCGTATAACAACAACAACACTTATCTCTCCACCACGTTTTAACAATAACGAGAAAGGCGAGTTTTGTGCCGTTAGCTTACCGAGCTACCTCCTAAGTGATGCCCGGGTGTCGGCTGTTGAGATGGTACAACAACGAAGTTGAAGTATATCTAAGCACTGCAATGCAATACTTGCATTTTGATTCGTCATTCTCGGTTGTAAAGCGCTCCCATGCTGTGCTGTTTATGGCCCGCTTCATATTAATAAGTTAAACTAGCTAGCCATGCGCAATGACGGCTTCTCGTGAACAAATGTTTGGGAGTGTTCTGGCGGTCTCTGGTGGTGCAAAAATGTATTACAAGTATTTTCAATGGCACGGCAAATTATACACGCCAGTTAACCGAGCAAAATGCTTTTACTCGGTTATGCAATTTTTAGCGATTAATCGGTTAACCATGGACATGGACACCCCTATAAGTTACTCAACATCTTGATAGAATGCGCAGTGTTGTTTCGGCTCATATCTATTTCCGCATTATTAACAATCTCCCGTCTTTGTTTCCCCGGGGCTGCGGTTAGTAGAGATGCAACATTTACCAAAGCTGTTCGTATCATACTATCGCCGCAGGTCTTGTTTTTGTTGTTATGTGTAAATATATTCAGGGCAGATTCAAATGAACATGATGTAACTTTTGGAAACTCAGACAGATGCTCTACAGGGCTGCCTCCTTTCTCTCGATAACCACACAGAGCATTACCTTACACTGACAAGCGTGGCTTTGCATAAGAATGTGAATTTGCTTTATTTTGTTTCAGTTTTAAATTAAAATGATTACAGTTATTGAATCTCGCGATGTTTAACTCATATAGTGCAGCCCAATTGGTGCTTAAAATGCCTTTGAAAACATTTTTGTTGCGTTGCATTACCCCGTCCCATACACAAGCGGACACGTTGAGAACAGCAGTGAAGGCAACATGAGTGAAAGCTCTTTGCACTAATAATGATTTGGTATGGCTCTGTGCATCGGATGTTTCATGATGCTATCTTCCGAGAGTAACCACTGCTTCCTGTCTGTGTTTCATTCCTATGGAAAATGAGTGTCTTGTTGAAATAAATAAATACCTGAACAGTACTTGGCAGAAAACATGAATTTGTTGGATAATTGCTTACACTGTGTTAAAAACTTTACTCTGCATGTAACTCGTAGGTACAGACAGCATCGCGTCATACAAGGGGGCGTGGCCTCGCCGAGGGGGAAGGAAGTATGTTTTGGGAAACACAATTTTTCACTTTTTAACATGAAGCATCATGTTAGCATTCGCCGTTATTTAGGTCATTATGGACTGACAGTATAGATTTTTCCTCTCTTTGTTTCCCCCCACAACTGCTTCAAACATGACCATAATGAGCGATTCCAGAGATGCCGTCTGTATCTATATGTTTGTTAAGTGTGACGTCACACACAGTAATAAGCTACTTCCGGATCCGAACTGTTGAGAGCTCCACAGATAAACACAGCAAAAAATACAAATTTATCTGAATCTCCTGCTGAAATAACAACAGATAAAAGGCCAAAAACAGTTTTACACCTAATTCGAACAATATAGCTCATCATTCTTCCAGGAAATATGAAGATATTTTTATATTTAAAATAAGCCTTCATTGTGTATGGAAAAAATAATTAGATTAGAGTAAATGTAATATTTCTTTGTGATCAGATGTTTAAAAAGAGCCTTGTAGTCGGCTCTACAGCAGGTTAAAATCAGCTATATCCCATTATAGTGATTTGGGCTAAAGTTCCCTTGGACCGGAGGTGGAGCGATGACATCATCACTTCACGTATTGGTGGTGAGTTATGTGTTTAAAATTGTAGCTGTTTTAGCCTTGAAGCTTAAAGGCTAATGTTAATTTGACGCTAACAAATGTTAAAATAACAACACCACTATCTGAAATGATTTGTATCAAACACACTCGGCTTGACGTTTACTTTAGCTTTCTTCGGTTTTCTCGTTAATTTACGTTAAAATGTTGACTGGGAGTGTTTCTTGACCCTACAGTGGCCAACAGGAAGTTAGCCTAAAACATTCCGTGCACAGACCCCAAGTCTCAGATAATCAGACTGGCCTCTTATTGAAATAAAATGAGGAGTTTGTCTAAGCGTAATCTTGATGACCCGACTGATGACTGATTGTCCATTTAATTCAGCGGATGTATTGTCCTCTCCTGTTTGGACACTCATTTTTTCCTCTTGATTTGAGTACAAAATGTGAATATGATGTGTGGGGCAGATCACAGGACAGTGCACAGAGCCTGTTTGTTTGGGTGCAGTCTATCAAACAGAGGCCTATTCATACAAACAGGAAGTACACCACACAAGAGTCCACAACACTGGGCTCCGGCGGGGTCCAATGGGTCCAAGACTGTGGGGTTCTGCTGGGGCTGGACCAGAACCAGAACTAGATCTTTGGACTAAAGTGGGACTGAAGTGGCTTATGTGAATGAGAAATGTCACGTGACTTGTTCGAGCGAAATGGAGGGAGAAAAAAAACCTTGATTTATAAGCTATTTATCTAATGTCACAGTAATGTCCAATGGTATATCAGATGCTGCTATTCCTACCATTAATAATAGTCCCTCGCTCTTTGGTTCGAACCAGATCTGAGTTGTGAAATGAGCTGGATATTTTTGATGAAATAAGTTTTAAAAAATTCGTGTTCATCGCGGTCATTTTCCTTAAATGTCATTGGGGCGATTGTTGTCCAGTTGTCTGGAGCAGTGACGCCTTGGTGGGGGTCTCTGTTACTGAATAGATGAGAACAAATGAGCGTTCTGTTTTCTTCACAGTTGTTGTGTTTTGTGAAAGTCTTTCCCAGTGCTTATATTGTCTCCAGAGGAGCTCCACTTTATTAGAGCCTCATTAGCTCTTTAACATCTGTGAAATTGGACACAACCATTAATCAAACAACGACAATGACGGACCAATCACAGAGCAGTATGCAAACCAGACGCGCCCCATAAAACTACAGGACTGACACCGGGCCAAACAGGACTAAAGCGGGGACACATTAAATCAGGGCACATTAAAGGGGAAAGAAACTATAGCAAATTATAGCGCAGTAATAGAGCAGTTTGCAAATGAGTGAGTGTGAACTGTGATAAAGTGGATTGGAAATGGATTTGTTTTTGCTTGTATTTGAAACTAAACTTGGACTAAGCTTTAACTTAATTAGAGTCAAGCTGAAAATGTAAAACAGCAACCAAGGAGAGAAACTGGCCAATCAGAGGCGGACCTAGTAGAAGACTAAACCGATTCTTAAACTAGAATTAAACTATGACCTTGGCCAGATTAGCATATTCAATCAAACCCCTCCCTTACATTGTCCCCGCCCCCCCTGTCACTCAAACCTTCATCACTACGGTTACGCGCTGACAAAGTGTGTAGAAAGCAGATTTACGTTCAAGACTCAGGTGGTCCCAGGACTGAGGGACCAACAGGAGAAAGACCCCACGGACCGGACCAGATCCGGATTTTGTTTTGGTCAAATTAAAACTATAAATACTGTTGATTTAGTGTAATGTGAACAGGGCAGTTTGCTTTTATCTCAGACAGGAGGTGCAGAGGCAGATCACAGCGGCCCCGGGGTCCTAAAGCTGGAGGGGCCCCGAGGGAGTGGCCTTTTGTTCAGGTCTGTGGACACTAGGACTACTGAAGAAATTATATTTTTATGTTTTTTTTTTTTTTGTACTGCCGCAGATACTATTACTACTACTACTACTACTACTACTACTACTACTACTACTACCACTACTACTACTACTACCACCACCAGGCTTCTGAATCTATTACTACAATAGACTCAATAGAACAATAGAAACATGATGCTAATTTCCTACGGCAGTGTCCTGTCTATGTTTTAAATCCTGTGGTGAGTTTTAAACAGTGTGTGGCAGCAAACAAGCAGCTGTTGGATAATTACTGACAACCAGTGGGTAGTGTTGCCAAAATCTTTACTCAAGTAAAAGTAAAAAGTACTTGGAGAACGTTTTACGTGATTACTGAGAAACTGTTTGACCGTAAACGTTCGATTTATGTTTCAGTAGTAACATAAATGATGAGAAACAAAACATTACATAATATGAACATTTTTTATATTTTTAAAGATAATCACATAAAAACCATATAGAAAAATTAATTATGAAGAATTACGAGTTACTTTTCTTTTTACTCAAGTAAAATTACAGATACTGGATGCAAAAAACTACATGTAAAAGTACAATTATTTCAAAAAATTACTTAAGTACATGTACTTGAGTAAATGCTTAAGCTAAAGGCTAACATTAATTTGATGCTAAAAATGGTTGAAACAGCACCACCACCTGAACTGATTTTTATGAAACACACTCCGCCTTACTTTAATTTAAAGAAACTCCACGTACATTTGTAACTAATAAATAATATTGAAATACAAGCATTTATTTTATTTGTGCGTTTGCTGTGAGCGGCTCAGCTCTCCTAAGACATGACTGTAACTTTACCGGGAGCGGGTACATCTCCAGCTCGTCTCCATGGAGATGTGACTAAAAGCAGTAGATTTTAATAAGTTAGGTCCTCATTCAAATCCATTCTTTGATCACCCGCTGCAGTAATAACATATTCTGTGTCTCATTGGGAGCATGTTTTCCGATGATGGCAACAGTATAGTCCAAATGTTACACAGTGTGCCTTTAAGTTTCTGATTTTTAATCACATATTTTTGATTTACGTCAAAATGTGGACAGGAAGTAGCTAGTCTTACTGCTACTACCACGTTTTTTTGTGTAGTGGAATAATTGAATCGAGTTGCATCATATTTCTAGCTGTTTGTATGTACATTTACTTAGACAAATACTTCCCGTGATTATTGAGAATCGGTTTTCTGATATCCAATTTTAAACCCTGAGTGACAGCAAAGACACTTGTCCTTGGCCTACATTCCTAATCACATGTGCTCAATACCCATCAGGCAGGAATGATGGTGAAACAAAAACATGATGGACGTAACATGCCTTTTGTATGCATGGACACATAAGAGACGGGTTTCATAAAGGCAGCCTATTTTGACCTTGTGTATGAAGAGGTATTGGGGGAGAGGGAGCGGAGGCGGTGGATGCCGGGGGCCTCTCGGAGGGGGCTCCTGAGGGCCCCGATAGTGAATGCTGTTAATGACCGGGTCCTGAGTGTCCCCTGAGACAGTCTCTCCACCACATGATGGAACAGCTCTGTCCAACCATTCATTATCATTAAATACACTGTGGACAAGTACAGTCTGGAGACCTGGACAGAAACAGGACAGTGCAAGAGCTGAACAATGACTAAACCAGGGACTAAAACGGGACTTGGAGGCTAAAACAGGACTATGGAAGCACTTCAGGATGAAACTATACGGCTCCGGGTTGATAAAAAAGAACTTAAGAACTATCAATGAGTTTCAAGAGCAATAAAGAAAACATAAAATAAAGAGTGGTGGAAATGGGTCTCGCCGCACTTTGAATAATGAACAAATAAATGATTTAATGAGCTTTTATTGAACATTTATTTATGGTGCAACTGAGCGTGTTCCTACAAATGCTGTTATAACCAATGGCTTCCCGGACCTGTTTGAACTGAGCTTTCAATCCCCATGCAAATGATTGGTGAACCCAGGCCCTATGTTAAAGTATAGCGAGGTATGACATGTCCGTTTCATGGAATTTGTATAATTTCCCGTTGTTTCTCTTATGACAAGATGATGTTTAGTGGATGTGTATCCAACTCCACAAAAAGCAGAAACTTAACTGAATATGATTTGGCATTTGGATCAGAGACCACTTATAAGCTGATTCTGATCTAAAGTTATTTCTAATAGATAGATCGATAGATAGATACTTTATTGATCTCACAAATGGAGAAATTCAGTTCGATGAAAGAGCATCAGGCAGCTACACCCAGTCAGTGCGCCCCACTCTCTTCAAGAAATTACAGTGGAGTTAAAGCAAGTGAAAGCACATACACGCACATTATACACACTGAATGACAAACACATTACGCGTGGTCACCGCGTGGGATTTTTTGTTTGGCACAAAAGGGAGTCAGGGGGAGGGAGAGTAGTGGGGTTAGATTGAGGCAGGCTCAGAGGGAGTCTGTATATTAATGAATGATTTCTAACATGGCTTGGACATCACCTAAATGTTGTCGATGGGTTGACAACAGCGGCTAAATGCTAACAGCTATGGGAAAAATACATGAACTAGCTGACAGACTCTGAAAACTTTACCGCACTAGCGGACTTACGTTCGGATCAAACGCTGCTTCTCCCTTTTATTTCAATTCTACTCTCTTCTGTTCTGTTCAAAAACATTCCAGACAAAGGTTTTCAATACGACTGTTGTTTTAGTGTTGAGGACGTTTCGCCGCTCCACTCCAGGGGCTTTGTCAGCAAATAACGATCTTTCAGCAGCAGACTGAATTTGTGCCGATATGGTAGTGCAGGTGACGGCTTGAGAACAATCAGATCTAAACCAGGAATAAATCAGGGCTGAATTATAGTAATAAAAACGTACTAAATAAAAGCAGAAGTTTGGAAAAAACATTATGTTAAAAATGCTAAACGGCTTAGAATTGAGTCCGCCCGATAATGACTTTCTGACATTGTGCAGTTGATGGTTTAGCCCTCCACTCCCTATTGTGGACGGAACGGCTTTTTATCAGACAAATTGTCCGCTTGTGGGTAGATTGAATGTTATTTTTAGCTGGCTCCTTCTCGGTGCGTGGAAGGTTGAAGACATGCTTCACTTTGCTCGTTCTGCTCGGACTGAACCCGCGACTCCGACAGCAACAGAGGAGTAAAAAATATTGATTTTGTGCAGCTACAAAGGGTCAAGGGTCAGAATAAATCTCCATTCCTCAGAACCACGCTGAACACGGTTTAAAATATCTCTGTTTGTGGTGTGCTATAGTGCCCACATGGTTCAGTTAATGTGCATTAATTATTTCTGGCTCTCTCCGTTAACTCTGCGGAAATGTCATTACGTAATAAGTGGGAAAACTAAAAGTAGCGATTGACATTTATAATTAGGTATAGTTGCTTCTAAGGGCTGCACAATATGTCACAAATCTCAAAATCACGGAATCACGAAAGGTCAGTTTAAGACTGGATTTTCAAATTTGCTTGAAAGGTCAAACATTTCATGAGGTACTTGGTATGAAAAGTGTGAGAACCTCTACTTTTAATCTGGAGCTGACTGATGGCTCCCAATCTGCGCCCACAGCTCATCAGACCTCGACGATCTGACGAGCATGTGTCTTAGTAAACGTGGGCGAAATGTCCTCTGTAACGTTTCCTCACAGAAGCATGCTCTGCAGGGACGAGGGGCCACCAGCTACCCAAATGCAAAGTACCCAAATCATTCCCTACAAGACACCAGTTCTATAACTGTTCTGGGTTTAATCACTTTTCATTAACCTTTTTCAGTAACGGTGTGGGTGGTTAACGTGGCTACCTTACTTTCCCACCCCGATGGCTTCTGGGTAGGGGTGGGCCATATGTACACTGACTGTGTAGGACACAGGGGCGGGTGCTTAAAAAGTAAAATTAAATGAAGGATGTAAACCGCTTGAGTAGATCATATTTGCGAGGAAATGAGTGTGCCGTAAAAAAAAAAAAGTAATTTATATCGTCAAATATATATCGTTATCGTGATATTTATTTTTTATATCGTGACATAGATTTTAGGCCATATCGCCCTTCCCTACGTCTAAGGTGCTCCAGGACCAATTGTTTTGGAGGGTTTCTGGTAGGCTTTCACTGCTGATGGGTCCGTGTCCATGGTTACATATATATTTCATCCAGAAACCCTAAAAAAAACGTAAATAAACTTGGTCCGGGTGCCAAGCAAGCATGGACTCAGACCTGAACTTAAACAGCCACATCAAAGCAATAACATCAGCAGCGTTTTACCATCGGAAAAACATCAGAGGAATAGTGTCAAAACCAGACTTAGAGAGATTTGCGTATCCATGCGTTTGTCTCCAGCAGGTTAGACTACGGTAACGGCCTTCTCACTGTTAGACAGCTGCAGTACATCCAGAACGCTGCTGCTCCAGTCCTGACAAGAACCAGGAAATATTACCATATTAGTCCAGTGCTCTGGTTTCTGCACTGGCTTCCTGTCACTCAGAGAATAGAATTTAAAACAGCTCTGCTTTTCATGGTTCAGCACCAAAGTACATCTCTGACATGTTAGGGCCGTATGAACCATCGCTGGCCCTGAGAACTTCAGGGAGGGGTCTCCTGGTGGTTCAGTTTAGTCAAAGCACGAACAGGTTTCAGTTTCATGCAGCAAAAATTTTGAACAATTAAGCTAACCATCCATACAGCCACTTGGTCACTAAAACGTCAAATTTGCGCGCATAAAAAGTTGCATAATGCTTAACATAATAATAACAGAGATATGTTCCATTAATTTAACAAAAATCCTCTATAATTCATTTGTTCATCAATTCGGAAAACTGAATGTTTGCACATTTATAAGGTTTTTGATCAAAGACTGATTTTGAGATACAGTACATTGTATTAACTTCTCGTGAAATGGCTGTTGTGTCACAATAACCCAGTGACAATAATTAAGTGATGTATTGTGCAGCCTTATGCCTAAATTTTGCTTGCTAGATGAAACATTTTGTTAGCCATATTACATTCTTGAATATATGACAAGCGACGTACAGTTTCATACGTTGTAATCCATATTTATTGCAGCTAAATTGAAGCAAGCAGCAGTAAATGTGTCTCGGGGTAATTTCACAGCTGGTCTCCTTCTGCAGCCCCAGTAGAACAGAATGGAATATCACAGTATTGATTGTGACTGGTTAGACTGCGCAGGGGTCAGGGCTAACAGGAAATCGACATAAACACTGTCTCAAGGCTGAATATTCCCCTAAACATGGCAACCTCATTAAAAGAAAATGAACGACTACCAGGGGAAATTAATGACTATCGGGCTATATTCACGCGAGAAATGGCGATATTGCAGGTGAATGTAAACACAAGTTTTTTTTTTTATTAATCATTAACTCAAATATGTATAAAATGGCTTGTCTAAAGAAATGATATATACATTTCAGGATCAATATATGGAGGTGTGGAGAAATGCAGTGCTTTCAAAAACGGTGCAAGACTCATCCAAGTGGTGTGCCGTACATAATCAGTGTAGGATTGAATCCAAAAGCGATCAATAATTGTCGACCCTGATTGGATTGAAAGACACAGGATACAGGAAATGGTTTATGTGTTGTAGCGATAGATTCTGTAAAAATAAATACCAAAACAAAACATTCCATTAAAAAAAAGAAAAAGAAAATAAATAAGGGTGGAAGACAAGGAAGAATGTCCATTTAAATCCATTTAGTGTTTTTTGTGTATCTACCTGGGTGATTGGGATTTATTCATTTAAAGAGACACTGTGTAACATTTTGGATTATACTGTTGTCAATACAAAACAAGTGCTAGGTTAGCTTTGGGTATTTTAATGAATACATTTAGATGAGGACCTAACCTATTCAAATCTCATACTTGGCTGCCTTTCGTCAGCATCTCTATGGAGATGTCCCACTCCCAGTAAAGTTACAGTCAGGTCGTACGAGAGCTGAGCTGCTCACAGCAAACACACTTTTGTCTGTTCGTTCATTTCTTAGGATTTTTTCCTAATTTAAAAATATCTATAAGAAAATAAATGCTTGTGTTTTTAATCTCTTTGCCAGGTGAAATGTTACGCTGTGTGGCTTTAAGGGTTTAAAAGAATGACAGCAGCTAATCAGCACTGTGATAACTCATGGACATAAAACACACAATTTTACATTGCAGATTTATCCAAAAGTATTTTCTTTCTTGTAAAAATGTCCGCACGATGGTCAGTAGTTGGCACGGATTAGCCTCCGTCCTGCTTTTGAACTCTTACTATTTCAATTTTTCGAAAGGTTTATGATTTAGAATTTTTTATTGGATTTACTCCAAGCACCAGTATTTTATTAGAATATTATATAATAATATCGCTGTAATATTGTATCGGCTATGATCTGGTTACTGATGGTCCATTTGTCCATCTGCAATTATTCATATTAATTTAGTCTTCTCTTAACAACCTGCCCGGGTACAGCCAAGTCTTTCTGTTTGTTTCTTTATTGCAGCTCTCGATGTTAGTAGCAGCTATAAAGCAGGACAGGTCGGACTCAGGTTGTGGCATTTCCTCGGTTTCCTTTTGTGATCACAGCTGATGTAGTAGCGTCTGGATGCCTCTCATCGATCTCTGCTGGTCTGATGGATGAGCTGTGTCCTCCGCAGCTCATTAACCAATCGCGCACAAACAGGAAGTGATTCATGATCTGACCCCGCCCACGACCCCCGACCCCTCCCCCGTCACGCACCATCTGCGTAGGTGTTAGTCAGTGGATATTTAGAGACGCACTTCACCTGCACGTGTGCGTCTTAATGTTTTGTATTCTGTTATTTGACCTTTATTAGGCCGGGACAGTCCCACTGAGATTCAGAGTCTTGTAGTCTTTTATGTATACTTTACTGTTAGTGCTGTAAATTGCCAGTATTTTTACTTTTAGGGGGCGAAAAAAGGCCCGAATGGGACAGAGCGCTGAGTGAATGAGCCGAGCTCAAGTGTGTGCAGGACGCTGGAGGCTCGCCGCAGCTCCGCCCTCATTACATGATATGGACAACTGATAAAACATTTGGGCATTTTTTAACCACGAAATTGATTAAAATCATAGGAAATCCCAATCATCTTAAGAGAAGGGATTTGTTTTTATAAAGTTTATTGTATTTTTTTATTTTTGTTTTTTTTCTCCATGATGACTGGTGAGGCCTGAGATTAGCATATGTTCAAAGTAGAAAGTACTAATCCGTTTTAAAAAGTAGCTTAAATAATAACAATTTCAAAAACAGAAAAATTACACCTGAATTCACTACCCGTACGACAACACAACGGGGACAAACCTTGTTCCCCGTGGTGACCCAGTGGCATTTGACAATACATCTGCACATCGCCACCTACTGTTCTGGAGTGTACATTGTGGCTTATGAAATAAAAAAAATACACATTTTGGTGCTTTTATAGAATAGTAGTGGAGTAAAAGTAACAAGTTCTCAACAAAAATGCTACTCAAGTAAAGTACAGATCCAGAAAAACTCTAGTTAAGTACAGTGCTTCAGTCAATTATTATGGTCTTTTTCCTTCTTTTAAAATCCCCCACGTGGCACTTTAATTCCAGGGTTCTTTTATCAAACGAACCCAATCCTAACCTCCACCCGCCGTATGCCACCGCGACAATAATATCTGAAAGTAATGTGGCTTTTATATCTTTTTAATGAGATATTTTTGGGGCCTGAAAGGTCATACGGCGTGTCTGTTCCTGATGGCTGTCGCTGGCAACTCGATTGACTCCGGTGCGCTCTTTTATTACACGTCCAAAATGTCACCGCTTTATCAAATAAGGGGTCATTTTCAGCCAATCACGTCTCTCCAGTCCTGACACCCACCAATCAGACTCAATTACAGGGGATGGAGGTTGTGGGCCGTGATAAGGCTAACGCACCGTCATTATCGCACGGGAGAAGAGACTGGTTTAAGACCTAATTTTAGGCCTAAGTCCGGGTTTTAGTCTTGGATCAGGTTTTCTCTACACTCTGCTGATGAAGTAAAACTAATTTTAATTCCTCCGTGTACCTCTAACATAAGCCCTATTTGCTGGCAGCGCATTTTGGACGACTACAAAGCCTTCCCTCCCCACTTCGACAATCAAAGTGGTTTCGAGTCAACAGCTTGGCGCTTCCCCACATCTCTCCAGTAATTCACGACATTTCTATTCAGAATCCAAACATTTACAGAGTCTTTTGAATTTGTATCAGCTTCTAAGGATACTTCGAACAGACACTTTGAAATTCCCGCTGGTCTTGTGCCTCTCTTTCCTCTCAGACAGTTTCTTTCTTCACCTTTATTTTTCTACACTCTTTCTCTCACTTCTCTCTTTCCCTTTATCCATTTCTCCCCTCTCTTCTCTCCTCTCCTTTCTCCCTCTTCATGAACAATAACGATTTGCACAGACACAGTGTTGAAAGTCAAGTCTCTTTTTCTTCTTTCTGCACTCCTCTACCTCCTTTATCTTTCCTCTCGCTCTCTGATATTATCGTCGATGAATAAAAACTAAATGAAACCGAAAAGCAGGGACTAAAACAGCCTGAACTTTCAGGGACACCGTTTGAACGAGCCTCATATCATTTTAAATCACTGCCAAAGGAACGGGTTTGTGCTTTGTCCATGTAGGAGAGGCTCCACAAAGCAGTGACTATGATTAGATATAATATTTAATGAATGTGAAATTAAGGCGAGACACTGCAGGTGTACAGGGAAAATCGATCAATGTAAAGATATCAATTTTAATCTGTTGCTTTAGGTTACTGATGTAGATATGAGGAAAAACAAGTATTGTTGTTTTGTTTAATCTTTTCATATAAAAATAAGGTATTTCATGCTTGGAAAAAGCCAAAATTGCCCTTAGATTTTCAGCAACGGAATCTAAATGATGGATAGACCCGGGGTTTAAATTCATGGTTTTATGTTAATGCTAGATTTTGTCCACAGAGATGTTGGATCTTTTTTAGGTTTTGAATAAGCTACATATTTCCATCCATCCATCTTCTTCCACTTGTCCGTTGCCGGGTCGTGGGGGCAGCTGTGTGAGCTGCACAAATCACATTGCACCAGCCCCTATGGCTCCTCCTGCAGGTGGTGGGTCCACGGAAGGACGGCCTCATGGTTCTAACCGGGCCTGTTGGTCTCTCATAAGGGGCTTCTGAACCGCTCTTTGTCTGACCAGTCACCTAGGACCTGTTTGCCATGGGAGACCCTACCAGGGGCACGAAGCCCCCGACAACAGAGCTCCCAGGATCATTTGGGCACTCACACCCCTCCACCACGTTAAGGTGGCGGTTCCAGGAGGGGCTACATATGTCTTTATTCATACACATTTTTACTTGAGCACTAAACATAACACATACAGACGAACAAACTACAGACGAATAAACAATGGCAAAGCAAGGTATGTTTATTTATACCGCGCATTTTATACACAAGGAAAATCAGTGCGCCTCAATGCAGAGGTATGAGTAAAATGATGTCGTCCTAAACAGATGCAGATTGTAAGAAACCTATCACGGGTTGCCAGATGTTCTGGAAAAATGACAAATTGTCCTTCAACAGATATCTTATCTTCTCCCGGCGTAGAGTATTGGATAACTCTCGGAGCTACATTATAGCGTTTGGTACTGCTGGTCAGAAGTATGTTTTTTGCAGTAATGAGAGAATAGATACAGACGCCGTCTCTGGAATCATCCACACGTGGTCATGTTTGAAGCAGTTGAGGAGAAAAAACAAAGGAGAGAAAAAATTGTACTTTCTATAATTACTCCAGAACTACATATAGTTTTCTACCCAACAAAGATACAAAGGCATCGAGAGCAGCAAAGTAGTTCAACAGCCCATAAATACTTAAGCTCTAGCTACTACTAGCGTTTTTCCGCAAAAAAACCCCACATCACATCCATATGGACCTGATTTACACTTGACTTTATTGGTGTGATAAAAAAAATTATATTCCACCAGAAAACAGCTAAAAAGAGTGAAAAATTATGTTTCCCAGAAGATACTTCCGCGCCCCCTTGTATGACGCAATGCCGTCTGTATCTATAGGAGATAAACTGACAAAATGTTCTAAAAGTCTGAGATGTTTCAAGGATAATTAATAAAGGTTCTGGTGATCTGGTAGAATTAAAACTTCTTGACAATACATACATCAGACCAGTAGCTGACAGGTAAAAAAGGCATGGAAGAGTGTTGCTTTAAAGGACTGACATTCATCCCAGGTCGATGAGGCATTCGGAAAAAATTGTATGAATCTTTAATTTTGAATAATGAAGTCTTTAAGTAAAAATATCTGCAAAAATTCTAATTTCCCCTTGTTTTTTGGTTCAAAGCTTAATAAATCTGGCAAGGAATTAGATATTAAATAAGAATTCTTCATCTCGGTCGCTATACAAGGATCACAGATTTGTCAATATTTCTCCAGTTCAGTTTTAGACAAATCTAAAAGCTTCTCGACTGGAGTTTACAGCCTATATATAGGCCAGTGTAACGCCTCATTTGAAAGCTTAGACCTACAAAACTCATCCAAGATTTTTCCTCGCATTGTCCTCCCTTTTTTGTCGTGTTTTTACTGCTTTTACGTCACTTTGTTGCATTTTCATCACTTTTTTTTGCCATTTTTGTCACTCTTTTTTTGCTGCGTTTTCATCCTTTTTTACGAAATAAGCGAATACCAGGGGAGCAGTTCTATCTCTCCCCCCTCTCTCTGAACGACAGGGGCGGACCTCAGCCCTGTCTCCTCTTTCCTCTCTATAGCTGTAATTAAACCGCAAGATAAACCCTAAATTATGTCACTTTTTTTTTTTTTCTTCTTTTCTCCCTGTTTTTTCCTCGTTAATTAGCGGTGGTTGTCGTGGAAACCGGCTCGTTCGACTCGCTCGCGCTCTAAACGTTTGCAGAAGTTCACTCCGAGGTTAGACACGTGCAGATTCATAAAGACGAGGCGGGTTCTGTGCGGGAAAAATCTGGACCGACCTCCTTCAACAGATTGTCTTTGGTTTGTGGGTGATTTTCGCAAATATTTCAAAGCGAACGGCGATGTAGAGTATGCTCGTTTTTATCCGAGCACATGTTGTATCTTGGTGGTATAGTGTTAAAAAAAAAAAAAAAACTGTTGGAAAAACATGGCTCTGGTTCTGCTCGTCTCTGTGTTTTCTATTAACCAGCAATTGGAACGGCGTCGTCATGGGGTCGAAATATGTTTATGGTCCAGAAAACAGGAATTAGCCGATTTTGATGGACATTTCTGTAAAAGTTCTGTCAACATTACACAAAGTTTTGCTCAAAAGTTTCCCATCGTGTCTATTTTGCTTGTAAATATCAAAATTGGCCTCCATTTGTCTGTTTACTGGAAAATATACAGATCTTTGAAAATGATAAATGCATCATAGATGTTTTTTGCATTTGTTTAAATGGCATTACAAATCATTGGATTTGACTTGCTGCTGCCTGTATGAACGCTGGTGTGTGAACCTTGTATTATATTAGCAGTAAGTATTTCATTGTTTGAAATGTTACTCCCAGGACATGTTTACATGTGCCAGGCGAACTCAATCTTGATTTTAAAAACCGGATCACAAACCTCGTGTCAATTTCAGGTTGATAGTTTACTACAATCGTGCGACTCTAAGTCAAACGCCCTGGATTTGATTGATAAAAGTGAGAACTTTTGTTTTCTCGCGGTACCAACCCACCCCGGTCTGAAACCACGGCTTTTTCCCTGGACCAAAAGGCTCCTTTAGGTCCACATTTGGAAGTTCAGTTCAAATGCCTACTTACTTCACCTTATGCTTAACTCATGAGCAGATCTTTTGCTGCGTGCATGTGACATTTAACAGTAACAGAGCTCACGGTTAAGATTTGCTGTTAGCCTTTTCAAAAGCTCAACATAGGCTAATTGCCTTTATAGTGTATCACATTCATTCATCTTTAGCAAGCGTTACAGCGTTTGTCTTTTAACCTTAAACCTTAAAGTGATTGTCTGGACGTCTGAATGTGAAAAGTCACTCTATCGCTCCTCACTTTGCAAACTTACACACTATCAGTTTAACTAGAGCCTGCAAAATTTCATAATTCATCTCCTCTCCTCTCGTATACAGTAGGTGAGACCGTATCAGTGATGGCCCGAGGAGGGTGAGGATCCGATTCGCTGTAATTCACTTTAAGCTCTTTTGCGGCTGCTGTTTTGATCGGAGTTGATCAGATTTGTGCCGTGTGTAAACCTGATCTGAGATAGGTCCTTATCTGTGGAGAACGTGGTGGAACATTAACAACAAGGTTATTGGCAAAGTAGTTCAGAAGAGAAGCCACCAGAAGAGAGATGGGGATTGCTGTTACTTTAACACCGTGGCAGTAAAATAAATGGTATAATTATTTTAAGGATCATCATGTGGAATCGACCTAAAAATGACTCTTTTACAGATCCTGATATTGTGCTCCAATGAAAGCCAATTGTCTGATGACTAGTTTGGACATATCCTCACGTTTTTCAATTTGCTTTTTATTATACCAAATTTTTTTGTGTTATTTTTGTTTTTGCACATTACAGTGTCGTTCTCTCATTAAAAACGCACCGGGAGCTCTGTTTCGGGCTCCCGGTATGTTCGAAACCGAGTGTCAGTGTTGGGGGTAATGTATTACAAAAGTAACGAGTGACATATTATATATTATAGTTTTAAAGTAACTTGCCCAACACTGACAATTGTCGGCGCCTAGCTAGGCTAACCGTTAGCACGTCAAATCTTTTCAAAACAGATCAACTTTCTCCAACACTGACTCATGATTGTGCCTCTGAATACAGACTCAGGCGCTGGTTGTGAGATTACTTTTGCAAATGAGTAAATTGCGTAAGTGCTGACGATTGTGCAGAGACACAGCTTCCTCACACGAGCTCCCCCTGATGCCCAGGAAATGGTTTCCTCACCTCTGGATTTCTGGCAAAGCTAATCCTTTCTAGAGATTAGATTTTAGGCCCGAGCTTGACCTGACATTCGGGCCGAGGTCGGGCTTCGAGTTTTTTTAATGAAACTTTTTTTTTGTATTAATGTCGTTATAATATCTAATACAAATCCATGTTATAGGCTCAGTCTATTGGATACAAAATGTGGTTATACTCAGGGAGGTGGTGCAGGTGCTGTTGTGTTGTCACGTTTAAGCAGCATGATCAGGCTTTGATATCGGCGCCACAGTGAACATCGCTATTCCCTCTATCTCTCAGGACAGCGATTCATTTAGAGTGGATAAATAAACAGTTTGGTTCCTGTTGCTGCGTAAAAAGTAGCTTTTGTAAATGCAGCGCCTTGTTTATGAACAACGAGGCGGAGGAGGAGACAGAGACGGCAAAGAGGAGACGGAGACATTGAGCTGCGTCTTGGGCACATAACCTGCCCCCACGCCGCGCACATCTCTCGGCCTGCCCAGGTCCGCTACTGCTGCCGCCGAGTACCTCTCACACACGGTGCTGCTGCTGAATGCACTGCGCAGATGCTTCTATCCGAGCCTAAATAAATTACGTTGGGTTTGTTTCGGGCTCGGGCCGACAATTCAAGTTAATTGCTTGGGCTCGGGCCGGGTCGGGCTTTAGGCCCGCGGGCTCAGGTCGGGTCGGGCTTGATTTTTTGGGCCCGATCTAACCTCTAATCACTTCATCGCAGAGCACTGGCAGCAGAAGCTTCACTGCAGCAACACATGGTCTATCCCTGAAATATTCTCTTCTAGATTGATAGATGGATAAATACTTTATTGTCAGATCCGAGGATCAGCAGTTGAGCAGCTCCATATCAACACAACATACAAAGACATACTGATATAAAACATTTCACAAAGACATGATAAACAATTGTCCACTCACCATGGCACACTTTGATTTTATGAGTTAAGCTCATTTAGTTTCAGGATGGACAGATGAACAAAGAGTTCCTCAAGCTGACCTTATTAAAGCGTGGCACACGGTACCGCCGCCCTGTTGGTAACAGCACATATTCAGAGTTCAGAACATGGCTGGGGTCTGAGGTAATGTTCTTAGTCAGCCGCAATGTGTTGTTATGGTACGTAGCCTCGTACTGTCCATCCACATTGACAAAATCTACAGCGAAGGGGACAGTCTTGAGGACAAAGCTCTCAATGAATCAGGAGGTGAAACCACGGGAGATTTTGTGTCTGTCGTTTTAGATCAATATGGCATTTTCTGATCAACAAGAAGTGTTTGTGATTATTACCAAATACTCGCAAAGAGCATAAGGACAGTACTGGGTCAAAGGGGGTAAAGAACAGGGAGAGACATTCAGCAAATTGACTGGAGACCTCAACTGCTAAACTATGGACAGCACCTATAAATGCACTTGTATTCCCTGTAGTAGAACCAGACAACGTATTACTTTACCTCATTATCAGGCAGACTCAGGCATACTTTTGCATTCGATCAATGCGAGAGGTGCAATAATGCGCCCTGCCCTTTATGAAGTGCGGAGGGTCCCGTCTGTGAAATGTGATCTGCCCTGCAGAAATACCCCCTGGTAAAAATAGACAGACTCCATGTGGTCTGATGGAGGCCAACAATCCTGGCTATAGCATGTGCGTTAGCCAAACTGCCACGCTGTCTAACCACGTGTCTTTTTTATGTTTTGCCTGCAGTGAACTCCTGATGAAGACAGCTGCTCCTCTTCCTCTCCTCCACGCTCCACTGTGAACAGGTCAGAACTGATTTTCCAACACTTGAAGAGTTCGGCAAAGTTCGTATTGAAGGAAAGCTGTTGATGTTGTCATATCTGTATATCTATGCCCCTCCCATTATATTCTGATTGGTGGCAGTGGGATTGCTTTTCTTTGATTTTGTATGAGTCAGTATTGTCAATTATTATTATGAAGACTATACTAGAATCACTCCATTTTCATTGGCTTTTACAGTTGGGCAGCTATGGTACTATTCTATTGGCGCAAGGTCGGTAAATTGTTTGTTTAAATTGAGCGCTCGGTGTAATACAAATAATGCTGTTGTTTTGTTCTGGCTCATTAATGAGTGTTTCTGCTGAAATGATGCCGTAAATGCTTTGTGTACCGATTTCATAGCTGGCTGTAATGAATGACAGGCCGACTTTTGCGAGGAAATGGCTTCCACTTTTAAGTGAACCGCCGGAGATTAACACAGATTGGATCAACCCCAAACTTGTGGGGAGATAAGTTGGTGGAACCCTTGCTGATTAAACTCTTCTCTTGGAAATAAGACCCAAGGTGTTGAAAGAAGTACAGCCTGCCCATCAATAAAGTTGCAGCCATAAAAAAATGTCTCACACTGTAATACTAGCTTTGATTATTTACAGCACACATTCGCTGTAGGCATCGTTTAGACACGTTTCTGCAATGTCACAAAATGTATTTCCATCCAGGGTTGCATCCATTTTTTTTTTGACTTGCAATGATGGTGGGAGAGTCTTGCCATTGAGCAAAGCCTTGTCCAGCAAATCCAAAAGATTAGATATGGGGTTAAGCTCTGGATCCTGTGATGGCCACTCTTTCACCACAAGTTTGTGTTTCTACTCCGTCCAGCTCATGGCCATCCCCAGTCCTCTGCGCTCTCTCCTCTTCCTGTTGCTGTCCAAACAGAGCAGTTATTGTCCTCATTATTATCTTTTTGCAGTTTGTATCCGTCCTTTGTCAACCCGTGTTCTGTTCAAACTGTTCAGCAAGTATGGGATTCAACAGAAGGTATTCAGCAGTAGTATTCAAGAGGAATCTGCATTTCTGTCACTCCAGTCCCTCGTGAGAACGGGGGAAGGCGCAGGAGTCTAAGAAAGAGCCCAGAGTCCTTTTCACTGACAACTGAAATGTGCAGTGAAATACAGAGAATAATAATATATTACTGTATGAAGCTGTAGATGTGAATGAGTTGATTTCTTTTTTCAAGCTTTAAGTTTGGGTGTATTAGTGTGAGTCATATTTTTGCCTCTTGAATATATATCGACCTGAATAAGGCAACTTTTCTTTTGGTACACATTCTGGAAGAGCACCTGCACTGATCCTAACACCAGTGAAGCATTCAAGTCCTCCCGTCTTTTTATCGTTTTCAACACGTTTTTTTCATCATTATTTAATACCGCACTCCTGCCTACCGCACGAAGATGAACTCCACGCTCACATACGTATGTGGTTTAATTGTCTAAGACGGTGTCAGTTCCTCCCAAGCCTCCATTTTGACACGTTCCCGAAGGATAAAGGGATTCTGCATTTCCACATCATTTAGACTGTGTATCTCAGTTCTCCTGCTGCTCTGTTTCCTCAGACAAGATAATCACCACTCTCTTCTTGCGCTTGCTTTCAGCCCGGCCACATGACTGAGTGGGCCCTCCCCCTGAGTGAACTCTCTTCAGTCTGTCTGACCCCCCATCATTACAGAAGACCCCCCTCCCTTGCTCTCACACTCACACACACACATATAAACACTTACACAGAAAGCGCAGACCTCAGACTCGCGGACCCCCCATATATTCACGCTCGGCTGGTCCTCCCCCATCGTTTATCCTGCGCTTCCACGTCCCTAACAATCCACTCCCGCTCACTTCCTCCGCACTCTGGTCTCATTTCATTTGAGAAGAGATAGGCAACACAATCCATTACCGTTCTTTACAATCCGACACGTCTACTTAGTTCAAATCCGTGTGCCACGTCACAAGGCTTTTGGACTTTTAAGACTAAATAAAGGCATCAAAGAGTTGACATGAAGGCGTTAGCAGAAGCATTAGCCACCACACAGTAAACATCTTTGGGTACTTTTCCCAACAATACAGCTCAGTATTAGCCTGGTCTTACCATACCCTCGTACTCATCACGAACAGAGGGTCTGGATCTTCACAGTTGAGCTCCGTTTTCAGGTGGGAGGGGTGAACTCCTTTTAAAGTTTGAAACGATTGTATCGTTTGCCGAACCACTGGGGAGTAAAGCCACGACATCTTTGCCAGCTATGAAATTCGCTCCGACGTCAATTTCTGGATATTTGGGAGCCGATCCAGAACAGATTGAAGAGCTTCCTTTACTTTCGTATCCGCCGCCATTGCCAAACTACAACCAGCAAATCCGGCGCAAATGCTTGACGTCACCTACAACCACCGCCTCCCTCATGAAACGTGATCAGATCAGACCCAGACGTAACATGTAGGGAAATGATAATTTACCGGAGTTTACGGATGGCTTAGGCCAGGCTAGCTTGGTATTGGATCGCCAATATTACCAAATGATAGAAACAACTGTAATTCCCTATATTCTAATCAATTAAGAAGTAGATACTGTAGCTGAAGGGTTCATTTCAAGTTGTTGAGCTTTTATGTTCTTGTTCCATACCTGGAGTTGTGTTACGCCTACTCTTCAACCATCCTCGTCTCCAACCAACTAATTATTCAATTTCATGCATCTAAATATGTGGGATTGCAGTGATTTGTCTTGCTCAATGACACAACGGCAGAAAGCACTGACGGCAAACTCTGGATTGCCGCACCGTGATTTCATAAAGTTGTGCTTCTCTTCGGGCTCTGATCATGTCATTACTCAACTTGCCTCAATTGCAAACTATGTCTTGCTAATATCTGCCAGCTATAGTTTTTAGCCTTTCCCTCGATCTCTCTCTCCCTCTCTCTCGTCCTTGAGTCTTTGTTTCTGCTGTGCTGTTGTAAACACTTGCAGAATAATGGACTCTTTTCTCTCAAACCAAAGCGTTTTAATAAAAGTCGCGGCGGCGCTCCCTTCGAGAGCTGCTGATGTTTGAGGAATCAATAAAGATCCACACTATCAAAGCAGGGCCTTGAACACAACCTGGAGAGGACTTTAATGCAGGGATCATGAATAGAATTGTGAGGCGGAGTTGGGAACACAAGCGCAGAGCCATTGTGAAAGAGTCATTGACTTTAAAAAGGCATTTTCCCTATTCTGAACCGTAAACAAGAGTAAGAAAAGACATTCTGATATGGGAGGGATTTCAGTGATGTGAACCTTTTCTTAACTGT
This sequence comes from Proterorhinus semilunaris, assembly GCA_021464625.1. Classification (NCBI taxonomy): domain Eukaryota; kingdom Metazoa; phylum Chordata; class Actinopteri; order Gobiiformes; family Gobiidae; genus Proterorhinus; species Proterorhinus semilunaris. Next base: position 28,937,779 of record CM038347.1, on the reverse strand, counting down.
TCGCAGCCTTCAGTACGACGCTATTTAGCTTCTTTTTTTAAATTATATCTGGTGTGAAGAAGTGTTTGTGAATGTTTCATTAGCCAACTGATATAGCATTAGCCGTGTTGTTTACATGAGTTTATAAATAGTACTAAATAAAAACAAAAGGTGTTGGTGGTGGTGGTTGTTCTTCTTCCTCCTCTTCCTCTCCTTCCTCTTCTTCCTCTGAAAGAAGGGCTTTTAATTCTGTTTTCAGACATGGCTAAAAGCTGTCTGTATTTTGACCTGTTCGTTTTAGTTATTTCCCTCCTCGCCTCCATATCGACCCCTGACTCTGGCGTTTCTATGCAGCGGGCGCCATCTTGAATCAACTGCATTAACCTTTTACCACCCATGGTCCCGTCTCAAACTGGGGTTAACCTGTCTCTCTCTGACCCGCTTTATAAGGACTAAAACTGCTTCTTTTATAGAACACCGCCGCTCCCAATCGATCCCAGGAGGAATGTTGTCCGGTTTAGAAATGGGAAAATGTAATGTATGTGTAGGCAGATAAAAGAGGGGACCAGTTTTAACCTTGGTTTTGTCGTAGGACATCACCAGTGGATGTGTGTAGTAAACCGATTTCTAAACAGATTTTTCAGCAATGGAGCCAGCAAGTTCCAGTTCTGCTTTACCCAAATCTAAAAGCTCAAAAGTAACTTTTTGTCACATTTTCGCTGCGCTTTTGTCACATTTTTTTAAAGTGTTTTTGTTGCTTTTGTTATTGCTTTTTCATTCTTGTTTTTGTCGCTATTTTGACGCTTTGTTCAAGAAAAGTTTACATTTGGGTAAAGCCGAACTGGAGAAAATGTGCTCAGTTAAAGTGGGGGTTAAGAGGTTAAATCCAGGTAACATGAGGCTATAAAAAGTAAATGATACAATCTTGTGGTTTAACTGTCTTTGTGGACTCCTATAGTTCTTATTAAACTAAAGTCTATTATTCTGTTTTTGTGTAAGTGATTTTTTATTGAAGTGGATTAAATCTTTACTGCCACATGGAGAATATCGTGAAAGCAGTCATTTGTGAAAAATGTTGATTGTTTAGTGAAGTCTGAATTGGACCAATGATCGCAAACCTAAGTTTTGGAATCTTCGTTACAAAACGCATAAAAAATGTCTCGCACCTGATGAATCGGGATGTGTGTAAGAGTTTGTGAGCGCTAGAAATTGGTCAAAAAGAAAACACATGGCCATTGTGGAGGGTGCCCAATGCCCGTATTAAGTACTGTTCATTTTGTGGGGAAAAAGTACATCATTTCATTCTACAATCCAAGTATTTTCATTCAAGCATACCAAAGTATCAAAACACAATTCAGTCAGCAAGATTCTTTTTTGTGAGTTTTTGTACATTCTAAAATAATATCCATCTGCACTTGACTTTATTTCATGCTCCAACTGATAAAGAAAAAAACTGAAAAATAAAAAGAAAATATTGAGAGATAAATTATTAACGCATGCGTTGAAGAGAATAACAACATCAAAGCTAGGATGAGCCCTTGCGCCCAAATATGGTCAAACCCCCTGCAAACTCATACATTTTTAAGGGACGATTTCCAGATATTGAAATGTTATGTATTTTTAATTGTTTGGGGCTGGGAGGGGCTGCCAAACATAATGTCAACAATGTCCCACTAAATGTTCCGTTTGCCATCTGTCACAATGTTTTAGAAAATATAAATATCTTATCAGGGGAGATTGAACTCCTCATTATTTTATTATGGATTTAAGGCTAGACACTGTATGTAAATACTGTAAGTATTTGAGGGATGATATTGGCATTAATGGATAGATCTTGGTTTATTTTGACATATTAGATGCACCTTTTTCCCAAAGCTATTTCATTTTTGATTAAAGCAATTATTACTGCATTACTCTTAAACCTTTGGTGCAAAAACTGTTGATGATACAGAGAAATATCAAAGATGTCTGTTAGACTTATCTATATTTCTCACAGTTATTGTTTCACCTCATCAAATGCTTTTACTTTTAAACAATTACGCAATATTCAACAGATTATTGTTTCATTTTAAACTCACTTTCCGCCTGTTCCACGTCTGGAGTGTTATTGACGTTATTGTTCTGATATAATGGAACACAATGGATTCACCCACTCACTCCCACAGTATCCCAGATCAGCGCTGCGCCCCCAGCTTCAGACCCTCTGAGGTCCCACTTTTCAATAAAACATGAGTACCGGGCTGGACCCCTCCCCAAGACCCCCTCCTCGGTCCCGGCTAGACCCCCACAACATACACTCGGACTGGTTTAGACTTGGGACTATGACAAGCGCTGCTGGTTTGGTCTTTGTTCTGTTTTTAGCCCCTCATCGTCCTTGTTTAGTCTGTAAATTGGCAGCAAAAAATTATGATTATGATGATGTTCAGTCGCAATTCGACCTGTATCCGACCCCACAAAAAGCATAAACTTAAAGTGCATGACACGTTAACAAGATTTTTGCTAAAACAACACATTTTTATATTTCAGATTTTTGTGCACATCTTTCTTTAGTTTGACAATTTTTGTGACGTTTAAGTGACAGGAAGTGACATAGATAGAGGCAGAATGATGAAGCATTTAGCTCAAAGGCCACTTTTGTACACTCATTTGTATCTAAGGTAAAATCTCAAAAGGTCTGTATATTCATGATTGATTTCTGACTAGGCTTTGACCTCACCGGCCTATAATGTGGTCGATGGGTTAACAACAACAACCAGGGTAAAGAAAACTGACAAGTTTCCTTTCTAGCCGGCTCGCTAACCCACACACATAAGGATCGAATGCCGCATTTCCTTTTTATTTCTATGGTAAAAACCGGTACAGCGAGTTTGAAGGAAAATCGATACCTGGTGAGTCTTCGTTTCAGCTCAAATAAATGTGAAAAATGTTTTATGGTTCAAGATAATGAATAATACCGTTAAGGTACTGAAAACAGTATTGTATCGGTATCGTAAACCAAGGACCGTTGGTTTGAGGAAAAAAAGATGCAAAGGTACCCAGCCCTAGTCGTGTTTCAGCCTGGTGTTTGGTCTGTCTGTTGAATGAATGCATTCATGCTCAGTTCGTTCACGCACATATAAACACCGCACCCCCTCCCAAAAAAAAAACGTTTCCACGACAACCAGAGGATGATGTTACTGCGGCGACTCAGGGAGGATATTACCTGCTGTGAACTATCAGCCAATCACATCAGACATACTCCTGACTTAGACAGAGAGGGCCTATTCATTACTTTCGACTTGTTGGGGTATCTCGACTTTGATCTTGTGTGGGCGAGACACTGCATTTATCTTTCCTCTGTGAAGGGGGGTGGGGGTGTTTGGAGAAGCTGTTGGCAGATTTTGACCGCTCCTGCAGACTGTATTTTTATGTTGTCTGGTTGCCTTGAAGTAGACATGCTGTATCATGCATATTTGTGGCTTGTAAACCAGGGCTGGGACAAAATATCGGATCCGATCGCAATACTTTTTGCTGCAATACCAAGTATCGATACTTTATCAAGTATCACAATACTTTCAATACTTGTGTTTGCAGGCATTTTTATCCTGCACTCCTTTGTTTTCCAGTAACAGTGACACGTTGCATTTTGTGTTCATGCATTTTTCAATCTTAACACTTCAATAAAGGTCAAATGGCATTCGCTTTATAAACTATGGACACATGAATGTTTTCTTTTTACACATTTTAAGGTAAACATTTTACTTATCACAATCTCTTTCTGTATCACAATACATGTCGGGTCGCCCCCTGAGTATCGTGATACATATCGGATCGTGACAAAAGTGTATCGTCCCTGCTCTGATGTTAGCCTTTGGGCCAGCGGTCCATCCCCGAGCTTTATCCTCCTACACTAACACATTTGTTGCGTAATTGTAATTGTTTATGTAATTATTGAAAAAAAAATTCCTTTCGCTATTTTCATTTTTATTTTCGCACTATTCTAAATATAGGAGGGGGCTCCAAAAACCCAGCCACACTGCTAGCATGAACGAACTTCAGCCCACGCTGAAGGCTATGGGGTAAGCCACTCCTCACTTAGTCCATCGCTATTCGCTACCGTGTGCGGCACGGTAGCGCAGCGGTTAGTGCTCTCGCTTCACAGCTAGAAGGTCCCGGGTTCAATTCCCCCCCTGACGGGGCCTTTCTGTGTGGAGTTTGCATGTTCTCCCCGTGTCTGCGTAGGTTTCCTCCGGGTACTCCGGTTTCCCCTACCACCAAAAACATGTACAATAGGCCCGGATGAATGGTGTGTGTGAATGTATGGTGTTGGTCAGAGGGACCGTTGGCGCAGACGTGTGTAGTCGCGACAGTGCTTCTGTCAGTCTCCCCCAGGGGAAACTGAAGCTACTAACGTAGTTTATCACCACCGAGTATGGAGTGAATGTAAAATGCTCTCATGTAAAGCGCTTTGTGACTTTGTCTGTGAAAGGTGCTATATAAATAAAGATCTTCTTCTTCTATGGTTTAAATGCCATGCAAGCTTTCATTGTTAGCATACAGCCCCCTAACAAATCAATGAAACCGTAATATACTGTTATATGCTGTATATTTTGAGTGGACTGAGTGGAATCATTTAAGAAACGCATCCTGCTTGCTATCTAGTACATAACAATCTACATGAAACCTAAGGCTTTCAGCAGAGACGGGGTCTGTAGAATTGTGTGCAATTTCGCAGGCTCACCCCCCTTGAGCCCGCAGCATGAGCCTTTTCAACATCTGTATATCGCAGTGAAGTCTCCAAACTATACCCCAAATCAAATATGCAGCGATGTCACATTGGCTTTCACATCTCAATATGTCAAATGATTTCAAACACAAGTCTAAGTGTGTCTTCCACGTATTTCCCTCATTAGCCCAATTTCACAGCGAGTCGAACCCTGACAGTAATCTATGCAGTTTGGGCCGATGATTATTCTGATCCCAAACCCGCCTTAAACTCTCCGATACGAGGCTTAAGTCAGTGACACCTGTCCCAACTGGCCCTTCCTATGGTGCTCTGGGGGCTCTTCTGGGACCCCCCCTCCATCTCCTCTTGACACCACCCCCTCCCTCGGTGGAAGGAGCAGCTGCGGGACGTCCCGCGGTGAAGACAGCTCGCGAACAATGGAAACGAATGGTGTTGGTGTGGCGCTGATAATGACCCTGTGAAGAGATTAAATCGGATTATAATCAGATTAAATACAGTTTAAAGGAAGCAAAACAAGACGGCGGCACGAGGAGTAGGGAGGGCTCGGGTCGGAGGTGTTTTGTTTTTTTTAGGGCCAGGAGCAGACCAGGACTAAACCAGTCTAAGGATTTTAATCAGGTCCACACACCCTACTCTTTAAATTGTAATTATATTTTTTACACATCATACAATTCAGGATTATTTGACCAACATTTTCCCAGACTTAAAAACTCCATATATATTCAGAATTAGGATGGCAAGAAAGGTGTTTTTGTTGTTTAACCTCTTAACCGAGCACATTTTCTCCAGTTCAGCTTTACCAAAATAGTTGAAGCTTCTTAAAGGCCAGTGCCTCATTTGAAAGCTAAGACCCGCAAAACTGATCTAAACTGATCTTTTTCCTCACAGTGTTGTGGTCACTTTTTTGTGGCTGTTTTGTATCATGTTTTTGTCGTTTTTTTTGTTGTGTTTTGATCTTGTTTTTATTTCGTTTTTTTTGCTCTTTTGTGGGTTTTTTGTTGCATTTTCATCTTTGTTTTCATCGCGTTTTTGTCGCCATTTTGATGCTTTTTTCAAGAAGCTTGTATTTGGGTAATGCCAAAGAAAATGTCCTCGGTTAAGGCGGGGATTAGAGGGTTTTAACTGTGACTATCTTCCAGATTGTACCAATTTAAAACCCTGAAATCTTGTGTCGTAGCATGGGTCAAACACCTTTATTTTGAGGCAGGCCAGGATTTAATTCCACAACCTATTTGCTTCTTGCTTTACCGGTTCATCTTTTGTCCAATAAATGCGTTTTAGGGCTGAGTCTGTTACTTCTTCTGCCTTTTCCCCCATTAATTACCACGGCAAAGGATTTTCTTCAGTTCAACTTGAAACACCCCATAGTGTTTTTTTAGTACTATTACTTCAATTATCCACAGTATTAGTATTCAAAGTAGTTGTGGGATGGCATTGTTCTCTATGACAGCCATTGTCCCATCCCTTCTCGCCTCCGTCTGCTTCCCATGTAATTTATATCCGTCTCTAACTTGCCTCATTAAATATTAAGCGCAATGGCCACTCCCCTTTTATTGTAAACAAACCCCGCCCACTGCCGCTTGTCCTCCAATCGACTCGCGTCTTTCATTCTCTCCTCCCCCGGCCCCTTCCTCAGTCCTACAGCTGTTTGAACAATGTGCTCCGGTCCACTCCTCCGCCGCCCCTCTCCTGTCAGTCTGTCCCTCTCTTTTTTTTTTTTAACAAGCAACTAGAAATCTATCAATCTCTGGCTTTGTGGATTATACATTTTCTGGGGGAATAATTATGTGAGGAGTCTTTATTCGGACTAATGCATCTCTTCTGGAGAACACCTACAGTCAAGTAAGTGTCTATTGATGGTATTAAGAGGATGTTAACTGATGGTCATGTTGTTGCTGGTTAGCAAAGTGACTTCGACAGCCTGTTTAGGTGATTGATAAAGGAATGACAATATAAGATTACGGCGAAAGGGCTGCTTAATATGAGACAAAATAATAGATAATTGTTTTGAATATTGCAATCACCAAAGAAAAATCATGACTAAAACGGAACTGATGTGGGGGTTTTTTTAGCTAAAAACTTGTCAGTCTCAGTCAGATGGAAGACCTCAGTGATCCTGTACTTCTTGTGGTATGGATATTGCAGCGGCTCACATTGCACAATAATCCTGCAATATTTTTTGCGTATTCATATTTGGAGATTATTTGAGACATTGACTTAATCATGGAGTTGTTATACGCTTTTGGGAAAAAAATATTATTGCAATTTTTCAGTATTGCCATTATGATTAGATTTAAAGTGCATATGACAGATTTGAATGTTTTTGATAATATGATTTAGATGAATAATATCTGTAGTAAGTAATAATTATAATTTTATTTCAGTGAAGCAGCAAGTTAATGTACAAATGCTGGGCAGAAAAGTTATTTTTATTTCCACAGCAGCTTGACTCATTTACCATAGGCAAGGCATGTTTATTTATACTGTGCATTTCGTACACAAGGCAACTCAATGCGCCTATAGATACAGACGGCATCTCTGGAATCAGCCATATACGGTCATGTTTGAAGCAGTTGAGGGAAAAAAAAGAGAGAAAAAACAAAATGTTCTATAATTACTTAAAAACTAGTGTGACAAATGCTGAATTATAAATATATATATTTCTGCCCAATAAAGATACATGGAGAGTAGCAAAGTAGTTCAAGAGCCCATTAATACATAACGGCAATGCTAACATGATGCTTCACGTTAGCATCATGCTACACGCTAACGCTAGCTCTGACTGCCATTTTTTTGCTTCTGCTGAAGAATCTGCTGCGAAAAAACATTCATATGGACCCGATTTAGACTTAATTTGTGTGTGATAAATATGTTTATATTCCGCCAGAAAATGGCTAAAAACAAACTTCCTTCCCCCTCAGCGAGGCCACGCCCCCTCGTATGACACATTGCCGTCTGTATCCATGGACATAACATGGTCCAATGAAGAAGTGAAACTATAAACATCACAAAATGGTCAAACTAAAGAAAGCTGGGTAAATATTTTTCACAAAATCTGAAATATAATTGCATTAACTTTCTTTTAGCAAAAACTGTGTCTAATGTGTCATATGCACTTTAAGTTTTGAAATTAAGATTCAGATCACTTTGTACTCAAACTGCACACAAATACAAGAATCATTTGCATTTCAGGATATGTTTGTCGAGGTCTAGACTACAGGGTTAGCATAACATTTAAGATCCCATATAGATAGGACATGTTTGCCGAGGATGTTATAAAGGATTGCAACCTTATTGGCAAAGAGCAATGTAACTTGACTAAAGTGTAACTTGACTCCCTCCTCTGACAACGTTTACTTTTTTATGAGAGAAACTGTCGTACAAGATGAAGCCTTGTTGTGGAATTGAATGGTGACGAGGAGTTTTTGTATTATTTTTCAATTGGAATATTCAATTCAGCCCCTTTGAATAATTTCGTGTCCATCTAGATTTTAACTTTTCTCATATGCCGCTCTCGACTCAACGGCCTCTTCCTGAACCATCATTTAGCCTGATTTCTTCATCTTGAGTTGACGCATCTTGGATCAAGAAGATCTGACATTGAACTCAATCAGAGACAATTTAAAGTCGGGCTGCGCATGCGTATGAAGATGTCAAACTAATTAGTGAGAAGACATTTCTTTTAGTCTGTGTAGTCGCTGGCTCAGACCGTAGCACTTCATTGTCCATCAGCTGTGTGTATCTTATCCCCCTATAGTCTGGTAATTGCTTTGCACCACTTTAAATGCGTATCATTTACTCTTTGATAAACTCTGGTTCTGGTTCGCACTTTTCTTTTCGCTCTTTTATATCAGTGAGAACTTAATTGCAGCTCAAGTCGACTGTAATTAAGTAAGACTGGGATTTCACAAGAAACCAAACCCAGACTAAACATTGTTCTTTCTGTAATCGCTTTACACAGTCCCATTTTAGCCACGCGAGTCCCATATATTTTGTATTGCACGATGCTGCATCCCTTCCGTAATGCGTTTATGCCTAATTTCCTAATTGTTAATTGTGTGTAACATAATTTAACCAGGACCAGAAACAATTTAGCGCATTTCACTTCCCTAATCCCTCTCCCGCTCTCTCCCCCTGCATCTCCCTCACTCTCTGACGTCTTAATATTTGATAAGAAACATCTCGTCTCTGCTCTCTAATGAGCGTCCTCCAGTGACTGACAGCTTTTAGAGTATTTTTTTATTTTTTTTTGCCGCTTGAAGAAATCCTTTTTTCTTGTTCCAAATTAAATGAGGAACTTGTTCACATGTGTTAAAGCCAACTGGGGATTTAGTCCAAGTGGCTTTGGGAATGAAAAAAAAAAAGAGATAATTGCATAATCGCCGGCTACTACGAGTGTTGTTGTGGCTGAGTGGTTAAGTCGTCGTCCCGCTTTCCAGTGTCAATTTCACAGCGTTCGCGTGGATTGTAAATGTTACAGCCACATAACTGCGAGCAAATGATATTTCAGAAGTATGATCCAAAAGGCTGTGTGACTTTTTCATTGTTTGGTGTGGGACTTTAAATTATTTCAGAATCAGCATCTTTCTGATGGAAATATGCAAAACCAAGGTCTAGACTTTTGTTTAGAGGTAAACTATTATGTAAAATAGCGTTTCTTATTTTATTTTATTATTCAGAGCTTTTTACCATGTTACAATGTTGTTCAGTCTTTAAAACCATACCTGCCGCTGTGTTTAGACTGCAAGCTTCTCCTGAGGTCCTGCAACTTCTCCGTCTTTTGCTAAATTTAATCTCGTAACCCTCACCTGAACGAGCACATTTTCTAGTTTGGCAATATAGCAACAAAAATGAGGGGGAAAATGTGGCGAAAACGCAACAAAAGAGCGATAAAAAAGTGCTAAAAAAGCAACAATACTACAACAACAAAAGTGACTAAAGAGCGACAAAAAGGTGACAAAAACAGGGCGAAACCACAACATAATAACAACATAAACACGACCGACAAAACCGCAGCAAAACGCTTCAAGAATGTGACAAAAACGCGGCGACAACGGAACAGAAAAATTAGGATCAGTTTTGTAGGCTTTAGTTTTCAAATGAGGCATTACACTGTTTTTATATTTTAGATTTGGGTAAAGCCGAACTGGAGAAAATGCACTCGGTTCAGGCGGGGGGTAAGAGGTTAAAGTGATAGTCTGTAAGCAGGGCTGGACTGGCCATCGGGAGTACCGGGAGTTTTCCCAATGGGCCGGTCTGACCTGATGAGGGGTACATTGACGTGCTCCTCACTTTATGGGTCCAATTTCATGATATGTCCACTAGGGGTATCTGACGCTTTTTACACCCCTCCGTTCGCACGCTTTCTTGAGTTATGGTTCCCAGATAATCTCGAGAGGAACCTCCTTAACGGAACGCGCATTTTAAGATTGTTTAGAGGTTTTACACATGTTGTAAAGGACACGATTAAAGCAGTGAGTGCTCTGATGCGTTAGCTCAAATTCGGCTGAAACAACATGCAGCTATTGTCCTCGGTTTTGTAGCTTATACTGGTTTAGTTCAAGGGCTTATTCTTTTGCTAATGGCCTCGACAATTGCATTACGCTCGTGTTTTTGGGGTGGTTCATAACATTAAATTACATATAAAATAGAGGGCCTGTCTTGACCCAAAAATCCCGGCCCGATTTTTTTCTGCCAGTCCAGCCCTGTCTGTAAGTTTGCAAAGTGAGGAGCGATAGAATGAAATTTGAAAGACAGAATCAAATTCCTCCCATTTTTAACCAGAAAGCCCTTCTTAGTTTGCAAATTGACGAGAGCAGGAACAGACTTTTAAAAGTCAATGATCAAGCTCCTCCCCCTCCATCCTGATTGGACCTGACTGGCCGGTTCACAGGAAAAGCTCATCTTATTGGTCAACGCGGGAGGATACTAGACTCTGATTAGTTGCTGAGATCCAGGAAGGAGGGACTTCACGAATATATATATATATATATATATATATATATATATATATATATAAAACATTTTATAATGACTTACTTTACATCAAAATGCAAAACCAGGTGGTCGATTTATATTTCTGTCCCCGTCCCTGCGAGAGAAGTTGGGGCAAGCCCTCGTAAAGTTAACAGGAGTCCAACTTTCAACTTACCCAGAGATTCACCACCATTCCTCCTGTCCAGCTGCACCTTCAGCTAAGTTGCTAAGCTAGCAATAAGTAGCTAGCCTTGCTGCTAATAGCCACACTGCCTGGAATCACATGCGGAAATCATTAAATAAACCTTTCGGCCTTCATAAAAGTGTATGAAGTTTATTTTGTGTGTGTTCATTTGGCAAATAGCCGAATAATAATGTATAGAACCTGTCGGTACTTATTTTCCCGATAATGACCAGCGTTTTATACATTATCCCTTATATACCTGCAAAAAGCATAACACCTGCTCTTTAACTTAACTGTGCTTCAGACAGTGCAGGGACATTGCCACGTGCTCATTTTCTCCCTTGATGCATGCAGTTGTTAGCCTGTCCCCTGTCTCTCAAAATGAGGGTTTATGTGTTAAATTGCTGATCTCTCTGAGTAAAATGCATCATGCTTCATCTCTGCAGTTTCAAATCGGACTCGCAGTTCTTGAAAGCGGGAAAAAGCCAAACCACATTGATCACATCTGCGGTAAAAGCTTTACCACATCTACAGCCTCATTTAAAAACGCTGTTACATTTTGAACGAAGTAATGAAAGTGTGCACAGCAGCAACTTTCAGTGCAACAACTTCGACAGCCACACTTCCTGTTTAGGGGTGATGTCATTGAAAACACAAGAAAAAAATCTAATCAAATCAAATGTATTTATATAGCACATTTAAAACAACTGTTGTTGACCAAAGTGCTTCACAAAAAGGTCTAAAAAAAACTACAAAGAAAGGACAGAAAAAGCAACAAAGAAGCTACAAAAGAGCGACAAGAACGTACCAGAAAAGCAACAACAACACAATAATAAAACAAAAAAGTGACAAAGTCGGAACAAAAAAGCCACAAAAAATGAGGAAAAAGTGACGAATAGAGAAGAAAATATGACAAAAACACTTCGAAAATGTGACAAAAACCCAAAAAGGTTGCAATCAGTTTGGTAGGTCCTTCAAATGAGGCTGGCCTGGCCTGTACGAGAAGCTTTTCGATTTGGGTAAAGCTGAACTGAAGAAAATGTGCTCGGTTAAGTTACTGTGTTTCAATGTTATTTTGTAATATTGAAATGAATGGACTTTGTATAAACATTATAGACTCAAATGTTGAGTCAATGTCCGTTCAATACTCCCGTCACATTAACACTCAAAATGTGTGTCGAAAACTAAGCCCTATGTGGGTTAAACCAGGACTAAACCGGGTCTAAACTGTGAGTAAACCAGAGCAAATCCATCTTCAAAACCATTTGTAATCAGGTCTAGACTCATAAACCCGGTGTCTCTCTCTGGTTAAGCCACGCCTGTCTGACTGTAACATTTCACAAACATGAAAAGGTCCCGTGCAACACTGCGCTTTCAGAGCCCTGTCCTGTCTGTGGACTCCACGCTTTTATCCCCAAGTCAATGCGGTTACATGGAATTATGGCACTCCATTAAATGGGCAACTGTACTGTCGTTTGTTGTTTTAGCTTGGCAACATTTCTGTGTAGGTTTTTATTGTGTTTTGCCCATAGCAGCCATATTACGTTCATTTGTAAATAAAGCTAGCGCTGGTCTAGTCCCGGTTGGGACATATGTGGTTCAGTGGTTGTTTGGACTTCAGTCCCGTTTTCGCCGGACGGTCCTGCCTTGTGGAGGTTAAATGCTAATGATGCGTTGGTTGTCACGGCGATGATGGGATAAACCGCGTGTCCCGCCTCCTCAGACCATGTGATCAGTACCTCTCCTGGATTAACCTCCAGCGTCCGCGACCCCTGACCTCTGCGACCTTTGGGCGCGCAGCGGGATCCTCAGAACAATACCCACTTCACGCTCCGCAAACATGTATAATTTATCAGCTCAATACCGCAGCGGGTTCATCTACATTTAAAGAGCTTTTTGACACATAATATTACAGCTTTGAATCAAAAATAATAATAGAAGACAGTTTGGAATACTTAACCGTATTCTAGATAATTGACATGTTTGATAACGTTATGTCTCTGGTGGTCCATGTTCAAGCATTGTTGCTGTGTTGCAACCACTGCTGTGGTCATGTGACATTACATCCAGAGGCTATGTACAGCCCAAAGTGCTATGGCAACATGTTATTCTAACCATCATATTACAGATGTTTATGGTAAATATTGCTCTAATCCCTTACAAAAACCAAAGGAACAAAAAACTGGCAGGAAGTTCAGTGTTTTCTCTGTAGACAAAATTACAGTAATAAGAATAAAACATTTGACAATAATATTCTGTCTTTTTCTCTCATTTCGTTAAAAAAAAAAAAAGAATCTCAGCAATAGGCTCCGTCCGAGGACTGTAGAGTAAAGACTACTAAAATAAAATAATAAACAGAAGAAAACTTAAATACTGTAAATGTAAAGCCGAGTGTTTTATAATTTAACGTCCCCTCAAGGCATGTTATGAACACAGATGTCTCTTCTGGTAAAGTATTTACATCCTGAGGAAGTTTTAAACATGTAAGTGGTTATCCAGCAGCTGCTTGTGTTCTGCCACGCAGGCTACTGTTTGAAAATACACTGATTTAATCAATCAATCAATCAAAACTTTATTTATAGAGCGCTTTTCATACAAGATGTAACACAAAGTGCTTTACAGTGCTTAAAAATCATTAAAAATAATAAAAATCGTCCCCACCAGTAAATATACATAAATAACTACAACCCCACCACCCACCACCCGCACACACAGACACACAGACACATATACGTACAGACAGCCCAGCAGTTAAAAGTCTTAAATAAAAATGGACATAGAGTTGAGTATGTAAGGCTGGGTACAGATGGACCGAAAGAGGAAACATCATCCAAGGAGCCGTCTGCACCAGGAGCAGCCCATCGGCCACAGCCACAGAGCGCAAACCCAGGGTACCCGGAGGAGGTGTAGGAGAGACGTCCTGCTTCCATCCAGGCACCCCCAGGAGAGCGCCCGCACGGCCACAGCCAACCAGTACTCCCGGGGCAGAGGGCTCCCTCAGAGGAACCACTAGGAAAACATAAAAAATAAATGAATAAAATAAATAAAAAATAAATAAATAAATATTTAATAAGAGATACATTAAAAACAGCTAAAACTGTGCGTGAAATAGCACAGGATAAAAAGAGGGAAACTAAACAAATAATAGAACTAAAACCGGTAAATAAGGTTAATATAAGTAAATATTAGTTAAAAGCTAAGCGAAAAAGGTGGGTCTTGAGCCTGCTCTTAAAAACATGAACGTTCTCTGCGGTCCTGAGCTCCTCTGGCAGGTCGTTCCAGAGGCGAGGGCCATAGTATTGGAAAGACGCCTCGCCGTGAGTCTTTCTGTTGACTTTAGGAATAACTAGGAGACCCCTGCCAGAGGAGCGAAGGGACCGCGAAGGCTCATATGGTAAAATCAATTCTGAAAGATAAGAAGGACCAAGACCATTAAGACATTTAAAAACCATTAAAAGAACTTTAAAATGGATCCTGAAACACACGGGGAGCCAATGCAGCGACTCTAAAACCGGTGTAATGTGGTCCCGCCTCCTGGTCTTCGTCAGGACACGAGCTGCTGAATTTTGTAAAAGTTGTAAACCTGAGATACTCTTTTTGGGAAGACCAGAAAGCAGGGCATTACAGTAGTCGATACGACTGGTGATAAAAGCATGCATTAGCGTCTCCGTGTTGGCCCGAGAGAGAATGGGGCGGACTCTGGCTATGTTCTTTAGATGGTAAAAACCTATTTTTGTGATATTCTTAATGTGTGGAATTAAAGTCAGCTCAGAGTCAAAAATCACACCCAGGTTCTTCACCTGTGAGGAAGGATTAAAAGACAATGATTGTAGTTTGGGTAAAAGTTTCTCTCTCTGGGCCTCAGGACCGATGACTAAAACTTCAGTCTTGTCCTGGTTAAGCTGGAGAAAGTTTTCTGCCATCCAGGATTTGATATCTAAAATGCAGTTTAAACTCTCCATAGGAATAAAACACAGACAGGAAACAGTCGTCCGTTGACATATACATCCTGGTTTTAGATGATTGAAAACGCCTTTTCCCGAAGATGTAAATGGTTATAGAAAATATGTTTGTAATTGACTTTCTTTTAATACATTGTTTCACTATTAGTCACGCTTTGGTCACTGAGATGATGAAAGTGTCCATAATTTTAGCAGTAAATAAAGTCAGACATGTCCAGATTGAGATGGAGGGTAAGATGGAGCAGAGAGGCCACTTAAGTATAATTTCTTCATTTTAGGTCGCTGTCACTTGGATCCAAAAGTAGAATTTAAGTCTTAATTACATGAAGTGTTTTGCAGCAGTCTGAAAGAGACCCGATGTTGAGCCCAATTAGAGAACATAGAGGCGCATCGAAAATATCAAGATGTCAAAGCAATTTTGAAATGGCACCAGGCGAAAGAAAAGCACAAGGAAAAGGCTTTCGACAAGTAAAATGAGTTTGGGCTCTGTCCTGATTTTGTTCTGGTGTGGATGTGTTTAAAAAGCAAAAGGAGAAAAGTATTTTAACAGTATGTCTTGAGGGAATTCTAATGGCAAAAATCTTGAGCCTAAGAACAATGCAGAAGTGATGACTCGTGCTAAACTGAAGTCCCTATGGCGTGTTCCTGTATGCAGTATTAGTATGTGCATTACCCCTCGGTGAAGTAGTTTTTATGTAGTGCTTGTGTTCTGACTGAAGTACAGAATCAAAGCTCTTCAGATGAATATTTGATGAAGTGCGATCAGTATTCACAGAGTATTCTGCTGGCTCCACTGTACTGTACCAATATACTGTAAATACAACAAGTTAACGTTACTTTCACTTCTACTGGCGCGGTGCTGCTACTACTACAATAACTACTACCACGGCTGCTTCTCCTGCCACTGTCACCCATACTACTGCTACTATGCGTGGCTTCCTCTGCTACCACTGCTGCAGCTGCTACATCAACAAAATGTACTGCAGCTACTACACATACTACGGCATACTACACCACATTGTACTATCTGTACCCTACACAACTCCTGGTTAAAGGTTTTAAACAGGAGTCACATGATGCTTCTGATACGCATTACAAGAAGCATGACTATCATTACTCTTTGCTGATTAAAAGAGGCATGAAAACCTTTACTGACTAAAAGAAATGTCTTGCAATTATGAATTAAGTCGACAGGATGAACTTTTTAGTGTTCCCATTTAAGTAGTGTTGATCACAGCATATCACTGAAGTGGAGGTTAATGAGTTTGAACCAGAGGAAGAGTCGGCGAGCTTAATTAAACAAGAATTCTCTGAGATTACAGTACAGTAGCTTCAATGTGCAAATCAGTGACTATTATATGCACTTGCAATTCTTTGTCTAAATAAAATAACATTGTCATTGTTAACGGTCTTGTGGTGTGTATGTGGTCAACAGTGGTCAGTATCTACATTTGAAGGGCTTTAGACCTGGTTTAGTTCTGGTTTTGTGCTGTTCTTGTGGTTTGCAGCGAGTGGTCGGCAGCTCTGGGAAACGTTCACACATGGTCACGTTCAGCACCTTCTACTACACCACTACTTTGACAAATAATGAATTCAAGTTGTTAGCTTCATGTTACATGCTAACATCTAACATCTAGTGCTGTTTTTTTTTACTTCTACTAGACAATCTTCTTAATTTTCAATGTAAGAATGAGACAAAACATTTTCAGTGCCTCTCGAAAGTACTAATACACCTTGAACCTTTGCACATTTTGTCATGTTTACAAACATAAAGGTTTTATTTTGAATTTTTTACTGAAAGTTCACACACAACAGACAACTGTGACATGAAAGCAAAATGATACATTATTCTGTTATTTTTCAAAAAATTAAAAAGTGGGGCGTGCACAAGTATTTATACAGCGTTTTTCTGAGTGCATTAAATTGTCTTTATAACATTCCTAATGACTGCAGAAAGTTCACACCTTGCCCTATCCATTAAATAGAGGCCACCTGTGTGTAATCTGCTCTCAGTATAATTCCAGCTGTTCTGTGAGGGCCTCAGAGCTATGGTCAGAGTGTATTGGTCACTAAACAACATCATGAAGGCCAAGGAGCACACCAGAGAGGTCAGGGATAAAGCTGTGGAGAAGTTTAAAGCAGTGTTAAGTTATACAAAGATTTCCCAAGATTTGAACATCTCACGGAGCACTGTTCAATCCATCATTCGGAAATGGAAAGAGTATAGCACCACTGCGAACTTACCAAGACACGGCCGTCCACCTAAACTAACAGACCAAACAAGGAGAGCACTGGTCAGAAATGCAACCAAGTGCCCCAAGATAACTCTGGAGGAGCTGCGACGTACTGCTGCTGAGCTGGGGGAATCTGTACATGGGACAACTATAAGTCGTACTCTACACAAATCTGGCCTTCATTATTGAAAGGAGGCCATAAGAAATCCTGTTTGAAGTTTGCTAGAAGTCATATAGAGGACACAGCTACCATGTGGAAGAAGGTGCTTTGGTCAGAGGAGACAAAAATTTTACTTTTTGGCCCAAATGCAAAACGTTATGTATGGAGCAAACCTAACACTGCTCATCGTCCTGAGTGCACCATCCCCAGTGTCAAATATGGTGGGGGGAGCATCATGCTATGGGGCTGCTTTTCCTCAGCGGGGACTGGGAAGATGGTAAGAATTGTTGGGAAGATGGATGGAGCCAAATACAGAGACATTTTGGAGGAAAACCTGCTGGAGTCAGCAAGAGAATTGAGGCTGTGGCGGAGATTCACCTTCCAGCAGGACAATGACCCTAAACACAAACATCTACAATGGAATGGTTTAAAAACAAACATAATGTGTTAGAATGGCCCAGTCAAAGTCCTGACCTAAATCCTATTGAAAATCTGTGGAAAGACCTGAAAACTGCTGTTCACAAACGCTCTCCTTCTAATTTGACAGAGCTTGAGTTGTTTTGTAAAGAGGAATGGGCTAAAATATCAGTCTCTAGATGTGCAAACCTTGTAGAGTCAAACCCCAGAAGACTTGCTGCTGTTATTGCAGCAAAAGGGGGTTTCACAAAGTATTAATTCATGCTTTAACTTTCAGTAAAAAATTAAAAATAAAATCTTTGTTTATGGTTGTAAACAATGACAAAATATGCAAAAGTTCAAGGTGTATTAGTACTTTCAAGAGGCACTGTATAAATGATGGACCCTTATCTTGACTGAACTTTATTTGCGTGGGCTAAATATACCAGAAAATTGTGATTGCCATAACTTTCTTCCTCCTCGGCTCGGCCTCGCCCCCTACTACGACGCAATGCGATAAAATTAGCCATTAGCTTTGGTTTAGCGCAGTTCTTGCCGTTTTGGTCTCAACAATCTAGGTTTATGTAGGGTATCGTTTCCGAAATCTTAAACGATCTCATTTGTTTGGAACACTGTGCATATAGCCCATTGGGAAATGTGTGCGCCGCATTTGAGCCACTCTTCATTGCTGTCAGGAGTGGGGAGTTGAAGAATTGACCTGAGGTTGACAAAAAGCGAGTCAGGGGGGCCACGGAGGCAAAGACAGTGCCCAGGACACTATGGGAGGTATATAGGGCAGCCACGGACAGTCCAGAACTACTGGGGGTCTGGGGACCACGGAGGTAGGGGAGTCGGCAGGTCTGGGAGCCAAGGAGGCGGGACAGGGGGCTCCAGCAAAGGCAGAGGCGGGTCGGGAAGGCCCACTGAGGGCCATGGCGGCGGAGGCAGATTATGGAGCTCCGGAGGAGGCGGCACCGGAGTAGTGCACCTCTCAGCCGCGAAGCAGGGACAGGCAGCGGCCGGATGGAGCTCGGGCGAGGAGCTGGGACACAAACAAGTGAAGCCCACTCCGGACGGGGATCTCGGTCTGATGGTGGCCCCAAGACAGGAGGAGCCCACCCTGGACGGAGCATGTTGTCCAGTGGTGGCTCCGGGACAGAAGGGGCCCACCTCAAACACTGGTCAGTGTCTGGCAGTGGTTCAGGGACGGAAGGATGGTGCAGGAGAACACCCTGAGCGGATAAGGGTGTTAGGCGGTGGCCCTGGGATAGGGGCCGGTTCAGGTTCTTCTGGCATTGGACATGGGGGGTGAAAGGCGGGAGGAAAGAGCCTGGCTCTTGGCCGCCTTTCATGAGCCCCACATCTCTTCCCCTGCACCCCTCTTTTGGCAGCAAACTGTTCATAGGCGTAAACTTGTGGTCGGTTCATTCTGTTACGTTTTGAGGTAGAGATGAGACCCAAGTGCAAACAGCCAAAATCAAGGTGAAATTAAATGTAATGGCAAGTCCAAGAACTGACCACACACTGAGCACAAACAGAAACAATGAACCGACAAGGGAAAACACAGGGGTTTAAATACACAAGGAACAGGGAACAGGTGAAACACATTAGGGCGGGGCAGGTAATTAACACAAGGGAAGCAAAGCAAAACCACAAGGACAGAACAGAAAAAATAAAACAAGACTAGACACAGAACCAAACCAAAACAGGGACAAACACAGATCATGACAGCATCGCTGACTTGTCCTCTCTAGTTTGGGCCTTTTTCCTGTCAGACGTTCCCATTGTCCTGTCAGATCCTTGGGAATCAGAGGAGGTATTTGCTACGTGATGTTCCTGATAATCTGGATTATAATCTGGATTAGAGTTGGCAATGTAAACAGATGTAAACAGTCACAAACAACAGAATTAGCTCAGTGTAATCTACTCATCACAGGAATCACAAAACTCTCTGTTTCTGTCAGAATGTGCCAATTAAAACAATATCTGCTGATTTATCTATGACCTAGAAAGTGCGAGTTAAGTCTTTGCTGTGAACTTTATGTTTAATTCTAACAAAGATTTTTGTTGGTGATATGTAATGATTTAATCTGCCTTTCGATTTTTAACTGCTTTTTGTGATGCTCTATTGGCATGTTTTCCTCAAAGGTGTTTGCTCCATCTATGAACCTGTCATGTGCATTGTGCGGTGGCACAGTGGTTAGGCTCTGAAACCATGAAGGGGTTCGGTTCAACTTCTTGGTGTTGTGGGATATTTCTCTTTGGAATCGACATGTTATGTTCTTGTGCTGTGTGACTCTGGGATTGCTTCAAAACGTGTCATACGCGCATATTAGGAGGTTTCCCTATTATACAGTAACTACAATAAATCGCAATTAAATCAAAATTGCAATTTGAATTTGTTCAACATAGTAACACGCAAATGCAATTCAATAAACCTCTACAACCTTTGGACCTCTACGAGCATTTCTGAAGAATTCTTGTTTAATTTGAGCAGCTATGTCAGTCTCCCTGTAATGTTATGGCCTCTGTGTGAAATGTGCAGTGTGAACTGAAGCTTGATTTTTAAAAGAAATCCCCAATCGAATTGCAAACATTCGATCGTGCCGCTCTATTAGCTAGAATGACAGTTTTGCCAATATTAAAGAGCAGTTAACGTAACCTTACATTGTACTATTTTCCCTCAACATATCGTGTTCCGTTGACTTGCCCTGCCTTTTTGTTGAGCCTACTATCTGACAGGAGATCGTGTGTATGGGGGCAGAAGGTGTGGTTGATTCCGAGGTGTGTCTCCTCTTTTGTCCCTGTGTGTTTGCCGTAGTTCTTTGTCTACAGTAGATGCTTCTCCTCAGAATGGGCTCATAAATAATGTGACGTTCGCTCCTCTGGGATCAGACGCACTTCACTTCACACACAAAGGACCCAGAAGAGAGGAGCGATGAGGAATTTAAGGACAATGAGGAACAGGATAATAGTTCTAAAGTCGAAGGCAAGGATAACAGCGCCAAATGTAGTCGCAAAACAGAAATGCTGATAAATAAAGTACCAGATCAGTTCGTTGTACTTTTGACCTTTAACATTATTAATTGCAAAACACGTGTATTGCAATTTATATATATTTATATATTATATATATTTATAGCATAACTATAAAGGTCTTGCAGTCGATTTTTCCTGCTCTAAAAACAAAATGAGCTGGTTTAAATTGTGGTCACTGAAATCCACCGTGTTTTAGACCAATCACAGGGCGGTTTTGCCGTGAGTGGGTGGGTTTTTGTTGTTGGCAATAACAAGCACTTTTATGATACTAATTTTACATCACGGCTACGACGGAAAAACACAAGGTGCTGCTTCCGACTTATAAACATAAGAAACATTTTCTAAAGCTAAATATTGAATCGCTTTAGTGCGTTGTTGTTTTTGCTACATTTTGAGACTCGTGATTGTTAAAAACCGGGTGTGCTTGATCCAATCAGTAAATATCCCCCAAAAGCCTTTTCACATTGATATTACTAGATATTACTTGATATTACTTGATATTACTGCTGATAATTGCACTAAAATATCAATCTGTATTTTGCCACTCGTACCATCAGTTGAGGGAATGTGTTGTTTTGCATTTGTCACCAAAAAGAGCCAAATTGTTTCTAGACCAAGAAGTTATACTGTGAGAAATGTTGAATGTACAGTGACTTAGACGTATAGGCCTTATACTTGTGTATTGTTAAACCAGAAGTAGGTATCTAGTGAAGTCTGCTCCTCTGTTCTCAGGGCCAGATGAGTAAAATGTCTGTCTTTAAAGCCATACTCAGCAGTCCTCAGGCCGAGCGGACAGGAGCTCGGGGGAAAGTGGAGCACGCTAGCCACATGAACAAAGAAACCGGGGACAGGAAGTCAGACCTGCCTTTGAACAAACCACTGAAAGACCAAGACTTTGAACCGTGGCCTTGAGAGAGAGAGGAGAAAGGGGGAATAGAGGAAAGAGCTAAAGGAATGAGGAGAGAGAAAGTTTCTGAAGTTTGACAGAAAGAACAACAAAGTGCAGGCATGGGGATGGACAGACACTGACTTCAAAAACCTCTGTTACATAATGGCGTTTACACCTGTGTGATATGTGCATCTTTTGGGTTATTTAGCAGCAGAACGGACTAAAGGAAATCCACCAAAGCTAAATCCAGCTTGGAAGGGATTACACTTTCTTGGTCTAGGTCGGACTGTGAAAATTTAATGTAACAGAAAAGATCAGCTTCTTTCAACAGAACACGTTATCTTTTACCAGGTTTTTATATTTCGAGTGCTTCATAGAATTACTGTGCGTTTGACCCATCCTGCATTGTCTCTTGTTACTTCTGTCAAAAGGAGTTGCTCTAGTTACATGTTTTGGATTGATGGTTGACTGATAGTATCACGTGTATTGTGTTTTATCCGGCGTCAATAGACAGAAGCCAAAATGGGGCTCCAAACGGCAGATTAGTGATTGGTGTTGATGGGTTGTTGGACCACAGTGGCCAGTTATTGCTTCAAGTGTGAAGAAGGTAGGAAGCCCAGTTTCCAACAAGAGTTTCCATCCCGCTCCAAAATAATGACAAGTTACAAGTGACAAGCAATGTTTTTTTGTCTTTTTGTTTGATGTTGTCAGACTGGACTTCATTCGTTCTTTTTGAGTAGTTTTATATATTGTCAAATGCTGCCCTTTTGCGTCCGAAATGGCCCTCTCGATAAAGCATTTCTCGCCGAGCCCACGCTATTGTTTTTAGTCTTATTTAAAGGAACAGGCCACCGTTTTTCCACACTGAGATATGTTCTTACCTGAGCTTAGAAGAGTTGATGCGTACCTGTCTGGTCTTTGTGCGTGTGCTCAGTCACGCAAAAAGACCAAAGATGTTGTTAGCATTTAGCCTCTCCCAGCATATTCCTATGCTTCATTCCTAAAGAATTCTGAAGATATTACTGTGCGGACGTCGAAGTGCTCCTAAGGTGTTATTACGCCTTACAATATAGTTCCTCTTTTTATCCGCTTAGAAAATCGACATGTTTAATTTTGTGTAACTAGACTTGGATCACGTAACCGCATTAAAATAGGGAAAACGTGGAAGGCCACAGTTGTAGCCGAAACCGTCAGGTACGAAACTAACATTAAGGTCTGGCTATAAGTAAAAAAGGTAACTTAATTTTTAGAAGACCTAATGAACCTAATCGGACAACGTGGAAGAGCTTGGTCGCTTCTAACTTCACCCCCGTTTGGGTCCATAGGAATATGCTGGGAGAGGCTAAATGCTAACATCATCTTTGTGTGACTGAGCGCACACGTGAAGACCAGACAGTTACGCATCTACCTGTCTAAGCTCAGGTAAGAACATATCTCAGTATGGAAAAACGCTGGCCTGTTCCTTTAAAGTGCATCACTGTCTAGTCCGTGTGTTCTCTGCCAGCAACAATGGGGTTTTGTAGGCTCGTAAATGGGGCCCAATTATCTTTATCTTGTCTGTTTGTGTTTTGTTTTTACAGCTGAATAAAATGTATTCTATGAATCGTGTTTTCCTCATTAACCTGCTCCCATCATTTAACAATTGTCTTTGTTTTCTCTTTTAATATGGCCAGGTTTTCTTGCTACTTAATTTTGTTGAGATAAATTACCTATCACTAGTTTAGCCCATTTTTCAATACATACCACTGAGAGACTATGCACAAAATTTGGTTAGTTGTTCATTTATGAATGCTCGTCTTTTGTCTGGGTTGTGTTACTTAAATAGTTAATTAAAACAAGCAAATTGAAATCAAACTAAGACATCCGCTCAGCAGGTTAACCCGGGGACAACAAATGCTTAATAAGGAATTTCAATCAAGATTTCAAATTTAATTGAATCTAATCACGTTAACAAGGCAAATTTAGTCAAAACACGTCTGGTACAAGATTGTATAAAAACACCCCGATGATTAAGAGTGGATTTGTTCATTAAAATTCAAAACCAAAACACAGACCCTCCCCCCGAATTACTCACAATCCCCCGCTCTATATCGCTCTCCCTCTCTCTCGTCTGTCCCCAGTGAGATAGAACAGGTTTAGAGCCGCGGGGGCAACAGCAGCCTCCAAATCTCATCATGTTATTTTTGGACTGTGGACTGAAACCATGGATCTTCTAGTCGAGAGGTAAATTCTGAAGGACTACATCAGGACCGGGACTCTTTTTAGAGCCAAATCAGGACTAAACTAAACCGGGGATAAACCGAGAGACAAAATTAAGATTCACTGGGCTTAAACCGAAGCTAAATGCAACTCAGAGGTGAGGAAGACTCTTGGACGAGAGACGAAAGTCCTTCGATTCTAAACAACCCAGCCCAGTTGACTCTTCTATAAACCTGCACTGCAATGGAACACTCCTGGGTGACTGAGAGCTTCCACAAACAGTAGTAATGTGGGGTTTACCAATGTAAAAGTGGCTGCCAATCAGTTGCCAATGAGTTTTAAAGTCAGAGTAAAAAAAATTGACCAATCCTTTACGATGCTAATGTATGATGTTTTGTTGGTTATTGCTTCGGAGTTTTTCAGGAAATGTAACTACGCCAAGTGCGGCACTCCATCTTTCCCACGCGTATCATCCACAAATACTTACACATTTAGCATCCACGTGTAGCACGACTGAGATGACAAATATGGTCAATTCCAGCAGCAACAAAAACTGATTTCTCGTCTCCACTTTAGTATCTCCTACAAACTTTAAACATTCCAGTCTTGTACTTGACTATATTCTACTATATTTTTTTTCCCACATTATTTTTTTCATATCTAATTCCTAGCCTGATTATTGAGTTTTGGACCATCGTATTAATATTTTATGTCGCTGACTATAGGCAATCATGTTTATGCATTTTTAAGGGAAAAATAAGAAAACAGAAAACTTGCAATAATTTACTGCAAATGTTTCAAATTAATATCTCTAAAAAAAAAAGTTTAGTTTTGTTTGTTTTTTCCATATTCACATGCAGTGTCCAATCCCAACCTATAAATAAAATGGGGCTTAATCATGACTCAACCGGGACTAAACCAGAATTTGCACTGCACCAGTTGAAACCAGACGCACACCAAGACTTGACCACAACTATAAAGCTAATCTTAAAACCACCCACAATCCAGTGCTCTCTCGTCTGTGCCCTTTGCGATATCCAAACACGCATGTGTGTGTAAAAAGCATTAATGTCCCCAGTTTGATCCTCAGCCCAGATCAGGTGTCCTGCCCCAGGTACTGCATCAATCGTGTCATTCACAGTACTATTTATCATTTAAGTATTACTACACACGGTGCACACAAAGTACGCGGAGTGTGCACGGGGAGGGTAATGGGGTGGACTAATTTAATCTGTTTGGGGAGAAGGGAGGGTTCTTTAATAGCCCGGGGTGAAGTTGTGGTGTGGAGTGTAAAAACAGTTTAGGCAGTGGTGAGGGAGGCAGACAATGGGAGTGAGTAAACAGTAAAAGTGGCTATAAAATGTATAGTGAATATGCAAATGGTGGGTTTGTGTGCTGGAAAGATAAACGCAGAGGGGCGTGCATGGATGTCGAGACTTTGGAGGGAAATGTCATTACCAGCAGCTTGGTGGCCGAGCGGTTAGTGTTTGTCTTTGCAATAAAAACAAAGTCTTGTATTTGGACTTTGCATGAGGGTTCCCTATGGGTAATCCACTTTCTCCCATCAACCTATACATTCACATGACGTGACCAGTACATACTTATCCTTGAGCAAAACACTTCACCCGCCTTGTCTCCATTGTGTAAACTCTTGCATAGACGGCATCTTTGGAATTGCCCATGTATGGCCATGTTTGAAGCAGCTGGAAACAAAAACACTTTCTCTCACTTCTCCATTATTACTTTCACAAATGCTGAATTCCTATGTTCCCCGGGTGCGATTTTTTCCGAGGGTGAGTTGGTACATCAACCAGTCACCAGTCCTGAGAGTGGAACGTCATACATATATCAATCAGCCTAACCCTGACCCTGCCCTAGCCACCAACCGTAGGGATAGTGAGCTGGTGCCTAATCGTAATACACACATTTCCCCCCACTTCTATTGGCAGGGGAACATAGGTACCGGGGAACATGGGGCTGACCCCCACAGGCTGATAAGAGTGAAGAGAGTGACGGAAAAATGGTCCACTCTCGCGCTTCGAGAATTTTATTTAGCTACTCAAACCTAGCTAAGATCTGCTAGCATTGGTTTATTGTCTTGTAATGACATTTTAGACTAAATATTTCCCCTGCACAAATTGCCGTCTTTGACGATAATCCCGCCGAATAGCTTTATTAATGAACGGTTTTATTGGCTGAAGACGGAGCCTGGATTAGTTCTGGTTTATTTGACTAAGCCTGGATTAGTTGAGGTTTATTAGAGTAAGCCTGGAGTTTTGGAGCTCTAACTCAGACGTGACGCTGCGCCTGTGGCTTTACGGGACAACTTTTACTGCGCCTCGGTCTCAGCACATTTTAATTTCACTTGTGTCCAAAAATAAAAGCATGACTACAGCGACGGGCGGAGAGGAGTTTGTGGTAAAGTATTAGGTGTGGTGTTTCTCTTTTTATTGGCCTACTAAAAACCTTCAAAGCAAATGTGATGTCAGCAACAGTAAAGTCTTTGAGGATTTCATGCGTGCAAGATTTAACACAATCCAATGGAAATCGCAATTGGAACAGTTTCAAAGAGGCGCAAAGATGGCAGTTTTTTGGTAACAGAAAACAAAATATAATTGTTAAGAGTTGCGCCGTCACCACAGCAAACGGCGCAACAAGGTTTACAAATTCCTAGTTTGTAAACCTTGTTCACAAGCCTTGGCAATAAACGAATTCTGATTCTGATTCTGATTCTGATGCCACACTGGTTACATTTCATTAGAATTCTGAAACATCCAGGATAATACATGTGGTTTTAAATATGGCGGCACGGTAGCACAGTGGTTAGCACTCGTGCTTCACAGCTAGAAGGTCCCGTGTTCGATTCCCACCTGGACGGGGCCTTTCTGTGTGGAGTTTGCATGTTCTCCCCGTGTATGCGTAGGTTTCCTCCGGGTACTCCGGTTTCCCCTACCACTAAAAACATGTACAATAGGCCAGGATGAATAAGAGTGTACATGGGGGACGACGGACGCAAATTAGCCCAAGGCTACAATCCGGTGTGGCTTGTTTACATGCATGAGACCCATGTATGTTCATTAACATGCACTGTCCCGACCAAATAAACCAGTAAATAAATAAAAACACCTTAGCATTTACATTTTATCATTTAAATTAATGTGTGTGCATGGGCAAAAGCCCTTCTGACACATCTGTTATGTTGCTTGGGGTGCCTGCTGCTGGTTGGTTATGCATGATAAAAAAATAAGACAAAAGCCACCATTTTCAGCTAATAGCTTGTTAACTAATCCGAGGTGCATTGATAAACATGCTTTCAGTGCAAAAACGGCTCAGAATGTGTCCAGTGTTGGTTTATGAGACAGATTTAAAGGTATGTCCAGGTATGTTTCGGATATATAAATAGGACACATTTATAGTTTAGCTTCCGAAATAGAAGGATACAGTTACTTGAAGTCACATACTGGTCAATACATTTCATAATAAAAATGCCATACCAGTCAGGCATGATATTGGAAGCGTTGGCGGCGTGTTGTGATGAAGTAAATTCGAGTTTGACACATTGTGAGGGCTGGAAAACGTATATTTGACCCAAACGCTTACGTCATACGGGGCTTCCTCTCCTCTCTTCCATCCCTCTGCCCAGTAACACTTCACACTCTCACCTCATTGGAGGATTTTTAAATTCTTCACGCTGCACTGGAGTTGGTGGGTTTCACAAGAATTAGATTAAAAACAGTTTAGCTCAGACGTTTTAAAATTAAAATGGTCCCAGTTACTATAGAAACACGCGCGGCAGCAGGTGAGATTCGTCTCACTTCAGTAACCTCTCAAGGCGTCCCACTGTAGCACTGAGGACATCCAGTCTTCACAAATAGAGCAAGAGCAGGTACAGTAGGTCTATAGATACAATGTTGTGCTGCTTTGGCCTTTAACGCTGCAGGGTTAGAAACACAAGCAGTGTCTAAGAATACCAAAGTCAGACCTCTCTTATGCACTCCTATTAACAATACACATTTAGTTTATACAGCTATGTCAAATTCATTCATTTTATACTACAATACTATATTTTTAATGCCACAAACGCAAAAATACATCTGAGTTTATTTCATTTCTTAAAGTGCATATGACACATTAGAGCTAAAACATATTTACCACAATTATATTTAAGATTTTGCACAAGATTTTACCCAGTTATTTTTTTAGTTTGACTATTTTTATGATGTTTTACTTCCTTATTGGACTCTGACAGGAAGTGACATAGATAGAGGAAAACAACTGCTAAGGAACTTTACCTCTTTAACTTTAACTTTTCTTCCCAACATTTCTTCATTAAAACTACTGCTTCCCTGAAATAAAATTATAATTATTTCTTACAACAGATGTTATCTGTTTAAATAAGTCATATTTTCGAAATCAATGAGACCTGTCATATGCACTTTAAGCTTTGCAGACATTCCATCGAACAGAGGAATGAGGGAAATTTCCACAGACTTATGCAGTAAAAATAGTCAACCAAGTCATTATTTTCTTTTTCATGACAATTCAGGCCTTAATATATATATGATTCTTGTTGTGCTCCAGGAACGGCATCGAGGGTTACTGCTAAAGTTGGTTCCAAGTTGAGATATTAGATATTACTCCTGGTGTAGTCCAAATTCTCATTTTATAGGATACAATTGTTACATATCAAGCAAGACATTTGGGTACATTCAATGCAACCCAGCATGGTATTTTGGTCCATTCCTCCGTGCGGGGCAACACGGACTTTCAACTCCCTCCAAAGATTTTCTATGGGGTAGAGATCTGGAGCCTGACTAAGCCACTCCAGGACCTTGAAATGCTTCTTACGAAGCCACTCCTTCGTTGCCCGGGCGGTGTGTTTGGGATCATTGTCATGCTGAAAGACCCAGCCACGTTTAATGTTCAATGCCCTTGCTGATGGAAGGAGGTTTTCACTCAAAATCTCAGGATACATGGCCCCATTCATTCTTTCCTTTACACGGATCAGTCGTCCTGGTCCCTTTGCAGAAAAACAGCCCCAAAGCGTGATGTTTCCACCCCCATGCTTCACAGTAGGTATGGTGTTCTTTGGATGCAACTCAGTATTCTTTCTCCTCCAAACACGACGAGTTGAGTTTTTACCAAAAAGTTCTATTTTGGTTTCATCTGACCATATGACATTCTCCCAGTCCTCTTCTGGATCATCCATATGCAAAACTTCAGATGGCCCGGACATGTACTGGCTTAAGCAGGGGGACACGTCTGGCACTGCAGGAACTGAGTCCCTGGCGACGTAGTGTGTTACTGACGGTCGCCTTTGTTACTTTGGTCCCAGCTCTCTGCAGGTCAGTCACTAGGTCCCCCTGTGTGGTTCTGTGATTTTTGCTCACTGTTCTTGTGATCATTTTGATCCCACAGGGTGAGATCTTGCATGGAGCCTCAGATTGAGGGAGATTATCAGTGGTCTTGTATGTCTTCCATCCATCCATCCATCTTCTACCACTTGTTTGTTGCCGGGTCGTGGGGGCAGCTGTTGGAGCTGCCCAAATCACATTGCACCAGCCCCTATGGCTCCTCCTGCAGGTGGTGGGTCCACAGAAGGACGGCCTCATGGTTCTAACCGGGCCAGTTGGTTTCTCATGGGAGACCCTACCAGGGGCACGAAGCCCCGGCAACAGAGCTCCTAGGATCATTCGAGTGCTCAAACCCCTCCACCACGTTAAGGTGGCGGTTCCAGGAGGGGTGTATGTCTTCCATTTTCTAATAATTGCTTCCACAGTTGATTTCTTCACACCAAGCTGCTTACCAATTGCAGATTCAGTCCTCCCAGCCTGGTGCAGGTCTACAATTTAGTTTCTAGTGTCTTTCGACACCTCTTTGGTCTTGACCATAGTGGAGTTTGGAGTGTGACTGTTTGAGGTTGTGGACAAGTGTCTTTTATACTGATAACAAGTTCAAACAGGGGCCATTAATACAGGTAACGAGTGGAGGACAGAGGAGCCTCTTAAAGAAGAAGTTACAGGTCTGTGAGAGCCAGAAATCTTGCTTGTTTGTGGGTGGCCAAATACTTATTCTCCACCATAATTTGCAAATGATATCGTTAAAAATCAGACAATGTGATTTTCTGGATTTTTTTTCTCATTTTGTCTCTCATAGTTGAGGTATACCTATAATGAAATCTTTCATTGTCCAAAAGTGGGAGAACGTGCACAATTGTTTGCTGACTAAATACTTTTTTGTCAGTGATTTCGAACAAAGGAGTTTTTGTGAAGTTGTGGTTGTCGTCGGAGTGTGAGAAAGTGCAGATTAGTGATGCAGTGCTGATTGGGCTCCTGTCAGGTGTGAGCGCTGTCAGAGAGAGAGAGGGAGAGAGAGAGAGAGAGAGAGAGAGCAGTGGAGGTGTACGACAGAGAGGTGATAGCCAACCGAGAAACAAGAAGTGTTAGTGAGAATATCTTTATGAGAGAAGACATTGGTAAAACAGGGCTTGAACAGCACTAATACAAGACTAACTATGAGACTAAAGCATGGCATCAGAGTTACTACAACAACTATGACTACTACTTACAGGTCGTCTTGTATATTGTCATAATTTGTCATTGCGCCCTTTGGCTAGACACTTCTCTCACCTTGTCTATGGTGTGAATGAGTGAGCAGTCAGAGTGGCCTTACGTCAGTCGGCCTCAGTATAGGCTAGCTATGAGAAGAAACCAGGACTAAAAGGGCTAATACTAAACTGGAGATAGTGTTTCATGATGCGAGAAAGAAATTGTGATGTACCATGACTGTCTTGAATATCACAGTATTATTGTGGCATTCACCAAACCATTTCAACACTTCCTTTAAATGTAAGCGAAACACTTTTTTATAGTAATTTATAGTGTTTTGTCAAAACAAGACAAAAAACAAAACTCAATCTGGGCCAAAGCAAGTCATGATTGAAACGGAACCTTTGCATAATTTTAAAGGTGCACTATGCAACTTTTTATGTAAGCAAAAAAGTTGATGTTAATACGATTTGACCTTGCAGTGACCCAGCATGGTGCCTTTACTTACCATCCAGCCTGTAGGACACTCCAGGATCACTTGTTTTTAGGTTTTCACTGCTGATTGAACCGTATTCATGGTTACACTTTTTATACTGAAACAGAAAGCTGATAGAAAATGTATCCTGAAGCATCATTGGAGTCACCGGGATGGAAAACAAAGGCACCAAACTAACCACCCATACATACGCACCAGTATGAACTTTTTTCTTTATTTTTTACATAAAAAGTTACATAGTGCACCTTTAAGTTACCATGTGCTTGTTTCTAGAGGGTCCCAGCAAAAAGACCTCAGTGCTTTTGCGAAAAATTGTGGCTTCTTGCGATTTGGATATTGCGTCACCTTGTAGCGCCATGTTGCACAGTCATAGGCACATAAGAAACAAAACTATATTTATATTAAGGCTAAAACAGGAACTAAACACATCACTAATACCAGGGTTAAACCAGGACTACTCAAATAGACATATACCCTAAATATAAAACCAAAGCCAAACCAGCTCTACATTTGACTTGCCACAGACCAAAACCAGGTCACCTTATTCCAGACAATTTGAAGTTACTGTTGGTATTTTCAACACCTCTAGGAAGAAGCCATATTTGTACAATGAGGGCCCCCCCTCTCTCTCCCTCTCTCTCCCTCTCTCTGCGTCCCCTCTCTTTCCTTCCCTCAGAAATGTTCTCCCTGACCGTTTTCCCATTTTCCTGACACAGACAGACAGAGAAGTGAATGTGTTTGAATGGTACATGGCTGCCTGTCCCGGGGCGTCTCTCGCGCTTTCATCTGCCCCTCGCATTTCCAATAACTGCTCATGAATATTAATGAGGCTCCAGGAAGTTATTAGCATATGCTCACCCCGCACTGCTCTCTGAGGTGCAACACAAGGACAAAATAGTTTGCTATATATATTCACAATCATTACAGTTATAAGTGGGTTTTAATACATATTCTTTTAATGGCAGCGACTTCAAAGGCAAACGAACCAGCCGCGATACATTTCTGACATGACAAGAAATGAAGGCAAGACGCGGTAGGAGAAAACATCGGTGCAGGGGTCAATGAGATTTTTAGCTACTGTTCTCCCTTAACATAAACATTTTAATAACAGAGTAAAAAAGCAAGACAAATTTCACTCTCAGCTATGCTTATTTTATCATGTTTTGTTGCTTGCGAGCCAGCGATTAGAAAGGAGCTGTATAAAAGTGACTATTTATCATTTATGCGTAAAAACAAAAGCTATGGGCCCGTTTTCTCGAAATTAGATTTTCTTTACACTTTTGCAACAGCATATCCACTTTAGTAGCTCCTATGGACTCCAAACCTTACAGTCTTGTACAATATTTTGAAGAATAATCTTTTTTTTTTCTCCAGAGGAATTCTTAATATCTAATTCCCAGCCTAGCTTTGAACTGCAAAAAGTCGAAATTAAAATATTTTTCTTATATTTTTCTTATAAATTCAAAAACTAGATCCAAAATCCCCTCAGAAAATAATATTCAACAAGATAAAACCTGGATCTATCCGTTATTTACAAACGTAGGAAATTTAGGAAATTTTTATGCATAAATGCCTTATTTTTTATGTAAAAAAAAAAGGAGAGAAAACTTAAAATATTTTTTTCTCTCACATATGTCATTAATCTACAGCAAACGCTTCATCTCTAAATAAAATGTTTTCCCTATTCGCTTGCCGTGTCTTGTCTCAACTCTATGCTACAATGCAGTAAGCTAGTTATAATGAAAGTCAGGATTAGACTAAACCAGGTTTAAATTAAAGACTTGCTATGACTTGCCCAACAAGACTAAAGATGACGAAATTTAAAACGTAACCAGGTCTGTATTGCATTATAAATGTTGATTAATGTTGGCTAATTATATGATTATGGGTTTATCGTTTCACATGATTAAACTTGGATTAAATGTGTGACCTATAACTGGACTTAACCAGACCCAAATCTGGGCCAAAATCCTTTGTTGAAAAATGACCCATATCCTGTTCTGGGTTGTTTTAGAACGGAGAATTGTTTTGCCTCTGGCCACAAGAAGCTTCATCAGCAACAAGCCATCTCTTAGCAGCAGGCTGAACACTTATACCGTTCAGGTTGGGAGGGGTTGACCTTGTAAACTTTCCCTACAGTTAATCCGAGTAGGCAGCCTTCGGAGACAGGTCATGGCCCCATCGCGTGATGCTATTATGACAGCTATAAAAGCTATAAAAAGTCACCAAAGCATGCCAAACAAGTAATCCTGTCTTGCCTAAAGAAATGTGGTAAACGATCAAAACCAGCTCTGCTTTAAGAACCCAGGGCTAAAACTGTATCTTTGAAGCTGCGAAATACTTTAGATAGATTTGCCTTTTTCGTGTTGTATCATGAAAGATCTCAATCGCTGGCTAATCCTACACAGGGGCCATAAACACTTAGATTAGGGTGAGACTTGTTGTATCCTGAGGAGTAAGATCAGAATCTAAAAGTAGATGATCGAGTTATTCAGTGGGCGGGTAGACTTGTCCCGTCTTGACTGGGGAGGTTCACAGGCTACATGTAATTGAGAGACTCTTGGTAAATACTGAGGTCATTGTACTCGTTTTGTCAGGATCGCGTTCTAAAAGTAGATGCCGCGTTGGTAAGGTAGGCTTGTATTGTAGTTGTTTTGAATATGTACTAGTTATTGACGTTGGACGAAGTGCTTCATCTCTTTACACTTTAGTAAAAGCACAACATTAAAATTCTACTGAAGTGTTCCTGTTTCTGTTGAGAATTGCTTTACTGTACGTTAATGGGAAATACCAAGGCTAAGCTATCCTGCATAAAGTATAGTATCGGCCTTTTTCCTTTAACACCCTGTCTCCATAGCTTTTATTGCTCTTTCTGATGTCAGCCAGAGCCTCATGCCGCTGCTGTGATACTGCATCTTTTTGACATCTTTCCTGTTCCGCCTATGCTTATGCTGGTGAAGATGAGAGCTCGTGTGCAGATACTGTCTTATAGCACACTGTTTATCGGTTGGTTTCTCTTCGACTTGTTGTATCTGGAGCCTGTGGAATGTGCTGACTCCTGCTCCATGAATTATTGAAAACGCCTCGGAACGAAACGGATTCTCAACCGCACAACGGGTCCTGAGCGCAAGCTGTGGTTTTAGAGATCAAGATATATTTTTGCTTCGCTCTACATGATAAATAGCAGAAGCATTGGTAGTAAACATTAAGACTTGGTTAGAACAATGTTGAGCAACGTATGGGGAGTGAATAGGGCAAGCTTTCTCCAATTGTTCATGAACCTTTATCATGCAAAATCAGCCGTGTCTTTATGTAATGTTGGAGTTTGCCTACTCGCTGATATACGTCATGTATGTTTTATATGTTCTGGACACTTTCACCAAACTCATTCTGTCCGCAGTCAGTCTTCCCTGCGTAGATTAGCATGTCTGGTGGTTGTTATCACTGTTAATGGTACTTTCAATTTGAACCGCTTCCGTTGTGACTGCATCCTTTTATAACATCTCACATCCTAGTGTAGACACATACATTATTTTAAGATAATTATGCAACAACAACAAACATCAAGGCTAAGTGGTTCAAAAGTTATTTAAAAAGCCTGAATACAGCATATGGGAGTAATTCTCTTTCGTACAGGTTAAAGTGATAGTCTGTAAGTTTCCAAAGTGAGGAGAGATAGAGTGAAATTTGAAAGTAAACAATTAAATTGCTCCCCTCTTTAACCAGAAAGCCCCTCTTAGTTTACAAACTGAGGAGAACAGGAACACGATTTTCAAAAGTAAATGATCAAGCTCCTCCCCCTCCCTCCTGATTGGACCTGACAGGAAAAGCTCGTCTCATTGGTCAACAGGGTAGGATACTGGATTATTTCCTGAGATGTGGGAAGACTTAACAAAAAATACTATATATTATTACTTACTTTACATCAAAATGCAAGGCCAGGTGGTAGATTTTGCACATTTTATAACATTTGTAATACATTTAGACTTTCAGACTATCCCTCCTGATTTAGTTCCCTGTGAACATATTAGTACCCGGTCTATTCTTGTTTAGACCTTACCCCGGTGTAGTCCTGGTTTAGTTTGATCAAACCCTGGTTTAGTCCCTGTTGTCTTGTCCCTGTAAAGAATTGTGTCATCTTCCTTTGACCCGTTTTTCAATTCTGGTGAGAAACTGCAGTACCTGGAAAATGCAAAGTCCTCACGTCAAAGACCTGGCCCCTGGAATTAAAATGAACCAAGCACATCCGCCTTGATTCAGTTCCGTCTGTTTTACTCCTGGTTTAGTCTTTCGGTGTAATTGCCTAATTGTCCCTCGAGTACTGTATGCAGAGTGTATTAATAGGTGCTTCACTGTAATGGTAGCTGTAGTGGGCTGTCTCCGCGGTAACGGCCTCACAGCGAAGCGCAGCCACAGCAACCGCCTCCAACTCCGGCATCCGTCAAATTCCCCTGCAGACGGACCACTTTATAGGCTGAGGGATGAAGCTCTGTAGTTTGATTATGAAGAGACAAAGAGTGAAGACTGGAAATATGCAGCGCCAAAAAAAAAACGGGAAGGAAAATCTGATTTAAAAGTCAGTGTTCAGGCTAAAAGCAGGATCATCGAAACCAGGCTGTAATTAATTGACTTCAGGAAAGGCCCTTGGTGAATAACGTCTATTGTGATGTGGCTGTAGCTGTTTTATAGGTTGAAATTAATGTCTGCTATACATTTACAGAAGAACCAACTGAAGGGATTTTGAGTGGGATTCCAGACATTACTGCTTTGACGAACAGAGTAGGAGGGCTTGGCTATGTTATGTTCAAGAAATAGCAGCCAAACGGGAACAACAAACTGATGCAAATGTGAAGTGATCAATTGCAGACTCGACGAGATTGGTTTAACTCTTTAAGCACTTCACACTGGCGTCTCCCTGTCTGTTTCAGGTGAAGAGGAGCTGCCATGTTGGCCTCCTCTCTCCCCCCTCTCCTCCTCCTCTCCCTCCTCCTCCTCCCCTGCCCTGCCTCCTCTGTCCAGGGGGTGGATCTGGAGGGCTCCCCCCTGTCCCACCTCCTCCAGGACCCCCGCTCCGGCGCGCTGTACGTGGGGGGCGTGGACCACCTGTACCAGCTGACCTCAGACCTCCGGGTCAGTGCCCACGTCAGGACCGGCCCGCAGCTGGACTCGCCCGACTGCCTGCCTCCCATCGTGGCCAAGGACTGCTCCTCGGCTTCGTCCACGCACAACTACAACAAGCTGCTGCTGCTGGAGGAGGCGGCGGAAGAGGGGGCGGAGCCGGGCAGCCTCATCGTGTGCGGGACGCTCTTCCAGGGGATCTGCGAGAAGAGGTGAGAGAAATGACATTCAGGCAGAGTTTGCTTGATAAAACAACACCACTTTCAGCTCATACCAGTGTCAATTTGTAACAACTTGTCATCATGATATATTTTTGCTGACTGAAACTTAATATGACAGATTTGAATCCTTTTTTAAATATGAGTTTGATGGATAATATCTATGGTTAGTAATCGTAGTGTTTCTTCAGTGAAGTAGCAATTAAATGAAGAAATGTTGGGGGGGAAGTTATTTGATTAATTTTTGTTTGTAGATAGCGGTAACAGTTAAACAAAAGATCAACTCTTTCACCTATTACTCCACCACTACTTTGACAAAATGCTGAATTATGGATGTATTTTATACCAAATAAAGATGGGATATGCCATCTTATATCCTGCCATCTTATATAACCACTTTGGTGGTCATAAATACATAAATACATCAATAGCGGAGAATGCTAACCATACTTCTAACGTTAGCTTCATGCTACAAGCTAACGGCTAACTTCAGGTGCCGTTTTTTTAATTTTTAATGGACAATCTGCTGTGTTAAAATATTCATAAAGACCCCATTTTGGTTTTACTTTATTTGGGTGCTAAATATGCCCACAGTCCAACAGAAAACATCTAAAAAGAGTAAAAAAAAAAAAAAAGATATTCATAACAGAATTCCTTCCCACCTTGCTAGGCCACACCCCCTTAGTATGACGTGCTGCCGTCTGTATCTATGTCACTTCCTGTCCATGTCCAATCAGGAAGTGAAATAAAAACATCACAAAAAAGTGTAAAACTGAGGAAAACTAGATAACATTTATAGCAAAATCTTTATAATTGTGTAAACTATGTTTTGGCAAAAAAATTGTCTAATGTGTCACATGTATTTTAATAAAGACAAAAAAGGTATTTGGTAAAGACTAAAACTATAAGTTAATATGCAAACATGAAACCAAAATATCGAAATCCAAACTTGAATTTCCTTTTCAATCAAAGACCCAATAAATTGCATACATGTGCAAAGTGTTCCTGAAGCTAGGCAGTATTAATAACACTACAGTATATGTAACCCTTTTGGACTGACTAAGGTGTTAAAAACTCATTTACATTCCATTAATACTTCAATAAAATTTAAAGAAATTGTTAGACTTAACCTTGACTACAAAACAATTACCACTATGTCAAAACATTGACTCCCACAGCAAAAAGTGCCTGTGTGGGTTTCCTTTGGATTTCTCCATTAATCTAAAAAATGCTTACGCTAATGGACGGAATCCACAATCTTGATGGAAATCTGATCACTGTTTCCTGACCCCCATAACACTGGAAGATGGGTCACGGTTGGAACAATGAAGCGTTCCCCCAAAACAGACCCAGGAGCTGAATGACAATACTGATGTCGGTAAAGTGCCCGGCCTAAACTTCGAGGGCCGGCCATAGTGCAGCACTATTTTTAGAGTCAGGATGCTTCGTCTTTTACATAAGTGCCACTCTCTTTGTTGTATGACTGTCATCTTTGTTTAATTCATAACAAAATATTTAACAGTTTTGATGATTTTTCCAGCCTTCGTATTTGCGGATAGACTCTTCACAGACTCACCAGTTCGGTTCCAAATGAAGCCTTACATAGAAGTGGGTCAGTGATTCAGTGTAATGTCCCTCTGCTGCTGCAATAACAGGTCCGGAGTGCACACAGTGATAATGTGGAACTCACACCTCTTTCACAGTCAAATGGCCAACAACTTGCCGAGGCCAATTTCTGCTGCTGCAGTCAGAATTCTTGGGTCTGAGAAGCGTGAATCATCAAAATGCATGTTGATGTCAGCCGGGTTGAACTCACTGAGGCCTTGGCTACAAACTCGGTGTTCGAAAACTTATGACTCTACAACACAGTATTCAAATGACAAGAGAACAGATTTTGTTAGAAGTGCTAATACAGGCTGCTAACGCTGTAACAAGTACATTTATCAAAGGGTGAAATTTGAGACGACCATTGAGATTTCTTTCCCTTCAAAAACAGCAAACAAATCATATGAATACAGAAACATTGTACTATAAACATGCCTGATTGTGTTGCCATAATGACTATGTTAAGCTACACTAAATGTTTAAAGGTGCATTATGCAACTTTTAATGTGGCCAAAAGTTGATATTTATGCATAGTTGACCTTGTAGTGACCCAGCAGCTGTATGAGTGGTCAGCATAGGACGCTCCAGAATGAAACGTTTTCACTGCCGACAGACCCTCTCACCAGAAAACCTACAAAACAATGATGATCCTGGAGTGTTGTAGAAACATACGTGACCAACGTAAAGGCCCCATGCTGACCACTCATACAGCTGCTGGGTCCCTACAAGGTCAAATACGCACAAATATCAACTTTTTTTTTGGTATAAAAAGTTAAATACTGCAATGCACCTTTAAATTACCTCCTATAGAGGTATACTTTGTTGTCCCGGAGAGTTCTTAAAAAGCTTAGCTGCACCACATTTCTTTATCTTCACTGCCTTATAAATATCACCAAAATATAACTTGTAGCTATTCTTAATGTGATTCCATTAGAATCACATTAGGCCCTGTCCCTAATTTTGACAGATCTAAGCTGCTAAACCAGTTAGCTTTGAAAGAGGCGCTAATACAGTATTAACTGCAGCTGAGTCACCACTGTCTCTTAGCACTTCATTACACCATTGATTACACTATTGATTCTGTTATTGATCGCCATTAACTGTACACTACCCAAATGTTCCCTAACCTGTCCCTCCTAACAACAGCGCCCTCCAGCTTTAAGTACAGACCTTGAGCAAGTTTAGCATTTCGATGCCGGGTTTCATGGGGTCCTTCTGTGAGGAGTTTGTATGTTCTCCCCATGCCTACGTAGGTTTCCACCGGTTTTCCCCTACCGCTAAAAATATGCACAATAGGGCCCCAACCGGGTCAGGATGAATGAGAGTGGTTATGTTAGCAAGTGCAGTTATAAGTGCAGGACAATGTATGGACATATTTTGTGACTTGTGGAGAACCTTACATTATTAGAACAATTGCAGGCTTGCAATTGTTCTAATAATGTAAGGTTATGCAAACTGCGATTTTCAATGAATTACGATTAATGTTAAAGACCTGGCTGAAACCATTGGAAAATGTTCAGTTCACTCACATTAAATCTATTAAAGCAGTACTAAGTAACTTGCGCACCCTAGAGTCCATAAGCGCCACTGCAGATGTCGTAGCATTTTGCAGTTTTTTTACTCATTAATTGTCCGTGAGAGTAAATACTACGCTGACAGAAAAGACAAAGGGAGAGAGGGATATTGTTCATCCAATTACACAATGGAAATATTTGTTTTCACTCAAATTTGGCTGCAAATACTGTTTAAGTGGCGCTAGCCCACAGTTAACTTTGCCCATTAGCTGTTAGCTTCTTCTTCGTGATTCCATTAGTGTGTATTGGTGCTTCGACCCGGTGGCAGTCAAGTTGCAATTGTGGTTTTCTGGCCAGAAACATCAGGGGGAGATGAAAGACCCCCCAATCACTCCAGTATCCCCTGTATTACCCCCAGAGAGCCTACGAAAAACATTTATTAAGGTAAACAAGTTACTTAGTACTGCTTTAACTAGGGATGTCGATTAGTTTCAGGCTTGGTCTCGGTTTGTAGCGTTATCTTTGCTTCAAATCAGAAAACAAACCCTCTATTCCCACATTGCATTGTTAGATGCAGCATGCTAACTTTGTCCGGCCGCGGCAGAGACGAGATCCGCACCTTCCTCCCCTCACAGTGCACCCCATCACACTCCTCACCTTGCTCCGCAACACGTAAACACAGACACGTGCACCGTGCAGAGATCACAAAATAAGTGTACATTTTGAAGTTAGCTAGCAAATATATCGCCCTATGAAAGAAATGTACAAAAGACAGTGAACCGATAAACCATCTTACTGAACTGTCCTCAATGCCAAAAACACAGACGTACATGGAAGTTTTAGTTTAGCAAATGAGTATTAAAATCAGTATGTTTACTAAGATATCTTATTTATTCCACTGTAAATATGTACTTCACAAGAATGAGCTTCTTGTGAAAATTAGCCTTCCATTTCCCCTTGAAAGCAGCATCAGTGCAGTACGATGGGGAGTGAGGGTGTGGTTAAGAGGTAGCGCCAGGTGAGAGAGGGGAGCACTACTGACACCTACTGATGGAAAAAAGAATAATTGAGAAGAGCTTATTGTGGCTTTAACGCTGTGTGTTTTTCTCCCCCAGGCGTCTGGCTAATATCACAGAGCTGCTGTACCGCACCACCAACCCGGTCGACACTCAGTACGTCGCCGCTAACGACCCTCGCATCTCCACGGTCGCGGTCATCATCTCCACGGAAACGAGACAGGAAGGGGCGGGGCATGCTACAGGAAGGGGCCGAGCCGGCATGCGCTTGATGCTGGTTGGACGAGGCTACACCAAAGGCCCCGGCGACATCCCACCAATCACGACGCGGCGCTTGTTCCCCGCCGTTCCGCCCCGACGCATGTTTTCGCAGGAAGAGGAACTCGGGAAACTCGTGGTCGGGAGCTACTCGGAGTATAACAACCATTTTGTGAAGGCCTTTGTGCACGGGAAGCACGTTTACTTCCTATTCTCGAGACGCGACATGTGGCACAAGAAGGAGTATCGGACGTACGCCTCGAGACTGTGCCTTTCCGACCGGAGCTTTTATTCGTATGTGGAGGTGCCGCTGTCGTGCAAAGGCGGCTACAATTTGGCGCAGGGGGCGTGGCTCGGGAACCACACAGGAAGTGCCGCCCTCTTCGTGGTGATGTCGGCGGGGCAGGCGTCCACGCCGGTGGCCACCAGCCGGTCGGCGTTGTGCGTCTACGGCATGGAGCAGCTGGACGCCATGATGAGGAGAGCGCAGGAAGTGTGCTACACCGAGGGAGGGAGAGGGAGCAGCGGACAGGAAGAGGCCTATATCGAGTACGCCGTGTCCTCCAGGTGTCTCAAACTGCCCAAGGTACATCATTATTTATCTCTCATCATTTTGTCTGTCCTGACCGAGGAGCAGCAATGCTTTGGTATTTTCCATTTATATAACTTAAACTACTGTGTTTTTGTGAAATGTCTTTTGGCTGTAGCACTTTCACAGAGAATTTTGGGAATATCTGCCAGTCGACAATAATTTGATGATTTAAATGTCACAATGATTTTAAGCATTTACTAGATTTATAAACTAAAACAAAAAACACAGTCTGCAGATTTTAGAGCAGCTGGCGTATTGATCATGTATAATTTAATAAGCACTGGAAACACAGTTTATTTGTTGCAAATTAGTCATCATATAGTTCCATAGTGATGTGATGTTATTCTTGGAAATTACTTCAACGTATAATCCTGTAAACTCTTTTTGAAGATCTTTTGTGCATTACCATTTTCTGGGACAAGATTTGCAGGAAAAGGCTTTGAATGTGATCCTAAAAGACCAGTTCAAAAAAACATCTTATCTTTGATCCAAGTGGGACTGATGACGTAACTAAAAATCACACTCTGACATCAGAGGTGATATCACAGATTAACAACTGGCCAGCATTTGCAGCCTCTGACCCTAATCCAGTCTGGATTATTGTTAATCTACAGCATCTGCCTTAAACATGACCCACATGTGTAAGAGCAGAAACCAAAGGAGCAATGCATGTAATAATATATTTCATAACAGAACCGTTGCCTTGAGGAGCAGGCTCTTTAAAGCCCTTAACTAGGGACTGTGTAAAAGACTGGCTCGTGTTTATATTTTTAAGAAACCAGCCTTTTTACCAATATTTTCTGACAAGTATTTGCTGAGAGGCAGCAAATTTTCAATAAAATCAGCCTGGTTGACAATGAAATTATTTCTACCCTCTGAAATACCTATAGTATGTTGGTAAAATAAGGCCGTCATCAAAGAAAAGGCACAACAATTACTATGCCAAACACTTTTTCGCCCAAAAAGCTGTCAGGCGTGTTGCCTGCACCACTGAATCTGATATGCTGTTTCTTCTGTTTGTTCAAACATCTGTGTAAACTTCCATAAGAAGGCGGAAAGAAAAAGATTTTTTCACCAATGATACGAGTAGAGAAATAGCTCAAGTGGCACATTAGATGTCGATAAAGTCAGATGTGTCCAGACTGAGATTGTTTGGCCATGTGCAAAGGAGTGAATTGGCCTTTCTGCTGAATTCTTGTTTCTCTAAGTGACAAATGGCGGCTGACCTGTCATGTCCGCCGCATTTTTTAGTGTTTTTTACAAGTCTCTTTGTTCCTGCTGCTTCTGAGGCCTTGAAATAAACAGTGTAACATAACAGATTTTTTACTGCCCATGTCAGGTTCACTTGTAACTTTTGGAGTACACTGATGATTAATTGGGTGGATGAAGACAAAGTCTTCTCAACAAGTACCTCATTTTAAAAGGGGATTTGCTGTATGTTTGACTAATTCTTCTTATTTCGTTTCCCATTCTGATTCTCATACGGATCATCACTTCTGCAAGTAGGAAAATACAGCGCATTATTATCAAGAACAACTTCTGTTTAGTTCAGAAGTTGCAAAGTTCGAGGTCAGAACAGGCCGTTTTATTTCTCTACAAAGTCTCAAAGTAAAGCGCCGCAGATTTGGCAGTTTGATGTTTGTTTGGGAGAAATTACTCCTCCGACTCAGATAAATGTTATCTTTGTGTTTGACCTTTATTTTAAGAAAAAAAAAGAGAGAGATGAGAGAGAAGGAAAAGACCCATACATCAATAAGACGTAATATTGTGACTTCTGGATAACACAGATTCTGTCCTGCTTTAGTCTTAATTTAGAGTTTTTCCCCTGGGGTGGTCCTGTGAAGGTGGTCCAAGGAAGGGACTGACGCCGTGACTTTTGCCCCCACATGACTTCTCTGACCCCTCCTCAGTCTGGTTCAGGTGTCTACACTGATTGTAGATCCATTTGTATTTAATGAGCATATCTCTTATGATTTGCGTTTTAGTTTTGCCCTGGTTCAGTCCTGGAGGCCCTTTACTCCTGGCTTTCTCCTGGTCTAGGTTTAGTTCTTGCTTAGTCCTAGTTTAGTCTGGTTTAGTTAATGTTTAGCCCTAATTTGATCCCTGATTTGCCCTGGTTTGAGGTGATACATGGCGGATGATTTTTCACGCAATGGGCAATTTTGAGACTTTTGAATCGTTTTCTCCCTTAACTAATTTTCTCCCTAAACAATAAAACAAACTCACAGTTTACGATGACGTTTTATCGACTCGCAGGTTGGATTTTGTATTGAAATCACAAACATTGTGCTCTTGTGTTTCCCACGTGTATCCATTCTCAAATTCTAACATGTTTGGCATACAGTTGCACTGAATGCGACCGACAAGACTGTAATAATCCAGCAACTTCCTTTGTAGAAGACGCCAGCAAAATTATACTAAATTATACACGACCACTAGTTTCCATCTCTATCTCCACTTTAGTAGCTCCTTCAGACACAATTTTCAAAGCGTGTACTTTTGAAGGGTTTTTTCAAAGGGATTTTTTTTACCCAGAAAACAAGGCAAAATCTAAATTTATACTCTTCTTTTATTTTAATTTTGTATTTTTTTTACAAATAGCTATCCAAAATATATCCAAAATCCTCAGTGAAAAAATCTTTGTCACTAAAAAGTTAACAAATACAATTAAACATTTAAACCTGGCTCTATCCATTATTTAGAATTTGTGGCAGAAAATATAGGCATTTTTGGCCATTTATACACCTAAGAAA
The DNA here is from genome assembly GCA_021464625.1 of Proterorhinus semilunaris. Taxonomy (NCBI): domain Eukaryota; kingdom Metazoa; phylum Chordata; class Actinopteri; order Gobiiformes; family Gobiidae; genus Proterorhinus; species Proterorhinus semilunaris. The sequence continues at coordinate 28,893,917 of CM038347.1, read as the reverse complement.
TCTTATGAAAACATAAAATAACAGAATTATACATTTTTATGTCAGTAATCTACAGAAAAAGTTTAAAATTGATATCTCTAAATACATTGTCCCCCTTATTACCCTGTAGCGTCTCGCCTTAATGGTTTAGTTCTGCTCTTTGTTTAGTCCTGGCTGGTCCTAATTGTTAATCCGCTTGTATTGACTCAGTAAATCTGTATTGATTCTCTCACAGGGCTCTCAACGCTGAATTGATTGTGGAAATTCTCAGAGAAAATGAAGATGGTTCAGTCTGTTTAATGAAGTGTTTAGTGGAAAATATTGTGAATCATTTGAGTTATTAACGCCTGCAGACAAGCTGGCTCCAATCATGGAAAGTAATTGAGAAGGAACATTTCAATTTGCATTCAATTTATTATTTTCAGCATATCTTCTCTTTTATTCTTCTTGACTTGCATGACACAATCATTTTGTCCTCTTCCAGCCCTTTTTCCTCATGCTCTAACCATTGTTATCATATTTCCGTCAGGCCTCTCTGGTGGATTACCCGTGTGGAGGGGAGCACACACCGAACCCCATTGCCAGCTCAGTGCCCCTACAAGCCACGCCCACTTACACCTGTACCACTCACCTGTCTGCTGTCGCCACGGCAACGGAGGCGGAGCTCACCATTGCCTTCCTGGGCGACCGAGAAGGGATGCTGCACAAGGTGAGCAGCATCCATAATCACAGGCTAAATTCTGCACCCCGTAGGCCTCCATACATTTTCTGGCGGAAAACGCAAGGGGGAAAGAACTACTCTTTTACCTACTCTTACAGCACTAGTTTGACAAATCCTGAATTATGGATATGATTTCTACCAAATAAAGATACAGAGACATGGAGAGGATTGGTTCAATAAATACATAAATAACGGAGAATGGTATAATGCTAATGTTTGATTCATGCTACATGCTAACAGCTAGCTTCAAGTGCCGTTTTTTCACTCCTACTGGACAATCTGCTTGATTTTCTAATGCAAGAATGAGAAAAAACATTTACAAGGACCCGATTTTGAATCAACTTTATTAGTGTGTCTTAAATAAGCTAGGTGTGGGGACCTCTTCGTATCTCACGATTCCATACACGATACATGGCTCATGATAACGATAACCTTGCAATAATCGATGTATTGCACATGAGAAACTATACAATATGTATCTTCAATGAAGGTACTTGAGTCATCTTCTGTACTCAGTAGTTGAAGTCTCGAACGTTTCACCTCTCATCAAAAAGGCTTCGTCAGCGAACTAAGGTTCAGCTCAGCCCGCAGCTTAGATAAAGACCACAGGGAGGAGTGGGGCTTGGCCCGGTTCCTCGCCTCTAATCACAGCTACGCTCACCTGTGGGTAAACAACTTACCTCTAACGAGACTCTCCACCCCAGAGTATCGATGTGTCCTGTCCTCTTCAAAGTTGATCACTGCTAATTACCTGCGTATTGTTCTGTTGTTGGCTGAGGTGCCGTCTCATTGGACTGGCCGTGCCCTGTCGGCTGTCTGCGAAGGAGATTAGAGTAAAGTAAAGAAAGATTAAATCTGAGACCACCATTCCGGTTCATGGAGGGATTTTCTTCCTTGACAAAAATAGCTTATTTTACGCCTCGTTCAAACCAACGTTCTTCTTTTGCTAAAATGTTGACCTCTCAGTCCTCAAAAACAAATGTTTGTGTTCACTGTTTTGTGGTAAACTGGGATTATGTGTTGCTTAAAGATTTTCTGAAGTTTCTCTGAGACCTCCACTACATACGGCGCCGCGACTCCCTTTATTCGAGGCTCTGTAGTCTTTCTGTCCTTTCCTCATTGATATGTATAATGTAGATAATGAATTTTCATGACATCATCAAAAGTATCGTTATCAGCATATAAAGTATCAGCATTGCTGCAAAATATTGTGATATATCAAAACATTTATATATTCTCACAGCCCTATTGCCGTCTGTATCTATCTCGCCTCCTGGAACTGCCACCTTAACGTGGTGGAGGGGTTTGAGCGCCCGAATGATCCTGGAGCTCTGTTGTCGGGGCCTTCGTGCCCCTGGTAGGGTCTCCCATGGCAAACAGTTCCTAGGTGACGGATCAGACAAAGAGCGGTTTAGAAGCCCCTTATGAGAGACCAACAGGCCATAGGGGCTGGTGCAATGTGATTTGGGCAGCTCCAACTGCTGCCCCCACGACCCGGCAACGGACAAGTGGAAGAAAATGAATGGATGGATGGATAGATCTATCTCTCAGTTTGATTCTAAAAATATGTTTCTTTTCTGTCAAAGTTTCATGTTTTATCACACTATATTAGAAGGCAATGATGCTTGTAGTGTTTTTAAATCAGAATGTTATCCTCTATGAAGCATTATGATTGGTTTGGTTAAAAAACACATTTTTAATAAGGGGTAAAATTGTCCTTCTCCATTGAGATGGCCCTACAGCAGAGCAGGCCAAACCATTATGTAAATCTATATTGTATATTATCAGTCATTACTTTTCTTGATGCATTTCTCTATATGTAACAGTTGACTCAAAGTGACAGTAAGCACTCAGTATGCTACAGTTATGTTTTGACAGCAGCACAGTTCAACATTAGCCTCAGGGCCAAGTACACAAACACATCATCCTCAAATTAAGACATATTCTCTTTCGTTTATCAGCATTAGTCCTGGTTTAAAGTCGATTTAGCTCTGGTTTAAACCTAGTTCGGTCCAGATAACGATCGACAGATTGGGTTAGACGCCTATCACCGTCAAAGCCAGCTCCTGTTTTTTTGTTGTTGCATCAAATATTAACGCCATTGCGGCGATAACCAGAAATACACTTGGGGACAGTAACCAATCAGGAACCGGCATTCCCTGGGGCCTTTTCAAAGGGGAGGGAGGCAGTGGGTTGTGGGGGCTGGTGTGACACATGTTGGGGTCCAAAAGCGTGGGCCCCGGGGCCAAATACATGAGAGCAGAGAGAGTTTAGAGCAACGCTGTAGGCTCTACACCAGCTGCTGTTCTGTGTGGTATAAACAACATAATTCCTCACGTCCTGTTTAGTCCTGGTTTAGCACTGGTTTAGCCTATGTTTGGCCTTGGTTCTGTCTTGGTTTAGGAATAATTTATCTTCTTTTTTTTTTTAAGGCTCCCACGTTAGTTATTATAGCGACTATTCTTCCTGGGGTGTGCAGAAAAACTCAAACAGACTAACATTCCCAAGTCCAATATGTAAACAGTAAACGGTTAAGCTAACATTAAGCTAGCGTTCGTCACAAGTCATGTTTTTACACGCACAAAGTCACATTTCAGACGTATTTTCTTTTTGTCTTGACCATTTTGAACAGTATCTACAAACCATTTTGGTAAATAAAGAAAAGTATAAGGACAACATTCAAGTTAATGTCTTTAATTTTGTTGAAACACTAATTCTCTAGGATGAACACCTGCAAAGTCTTTGGAGCAAAAGTAGCTCTCTGATAGTTTTGTTGAGTAAAAGTAACTTACCGGGTAAAAAAAAAGGTTGGAGAGAGACCCCTGCTGTTCAGTATGTTATATTTTGTATTCTATATAACACATAAACTACTAACAATAAACATGGCATCAACAAGTGCTTTCTAATGTAATGGGCTTATTTCATAACAATTACTAGTATAGTATTAGTATCATGAGTAGTATTATACATGGAGACAGGTGATTCCACTCTGATACACTCTGATCAAAGCATTAGTGTTTGGTAAAGGTAGTGATTACAATTAAGAGTCAGTTCACAGTGCGCATATAAGAGCATTGACATTTGAGAGAAGACATCAGAACTATTAAGCCAGTGCAACAGTCACATGCATTTCAGAACCATGTTATAGAGGTCTAATCTACAAAGTTAGCACCTGTTACATTACCAGACCCCGTAAAGGGGGTTTTATTCTTTGCTACGGCATCATTACCTAAATAAACGCTAATTTGGATTATCCTTGCGGCCGTAAATCACTGCGCCGCATCTCGTGTCTCTCTAACTGCTCGCTCTGATCTTTGGCTTTATCTCGTGTGAAATCATGTGATATCTCCTCACTGCAGTCTCCAACATAGGGTCCTCTGTGCCTCAGCGATGATTGACAGTTCATAATGATCTGAGACTGATTGAACTCGGTATGGTCTATTCGCTGGAGTGAAAGAGAGTGACACCGGCAATTAACCCAGTCCATACAGGGGTTAAGGCCAGTTTATATATGAGAAACATTGACCAAAGCAGAAAACCACACTCTTCAAAACCATTTTCTTTATATAGTTGAATAATACTAGTGTTACCACGATCGGCGACAGTGGCAGAGGTGGTATAGAGCGTGGTCTCATGACCGGAAGGTTGGCGATTCAGATTCCAGTGTCCTTGGGCAGGACACTTCACTCACTGTCTGTGGAGTGTGAGTGAGTGCCGCAGATTGGTATATTCACTTCCGACAGTCTACCCCAGGGCAGTTGTGGCTACAATAGCAGTTTGCCACCACCGAGTATGGAATGAATGAATAATGACGACAGTGTGGCACATTGAACAGCTTGTCAACACAGACTGGTAAAGTGCAATACAAGTGTAAGCCATTATTATTATTATCTTAGAAGAAGAAGGAGAAGGAGATCTTTATTTATATAGCGCCTTTCACAGACATAGTCACAAAGCGCTTTACATGAGACAAATTACATTCACTCCATACTCGGTGGTAGCTTCAGTTTCCCCTGGTGGAGGCGGACAGAACGGTCCCTCTGACCACCATCATTCATTCACGCACCCTAGAGTGCGGATCGGGCCGTTTTTTTTCTGTCCGAGCCCGGCCCTTGTCCGACAGAGCAGTGATCGAATCCGAACCGAGCCCGATAGGCATTAAGATATATGTCCTTGAGTCCGACCGAGCCCTACACAATAAAAATCAGGGATGTGGGAACATATTGTGAGGGGGAGGGAGATGGGGGGGGTCGTAAACCCGCTGTTACCTCGTAGTGCAGGTGTATTCAATACTTGTCTAAACTTCACTCAGTCCGTGCGCTTTGGATAAGCCGTTAAAGTGAACGCACACCGAGACGCTTTGAAACACAGTTTCACCACATTTCTGTGATGCGTGCACTTCACAGAACCCATTAACCTGCTAAAAAGAGCCACGTTTCCCCTCTCTCCTACAACACGGACTTACGTGTTTTATTTTATTTTTGATCAATGGATAAATCATGTGTTTAAAGCTGCACGTTTTGAGAAAACCTTTGAAGTGAGGTTGGCATGGCAGTTCTGGACTGTCACGTTCACCTCGTGTCTGAGAGTTCAGCGAGCTCCACAGAGCACTCCCTCCCTTAAGTCAGACAGAAACTGGTCACCTCCCCGGAGCAGGGCCTGAGCTCAGGGTCTTGCTGAGCTTGGTGCGTAAAAGCACTGGCGCGCTAATGCCCCCAGCAAGGCCCCCAGCCATGTGTGGGGCGGCAACATCGTGCACCGCGGGCCCAGTTTATTTTTATTTGTTCCCACAAAAACAAACGCTAACAGACCCATCTTAATGTTACACCAGTTTCAGTTGTTTTAACGCGCTGATATGTCCGAGTCCGACCCGAGCCCGAAAATAAGTTCTCCCGACGGACTCGGTCGGGTTGCACACACATCATTCATCCAGGCCTATTATACATGTTTTTAGAGATGGGGAAACCGGAGTACCCGGAGGAAACCTACACAGACACGGGGAGACCCTGCAAACTCCACACAGGAAAGTCGCCGTCCAGGTGGGAATCGAACCTGGGACCTCCTTGCTGTGAAGCAAGAGTTCTAACCTTGCGCTACCGTGTCACCCAGCTTAGTTTTATTTGTTTGGCACTTCTGGTACTACTACTAACTACTACTGACCACTACTGCTATGCTGCTGCTGCTTCTGCTATCCCCATTACTATTACTACTACTTCAACTACAATTTCAACTAACTGCCACTACTACTACAATTACTAGGGCTGAGACTATACACTTTTGTCACAATCTGATTCATATCACGATACTCAAGAGCCGATCCGATATGAATTGCAATAATAAGTGACTATGATAAGACAACACCTTACAATGTGTAAACGTTTATAAACCAAATGCCATTTGACATTAATTGAAGTGTTAAGATTGAAAAGTGCATTAACACAAAATGTAACAAAGTGCTGTTGCTAGAAAACAAAGAAGTACAGGATGAAAATCCCTCGAAACACAAGTATCGCGATACTTAATAAAGTATCGATATTTGGTGCTGGAGCAAAAAGTATTGCGATCCGATGCAATACTATATTTTGTCCCAGCCCAAACAACTACGACTACAACTACAAATATAATACTGTCATGACTGCTTCTATATCTATTTTACAACTTGTACAATAAATATCATTTCCACTACCATAATTTCAACTGCTTCTATTACTACTAATACGACTATGCCACTACTACCACCATTACTTCTACTATTACTAAATTTACTATTACAGCAGCTACTAATACTACTATTACCACTGCTACTACAGCGTTTCATCAACGTCGTCCTTGTTTAGCCCTAGTCATTTCCTCGCAACACGCAGCCCCAGTGTTACCAGTGCGCCAGAGGTGTTGTTCTCAGTTGTTTCACCATATGTACCTCTAGAGAGAAGCCTACAGCGACTAACGGAATTATATGAGCTTAGCCAGAAACAGTATCAAATGTTCAATCATGTTTTTGTAGGGTTCTTTTTTTATTTATTTTTTTGCAATTATTGCTCGCAGCAAGTATCTGGACAGCATGCAACCAGTCATTAAAGTTGCATGAGCTCTAACAATCAAAGTGTGGCTCCATGTTTGTTGATCCCAGAGGTCCTGTATCTTCAGGCCTTGGACTATAGTCTTGGGTCCTCAGATGGTCTGGGACTCGGTCTGGAGGGATCCCGTAGGAGGGGGAATCCATTGGGTTTTACGTTGTGTTTGTTGGAGGGTTTTCCGATTGTTCTTTCGATGGATTCCGGGTCGGTGGAGACATAGGGAGCAGGTGGGTATTTCGGGGCGTTGCTGAAGGCTGGTTTTTAATGAGGGCGAAAAAGCCGGGGCAGTGGTCTTTCGTCTGGTCAATAAACCAAGGACGGCGTGGGGGAAAGAGGTTCAATACTAAACAATGGAGGAAAATACAAAACCCGAACAAAGAGGATGGAGAGCTTCCTCCAACAAAAGAGCACAGTAAAAAGGCATCCCAACACTGTCAACTGTCAAGACTAAACCAAGGGCATCTGACATGAGAAAAGAAAGACAGCAGCAGAGGGGATTTTTTGTCAGTAGTTCATACGTGTGACAGCAATTTCCAGGAACTGTGAGTATTTATTTTAGTTGATTGGAGTCATGCCGGTCGGTTCCTTCCTCTGAGCTACACTTCTCTTTTATTTATTTTTTATTATCATTATTCTTTGGTCTCTCTTTGGACTCCCTTTGATTTAAAGGGACAGAGCATGTGTCAGTCCTGGTTTCGACCTGAGGCAAGCTCACGCAGACTTCTCAAAGGAACTTTATGAATGGACCAGGACAAGCAGAGCTGAAGGGTGTGCTTCAGAGGGAATAGGAAATGATGAAAAATACTTTATGTATCTGTGGTTGTCCCAGTTTAGTCTCAGTTTGCCCTGGCTTACAATGGATTGAACGTTCATGGACCACGATGTATGATTTACCCGAGCTCTTTGCAGGTGTCATCAAATCCTGTCTTTGTTATTTTGTAACTGCTTTTGTGAACACACAGCAGTTTTTCTACAGCAGCTGTGAATCCTGTGTGAAGTGGAGGTAGAGCTTCCTCTGGTGGCAGTTGGCGGATCTACATGGAACTTTTATAGCTTTTAATGAAACACTAAGTGGAAAAGAAATAACATAATAACATAACATATGGATAATCATTCGGAAATCCCAGTTTACTAAAAAAAAAGAAAGAAGAAAGATCCAATCCTATAACTTTGTTTCATTATTAGTAGAATTAGATACAAACAAGTACAGATGCACCGATCCAGCATTGCTTCTGATACCGACATTGGGGGTTTGAGTGTCTGCCGATATCAAGAGACTTTCTCTGAGTGAAAATGTGAATGGCTCTTATCTCCATTATAAGGTCAATTAAGTCTTATCTTTTCTTGTCATAATGTTACAAATCAATTATCAGTGGAGTTTATACACTTTCCTCGGGTATATGACAGGCATTTTGGTTTACTTTAATACAAACAACTCACTTAAAGTGATCTGATCACTGCAACTTGTGTATTAAAAGTATGTTAGATCAGTTATTCTCCAACATAATTTAAAAAACTAAAACAACAATAAAAACAATATTTTATTTTATTAGGCTAATTTAGGTATTACAGTTTCTGACCAAGTCTTGATTAGTTCCCGTTAGCATTAGCATGTTCCCGCTAGCTTAGCATGCTGTTGCTAGCCGTGGCAATCATAAATACATTTGCGGAGGTTAAAACTAACTCAGCAATTGAATCCCCCAGGTTCTGATGTGGTCCAGCATGTCACACAGCATATTCACTTAGCTTTACTTGGTGAGAGTTGTGTTTGTAAAATTGTGAGAGCCAAAACAGATATCTGTCCAGTATTGGATATTTGTAGCTGATACCCAGTATTCCTATGAAACAAGTTCATCCATGAATCCATATGTATTTCATAATATGTTTCAATCATCTCCTGTTTGTTTCTCCACTAGGTGCTGGTTCACGAAGACACCTCCGGTCACCTCTACAGCTCCGTCCCAGTGCACAGCAACAGTCCTGTCAGCGCTGATCTGCTTTTGGACCAAAACCAGGAGCATGTTTATGTCCTCACACACAACAGGGTGAGTACAGAAGAGATATGGACTGTAGCAGAGCCAGACGAGCAGGTAGGAGAAAGACATAGAAACAAAGGACTTTTTTTCTTTCTCTTTTGTACAATCAAAGAGTTTAGAATAGTTGCAAAACATGACAGTAGCAGTAGTAATAGATGCAGTCGTAAAAAAATAAATAAAAAAAATCCGTGCCTTGGGGTAGAATTCCAGATTTGCACCGACAGCACTCAAATACCACATTCATACAAGTGAGCAATTACCTTAATTATAAAGCTCACGATAGGTTAATCGTATCAATTGTAGGACCCGCAGTAAACCGCTGTCTTGCCTCATGAGCCGTGGCACATGTGTATTTCTGCCAATATTGTTGTTATTAGTAAAGGCTGAAGAATTTCCCATATTTGTACAATGTTGCCGAAGGAAGAGTGCCAAAAGAACCATGTGAAATTGCAGTAGAAAACTGTGTGAGCGCATGGAAATCAGTTGATATGTTAGTTTATTTTTTCGGCCATTCATTTGTAGTTATAGTGAGTTCATGAGACAACAGCTCAGAGGCAATATTTGATTATAGAATAACTTTTGAAAACACTCACACTTATTTGCTCCCTTTAGAGATTATATTCTATTGCCTATTTATTTATTTATTTAAAATCATTATTATAGTTCCTTATTTTTACGTGAAGGTAAAAACTTAAAGATGAAAGACAACAGGCTAAATTTTCGGTAAAAAAAAATCTTAAATAGATATAACATTTGTTTATAATGTCTTGTTTTGGTTTTTTGGTGAGCATTTAGACTTCTTAGTCTTTCTTCTTTAATTTCGATAACTCTGAATAATTGTAAAATCGCAATATTATAAGAACAATCGTCACTCAAAAATGTAGAATTGTGACATCCCTAGTGGTTGTAGTGGTGGTCAGCCTGTCAGAGTTGTTTTGAAACTCATACTTTACAGTTCAGCCTCTATTATGTGGCTCTTGTGCTTCTACGAATCCTAGACCCCATTAACATGTATGATAAACTAGATATTTAATGACTAACTGTACTGCATTTGTTTCTTTGCAGTTGTCCAAAGTGTCAGTGTCCTCCTGTGAGCAGCAGACAGACTGTGGCTCCTGTTTGTCCATGAGCGACCCCTACTGTGGGTGGTGTGTCCTGCAGGGAAGGTATGTACCCGCTGCAGTCATTTACAGGGCCGCTTCCATCTTTGCTGGGCCCTTATGCATATCTGACTGTTTGGGGCCCTGCTGAATGTTTGTTTCTGCAGATGCACCCGGAAGCATGAGTGTGAGCGCCACTTACTGCCCAACCACTGGCTCTGGAGCTTCAGCGACACTGACCAATGTGTGACAGTGGAGACGCTGCAACCGGCCAATCAGAGCCGAGATACGCAGACACAGGTAAATACGGGAGCCAATCAGAGTGGAGCAAGTCTAAACTAGAGCTAAACTAAGAATGAGTTATGAGTAACCAGAAATAATACAAGACCACACTAGGAACAGACCAAAACTACAACATGTATAATCCAAATCTAAACCAGGCGGAAGCAGAACTTAACTATTTTTTTTTTTTTTATTCCAGGTGACCCTCTCCGTGCTACAGCTGCCCTCCCTGTCCTCCTCTGAGTCTCTGACCTGTGAGTTTGAACCGCTGCTTTCAAGCCCCGCCCAAGTCACAGGAAGAACCATCACCTGTCAATCACCCGAGCCCCGCCTTCTGCCAGCCACACCCCCAGGAACAGGTAAGCGAACTCCAAGACACCCTAAAGCAGGTATCCAACCAGTAGCTCGGGAGCCACTGCTAGCTCACCAGTCCTATCCAAGTAGCTTCTACACTTCTTCAAACACTTGACAAGTCACATTAATGCACTTTCTTTTTATTCCGCCCCCTAAACGTCTGTAGTTTGGCTGATAGCGAATAGACTTGACATGAAGACAATGTTGAATGACTTTGGGCCACGTTTATTGCTCCATTCAATGGCATTTTGTAAAACTGCAAATAAACAGACATAAAAATACCGTCAGTATTTGCATGAAAAAAACGGCTAGTATGGCACAAACTAATCAAACTTTTGTAACAGAAAACAGTAGCTGCAAAAATAATGGAAAATCTACACTAAAAAGTCAGCTAGCTTATAGCTGCGGCTAATTATCTTAAATTAGCATTAATATTGCGGCAGTTTAGCATAACAATAACATCAAACAGTAGGCCTGTTGGTACACAACACGTTACAGCACTTACAGGCATAATTATGCTCCCAAAAGCTCTGTGGAAGATATGTTTTGCACCTTAAGCAGACCCACAGCAACTCCCGCTTGTGTTCATGACTTGGCGGCTGAACAACTTCCTTTACAAAAACATGTCGAGAACAGGCTCGCCACTACAGGGCACTGCAACACTAAAAATCCTCTGGGGAAAGCACACTTTTTGTTCTTAAAGGGATATTTCAGGATTTTTGACATAGGGCCTCATTACCTAGTTATCCAGAGTGTTGTTGATGTCTGGAGATATTCATAAATTCATGCAGTTCTTATATTTGAAGAGCTTGCTGGCGCTAGGCTAGGGCAAGGCTAAAGCATTTCTATGGTATCAGTTAGCCTGCATTAAAAACAGTCTGACCCACTCCACAGTGCACCTGAGGTAAATCACTTATAACGCCAGACTAACGATATAAATGTCTGTGTCGATAGAATAATGTTTGAACTATAACTGACCTTGTATCACATGAATTACCGCATTTTGAGGGACTATTTTCTCGCAGATCACTCCTCCCCTGTGTTCGCTTACATCCACGAAGCTGATGCTGCTCAAATATAAGTTATTTTAATTATTCTATCAACACAGACATTTATATCGTTAGTCTAGCGTTATAAGTGATTTGTCTCAGGTGCACTGTGGAGTGGGTCAGACTGTTTTTAATGCAGGCTAGCTGTTACCATAAAAAGGCTTTAGCCTTACCCTAGCCTAGCGCCACTAGACTCTTCAAATATAAGAACTGCATGACTTTAAGAAAAAAATATCTCCAGACATGAACAACACTCTGGATAACTAGGAAATGAGGCCCAATGTCAAAAATCCTGAAATATCCCTTTAACATATTGAACACACTCAACGTATTTAGGTAAATAAAGCCAAGCGAAAATAAAACAAGAGATGCTTGACTTAGGTGACTTAGGTTATTATTTATTTGCATTGATGAATGAATTAAACAACACCAATTTCTATGTTAACTTAGTATGTTGTCCTTGTGACTTCTCCATTAATTAGAAATATATGGAAATACGATACAAGTAATGTATTCAAGTGTTGGGGGAGAAAAACACATTTGATGACATAATAAAAGCTCCTCCCTTGTCTCCCTTCAGATCACATGATCCTGCCCGTGGCGGTGAAGTTTGGTCACGTGACCATCACCACAGGAACCATGACCTTTTACGACTGTGGAGCCGTGAGCCGCCTTAACCAGACCTCACAGTAAGAATCGGAATCGTAGATTAGTGTTCATTCTCCCAGCAGCCAAAGTATTAAGTTTATCTAATTCCCTTTCTCTTGTCTGTATTCATTTTAATTGTAAATACCTCATTACCATACTGTGCATTTTGATCGTATATGTGTTTTTAACCGCCTATAGGTGCCTGTCATGTGTCTCCAGCGTGTGGGGCTGTAACTGGTGCCCTCTGGACCAGCTCTGCTCTCACAGCTCCAACTGCCCCCATCACCACACGATACTCAACCATAAAGTGAGTATATACTAACTATATTCACTCTCTGTGGGGTGTGCCAATAGTTCCAACCTACTGATGTTTGCCATATTCAAGATTCAAGATTGCATAAAATAGAAATAGATGAAAACATAGCATTTTCTTTCTTTCTATTTGAACAATATTGTTTTTGTTTATCTTTGTAAAACCTATTTTCCTCTGACCCTTGTGATATTTATCAGGACTCGGACGGGCCCTCCTCCTGTCCCCTGGTCTATGCTCTTGAGAGTCCAGCTTTAGTCCCAATAGGACTCAGCACCACCGTGGTCCTGCTGGGGAAGAACCTGGACATCTATACGGTAAATCCCCTGCTCCATCTAACCTTCCCTCCTCATATTTGTAATGCCTCACAGATCACATCCCCTTCTGGTTTATGTTCCTTGCTGAGCTTTTGTCTCTGCGTTGCCCTCTAGGATAAAGCCGATTACATGTGTGTGGTGGAGATTGAAGGAGTCCAGTTCAATCTGTCCGCTTCAGTTCAGAAAACAGACGACCACACCCACACCTTCACCTGCAGCCCCCACCAGGTAAACAAGCAGCACATGGCAATACGGTAGCACGCTATGTCAGTGCTTCTCAAAGCTTTTACATATCAATTAATACCATACTTGACAGTCCCAGTAGGTAAGGAAATGCAACTGAACACTTTTTGAAAAATAACTTTGTAGAGGAACATTATTGATTTATAGTGTAGCATCCAGTCAATATTTACAAATACATTTTGCATTAACTTTACATACCCTGTTCCCCAATTGACCGAAGCTAAGTCGTGTCGTTTTTAACGTTTCCGTGGCTTTTTCCTGTTCTTTCTGTAAATATTTTCAAACTTTTTCTTTGCGTCTTTTACTATTTACTGTCAAGCTAATTTCTGTTACCATATTTCCGGTTTCAAGGAGGTAAATAAAAGCTCAATATCATAATAATAAAACCTTATACCGTAGCTATAATCAAAATAGTGCTAATCGTTGGCCTTTACATATAGTATTATACAGAATTATGTTTCAATGATCTTTCTGCAATTAAAAATATTTTTTCCCTTTCAATTTCTTAATTTAGGTTTTTCATATGATTAACAAACAAACAAACAAACATAACATTACACACCTGTGCAAAGAACAAGAATATAAACTAATTGGCAAATATAATAATCTTTTTACTTACAAGAATACAAAAATAATTTAGATGTAAAACTGCTAAAAATAAATAAATAAATAAAATAAACAACAATTTGAAGAAGACAAAAGACATCAAAACCAAAACAGAAAAAGTAAAACATTTCAAAATGCTTGAACAAATAGCATAACATTTGTTACAGACTGCTGTTACAGCGGTATTAGCCTCATTGTACAAGTTAGAAAAGCTTATCTGGGAAGACCAGCTTCCCACCATTGAAAAAAAAGGGTTCAGTTTATTTGAACATGTCTGTGAGCCCTTAACAACAACAAAAACGTTTTCTCTAATTTGGCAAAATAAAAGGACATCTGTAGCCAAGTGAACATGAAATGGTAGTTCATAATTCATTTTTTTTGCTAATAAGCCGCAATTTTTTTTTATAAATGACCTCTTTTCCGAGGACAGTGAAATACCAGTAATTTTAGAAGTTACAGTGCTACAGCAGAATTCAGATTTTTTTTTCTCCCTGAGACCTCACTCAAAATGGAAAATTTGGACCAATGGGATAACAAAGTGAGGCATACTAATATAAAAATACCTTTAATTGACCAATAATCTGCAGTACATGTGAGATAGAGGGTACTTACTCCCTGTATGGATGAAAACTGGGCACATCAAACAAAATAGCTTTGTAACCTCTGCTTTAGTGTAGGGATAAGAATTAAGTCTGTTGTGTGTCTTGGCAAGAGAGTCAAATTATGAAACAATGACAGGAAGACTATCTCAAGTAAAAATCTTTCAAATCAAACTATCCCAATTAAAACAAGGAAATGTCAAAAAGACGATTCTATAATATTTGTTTGTTAGTACATGTAAAATATGTATTTCCTGTCTATGTTCAGTTCCAGTTCGAAGTGTCTGAACTCCAGTATTCAGCTGCTGTTTATCTGAGGCGAGGGCAGAGGCGGATTGATGCATCACCAGGACTCACATGTACGAACATTCGTATTTATGAATAATGATTTTTTTTAAACTTTTCGAAAGTCGATTTAAACCTTCCTTTGTTCTTTCCCTCTTCAGTGCAGCTATACGACTGCTCGGCTGGCCAATCAGATTGCTCCCAGTGCAGAGCTGTCCCTGCAGAGTATGGCTGCGTTTGGTGTCCAGGAAGCCCCGCCCCTCACTGCGCCTTTAACCAATCATGTGCCAGCGCCGCAACAGACACCTGCCCTCCTCCGCAAATATCTCAGGTACAAATTTTAGCCCAAACCTTTCTGCTGCGGGTTTTGTTAAGAGTTGTGAATCTCAAACCTTTTTGTCCCTGATGTAGATCGTGCCTCTGTCTGGGCCACTAGAGGGCGGTGTGCTGCTCACCATAACGGGCTCCAACCTGGGGATGAAGTTCGAGGATGTGGAGGGAGGGGTTTCTGTGGCGGGAGTGGACTGCGTGGCCAAGGCAGAAGGATACCACATATCCACCAGGTAAACTAGGACTAAAGCAGCAGTAAACCAGAAAGTAATCCAGTGTTATAGAACTTACTTTATTATTTGATTGCATATTTCCTTTGTTTTTTGATTGCACGGACTCCACTTCCTCCACTGTGAGATTAATAAAGTCTTACTTATCTTATGAATACCAGGCCAGTGAAGTTTCATCCAGGAGGCAAATCGGACATATAACCCGGGGACCCCAAACTAATGGGGGGGAATGGGGTTTTTTCCTTTCCTTTTTAAGTATAGGACAGAAAAAGACACACACAAACAGATGAATGAATATGTATTTTTTAATAACTCACAGAGTTATAATCTTAACAAAAGACATTCACTATTCCCATATTTTACATTGATGATGTGAAACAAAAACATTATATATGTTTTGCTTTAATTGTAGTATAGAATAAGAAACGCATGTTAACGTTATGAAGTTATGTATTGATATAAGAAAGAAAACAATTGTTTTGAACTAATTCAAATTAGAAGCTACATTTGGCTTAAAAGAAACAGTGGTTAATATGGTACAGAATGTATCAGTTTTCTACATTTATTGTCCTTTTAGACAAAAAAAATGTTAAGCATTAATTAATAAAAAGCCCCAAAGCACTGCTTAACTGTGAACAACAAAGCTGCTATTTGAGTTTAGGGAAAAGTGCAGTGTCGCCAATGCACTGCATCCAGACTCCAGCATAGAGAGGCTGAGTGAAAGTGGCTTGGACTTTATGGAGGAGAGTCATGGTCTCAGAGACACTGTAAAAAGACAGAACCCCTACTCTGTGGTCCAGGTAAGGTATTCTGGAAGAGACTGGACCTGACACCGGGGACTCAACTAATTTAGAATTGAAAAAGTAGCCGTTTTCTTTTGTGTCGCACTCTAAAGCCAGGGAATTATCGTTGTATCCAAGTAAACACTCCTCAGAGTTTCATTTTCTCTTAATATTCCTGTATGAAACTGCTATATAGACGCCTCTCCCGCTCCACTCCACCTCCCAGTAACAGCGGCCCGTCAGACTCTCTATGCTCAGGACCTGCCACCAGACACTGAACCTGTCCGGATGGTCAGGATAGCTCTGGGGCTTTCTCGTAACTGTTGCTCTTCTGTTTCCATCAGACAGGGACAGCCTGGTGTTGGCTGTGTTTGTGTCCAGTGTAATTTCTCGTGAATATCGTATAAAGTTGTCTCTGGTGGTTGGTTCAGGGACAATGATTTTACATAGTGCCAGTGAGATGTTCAGGGGATCCCCCACTGTGAGCTGGAGTTTTTCCCTGAGTTCTGACACAGCGGTGGTCACATCCTCAAAGTTGTTGCGGGGCTCTATCTGAATCCTGGCCGCCACAGTCTTCTGTATGTCTGGCAGTGACGGATAAAGCTGTAGAAACTGGTTGTGGTCCGGTGTGCGGGACAGTGAGTCAAACTTAGAGAGGCTCTTCTTTAGCTCAGACACATCCTGCTGCAGTTGGTCCTGAAGCTCTTGGACGAGTCTCAGTTGGGTTTCCTGCACGGCCTGGATCTGCTGCTCTGCTTCAGAGCGTCTTTTCTCCAGGAGGAGCTCCATCTCTTTGAAGTTATCCCTACTGTGCTGCAGAGCTCTCTGGGCAGAGCGGTTGATGTTCTTGACCTCCTCTTGGAGCTTCTTCAGGTCTGTCTGTTTGTGTTGGAGGTTCTGGCGCAGCAGGCCTCTCCTCCTCCGCAGCTCTGCCTGCCTTTGGCCTCTCTCTGCCGCTGCCGTCACTATGTCATGGCCTTTGTGTTAGTCCACAGTGCAGAGGTAGCAGATGCACTGTTGGTCGGTGCGGCAGAATATTTCCTTTACTTTGTCGTGTTGAGAGCAGAGATTCTCCTGGAGCTTGTTGTGAGGTGAAATTAGCTCGTGTTTTTGTAGTACTACTGCATCATAATGAGGCTGGAGGTGACTCTCACAATATGAAGCCACACACTGTAGACAGGACCTGACAGCTTTCAGCTTCCTCCCCATGCACACGTCACAGGGCACATCCTGAGGTCTGGCATAGCAGTGGTCCACAGGGCGCGCAGTGACCCCAGTCTTCTTCAGCTGCTCCACTAAACCTGCTATCAGCACGTTTTTTCCCAGGACAGGCCTGGGACTGAAGCTCGCTCTGCATTGAGGACAGCTGTACCTGTGGTTCTCTTGGTCCCAGTGCTCTTTGATGCACTTCATGCAGTAGCTGTGCCCACATGGAGTAGCCACCGGTTCCTTGAGGAGATCCAAACAGATGGGACAAACAAAAGTGTCTCGATTGAGAGCTTTGTGCGCCATAACTGCGGGACAGCAGTGACTGAGAGTTTCCCTTTGGCACAAATGAAACTTACATGTTCTGGAGGAGGAGGCAGGCCCTACCCACTGTTCTGTGCCGACCTGAGCAGGAAGCAAATAGCACAGGCCAATGGCATGTCTGAAAGAGGGAGGGTTAAAACCAACTGCAGGAATCGCTGAGTCACCACTTCAACCGCCTTTATGCTCTCAGTGATTTGTGTGAAATGTTACCATTGGTTTCGGCTGCACTGAAATATGTGCCAAGGAAACACATCTATAATGCAACACTTTCCAAACACTAAACCTAAAATGTGTTTATTAAGGAAACTAGGCAATGTGCATTGTGGTATTGTGATGGAAAATCGGTGGAACAAATAAAAAAAACATCTTAAATGGTGGACAATTTAGCAAATTGCAAACGTGTAATTTTTCATGTTGATCTACGTGCCTTAGGGTCTTATTATGCAACAGACGCTGACCTGTAATTGAGACTTTGTCAAACCTGCCCTGAAACACATACAATTCTTGTTTCCACGTGCACGCACTCAGGAGTAATCCAATTAAGCACATAATGATAAACATCTTCTAAAGTATAACTCTTTTCAGAGCTATACTTTAGAAGATGTTTATGTATTTTTACCATGGCCGTTGGGAACCATCAATTGCGAGGGGGACGTGTCCTCTCCACTGATTGCCCTCAACTTACATAACACTATGCACAATACCTTTTGTTTCATTGTACTGTACTTATTGGCAGGGCCGTAACTATGAAGGGGGCTAATTAGGCGTTTGCTGAGAGGCCTTAATTTGATGGCGCAAGGAATTTACCTGTTCACCCTTAAGAACTCATAAAAATAAAAAAAACTAACAGAAAAAGGACCAGTGAAAATATTATTTATTATATAAAATGCACCAGAATGCAGGAAATCACATTTGAATTACAATTTTTTTTTCAGGGGTCAATCCCCGACCTTGTGCTTAAGGGGAGGGTTCCTTCAGAAAAGTACCCCACCCACACACCACCACTTTTGAAAAGCTCCTGATGCTGATGGTTCAAACTATGTATTCTTCTTAAATATTTTTTAACACGTGTGTCTAAGGGTGGTGTGCGAGCTGCAGCCCAGTGGAAAACCAAAGCGAGGCCCAGTCCTGATCAGAGTAGGAGCGAGCGCATCGGGACAGTCCATGCAGGAATTCACTTATCAGGTAAACCACACATCAACACCAAAACATGTATGTCATTAAAATGTACTTTACTGTGTACCAAGTCCATTTTATAATAGCTTTAACGGTGTTGCGTAAATGCTTTAGGACCCCCAGTTGTCGGGCTTGGTCCCAGAAAAAGGCCCCGTCTCAGGAGGAACCAGTCTCACCATCAGTGGGCACCAGCTGCTCACGGGGCAAACGTCTGACCTCCGGGCCTTTGTGGGACGGCAGCCGTGCTTCATGTGAGCCATGTTTCATATAGTTGTATGTAACACTAGATGAGAGTCCAGGGGAGAGGTGGTGAATATGAGTGGAAGGCTAGTTTCACGTTGCGTTGTTGAATTTTATGACTAAACATGTTGCTCTTCTCTGCCCGCTCTCAGTATAGAGGAGGTGACGGACTCGCAGCTCGTGTGTCAGACTGACCGCTCAAACCGAACCGGGGGCGTGTCTGTCTCCGTGTTCTTCGGGAAAGCAGAACGGATAGTCCCGGACGGAGACTTTAAATACATGGATGACCCAAAGATTACGAACGTGGAGCCAGGGGAGAGCTACCAGGAGTAAGACACAACTTTATTCCTCGCTAGGCGTATCACCAAGTGCTCGGCAAATGCATCGTAGGCGTGGGAGTATAAAATTGCATTTGAAGAAAATTACCTTTTCAGAGTAGTTTAATGACAGTGCCTTTTACTTGAGGAATAATAGTTTAAGATAACAGTATTTTTATTTGCACATGTAGACTAACTAGTAAGCATTTGTAATTGCAGCAGCCCAAGTAATTGAAACCGCATGTTCTTGAAATCTGCTGGAAGTAAATTGAACGACAAAAACTCCACATAAACTACACATTAGAGGGGCATTATGCAACTTTATATGCGGGAAAAGAAAAGTGCGTATATTTGTGCGTATTTGACCTTTCAGTGACCCGGCAGCTGAATGAGAGGTCAGCATGGCGCCTCTATTTTCCATCACAGTGGTCTCTACAGCTCTCCAGGATCAATTGTTTTGTAGGTTTTCTGGTGAGAGGCTCCGTCAGCAGAGAAAACCTTCCAAAGAGTTGATCCTGGGGCGTTGTAGAGACCACTGTGATGGAAAGTGAAGTTGCCGTGCGGACCACTCATACAGCTGCTGGGTCACTACAAGGTCAAATGCGCACAAATATACGCACTTTTCTTTTCCCACATATAAAGTTGCATAATGCATCTTTAAGCTGTGTTTCTTTGCCAATGTGCTCAGAAATGGCATGATCCCACGTTTTGCTACTACCCACGTTTTGCTACTACACAAAAGAGTCTTACGTGTTGCTTATAACTCGTGTATTTTTGCCCCAGTGGAGGGAGACTGCTGTTGGTCGAGGGCAGCAACCTGGACGTGGTGCAGCGCCCTCTGGTGGCGGTGTCGGTGGAGTCAGAAACTCAGAGAGAGGTGAAGAAGAGGAGGAGGAGACAGACTCTGCTCAATGCCAAGCAGCAGGGGTTCAACAGCTCCGTCACTACGGTGAGGCCAACCGCTGTGCCACTGTTTTTATGGTGATGACGTCTGTTTGCCGTCAGAATTTTATGACGTAGGAACATATGAATGTTCTGCAGTGTGGCTTTAGATTAAACTCTAAACGTCTAAATATACACATATTATTAACTCTAGTCTTTTTTATCACAAGACACAGTTAACTTGGCAATAGGACTTACCTTGTTAAATTTATTGTAAGATTTTTCTGTAAGTGGAAAGTGGAAAATCTTAAAATAATTGGTCAAAAATTAATCGAATACTGTAGGTCTAACCCAACTCACTTACATTTTTAGGTGTCCGAGTTCTGCGTGCTGGAATCTTCATCTCAGATGTCCTGTCCCACCCCCAAAGTCCCCCATCAGTTCAAAGTCAAGAAGCTGTGGTTCCAACTGGACAATGTCAGAGTGCTCTACAAGGCCATCAAGGTAAGATCTATGTTCAAAATCAGGAAAAGACACTGATCACAGCACTGAGCTCCTTACGAAAAGGTCCGTTTTATTCAGTATTTCACTAGATTTCTGACCAGTAAATGTAGTAATAGCATATCTGAAGGCATCCTGTCAAGAAAAAAAAAGACTAACATTTCTTTGTTTCCGGGCGCATTCTAAAATAACAAACCAATCAAGATTGTATTATGTAAAATAGTGGAGTTATTGTTCAGTAAAAAAAAGAGCTGTTTTCATTGCCTCAAGAGCTTACACAAACAAGCATAGTGAGTTGTAACTACAAAAAATGTAATGATTCAAAATAACAAATAATTTCTTGCATCTGTCCAGGGGAAGAGTTTTGTGTACCATCCAAATCCAAAGCTGTATCTACTGAACAGAGATGCTCCGGACACGCCTTACAGATTCAAACCTGGTGGAGTCATCGCTGTGGAGGTCAATACTTTCATAATAAAGTCTAATGTCTTTTTTTCTTTTCTTTTTTAATCGTGGCTATTATTAAATTCTCCCTTTGTTTTTGAGCAGGGAGTGGACCTGATGCGGGCCATGTCCCGTCAGGAGGTCAGAGCGCGTTTAGGAGATCAGGAGTGTGAGGTGAAGACGTTGGACAGCACTCATCTGTACTGCGAACCTCCAGAGCAGCAGCCAAACAGCCTGGACCACAACGACCTGCCCACGCTGAAGGTAACGCCACATAGCAACGTGTTTTACACATCTGAACAGACTTTACATGGAGTTTCACAGTCGGATCATAGTGAGAACTGAGAAAAACTGATCGGTTAGACCTGTTAGTCTCCTCACCCCTAACCCTGCCTCTTGTGTCTGCCCCAGGTGCTGATGGGTAATCTGGAGGTGGACCTCGGTTTGGTCCAGTATGACTCGGACTCCGCTCTCCCCCCGGTTCCGTTTGTTGCTCAGATCGCTTTAGGAGCGGGCGTTGCGGTCATCATTCTGTCAGTGCTGGTGGTCATCCTCATGTACAGGTATTGACTGTACGAACCTTACTAACTGGTAATATTATAGTATCATGATCATGACTGAGTTTAATTTTCCAGGAGGAAGAGTAAGCAGGCACTGAGGGACTATAAGAAAGTGCTGCTGCAGCTGGAAACTCTGGAGATCAACGTGGGAGACCAGTGTCGCAAAGAGTTCACTGGTAACAACCCAATACTGTATATTCAAACTAAATGTGTGGTTGAAAAGATCATAAGACTACTTCAGTGATTACTTACTTTATATTTTCAAATTGAATTTAAGTTCCCAGGGTAGTTCCCATATATTTGCAACACATAGGATATATAAAAGAGCAAACAATGATGACTTTTAACAGCAGAGTCTGTATTGTATTTTGTATGTATTGACACACTTTAGTATCAGATAATTGGACTGAAATTCTTACTCTAGATTGTGCGGCTCTTTGCATATGAATTGGTACATATTTCCAAAAACTGTAACAGTCTTTAAGAATCTTGACCAAAAATCCTACCGTAGTCCTACAGACCCTGTTTCCCATCTCTACACACATGAATGAAAGTCCGTAGGTCTCTCCTCGCTCTCTCTCCTTGGCGTGTACGAGGTGCCCGTGCAGGAGCCTCACTCAAAGTGAGATGCAGGTTAAACTACAGTCAGGCAGATCGTGGCACTAGGAACAGAACTAACAAAATTAGAGAATGAAAACAGACGTACTCTAACGAAGTCATTAACTTTTCTTTCATATGTGTTGTAACTGTGACAAACACAACATAAGACAGAATCTTAGACGTCCTCCAGAGGCTCCTTATTAAAGTTTCTGAACTTGAACTAGAGTCTAGGCAGTACAAGGCAAGGCAACTTTATTTATACCGCGCATTTCGTACACAAGGCAACTCAAGAGAAAGATCTCTAGGCCCTAGGGTACTGCACAGTCCAGTCAAGCTGCACTGAGCTCACAGGCCAGGGGCGAATCAGAGGAAGGGGCTCATTGGGCACGGCCCCGACCCCCCACAAACAAACATACAAAAAAAAGATATAATAATGATAATAGAGTTAATTAATAAATCCAATGCTGTCCCAGTCAGAGCAGAACATATACACTGAGTAAAACCATTAAATCTAATACAGTTATTGAAAAGAAAAAGGCCAGGCATAAAGTTATAGTTTATTGTGATTAAATATAATGCTCACATTATATTTAATCACAATAAACTACCACCCCTGAATCTCACAAATGGTCTGTGCTTTTGTGGCTCTTCACAGGATCAAGGTTGAACATTTCAGCTCTTGGTCTCTGACTATTTAGCCACCCCTGCTGTAGAGGTTCTTAACATTTTACTCGTAGAGTGCGGTGTTGTTTTGTTGTGTACTAATATCCTTCAAACAAGTAACCAACATTTAAATGTTTTTCTTAATTCATTGCATTTATTGCCTGGTTTTGCTCTCAGATTTAATGACAGAGATGATGGACCTCAGCAGTGATGTGGGCGGGCCCGGCGTGCCCTTACTGGACTATAAGACGTACGCGGAGAGGGTGTTCTTCCCCGGACAGCAGGGGGCGCCGCTGGCCCGGCAGTTAGATTTGCCCGAGTCCAGGAGGGTCACGGTGGAGCAGGGACTCCAGCAGCTCAACAACCTGCTCAACAACAGGCTGTTCCTCACCAGGGTAAGGGCTGTGGTGGTGGTAGGGCGGGGATTAGGTACAGGGCTTTTAATATCATCCTGCATGTATATCTTTCAGTTCATCCACACGCTCGAGGCTCAGCAGGGCTTCTCTCAGAGGGACAGAGGTTACGTGGCCAGTCTCCTCACGATGGCGCTACACGACAAACTGGAGTATTTCACAGAGGTGATGAAGAGTTTACTGCAGGACCTGGTGCAGCAGTATGTGGCCAAGAACCCCAAACTCATGCTCCGACGGTAAATAGCTGCTTATTTACAAGTAACTACAAGTAACTGGAGATTTAAAGTCAGGTCCACACTAACTTTCTTTAAAGGGGGGGGGGGTATTATGCCAAATCAACTCTTTAGATCTTTTCCCCCCACACCATAAACGTACCTGGAGCTGTGTTTCGACCCACTCGCACATCTTCCTCAGTGGCTAATATTAGCATTGCGACTCCTGAGGTCATACATATCCAGGAAACAAGATAAGATCAACTTTATTAGCCCCAGAAGGGAATTTGTCTTGGGCAACAGTGCCACTCATCTGCGCACACAGTACATACAATGACAGAACATTCACACTGAACAAAATATACAGTGTCTCCATTACATTTGTCAAAAAATGTTTTGCAAAGTTTAACCTCTTAACTCACACCCGAACCGTGTTACTTTTCTCCAGTTTGGCTTTACCCAAATCTAAAAGCTTCTTGAAAATAGCATCAAAAGAGCGACAAAAACAAGGATGAAAACACAACAAAAGCGTGGCAAAAACACAACACAAAAGGACGAAAAAAAAGCAACAATATATGTTCCTTTGTACTAATTGTGATATGATAATTTTTTATTGTAATGATTTCGTGGGGGGGGCGCTCATAAGCTTTTGTTTCAGCCCACTCCTTTTGAGCAGATTTTTTAACTGCTCAAATAAACAAATAAACTAAACAAAAACCAAAAAAAAGGCAAATGAGGCATTACACTGTTGATCTCCAGTTGAGGAGCTTTTTTAGATTTAGGTAAAACCAAACGGGAGAAAATTGACTCAATTAAGAGGTTAATCCTTTCATTTCATTCCTTTCAAGTAAAACACTCACCACTCACTGTAGAATAGTGATGGACTAAGTGAGGGTGGCTTCCCCATATAGCGTTCAGCAATTTGGCAGTTTTATTGGAGCCAGCTTCTATATTTAGGGCAAAACCAAAAATAGCGAAAGGAAAAAAACAGGACGATGTGGCACATGTTAAAACAAATTATGACATGAAGATGGGCAAAAAAAAAATTTATGTATAGTAAATTACAGCAAGGAACATCCGGAGCCTGCCCCCATTTCCTATTCGGCTTCAGCTGCTAATAGCGATGCCACGTCCATGTTTTTCACAGTCTATGCCACAGCCACACAGTCTTTCTTTCTTTTCTTTTTTTTAAATTGAAATAGCTGATCAGTAAAGGAGAGTATGAGGAGAGGGTGGGAGGAAGATCCTTTGAAAACCAGGAAGTAAAATTCCTGGATATTTTGTTTCAGCTGTTTTAGAACAATTTGACATTTTCTGACCAAGAAAAGTGTAAAATGGTAAAAAAAGATGCGAGATTATTACCATATACCTAGAAAATACCTGATCCTTACAATTATTACAAGTAATAAATTAGTGCTATCAATAAATACATACATCACAAGACAGATGCAACAAAATAATAATTGTATTTATATAGTCCATTTACAGTGTGATCTGACAGTAACAAAGCTCACTAGCACCATCTACTGGTATGAACTGATAGTACAGTTGGCAGTCTTTCACATGAGTACAATAGCCAGTAGCAGGGCTGAGCACCGTAAACGAAATCAGTCTGGTATCGAGAAAAAAGTTTAGGTACTACTGGTATCGAAGAAAGTAAAGTATCGAAAGCAGGTACTGAAAAATATCCGTATCCAGGGACAGCGTTAAAGGAAGTGACTTGGTTGTTTCAGCTCAAATAAATGATTGGACATTTTCCCATTTTTTGCCCAATGTTTTTTCTCTATTTTCCAAATGTTCTATTATTTTTGCCCCATTTTTCCCAATTTGCTTTACACCATTTTTCTTAATTTTGCCCCAATTTTTTTATTTCTAATATTTCTAATATTTGCCCAGCTTAAAGTACTGGTATTATTTTTTTTTTAACCCTGCCCAAGCCAGTAGTGGTAATTTTAAATGTCGCTTGCTAACGATCACTGTTTACAGGACGGAGACCGTTGTAGAGAAGATGCTGACCAACTGGATGTCCATCTGCCTCTACTCCTTTCTCAAGGTAAAACCTCTTCATCCACTTGTTCTCTGTCTGCGTATTTAAAGCCCGATATGAACTTACTCTCCTTGTCCAGGACGTGGCAGGGGAACCCCTGTACATGCTGTACCGCGCCATCAAGTACCAGGTGGACAAGGGGCCCGTGGACACGGTGACGGGGAAAGCCAAACGCACCCTGAACGACAGCCACCTGCTCAGAGAGGATATCGAGTACTGTGCCATGGTAAGAACCGGGGACATGTAGATGACATTTAGACACATTTTAAAGGTCCATTGTTGTGCTATACTTGGTTATGCTTTTTGAAGTTTACTTACTTAAAAGACACATCATTATATTTGGAAACAGATAGCCCAAAAACAATCTCAACTCATAATTTACAGCCGTATGCGTTCAGCTGGCTTTGCAGATTCGCAAGAGTATACCAAACATTTTTACGATATAAATAAGTGGTTGTTGCTGTAGGCAAATCTCGAACATACCCACCCACCCACTCACTCACTGCAGTGCTGCCACACCACTCATCTGCCTGCCAATGGGGCCCACACAATGATGTGATAGATCTGATTTTATTTTCCCAAAATTGGAACATGAGCCTTGTGTTTCTTTCAGACGTTGACTGTTTTGGTGAAGAACGGCGTGGAGGTTCAGCACTGTCCAGTGAAAGTGTTGGACATAGACACCATCACGCAGGTAACACTAAAGTATAGCATGAACAGCAGCTTAAGCTTTACCAAATAGACCCCGAAGTTCTAAAACATGTCCTTTACTTGTGAAAAAAAGAGTGTCCTGACTTTCTCTGTAGTTCACTCAAACCAGAATTGTTAAAGTTTTGAGTGCTTTGAGTGCCTAATGTAGGTGGAAAAGCGCTATATAAGTTGAGACCATTTACCATTTTTTACCATTTATGTTAAACACGACCAATATATAGACATTTTGGGGACCAATTCTATTTTGAGGCTGATGGAATGGCAAATGACTAGGGCTGGGAGAAAATATCAGATCGAATCGAACACTCTAGAGAGGCTCGAGTATTGCGATACTTGATAAAGTATTGCAGTACTTTCAATACTTGTGTTTGGAGGCATTTTTATCACTGCACTTTTGTATTAATGTACTTTTCAATCTTAACACTTCAATAAATGTCAAATGGCATTTGGTTTATAAACTTTGGACACATTACTTCTTACACATTTTAAGGTGAACATATTACTTATCATAATTACTTACTGTATCGCAAATACACATCGGATCCTCCCTTGAGTATCGGATGCGGATCGTGACAAAAGTGGATCATCCCAGCCTTAATAATAACCAATATGCCTGTCGATATATATTTAACTTACAGTAAATATACACTTTTCAACTCCTAAATAGGCTATACAGTTGTTATTTCAAACATGTTTTACAATTTCATTATGTTTATTTATCAACTCTCTCATATTCAAATTTGTGATATTTTAGATGAAAGTAAAATCACATGACATAGACAATTTTGTTTCATTATGAAGTGTTACTGCTGCTGTAGGGTGAAGAACAATCTCAAGTTTCTCCTTCGGTCGGTAAAAACGGCCAAAACCACTGCATAATTTTAGCTTTCAAAGGACGTGTAACTTTTCCAGATGTGAAATGTTCTGGACAAACCTTTAACCCACAGCCAATATCAGTCAATCTCCGCATCTAGTGGGAGGAACCTAATTCTAACGTAGCTTGATATAGTTTAACAAAGCCACAACTGCTATAGGACTGACAGAAATGTGGCTGCCATTGAGACACACACCGCACACAAAGGGCAAAGTAGGTTAAGTGTTATGTTTTTCGAAACACACACACAGACCTGAGCCACTCTCTCCCCTTTAAACTGGAATGTTTTTTTTTTATGTGGGACTTTGGCCTTTACGTGGATTACTACAATCTCCTCTCTGCTTTGTGCGCAGGTCAAAGACAAGATCCTGGACCAGGTCTACAAAGGAGCTCCTTTCTCCCAGAGACCGGCGGCCGACAGTCTAGACCTGGGTACGAACCTGTAGCTCCAGAGAACTTTGGCTGAGCTAAACGCGTAGTCCATGGCTTATCGGAGGAAAAGACAGAATTGGATTGAAAACTTAAAGTGAAGTCTTGTCATGTTTGATGTATCTTTCCCCAGAGTGGCGTTCAGGTCAAGCGGGTCACCTGACTCTCTCTGACGACGATGTCACCGCTGTGGTACAGGGAAGATGGAAACGAATCAACACGCTACAGCACTATAAGGTTAATACCAACCACTCAGGATGTGATTTCTAAAAACATCTGACTACATTATACAACGCGTTCACTATATCAACATCCTAATTTATGTATTTACTCTTGTTTTTGCCCAGGTCCCAGATGGAGCCACAGTGGCCCTCATTCCACGATGCAGCGCTGGAAACGGCGTGAGCCAAGTCTTCCAAACTGGAGAGAGTAAGGATCTAAACGAGCATCCTTAACGTCAGGAATTTATGGGTTGCTTAAATGTGTTTGTCGCAGAAACGCCCATGTTGGAGGGAGAGGAGGAGGAGGGTCTGCGTCTGTGGCACCTGGTGAAGAGCAGCGAAGATCCCGAGATCCCCAAACACCGAAAGAGCAGCATGAGAGAGCGAGAGAGGGCGAAAGCTATACCAGAGATCTACCTCACCAGGCTCCTGTCTATGAAGGTACTGGCTAGATCTAAACAAAAAAAACAAAAAACTGGACTAAGCCATGACTAAACCATGTTTCGCTCGGCTTTAGGGAACTCTGCAGAAGTTTGTGGACGACGTGTTTGTGGCGATCTTGAGTACAAAGAGGCCTCCTCCGATCGCGGTGAGGTTCTTCTTTGACTTTCTGGACGATATGGCAGAGAAACACGGCATCGACGACCCGGAGACTGTTCACATCTGGAAAACCAACAGGTACATAGATTTATTTTAGATACATTTATTCAAGGGCTAAAAATAAACATTGCTTTTTTTGTAATACTGCCGTCCAAGTCCCACAACAAGTCCCTGTTATTGGGAAATTTCAGTGAGTGAATAGAGAATAAGATTTAGTCAAGATCACTCTGACCTTATCAAAATAAATAGCAATTGAAGGAGAAGATGTTAAAGTGATAGTCTGGAAGTCTAAATGTTTTACAAGTTTTATAAAATGTGCAAAATCGTCCACCTGGTCTTGCCTTTTGATGTAAAGTAAGTAATAATATATATATGTATTATTTTTGTGAAGTCCCTCCTTCCTGGATCTCAGCAACTAATCAGAGTCTGGTATCCTCCTGCGTCGACCAATGAGACGACTTTTTCTTGTGAACCAGCCTGTCAGGTCCAATCAGGAGGAGGGGGAGGAGCGTTTACGTTCCGTTCCTGTTCTCCTCATTTTGCAAACGAAGAAGGCGAAGATCTTTAATAAAACTCTAGATAGGACGTGGACATAGTAATACATCGGAACGAATGGCAATTCTGGCGGCCGTCTTGTGAATGGCCTTTCTAACCCAGTGCAAACAAATGGGAAACACCACTATTTTCTTGATACCGTTTTTATCTATTTTGAGTTATTTCATGACTTTTTGATAATTGTGACTGACCTTATGTCAGATGTGGAAAGAAAATAAATGTTATTCCAGTTTTATAGGAGGCATAGACTAGTTACATTCCTCTATCAAACACTTCAAATCATTCAGTTCAATTTATATCAAATATCACATTTAAAGCAGTATTTCTTTACATTTTAACACTACCAATATGTATTGAACATGGGACAGTGATACAGTGAATGCTAACCACTTACTTTCAAATTTTACTCTATCTCTTAACCGTACAGACTTTAAGTACCACCTGAAAATGCACACACTGCAAAACGTTATCTTGCTATAAGTAGACTTTTCTTGAAATACGTTATGCAGTACATGGTTTGAGAAACACTGACTAGACTACATTGTAATGTGAACATTTTTCCTCCCCCAGTCTCCCTCTGCGCTTCTGGGTGAACATCCTGAAGAACCCTCAGTTCGTGCTGGACGTCCAGTACACGGACAGCATCGACGCGGTTCTCTCCGTCATCGCCCAAACCTTCATCGACTCCTGCACCACCTCCGAGCACAAAGTCGGACGGGTACAAAGCACGCTTCCCACTTTCACTATTTAGACTTCTGCTTGGATGATATTTGTGTCTGATCATGTGACCTGTCTCTGACCAATCAGGACTCTCCGGTGAACAAGCTGCTGTACGCCAGAGAGATCCCCCGATATAAGCAGCTCGTGGAGAGGTGAGTCATGACTCTTACCGCGCCCATGCTATCAGAACCCATCGCATAATACTCACTTTTTGTTTTGCGTGTTTGTTTAGGTACTACAGTGACATACACAGCGCCGCGTCAGGATGCTATCAGGAGATGAACTCCACCCTCACAGAGCTCTCTGGAGTCAGTTCAAATAAGCTTCTCACCTGCATAGTGATACATTGTTTAATCCTCTGTGGGTTTAGCGGGCAGCTTCAAAGGTTACTCACACCGCCTTGTCTTTGTTTTGCAGAGTTTTGCGTCAGAAATGAACACTCTTGTGGCTCTTCATGAGTTATACAAATACATCAACAAGTACTATGACCAGGTAATGGCTGTGTTTCAACAGTAATTCTCATCCTCTACTGATTTCTTCTCTTTAATGCTACTTTGACTCATCACTTTGTGGTCTATACCTTTAGTGTGAAATATGTTAGAATGTTCAGTAGGTCATCCATTTACCACAAAGTCATTTCTGACCTATCCACGATAAAAAGTATGTGATTTTCTATTTGGATATTTATTTATAGTTTTCTCAGACAACAAAAGAGTAAGGTTTTGGGAATTATGTCCAAACCAAGAATTGTGCTGTGAAGCTGTAACAAATCCTGTCTATAGATGGGACCAACATCCAGGCACCTTTTCTGAGATGTTGTCCCAATAATGACAACGGTCATTATTGGGGAAATAGCTCCACCTGGTGGCCGTGTATCATTCAATGATCCAATAATGACAACGGTCATTATTGGGGAAATAGCTCCACCTCAATGATCCGATAATGAAATAGCTCCACCTGGTGGCCGTGTATCATTCCCTTTGTGACTATTCAGTAAACATTCAGGCTTTCTGAACATGTTCAGCATTAGGACACTCTTGAAAAGGAGATTTTTAATCTCAATAAGTTTATCCTGGATAAATAAAGGACAAATAAATAACAATAAAAGGCCTAATGAATCAAGGTTTTAAAATACACATTAACGTTAGCAATAGCAGCTAGTAGATTGGCTGCTGAAGGAACCATGTATATTACCATGTATAACTACATCGTAGACTGCATACATTTTATTCAATAACAAAAGGGACGAAAAAAAGCTGATGCTATGATTACATTACAAACCCACAAGCAAAAACGTTACACGTAAATGTTACTGACATGAGGTGATCACAATGGAGTTCAGCCGCTCAGTTTAAAAGCGTTGACCAGACCAGTCCCGGTTTACCCGAGACAGTCCCAGTTTTGAGCCCTCTGTCCCATGTCCCGTGGATATCTACCATACCATTGATTTGACCCAGTTTTACACTAGCTCTGTCCCAGGTAACCAGTACCATGCCGATTAGAGCTTTTATTTACTTTAAATGTACAACTTTTGGCCACGTGTACGCCAAACACATACAGTAGTTTCCATAGTGACGGAACCAATTGATTTGCTGAGTCCATCAACTCAATGCAGATAGATCCATTTAATTGACATTAAACTTATACAAACAAAAAGTTTCACTGCGCAACGTGAGTGTAAAAAGTCACAATTTGGCTCCCCCCACACACTCCCATTGTGTCCAAGTTTGTAATGTGGAAAATCTGGTCACCCTAGTTGTCCATCTTTTCTATGAGTTAGCAAAAAATCTCTCCTTTTCATATCTGAGAAATAAAAAAATAAAAACATTCATTACAATGGACGAGAGCTTCTGTTTCACCCAGAGGAATGGTAACCTTCTCAGTGACGCAGACGTTGCTACCATCTGTACGAGTAACGTCCATTCTCTGATAACCTCCATGTTCCTCGCCCCTCAGGTGATCATGTCCCTGGAGGAGGACAGCTCCGGTCAGAAGATGCAGTTGGCCTACCGTCTACAGCAAGTCGCCGCTTTGGTGGAGAACAAAGTCACGGATCTCTGAAAGAACTCGTTCCCGCGGATTTACTGAGCCACCCGCCAAGCAACCGACGACATCTCCACATCAAACAAGCCAATCACATTCACCAGCCGACCAACCCACGAGCCAAAACCTTCACAATAAGGCTGTTAATCCACGAATTTGTAACCGGAATCAGGGACGAGGAAAGCACAAAGACCTTTTTTTCCCCATTGACTTTAATGGGATACAATCATTTCTGAAAGCCACGACCCGCGTATGGATTCATGAAAGCTATTTTATCATTGGGAGAACTTTGAACAATGACATTATGGTCGAAGAGAAGCACAGTGGAAAAGAGGGACTAATTTCACGTGTCTTCCTGATGATTTTGAGTAAGATTAGAAAAAAAATGTATAGATTTTTCTTTGTTGTTTTTTTTAGACTCAGGACATCAGGTGTTTTCTTCACACTATGACAACAGACAGAAAAGTTGAGAATGTTGGAGGATTTTGAACTCAATAGAAGTTTTTTCAGGCCAATTTTTTGTGTGTGGTTAGAAACAAAAAAATGCTGCCAAGACAGATCCGTTTGCTGCCAAATTCATAGTAAATGCTTAATGTTTTAAATGATTACATTATCTGGAGAAGTCGCCTCTAATTTTATAATAAATAAACATAATACTTGAGCAACAAAATCACTTAAAAAAACCAAAATAATCTCCAAGTCAATTCCCCCCTAACATTTGTTAAAAAACAATATGACAATCTTTTCTTCAGGGACCAATGTACTGCCTTGACTACATTTCCCAGAGTTCCCTGCTGCCTGTTGTTCCTGTGAAGAACTTCAATAGCACAACATTAAGCCACTCGTCCCCTTTGAAAAATCCCCAGTTTGATGCTGTTCTGAGCATTTCTTTTAAGCTTTTTGGAATTGCTTTTGAGAAGAGGAAGAAAAAAAATGCTGTAAAGACAAAGTGAGAGTTTTAAAAACGGAAACGCAATAACGTGAAGCTGGAGATTCAGTGGGATTCTAGTTCCTGCTAGAAGAGATTTAAAAATGTAAGCTGAAGTACAAAGCTAAGTATGTTGTCTGACCATTTCATACCAAGCTAATATGGGCCTGAAAGGTCTGCTACTTGTTGAATAGCACACACGCTTTTTAAGTTATATTATTTTATTTTATTGACGTTTTACCTAATTTTACTACAGTGTTTCAGTTATTGAGCAAGTTTATTGCCATTTGCTCGGCTTAAGCATCCTGCTAAATATTTGCCAGCACTAAACCAGCTCAAAAACAGTCGCTCAGTGTGTCATTTTATCGAAATAAGTAATACACATACACATTTTAGTAGAGGATGTTTCCATTGTAAACAAGGATTTTTCAAAAGTAATGTAAAGTAAAGTAATTTGTTGTAGAATTTAAGATATTGTGTTTCTCATCCAAGAAGCTTCCTCAGTTCTACTGTTTCCTTGATTGGCAAACTCGGATTTAGCTCAGCAGAAATGGACATCTAAGATAATTTGCCCCGTATTTACAACAGCATTCTTCGACCATAATCCAAACAACATCATAGGTGTGGTTAGGCTGATCGTGTGTCCAACAACTCTGGACACAGGTTAGGTCAAAATTCCAGGCAAGAAAGTGCTTTAAAGTGCATATGAGATTCCAATGCTTTTGAAAATATGACAGGCTATTTAGATGGCTAACATCCGTTGTAAGTAATAATTGTGATTTTATTTCAGTGAAGCAACAATTTTAACAAAGAAATGTTGGGAATAAAAGTTATATTTGTATTACAATTTTGAAGCTACTGACAGGAAGTGACATAGATAAAACGGCATCTCTGGAATCGCCCATATATGGTCACGTTTGAGGGGTAAACAAAAAGGAAAAATCTAAACTTTCAATAATTTCTCCAGAACTACTATAACAAATGCTGAATTATGAATATAGTTTTCTACAAAATAAAGATAAAGACATGGAGAGGAGCAAAGTGGTTCAATAGGCCATAAATACATAAATAATGGAGAATGCTAACATGATGCTTCATGTTAGCATAATGCTAACGCTAGCTACGACTGTCGTTTTTTTGTTGTATGTTGTATGTAATTTGTATGTTATAAATAAGTTTATATTCCGCCAGAAAATGGCTAAAAAGAGTGAAAAATTGTGTCTCACAAAAGATACTTTCTTTCCCCTCGGCGAGGCCACGCCATGTATGACGCAATGCCGTCTGTATCTATAGCAGTTTGACTGATTTCCCATTAATGCAACATGGTCGCCATGGCAACAATTTAAAATGGTTAGCGTCTATCTATGTCGCTTGCTGTCAGTGTTCAAGGAGGAAGTGAATCTATAAACGTCACAAAAACAAAAAGCTGGGTCAAACTTTTTACAAAATCTTAAATACAATTGTGTTAACTATGTTTTAACAAAAGTTGTGTCGTAAAGTGTCATATGCACTTTAAGGTAGAGCATATGGCAAGCCTAAACTACAGGAGTATTAGGTACTTGATTGGAAATCAGAAAAGTGGAACTTAGGAAACTTTGAGGCGTAAAGTCTTCAGTTCTAAAACAATCCAATATAGACGACTACTCTTTAAAAATCATTTTCTACGATTAGCATGTTGTAGTAATATTTGAGAAATTATGTTATTTTCTGGAATAACCTTTTACTTTTTAAATATTTATTATTTTAACTAATTTATAAAATGCACATAAGTATTTCACTGTTTGCTTTTCATATTTTGAAACAACTACTGATCATTTCAAGAACCGTTATTGCGCTAAGCATCTATTCTTAGGCCTAACTAAAATCCCACTGCATATTTGAAAAAAAAAAAGCTGACAAAATCGACCAACCGGACGCAACAACAAAACAATCTGAGTCTGTTAATTTTGTGAATGTTTATAGTAACTTATTGTGTACATAACTGCTGTAAAAGTCCTATTTATTTAAGCCCGGCTGTGCCTTTTGTTTGCAGCTAGGGGGCGGTGTCTCTAATCATCAGTCTCTGAACTAAAAGGTCGACTTATATCCCACTATATTATGCCCCAATGGGAAAATGGGAAGGTTTTATTGAAGTATGATAGTGAGATATTTTTTAGCTGTTAGTGCCCAAAGTAATCTGTAAA
Organism: Proterorhinus semilunaris; assembly: GCA_021464625.1. Classification (NCBI taxonomy): domain Eukaryota; kingdom Metazoa; phylum Chordata; class Actinopteri; order Gobiiformes; family Gobiidae; genus Proterorhinus; species Proterorhinus semilunaris. The sequence continues at coordinate 28,859,120 of CM038347.1, read as the reverse complement.
TAATAGATTTTTAGACCATTTGTGAAGCACAAAATTAAATTTAATTAAGGGTTTTACGAAGCATCAGTCTTTTTTACCACATTTGTTTTATGACATGTGATTGCTACATCCTTCAGTTTTACAACAAATGTATATTTGGCATTCAAGTTTAAGTGCCATAAAGTCACCTCCCTCGCCAAGGTTTTTTCACTATATTACATTATATTACTATATAGAAATTTGGCCAAAAATATGATTCAGATTTTTTGCAATTTCAGTAAAACTCTTACAATAAGGCAGCGGATCGCGCCCTTTCCCCTCGGCAAGAAGGCGCATATGCTGCCTGTTTACTCTTTCCTCCATCAACCTATAACCATTGATTATAAGCTTGGATCTGGGTCCCTGGGAGCTGTACTTAGGTTCCCCTATCGCCCCTGACACAATACATGACAAATGTGGGGGGAAAAAATGCATTAATGCTTCTTAAAATCTCAACTTGTTGCCAATTGTAACCAGCACAAAAGCCAACATCCACTTTCGGCATCATAAGACAACAAAACTGACAAAACGTGACCGCTTTCTCGGCGACCACAGCAACTTCTGTACACTCTATCTCAAAACAATTCAGGTCAATTCTCTACGCAGTGCCATCTGAACAGTGCTCTCTTGTAAATGCAATAATCGAATGAATGAACTTTTAAACCGAGCTTCCGTTTTGACTTCTGCTAATGCTACTGCTCCATATACAGCAACTGCTCAATCCTATGTGTTATTGCCTTGCGTGTTTCTTGAGCCTGTGTTGGACCCGTAGTTGTACTTTGGTTTTGTTTTGCATGCAAGTGGACATGATATTATTGTTTTCTTGGTGCTTCTTTTCAAATCAGTTCTATTGATTCTGGCCTTGCATTTCAGGCCTTTTTGTACAGTTTTGTAATGAGCGATTCTCGACTCTGAATGATCAATGCTTTTTGTTTTTGTTATTTCACAAGGGAATGAATTAAGTGACAGAGTAAATGTGTACAGATGAAATGGGGGATAAGCACAATCGCTTTTCTACTGATGTGTACAGTTTGATAACAGTTTTGTGTAAAAAAAGAAAAAAAAGAAATTGTAAATATTTCTCTGAATGAGTTGGAATGAATTGTGTGATTATTGTGAAACGGAATGAGCCCGCCACAATTTGTACAAATAAAGTTATAATTTTAACTTTTATTTGACTTATTTTTTTTGCCATTTCAGTAGACGCCTATTGCCGTCGTAGCTGCCAGAAGTGACGGAGTTGCCTCTAAATAGATCACACAAGGGTTATTCCCACTGCAGTGCTGAGTGGCAGAGTGGTTAGCCTCAGACCTTAAGATGAGGCTCTGATAGCAGTTATCTTATTTCTACATGCGCTTGAAAGTCACATGTATTTTAACATTTTGAGCAGAATCTACTCAATGTTTTTTTTTTTTTTTATATATCTTACAAAGTCGCAAAGTTACCCAAGAGTCTTCGAAGCATAAGTAACTCTCTGATGGTTTAGTTATGTAAAAGTAGCTCATCGGATAAATCAGAGACCCCTGCTGTAAAGTATGTTAGACCTTTATTTAAACCAGGAAAGTCCCACTGAAATTTGGACTCTCATTTCCAGGGGAGTCCTGGCCCCAGAGGGGAACCTATTGTGCATATTTTTTAGTGGTAGGGGAAACTGGAGCACCCGGTGAAACCTACGCAGACATGGGGAGAACATGTAAACAACACAGAAAGGTCCTGGTCCGGCCGGGGGTCGAACCCGGGACCTTCTTGCTGCGAGTGTCGCCCAGTATGTGATATGGTAAATCGGTGCAGTAAGTTAATTTTCCTATGGACTGGGTTTTTGATAAAGTTGAGGACGTTTGATAAGAAGAAGTTTCTGTGACTAGAAGCAAAACACGTCCTCAACTTTACCAAAACCCAGTCCGGTTGATTATTTAGCTTCTCTGTGATGGATACTACCTGGACGAATGAGAGCCTTCACAAACCTTCCTATGGATGACAATGAACGCCATCTTATCCATTCTAAGAGGTGAGAGTGAAAGCAACTCTGCCACAGTTTGGGGGAAACGATAAAGCATAAAGTGCATGTTGAATGAGAAAACAACTGATTACTTACCATTTCAGCTATTTCTCTTCAATGCCAAAGCTGTGGTCCGCTCCTACTAAACCTCTCAGGGTAAGCCTCTCCCTTCTGGCAGCAGAGCAGGACCGTTTGGCGGATTAACAGGTTTAGTTATGTTGATAATAAAAAAAACTGTTTTGCCAATGTGCAACTTTACGCCTTGATGTGTTTCAATGAATGAACAGATCTAATCTTTCTTTCCAAAGGGGAGAATATACTGTTTAAGTATACGTTTTGGCCTATACCTTGAGAGCACCTGTGTTTGTCTACAGTTTTTCGATTACTCAAGAGCCATTTGAAGCACTCACCTCTCTGTATTTTTTTATTTATGGAAATAATTCGGATCAAGCAATTGTGTCAATTTCATGAGCTCGCAGGCTAGTTTTTGCTAAATCTATGGAGTGTGTAATTTGAATATCCAGGAACCGAAATTCGTTCTCTGCATTTGACCCATCGTCAATGCCACTGGGACGACCTGTAGGAGCAGTGAGCTGCCAGCGTCGGGGACCCATCTCCTGATGTGAAGCTAGGCTAATGGCCAGAGGATTAACCTATTGTACATGTTTTTAGTGGTAGAGGAAACCAGAGTACCCGGCTGTGAGACAAAAGCGCCAACCGCCGCCCCACCATGCCGCCCCACCATGCCGCCCTGCTCTGAAAAAGTTTGGCCCCCCGTAGAAAGCCCCCGTGTAGTCTCCTTTGTAGCTGCGCCTCTGCTCCTGCTTAGGTCCATCTTCGGTTCAGGCCGTCTCCTCTGTGCGCATGCGCCTCAGCCGGTGTCCGGTGTCAGCAGCTGTTCGCCCCTTAACGGCATCAGCACGGGACTGTAACGGAGATCTGTCCACGCCACGCGGGAATAACCGGGCTGACCTGGTTCAGACAGAAACAGATCAAACCGGGAAGAACCTCCGAGTCCTCGCCTCTGTTCGCCTGTAGCCTCCCCATCCCAGCAGCAGCTAAGCCACCGACCGACAGCTGTGTTACCTAACGCAGGCCACGCCGTTTCTCCCGAGCTCCAGCCGGGGCATCTGTGATATTTTTGGGGATTTAAAAGCGCATCCTACCCGGACTGTCGCGCTGGACCGCCCTCTGTGGCGGATCGTAGCGGACAGGCTATCTCCAGCTCGCAATCGCTCGGTTCGGCTCGTTTCGTGGAGCAGCAGCCGGGATGTTGATAGGTAATGTACCCAGAAGCAGGGGGTGTGACCCGGTTCGACTGTCACCGCTGTGGGCGCTGTCAGAACCGGGGTTTTAACGCGGGGACCGTGGGCTAATGCTAACGGAGCTAAAGGTAATGGTGCCAGGCTGTGTCACACGCTCGGAATAAAAATACACACAGCGTGGCTCTGGGACAATGTTTTTGAGCAGGGCCGCGGACAGGGCTCTGTCAACCTTATTTAGAAAACACACAGCACAATGCAGCTTCATGCATAAAACTACTGTCCCTCTTTAATCACCCGCTATACTAATAAAGTCAGTTTTGCTTGTTTGCATGCATCGTGGGAGATCCCATCATTATCTTGCCTATAGAAATATGGGACCAGCGGTATAATTTCACAGAGTCCTCTTTGCTACATTTGTCTGGAGCCATTCACTGACATCTGACTTTCATGAAATACAATGCAAATAAATATATTATTAAAAGGTATAACATATATATATATAACATGTTGTATATTGTATTTAATAGCATGTTATGGACTTAAAGGCACACTGCGTAACATTTTGGATTATACTGTTGCCATTACAAAACGTGCTCCTAATCTCCAGCAGAAACCATTATTTGTAGTGGGCAATCAAGAATGAATTTGGTTGAACCTGTGTTTTAAAATCTCATATTTGGGGGACTTTAGTCAATATCGGCGTGGAGACGAACTGGAGACGTCCCACTCCCAGTAAAGTTACAGTCAGGTCTTGCGAGAGATGAGCTCACAGCAAAGACACAGGTTTGTTTGGTAATTTTTTATGTATTTTATATACTATAAATAACATCTGTAATAAAACACATGCTTGTGTTTCTTAGGGTAAAATGTTACGCGGTGTATCTTTAAGTCAGGGGCATGGTATTGCATGTTGACGACTGCACCTACACACAAGGCATGCGGCGTGGCTTTGAGATGTAACACTGTAATGACCAAAAGCGAGGACCATGAAATGTGGTCTCCCTCCTGCATGTTTTGCAAGGCAGGAAATAACACGCCTGCCTGATGCAAAATCACAATTTAAGGAATTCTTAGTTCGTTAATGAGCCATGATGAAATTCAGTAGTTCTGTGGATTAACAGAGTTGCACACAACCAGAAAAATCACTCGGTTTAGCTTTGTCTGTAGTCAGATTTCGGATTGGAAGTAAAGCTGAGTCTGTTGGGAACTCTGCTGGGATGAATATAGCGTTTACTCATCAAATGCGTTAGCTTTGTCAGTTAAAGAATCTCTTTTGTCTGTATTTGTGGCCCAACAGCAGTGGGAGCAGGCCCCGGGAACCCAGCCGGTCCCACCAAGAAACAGCGCAAACGAGGGAAGAAACATAAGAAAAACAAAGCAGATGAAACCAGGTAAGAACTTTTTATAGACAGATTTCTAGCTTTGCTGAATTTTTGGACCATGACTCTGAACAAAGCTGGTCTTGGGTCGCGAGTCACTTCGAATTTGTTCCAGTCATTGGAATTGCTGCAACATGACTGCTCAACTATGCATCTACATTGATAGTTTAAGTAAGAAAGCTCAGTGCAATACGGGGGGGGGGGGAATCTCTCTAAATCTCTCTAAAATTCTTTTAGTCACTAAAAACGTTTCTGTTTGTAAATAGCAATGCATTTCTTTCAGCGTTATGTATGTGGTACAAACTCTATAAAGGGCAACAAAATACTCCCATTCGTCTTAATTTTCCCTCATTAAACCATTATTTCTAAAAACTAATATTGTTTTTGTACCCAGCTCACATAGCTCGGACACCACAGACATTAGCCTGAACCCCTCTCTTACAGTAGAGCTGCACGGGTCTATATTAGGACACGTGTGGCTGTGATTTGTGGCCTGTCGTCTCAAGTTCTCTTCCACGACATCACGTTTGGGCCTGTCGTGTGTTCAGTGGACGAGGAGGATGTGGCGCAGTGAGGCGTGTATTGATCTACTGGGGGATCAGGGAGACACATGAGCTGAGTGGAAGGCTCTTATAACGGGGAACTATTACTTACCGGGCTGGTTTTAGTAAATGTTATTGTCAGTGACGGGATCAAATAATTTTTTTTATTTGACTCCACTTGCACAAGCAGTGTTTCTTCTGCTGCTATCTAACTGTATTACTCGTTGATGTTAGTTAGAGCGTCACCCTCACCTCACAGGGGTTGACTCTTGTTCTGTGTGGCTTGAATCTAATGATGAGTTTATTACTGACAGGATCCAGTGTCAGCTTATTATTTTCATTGACTCTCCACGCGGCGGTGGTAGGCTACAACAGAGACTTGGCTGCCAATCTGCACCAACGGCCTCTGATCACCACCAATTATTACGTCTTGCTCAAGAATAGACCTCACTGGTTGAAGTTGTGTTTTGAACCGCAAATCACCATTGTGAAAGAAAGTATTTTAGTGATGCTTTACAGATTGAATGCATCCGGTGCAAAATATATGACTGAATGATAGAAACTGGTCTCGCATGAACTCATGATTACATTGAAATCTTGCCATTTGCTCCACTTTGAACAACCGTAAGATACAAGAATTAGCAGACACAGATGGGTTTCTGTAGTGCCAAAAACAGTGGTCAGTCTCTAACATGACATTGGGATATCTGTTTATATTTTGTGATGAGCTCAGTGCTGAAGCAGCCTCTATTTGTATTGATTTATAGTCTGTAACAGAATTCTAGGGCTTCGCAGGGAGAGTTGGATATGAGTCATGCAGGGTCCCCTTACTCTCCAGAGGCTCTGCTAAGCTAATGATTATATCTCACTGGTGCTGTTGGAAACTGGGCTAACAATGTTTCTTATACAATGTAATGGCCAGGATTCAGATTTATAGTAAATCATGATGGTCAAAAGCTGGATAAAACATAGCCATCTATTTATTTATTTGTTTACCATTATACTGGTTAATACTTTGCATCTTAATACTCATTATTGATATTGCAAGTGGTAATGTTGCGTTGTTTATGCGTTTGTTTTATCTTGTGTAATCCTACTTTACAATACTGCTTTGACTCTTGATGCTAAGCTAACAGATCCCTCCATGTAGAAGCTACAGTTTTCCCTTCACTCTGTGAAGATGCTAAGCTAAGCTAGCAGACGTGTGTCTGGAGTAGAGTCCAGAGAGAGACCAGGTCCAATAATAGCCCTGGCCTGAATCATGATCCTGCTCGGTCTATTTCAGCAAGTCCCAACAATGTGTGTGTCAGATGACAGACCAACACATGGACACCAAGCAGAGTTTGTTAGAGAAAACGTTTTCTGTAAATTATGATATAGAGTATCTCAATAGTAAAGGGTAAGGCCCAGGTCCTGTTCTTGATGTGACAAATTGTGTTTAAATGAACCCCGAAGTGAACTACAGTCAACACCAGCCCAAGTCTCGAGCATACATTTGAACCATTTCAAGGCACATAAATTGGCAATTGTTGATTTGCAGAATTTGTGAATAAGTTGGGGACTTGTTTAAAGCATCATAAGGAAATCTATAGGAAGTAAAAGTCTTATTTTCACCATATTTGTCGTCTGTTTTAGGCCTGACGACATCTGTCAATTCCAGAATTTCAACAATGACAACAACCTGCGCCAACACAACAATCATTCTCCACCAATTTCTGAGGAAACTACTGCTACAACAATCAAAATACCGTCTAGTAAAGACGAACCAAATGAGCAGACCACTTGCAACCACGACATCCAAGCTTCGTCTAACCATCAAGATGAAGAACCAACTTTTAATCTTGAAGGAAAAAGCTGCCAAAAACCAACACAAGAGCCAGAAAGTAATGATTCAGTTGAAGAAGATGATAATTTTAGGGATATTTCTCCCTATTCTGCCGCAATACAGACTGCAAAATCACAAATTCATTCACAAAACGGCACTGAATCTTTGTCATTGCCTCCGGAGTCCATCACTATCAACAACTGTTCGCAAATATCTTCAACAGACATATTTACCGCAGAAAACGGCATCGAGCATCAATCCCCACCATTCGCTGATTCCCCTACACCACTCAACCATCGCAGCCAATCACCTCCCTGCAAATGCCCTAGCCCCAGTCACAGCCAATCTCCGAGCCCCGCCCCTGACCTCTGCCAGTCTCCCGATGATAATTTGACGCTAAGTGTCTGCCCGTCACTGAACAGGGCGGAAGAAGACGAGCTCCCGAGCTTGTGTTACGTGCGGTCAAACTCGCCAATCGATATCGAGGCAGAAGCTTTGAAATTTGCATCTAATTATGACGCAAAAAATCTACCGTCTCCTCCGCCGCTCAGTCCGTCGGAGCACGACCACTTCCTGCTGAGCTCGGTCACCTTCACCTCCACAGTTTCCTCGCACCTGTACTCTCCGCTCTGCGCGTCTTCCACGTCGTTTTTGCGGCCGTTCGATTCGCTTTCTCCCTCGATGGGGCTGCCTCCAGTGATGTCGCTGGCCCCTCCCCCACCCCTTTTGGCTACTCCCCCTCTGGCTTTGAGCCCGCCCCCTCCGGCTCTGAGCCCGCCCCCTCCAGAGTTCACTCCGCCCCCGACTCAGCTGCTGGGGTCCGACGACGAGGAGCAGGAGGATCCCACAGACTACTGCAAAGGTAACATTCACTGATGACACTGACTATGCGATGATACTTCCACTCTAAAGACTAAATAAACCTATCAAAGGATAATATAAAGGCTTCCTTTGTAATTATTAGAACTTTAGATCTTGCTGAATAGAATAGGGAAAATCTATTAGTGTGTATATATATATATATATATATATATATATATATATATATCACTATTAGTAATATTAATGATTAAAACTGTTTAGGTACCAATACTCGCTGATTCAAAAAATCTGTACTGTCTGCTTTTAATCAGTAAGATCCCTCATGGGCTAGGAATTCCCTGTGATTCTGATTCTGATTTACAACAGAACATAAACAACAGTTTCATATCGACACTCGATATGATTTATAATAAAACCTAGTATAGATGGGTGGGTGGGCAATATACTGTCTACAAGATTATCAAAATTGTTGTTTGGAAGATATGCAACTTTACAATATCAAGTGCATCTTCAAGGTCAAGGAGCCAACAAAAAGCTGTAAAAAGTGCTGTGAAGAAATAAATATAAAACATACTGGATGGGAAATCTCTCAAAAATTGTATAATAGTGTATTTTCTTCTGCACTTTTGTATTTTTTTCAAGTCTACTGTCTTTTTGAGCGACACGGCAATCTAAATGATTGTTTTCCATCACAGTTTTGTATATTTTGGATGATATTAATTTTTGTACATGTTGCCCACCCCTAAGTACAAGGCCAGTTTATTGAGAAAAGTTCATAGGGAAACACCTGTACTGTCTGTGGACCTTTCTTTTATATTCCACTCTCGATGGATCATAGAATACACTTTCAAAAGTATGGGGATTTTAATTTGTTTTTGCACATGTTTATCATATTCTGTGCAGCTTGTGTTTTTTGTCTTGTTTATTTCAGCTGATTCTCAACCCCTGCCTCCCGTCTGTGTGCTCTGTTCCAGGTGGGTATTACCCGGTGAAGATCGGAGACCTGTTTAACGGCAGGTACCACGTAGTGAGGAAACTGGGCTGGGGTCACTTCTCCACCGTCTGGCTCTGCTGGGACTTACAGTAAGAACAACTAATCATTCCTATCCAAAAGTAAACACTTTCTTGACGAACAAAGTTGTAATGCATTGCGGCTCCCATTGTGTTTACAGGAAGAAGCGGTTTGTTGCCCTGAAGGTGGTGAAGAGCGCTCCACATTACACCGAGACGGCCATTGACGAGATCAAACTTCTCAGATGTGTACGTTTCACTCACAAAAGCTTGTGGTTTGTTTAAAAAAAAACTAGAAAACCTTAATATTTACCGTGAGAAATGTGGTCACTTTTCTGTCCCGATACGTAACTTTCCTCGGAGAGGGAGATCTCCAGCTTGTTTCCATGGAGATGCAGTTGTGTTTAATGTATTAGGTTTTTCTCCAAATGCTTCACTTTGACAACCCAGTGTTATCGCTTACATATTGGTTTATTTGTATGTTTTACTTCAGCTTAGTTGTAATGATGGAATAACATATAACCTGGAATATTCCGCAGCGTGGCTTTAAATAATTTTGAACATTTTGCTCCAATAAATGATGTAATACAGTCAGATGCTTTGTATGTTTAAAGTGCAGTGTCAGTAATCTGCAATAATTTCTGTGCGCCTCTTATTGCAGGTGAGAGACAGTGACCCCTCAGACCCATACAGAGAAACCATTGTTCAGCTCATCGACGACTTCAAGATCTCTGGAGTCAATGGAGTCCGTATCCTTCAGCAACAAATTCATATTTTCCTCAAACAATGGCTTACTGTAGTCAAAGATGAGTTTGTATTTTCCTGAGCGCGGTGTCCTCAGACGTGTGCATGGTAATGGAGGTGTTGGGGCATCAGCTTCTCAAATGGATCATCAAGTCTAACTACCAGGGACTGCCCCTGGTTTGTGTCAAGAGCATCATCAGACAGGTGAGAGGGACATTGATTAAGATAATAGCTAGTATTATGAAGCAGTGGTTATCAAATATGCAGGTCACTTCTGGTGGGCTGTAGGGTCTCATCTTTGTTTTTGCCCTCTTTTGGATTGGTCCTCATTTAGAACCGCCTCCGTCAGGGGTGTTTTCACTCATGTTGGAGTGCTTTGTGGGCCGACCCGAGGAGAGCGGTTTCTTGATGATAGTATATTTTATTTTTCAGCCTGCACTGGATGTTTAGCCCCTATCTTAGCGCCCCGCTTATTGTATTGTATTGTATTGTATTGTATTGTTGCAGGTGCTGCAGGGCCTGGACTACCTCCACTCGAAGTGTAAGATCATCCACACAGACATCAAACCGGAGAACATCCTGCTGCAGGCCGACGAAGTGTACATCCGCAGGCTGGCCGCTGAGGCTACTGTCTGGCAACGCGCTGGAGCCCCGCCCCCTTCAGGCTCCTCAGGTCAGCTCGCATTTACATAGCGTTTACGCGTATTTATTTCAGTCAAATGTCCAGAGTAAACCACTGATCAGTCCGTTAGTTAGGTATTTATGGGGTCTGTAAGATGCTTCCTGTTGGTTTCAAAACTGCGTCTGAATATCTGATTCTGAACTGAACCTTTCTAACAAATGTCATTTTGCTGTTTGCTACAAAATATCAAATAGAATTCTACAGTTAGTGCTAGCACTGATAGGATTAGCTTTAACTAAAATACTGTTATTTCCGGACTATAAGCTGCGACTTTTTTCACACGCTTTGAACCCATGGAGATGGTGGAGACTCTCACAGAGTTCCTTTCGGACATACCCCACTGATCTACACATCAACTGGGACAGGTGGCAAACCCTATCGCTATCTCCCTCCCAGCTCCAGCTCTGTCCAGGGTGTCAAAATAGATGCGATTAATTCTCTCACTGCTGAAACGTTATGGAGGGACAAAGTGAAGCGCGGTCTAAATGAATGAAAACCCAGCTCTGCTACACTCTGAACAATGTGAAATAATCAAATCGACTTATACACTTTTAAGTTCTTAATGCATTTCCTAACACTTTTATAAAGGTAAATGTAGACTACCTGTAGGCCGCCATCTCTTGGAGTATTTGACTGCGCAGAAAGAGAAAAGTCTGTACTCCCAGGGCTGATGGCGCTGATGTTCAACTGTGCTTGCAACAACATGGACACCAGCGGCTTATAGACAAGTGCAGCCTACGTACAATATTTGTTTTTTCTTTATACATTATGTTGGTGCGGCTTATATTCAGATCTGCTCAATAGTCTGCGTGTGTCTGCATTTGCACTATTTTGGAACTATAGCTTGGGGACAAGTGCTTTTGAAAATAGATCAGTGACAGCCCTTTCTAGCTTTATTGACAAATGATTTTTGCCAGACAATGTGGTGTCAGCTGAGAGCATGTTACAAACATGTCAAAGTAAGAGAGAAAAATGTCTTTAATAATCTGGGAGCTGTGTTTTTCCCAATCTGTTTCTACCAATCATTCTGTGTCTATTTAGGGTTCCTTTTTTTCTAAATGTGCCTGTCTCGTTGCCTCTCTCCTCTGTCCTCTTTTGTGCCTAATATTCTGGCCTGCTGTACATTTTCTGATATCCTCTTCCTTGTTTCTCTCTTTCTGTGTGTTGCCTGTGTGTCTCTAGTGAGCACGGCTCCCAGGGACCACCAGGTAAGACTTTGCCCTCACCACACTCCTGCAGAATTCAGATTTAGTCTCATTTCCCATCGTCATCTCTATTGTGTGGCAATCTTATTAACATAGAGTTGTGGTTGTGTGAAGCCATTTGTGGTGAAATAACTTGAGCTTGCTCTTTTTAAATCATAATCATAAACTTTTGATCAGGGTCATTTTGGTAGTTTATTTTTTCATTATTTATTTATTTTATATTATTTATTGGTTTATTTGGTCGGGGCAGTGCATGTTAATGAACATACATGGGACTCATGCATGTAAACAAGCCACACCGGATTGTAGCCTTTGGCTAATTTGCATCCATATGATTTTAAAAATAGCAAACTCGGTTGTTTCACTGTAAATGGCTTCACACAACCACTAACTATGAGTGGAAAAAAATCAAAAATTACGCCAGGGTATGTAAACTTTAAAGTACAACTGTACTAGTAGTGAACCCTTTGTGTTGCCTTTTCAAACTTTACTTTAGTGCATTATTTGCTGCTTTCTCAAAAACAATAATCAATTGACATTCCTAATAAACATATTCATTTACCTGATTTGCATAGATCCAGTTTAGTATCTCTGTAAACTTGTCCACCATTCCAGAAATGGAGAGTATACTGTGTATTAAACTGATGTTGTGGTGTTGCAGGGCGGAAAACTGTCAAAGAACAAGAGGAAGAAGCTGAAGAGAAAAGCCAAACGACAACAGAAACTGTTGGACGAGAGACTTGTGGATATTCAGGTAAAGTAGAACGTATAAATTACTTAAATCTTTTGTATTTAAAAAAAAAAAAATTGTATTAATTAATTAAATTATTTTTTGCTTAAAAATTATTATCATCGGCCATTACCTGAAAACAAAAAAACACTCAAATCCAGTACATCCAGTGCATGTTTATTAATTGGACAATTGTAACTGAAAGATAAATTATTATTTAGATAAACATGTATCTTCAATACATTTTCCTTGTAATTTGTGACAAGAACGGAGTTTTGATTGTGAACACATTTTTCAAAGTTTGTTTGTTTTTAACTATAACATTGTTCTTTGTTTTGTTCAGAAATTGGAGGAAGAGGATGGTTTATGTGAGCCGGATGAGATTGACAACAGTAAGTCATTGTTAGGGATGCACCAATCTGATCCTGGTATCAAAAAAATACAATATTGGGTATCTGCTACAAATATCCGATACTAACAATTTAAAAACACAATTTTCAGAACCTGGATAATTTTTGATCATTGCGCAAAAGGATGCAGGATGCAAACGTTAACGAGAACTAATCAAGGCTGGATTAGAAACTATGATAGAAATATCTAAAGTAGCCTAATAACATAAAATAACCACTGCTGGAGTGGCCAAGTGTTTGTATTTTAGTTTAAGAAATGCTGTTAAAGAATAACTGATGTAACATATTTTTTAATGCACAAGTTGCAATGATCAGGCGGCACGGTAGCACAGTGGTTAGCACTCATGCTTCACAGCTAGAAGGTCCGGGTTCGATTCCCACCTGGACGGGGCCTTTCTGTATGGAGTTTGCATGTTCTCCCCGTGTCTGCGTAGGTTTCCTCCGGGTACTCCGGTTTCCCCTACCAATAAAAACATGTACAATAGGCCAGGATGAATGTGAGTGTGTTTGACAGAGCGCATGGGGACGACGGATGGAAATTAGTAGCCTGGTGGGACCAGAATGATTCCCCTCTGTATTTTTTATCCAGCGGGGGATCAGTCTGGTCACCCCGTCCTCGTTCGCGGCTTCCGCAAAATCAATCCGTTCACGTGCAATCAGATTTGTTTATTTGCCGTGACGTGTTGTTAGCGAGCAACGTCACTCACGGGACGTGGAAGTCCCTCAATAACAATCTACGAACGATGCACGAAAGAGAAAGCGTGTCTCCAGTCGGCGGTAAATGACCAAAAAACACATCGACAGTAGGTGAGTTTCGTTATTCATAATCCTGCACAAATATTAACGCAAAACCGCTAATAACACCACATCAACAGCAGACGGCCGCCCTTCGCTGATTGGTTTACTCCGCTTCCTGTTTGCTTGCGTATCTACCGCTGTGGGAAATGGATTCGACGCAGGGGTGACCAGACTCACTTGCTGGTACAACAGTGAGTCTGGATTTTTCCAGGCTAGGAAATTAGCCCAAGGCTACAATCTGGTGTGGCGTGTTTACATGCATGGGACCCATTAACATGTACTGTCCCGACCAAATAAACCAATAAATAAATCAGATCACTTTATGTGAGTTTATATTAATGTAACTTAAGGTCCGCACACACTAAACAAGTTTTCTAGTCTTAAATGATTTTATAAAGAATGGGGGGTCCACACTACATGACTGGATTCAGTGCGATTATAGAACGTCTGGGGGTTCACACATATCGAGTGAGAATCGTAAGAGCGAGCACACTACACGATTCTGTCAAACAGCTTCATTTCTCCTCCGGCTTCAAAAACTGACCCCAAATCCGCAAAGATTGGCCTGTGTTTATGAGCGTGGGAAAACGTGTGTGTCCCGATGGGTCAATAGTGTCACAACATCGCAGTGCAAGGCTCCTACTGCTACGAAGCCTTCAACTTGGCTTTAGTTCTGTCAAATGGAGATAAAAGTCGACGACTAAAAGAAGCGGGACGTATTCAGTAGATTTAATATGAAAAGGTGACGTGCCTCAGCCCCGATATGGAGGAGGCGGAGGAGATGGCGGAGAAAGCAGAGAGAGGCGAGCAGCGAGCGGCGAGGTGAAGCTGAACAGTTTGTCTCCAAACTCAGTAAGTGCCTCTAAACTCTGTTTGCGGTTGAAATGTAGCTGGAAAAGGTGGTTCTCGTGAACGTTTGGTGATATAAAGTTGTGCTGTTTCGTGTGGGGCTTTGGCCATGAAATGAGCTGTTTGTGCCGCTGTTTTGACAGAGAAATGACTTTATATTAATGTAACTTAAAAGCCTGTCATGTAGCCAAGGATATAAAAAAAAGTCCAGTGATCCTTGTTAAATGTTTTCTATTAGTTTAGTAATAGATATAACTAATAATTGATCGGTAACACCACTTTGCACTACAACTTTGTATGAAAAGTATATCAAGTTTTCATTTATTGATTTACTGATCTTATTAAAATGAAGTAAAGCGGACCATTCACTTTTGCACTCAGAGAAAGACTGTTTTAAGAAAGTCTCTTGGTATTGGTTAATATCGGATATCAGCAGATACTAGGGCTGGGAACTTCGGTCGTTTAGTCGACTAATTGGTCGATGCCGTCGCAGTCGACCAAGATTTTCATTGGTCGACTAGACTTTACTATGCAGGGGCTTTCAATTGCAGCATCCATCCATCCATTTTCTTCCTCTTGTCCGTTGCCGGGTCGTGGGGGCAGCTGGTGGAGCTGCCCAAATCACATTGCATCAGGCTCCTATGGCTCCTCCTGCAGGTGGTGGGTGCACAGAAGGACGGCCTCATGGTTCCAAACGGGCCTGTTGGTCTCTCATAGGGGCTTCACCCATTCATGCTCTCATTCATACACCAGTGTACGCAGACACTGGAGGCAAGGAGGGTGAAGTGTCTTGCCCAAGGACACAACGACAATGTGCACCTTCAGGAGGCGGGATTCGAAGCCTCGACCTTCCGATCATGAGAGGACCCGCTCTACCATCTGCGCCACCATTTTTATAATGGTTTTTAATAATTGAATAATACTTTTTTTTTTTGGTCGACTAATCGCTACATGTGCCATACTCTTGGTCGACCAACCATTTCCTTGGTTGATTACAGCCCTAGCAGATAATCAAACCCCCAGTGTCGGTATCGGTATGCAAAAAAAAAGAAGCTGGATCGGTGCATCTCTAGTTATTGTGTTATAATTTCTACAGTACAATTTAAATTACCTCGTCAATGTTAATACCATACAGTCTTAATCTTAAGGTCTCAGACCACAACAGGTCCACATCACATCTAACTAACTACCAATAAACACAAAGTCTAAATCAACATGTCTCCAGAGATGCACCGATCCAGCTTGTGTAATGATATGCTTTTTGTGATGTGAGGCTTTTTTTGGTTTTGTTTCAGGTTCCCATATATCGAACGGCAACACCACGACTTCATCCAATCACAAGGCGAGCCCCGAGTCGTCCTCTTCTTGGTTGGACGACAGGTGTAATGGCCACACCCCCGGCAGGTTCTCAAGCCCCGCGTCGGGACTCTCGGGGTTCTCCAGCTCTGTGATATCCGCAACCTCCGAGTCCACCATGTCCACGCAGTCGGGCTACTCCAGCGGCAGAGATGGTGAGGGCTGTAAGTGGACCGTCGACTTTAAAAGAATACAGCTGCTTAGATCGTGCTGCTTGAGACTTTTTGAACCCCTTAAATCATCACTCAACCCATTCTGAGCTTTTCTGCACTGCGTTCATCGCGGCGGTATAGAGGTTATGTCGTATCATAGCAGCAGCATGGCAGTCGGCATCACGGCAGCAAATTGAGTGGACAGTCTGCAGTGTTACTCATTTATTTGTCACTCAATTTGCAATGTTTGTAAGTTTACAACGTGGGGTGAAATTTTAAAGAAAACCGACCTTCTTATGGTGCGTTGCAGGCAACTGGTAACTGGTATCTTTCCCACTTGAAAATTATGACTTACGACCTCAGAGCGTTCCGGGTGATTAAACTCGTATGTAACAAAACGGCTAGTGCTTCAACAGTTAGCTCATACGATGCTAACGTTACATGAAAGCTTCTCCAAACCAGATATAATTAAAAACATGCGACATAACGTTAGGTTGAAAGCTGTGACCAAAAGTAACGTTCGTGTCACTGATGCAGTGGTTTTGTTACAGTTTTATCATTAGCTGCGCACCTCCACTCGGGGCTGCCATTACTGTCTTCATCTCACATCTGAACTCGGAGCAGTCTGGAGGTTTCCGAGTTTACAAGTTGTAATTACCATTTCAAGCAGCTCCAAGGATTTTTTTTCCAAGTGGGGGGAAATTTACCAGTTGCCTGGAACACACCATTAGCTTGCAAAATGAGGAGCGCAGGAATAGAATTTTCAAAAGTAAACGATCAAGCTCCTCCCCTTCCCTCGTCATTGGACCTGACTGGCTGGGTCACAGGAAAAGCTCGTCTCATTGGTCAACATGGGAGGATACTAGACTCTGATAAGTTGTTGAGATCCAGGAAGGAGGGACTTTACAAAAAAGAATGTATACAGTAGGGCGCCAATATTAGGGTATTTTCAATATCGGCTGATATCGGTATTGGCCCCCAAAAATCCTTATCGGTCAGGCCCTAATATACAGTATATATTATTACTTGCTTTAGATCAAAAAAGCAAGACCAAGACCAAATTTCTAATACATTTAGAAGATGTCATCATTAACTTAAAATGATGGCTTGGGGTTTTGTTTTTATCCTAGTTATTTCCCCCCGCTGCTAATAGAGCGTGCTTCAAGCAAGAAATAAGATGCTTACAGGAGCTTACACATACACAACAATTTAAATGCTAAAACATGAAATATCAAGGCAGAGGTGCTCCAAAGCATGTGTATAAGCCACAATTATGCACGTGTCCACTTAAATGTACGACAGCCCTTTTAAATAAAGTCAGATGCACCTGGACAACGCAATACTTTGGGGGAAAATATTAACAAACGTCTCAATTTTATGTTTTCCAGTTTTCGCGGCGTCAGACTTTGTGCTCAGTCCTCTCGATCCTCAAAACGCCGACAAAATCAAAGTGAAGATCGCCGACCTGGGAAACGCCTGCTGGGTGGTGAGTTCAGTTCTCGTCCGTCTGAGGTCACCTGACTCCGCCCCGGCCAATCACATGCCTCTTTGTTTATTTCAGCACAAACACTTCACAGAGGACATCCAGACGAGACAGTACCGAGCCGTGGAGGTTCTGATCGGAGCGGAGTATGGGCCGCCAGCAGATATATGGAGCACGGCCTGCATGGTAACGCAATGTTTTTCACTTCTATTTAGGCTATATCCACACGAAGACAAAACGCTTATATTTTCAGAAACTTTATTTGTAAGCATGAAGTCAGCTTAATAAATGTGTGCGTCCACATGGGTCGACTCATGTCTGTGAAAACGGCGTGATTCACCTGCCAGGCCTGTGTGTGGCGCTGTGACGCTCACACAGGTAATAGAACAAGATGTAGAGGGCGCATGCGCAGTAAACTTCTGTGGAATGTAAACAGTGAAAATGAAACGGATTCAAGGATTTACGATTTACAGAAGAGACGAGGAGGCGAGTTTATTCTTCAGACGTAACGGGACTAAAGCAGAAAAACCTGTCAGTGACCGGACTTTGACTGTCAGTCCAAAAACACAGACTGTTTTTCTACTTGTCACCTGTGGCTTGCGGATTACAGTGGAGCAAAGAGGAGCGGAGTAAAACCATCATAGATCCATGAGTAAAACTCATTATAAGGTCAGTAGATTATGGATAACAGACTCCACTCTGGTGCTGTGATGTCATCGTTTTAGTAAAAGTTGCGGAGATGTCGTAACAACGGCGCCACGTAAACGGCGTTTTGAGATCTTTCCACTCTGGAACCTAGTTTGGAAAATGTTCGTTTACAGACCCCCAAAACGCCGGACTCGTATGGACGATACACTAGATTGATAAAATATCTTTGCGTTTGGTCCTCAGCTTGACTTCGTATGGACAGGGCCTTAGATGGTTTGGGCTTGGAGAGTGGAGGGATTAGTGAATATATGGGTAGACCAAAGAATGAGGCCCGAAGTTTTGTTTTGTTATCCGTTGTAGGCGTTTGAATTGGCCACAGGGGATTATCTGTTCGAGCCGCACTCTGGAGAAGACTACACCAGAGATGAAGGTAACTGTTGCTCTGCACACATGAGATCCTGCGTCTCTTCTTGTTTGTGTAAATGTTTGTTGAACTTTTCAGACCACATTGCACACATCATCGAACTACTGGGACCACTGCCTCTGCCCTTCGCCCTGTCCGGGAGATACTCCAGGGAGTACTTCAGCAGGAGAGGTGAGGCCTGCAATGGTGCGAGTCTGTTCTTTTTGCTTTAAGGAGAAATGAAACACTAAACTAACTTTTTCTGCTGATAAACTCTATGTATGTAACTGTTCTATGTGTATTATATTCTGTTCCCTATCCAGTTGTTGCCATGTTTGTGTAAACTACTGCCTGTCATTGCTAAACGGTGAACTGCAATCTGTATTTTTCTGTGGAGGAGGTCTATGCACAAGTGGAGATCCATGTCTTGACCCCTAGGCAATCTGAAGTTGGCTGCAATTCTGCGTGCCATGACAACATTCTGTTTATCTAAAGCTGTGTGAACTGTTGATCGTGGCACTGACCGTGACCTCCCCCCGCCCCCTTGCTTCCCCCGACACTCCTCCAGACTCACATCGGTAGCTCTTTTTGGACTGCTAATGTGTTTAGTTGGGCTTTAAATTACACAAGAACGGGCCAGGTTTAGTCCACTGTAGATGAAAACTATTTTCTATGACATCACTTGGTCCTGTTCTGGATGCCATTATGTTGAGTGGCTGTGGCAGTAGTTGTTGTTAAGCAAGTAGCTGATTCTTGAACTTTAAAGCTGAGGTTTGTATAAAAGTTATATCTAACAAAAACATAAACTTTCCTCCAGTGTTAGTTAACACACAAAAATCTTCTATTATTTCATCCAAACTGTAAACCTATCAATCATAAAGTCTCATGACGATTATTGAGATTGACCAAAGTAGGCATTGCGATTTTGATTAATTGCACAGCCCTAGAATAATTTCAAATCACTTCATACAGTTTCAAAGCCCCAGCCCAAGTTCTTCTGTTAAATCCCCCAGCCTTCATTCAGACCCCCTGTCCCCTCAGACCACTCCCCTTCCCCATGTGCTCCCTCTGGTCCTAACTTGACTGTGTTTGCAGGAGACCTGCGGCACATCTCGTCGCTGAAGCCCTGGGGCCTGTTCGAGGTGCTGCTGGAGAAGTACGAGTGGCCGCTGGACCAGGCGGCTCAGTTCAGTGACTTCCTGTTGACCATGTTAGAGCTGGAACCTGACAGACGCGCCACAGCCCGGCAGTGTTTACAGCACGCCTGGTTACAAGACTGACCCCCGTCCCCTACGGGAGAGGGGAGAAACTCAACACAGAATATATATTTACATATAAAACTCTTCCACCGCCGGCCCATAGAGGAGAGGAGGCGGCTCCATGACTGAATCACAAAAATATATTTGTATACAGACGCACCACTACAGCCCCCAGAGGAGAGGGGCTGAACTGCAGGTATTTCCTGGCTGCCAAGGTCCTTCTTTAGGAGTGAGCCCACTGAAAGAGAGAGTCCTGGGCTGTTGCATGTGAACAGTTTGGGATCTGCCTGGGAGCATGTGTGTATCCGCATAGTATCGTATCAGTCATTTATAGTGAGGCCATGGAAGATCAACTGGTGCATTTCTTTTCTAAAGGGTGGTAACCATGACTGCGGTGTCACAATATCAAAAATCTTAGTCAGTATATCAAAAGGGTTTTTTTTTCCTTAAAAGTCTTATTGCTGTTGCACAACAAACCACAATCCAAATAACTGTTTAAAAATAATTTCTAAATCATAATCCATGGCTCATTTTTTGCACTAAACGCCTTTTGGGTCATTTTCTAGAAAAACAAATGTAGCATTTGTACAATACTCCCCACAATATCTCAGTAAATATTGTACTGTGAGATTTGGATGTTGTTTCATCGCCGTCTCACTGTTCACTTGTTCCTGTGCTGTGAAGGATCCTGGCACACGTGGAAACACCTACAGCTTTAAGAAGACTGAACCACCACTAAATGTATTTACACAGAGACTTACACCACCCCCTAGTGGAGAGGAGGACACGGCTACGCCTGTAACCATGAGAACAGGACCGTTTACGAGTCTTTCTGCTTGCTGTCCATTTATTTATTCATCTGTTGTTCTAAGGCACTGATTTGAATATGTGAGTGGTGATATACTTGCCATTGAGACAAAAGTATTAAAGGAGAAAGTGTCGTGTGATTGTGCCATTTGACCACTCGCACAGTCTGTCCTTTGATCAGGATCTTTCCAAAACTAAACGATGAGTGTCCTGGATTGTAAAGCTAGTGCTACATAGGAAATATTGCCGGTCTAATCAATGAAGTACTCATAAGAAGTACTTACTAAGTGGGTTTTTTCTGGTCTAAACTGCAAGTATATCTTTGAACCTGAAGTTGGTGCCAGGGATGTGCAATCGATGCTTCCAATAACAGTCACTAAGATATCGGAATCAAATTGCACATCACAAGTTGGTGCTGAAAAATAAAAAAAAAAAATATATATATACTATTTAAGTAAAGAAGTTTGGAAAAATACCTTGCTCTATGTTTGGGATTCTTACCAAGTGTTACTGTTTTATTCTTTATATCGTGCAATGCTACTTCTGTCATTACTTTAAGCTCTTTCTACAATAATCCTTGTTTACTTCTCGTTGTTTTAAGATGGCTGGTTTCACAAAAGTGCTTGAGGTCCTGCACAATGTTGGATCAGTTTGTGTTTGTGTGTGGGGGTGGGGAGGGGGGATTGGGGAGCAACTGTTCAGGACAATGTTTAAGGAAATAATATTTTATGTAAAGTGTGTCAAAAGTCATGGGGGGGTTGTGTTGAAGCCATACTGCGGGGAATTTCCCTCAAACAATAAAATAAAAGTATTTCATTTTGGGTATTTTAATGGTTCTAAATGCCTAGTTAACCTCAAAAGTAGCGTTGTCAGGGTCTAGCTAACTATTAAAAGCACATGATATCACCACAGCAACATGTAACCTGTAATGTTCCAGTGCGGCTTTATTAAATACAACCATATTTCAAATAGTTGCACTAATTCTGATCTAACAGAGAAGAGCTCTTTTGTGAAACCACAATTAAAAAGTTTGTGATGAAAATGTTGCTCTTGTTTTGAGCCCCGGGTTCCGTCGTGTGTCCGCACAAGTAGCTCCGCCCTTTGAGTTCCGACCTGTCCCGTTGCCGTGTGGCCAGTGCCTTGATACGCCCTCCGACCCCTGACATCATGAGACATGGGTTCTTTTGTACGTGAGTGTGTTTTACTGTTTCAATAAACATCAGAATGAAAGCACAGCATCCATTTTGTAATGTTCTTTTTTTTTTATTAAGGCCGAACTGGATTAACCTGACAAGAGCCAGATTGATGTTACAGCGCCAATAACTTCAGAGCTGATAACGATTTGGAATTGGTCCGGTTTAAATAATTTAATGAGAAGATTTTTAGAATTTTAGCACAGCCAAGTCTCAGAACAACTGCAAATCCATGAAATATTTAGTTCTGAAAAATGTGATGGTCTCAGAGGTCTGTTGGGGAGCAGACAGCACCATGAAGTCCAAGAACACACCAGACAGGTCCGGGGGTAAAATAATTGAGACGAAATGTAAGGAGTATGGCATCACTGCAAAACTACCAAGACCCGGCTGTCCTCCTAAACTCACTGACCAAACAAGCAGAGCACTGACCAGAGCTGTTACCAAGAAGCCTATGGGTGAACTGCAGAGAGCTACAGCTCAGGCGGGGGAAACTGTACACAGAACAACTATTAGTCGTACGCTGCACAAATCTGGCCTTTATGGAAGAGTGGCTAGAAGAAGCCAATGTTAAAAGAAAGCCATAAGTCCCGTTTGCTGTTTGTCAGAAGCCACATGGGGGATACAGCAAACATGTGGAAGAAGGTGCTTTGGTCAGATGAGACCAAAATGAAGCTTTTTGGCTTAAATGCAAAACGCTATGTTTGGCGTAAAAGCAACATTGCACATCACCCTGAAAACACCATCCTCACTGTCAAACATGGTGGTGGCAGCATTATGTTCTGGGGGAGCTTTTCTTCAGCAAGGACAGGGAAGATGGTTTGAGTTGATGGGAAGATGGATGGGGCCAAATACAGGGCAATCTTAAAAACATGTTGGAGTCTGCAAAAGACTTGAAACTGGGGCGGAGGTTCACCTTCCAGCAAGACAACGACCTTACACATAAAGCCAGGGCAACAATAGAATGGTTGAAGACAAAAAAAAATATCTATGTGTTAGAAATGCCAAGTAAAAGTCCAGACCTAAATCCAATCAAGA
This sequence comes from Proterorhinus semilunaris, assembly GCA_021464625.1. Taxonomy (NCBI): domain Eukaryota; kingdom Metazoa; phylum Chordata; class Actinopteri; order Gobiiformes; family Gobiidae; genus Proterorhinus; species Proterorhinus semilunaris. Next base: position 28,836,502 of record CM038347.1, on the reverse strand, counting down.
ATGTGTGGAAAGATCTGAAAACTGCGGTTCACAAACGCTCTCCATCTAATCTAACTAATCTAGAGCTGTTTTGCAAAGAAGAATGGGTAAAAAAAATCCAGTCTCAAGATGTGCAGGACTGGTAGAGACATACCCCAACAGCCTTGCAGCTGTAATTGCAGCAAAAGGCAGTTCCACAAAGTATGCAAATGCTCCCCATGTCCTTTTTGATGTTCTTTCAAAATCGTTTTGGATATTATTACTAGCCCACAGATGACACGTGTGAAAGTAAAGTTGTGGGAATTTAATTCAGAACAAGTGCATATTTTTTATGCCACTGAAACAGATCTGGTTATGAAAACACTGCTATAATCAGTGTTGGGTTGTAAAATGTATTTAGAATACTTATTTTGGGTAACTGTATTCAGGTGCAGTTACTCATTCATTTGAGGGTATTTAGAATACAGTTACTTTACTGATATCAAAGGAAAACATCCAAGTACTCGGTCATTTTAGTTTCTTAATAATAACATAACAAAGCCGGGGAAAGGTTTAGCTCTATCCTTCTGAGTTGTGGGCATTTTCAAAGTGCTTTTTTTGCATTCCACATGAGTGGTAAATACGTTGGCCGCATTTATGCATTAACATCATGCAAGTCAACATGAAATTATTCAGAAAAAATAAATATTCTGTAATTAAACACAAATTCAAAAGTATTCTCCCCAAAACTGACTGACAGACAGACGGACAGATGGCAGGGGAAAAAAAACTACTTTCACCCTGCCGGCTAGATTTGGGCTCACCTCCACGCACAGCCTGGGAGAGGTTATTATAATAGGTCCATGGGTACTAGATGGTGCTCCTACTGGGGACTCCATTGTTCTACTGGGGACTCCAACGATATGACGATATTAGACTGTCTTACGATCTCCAGAGCTGACGATCTGTCATTTTGGTGGGATCGTTTTATTACGATTCAAAGCACAGTTTACTCTTTTCACCGTCAGTGAAGGAAACCCGAGCCGCAAACTTTCTGCTAAACAATGTTAGATATATTTACTTCAATGGATGTAACCCATGACTCGCAGTTCCTTATTTTCAAGTCGCCTAACAGTGACAAACTGCTTCCTGTTTGAGTTTTACACAATAAAGGTCACTGCATGTTATTGCTTTAGTAAGACACTTGTAAAAGGGTCGGACAGCGACAGAATGTTACATTACAGCAGCTTGACGTCATGAGAGGGACCTCTCAGAAAAGATGCCAAACAGCAACAGACAAGCAACAAGCATTTACCAAACTTTACTTACTTATACTTATATGTCTGGAATTTTATTGTCTTTTTCCTTTATACAGCAAGTTTGCTTTTGTGCAAGTCTATTATTGCTGTGTTGATTATCACTAAGTTTAATAATTTGTATAGAATTCTTCTTCTTCAATGTGTAATTTAAGTTATATTTGTCATTATAAAAAAAATCGTGATAAAATCGAAATCGTGAGTTTATAATAAAAAAATCGTGATATTCTATTTTTGCCATATCGTCCACCACTACAATGCTCACGTGGGCAACGACAGTGAGACCTTGGGAAGAACGGCCTCCTCGATCTGAACTTGATCGGTGTTCTGTTATTGGACTTCTGTGTAAGTCACAGTTTGTCCATAACGAACACTATGTTCCAGCACAAGGGTGTCCATAAGTGCACGTGACACCAGGACAATCGACTTTGTAGTTATTCCATCTGCTCTCTGGCCCCGTGTCTCATTTCTTGCGTATATTCAGTTAAATAAAAATATTTTTAAAAATCAAGGCACTCTCTGGTGAAGTTAAAGTTACTTCACCAGAGAGTGCCTTGGTTTTGCAGTTTTTTTAACTACTCTCCCTGCCCCAAAGAGCACCTCTGTTTTTTAATTACGTTCTGTGGATGTCCAGGATGCGCTTTTCCCTTCCTCTTTTTAAACAAAAATATTTGTCCTTTTTCTAAAACATTTCTGTCCAGTTCTAGGAACCTTTGTTCATCTTTTTATAGCAATAAGATTGTGATTGCTGAAACCTACTGGAATGGATGAAGCTTCAGAACAAAGATTATGTTAGTAAACACATGATCGCAGGTAGCCCCCATGAAAAAGGATTAAAAAGACATTATGAAGGTGCACAAATGTTCACACGCGGTTGAGTCAGCAGAGTGTGGTGTTGCAGGGTGTCATGGCGGTACGCGCGGGGGGGTGATCACATCAGATGCCTGTTCGCCTGGTGGGAGGCCCCGGAGCTGGACCACATGCTACTGGACCCATTTAAAGAGAAAGACGCAGGTAAGACCGCCTCCATTCAAACAAATGTAAGTATAGAAGTGAATAATGTTGAGTGCTTCAATGCCATCAGAGTAGAAGATTGTACCAGGTTCAAAGATAAAAATCTAAGTTACCTATGTAACTATAGTTCTACGAAAGGTGTGCGCCGCCCTTAGGCTGCGCTATTGCATATCTCTCGGAAGCGCCAGCTTCCCGCCCTGAGAGGATCAAAGAACTGACCGCTCCAATCATCCTTGGGGGTCCATTACCCCTGTGCCCTATAAAAGGGGGACTCTCCCTTCAATCGTCTCCTTTGAACTCAGCCATCGAAGAGAGGTCGTGCCTGCTGGGCCCGTAGCTAAGGGCGGCGCACACCTTTCGTAGAACTATAGTTACATAGGTAACTTAGATTTCTACGTCAATGGTGTGCTTGCCCTTAGGCTGCGCTATTGCATAAAGCAACGCGCAGCCGTGGCCGACCAATGTACTCCCAGCAGGCATGGACTCGCATGATTGGAGCGGGCCCGGGGCAACGCCATGCGTCCCAGGGAGCGGCTAAACGCTCACTAGGTAGCAGGGGCCCACGGGCAGAGTAAGGGGCAACCAATAGCCGTTAACAACGCCAGCGGTTCTCACCCAGACAAAAAACCAATGGGGGACGTCCGCACTAGCCGCCTCTCCCAAGAGCGCCGGTCACCCGAAGAATAAGAGTGTACTTCCAGTTCGGCCAGGCCGCCTCTCCCAAGAGCGCTTGAAGCACCGAACCAAACCAAACCAGGTCATCCCTTCCCAGACCCACCCTGGGCTCGGGGGGGGGGGATTCACGACCGTCCACCACCCAAAACAATGTGGGCAACTGAACCCGCAGCAACGTCCTGCAGATAAGACTGCACAAACGTTGAAGAGGACGACCAAGAGGCTGCCATGCAGACCTCCTCAATCGAAGCGCCACGGAGTAGTGCTGTAGAAGCCGCCACTCCACGTGTGGAGTGAGCCCTGACCGCTGTCGGCGGAGGGAGTCCTTGTGCCTCATATGCAGTGCGGATGGCAAGGCATATCCAGTGGGCCAAACGTTGAGAGGACAATGGGGCACCCTTGTTCCTTACCCCAAAGCCCACGAACAACTGATCGGAGCGTCTGAAATTGGCAGTCCGTTCAAGATAGTGACGTACCGCCCTGATCGGGCAAAGGCGGTGTCGTCGTTCATCCCCCACCGACGCGTGCGGAGGGGGAAAGAAGGGTCTAATTCTGATCACCCTCGACCTGAAGGCGGATGTAATGACCTTCGGCTGAAAAGCCGGGTTGGGCCAGAGTTCCATCAACCCATCACCCTCAGGCAGGGACATGCAGGAGGGGTGCACAGAGAGCGCACAGAGATCACCCATCCTCTTAGCCGACGTAAAGGCTAACAGGATCGCAGTCTTGTAGGACAGACAATCCATCCCTGCCTGGCGAATGGGTTCAAATGGGGGTCCCGAAAGGCCCTCCAGTACAATCTGAAGGTCCCAGTTTGGGACCGGGCGGCGCACGGGCGGTCTAAGCCTACGAACGCCCTGGAGGAACCGCTTCACCAAAGGGTGACTGCGAGCAGTGTGGACTCCGAACCCCACATGCCCGGTAACAATGGCCGCCGCAAAAACCCCTAGGGTCGCAGCGGCCCTCCCTTTCTCCAGTAATCCCTGGAGAAAATTGAGTATGTCCTGTATGGAACAGGATATAGGGTCTAGGTTCCTCTCTGAACACCAGTCAGAGAAAAGGCGCCAACGGACCCTGTACGCTCTGGTTGTAGATGGGGCCCGAGCACCCTGGATTGTGGCAACAACTGAGGGGGGGAGGCCAAAGTTCAGCAACTTCCCCCTTTCAGCCTCCAGACCACCAGCCTGCGTCCCAGTATCGGGCGCGACAATGAACAACAGCGGGATTGTATTTACAGATGTGTAGGCATATAAAGTGATATTAAGTGTTATAAAGTGATAGCAGCGGGTCTGTGGACACACCGCAAGTGCAGATACATCCATGACTCTGTAACTAAGCTACAGAGACTTGTTTTTGTTCACGAGTCTGATGGCGGAGGGGAAAAAACTGTTCAAGTGGCGGGAGGTATGGGTCTGGATAGACCGTAGCCTCCTGCCTGAGGGGAGAGGGGTGAATAGTCCGTGACCAGGGTGAGAAGGGTCAGCTGTGATCCGACCCACACGCCTCCGGGTCCTGGAGGTGAACAGGTCCTGGAGAGATGGGAGCTCACAGCCAATCACCTTCTCTGCAGCACGCACAATGCGCTGCAGTCAGTGCTTGTCCCGTTCTGTAGCGCCGGGGAACCACACGGTGATGGAGGAGGTGAGGATGGACTCGATGATGGCCGTGTAGAACTGCACCAGCATCTTGGTTGGCAGCTTGAGTTTCCTCAGCTGCCGCAGGAAGAACATCCTCTGCTGGGCCTTCTTGATGAGGGAGCTGATGGTTGGCTCCCATCTGAGGTCCTAGGTGATGGTGGTGCCCAGGAAACGGAAGGAGTCCACGATGGAAATGGGGGTGGGAGAGTCTGTCAGGATGAGGGGGGACGGTGGGGCTGTGTCTTTCCTAAAGTCCACGATCATCTCCACTGTCTTCTGGGCGTTCAGCTCCAGGTTGTTGTGGCTGCACCAGGACGCCAGCCGTTCCACCTCTCTCCTGTAGGCGGACTCAGCACCGTCCGAGATGAGCGGATGAGGGTGGTGTCATCCGCAAACTTGATCAGTTTAACGGACTGGAGGTGCAGCAGTTTGTGTACAGGGAGAAGAGCCAGGGGGAAAGTACACAGCCCTCAGGAGTTCCAGTGTTTGTAGTCCGAGTGTCCGAGACGATCTTCCCCAGCCGCACGTGCTGTCTCCGGTCCGTCAGGAAGTCATTGATCCACCTGCAGAGGGAGTCGGGCACGCTGAGCTGGTAGAGCTTGTCTCGTAGCAGTTCAGGGAGGATGGTGTTGAAGGCAGAGCTGAAGTCCACAAACAGGATCCTGGCGTAGGTTCCTGGTGAGGCCAGATGCTCCAGGGTGAAGTGGAGGGCCAGATTGACTGCGTCGTCCACAGACCTGTTGGCTCTGTAGGCGAACTGCAGCGGGTCCAGGAGAGGGGCGGTGATGTCCTTGAGGTGGGGCAGGACCAAGCGCTCAAAAGTCTTCATGACCACAGACGTCAGTGCCACCGGCCTGTAGTCATTAAGTCCTGTAATTTCTTAGGGACAGGGACGATGGTGGACGATTTGAAGCAGGACGGCACCCGGCATGACTCCAGGGAGGTGTTGAAAATGTCTGTGAAGACGGGAGCCAGCTGATCCGCGCAGTGTCTCAGGGTGGAGGGGGAGACACCATCCGGCCCAGGGGCCTTCCGCGGGTTCAGCTTCAGGAATTGCCGACGCACTTCCTCTTCTTGGATGGAGAGAGCAGGGGGGGGGAGGGTTTGTGGAGACCTTTGATGAAGTGCTGGGGTCATTGATGGTAGAGGTGATGATCGGGGGAGCAGGGGCTGTTGGAGTGACTAGAGAGGTGTCAAAGGCTGATGGGCGTTCGTGGCGGCAGTAATGTGTGTTCAGACTCTGGGCGAGGCACAGGTCGTTGGTAAGGAGGATTTCATAAATGCCATTTTTTTTCTCTTTACGTGGAGTTTGGGTTTTGCTCATACATGCACTTATAGGCAGGTTCTCACGGACAGTTTTATAAATGAGACCTTAGCAGGGGCGGACTGGGACAATAATTCAGCCCTGGCATTTTTTGGTTTGGACCAGCCCATCCATAGCATGCAACTCACAAACCCCCATCCCGAGTTACTGAAAATACCATTCCATTACTCACCCCCGGACAGCAGTCTGTGATGGTTCGATGGATGATCAATCGAAGGCACGGGCTGCCATTTTGTGGGAGTAATGGAAGGGGCAGAGGGGAGGGGGCTGATCATGCGTGCGGCACATGTACCACTGATGCGCCTGTGATGGGCCATTGGATGATTCCATTCCAGAAAGCACGGGGTGCGCAGAAAATAAATCGTTATTTAGCCCACACAAGACGCTTCTGAGGTTGTTTGTAGTTCAGGAGCGGCTTAACAAGAGGAATACCACATCTGAAAACCATGTCCAGGATCCGTCTGTCAAGTTTCTTTGCAGCGCCCAACTTGAGAGGCTTCCTTTCTAATGTGAAGGTTTTAAAAACAACTGGACTTCACTCCAATGAACAGACTTCTTTTCTTTTTACTTTTTATTTGAAGCTGTCCCATGCAGCAGGTGAAAAACCTTAGAAAAACATACAAAAGGAAATGTAAATATACTGTAGTTCTTTTAACCACATTTAGTACTTAAATTAAAACAATTACATTTTTAGTAATTAGCCTTATGTACACACAATCATGTTTTTTAAATCAGTTTTAACTTAAATCAGTGTTGACAGTAGCACCTGTTTGTGCAAACAAATCAGACAAAGACATAACCAACAGAAACCAAAAAGGGGAGCATTTTGCTCTTACCGGCTGTCCTCCACAGTCTTTAGAAAGGTTTTTTCCTGCACTTTAAATCCTCTTCGAGGCTAGGTTTTTTCTTGGGCTTGTTGCATCTCCAACTGCTCCCTCTGACTGCTCTTTTGTGTGTTTCCCAAGAGCAACACCTTGGTCTTGATTGAATCATTGGCTCCACCTGGTTGCATTTCCTGCTGTGGGCGGGAGGAGGGGAGAACACAGAGCTGGACAGCACACCGTCTGTGTGTGGCGGCTCTTGATGCACGGACTCCAGCCTCAGTCCACTCCTTGTGAAGGTCCCCCACACTTTTGAATGGCCTTTTCCTGACAGTCCTCTCCAGACTGCGCTCATCCCTGCGGCTTGTGCACCTTTTTCTTCCACACTTTTCCCTTCCACTTAACTTTCTGCTTTGATACAGCACTTTGAGAACATCAAACTTATTTTGCTATTTCCTTTTGAGCTTTTTCCTCCTTATGGAGGGTGTCAATGATGGTTTTCTGCACAACTGTCAGGTCAGCGGTTTTCCCCATGATGGTGAATTCTACTGAACCACTGAGAGACCATTTAATGTCTCAGGGATTCAGGGGGGTGATCACAATCACCTGAGCGTGAGCCGCTGACAGGTGGGCGTTTTCCCGTCATGCACAGGTCCATGGAGCTGCTGCAGTAACCTTTGGAGAGATGGGCCGTTTCTCAATTTCTCAGAGTGCAGACTCTCTACTTGTGAACTCCGGGGAACGGACTTACGGGTGCAGCCTCGGAGAACGGAGAGGGGGGGGGTTTAAGCAAAATGTTGCTAGAATTGAGCAAAATGTCATAGTCATAGATTTAATTTAGTTTTAGTCCAATTTTGTCGTAAAAAATATCACTTTGACTAAAATGAAGACTAAATATTTTAGTCGACAAAATTAACACTGCTGTTTTTCTTTATCCCAGTGCACTAGTGTGTGGCACAGACACGCCCTCCCCCCTGATCACACCAGTCCTCCTCAAACACTTTTTAAACCTCTTCTTAGTCATGATGTTCAGAGTCAGGGTTCAGCTCAATCAATCAATCAATCAATCAATCAATCAATGTGTGGGGTTGTACAGTTTCCTTTGACTCAGCCTCAGCCATTTCTATCACATCCACTTTTGCTATGGATATGACTTATTATTACAGTTGTTGATGCTGATGCTGCTTCTACCTCCACTATCACTGATCATTTTACTCCTACTACAACCACTACTGTAACTACAATAGTGCTGTGCTGCTACTACACCAGACCAACTACTACTCCCCCTACTCCTCCTCCTCTCAATAATACTTTTATCCTTCTACTAGCCTGTTACTAATACTTCTACTGCAGCTGAGCCCAGAATCTGTCCCCACACATTCTTTCATTGAGCTGAACCCTGACTCAGGACAACATTACTGAGCCTTATTTTCACTGCAATATCAGTCGAGCTCTGGCCAGGTTAGTTTCATGTTTCATAACATCATTTCCATCTAAATTTGTAAAACAGAAAGAGGAACAATTTGCAAATAAAATATCTTAGCAGTCACTGTCACTATGAGGATCTATTCACCAATGTGTAAATATTGCATGACTTTTTGCATGTGGGAGAAGGTATTATGCAAATATTTTGGACACATTGACTTTTTGTGGAAGTGTTTTCCATTGTGACCTTTTCCTCTGCTGTGTTCAAACTCCTGTAGGAAACAAGAGAATGGCCAGGTTAGTTTCACGTTTCATTACATAATTTTACAACCAAATTTGGAAAACAGAAGGAGAAACATTTGCAAATAAAATATCATAGCAGTCACAGTCACTATGAGGCTCCATTGACCAATGTGTAAATATTGCATGACTTGCATGCGGGGGAAGGTATTATGCAAATACAGTAATTTGGACACATTGACTTTCTGTTGAAGTGTTTTCCACTGTGTATTCCGTAGCTGTGTCCAAACTCACAAGAATGGTTTTCAGCAGTTAGGAAAGGTCATCATGTTATATTTTTTTCCAATTTTCTTCAATTAATATTATTTTAAATCAATCAAATGTTTTCTTCTTCTTTCCGGCAAAATTTGAGCTTTCTTTTTTATGTTGAATGTGAATGTTTCTTGAGAGCTGATGTAACAAGTGAATGTCTCCACTGTGAGATCAATAAAGGCCTTGCTTACAACATTTCGACCAATAATTTTATTATTAGGCCCGAGCGGCCAGCCGTCGCAAGGGCCTATTGTAATCGCAACGCAGTGCGCATGGCGGACTTTACCTAGCTGCGCGGAGCGCACACAAACAGCACGAAGCGCTGTCCCCCTGTTAACCGTAAAATCACTGTGTAAAACAGTGACTATAAAGGTGACCCTTTATACTTATTATTGTCATACGGAGCCCCACGGCTGCGTGAGGGTCGTTGAGAGCTTTCCGAAAATGTATAATATATTGTTTTTGCAATTGCAAAAATATCTTCTTCTTCTTCTTCTTCTTCTTCTTCTTCTTCTTCTGCTCTTTGAGCAGGAATTTGACCCCCTGAACATAGTCGAAAACTCATCAAACTTTGCCCAAAATTCAGGTCCGCTGAAAAATGTATTAAAATATGTGTTTCGTATTGGGGAAATAAAAAATGGCGCGACAGCGCCACCTACAAAAGTGAAAATATATTACACCTATGGGGGAGGGGCCAATGAAAAATTTGTCGTAGAGCGACGGGATTCGGTATAGACATTCGGCATGTGACGACAAACAAAAAATATTGTTGTGGCCACGCCCCCAGACAAACCGGAAGTCTGACATTTGGCCTGGAAGGCTGGAAAGTGCTGAATCAGCGTTTTTACAAACTCCTCCTAGGGGGCTTCACCAAATGAACTCTAAATCGCTCCAGCTCATCTACAGATGTGGGGCATCAAAAGTTATCCAAACCTTTTTGCTATATTTTACAAATGCTGTTTGTTGCGACTTATCGCAAACTAAAAATTGCTCCCATTCGCACAAACAAACTCCGATTAAAAATTCGAAATATACATTTTATTGACCTTTCACCCCTGGACACAACAAATGTGAAAAAGTGACATTGGGCCCGATAGCGAACAAATGCATTATGGGAAAAAAATTTGTTTCTCGAAAATGGATAAAATTTGGCACAAAAATAGTTGATGGCATCCCGGTCGAAAAAGCCAATGGCAATACTGTATTTTGTACGGTGTTGTCTGACAGCGCCCTCTACAGGTTGGAGCCATTATTCACATGGAGAGGCTAAACATTTAGTTTTGATGTTTACTCACAAAGACTAATGGCACATCAGGTCAATAAAATGTAGTGTGGCCACGCTAGCGCCCTCGGTAGGGTTACATAGTCGCGGCAATGGAGGAACGGCCCGCGAAGGCTTTAATTGTAATTAAAGCTTGCGGCTTTAATTAAAGCTTGCGGCTCCAACATCTCTGGAGAGGAAAGAAGAGCTTTGGCAGTTTTGAAGAAGGACGAGAGCATCACCATCCTTCCAGCGGATAAAGGTAGATGCACACTTGTCCTCAACACAGCTGACTACGAGACCAAGGTCAAGCACCTGCTCTGTGATGAAAACACGTATGAGCGACTGAGAAGAGACCCCACCAGCAGGTACAGGAAGAAAATTATAGAGCATCTTCAGAAACTAGAAAAGGTAGAAATAATTGACAAAAAGCTGTACTACAAGCTTTACCCGGGAGAGGCTATTCCGTGTATTTATGGTCTGCCAAAAATACACAAGGAAGGTTTTCCTCTCAGACCCATTGTGAGTGGCATCAACTCCATCACCTATAATTTGGCGAAACACCTCAAGTTCATCTTATCCCCTTTGGTCGGCAACACAGAACACCTTGCGAAAAACACCAAGGAGTTTGTGGAGAAGATCAAACACCTGCAGCCGGAAACAGATTAAACCATGGTGTCTTACGATGTGACAGCACTGTTTTCCTCTGTCCCAACCTCAGCAGCAGTCACAGCGGTGAGGAAGAGACTGGCTGATGACAGCACCCTAGCTGATAGGACCCAGCTCACTCCTGAACACATTTGCCAACTAGTGCAGATCTGTCTTAGCACCACATATTTCCAGTTCAGGGGCAACTTCTACAAACAGATCTATGGCTTTGCAATGGGCTCTCCAGTTTCACCCATAGTGGCCCAAAGAACAGGACAGACAGACTACAGAGCCCAAAAGAAAGGGAGTTGCAGTGCGGTATGTAGCTGGGGTATCAGACAAACTTCAGAGAATCTTTAGGCAACACTGGCTTCCAGTGTACCACAAACCGGTGAACACACAGAGACAACAATTAGTTCATCCCAAAGACAAAACTCCGAGCCACAAACAAAGCAATGTGGTTTATTCCATTTGATGCAAAGAAGAAGAATGCAAAAAACAAACAAGTTTTACAGAAGAGACTTTATCAACATCGAAGAGAAAGCACAAGCGGCCCTCAGTCGGCGGTGCACCTCCACGTCAAAGCCTCCAACCACTCCTTTGAGGACGGGGAGGTCAACATTTGAGCTAAAGAAGAACGTTTGTTTGAAAGAGGAGTTAAATAAGCTATTTTTGTCAAGGAAGAAAATACCGCCATGAACCAGAATGATGGGCTCAGATTTAATCTTCCGTGTCTTTACTCCAATCCCCTTCGGGAAAACCGACAGGGCACACTCAGTCCAAGGAGACGGCACCTCAGCTAACACAAGAACAATAGGCAGGTAATTAGCAGTGATCAGCCATGAATAGGACAGGACTGACCGCTACTGAAGTGAGCAGGTCATTAGAGACACTTCAAAGGTTGTTTACCCACAGGTGAGAGTAGCTGCGATTAGAGAGGAGGAGCCGGGCCAACCCTAACTCCTCCCTGTTGGTCTATATCTAAAGCTTTGTACACTGACAAAGACTTAAACTACTGAGTACAGAAGATGACTCAAGTACCTTCATTGAAGATGGACAACTCCTGTACGACTGAGAACTTAGACAGCCAGGGTCTGCGTACACTATCGGTTGAATGAGAGTGTGGATGGGTGACTGGTTCCTTTCCTGTAAAGCACTTTGGGCCTGATGAAGGTAGAAAAGCACTTTATAAATTGAGACCATTTACCATTTAGATTTAGGGGGCCCATGTGAAACCCTCTTGCCCCGGGCCCAAGAAAGTCCATTGATGGCCCTGATTAGACCAAGTCCTTTACTTCCTTCACACAGTGCAAGATCCTCTTGCAGTCTGATCTCTATTTTCTGAAGAGTCTTCGAGATGGTGCATCCTCCATCTAGTTCTTGTACCCCCCAGGGCTGGTGGTCCCAGTGGCAGACCATCTCCAGGAGTTGGAGTCATTGGTCATCCCTCCTTTACATAATTCAGAGTCATCGTACAGACTGATCCAGGCTGGCCCAGTCCTGTGACCCCGTCCCTCCAGACTGCTGACAGTGGTCAGGTCAGTGTAGTGATCCCTGCAGTACCGCTGAGCTTCAGACCAGGTTTTTAACTCATCAATGAAGTAGTACTCACGAGTCAAAGAAAGATTTCTTAGGAGCCCACGTAGCCCTGAAATGTTTAAAAATGATTACTACTTCCAAACCAAAACCTTTACATGTATTTTGGAATAGACATCATTACTGAAGCCTTACCCCAGAGACAGAGGGAAAATAACACTTTGTTGTGCATTTTGTCCTCACACCTTTATTAAAATATTGTGAGATATTATTCATTGCTCGTGTTAAAAGTCAGTCTGCAGTAGCTGTTCTCAAGCAGCATCGAGCACATTTAAACTTACCTAATGCTGTGTCCAGTCCGACAGTTCGGTCAGCTCACTGGTTTGGGTTTATTCAGACCATTTATTTATTTCACATAATCAAAGTTTTTGTTATAGAGATTATCTAAGTCTTTTATGATGTTAATTCAAAGATACTTTATCATTTCTTTTTTCCAATTAAAAGAGTATTGTTTTTTTCTTCTTCCTTAACTGAACGCCCGATTAGCATAATTTCTGATTTATTTACATTTAGAAGTATCCAGAGATACTTCAAAATTCTTGGATAATTTTTATCAATGGAGTTATTGATGATTCAGGATTGTCCAAATACACAACTATGTAATCAGTTTATAGTGACAGTTTATCATTTTGTTCAGCAATGTTTAGTCCACTTATTCTCTTGTCTAATTTGTTCGGTAAGTGGCTATATACATATAGCGAATATCAGTCCAGATAAGGGATCGCTCTGCCTTATTCCTTTAAATAATTTAAAATACCGTGATATTGAACTGTTTACTCTCACTGTGGCATTTGGATTTTTAAAGCCTTCATCCAGTTGATAAATGTTGCATGTATTCCACATTTTGTTATAGAGTTTCAAACAGATATGGCCATAAGCCGTTATTGAAGGCCTTCTCTGCATCTAACTTGAGGATTCCATATGTTTTTTTCCGTAACTGAGCATAATTTCTGATTTATTCACATCTAGAGTTTACCCAGAAATACTTCCAAATTCTTGGATAATTTCCATCAGTTATTGATGATTCAGGATTGTCCAAATACACAACTATGTCATCAGTTTATAGTGATAGTTTATGATTTTCTCTATATTCGCTCTATACATAGAGCAAATATCATTCCAGATAAGGGATCGCCCTTAGCCTGGCTAACCCCAGACTAAAATCACAAGTGATATTTAGTCTGTGGACCACCAATTCATTTTCTCGTAGGAGGTGTGGTTTACGATTGTCCATAGCCGTTTATTTGGCGCTACGAATGTCTATCATGCGTCTGCACGTAGCCATAGCCAATCGTGTCATCGTATCAGAAGACGTATAACGTACCGGCAGTAAACTTTTGAGCAAAACTATTTAGAACACGGTCTAAAGTTTGATCGAAAGATGGCGTCGCGTCTTTTTTTTTTTTTATTCGTAAACAAACTCCAAGCTTCCGTATGTCGAATAACGCGTCATCGTCTTACCGTCGCTCCTCGTTCTGTGATTGGTCCCCAGATCCATGCAAAGATTTCGGTCATGGTCCCCAGACTGCTATGAAGGTCAAAATGATTCGAGCGCACACAGGAGTCTGGCGTTAACCAGGTTAGATCGCCCTGCCTTAAGTTATTAAATAACTTAAAATGACGTGATATACAGCCGTTTACTCTCACTGTGGCATTTGGATTTTTTATATAAAGTCTTCATCCAGTTGATAAATGTTGCATGTTTTCCACATTTCGTTAGAGTTTCAAACAAATGTGGCTCGCCGTGGTTTCCAGGGACACAAGTCGGCAGACTCACTTTCTCGCAAATGGAGAAAAAAGCTAATTTTTTGAAAATTGGTGATTTTCGCTTTTTTTGCAGAATCGTTCAGTTGAAGCCACGAAGAAGCCTCTACATGTTTAAGCTAGCAGTATTGGTATATTTAAAAGCGTAAACTTTTAGGTTCAACCCGGCTTGATTAGGGAGATTTCGGAGCATGCCGTTGTCTGTGTTTATTTACATACTGGGTAAACACCGCGGAGGAAGAGGCACCGCTGCTTTGAATTGCATTGTTGACACATGCTTTAGCAAACAAAAGCCACGCAAAAAAGGCAGTTTTATACATACGCCTATTGTCGATCAGTTTTTCAGGTTTAAATCGGCTTGTTTTGTCATCACTCTCTTTATAATTGTACAGTTGTTCGTAATATGCGGCCAATTGATTTGCAATTAACTCTCTATTTCTTAGAATTTTATCATTTGTGCCACCAATTTGTTCTTCAATTACTTCACTTCAAATGATCTTCTCTAAGTTATTAAGTCTCCAAATGCACAATGTTTTCTTTTGCTCTATGTCAAGTGTCATTTGGACAGGGGCATGATCTGATAGATTTATTGTTCCTACTTTAATATTTTCTACATCTTTTGAAAACATAAAACAATCGTCCAGACTCAATTAGTTTCCCGTAACCGGTGAAAAAAAAGTATAATCTCTCTCATTTGTATTAAATGTTCATCACACATCTGATGGTCCCATCTCCTTAGAGCGTCTTTTTGAGCTTTATGCTTGGCTTTGCTTTGTGAGTCAATTTTTCACCCATCATCCATTTTTCCCCCAATGATCTTTTCAATCACACTTGTACCTTCTTCAGGGAAGTTGTATACAAGTTGAATACAAGTAATGTTAGATGTTTTCCTTCTATGTGTCCATTAAATGAGCTATACCTGACTTTTTTCTTCTTCTTCTTTTTCATTCAAAGTTGTAAAAGTAGTCATTTGTGAAAAAAATCAGCCTGATGCGTGAAGTCTCCATTTCCACAGTGGTACAGACACAGGCAAACAGGATGTGGAGTAAACCAAACAGTGAAGGGAGGGCGTCTGCTGTTTAAGCAGTGTGATAAGCGGTTTTGTGTTAATATGAATATGAATATAAATATGAATGGTAAAATGATTTCCTTTATGTAATATACAATGCACGGTAAAATGACAATGTATTTATTTATTTGATCGGGACAACACACATTAATGAACAATCATATACAAGTTGTACACAAATTGTAAATGTGCCAGATTATAGCAAAACTGCTAATTGACTGGCATTTTGATGCCAGTAAATATGCTCTTGTTGTATTGCAGAAAGAACTGAATGTAATTCATAGGCAAGTGCACGCATGTTACTGTGTGTATACTTGCATATGGATACAAAAATAATTATGAATTGTCTTGCTATTGAAAAATATTAAAATAAATAAAAAGCCTAAAAGTTACCACTGAATATGTATAGCACGAGGGTGATTAATAATGATGAATGAGGGGTAGGCACACAAAGGCTCGGCTTCAGCCTACTCCTATTGAGCTTTACTGTGATGAAATGTTTAATTACTGTGAAAATATGAATGTAAACAGCTCAATCAATCAATCAATATTCGTGCAGGATTAGGAATCACAAAACTCCCCTACCGTCGATGTGTTTTTGGTAATTTACAGCCGATTGGAGACATTCTCTTTCTCCCTCGGGCGCTATTCGTAGATTTGTATTGAGGGACTTCTGCGCCCGTGAGTGACGCTGCTCGTGAACAACACGTGACGCAAATAAACAAATCTGACGGGATCGTTTGAATATTCTGATGCCGCCACCAGGGGCGGGGTGTCCAGACTGATCCCCCTCTGTATACATTTTTTTTGAGAGGAATCATTCTGGTCTCACCAGGCTATGACGTTTGCGCCATATTATGATTTGTTGATGTTGTGTGTGGTCAACCCACATAGTCAATGTGAAGAAAAGGGGTTTACCTTTTTCATCACATATTGATTCTGAAGGACGGCGTGATGGTAAAACACCCATTTTGTCACATATTGACTAAAAAGGTTCACAATTCAGTATATACAATTTAACTGATAAAAATCTATACCTTGCTATCTATAATTGTTGACCTTGAATGGTATTTATTTCATCTTTATGATGAGTTCAATGATTTAACGGGCTCAACCATGGGGGACATTTGCTGGACATAAAATTCAAAACACCGTTGAGTTGATGATGAACACCAGCCAATCACGATCAACACCCTCCCCATCGTGACGCTCATGCAGTAAATATTTTAATGAATGGTCTGAATGAACAGACGCAGGTGAACAGACCTGACTGTCAGACTGGACACAGCAGTGGGTAAGTTTGCACAAAATGCAAAGCTTTTATTTATTCATTTATGTGACAGGGACATTGCAATTCAACATAGTACAAACAAGCTTGTAACTGATGCTATGCAAAAAGAGTTTATAGCTATAGACTGAATAAAGTGAATTTGTAGATGCTGCTATAGAATGGCTACTGCAGATTGACTTCATTTACCTTTAACATAATCCCTCACAGTATTTTTCTAAGGTTTGAGAACAAAATGCGCAACCAACTATTATTTTCCATCTCCCTCTGGGGTAAGACTTCACAAATAATGTTCAATTAAAAAAGAAACGGTGGAAAATAATAATGATTTAAATCTTCTAGGGCTATGGGGGCTCCTGAGCATCCAGCCCACCTCCACAGCTGCCCAGACCACAGCTGCCCAGACCACCACCACCACAGCTGCCCCGACCACCACCACAGCTGCCCCGACCTCAGCTGCCCTGACCACCACAGCTGCCCTGACCACCTCCACAGCTGCCCAGACCACAGCTGCCCCAACCAGCACAGCTGCCCCGACCACCAGCACAGCTGCCCCGACCACCACCACAGCTGCCCCGAGCACAACCACAGCTGCCCCGAGCACAACCACAGCTGCCCCGACCACCACCACAGCTGCCCCGACCACCACAGCTGCCCCGACCAGCACAGCTGCCCCGACCACCACCACAGCTGCCCCGACCAGCACAGCTGCCCCGACCACCACCCCCACCACAGCTTTCCCGACCACCACAGCTGACCCGACCACCACCACCACAGCTTTCCCGACCACCACAGCTGCCCCGACCACCACCACCACAGCTGCCCCGACCACCACCACCACAGCTGCCCCGACCACCACCACCACAGCTGCCCCGACCAGCAAAGCTGCCCCGACCATCACCACCACAGCTTCCCCGACCACCACCACAGCTTTCCCGACCACCACCACCACAGCTGCCCCGACCACCACCACCACAGCTGCCCCGACCACCACCACCCCCACCACAGCTTTCCCGACCACCACCAATACAGCTGACCCGACCACCACCACCACAGCTGCCCCGACCACCACCACCACAGCTGCCCTGACCACCACCACCACAGCTTTCCCGACCACCACCACAGCTTTCCCGACCACCACCACAGCTGCCCCGACCACCACCACCACAGCTGCCCCGACCACCATCACCACCACAGCTGCCCCGACCACCACCACCACCACAGCTTTCCCGACCACCACCACCACAGCTGCCCCGACCATCACCACAGCTGCCCAGACCACTTCCACAGCTGCCCCGACCAACACCACCACAGCTGCCCCGACCACCACCACCACAGCTGCCCCGACCACCACCACCACAGCTTTCCCGACCACCACCACCACAGCTGCCCCGACCACCACCACCACCACAGCTGCCCCGACCACCACCACAGCTGCCCCGACCACCACCACCACAGCTGCCCCGACCACCACCACCACAGCTTTCCCGACCACCACCACCACAGCTGCCCCGACCACCACCACCACCACAGCTGCCCCGACCACCACCACAGCTGCCCAGACCACTTCCACAGCTGCCCCGACCAACACCACCACAGCTGCCCCGACCACCACCACAGCTGCCATGGCCTCTGTACCCGACTGTAAGTTTACAACAAGAGTCAATAATAAACGACCCATCAGTAAATCAGAATTCTAATGCAGGAGAAAGTACTTCACATTAACTCTCATTGGCATCAAGATGCGTTTCAAATGACATCACACATAGTTTAAGCCGACATTTTGAATACCGAGGTAGAATTATGCAGTACAACATGTAACAATTACTCTACTCAGGAGGAAAATGAAAGACACTTGATTGACAGTGGCATTTTATGTAATCTTTGCTCAAGAAGATAAGAGTAAAAATATGGCCCCAGAGAGGCACGTTTATGTGAAGAAACCAGCAAATGTGACACACACTGGAGCGCTGTCTGTCGAGCTACAGCACCATGGGCGTCGGACTGGGGGGGTAAAGGGTACTGAACCCAGGGCCCAGAGCAGGGCAGGGACACTCAAAAGTGCTGCAAAAAGCGGTTATGTATTGTACTTTCTACATTTCCTCATATTTGATATAAGAATTGAACAAAACAGGGCTGGAATATAATGGTTGCTAGACAGAATTTTGCAAAAAACAATAATGATGGACGATATCTCAGGGCCCTGACACCCCTTTAAAAATGTGCCAAATGGTTCAGCCCACATACCGGCGTTCAGCACCGCGCGCTTCAACTCGACACTGACATTGATGAGGTGGGCTCTGCAATGCATTGACACTAAGCTAGGAAAGAGAAATATTAGTCTTGCCACGCTCTCATGTGCTTTTATTTAACACATAAATTAAATGGCCTGGGGAAGTTACTGTTGAATGCATTGGGTTTGAATATAAAACTGTCCTCTGCCATGTCATTCACCCTCATCTGCCTATATCGACATCCCTCAGCAAAGGAAATATTTTATGATCAGCTTGAGATTATTTTAAATCAATGTAATTCGAACAGAGACATTATTCTTATTGATGACCTCAATATCAATTGGTCATAAAGCAATTTTTTTTTTTTTATTAACTAGCTGATAAGCACAATTTGACTCAGATTGTAAAAGAACCAACTAGAACTAGAAACCGTTGCAATGGCTGCCTATCCCTATTAACTTGCATTATAGTGCTTTACATGTAAAAATCCCTATTAAGTTGCATTATACTGGTTTACATGTAAAAATCCCTATTAAGTTGCATGATGACACTGAAGTCCTTGAAACTGTTGAAACCTTGAAACTATTGAATCCTTTAAACTGTATAATCCTTGAAACTGTCAATCTCCATGGTGTTTTAGCAGAGGAGCCGAAGACCTACAGAAGAGTTGTGAAGATGGAGTTCTCTGGACACGACCTGGACAATCCAAAGATAAACCAGCAGATTTTAGACGAGGTTGGTTTTCCACATTCCCAGAGCTGGAAACGCTCAGCAGAGGAGCTTTAACGCTAACTTTGTGTTTGTTCAGATCCAGAAAAGGTTTGAAGCAGGAGGTCGCACCGATGTCAAGGTAAAGTGGAAGACTGCGCCGAAGAAACAAGAGGAGAAAAAAAAAGAGGGACCTGAGGACTGTCTGAACGTGTGACGTGTTCCTCAAATTCTGCTACAAGGCACAAAGGTCAAATTAGCCCTTAAGGTCAAAGGTCAATCAGGATAAATGAGCTCTCTCCCAGTAATCCCAATGTAAAATGTGCATGAATAAAGATGTTTTACAGGCATCAACACTGTGCTAGGGGAGACCGGGGCTATTTGTCACATGGGGAATAACTGGGGGGGCTTTTTTTTGTTTATGTTTTTATTATCAATCTATTTTAACATTATATTTTATAGAGCCTGTATGTTTAGTGAATGTGCACATTTTAGACCTCACAGACCATTTTGCAACAACAACAAAAATCAACAAATCAAATGATCTGGCTTTGCATTGTGACGGTTTTAAAACATATTTTGTCCTTTTATCTAAAAAAGCAAAAGAGTTGATCAAATTTAAAATAAAAAACTCCATTAACAACAATAGTGACAACTTGCCCCACATATGGATATGGGGCAAGTTGTCACAGTCGATTTTGTTGTGTTTTGACGGTTAATAATTATTTATTGCAATATGATAGAAAAAAGAGAGCGAGGTCTACTTCAATTCAAGGGTTCAAGCTTTCATTTAATGTAAAAATGTATTCCGTTACTTGGTCTAATCAGAGTACTGTATTCTGAATACTTTTGGAATACTTTCCCATTGATTGCCAATATGGCGTTTAATTACAAAAATGAAGACTACGATTGTCCTTCTGTGGACCCACCACCTGCAGGAGGAGCCATAGGAGCTGGTGCAATGTGATTTGGGCAGCTCCAACAGCTGCCCCCACGACCCGGCAACGGACAAGTTGAAGAAAATGGATGGATGGAAGACTACGATTGTTGGAACACCTGTTGTAAACTCACTTACCATTAAGGATGAACTCTGTAACTCTGTCGGCCAATGGAGCGGCAGATACAGCGTCATGTGACACATGTGCAGTGTTTGTATGAACTGTGGCATAAGGCGTTTTAAATCTTTATTTTATTTTAGGAGGAAAACCAGGTCAACATTTAAAGTTCTTTCTTAAAGCAGAACTAAGTAAGTCGTGCCCCTAGAGGCCATAAGCGCCACTGCAGGTGTCATAGCATGTTGTGTTTTTTTTACTCATGAATTGTCCGTGAGAGTAAATACTACGCTGACAGAAAAGACAAAGGGAGAGAGGGATATTGTTCATCCAATTACACAATGGAGATCATTATTTAGCTGTAAATACTGTTTAGGTGGAGCTAGCCCGCAGTTAGCTTCTTCTTCGTGATTCCATTAGTGTGTATTGCGCCTCTGACCAGGTGCAGGGAAAGTTTTCTGGCCAGAGACACCAGGGGGAGATGAAAGACCCCCCAATCGTCCCATTAACACTTGTATTACCCCCAGAGGGACTACGGAAAGGATTTATTAAGGTAAACAAGTTACTTAGTTCTGCTTTAATAATGTTGTGCAATATGGAGCTAAAATGTAATGACTGAGTACTTCGATGCATTCCCTTGATATTTGGAAAGTAACTATTTCTCTAATACTGTATTTAGTTACTCCCCAACACTGGCTGTTGAATCACGTTGCTAAGTTCACACAGGTCACTCTGCTCTATATTCTGCTATTCTATGCACCTGCTAATTTAAGCTATAGGCTTAAATGTTCTCGCTATACATTTTCAGTTTGTGATTTTAAGGGACATCATATAAAAATAATCAGGTGACTTTATGGGAAAACACTGTATGCTGTCTATGTGTAAAGGTAAAACAAGGAGAGTTTTGATAAATAAATGTTTGTACCAAATTTATTTCGGTTTCAGTTAAGAAATTATTTTATGAGCTAAATTGTTCTTCGGAGTCAGCCACTGTTGTAGCAGTCCATTCCTTCTGTGACCACCAGATGTCGCCAAACTCCAGGGTCTTCCGCCTCGTGCCTCCGTGACAGCGACACAAAAACAGGTTTCTTCGTAGATAAAAGTTAGGATGCTACTAATTTATCAAAAATACAATTATAAAGGTAATATTTTAAACTTTTTCTTCTTTTTGGTCAGGCACAAGTCAATGACTCAACGTCTCTTCCAAGGACGCCACCGAAAAACAACAGTCAGTGCGTAATATTAGTTAGTTTTTATTTAAAGTGGTCAAAACCCCACTTTAGCTGATATTGTTGTTTGTAATACAACAGAGGCCGTGTTCTTGTTTGAAAGTTATAACAACTTTAAGTTACATCAGATCCCCGAAACACAAAGCATTATCACAGTGGGGCACCCACTGTGAGAAACTCTAAGAAAACTCTAAGAAAACTCACGGGGAAGGTAGTCCATTGACGCTTGACGTGATGACGTCAGCGACACGCGGGACGCACCAGCTGTTGGACTTCCGTGTTTACGGATACTTTCAACAGGGCTAAACCATTGAAGTAAATTAAATGGAAGAGGCGTGATGTCTCAGCTCCTATCTCTTTCAATAGTTGTGCTCAGTGGCGCATGACTCCTGTTTCGTCCACCATTACGGCCCATGGTACCCGTATGACGCGTCATCTGTATCAGCGTGAACGCGCCTTCATAGACTCATAGTCTCAGAGCGGAGCGGGCGCCATTAAGCCATATCAAATCTCTTAATATCATCGTTCTTTAAATACAAAATGAATGTTTAAGGCCATTTCAGGCGAATAAGCTACTATGTTAAGATGACCTGGGGGGTCAGTTTGTCAGTGCGGGGCCAAATAAGCAAAGTTTCTCCGATCTTGTACAACAACCGGAGCTTACAGCGGCCCTTGGAACGCACGTAGCCGCGCTACTGTACTCACGCTCGGCCACTTTTCCGAGAAGTTCCGTAAGTGCTGGCAGCCTGGTTATTGTGATAAAAAAGATAGAAATCGAGTTTTTAATTCACTTTGTTTGCTAATATAAACTCACTACTAGAATTGTTTGGCTGAATACAAAGAAGGAGCACTACAAAAGTGTTCTATAAGTTAATGTACATGAGTGTCAAAAAGCGCTTTTTGTCATAGACCCTCATGTAAAAGGAGCGGCCTGTAAAATGGTCCACAGGGCATCTGGAGTTTCAGACTAAGGCTAATTTGCAAAAACAGATAAGTGCCATTGAAAAAACTCGACATTTGCTTGAACATTTCTCTTTGCATAGCAGTGTATTTCATTACCAGATTTGTTTCCGTGCCATGAATCAAATTCAGACACTAGTTTCATAAGTGGCATCTATCGAGTACAGTAAAAAATATCACAAACAATTTTGAGAAAAATTCAAAACGGAGATATCTGCTTTTGCAAAAACGAACTCTTCACCTACAGTGCTCCAACATTGTTCCTGCTATTATATGGAATACAGTGTTTCACTCAAGTAAACTACTGTATACCATCTATTGCAGTTCCCAGCTTTATGGGCATGGAATTGTTACTATGCTACCCTTAAATAGAAAACTAAGAATGTGTTGTGCACATGGACATAGAAAACGTGCACCAAAAAAAAAGTTAAAAACAAACCCATGTCATTAACCTGGACATGGAGAGATGTGGGAGAGGAGGGGACTGCCCAAACCACACCCATGTGTTTACAATGCCTTTATGACGTATCATGACTTCCCTGGCACCCCACAAGAGTTCACATTTGTAACTAGAAGTATCCCTAGTGGCATTTTGGAATTAATGAAGGCTCACCGCAAAGGGGCAACACCTGTAAACACGTTTTGTCTTTGTGTTTACAAAATCTACATAAAACGGTACCCCAACTGTAAAACATATTGGAATGCTCAATTCCCAAGCATCCATTGGCGTTTAACATGGAAAAGTAAATGTTGGTACCTGCAGTAGTATGAATAAAAAAATAAAGAGTGAAAGGCCCAAAAATGCCGCTATCTGACTCCCCGTCTCGTTGTAAAAACAGATAGATCAGAAAGGTTACGTGTTCTCAGAAGGCAGTTTATTCTTAGATGGTAGGTTACAAGTTACCTGTTATTCGTTATTCGTTCAGTTGCTAGAAAAAGTCTGACTAAAACACTTTCTTCCTGGGTAATTCTTTGTCTGTTAGCCCCTCCTACTCAATGTATAGCCACACACACGATTCAGCAGACTAGGCAAAAGGACTCCAGATGACCATCCCCCGTTACATCAAAGCACATGGTTGAGAAGGGATGAAGACATCTCTATCTCGCCATCTGGAGATCTGGTCAGCTCCTTTCTGACCAGGCTTTAGGGCCCAGTGACTTTTAACCTTTGATCGAGATTAGCATACATTCTTTAGCATAGGAACAAAGGCTGCCTGCTCTGGTCAGAAAAACAGACATCCTGTGTATCCCCCCTCAAGGCCTAGTAAGACCTTTTACACAGTTAGCATACAATATTCAGGGGGACAGTAACAGACATTTTCAAATATTGACAGTAGCTATGCCAAGGAAAAGTGTCACAAAGTCGGCCAATCCGCGCTCCAAGCCACGGATAGCACCTGCCGCTCCGACCTTTCTTCCTCCTGCGGTCGTACCTGATATTCGGGACACCACGCAGCAGCAGCGCGGGACACCACGCAGCAGCAGCGCGGAACGCATATTCGTGACCGTGCGTAATAATTCGTGCCATTAATCGTAACGCGTAGTAACAGGTCGCAACAGTTAGTGGCGGCGCGTGAAACCTCGACCCCGAATCATCAAATTCCACTCACATTCGTGATCCTTGGCGATCACATCGTGCTTATGTGTAAACGCAGCATAACAAGCCTGTCAAATTTCTTAGAATTTACTTGTTGATATGTGAGTCTGACTCTTCTTCCCTTTGGCCCCTCCCCTCACTGCTGCGCTACAGTCTATGGAAGGAACACACCGCTCTCCTCTCACACTTGACTTCTCAATAAAACGAAGTAATGGAAAGAGCATTACAACTATTTTCTGATAGTTTTTGAGTAAAACCTTTTGATCAAATTAAACTACAGACATCGCGTGTTTTCACGTAAATGCAGCGAACGTAAATAAGCTTCATAAACCTGCTCTAGGGCAGTTGCAACCCGAAAATGTGAATATCTCGTAAATATTTCACCAATTAACACGAAACAAAAAGCGTTGTGATGCTGGCCGTCCTCTCTCCAGCATAACATGCCAATATCAGTGTAAAGCTTTTGTGAAAGATCGCCCAATGAGAAGACGTGCCCCCTACGCCCCTCACATCACAGTGGGAGCAGCAGGGCTCATTTACAGCAGCTCAAAGACGCTCTGAACTCTGCCCAGCCGCTGCCGCTCAAGCTACTGTCCACAAATGTAAATGCTCGGAAGGGAAAAGTTGTGAAATATTGTTGGGGACATGTCCACACCAGACCTTAAGGAAGTCACGCCCATGGCATGGCCAGAGCACTACAATTTGTTTTTCCATTCTGTTTTGTATTGTGAGCCACATTATAAAGTAGCTTTGAAAGCATTGCCAATTTTATTCTGAGATTATAAATATTGCCTAATGATGAACATTTAAGCACAGTAATACCAAACCTGTTTGTTTGTTTGAAATAAATAATTATTAGCACTTATTGTTTTGATACATTTGTAGTGACAGTGCATAATTTTTGGAATGGGGCGCGCGGCCCGACTACAGCATGTGCAGGGGGGGGCTTCAAGGAAAAAGGTTAGGAACCACTGGTCGTCGTGCGGGTCTATATAAATGATGGGTTACGGACTTGGGTGGAAATTTTTTTGTAATAACTCATAATCTCAGAACTTCAAATGTGGAGACTAGCGTAGGCCCGGCCGTAGGCCGAGTTACAGCTAGTCTATAATATAAACCGCAATCGCGGGGTGGGCACTGTATTTCCCAGAACTTAGCGGGTGGCCCCCATGTGACTGTCCCACCGGCTGCGGGCATTGGTCACGGGTCAATATAGACCACAATGCATTGTGTACTGCCGTCGGAGGAAAACCCAGCGTCACAACGAGAGAATGAGATCTGACTGCCATGCGTGTGAGGTGGGACGGCGAGCAGCCCAAGCACAGGAGCGTGTGCTTTGACTTCTCGCTGTGCTTTTTGAACGCCAATGGCTATGTGACCCACTTGTAAAAAGAAAAAAAAAACACGTTATGACTATTCACACCTGGAGACTAAGAAGATATGCAGTAGCCTAAAGTTTAAAGGTTGGTTCCCATCCCCAGCTTGGCTCTTCAGCTCTACTACCTGCTCCTGTGCAAACTATGGCAGCTCCACTTGATGGAGCAGTCGAGCAAATGAACCACTCTGAAGCTTTGGTACATGTGTCGACCCACTTCGGTGACTGCTTAGAAGGCCTCATGGGGCTTCATCTCACCATCACTAGTAATAACTCATAATCTCAGAACATCAAATGTGGAGACTAGCGGAGGCCCAGCCATATAGGCCGGGTCACAGCTAGTAAAAAAGATGTACAAGATGCCGGTTTCCGGAGAGTGAAGAGGATTTACTGGGGAGTGCTGCCCCCTGGTGTCCTTAACTTGGCGCACAGAGGAGAGATGTGGGAGAGGAGGGGACTGCCCACACTGACACCGACAATGCCTTTAAAGTGCCTGTGAGTTTGGTTAGTTAACCGGTCAAGACTGGGAAATGTGCTTTGTTGATTTGATGTTTTCTGACCTTTTGCCTCATCAAAACAATACCCACACATCCTGCTATCATGTGTATCTATATATTTTTATTCTGAAAGGTGTACGGCTTGAAAATACAACACGCTTTACTTCAACTGCATATGACAGGTTTTACTGCTTTTGAAAATATGACTTATATAGATGGATAACAGCTGTTGTAAATCATAATTATCATTTTATTTCAGTGAAGGAGCAAATTAATGAAAACATGGGAAAACAAGTTTTCTTTATTTGAATTGTTAAGCTGCTGACAGAAAGTAACTTAGATATAGAGCTAAAGTCTCATTTCCCATTGACATGATGTAGTCGGCACGGCAACAGTTTAAAACTGTTAGCCTCTCAGTTACATTTACTTTTTGAGGAAATTGTACTTTTATCATAGGGTACTTTTTACTTCTTGAGTAAAATTATAAAGTCTTCTTACTTGACTAAAAATAATTGTTGCTTTTTCCACTGTGAGTAAATATTTAAGCGTCAAATGCTTCATTTTGATCGATAAAGTAGCTGTAGACCGTCTCATGAATCGTATTCTTTAGATTTATTTAATTTTTCTGAATTTTCAGGCCATTTTCATGGAATTTTCTTGATTCCTTCTTGATTTTATGTTTTGTTTCACCTAATTTATGGCGTCATTGACAATAAATATTTTTCGCTAAAACACTTACTCAGTACTCACAGTACTCAAGTAACTTCTTCTCCAAGTACTTTTCTATTTTTACTTGAGTAATTGTTCGGTTCATTACTTTATTATTATTATTATTCGTTTATTTGATACATAACAACTGCATTGGACAAACCAGATACATTGTTTTTTAGTGTTATAGCAAAACTGCTAATTTGCAACACATGTCCATAGGAGGCTACACATTTCACAAAACACAATACAATACAGTACAATACAATATTTAAAAAGGTAAACAATACACATCATCAGTATACATTTCATACAGTGTTACCATGTGAGCAGCTTTGACTTGACTTCAGCCATTGTTTCAGACCTCTGTAAAAACCTTTAAAGTACTTGTACTTGAGTGAAATTATTTCAAAGTAATGTTACTCTTACTTAAGTATTGTGGCTTTTACTAATACTTCTACTGCAGCTGAGCCCAGAATCTGTCCCCACACATTCTTTCATTGAGCTGAACCCTGACTCAGGACAACATTACTGAGCCTTATTTTCACTGCAATATCAGTCGAGCTCTGGCCAGGTTAGTTTCATGTTTCATAACATAATATTACACCTAAATTTGGAAAACAGAAAGAGGAACAATTTGCAAATACAATATCATAGCAGTCACAGTCACTATGAGGCTCTATTGACCAATGTGTAAATATTGCATGACTTGCATGCGGGAGAAGGTATTATGCAAATACAGTAATTTGGACATATTGACTTTCTGTGGAAGTGTTTTCCACTGTGACCTTTTCCTCAGCTGTGTCCAAACTCCTGTAGGAAACAAGGAAATGGTTTTCAGCAGTTAGGAAATGACATCATGTCATATATTTTTCAATTAATGCACTGATGACTCTTCAATTAATTTTATTTTAAATCAAATTTGTTTAGTGTAACTTTTTGTTGGTAAGTAAATTTGTTTTTACCACCAAAGAGTACGTTGTAAACACAGCAAGAAACAAACCTTGTTGCATGCTCTTCACCCAAATTTTATTGAGCGATAGAAGATGGAACCAGAAGCTAGATTATTGAAATGTATTTTTGGGGGTGGTCCCCCTTCTTCTTCACTTCAGGAGTTTGGGCCAAATAAAAAAATGTCACAGTTTGTGCAAGAAAAATCAGGTACAGCTTTAACACTGTAGTATAGAGTCCATTATCTACTGTATCATGAATGTTTCTTCTCTACTGTGAGATCAATAAAGGCTAATCTTGTCTTATCTTATTAATGTATGGCAAACGGTGGCTTTGGGCCCGTGTGAAACCTTCTTGGCTTAGACTGATTAGACCATGTTTTTGCTTCATTCATGCAGTTTTGAGTGATTTCTATTTTCTAAGCTTTTTTGTGCAATGATAAGAGTTAATTCTAAAATCCATAATCCATCTCCACCATTTCTCCTGCGAGTGGAGGACACTCTATTCCATATACGAGATCCCTAACAGTGTACACACAACCTCAAATGTCAAGGAGATGCCCAAAAGCAGATTACTGAGCCGCGTTTATGCTTGAGTCCAGTTCAAACCCTCTCTCCTCCTCCGTTGATCATAAATCATTGAGCTCAAATCCACAGAGTTGATGATTAACAAGAGCTTGTAAAGTTTTGCATCAGTCCCATAAGTACTACTTCATTGACGAGTTAAAAACCTGGCCTGAAGCTCAGAGGTACTGCAGGGATCACTACACTGACCTGGCCACTGTCAGCAGTCTGGAGGGACGGGGTCACAGGACTGGACCAGCCTGGATCGGTCTGTACGATGACCCTGAATCAAAGGGGTGATGACCAATGACTGTAACCCCTGGAGATGGTCTGCCACTGGGACCACCAGCCCTGGGCGAAGGATGCACCATCTCGAAGACACTTCAGAATCAGAATCAGAATCAGAATAGGTTTTATTGCCATTGTTTCAGAACAGGGTTCACAAAACTAGGATTTTTTCTTGGTGCAAACGGGCGGCATAAAACATATAACACAGAATTAAGATAAAAAATAAGCTAAGAACTTTAAACTATATAGGGGCATGCATAAAAAATATTAAATAAATAAGATAAAATAAAGTGACGTGTGGTAAGACAACAACAATTTGACACAACAGCGGGATTGTATTTACAGATGTGTAGGCATATAAAGTAAATGGTAATCACTTTACCATATACAGTGATATTAAGTGTTATAAAGTGATAACAGCGGGTCTAGGTGTGGACACACCGCACAGTGCAACAGAGCAGAAACATCCATGAGTTCGTAACTGAAGAAAAACAGCCGGTTTTCTGTGTTGTCCAATTACACAATAAAATAGTATCACTACGACGGAGTTTACTTTTTCCCTATTTACACATTACCTTAAATTGACAACACCGCGCATTCAAACTGGAAGAGGAGTTGAGAGTCGTCAAAATCTACTCTACGGAAAACTAATAAATACATACCAGGATTGATGACAAATCTTGGAATTCAGATTAGACGATTTATTTCCCTAACATGTCATCTTAATACAGAATTCTGCTTTCCCCAGTTCCCTATCCAATGTGCCTGCCAGCTCCCGTTTCCAATGGGAAGACTGGGTTCTTTCTGGGGAAACACAGTATCTTACACATTCCAATGTTTACAAGATTTATGAGGCTAAGACCACATGTCGTTGTTTCCATCGTTTCCATTGGTTCCCAAAGCTATACATTCAGCTCCGCCTTGGTCTCCTAATGTACTTTGACCCTTTTTGACCATGTGGCCAGCGGACCGGGTGGGGGTTGCTGAGTCTCTTAATCTTCCCTGAAACAAAGGACTTTGGAAACCACACCTTATACACACTCAATGAAAACATTTGGTTAGTTTGCTAAATAGCCAAAAGAACAAAACATCGTATAAAAATATTATATCTCTTCATAACTAAGCTACAGAGACTTGTTATTGTTCATGAGTCTGATGGCGGAGGGGAAAAAACTGTTCAAGTGGCGGGAAATAAGGTCCGCTTTCTCAAGTTTTTCATGACTATGGACAAAAATAACATGTTTCCAATGTATTTATTTTTTTGTGTGATGTTACTTGAATGAGAAATAATGGGTAGGTCAATTATAAGTTCTTTGAACTTCTTCCTACTCCTTTTGAGCAAAAGTCTTGTTTTTTTTTCTGTTTTCAAATTTTAAATGTCTTATTTCTCTGCTCAAATAAATAAATAAATGAAATGAAATGAATGAAATGATTTATGGGTCTGGATCAGTGTTAATTTCGTTGACGAAATATTTTCGTCATTAACTTCGTCACGAATATATTTTTGCTCACGAAAACGAAACGAAAACTAAAATAGAAGTCACTGATTGAGACTAAAAGTGTGACTAAATTGATTGACATTATCGTCAACGAATGAAGGACGAGACGATAAAAGACTGTGACGAAAATCCAATCAGAAAACGGGAGAGATGTGAGGAATGAACAAAAGAACCAATCAGCAAAACGGAACATGCAAGACTACTTGAGAAGAGAACCAATCAGAGCCTGACTTATTGAGAAGTGAAGCGACGGTAGTCAGTCGACCGAGCTCCCGGGAAGACGGCGTTCGAAGAGAGAGACGATGTCAAAAAGGCTCACTTCACATTTGATGACGAACAAAAGAAAAAAAGCATGCGGAGCAGTCGTTCGTGGCAAGAACACAACCAATTTGAAAAGACATTTACAGACAAGCCACCCGGACATTTTCTCAAAGGTAAATTAACAACGATGTTCTTTTGTTTATTGAGCTAAACAAAATTGGAAATGTGTATGATGTTGTTGTAGCATTATATATTACAATATATATTAAAGTACTAATGTGATGTGCGTAAAATACACTCAACAAAAATATAAACGCAACACCTTTGTTTGTTCTGCTCCCATTTTTCATGAGATGGACTTAAAGATCTAAAATTCATTCCAGATACACAATACCACCATTTCTCTCAAACATTGTTCACAAATCAGTCCAAATGTGTGATAGTGAGCACTTCTGCTCTGCCGAGACAATCCATCCCACCTCACAGGTGTGCCACATCAAGATGCCGATCCGACATCATGATTAGCGCACAGGTGTACCTTATACTGCCCACAACAAAAGGCCACCCTGAAATGTGCAGTTTTTTGCTTTCTTGGGGGTCTGGGGACTCAGAACCAGTCAGTATCTGGTGTGACCACCATTTGCCTCATGCAGTGCAACACATCTTCTTCGCATAGAGTTTATCAGATTGTCAATTGTGGCCTGTGGAATGTTGGTCCACTCCTCTTCAATGGCTGTGCGAAGTTGCTGGATATTAGTGGGAACTGGTACAGGCTGTCGTATTCTGCTGCTGCTTGACCGGCGAATACGACAGCGTGTACCAGTTTCCACTAATACTGGGTGGGAATCTCTGGTACTGGCTAAACTGGTTCAAGTCCTACCTCGAGGATAGGACATACTTTGTCGAAATTGGCAACTGTGTCTCAGACAAAATTTCCATGAGCTGTGGAGTCCCCCAGGGGTCAATCTTGGGACCCCTCTTATTCAACTTGTACATGCTTCCATTGGGTCAGCTAATAAACAGCAACAATGTGTCGTACCACAACTACGCAGATGACACTCAGATCTACGTGTCACTGACGGCAGGTGAACATGGGCCTGTAGATACTCTCTGTCACTGCATCGAACAGATCAGTTTGTGGATGCAAAACAACTTTCTCCAACTAAACTCAGACAAAACTGAGATAATTGTTTTTAGCCCACAGACACAAAGACAAAAGTGTTATCAGTCACCTTGAGTCTCTCTCTCTAAAACCAAAAAATCAGGTTAGAAATCTAGGAGTAATCATGGACTCAGACCTGAACTTAAACAGCCACATTAAAGCAATAACATCATCAGCTTTTTATCATCTGAAAAACATTGCTAAGATCAGAGGAATAGTGTCAAAACCAGACTTGGAGACACTCATCCATGAATTTGTCTCCAGCAGGTTAGACTACTGTAACGGCTGCTCACTGGCCTTTCTAAACGAGCTGTTAGAGCTGCAGTGCATCCAGAACGCTGCTGCTCGAGTCCTGACAAGAACCAGGAAATACGACCATATTAGTCCAGTGCTCCGGTCTCTGCACTGGCTTCCTGTCACTCAGAGAATAGAATTTAAAACAGCTCTGTTTGTGTACAAGTCGTTTCATGGTTTAGCACCAAAGTACATCTCTGACATGTTAGAGCCGTATGAACCATCTCGGGCCCTGAGAACTTCAGGGAGGGGTCTCCTGGTGGTTCCCAGAGTCAATAATAAACACGGTGAAGCTGTGTTTCAGTTTCATGCAGCTAAAATCTGGAACAGTCTTCATGAGGATGTGAGACAGGCCTCAACTCTGACAATGTTCAAATCCAGGCTGAAAACAGCTCTTTTTACCCGAGCATATAAAAACTGAAAGTATTTTATCTGCACTCTTGCCTTTTACTATAATTGATTAATTTTTATGTTGATGTTTTAATGATTGATTTGATCTGTTTTCTTGTAACTTTATGCAACTGTGAAAGCACTTTGAATTGCCTTGTGTATGAATTGTGCTCTACAAATAAACTTGCCTTGCCTTACCAAATAAAGTTAAGTTTGTGTTTTATATATTGCATATACATACATATATCACAGTAGGTTTAGTATGTTAGTAAATCTGTTATTGAGTTAGTCGACTAAAATTGTTTGGTATTTTAGTCGACTAAAACTAAAACAAATCAGATGACTAAAACTTGACTAAAACTAAAATGAATTATAGTCAAAAGACCAAGACTAAAACTAAATTAAAATGTCTTGTCAAAATTAACACTGGTCTGGATAGACCGTAGCCTCCTGCCTGAGGGGAGAGGGGTGAATAGTCCGTGTCCAGGGTGAGAGGGGTCAGCTGTGATCCGACCCACACGCCTCTGAGTCCTGGAGGTGAACAGGTCCTGGAGAGATGGGAGCTCACAGCCAATCACCTTCTCTGCAGCACGCACAATGCGCTGCAGTCGGTGCTTGTCCCGTTCTGTAGCGCCGGGGAACCACATGGTAATGGAGGAGGTGAGGATGGACTCGATGATGGCCGTGTAGAACTGCACCAGCATCCTGGTTGGCAGCTTAAGTTTCTTCAGCTGCCGCAGGAAGAACATCCTCTGCTGGGCCTTCTTGATGAGAGAGCTGATAGTTGGCTCCCATTTGAGGTCCTGGGTGATGGTGACAGAAGGAGTCCACAATGGAAATGGGGGTGGGAGAGTCTGTAAGGGCGAGGGGGGACGGTGGGGCTGTGTCTTTCCTGAAGTCCACGATCATCTCCACTGTCTTCTGGGCGTTCAGCTCCAGGTTGTTGTGGCTGCACCAGGACGCCAGCCGTTCCACCTCTCTCCTGTAGGCGGACTCCGCACCGTCCGAGATGAGCCCGATGAGGGTGGTGTCGTCCGCAAACTTGATCGGTTTAATGGACTGGTACCTGGAGGTGCAGCAGTTTGTGTACAGGGAGAAGAGCCAGGGGGAGAGTACACAGCCCTGAGGAGTTCCAGTGTTTGTAGTCCGAGTGTCCGAGACGATCTTCCCCAGCCGCACGTGCTGTCTCCGGTCCGTCAGGAAGTCATTGATCCACCTGCAGAGGGAGTCGGGCACACTGAGCTGGTAGAGCTTGTCTCGTGGAAAGAGCAGGGGGGAGGGGAGGGTCTGTGGAGGCCTGTGATGTAGTGCTGGGGTCATTGGTGGTGGTATTCATCACACACTGATGAATAAGTGTGTGCTATTGCAGTTTATGGAGTCTGGATGTATTCTAACTGCTCTTCACCTCTTCCTTTTGTTTGTTACACAGGTTAACATGCTCCGGTTTTACTGGGCTAAACTTTTACTGTGTTATTTTCCTTCACCTCGTCTCCCTTGGGAGAAATGTGATTTCATCAGGGGGTCAGCTGCTCGTTTACGATACAAATCCAAACGAATACAAGCACAACAGAGGAGACATGAGGGGCATTTCGACAGGAGCTGACCGGAGCATTTTGCGGGAGTTTCCACAGCCAAAAGTGAACTGCTCTGCTCCCAAAGGGGGGTCCAAACCGCTCCAGTCCCAGACCACTTCAGCTATAATCACTATGGTAAAGGGAAAAAGTAAAATCTCACTACGTAAGTATCTAATGCCATGGGAACATAATTTGGTTGGGGGAAGAGACAAGATCTCCCCAATATGAGTTGTAATGAGTAGTCTAACCACCAGGAAAAATCTAAACCCCGACCTGAATCGAGCACATTTTCTCCAGTTTGGCTTCATCCAAATCTAAAAGATTATTGAAAAAAGCATCAAAAACGAGACAAAAAAGTGATGAAAAAAACAAAACAGAAAATTGACAAAGAGCGGTGAAAATGTGCAAAAAATGTGACAACAAAGTGAAGAAAAAGATCTGTTTAGATGAGTTAAGTAGTTCTTCAAATGAGACGTTACACTGGCATATTATATATAGGCTGTAAGCTTTTAGATTTGGGTAAAGCTGAACTAGAGAAAATGCACTTGGTTAAGACGAGGGATAAGAGGTTTATTTGTTTTTTTCCAGAGGTAAAAGAGGAAAAATCATCCACTGTTATGAAGATGGAATTCAGCTTTGGTTTGGACTTGTCTGATTCCTGAAACCAAATGATCCTAAAAAAGGCGAGTCCCTTGTTTGAAACCGTGTCAATATAAAAACTCTGAGGTGTGATGACTTTGTTCTTCATCTGACAGATCCAGGAACAGTTGGACAAAGCGAGACACGCTGGGGTCAAAGTCACATGGAAGACTCCACTGAAAAACAAAACAAAGAGGCTCAACACTGAACTGTAGAACTACACACTGCAGTTTTAAACGTTAACAAGATGAATAAAAGCCCCAGGCTCTGAATGCACTAACACATGAGCTGTGTGGAGGACCAGGAGTGTCCAAACAACAAATCCATCAATTGTTATTCTTATTTAAATCATCATTTAATTTACAAACAAATGTCTATCTAGCTGATGGACAGGTGTTCAAATACTTATTTGCAGCTGTATCATACAAATAAATAGTTACAAAATCATACATTGTGATTTCTGGATTTTTCTTTTTAGATTATGTCTCTCACAGTGGACATACACCTACGATGACAATTTCAGACCCCTCCATGATTTCTAAGTGGGAGAACTTGCAAAATAGCAGGGTGTTCAAATACTTATTTTCCTCACTGTATATATATATATATATAAAAATAAAACTCTTCCTCACCCTCCGGTGGTCTCTTTTTCTAGCACGGGTCCTCTACCAGAGGCCTGGGAGCTTGAGGGTTCTGTGCAGTATCTTTGCAGTTCCTAGAACTGCACTTTTCTGGACCGAGATGTCTGATGTATTTCCTGGGATCCGCTGTAGTCACTCCTCCAGTTTGGGGGTCACTGCCCCGAGTGCCCGAACGACCACGGGCACCACTGATGCCTTCACCCTCCAGGCCTTCTCTAGCTCTTCTCTGAGCCCCTGGTATTTCCCTAGTTTCTCGTGTTCCTTTTTCCTGATGTTGAAGTCGCTTGTTCCTCTGCTCTTTGTCCACCACCACAATGTCTGGTTGGTTCTCCATTACCATTCTGTCCGTCTGTATCTGGAAGTCCCACAGGATCTTGGCTTGGTCATTCTCTACCACCTTTGGAGGTGTTTCCCACTTTGACCTCGGGGTTTCCAGCCCATACTCTGCACAGATGTTCCTGTACACTATGCCATCCACTTGGTTATGGCGCTCCATGTAAGCTTTCCCTGCCAGCATCTTACAGCCTGCAGTTATGTGCTGGATTGTCTCATTGGCCTCTTTGCACAGTCTACACCTGGGGTCTTGTCTGGTGTGATAGATCTGGGCTTCTATTGCTCTGGTGCTCAAGGCCTGCTCCTGTGCCGCCATGATGAGCCTCTGTGCTGTCCTTCAGTCCAGCTCTGTCTAGCCAATGGTAGGATTTCTTGATATCCGCCACTTCAGTTATGTGTCAGTGGTACATCCCGTGTAGGGGCGTGTCCTCCCATGACGGGACCTCCAGCGCCTCATCTTCTGTTCCCCATTTTCTGAGACATTCACTGAGCACGTCATATCGTCATATGGATCTTGGATGTTTATACACACACACACACACACACACACACGCGCGCACGCACTTTCATTTGTGTACTTCTTAATACATTATCCGGTGGAGCATTTTTCTTAAAAACGTCTGAAAAATATAAGTAATCCCTTCACTGAATTGGAAATTGGATAAAATAATGAGCCATGTGCAATGGCAACAAGCTCTTGCTGGCTCCAAAGTACTTTCTGTTTTTGTAAATGTGATAAGTAACATTAATACATTATTATGTAAATGTGTTTATTTATATTTTCATTTATTTAATAAAAAAAGAAGAAAATCTTCATTTTTACTTATATTTATTTTAATCTTTGTTCATGTTTTTATTTCTGTTTTTCTTTATCCCAGTGCACTAGTGTGTGGCACAGACACGCCCTCCTCCCTGATCACACCAGACCTCCTCAAACACTTTTTAAACCTCTTCTTAGTCATGACGTCCAGAGTCAGGGTTTAGCTCAATCAATCAATCAATCAATCAATCAATCAATCAATCAATCAATCAATCAATCAATCAATCAATCAATCAATCAATCAATCAATCAATCAATGTGTGGGGATCTAGGACCAGTTTCCTTTGGCTCAGCCTCAGCCATTTCTATCACATCCACTTTTGCTATGGATATGACTTATTATTACAGTTGTTGATGCTGATGCTGCTTCTACCTCCGCTATCACTGATCATTTTACTCCTACTACAACCACTACTGTAACTACAATAGTGCTGTGCTGCTACTACACCAGACCAACTACTACTCCCCCTACTCCTCCTCCTCTCAATAATACTTTTATCCTTCTACTAGCCTGTTACAAATACTTCTACTGCAGCTGAGCCCAGAATCTGTCCCCACACATTCTTCCATTGAGCTGAACCCTGACTCAGGACAACATTACTGAGCCTTATTTTCACTGCAATATCAGTCGAGCTCTGGCCAGGTTAGTTTCATGTTTCATAACATCATTTTACAACCAAATTTGTCCAAAACAGAAAGAGGAACAATTTGCAAATAAAATATCATAGCAGTCACAGTCACTATGAGGATCTATTGACCAATGTGTGAATACTGCATGACTTGCATGCGGGAGAAGGTATAATGCAAATATTTTGGACACATTGACTTTCTGTGGAAGTGTTTTCCATTGTGACCAGTCCTCCAACACTCTGCTCAGTCCTCTCCACACTGCCAGATAATTCTGTCTCATCCGGTAGAAGCCTGACCTGTGTTTTGTCCTGCTATATTTTGAGATATACTTCCCTGTTTCCTCCTGTGCCCAAGGTTGCCTCTGCTGTGCTCTGGTTTTTTGTCTGCTCCGTCCTGGTTCTGCTGCCAGCCTGCCCCCGTCGCCTCAGCCTCTTTAGTTTAGTTTGTAATAAATGGTTAAACCTTTCCTGCTTCCGTCTCCGCTTTGGGGTCCTCCTCTGCAAATCTTAACATAGTGTTTGTTAATACTGTAGTATAGAGTCCATTATCTACTGTATCATGACAGTTTCTTCTCCACTGTGAGATCAATAAAGGCTAATCTTGTCTTATCTTATTAATGTATGGCCAACGGTAGCTTTGGGCCCATGTGAAACCTTCTTGGCTTAGACTGATTAGACCGTGTTTTTGCTTCATTCATGCAGTTTTGAGTGATCCTCTTGCATTCTTATCTTTATTTCTGAGCTTTTTTGTGCAAGAGCTCATTCTAAAAATCCATAATCCATCTCCACCATTACTCCTGCGAGTGGAGGACACTCTATTCCATATACGAGATCCCTAACAGTGTACACACAACCTCAAATGTCAGGGAGATGCCCAAAAGCAGATTACTGAGCCGCGTTTATGCTTGAGTCCAGTTCAAACCCTCTCTCCTCCTCCGTTGATCATAAATCATTGAGCTCAAATCCACAGAGTTGATGATTAACAAGAGCTTGTAAAGTTTTGCATCAGTCCCATAAGTACTACTTCATTGACGAGTTAAAAACCTGGCCTGAAGCTCAGAGGTACTGCAGGGATCACTACACTGACCTGGCCACTGTCAGCAGTCTGGAGGGACGGGGTCACAGGACTGGACCAGCCTGGATCGGTCTGTACGATGACCCTGAATCTGCCACTGGGACCACCAGCCCAGCCATCAGGG
This sequence comes from Proterorhinus semilunaris, assembly GCA_021464625.1. Taxonomy (NCBI): domain Eukaryota; kingdom Metazoa; phylum Chordata; class Actinopteri; order Gobiiformes; family Gobiidae; genus Proterorhinus; species Proterorhinus semilunaris. The sequence goes on along the minus strand of CM038347.1, from coordinate 28,798,551 downwards.
GGTCAGCTGCTCGTTTACGATACAAATCCAAACGAATACAAGCACAACAGAGGAGACATGAGGGGCATTTCGACAGGAGCATACCGGAGCATTTTGAGGGTGTTTCCACAGCCAAAAGTGAACTGCTCTGCTCCCAAAGGGGGGTCCAAACCGCTCCAGTCCCAGACCACTTCAGCCACGGGGTCTGGACTGGTTTGCCGGCCAGACCAGTTTGGGGGGAAAGGGGAGGGGGGCATGACACCACTCTGATTGGTCAGGCATTTGAGAGCCAGTAGTCGGCATATTCAAAGTATTCAGAAAGGCCTCCTCTGTGATTATCGAAGGCCTTCTCTGCATCTAACTTGAGGATTCCTATAGGTATGTTCTGCTTCTATATGCAGTACATTTAAAGTTCTTCTAACATTATCTACAACATACCTTTGTCCTATAAACCACACTAGGTCAGGCTTTACAAGTGATGCTGTTATTTTCTATTCATCTCTTGGCCAGTAATATGAGTTTGAATTTCTGTTTCTGAGATTTTTGTTTTGTTTTAAAGGTGAATCCTTTGAAAAATAAACTTGAGGCTTTATAGGGAGTTATTTCATCGCTCTCTTTATAACTGTACAGTTGTTCGTAATATGCGGCCAATTGATTTGCCATTTCCTCCTTATTTCTTAGAATTTTATCCATGTCTATTTGTTTATTTTAGCTTCTTCCAGAAATGTTAGTGTAGTTTTATGCTCTTTCTCATTCTGCTAAACCTCTTTCTCAACTTCTCTTTCTTGATTGATAGAAGCATAAGCTCTGATTTCCCCTCTCAAATATTTGTTTAGGCCTTCCTAGTGGATAACTGGATTTACTTCTTCCGTGTCGTTTAACTCTATATATTCTTTTATTACTTCACTTACAATGATCTTCTATAAGTATTGAATTATTAAGTCTCCAAATGCATGATGTTTTCTTTTGCTCCATGTCAAGTGTCATTTGAACAGGGACATGATCTGATAGATTTATCGTTCCTATTTTAAAATTTTCTAAACGGTTACATCTTTTGAAAACATAACAAAATATATTTTTTTATAACAATATAATCTCTCTCATTTGTATTAACTGTTCATCACACATCTGATGGTCCCATCTCCTTAGAGAATCTTTTTGAGCTTTATGCTTGGTTTTGCTTAGTGAGTCCATTTTTCATCCATCAAGAGGTTGAAGTTTCCTCTTAACACAAGAAGGCCTTTGGTTTGTTCAACAATTAGAACGATGGTCTTTTTCAATCCCCTGTACCTTTTTCAGGCGGGTTTTATACATTAAGTAATGTTAGATGTTTTCCTTCTATGTGTCCATTAACTAATACAAATCTATGCCTTCCTTATCTATAATTGTTTTTTCAACCTTGAATGGTATTTATTTTTAATCATTATGATGAGTTAAATGATGAGTAAAACACTTTCCTAATGTTACGTGCTCAACCATGGGGGACATTTGCTGGACATAGAATTCAAAACACCGTTGAGTTGATGATGAACACCAGCCAATCACGATCAACACCCTCCCCATCGTGACGCTCATGCACTAAATATTTAAATGAATGGTCTGAATGAACAGACGCAGGTGAACAGACCTGACTGTCAGACTGGACACAGCAGTGGGTAAGTTTGCACAAAATGCAAAGCTTTGAATTTGTAGATGCTGCTATAGAATGGCTACTGCAGATTGACTTCATTTACCTTTAACATAATCCCTCACAGTATTTTTCTAAGGTTTGAGAACAAAATGCGCAACCAACTATTATTTTCCATCTCTCTCTGGGGTAAGACTTCACAAACAATGTAAAAAAAAAAAAAAAAAAAGGTTGAACATAATAATGACTTAAATCTTCTAGGGCTATGGGGGCTCCTGAGGACTTATGGAGTAACTCTTGAGTACCGCTTCATAAGTGAGCCTAAGAACTGGACTGACGCTCAGCGGTACTGCAGGGATCACCACACTGACCTGGCCACTGTCCGCAGTCTGGAGGAGGCAGCCAGACTGGAGGTACGGGGTAACAGGACTGGACTAGCCTGGATCGGTCTGTACGATGACCCTGCCTCATGGAAAGGGGTGATGACCAACGACTCCAACTCCTGGAGATGGTCTGCCACTGGAACCACCAGCCCTGGGGGGTACCAGACGTGGCACAGTGGTCAACCAAATCACTATGACATTCAACAGAAATGTGTGGCAACTGAAAGTGGATCATGGGCCGACTATCCCTGCTCTCAGTCCTGGCCTTTTGTTTGTTCCACAGGTATGTTTGTGTTTTGTGGTTACTGTATTATTTGCCACATTAATTGTAATTTAATCTTGAGTAAGAAATTAGTAAAGGCTGCATTTACAAAATTCTTTGGAAACTGCAAATATGGGTTTTATTAAGTTCACTCTGCTGAGGCATCTCAATCTCAACTGGTGGGTCACTATTTTCAGTGGGTTGCTCGCCCTAAACTACAGTTACCATTAATAAACACTTTAAGTAACTACCGTTAATAAACTTATTTTAATTAAACACAGTAACACAGGGTAAAACTGAATGTTTTATTAGGTTTAAGTTCATATTTTTGATTCAATTATATTATTAAATGTTACATTGTGAAGTTTGTCTGGGGCTTGTAGCTAAACAGGCTCGAGAAGAATCTAAACTCTAATACATTAAAGATGAGTCTGAAAGTTAAACCAGTTGAGAAAAACCACTTGCTAAGAAATGTTCTGAAAAGCATAAAACTCATGTATTAGTTTAGCAGCTCATTTACTCGTCTGTGGCCAAACTGTCTTTGCTCTGCCTGATCCCATCAGACCTCAGAAGCAAAACAGGGAAGGCTTAAAGTGCACACAGTGAACTGAACCATGTTAATGTTACATCAATCAAACATTAAACACAAATAATAAATCGTGCAACTTTATCTCTAACCCCTGTGGTCCTTGATCTTGACAGGGAAAGGAGCTCAGAAGACATTTCAAGTAGGTAAATCCTTAGCTTCCTGGGAGGACGCTGTGGCCTTCTGCAAAGCCAACAACTCAGAGCTGGCAACGATCGAGAGTTCTGCTGAAAACAGTCGGGTGCATTCTCTAGGCCTTTACACAGCTTGGATCGGCCTGTACAGAGAGCCCTGGAGGTGGTCCGACAACACTCCTGTTAACTTCACAAACTGGAGATCTGTGGATGATGATATCAGAGGTCTGCACTGTGTAGCAGAGACTGCAGACCATCTGTGGAGCCCTGCAAACTGTTCTGCACAACTGCCCTTCTTCTGCCAAGCAGGTAAAGCAATATTTAAGGCCTCCTCCACAGCTGCCCAGGCCTTTTTTTAAACTACGATGAATGTCATAAAGATTTGCGTCTACAGGTTTCTGTCAGCCCTAATAGACCCAATAAATAGAGCTATAGTCTCATACTAATTGGCTACTTCTTGTAATATTGATGTTTTTGCTGTGATTGTTACTGGGCAAAAGTAGCTACTACTTTTTCTGGCTCTTCAAAATTCTCCAAAGCCTATAACCGCATACTTCACTGGTAAAGTTTGGCCCTGTGGCTGAAACAATGCGGGGAGAGCAGCTTCCGTCATTAATTTGAATAACCGTCCCTCCTGAGCCGACGATCTAGCTGCAGCCACTGTCAATGGCTACAACACGATAAACACATGTGGCTCAACTCTAAATGCTAAATGCCATGCTAACATCTTGAGCATCTTAAACACTGACTCACTGGTTTCTTCACATAAGCGTGCGCTCTCTGGGGCCGTGTTTTTACTGTTATCTTCTTGAGCAATGATAACGAAAAAATACCACTGTCAATCAGTTGTCTTTCATTTTCATCCTTAGTAGAGAAATTGTTACATGTTGTAATACTGCATAATTCTACTTCGGTATTCGAAATGGCCACCATAACAACAAAAGTCACATGACTGAAAGGCATGTATACTAAACAAAGACATGCATCAAGTGTAAAATGAAAGTCTTAAAATCCTGCAATTAAGAAACAAAAAAAGAGGCCTTTTTTCTAAATCTTAACAGTAAGATCATTTGAGATCAACGGTCAAAGCCAAATCTCTGCATCACCAACAGCATTTGATTAATATGAGAGAGCATTTAAAAAGTGAATACATTAAATGGCCTGGGGAAGTTACTGTTGAATGCATTGGTTTGAATATAAAACTGTCCTCTGCCATGTCATTCACCCTGATCGGCCTATATCGACCTGCCTCAGCAAAAGAAATATTTTATGATCAGCTTGAGATTATTTTAAATCATTGTAATTCAAACAGAGACATTATTCTTATTGGTGACCTCAATATCAATTAAGGTAATAAAGCAGACAGAAAAAAAATAGCTACAATTAGCTGATAAGCACAATTTGACTCAGATTGTTAAAAAAACAACTAGAATTACAAATGTGTCGAAAACAATCAATCAATCAATCAATCAAATTTTATTTGTATAGCGCCTTACAACAGCCAGAAGGTGCCTAGGGCGCTTTCCAGAATAGAAATAAAAGATATAATAGACATAAATAAAAACACAAATGTACATAAAAACAGCAGTCAGTGGCTATGCATCAAACGCTTGTCTGAAAAGATGTGTCTTCAACTGTGATATAAAAAGACTCAACTCAGTGATGTTTTGAAGCTGTACCGGAAGTGCGTTTCACAGCTTTGGGCCTTGGACGGCAAAAGAACGGCCTCCAAACTTTTTGTATTTGAACTTGGGGGTGACCAGGGAGGTGTGTTCAGAGGAGCGCAGAGTTCTGGCTGGTTGGTAGACCGTTACTAAGTCGGCGAGGTAGGCTGGGGCCTACAAGCATCAGGACCTTAAACTCCACCCTAAACCGCACTGGGAGCCAGTGGAGAGAGAGGAGGACAGGGGTGATGTGTGAGCGTCTGGAGGTGTTGGAGAGAAGACGAGCTGCTGCGTTTTGTACCAGTTGAAGCCGATTGAGGAGTGATTGGTTAAGTCCAGTGTAGAGGGCGTTACAATAGTCTATCCTCGAGCTGATGAAGGCATGAATGGCTTTTTCAAGGTCGGCTCGGGACAAGAATGGTTTGATCTTACTGAGTAGCCTTAGCTGGTAAAAGCTCACTTTCACAACTGCACTTATCTGTTTGTCAAAAATCATACTGCTGTCAAAAATAACACCCAGGTTACGGATGGCGGGAGCAAACTGAGGTGTAGGATGACCAAAACTGGGGGAGCTGTTAGGTGAGTCCGGGGTGAACAGGATGTACTCAGTCTTTCCTTCATTCAGGTGAAGGAAGTTCTGGGAGAGCCATTGTTTGATGATGTGAAGACAACAATTGACCTATAATCTATCCAATGTTTGTAAAAGTGTTTAGGAGTATTTAGGAGTGCTCTTTGATTCAACTCTAGACTTCAAGCAGCATATTAAGAAAATTGTACATGTAATTTGTCAAACTTTAAGCATAAAAGACCTTCTCTGACGACAGAGTTCGCTAAAGCTTATATGCATCCAAGGATATTCTACTTACTGTTAAACTAAATCAGGGACCAATATGAATCCCATCAAGTCTCTCTTTGAGAAAACATTAAAAGCTCTGGATAGAAAGCCTTTACATTAGCATTACTGTAACATTGTAATATTTTTGATTTTGATAATTATCAGTTTTTAAACGGCCCTCCACCATTAATGGATTTTATATAAAAATAAGCAACACCAGTAAATACCAGAGCTTTGACCAGAGGAGACTTATGGGCAACGACGCAGGACTAAATTCAGTCAAATAGTGGAGTCTATCAAAGGCACACAGTCATGGAACTCACTGCCCGCTCATGTCTAGCGATGGGACGATAATGAAATTTAGAGACACGATTATCTTTGCAAAAATAATTGCGATTAACGATATTATCACGATATTTGCCTATGGTTTAAAAAGTTCACTATAACAGTAGATTTTTCAGAAATTATGGGAATTGGGTAATGAATATTGCTCTTCATTGTCTCCTATAAATAAGATAAGATAGCCTTTATTGATCTCACAATGGAGAAATGTACTTGTTACATTCAGCTCTTAGAAACACTCAGGCTGTGCAAATAGGCAGAAAATGTCATATTGAGTGAGAACTAATAAAGAATATTTAAACAAATTCAACTGAAAACTCATCAAAAGAAAAGAAAAATGCAGTAAATTATAAACATAGAACAAAAACCAGCTAATCTTTCCATAGCCTTAATCGAGAGAAAGTCATTGTTGCTGGTTTTATAACGTAGCACCACATGGTGGATTTAGCGATTATCCTCTAGCATGATAATCACGATTATTAAAAAATGTGGCGATCAATTAATTGACAGATATTTTATTGTGATTGACGATGTTATTGTTTATTGTCCCATCCCTACTCATGTCAGGAACTGTGACAATTACCACACCTTTAAAAAGGTGCCTGGACTATAAAGGCGACTAGGGAACCACCTCATGACATCAGCAGGTGGAAAAACAACAAGTGGAACATTATATATTTATATTTATTATATATTTATTATTAGTAAAGATGTGTGACTGAAGCACAACCACAACTCTATGTTTTGATTAGTAAAATACATGGACCTGTATTGTGATTCCAGAAGGCTCGTGATATAGAGTCCTATGCAGACTTTACATCTACCAACAACAGCTTCACCATAGCTTGACAGGACGACAACGATGCTCCCTTGTCTTTAATATGAGAATAAGACAACAATAACACAACTAAATGGGACTGTGACCTAAAAGTTCTGAAAGCTTAAGTGACGTATACCCTCTGGAACACTTTTTGGTCCAAATCTTCACTTGAGGTGAGGATAAACTGACTTTTAATTGAGACGCGTGAAAAGGGAAGGAATAAGCCAAGAAGCTAGGGTTAGCTTTTTTCTCGGCTCGCTTTAACCTCAGCCAAGAAGGCAACATGGAACAAGACTGTGAAGTACACAAGTCAACGGTGGAGAGATCTACAGAAGAAATGGAAACCAACGAGAGCACATCGCCGTCTGCTAACGCTGCTGCGAAGCCTGACCAGAAATGGAAAAGGTGTGATAGCAACGATAACAAGGGAATTAGCCTGGCTGATGTGATAGTGTCGCTGAAGGAGCTTTCCAGAAAACAAGATGAAACGTTTCAGAAAGTTTCAGCCATTGAAGCAACAACAGAAATTACATCCAAACAAATGGCTAATCTGACAGCTACGGGTTATGGTGGATGTTGACCGTCACGGGAAGAATATAAAAGATGTGCAGTCTGAGATTGAGACGCTAAAACTACATGGGCTCAAAGAAAAAGAGTATGAAGATGTGAGGAAAGGAGTTATCGGCGTCCTAGGGAAAGTCGCTCCCGGTTTGCAGGTTTTTCTGGAGGATGGCGTGGATATCGCGCATCGTCTTGGCCCAAAGAGAATGGATGGATCCAACAGACCGGTCATCCTCCTGTTTGCTCTTCGCCGCATACTTGATGCTGTTTGGAAGTGTGCCAAAGGCTGCAAGCCACGACAACAAGCTTCGTCTCACTCAAGCTCTGTCTCCCGAGGACAGACTCGCAAGAGAGAAACTCTGGCCTCTGGTGGATGAAGCCAGGAAAGAAGGAAAGAAAGCCCTCATCGGCCCCTTCACGCTGATCGGTGGGAAGAAGATTAACCACGGGGATGTGAAGTAATGCCTTTGGTCTACAAAACAGAGCCTCATTCCACTTTTCACACCTTTGGCCATGCTGGAAAAATATTGCAGGTGCATGTTCTTTTGCCTCAACCTATTATTTCAGTAATCTGCCAATTAACATAAAAGCAAATATCCTGGCACAACTTGTTTCTGAATCGTATTACTTGAAAGTTCACGTTTGGTCACAAAATGATATTTATTTTATGGTTGTCTTGCTGCATTCTCGTTCTTGAAACTAAAGCAAACCTAAAGTTTTATCTGTTTTTAATAGAGCTCTTTTTAAATTGTATTTCTTAATTCTTTTGCGTTCTGTTATAGTTCAACTATCATCTTTAAATGTAACTGACTGAATGTCAGGGGTATTCGTGATGCAACTAAAAGGAAAGCATTAATGTTATTTCTTAAAAGAAGTGATGCTGAGTTTATACTGCTTCAAGAAACTCATTCAAATGAAGCTGATGTGAAATTCTGGAAGAGTCAGAGGGGTAATAATATTTACTTCAGCCAAGGCTCAAACCATTCTGCGGGAGTAGCCATTTTGATACATAAATGTAAAGGAGTTGTCATTGAAGTACTTACAGCAGACACAGGTAGATGGATTATTATTACAATCAAACAAGATAACTTAGTTTTTATAATATGTAACATTTATGGTCATAATATACATTCTCATAACAGTACACTTTTCTCCCAAATTACATCCAAACTGAGTTCTTACAAAAATATTCAAACTCTCACATAATTGTATGTGGTGATTTTATGAATGTGCAGATGAAACAAAAGACAGATTCCCCCAAAAAACAGTTCAAGCTCTTCAGAGGAATAATTTAGCAAAACTATGTTTCGAATTATCACTCACCGATGCCTGGAGCTTCTTATACCCTGAAAAAAATGATTTTACTTGGTCTAATAGAAGTTTATCTTCAAAATCTAGAATTGACCTTTTTTGACTTCATCATCTTCTCAAAGAAGTATATCATTCTGCTCCTTTATCAGATCATAGGCAAATTACCCTTGAACTATGTGATGAATGAAACCAGTCCAGAGGTTATTGGAAATTCAGTAAAACCCTTCTGTAGGATGAGGAGTTCAATGAGAAGGTTAAAAGGCTAATAAGTGAAATATTTTTTGAACACAACATTGAGAATGGTAATCACAAGCAAAAGTGGGAATATATATGGGAAAGAAGAAGAAGAAAAAAGAAGTAAAAATCTTAAAAGACTAAAGAAACAAAAAGAAATGTAATTGAAAGAATAAATTATCTCCTTTCTAGGAACTCTATATCCAAACTGGAACAGGTTGAATTAAAAGAAATACAAACCAAACTGGATCAGTTTCATTTAGATTTAGCAAAAGGTGCATATATTCGGTCCAGAGCTAAATGGATCGAGGAAGAGGAGACCAACTCCTCTTACTTTTTTGCCCTTGATAAAAGAAATGGAAAACAAAATAATAAATAACTGGACTTCGCGTCGGACGATTCACTCCTCCGTGTCGTCCAGTTATTTCTGATTATTTCTGTCGGGCTTTATCTCTTACATAAAAGACTGGCTCCATTTTATTTATCAGAATAAAAAAAAGATTTTCCTCCTGTGACACCTGGGAGTATCAACTACACTGCTTTTTGTTCTGTGTGTTTTTTTTAGTTTTTTTTTTAAGTCTGAAATCTTAGCTTTGATTGACAGGCCAGTCCGCCTGCCCCGCGAGGGCGGAGCTTCTCACGTTGTGCTCTGATGACTTTGCTTTGTTTTGTGTTCAGCTCAGTCGATCCGTCCAACAAGTGTCGTCAATCTCACCCACTGTCCTGAAAATGATCAACAGTCTACAGCCCCAGACACCATGACAACAAAGGGTATTATTTAGTTAGCAACAATGAGTTTTAACTAAAAAATATTCCTAATTAATAAAATCGTTCCTTCCCTCAGACATTGTGCTGCTTGTTTCTCTGACTGCAGCAGGGACTCTGATTCTCACCTTTGCAGCTGTGATCATACTTTACCTTTACATCAAGAAAATGATCAACAGGCCTCAAGGTCGGTCAGATATATTTTACAACTTAAGTTGAATGTGAGAGCCAAGAATCACGGTGTTGTACTTTTTCATAGAACCTCCCGTAACCCTAGAGTGTGAGGAAACCCCCAAGGTAAGATATAATGCCGATGGAAATGTCATACTAAAGTTTATAAATGGCTTTGAATATTTCTAACAGAACGCTCATGAGAATGCCCCTGCTAAAGACCGCACCTATGAAAACCTCTGCCTGGACTCCATCGACCCAAACCAGATCTACAGCACCATCGCTGACTAGCAAGAGGCTCTATTTTAACTACAGTCAAGGCTGCTCTCTTTGATTGGTTTTTTATTATTATTATTTTTTTAATAATGGCTGTTTTTTTTAAATATATATTAAGGAATTGTATGTATGTAAGTAAAAGTGTGTACATTATGGGGTATATTATTCATTTATACCATGGTCTGGGTGAATACTCGATTCTGATTGGCTGGTGGGTGTGGGTTAAAAAGTGATATACTACACCTAGTCCGGCAACAGTTAAATCACGTTCTATATCACTCCACTGCCACATCACTTCCATAGTAACGATAAACAATTGAGCTGGAACTAGCTTCAGGTAAAACAGCTTAAAAAGTTAAATAACTCCTGCCCGGGACTTTAAATGAATAAATGAAATAGTTTCAGTTTGTGGGACCATGGTATAAGCGGGATAATGCACTCCGAGGAACCGCCTCCGCCTCGTCCAGTTATTTCTGATAATGGACACCTCGGAGGGCATTATCCCTTACCTATAATGAATTGTGTAAACTTTGAACCCTATTTTATCGTGTGATATATAGTTTAATAATAATGCATTAGTTTTATATAGCGCTTTTCTGGACACTCAAAGACGCTTTACAGCTCCTGCATCTGTCAAGGGGGTAATGTTCAACTATGAAAGCACTTTGAATTGCCTTGTGTATGAATTGTGCTCTACAAATAAACTTGCCTTGCCTAATGTTAATATGACTGATTGAAAATTAATAAACTTCCTCTATATTAACCCACAAAGCACCTTGAGTCATTTCCTTCCTATGTGACTTTCTATTGTAGCGTTTCAGAAGTTAATAGCACATTGAGATGACTTCTCGAATGCTAAACGACCATACATTTTTTTTACAAATATGTGTCTAAAGTAAATGTAAGAACAAAACAAAATCTGAATGAGTGAGAAAATACCAAGGGTAGACCTGGGCTGGTTGCCACGCTTTTTTTTTGTAGAGTCCACTGCTCATCCACACAGTGGCCCACAAGAGCCACACTTCCATTAAATGAAAGCTTAAACCCATGAGCTGATAGTCATCCCTTCCTTTTTAACCCTTGTGCCCTGTTAAGGGAGATCTGCATATCGGAGGGTATACTTGTTGTGATAACTTTAGCTGTGTTTTTTAAATTTCCCATACAAATTGGCATGGAGGTGTGTTTTATGTTTTCAAAGATATCGGAGTTTCTTTTGGTTCTGATCAGTTTTGACTGTGTGAGAAGTGTTGTCTCTGGGAGTGCTTCGGAAATCTGCGTACACATAGATTTCCATTATAAACTCTTTTTTTTTACCTCCCATCTATAAATCAAGGTGAAACTTAGTTTACCTGCAAGTTCCCTTTTTTATCTTCTAAACCAGTGGTCGGCAACATCCGGCCCAGGGGACAATTTTGGCCCGTTGGCCCGCCAGAGGATATATATATATATATATATATATATATATATATATATATATATATATATATATAAAAAGCCTAACAGAGGCTTAATTGTTCTTTATCCGCAAATGTTTTGCCGATGATCTTTGCTTGTGTTTCATTCCACTGTTGCAATTTAACTCTAAGCAGCCTACACACGCATGAGTGCCTTCACAGGCTCTCACGTCACACTCCTCATATCACACGCTCAACCAAAAAATGTCCCTGACTTTTAAAGACATTTTTAAAAGAACGATCTCTTCTGGTTAAATGAGCTATGGTTAGTCAGTCTTACATAAATAAATACACACAAATGGGCTATAATTGTGAAGAGACAGTCCTGAAACCTTCCGGCCGTTGTTTCATCTGTGCGCGGTAAGAGGGGGTGCATTTTTCGTCATGCAACACCGGGCCAAAATCCAGGACGCTTTAAGCTAGGCACTGGATACCTTTTCCTGTGTGGTCAGGCCTCGGACTGTGACCCTGCTGCTCCGGATATAACTGTCATAAAGAGCATCTTCAGGACGCATTGAATGACCCATGTTTCGTTTCGTGATGTCGCCGAATATTGTACTCTTTGCAAAAGGAGATGACCTCGTTACAGATGAGGCAGAGAGGTTTGGCATTCACATATCCAGGTAGGATGAAAACATAAGTTTGTCGCCTTTCCTCCTGAAACTCCTGTTTTCACTGTCCACTTTTCTTTTTAGTCCTTTGGAAAGCGACATGTTTGTGACGCTAACTTTATTTTTTGCTAGTGCTGTGTAACCCACGAACATCCGACAGACTCGGGGACAGTATTGTTTCAAACAATATTTTATTTTTAAACCAAAAATATGTATAGTTTGGGGTTATTTACTATTGAATATCCATGCATGAATAAATCTATTTTTTATCAATTGACCGGCTGGCCCACCATCTATCGGCGTAAAAATATATTGGCCGAAAGCCAAGCCAACTTGCCGACCCCTGTTCTAAACCCTTTAAATTTTTGAAAATATAAGGTCATTACAAATTGTCCCCACTATTAACCCCTCCCCCCCTGGCTTCAATTGCAGACCCATAAATCAGTGTTTCCCATTGACTTCCATTATATTTTCAGATTTTGACCTCCCCTTTTCAAGGTTTACAATATCCAGTTTTTAAGCAACCAACCCCTTACGTTAATATAAAAAAATATGTAATTATTAGTTTTGGAAAAAAAAAATCACCAAATTCAATCTTCCTACTGATGATCTGCACTGATAGGCTGGTCACACAGACAATAGCCATAATAAAAAATAAACAAATAAAAAATTAATTGTTGCTTGTTCATGGTATACATTGGCATCTAAAGGGTCCCCTTCACGAAAAAAATACAAAAACAAATGTTCAAACCAAAGGATTTTATGGCGGTGCAAAGCATCAAAATACACAGAATGTACGAAACACTCCCAGTGGTGGCATTAAGTTAACAGGCTTAAAAAATATCTTACTGCATTGAATAGTTATTAACCATCAAAAACAGGGAAATCGACTGTGACAATGTGCCCCATTTGTGGGGCAGGTTGTCATAGCCGTCATGAGCTGAACAATGCAGTTAAAGGTACATTATGCAACTTTTTACGAGGGTAATAAAGTTGATATTGGTGTGTATTTGACCTTGTAGTGACCCAGTGGCTGTATGAGTGGTCAGTATGGTGCCTTTACTTTCCATCACCGTGGTCTCTAGGACGCTCCAGGATCAATTGTTTGGAAGGTTTTCTCTGCTGACTCTCAAACCTACAAAACAATTGATCCTGGAGCGTTTTTCGCATACAAAGTTGCATAATGAACCTTAAATATCTACTCAACAAACGCTGAGGTTAAAATCAATATGATCACAAAAAACACTATTATTGCCCCATGCAACAACCAACCCCTGACCCGCCAGAGACAACCAGCCCCAACTGACAAGCTGACAAAAGGTTTGAGCTAGATCTCACATGGCTTTAGCTTGAAAACTAATCGCCTCCAGGCTTTTACAATTGAAAAATGCCAACCCCCCCAAAAGAAAAATCATCTAATGTTAATGTTTTCTGAGCGAATGAAAACATATCACAGTAGGAGAATCAAGACGTTAGACTTGATTTTCAAAAACAATATGAAGTCACAGTGTCCCCCTAAAATGCAATGTGACGACCAACCCATGTGACAAACAGCCCTGGTCTCCCCTATATGATGACGTGACAAGGAAAGCAGGTTTGTGGCCACGTTAGTTGAGTCTCGGCTTAAGTGTATTGGTACAACCCTGAATTCATCCATTTAAAGGTCAGTGGTTCAATCTCTACTTGTCTCATTGTTTACTTGGCTAAGACACTGCATGTATTAAATGAATCAGATGCAACTGTGACGGATGATGGTCGGAATAATAGTCAAATGACAGCCTGCTCAATGTTTTTTAAAACTCAATATGAACCTAGAATTATGAGGCCGTTCAGGAAGTATCTTTTATCACATGTTATTTTTAAATTCTGCAGAAACAAAACGCACAATTGCTGCATGGCTGGCTGTTCTTCTATCAGTGGTGTGAGGAGAACACATTATCATCTACAAGAGTGTGTGTGGTCGAACTTCCTCTGGTTATGTAAATAAAAGAGAGCGTTTTGGAGAAGTCGCTGCTGTTCAGTTCAAGAGCCAAAGCTGATGTGAACATGAGAGTCCACACTATTTTAACCGTGCTTCACTGTGAGTACATTTGACTTATTTTATCGTTTGGACTTTCAGAACATTGGACAGTGTTTGTAAAATTATACTGTAAATAATTGTAGTAAATGTAAAGTTGATGTGTTTGTTGAACAGTGTTGAGTGAAGGTTTGCCTGGCGTTGTCTTGGCCTTGGACATTTATACAGTCACTGAAGCAGAATGTTGGTTTCATTGGTCTGGAAGTAAGAAGATCTTCTGTAAAAATAACTGGGAGAACATAAAAGACACTTTGGTGGAGAAACACAGGTGCAGACAACAGATACAGCATCAGATATGAGGAAAAGACAAAGAAAATGTTTGTGAGCATCAAGAAGGTGCAGCTGTCTGAGGCTGGATGATACTGGTGCAGGTTGGACAGGCGGATTAAAAATGGCTATCAGGAATTTGAGATCAAAGTCATCAAAGATATGTTTGTTATTATATTGCACAGCTTTAAAAACCCATTCATTATAACATCTCCGTTTGTGTCATAATTGCATTGTAGATTTATTTTAAAGACCATTTTAGATTTCCTATAATCGATATTTGAGTGTAAATGTTTACTATAGAAGCTCCAGTCAAATGATTGTCCCGTAAGTTTGTAAAAAGTTAAAGAATGGAGTTAGTTAAACACTGAAATGACAGGACTGAGAGTTTTGCATTCAATTAGAAATAAAACAGGAAGTGTGAAGTAAATTCTATAACATTCTGCTGAAGGTCTGATAAATCTGTCTTTGTATCGGTTCAGTCCAAGGGGGGGATACGCCCCTTTTCACCCAATTTCAGTTTGTGCTAGTGGCAGGCCGTGGTATTGCAGCCCCAAAGCCCAAAAAGCACTTTTTGTCATAGACACTCATGTAAAAGGAGGAGCCTGTAAAATGGTCCACAGGGCATCTATAGTTTCAGACTAGGGCTAATATATTTCTTAAAAAATACTATTTTTAGGACATATACTTTTTTTTTTCCAAAATATTTTTTTTAAAGTTTTCCAATCGTGTGACGTCACCAGGCCTGTGGACGTGCTCGTGCGCGTGCGCCATGACTCATGAACGAACACAGGTTTTCTCCGTGTGGTCTCTGCGGGTCTGAGAGCCAAACCATTGATTCAAACAAATAATGAACGGGAATCTACGGGACTGTACTAAGATAAACGCTAAGAAGCACCTCAAGTAAATGTTTTTCTTTACTCAGTACTAAAATGTATTGCGAACCTACACATGGCGGGCGTGTGTTTTAATGTTAAAAATTAGGCTTATAGCTAACATGAACAACAACAACAATAAACTAATGAAGACGTGATAGTTTCCTGATTAGGCTGCACGCTTTTGAAAATAGCTTAAATGTTTGACGGAAAGCAACGTAATGAAAAGGACAAAATAAATCGGTTTTAAGCGTAAGGTGACCTCTTTATGATGGACAGTTCGTGAATCATAACCTTTAGTAAAGTTTGATCAGAAACAGAAACGGCACAATATACATGGCTGACAACAGAATCATTGTTCATGTTGACAAACGCACTTGTGACTCAATTTTTCACTTCTTAACTTATGAACATGGCTACTTACATTAACTTATAGAACACTTTTGTAGTGCTCCTTCTTTGTATTCAGCCAAACAATTCTAGTAGTGAGTTTATATTAGCAAACAAAGTGAAGTAAAAACTCGATTTCTATCATTTTTATCACAATAACCAGGCTGCCAGCACTTACGGAACTTCTCGGAAAAGTGGCCGAGCGTGAGTACAGTACGTGCGTTCGAAGGGCCGCTGTAAGCTCCGGTTGTACAAGATCGGAGAAACTTCGCTTTTTTGGCCCCTCACTGACAAACTGACCCCCCAGGTCATCTTAACATAGTAGCTTATTCGCCTGAAATGGCCTTAAACATTCATTTTGTATTTAAAGAACGATGATATTAAGAGATTTGATACGGCTTAATGGCGTCGGCTCGGCTCTGAGGGGCTTCCTCGACAGCTGTGCGCGTTCACGCTCTTGAGCCTAGATACAGATGACGCGTCATACGGGTACCATGGGCCTTAATGGCGGACGAAACAGGAGTCATGCACTATTGAGCACAACTATTGAAAGAGATAGGAGCTGAGACATCATGCCTCTTCCATTTAATTTACTTCAATGGTTCAGTCCCATTAACTGTGAAGTCACTGCTCTCGTTGATCCTTCAGTGACGACGACGATGACAATGAATTACATCATTCATTGTACATAAAAAAATAAAGTACACTAATCAATACCATAACAAGGATGGAAATGGAAACTGGGAAGTAGCAAGATCACGGATAATATGTATATTCATTTTCTTTTGACTTTCGGGAATGTTAACTGTGTTTGGCATTGATAACCATCTGTAACTAAGTAATGATCGCCTTTTGTCACTTGTTTTGTACCAGACGTCGTACATGAAATGAGAGCGTTGTTGTAGTTGTGCTTCGCTTCTGTTACTTTTAATTTTTGTTAATTATATGAACATCTCAAACAGTGCTTTGTAAGTGTGGTCTGTGTTAAAACAGCCGCTTTGAAGTGTAACAGGTTCTCTTTTGCTAATAAGGCAAATCAAAATCTAAATATGATGAGCTAAATGTATCATTGATAATGTGTACGGGGACGTTGTGTGTTTGTGTGCATGCTGTGTTCCTATGCTCTTGTACTTTGTTCCTTGTAATATGTTCCTTTGTACTATTGTGATATGTTATTTTTTATTGTAATGATTTCGGGGGTGAGCGCCAGGGGCGTAGCACCAAATTCTGGGCCCCGGGTACAAACTATCTTGGTGGACCCTGGTTGACCCTTGGAGTTTGACATGAAATTTCATCTTATTTGGCTTCAGTTACAGAAATTGAATAACCTTTAATCCCGGTAGTGATATAGATATTTAAATTGATGGTGGAATATTCTACTTTCATTGGGCCAATTGAAATTGCTAGCTTTAGATAGAACATAATGATAATTAGCATACCACATTAAACAGGAGGGCTGCACCAGGATATTTAGGATATTTGTACTGGGAATAACACATTTGTGACTTTTAAATGCTATTTTACAAACAATAATTATACTACATGGTGTCTCTTTGGCCCACAGGCATGAACAAAAAACTCAAGGGCCTGTTCCCTGGCCTCATTTAGTCTCTCACCATTTGAAGCCTACGTCTAAGTGTATTGTCAGTAAATTCTTGTTCTAAAAAAGTTACGCTGGATAAGCTAAATGGCACGAGCCCTCCACCTTTTCACTAGAACCACGTTGTCTCGTCTCCAAAGCTGCGCGTTTATGATGCGAGTCTCCAAATGCGCGCGGCTAATTAGCATATTTAATTCGGCGAAAATAGCGTGAGCGACCTGTGGCTTTGGTCACTCTATTGGCCTGATGGCAGTCAGTTACAATAAATATAAGGAAAGAGACACTTTAGAGGTTAAAACGAGGAAAGATGGAGCTCTGTATCTGGCTCTGAGTTGAAGCGCGCGGTCCTGAACACCGGTGTGTGGGCTGAACCATTTGGCACCTTTTAAAGGGGTGTCAGGGCCCTGAGATATCATCCATCATTATTGTTTGTGCAAAATTCTGTCCAGCAACCACTGTATTTCTGCCTGGTTATGTTCAATTCTTATAGCATCAATTATGAGGAAATTTAGAAAGTACAATACAGAACGCTTTTTGCAGCACTTTTGAGGGCCCCTACCCTGCTCTGGGCCCTGGGTACTCAGTACCCTTTACCCCCCCAGTCCGACGCCCATGGTGGGCGCTCATAAGCTTTTGCTTCGGCCCACTCCTTTTGAGCGGAACTTCAACTGCTTATTTGTTTGTTTGTTTATTAAACAAATAAGCAGTAAAAACACACTATTCAAAATAACAAGTATCAGCGTTGCCTGAGTGCTGCCAATGCTCAGTGGGACCCAGACAATGCTACAATATCTTTGCCGTGGGTTATCAAAATAAAACATTTAGGAGAAGACAAACATTTACAGTTCTAAAGTTTTGGTAGCTGTAGCCCCAAACACAAGGATGAAAAACGGGAAGTTGTTATGAAGGTGCACCTATGTTCACATCAGATGACTCCATATTTGCCTGGTGGGAGGCTCCGGAGCGGGACCACATGCTACTGGACCCAGTTAAAGAGAAAGACGCAGGTAAAGCACCGCCTCCATTCAAACAACCAACATGTGAGTATGGAAGTGGATATGGTGAGTGCTTCAATGGCATCACAGTACAAGAAGATATATAGTTATATAGTTGCTATTCCATAGAACGTCCAGTAGATGACAGTGTGAGATTACTGAACCAACTGGTCAAGGCACTGGCAGATCGGTGAATAAATAAACAAAGGCTGCATGCTTCAACTTTTACCTTAAAGTCATTGTTTGATTTGTATCCTGTCAGTAGTTACAGGAACATTTTGGATGTTGTCATGTATTTATTGTCGGCCTATTCAATGTTGAGGTGTATGGAGGACTGTGGCTGCCAAAACAATAAATAAATATATAAATACATATATAAATAAATAAATAAGATAAAGATCAAATTTGCCAAGAAATGCATGCATTTATTGTAATAAGTGCATTTATTTATTTATATTTATTTTAGTATTTATTTATTTCTGCATGTATTTATTTATTTCTGCATGTATTTATTTATTTTAGTTTTTATTTCTGTATTTATTTTAGTATTATTTATTCATGCATTTTTTATTTATTTTTTATTTATTTATTTCTGTACTTATATTTTGTATTTCTGTAATTTTAGTGGACACCTGCTGAAAAACACTTTGAGTGTCTAATGTAGGCGGAAAACCGCTAGACTAAATCAGAGTTCATTTTTGGCCATTTCTATGCTGGAGGCGAGATTCAAACCCCTGACCTTCAGATCATGAGACTACCAGCTCTACCAACTGTGCCACTGACACCTTTCTACTGACGCCTTTCTGCGAGGAAGGCTGGGAAGAGAGCCTTCTTCGTCGGGGCCAAAGCTATTATCGACGGGAGAGTTGTGACACGGTAACCGATATGATTTCTATGGGATGAGAATCTAAGTGAATATGTTGTTTGGTAATGGACCATCTTACTCTCCCTTCTGAAACTAAAAGGGATTAAGGACACACACACAAAAAGTATAAAGTTAAATCTATTGAGAATAAAAATAAATAGATTAATAATAATAACAATATGTCGCCTTATTGGTTCTGCACTCTTTTCAGTTGATTTAAAAAAATAAAGTATACTAAAGGAGATAAAAATGAATAATCTTTGTATGAACCACAACTGTTATAAGGGTTTACCTTCATAAGTAATTACAGGCTGGCTACAAGTGAATTAAATTCCGATCAGCACCTACCTCAGTTTTTACTCTACTCGAGACATTCATTTCGTTTCTGCGTTTTCCCCCGATTGTTTATTCCTTTGTATTTTTAGCTGTTTTTGTTTTAAGATATGACTAGGGACTACATCTTTAGTTCCTTAAAAATGACTTCATTAAATGTAAGAGGCATACGTGACAGCATCAAAAGAAAGGCAATCTTTTTGTTTTGTAGACAGCAAAACTCTGGTATTTTTTCAAGAAACTCATTCTATTGGTAACGATGTAAAAATATGGAAATCACAATGGGGTGACCAGTGTTTTTTCAACCATGCATCCTCACAGTCAGCAGGGGTCGCCATTCTCTTAAACACATTTAATGGTGACATAATAGAATCCTTTACCTCTGATGATGGAAGATGGATAATATTAATTGTAAAACTTGATAACACTTTCTTTTGTCTGTGTAATGTGTATAATTATAACAATCTCCAAAACCTTGTTTACTCAAATATGCTCCAAATGGAAGGAAATTCAAATAACATATAAAGATCCCTTTCTCATCGTGGGCGGGGACGACAATGATGCCCCCGATGATTCTATGGATAGAATAACACCGAGACCATTTCAAAATTCCAAATTCAAAAGTGCAACATATGTCTCTGACGAGCTCTCCGTGATGGATGCATGGCGCTTTCTGAACCCACATATAAAGGAGTACACCTGGAGCAATGGTAATAGATCCCTTCAGTCCAGAATTGATCTGTGGTTTACGTCACCCCAATGCCTTCAGTTCATATGTGATATTCAACATAAGTATGTCCCGTTAACAGACCATAAAATAATAACCATTTCTTTAAAAGGGACAGACCAGATAATAATAAAAAAATGTGCGGGTTTGGAAATTTAACAACTCCTTGCTTAATGATACAGTATTTTGTGATATTGTAACAAAGTTAATTACGGATACCTTCGATGGCAATGCTATTCACCAAATACACAAATGGGAATATCTTAAATTTCAAATTAGAAGCGTAGCAATTAAACGAAGTAAGGAAATTAAGAAACAGAAGTTGCAAAAAGAAACGATCTAAATTAACTATTAACAAAAGATACTCTCGCAGAAAAGGACGAATTTAATATAAAACGTATACAAGAGGAAATAAATAACTTGTATATTCAACTTGCTAAAGGTGCATATGTTAGATCAAGGACTAAGTGGCTCGAGGAAGGGGAAAGGAACTTGAGCTTTTTTTTTTCTTTGGAAAAACGCAATTATAAAAGAAATAATGTCTCTGCTTTGAAAATAAATGATCAGCTTATTTCAAATGTTAAAGATATTTCCAAATACGTGTATACGTTTTACAGTAACATAAATAAATCCGGAAATGAGACAACTAAATGAACAATTCATACCACTAGTTCAAAACAACGTACCGAAAATCGTTTGGAACTTGATAGAAAACCCTCTCTTTGAAGTTTTTTACGGTTGTATCGAACACGAAGAAATGTCAACTAGCATGAAACAGGGCACGATTTGCCTCATCCCAAAACCAGGCAAAGATTCGATGTATATCCAAAATTGAATATGGATTAAAAAATATTAGCTCACATATTTGCAAATAGACTGAAGAAAGGATTAAATGAAATTATTAATGAAACGTAAACGGGTTTTATGGCCAAGAGACACATAGGTTCCAATGTAGGGCTGATCCTAGACCTTATTGACGACTCTGAATACATTTACTCAGACTCTCTTATGGTTTTACTTGATTTTTACAAAGCTTTTGAAACGGTTGAATATTACTTTCTTTTTAAAGCCCTGGAATGTTTTGATTTCGGCCCCAACTTTATTTCAGCTATTAATATGTTTTATAAAAATATTGACAGTTGCGTTATGCTGTATCCACACACAACCCCAAGGTTCCCTGTCCTTCGATCAGTTAGACAAGGGTGTCCCCTAGCGCCATTTCTCTTCTTGCTGTCTGTTGAATTATTGTCTCTATATATCCGGAGTAGTTCTGTCATTGAAGGTATCCGAATTTTTTATCGTGAAATAAGAATGACACAATTAGCTGACGATACAGTTTTATTCTTGAAAGATAGGGAGCATGTGAACTCTGCTATATCACTGGTTAGCCACTTTTCAGAAGCCTCTGGTTTAACTTTAAATACAACTAAATGTGAAATATTATGTTTATATAAAACTGTAGACCAGTCAATCTGTAATATATCTGTGAAAAATCCTGTTAAATACCTGGGCGTTCACATATGTACAGACTTTGAGGAAAGGCAACAACAAAACTTTAAACCTAAGCTGAAGAAAACTCAACAAATTCTGAACATGTGGTTACAAAGAGACATATCAATATACGGTCGAGTCTTGTTGACAAAAGCAGAGGGCATCTCCAGACTGGTATACCCAGCTCTCTCTCTATGTGTGGGAGACTCTACACTCAAATAAACAAACTATTTTTCAACTTTATTTAGAAAAATAAACGCCATTATTTTTTAAAAGGACCTTGCTCATCGGTCCTAAGGACGCAGGATGAATCGAAATGTTGGACTTCAGTGACTTAAATCAAACATTTAAAGTGAAATGGCTACAAGAATGCATCAAAAGACCCTCATCCATGTGGTATTTCATCCCAATTAGTATATATAGTAAAGTGGGTGAGCTACAGTTTTTATTGAAGTGCAATTACAGTGTTCCAAAACTTCCATTGAAATGATCAAACTTTTATAAACAAGCTTTAGACTCGTGGAAATTATGCTACAAACATAATGTTTCCCCACATAAGTGTACCTTGTGGAATAATCAATGTATTCTAAACAGCAACCGATCTTTATTTTTTCAGACCTGGATGAACAGGAACATAATCTATGTGAAAGATTTGGTGGACAACGACGGTGAAATGATAAAGTATGAGGTTTTCATAAATAAACATAAATTTCCTATAACCTACAAAGAATATCACTCAGTCACTTGGAGTTTCCCAAATGGGCTCCGCTTTTTGGTGAAAGATCATTTAGGAGCACAAGTTCCAAGCGAAGACAAACTTTTAAGAAATGGTATAGAAATGTAACAACAAACATATCAGAAAGTCTTTTTCAGAATTCCAAGATTATACAACCTAAATGTAAATATTTTTGGAACTCTATATTTGACAAAATATATTGATTCAAATTGCAGCTTTTGTCAGACACTCACCGAAAATGTCACCCACCTCTTTTTTTCCTGTTCATCAAGCTCCAAGTGTTGGAAAGACACAGAAACTTACTTATCCCAAAAACTGGCAATTATAATCTGCTCTAAGTTGGAGAACATCATAACTTACTTTACGCACCAAAATAAAAAAATAGAAACAATAGTTAACCTATTTATCTTATTGGGGAAATATCATATACACAAGGCTAAATGTACACAGTCCAAACCCATATTCAAAGTACTCCTAATTGAGGTTAAAAATCACATGGACGTTACTAAATACATAACAAACAAAAAAGCAATAAATCTAAATAACATCTATGAAGAACTGATATCCTAAATATGCTGTTTCTTTTAGTTTTAGTTTTGTTTTTTCTTGTTTTTGGTTTGGCCTTTTGTCTGCTTTTAGTCTTTATTGAGTTCGGGAAAATTCATTGTTACCATTTAGATCCGCCATGTCTGTAGCTGGTGACATGCATTCTCCATAGACTTATACTAGCTAAATACAGTGTATAAAATGGAGAGAGGAAGAAAAAAATACAAAATAAAAATTGCTGTCAAAGTGTTTTGATGTGAAAATGGTTTGCCTGCTGCTGATTCCATGGAGCTTAACGATGTGATACCAACTCTAAACTATAACATCTGTATTGTATGATGCCTCAAGCAATGTAAGGAAACACTGAAATGATTGTGAATGTGTACGAATGTAAATAATGTACATATGTAAATATATGCATAATGGTAAATAATAATAATAATAATAATAATAATAATAAAATAAAAAATAAAATAAAAGAGGATTTACTGGGTAGTGCGAGTGCTGCCCCCTAGTGGTATTGACCTGGACATGCGGCGCACAGAGGAGAGATGTGGAGAGGAGGGGACTGCCCAAACCACACCCACACTGACACCGGCAATGCCTTTAAAGTGCCTGTGAGTTTGGTTAGTTAACCGGTCAAGTGTGTGAAATGTGCTTTGTTGATTTGATGTTTTCTGATCTTTTGCCTCATCAAAACAATACCCACACAGCCTGCTATCATGTGTATCTATATATATATTTATATTCTGAAAGCTGTGCGGCTTGAAACACGCTTTACTTCAAGTGCATATGACAGGTTTTAATGCTTTTGAAAATATGACTTCTATAGATGGATAACAGCTGTTGAAAACAATGTTTTCTTTATTTGAATTGTTAAGCTGCTTACAGGAAGTGACATAGATAGAGGTAAAGTCTCATTTCCCATTGACCTGGGTTCTTTCCGAAACCGCTGCCTCCTCCCTCACCCTACCAACCAACACTCAGTTTGCTCGTGCCCGCGGAGTGGAGTTCTGTCCGAAATGGAGCCCTCCGTGAGGGGAAATGGGTGATCAGCTCCTTCACAGCCAGGTCAGCATTGATGCAGACTCATGGAAGTAAATATATGGAAGAGGCATGCTGTCCCAGCTCCTGTCCCATGGTACCCGTATGACGCGTCACCTGTATCTAGGCTCAAGGGGGTGAAAGCAGCGGGAGCGCGCACGGCTGCCGATGGCCTCAGAGCGGAGCGGCCGCCATTACGCTGTAAGTCAAATCTCTTAATATCATCGTTCTTTAAATACAAAATGAATGTTTAAATCCATTTCAGGCGATGAAGCTACTATGTTAAGATGACTTGGGGGGTCAGTTTGTCAGTGCGGGGCTTAATAAGCTCAATAGCCCCGCTCTTGTACAACAACCGTAGCAGCGGCCCTTCGAACGTACGTGGCCGCGCTAATGTACTCTCGCTCGGCCACTTTTCTGAGAAGTTTCGTAAGTGCTGGCCGTCTTCATATTGCAATAGAAATGATAAAAATCGAGTTTTTACATCACTGTATTTGCTAGTATAACATATCTTTTAAGTATAACCTGGCCATTCAAGGTGAGCTCATCCCCTCCATCAAAGACAATCCCATCAAGTATTTGGGCAAGTGGTATGATGAATCGCTCAAGGACCACAACAATGTCCGCACAACTGAGAAGCAAGTGGAGGTCTGGCTGAAGAAAATTGATAAGGCAGGCCTCCCAGGGAAGTTCAAAGCTTGGCTATATCAACATGGCCTGCTTCCCAGATTGATGTGGCTGATGACTGTTTATGCCATCCCACTTTCAGTGGTGGAAGGAGTGGAGCGCAAGATTAACTCGCACCTCAGGAAGTGGCTAGGAATTCCACCTAGTTTTACATCAGTCGGCCTGTACATTAGATCTGGACAACTACAACTGCCCCTCTCTTCTCTGGTTGAGGAATTTCAAGTAGCCAAATGCAGGGTGGCCCTGACCTTCAGAGACTCTAAAGACAGCAAAGTCAGAGAGGCTGGAATAACAACAAGGTCTGGGCGGAAGTGGGAGGCCTCTGCATCTCTGGCTCGGGCTGAAGAGAACCTGAAGCTCAAGGACATAATTGGAGCGCCTTGCATAGGGCGGCAAGGTTTGGGAATGACCCACTTCCAAACATGGAGGAAGGCCAATGTGGCAGAAAGAAGATCTATGCTTCAGGCAGAAATAAGCGCCCAAGAGGAGGAGCGAAGGAAAGCTAGGGCAGTCGAGCTAGGATGCCAGGGAGCCTGGACGAAATGGGATCTTCCCAAGAGGAAAGTGACCTGGAGTGACCTCTGGAGGCTTGAGCCCTTTCGGATTTCCTTCCTGCTAAGGGCCGTCTATGATACCCTTCCTTCTCCAGCAAACCTCCACAGATGGGGGTTGAGGGATGATCCGATGTGTAAACTCTGTGGGCAAAGAGGAACCATGGCACACATCTTGACAGGATGCAAGACAGCACTCGCCCAGGGCAGATACAGATGGCGCCATGACAAAGTACTGACTGTGCTTGCTGACATTTTAGAGCGGGCAAGAACCAGGAAGTGTCATCACAAAATCAAGCAGCCTACCTGCATAGCATTTGTCAAGGAGGGAGCAAAGCTACCGAGGGCCAGTAAACCTAGGGCAAGTCTGCTGGAGACCGCCCATCCGTGGGAACTCAGGGTTGACCTGAAGAGAAGGCTTCAGTTTCCTGATGTTGTCCACACATCCCTCAGGCCAGATGCAGTATTGTTCTCTGCTGCAGGAAAGAAGATCATCCTGGTGGAACTTACTGTGCCATGGGAGGAGGGGTGTGAGGAGGCATTTGAAAGGAAGTCACAGCGCTACAGTGACTTGGTGCAGGACTGCAGAGACAAAGGCTGGGAGACGCGGTTGTACCCTGTCGAAGTTGGGTGCAGAGGGTTCCCTGCCCAATCCGTATGGAATGTGCTAACTGCCGTGGGAGTGAGGGGTTCAGAGAGGAAAAAGGCGGTGCGAAGACTGGGGGAGGAGGCAGAGAGAGCCTCCTGTTGGATTTGGAGTAGGAGGGAGGAGATGAGCTGGCAGTCAGGGGGGAGTGAGTAGTGGCTGGCCACCACTGCTGACCCGCCAACAGGAGAGTGTTGTGGTTCAGGGTCGAAACACTCAATGATTGTTGGAAACCATCTGATGACACAACCCCCTGGCTAACAGCTCCAGTCATTACCAGATGACTGAAGGAGAAGCATCTTCGGATGTATGCTATCACATCACCACTAGAATTGTTTGGCTGAAATGCAAATAAGGAGCGCTACAAAAGTGTTCTATATTGCATTATCATTAGTATAATTTGAAGTATTGTTTTTATACAGCATGTATCTGTACTGGATCCAGGGCAGGTGCAGAAATCATGCTTATTTTGTTATGTTTCAATATAGGATTTATTGGTAGTGTAGCTACGTTATCTGAAAAGTATAAACATCACCACTAAAGTAACTTAAATGATTGACCTTTTTTTTTTTTTTTTTTATTTACAGAGAAGTTTGTGGTGGATGACAGCGTTTCCTAAGACAGGACTGAGCCCCCACGAGGCAGACCTGCACAGGGTTAGTTCAGGGATGGTCCTTCATACACATCCAAGGTAAGTTGTTGTAAATTATCTCCACTTTAAGCTCATGCCAAAGAGTCAGGTATATTCGAAAACAAATTTTCCCTCGGGGACAATAAACAAAACTAACTAAATTCTTCTGATATGTGCATGTCCTTTGTGTCTCTGCAGGACGACGGACCACAACCATCAGTTTCTGCACAGGAGGAGCTGCCCAGCCACATGCTCCACCTCACTCTGAAGGAGTTTTCTTGTCGTCTGTGCAGCTCACTCTGGGTGTAAAAGGCTCTACAGCTCTGGGACTAGAGCTCACTCTGGGTGTAAAAGGCTCTACAGCTCTGGGACTAGAGCTCACTCTGGGTGTAAAAGGGTCTACAGCTCTGGGACTAGAGCTCACTCTGGGTGTAAAGGGCTCTACAGCTCTGGGACTAGAGCTCACTCTGTTTGTAAAAGGCTTTACAGCTCTGGGACTAGTGCTTACTCTGGGTGTAAAGGCTCTACAGCTCTGGGACTAGAGCTCACTCTGGGTGTAAAGGCTCTACAGCTCTGGGACTAGAGCTCACTCTGGGTGTAAAAGGGTCTACAGCTCTGGGACTAGAGCTCACTCTGGGTGTAAAAGGCTCTACAGCTCTGGGACTAGAGCTCACTCTGGGTGTAAAAGGGTCTACAGCTCTGGGACTAGAGCTCCCTCTGGGTGTAAAGGGCTCTACAGCTCTGGGACTAGAGCTCACTCTGGGTGTAAAAGGGTCTACAGCTCTGGGACTAGAGCTCCCTCTGGGTGTAAAGGGCTCTATAGCTCTGGGACTAGAGCTCACTCTGGGTGTAAAGGGCTCTACAGCTCTGGGACTAGAGCTCCCTCTGGGTGTAAAGGGCTCTACAGCTCTGGGACTAGAGCTCCCTCTGTTTGTAAAAGGCTCTACAGCTCTGGGACTAGTGCTTACTCTGGGTGTAAAAGGCTCTACAGCTCTGGGACTAGAGCTCCCTCTGGGTGTAAAGGGCTCTACAGCTCTGGGACTAGAGCTCCCTCTGGGTGTAAATGGCTCTACAGCTCTGGGACTAGAGCTCCCTCTGTTTGTAAAAGGCTCTACAGCTCTGGGACTAGTGCTTACTCTGGGTGTAAAAGGCTCTACAGCTCTGGGACTAGAGCTCACTCTGGGTGTAAAAGGCTCTACAGCTCTGGGACTAGAGCTCACTCTGGGTGTAAAAGGGTCTACAGCTCTGGGACTAGAGCTCACTCTGGGTGTAAAAGGCTCTACAGCTCTGGGACTAGAGCTCACTCTGGGTGTAAAAGGGTCTACAGCTCTGGGACTAGAGCTCCCTCTGGGTGTAAAGGGCTCTACAGCTCTGGGACTAGAGCTCACTCTGGGTGTAAAAGACTCTACAGCTCTGGGACTAGAGCTCCCTCTGGGTGTAAAAGGCTCTACAGCTCTGGGACTAGAGCTCACTCTGGGTGTAAAAGGGTCTACAGCTCTGGGACTAGAGCTCACTCTGGGTGTAAAAGGCTCTACAGCTCTGGGACTAGAGCTCACTCTGGGTGTAAAAGGCTCTACAGCTCTGGGACTAGAGCTCCCTCTGGGTGTAAAAGGCTCTACAGCTCTGGGACTAGAGCTCCCTCTGGGTGTAAAAGGCTCTACAGCTCTGGGACTAGAGCTCACTCTGGGTGTAAAAGGCTCTACAGCTCTGGGACTAGAGCTCACTCTGGGTGTAAAAGGCTCTACAGCTCTGGGACTCGTGTCTCAGGCTCGTGGTGGTTCCATCTGACGCACTTCAGACAGGCCTTGGGTCATTACAAAATTTGCTCATTGATTTTAAATTGCACAAAGTAAACGGTTCTGTACAATTTTAAAAGGTATTGGAATTAAAGGTATCATTCTTTTTTATTTTTGGTACGGTCAGTGAATTTATCTTATCTTTTCTTATTTGAGGTAATGTTAAATGACCGTTACTCTGCATTTACACTAATCTATTTTAATGTACCAAATAAAAAAGCAAATGTATGTAAGTAGCTATTGTTCATAAGTAAATAAAAGTGTATCACAACATTTATACACAATTGAGTTACAAGTGCGTTTTCAACATGAACAATTGAAAACGTCAGCTTTGTTTATATATTTTTCTGTTTCTGATCCAACTTAACAAAAGGTTATGAAGAGGATCACCTTGCGAAAATGAATAAAAAAACGATTTATTTTGTACTTTTTATTTTTGCTTTCCACTACTGGACAGCGTCACATTATCGAACCCAAAAGCTATTTTCAAAGCCGTGCAGCCTAATCAGAAAAACGATCACGTCTTCATTAGTTTAATTGTTGTTGTTGTTCATGTTAGCTAATAGGCCTACTTTTTAACATTTAGACACGCTTGCCATGTGTAGGTTCGCAATACATTTTAGTACTGAGTAAAGAAACGTACTATAGGTGTCTGTTAGCGTTTATCCTAGTCCAGTCCCGTTCATTACCGTATTATGAGTCTTCATGAGGATGTGAGACAGGCCTCAACTCTGACAAAGTTCAAATCCAGGCTGAAAACAGCTCTTTTTACCCGAGCATATGAAAACTGAAAGTATTTTATCTGCACTCTTGCCTTTTACTGTAATTGATTAACTTTATGTTGATGTTTTAATGATTGCTTTGATCTGTTTTCTTGTAATTGTATGCAACTGTGAAAGCACTTTGAATTGCCTTGTGTATGAATTGTGCTCTACAAATAAACTTGCCTTGCCTATTATTGTCTGTTTGGCTCTCAGACCGAACAGGGAAGACCTCTGCTCGTTCATGAGTCTTCATGCACACGCTCGCGCACGTCCACAGCACTGGTGACGTCACGTCATTGGAAAACAAAAGTCCATGTCCTAAAAATAGTAATTTTAAATAAATATATTTGCCTTAGTCTGAAACTCCAGATGCCCCGTGGACCATTTTACAGGCTGCTTCTTTTACATTATTGTCTATGGCAAAAAAGGCTTTTGAGCCGTAGGGTGCAATATCACGGCCTGCCACTAGCACAACTCCTTTCAGAGGAAAGGGGGCGGACCCCCCCACTGTGCAGACTTCACAGGTGTGTGTTACACAGAAGAGTAGTCCCACGAGCAACACGCACCAAACAACCTCAGTTCCGCGTTTACTTAGAAGCACCTAAGTGTTAATTTGAACAACTTTATCGTCAAAGAGACATTAATAAAAAAGAAAGAGACAGTGAGACCTAAGATGATTTTATTGTGAGAGGGAAAGTTCTCACTTGTGAGTTTGAAGAAGCTAAAACATATAATGTAAATATGACACCTACCCTGATGAAGAATCAGTCGAGTTGAAACGCGTCGGCACACGCTTTTTAAATAAACACCTTCTTTTTGCAATTCAGAGTGCCTCGGCTCATCCTTTTTCCTTTTGTAAATACGACATATTTAAATCTAAATTATTTTGTAAATTCTAAGGGAACTTTTTTTTTCATTTAAAAGTATGTTCAGTCGAACTTGTGATTTTTGAAACATTATGGGCTGTGCAGTCCGTGAGTGCCTCTGAAAGTCACAGCTCAAAGTTCTCTGATGAATAAACTAGGGATGGTATATTTGTCAATTTAAAAAAAAAAAAATTATTTTCATTATTTACTGTGCCGTGATGTAGCGCACTTGAATGCAGCAGCAGTGTAGACGGGCTGCACTGACCTGACTGGGGCAACAGTTTATTCAAATTATCTGAAATAAACAGTGGCTCCTAAAAATAAAGAAACTCCAGCATAAATGCACACGTCTCCAAAAGGAAGACGTGTTTTTACTAAGTTTAAACAAAGTGGAGCGGACACTTGAACACCACAGAGATACAGAGCCACAAGTTGCTGCTGTTACAAACTGGACTAAAACTGCCCCCATGGACATTGTTTTGAGTCAGGATTAACATGAATCTTTTTCTGA
Source organism: Proterorhinus semilunaris (assembly GCA_021464625.1). NCBI lineage: Eukaryota > Metazoa > Chordata > Actinopteri > Gobiiformes > Gobiidae > Proterorhinus > Proterorhinus semilunaris. The sequence continues at coordinate 28,768,138 of CM038347.1, read as the reverse complement.
TGGATTTTAGCAACATCTGAGTGGTGAGTGTTGCAAAGGTTTCTCCGTCCTGACGCCAGATTTATAACTTTGTTTGTTAGCAATAGCCTAGCTTCTCGGAGGCTAAAGGCTACAACACGTAAACATTACCTTTCTGTCATCATGAAGGTTTACTACAGTGATGATAATGACTGTATTCATGTTTACTGTGCCCACTTTTGTCATGACCCCTGAAAACGAGGCAAATATCGGATATCGGCAGAAAATTTCACATCGGACCATCCCTAGAGGGAACCTCTGAAGGTGCCCTCACTGAGGCCTGAGTGGAAGGGTGTAGGGGAAGGGAGGAGTGAACGGTTTCGGAAAGTCCCATGATGTGGTTGCATGGCAACAATTTAAAATTGTTTACCTCCAGAGGCGGGTAGTACTCAGTTACATTTTAATTACAAAGTAATTTTAACTTTTTCTTGAGTAAAAGTATCTGTTTCTTACTTAAAAGCAACAATAATTGTTGCTTTTTCCACTGTGAGTAAATATTTAAGCGGCAAATGCTTAATTTTGATCGAGAAAGTAGCTGTAGATCGTCTCATGAACCTTATTCTTTAGATTTATTTAGTTTTTCTGAATTTTCATGCCATTTTCTTGATTCCTTCTTGATTTTATGTTTTGTTTCACCTAATTTATGGCGTCAGTACTCACAGTACTCAAGTAACATTTTCTCCAAGTACTTTTCTACTTTTACTTGAGTAATTGTTTGGTTCATTACTTTTTACTTGTACTTGAGTGAAATAATTTAAAAGTAATGTTACTCTTACCTAAGTATTGTGGCTTTTACTAATACTTCTACTGCAGCTGAGCCCAGAATCTGTCCCCACACATTCTTCTATTGAGCTGAACCCTGACTCAGGACAACATTACTGAGCCTTATTTTCACTGCAATATCAGTCGAGCTCTGGCCAGGTTAGTTTCATGTTTCATAACATCATTTCCATCTAAATTTGTAAAACAGAAAGAGGAAAAATTTGCTAATAAAATATCATAGCAGTCACAGTCACTATGAGGTTCTATTGACCAATGTGTGAATATTGCATGACTTTTTGCATGCGGGAGAAGGTATTATGCAAATATTTTGGACACATTGACTTTCTGTGGAAGTGTTTTCCATTGTGACCTTTTCCTCAGCTGTGTTTAAACTCCAGTAGGAAACAAGAGAAAGGTTTTCAGCAGTTAGGAAATGACATCATTTTATATATTTTTCAATTAACGCACTAATGGCTCTTTAATTAATTCTCTTTGAAATCAAACATGTTTAGCGTGTTAGGGTTTGTGTTTTCCCTCTGTGCAGAGCTGGTGGGTGACAGGGGCGTGGCTGGCACCTGCAGCAATGAGGCCCATCTGGACTTGATGAGGAGCCAGTCTTCCAACACTCTGCTCAGTCCTCTCCACACTGCCAGATAATTCTGTCTCATCCGGTAGAAGCCTGACCTGTGTTTTGTCCTGCTATATTTTGAGATATACTTCCCTGTTTCCTCCTGTGCCCAAGGTTGCCTCTGCTGTGCTCTGTTTTTTTGTCTGCTCTGTCCTGGTTCTGCTGCCAGCCTGCCCCCGTCGCCTCAGCCTCTCCAGTTTTTTTTGTAATAAATGGTTAAACCTTTCCTGCTTCCGTCTCCGTTTTGGGGTCCTCCTCTGCAAATCTTAACATAGTGTTTGTTAATACTGTAGTATAGAGTCCATTATCTACTGTATCATGACAGTTTCTTCTCCACTGTGAGATCAATAAAGGCTAATCTTGTCTTATCTTATTAATGTATGGCCAACGGTAGCTTTGGGCCCATGTGAAACCTTCTTGGCTTAGACTGATTAGACCATGTACTTTGCTTCATTCATGCAGTTTTGAGTGATCCTCTTGCATTCTTATCTTTATTTCTGAGCTTTTTTGTGCAAGAGTTCATTCTAAAAATCCATAATCCATCTCCACCATTTTCTCCTGCGGGTGGCTCTGGGACTAGAGCTCACTCTGGGTGTAAAAGGCTCTACAGCTCTGGGACTAGTGTCTCAGGCTCGTGGTGGTTCCATCTGACGCACTTCAGACAGGCCTCGGGTCATTACAAGATTTGCTCAATGATTTTAAATTGCACAAAGTAAACGGTTCTGTACAATTTTAAAAGGTATTGGAATTAAAGGTATCATTCTTTTTTATTTTTGGTACGGTCAGTGAATTTATCTTATCTTTTCTTATTTGAGGTAATGTTAAATGACCGTTACTCTGCATTTACACTAATCTATTTTAATGTACCAAATAAAAAAGCAAATGTATGTAAGTAGCTATTGTTCATAAGTAAATAAAAGTGTATCACAACATTTATACACAATTGAGTTACAAGTGCGTTTTTCAACATGAACAATTGAAAACGTCAGCTTTGTTTATATATTGTGCTGTTTCTGTTTCTGTTTCTGATCCAACTTAACAAAAGGTTATGAAGAGGATCACCTTGCGAAAATAAATGCGCTTAAAAACGGTTTATTTTGTACTTTTTATTTTTGCTTTCCACTACTGGACAGCGTCACATTATCGAACCAAAAAGCTTTTTTCAAAGCCGTACAGCCTAATCAGAAAAACATACCGTATTATCATGAGTCTTCATGAGGATGTGAGACTGGCCTCAACTCTGACAATGTTCAAATCCAGGCTGAAAACAGCTCTTTTTACCCGAGCATATGGAAACTGAAAGTATTTTATCTGCACTCTTGCCTTTTACTGTAATTGATACATTTTTATGTTGATGTTTTAATGATTGCTTTGATCTGTTTTCTTGTAATTTTTTGCAACTGTGAACGCACTTTGAATTGCCTTGTGTATGAATTGTGCTCTACAAATAAACTTGCCTTGCCTATTATTGTCTGTTTGGCTCTTAGACCGCTTAGACCGAACGGGGAAGACCTCTGCTCGTTCATGAGTCTTCACGCACACGATCGCGCACGTCCACAGCACTGGTGACGTCAGGTCATTGGAAAACAAAAGTCCATGTCCTGAAAATAGTAATTTTAAATAAATATATTTGCCTTAGTCTGAAACTCCAGATGCCCCGTGGACCATTTTACAGGCTGCTCCTTTTACAATATTGTCTATGGCAAAAAAGGCTTTTGATCCGTAGGGTGCAATATCACGGCCTGCCACTAGCACAACTCCTTTCAGAGGAAAGGGGGCGGACCCCCCCACTGTGCAGACTTCACAGGTGTGTGTTACACAGAAGACTTGTCCCACGAGCAACACGCACCAAACAACCTCAGTTCCGCGTTTACTTAGAAGCACCTAAGTGTTCATTTGAACAACTTTATCGTCAAAGAGACATTTATTAATAAAAAATAAAGCGACAGTGAGACCTAAGATGATTTTATTGTGAGAGGGAAAGTTCTCACTTGTGAGTTTGAAGAAGCTAAAACATATAATGTAAATATGACACCTACCCTGATGAAGAATCAGTCGAGTTGAAACGCGTCGGCACACGCTTTTTAAATAAACACCTTTTTGCAATTCAGAGTGCCTCGGCTCATCCTTTTTCCTTTTGTAAATACGACATATTTAAATCTAAATTATTTTGTAAACTCTAAGGGAACTTTTTTTTTCATTTAAAAGTATGTTCAGTCGAACTTGTAATTTTTGAAACATTATGGGCTGTGCAGTGGGTGAGTGTGAGGGAGAGTGCCTCTGAAAGTCACAGCTCAAATTTCTCTGATGAGTAAACTCCAGCATAAATGCACACGTCTCCAAAAGGAAGTGTGTTTTTACTAAGTTTAAACAAAGTGGAGCGGACACTTGAACGCCATAGAGATACAGAGCCACAAGTTACTGCTGTTACAAACTGGACTAAAACTGCCTCCATGGACATTGTTTTGAGTCAGGATTAACATGAATCTTTTTCTGATGGATTTTAGCAACATCTGAGTGGTGAGTGTTGCAAAGGTTTCTCCGTCCTGACGCCAGATTTATAACTTTGTTTGTTAGCAATAGCCTAGCTTCTCGGAGGCTAAAGGCTACAACACGTAAACATTACCTTTCTGTCATCATGAAGGTTTACTACAGTGATGATAATGACTGTATTCATGTTTACTGTGCCCACTTTTGTCATGACCCCTGAAAACGAGGCAAATATCGGATATCGGCAGAAAATTTCACATCGGACCATCCCTAGAGGGAACCTCTGAAGGTGCCCTCACTGAGGCCTGAGTGGAAGGGTGTAGGGGAAGGGAGGAGTGAACGGTTTCGGAAAGTCCCATGATGTGGTTGCATGGCAACAATTTAAAATTGTTTACCTCCAGAGGCGGGTAGTACTCAGTTACATTTTAATTACAAAGTAATTTTAACTTTTTCTTGAGTAAAAGTATCTGTTTCTTACTTAAAAGCAACAATAATTGTTGCTTTTTCCACTGTGAGTAAATATTTAAGCGGCAAATGCTTAATTTTGATCGAGAAAGTAGCTGTAGATCGTCTCATGAACCTTATTCTTTAGATTTATTTAGTTTTTCTGAATTTTCATGCCATTTTCTTGATTCCTTCTTGATTTTATGTTTTGTTTCACCTAATTTATGGCGTCAGTACTCACAGTACTCAAGTAACATTTTCTCCAAGTACTTTTCTACTTTTACTTGAGTAATTGTTTGGTTCATTACTTTTTACTTGTACTTGAGTGAAATAATTTAAAAGTAATGTTACTCTTACCTAAGTATTGTGGCTTTTACTAATACTTCTACTGCAGCTGAGCCCAGAATCTGTCCCCACACATTCTTCTATTGAGCTGAACCCTGACTCAGGACAACATTACTGAGCCTTATTTTCACTGCAATATCAGTCGAGCTCTGGCCAGGTTAGTTTCATGTTTCATAACATCATTTCCATCTAAATTTGTAAAACAGAAAGAGGAAAAATTTGCTAATAAAATATCATAGCAGTCACAGTCACTATGAGGTTCTATTGACCAATGTGTGAATATTGCATGACTTTTTGCATGCGGGAGAAGGTATTATGCAAATATTTTGGACACATTGACTTTCTGTGGAAGTGTTTTCCATTGTGACCTTTTCCTCAGCTGTGTTTAAACTCCAGTAGGAAACAAGAGAAAGGTTTTCAGCAGTTAGGAAATGACATCATTTTATATATTTTTCAATTAACGCACTAATGGCTCTTTAATTAATTCTCTTTGAAATCAAACATGTTTAGCGTGTTAGGGTTTGTGTTTTCCCTCTGTGCAGAGCTGGTGGGTGACAGGGGCGTGGCTGGCACCTGCAGCAATGAGGCCCATCTGGACTTGATGAGGAGCCAGTCTTCCAACACTCTGCTCAGTCCTCTCCACACTGCCAGATAATTCTGTCTCATCCGGTAGAAGCCTGACCTGTGTTTTGTCCTGCTATATTTTGAGATATACTTCCCTGTTTCCTCCTGTGCTCACGGTTGCCTCTGCTGTGCTCTGGGTTTTTGTCTGCTCCGTCCTGGTTCTGCTGCCAGCCTGCCCCCGTCGCCTCAGCCTCTTCAGTTTAGTTTGTAATAAATGGTTTTCCTGCTTCCGTCTCCGCTTTGGGGTCCTCCTCTGCAAATCTTAACATAGTGTTTGTTAATACTGTAGTATAGAGTCCATTATCTACTGTATCATGACAGTTTCTTCTCCACTGTGAGATCAATAAAGGCTAATCTTGTCTTATCTTATTAATGTATGGCAAACGGTGGCTTTGGGCCCATGTGAAACCTTCTTGGCTTAGACTGATTAGACCATGTTTTTTCTTCATTCGTGCAGTTTTGAGAGATCCTCTTGCATTCTTATCTTTATTTCTGAGCTTTTTTGTGCAAGAGCTCATTCTAAAAATCCATAATCCATCTCCACCATTTCTCCTGCGAGTGGAGGACACTCTATTCCATATACGAGATCCCTAACAGTGTACACACAACCTCAAATGTCAAGGAGATGCCCAAAAGCAGATTACTGAGCCGCGTTTATGCTTGAGTCCAGTTCAAACCCTCTCTCCTCCTCCGTTGATCATAAATCATTGAGCTCAAATCCACTGAGTTGATGATTAACAAGAGCTTGTAAAGTTTTGCATCAGTCCCATAAGTACTACTTCATTGACGAGTTAAAAACCTGGCCTGAAGCTCAGCGGTACTGCAGGGATCACTACACTGACCTGGCCACTGTCAGCAGTCTGGAGGGACGGGGTCACAGGACTGGACCAGCCTGGATCGGTCTGTACGATGACCCTGAATCTGCCACTGGGACCACCAGCCCAGCCATCAGGGGGTCAGCTGCTCGTTTACGATACAAATCCAAACGAATACAAGCACAACAGAGGAGACATGAGGGGCATTTTGACAGGAGCGGACCTGAGCTTTTTGAGGGTGTTTCCACAGCCAAAAGTGAACTGCTCTGCTCCCAAAGGGGGGTCCAAACCGCTCCAGTCCCAGACCACTTCAGCCACGGGGTCTGGACTGGTTTGCCGGCCAGACCAGTTTGGGGGAAAGGGGTGGGGGGCATTACAGCACTCTGATTGGTCAGGCATTTGAGAGCCAGTAGTCGGCATATTCAAAGTATTCAGAAAGGCCTCCTCTGTGATTATCGAAGGCCTTCTCTGCATCTAACTTGAGGATTCCTATAGGTATGTTCTGCTTCTATATGCAGTACATTTAAAGTTCTTCTAACATTATCTACAACATACCTTTGTCCTATAAACCACACTAGGTCAGGCTTTACAAGTGATGCTGTTATTTTCTATTCATCTCTTGGCCAGTAATATGAGTTTGAATTTCCGTTTCTGAGATTTTTGTTTTGTTTTAAAGGTGAATCCTTTGAAAAATAAACTTGAGGCTTTATAGGGAGTTATTTCATCGCTCTCTTTATAACTGTACAGTTGTTCGTAATATGCAGCCAATTGATTTGCCATTTCCTCCTTATTTCTTAGAATTTTATCCATGTCTATTTGTTTATTTTAGCTTCTTCCAGAATTTTTAGTGTAGTTTTATGCTCTTTCTCATTCTGCTAAACCTCTTTCTCAACTTCTCTTTCTTGATTGATTTTTACAGAAAAGAAGCATAAGCTCTGATTTCTCCTCTCAAATATTTGTTTAGGCCTTCCTAGAGGATAACTGGATTTTTTTCCTCCGTGTCGTTTAACTCTATATATTCTTTTATTACTTCACTTACAATGATCTTCTATAAGTATTGAATTATTAAGTCTCCAAATGCATGACGTTTTCTTTTGCTCCATGTCAAGTGTCATTTGAACAGGGACATGATCTGATAGATTTATCGTTCCTACTTTAATATTTTCTACCTGGTTACATCTTTTGAAAACATAACAAAATATATATTTTTATAACAATATAATCTCTCTCATTTGTATTAAATGTTCATCACACATCTGATGGTCCCATCTCCTTAGAGAATCTTTTTGCGCTTTATGCTTGGTTTTGCTTAGTGAGTCCATTTTTCATCCATCAAGAGGTTGAAGTTTCCTCTTAACACAAGAAGGCCTTTGGTTTGTTCAACAATTAGAACGATGGTCTTTTTCAATCCCCTGTACCTTTTTCAGGCGGGTTTTATACATTAAGTAATGTTAGATGTTTTCCTTCTATGTGTCCATTAACTAATACAAATCTATGCCTTCCTTATCTATAATTGTTTTTTCAACCTTGAATGGTATTTATGTTTAATCATCATGATGAGTTAAATGATGAATAAAACACTTTCCTAATTTTACGTGCTCAACCATGGGGGACATTTGCTGGACATAGAATTCAAAACACCGTTGAGTTGATGATGAACACCAGCCAATCACGATCAACACCCTCCCCATCGTGACGCTCATGCAGTAAATATTTAAATGAATGGTCTGAATGAACAGACGCAGGTGAACAGACCAGACTGTCAGACTGGACACAGCAGTGGGTAAGTTTGCACAAAATGCAAAGCTTTGAATTTGTAGATGCTGCTATAGAATGGCTACTGCAGATTGACTTCATTTACCTTAAACATAATCTCTCCCAATATTTTTAAGGTTTGAGAACAAAATGCGCAACCAACTATTATTTTCCATCTCTCTCTGGGGTAAGACTTCACAAATAATGTTCAATTAAAAAAAAAGGTTGAACATAATAATGACTTAAATCTTCTAGGGCTATGGGGACTCCTGAGCGCTTATGGAGTAACTCTTGAGTACCGCTTCATAAGTGAGCCTAAGACCTGGACTGCAGCTCAGCAGTACTGCAGGGATCACCACACTGACCTGGCCACTGTCAGCAGTCTGGAGGAGGCAGTCACACTGGAGGGACGGGGTAACAGGACTGGACCAGCCTGGATCGGTCTGTACGATGACCCTGCCTCATGGACCAACGACTCCAACTCCTGGAGATGGTCTGCCACTGGGACCACCAGCCCTGGGGGGTACCAGAACTGGTACAGTGGTCAACCAAACCACCATACCATTCAACGGAAATGTGTGGTAACTGATAATGGAGCATGGGCCGACTATCCCTGCTCTTACTACTTTCCTTTTGTTTGTTCCACAGGTATGTTTGTGTCTTGTGGTTACTGTATTATTTGCCACATTAATTGTAATTTAATCTTGAGTAAGAAATAAGTAAAGGCTGCATTTACAAAATTCTTTGGAAACTGCAAATATGGGTTTTATTAACTTCTCTGAGGCAAATTGTTCTCAACTGGTGGTTCACTATTTTCAGTGGGTTGCTCGCCCTAAACTACAGTTACCATTAATAAACACTTTAAGTAACTATCGTTAATAAACTTATTTTAATTAAACACAGTAACACAGGGTAAAACTGAATGTTTTATTAGGTTTAAGTTCATATTTTTTATTCAATTGTATTATTAAATGTTACATTGTAAAGTTTGTCTGGGGCTTGTAGCTAAACAGGTTCGAGAAGAATCTAAACTCTAATACATTAAAGATGAGTCTGAAAGTTAAACCAGTTGAGAAGAACCACTTGCTAAGAAATGTTCTGAAAAGCATAAAACTCATGTATTAGTTTAGCAGCTCATTTACTCGTCTGTGGCCAAACTGTCTTTGCTCTGCCTGATCCCATCAGACCTCAGAAGCAAAACAGGGAAGGCTTAAAGTGTACACAGTGAACTGAACCATGTTAATGTTACATCAATCAAACATTAAACACAAATAATAAATCGTGCAACTTTATCTCTAACCCCTGTGGTCCTTGATCTTGACAGGGAAAGGAGCTCAGAAGACATTTCAAGTAGTTCATTACGGAGGTTCCTGGGAGGACGCTGTGGCCTTCTGCAGAGCCAGAAACTCAGAGCTGGCAACGATCGAGAGTTCTGCTGAAAACAGTCAGGTGGTTTCTCTTTTAAATTCTTTAGGCCTTTACACAGCTTGGATCGGCCTGTACAGAGAGCCCTGGAGGTGGTCCGACAACACTCCTGTTAACTTCACAAACTGGAGATCTGTGGATGATGATATCAGAGGTCTGCACTGTGTAGCAGAGACCGCAGACCATCTGTGGAGCCCTGCAAACTGTTCAGCACAACTGCCCTTCTTCTGCCAAGCAGGTAAAGCAATATTTAAGGCCTCCTCCACAGCTGCCCAGGCCTTTTTTTAAACTACGATGAATGTCATAAAGATTTGCATCTACAGGTTTCTCTCAGCCCTAATAGACCCAATAAATAGAGCTATTGGCTCATACTAATTGGCTACTTCTTGTAATATTGATGCTTTTGCTGTGATTGTGATTTTAAGTCTGAGCTCTTAGCTTTGATTGACAGGCCAGTCCGCCTGCCCCGTGAGGGCGGAGCTTCTCACGTTGCGCTCTGATGACTTTGCTTTGTTTTGTGTTCAGCTCAGTCGATCTGTCACCATGACACCATGACAACAAAGGGTATTATTTAGTTAGCAACAATGAGTTTTAACTAAAAATAATTCCTAATTAATAAAATCGTTCCTTCCCTCAGACATTGTGCTGCTTGTTTCTCTGACTGCAGCAGGGACTCTGACGCTCACCTTTGCAGCTGTGATCACTCTTTACCTTTACATTAAGAAAATGATCAACAGGCCTCAAGGTCGGTCAGATATATTTTACAACTTAAGTTGAATGTGAGAGCCAAGAATCACGGTGTTGTACTTTTTCATAGAGTGTGAGGAAACCCTCAAGGTAAGCTATAATGCTGATGGAAATGTCATACTAAAGTTTATAAATGGCTTTGAATATTTCTAACAGAACGCTCATGAGAATGCCCCGGCTAAAAAACGCACCTATGAAAACCTCTGCCTGGACTCCATCGACCCAAACCAGATCTACAACACCATCGCTGACTAGCAAGAGGCTCTATTTTAACTACAGTCAAGGCTGCTCTCTTTGATTGTTTTTTTTATTATTATTATTATTTTAATAATGGCTGTTTTTTTAAATATATATTAAGGAATTGTATGTATGTAAAAGTGTGTACATTATGGGGTATATTATTCATTTATACCATGGTCTGGGTGAATACTCGATTCTGATTGGCTGGTGGGTGTGGGTTAAAAAGTGATATACTACACCTAGTCCGGCAACAGTTAAATCACGTTCTATATCACTCCACTGCCACATCACTTCCATAGTAACGATAAACAATTGAGCCGGAACTAGCTTCAGGTAAAACAGCTTAAAAAGTGAAATAACTCCTTTAAACGACTTTAAATGAACAAATGAAATAGTTTCAGTTTGTGGGACCATGGTATAAGCGGGATAATGCACTCCGAGGAACCGCCTCCGCCTCGTCCAGTTATTTCTGATAATGGACACCTCGGAGGGCATTATCCCTTACCTATAATGAATTGTGTAAACTTTGAACCCTATTTTATCGTGTGATATATAGTTTAATAATAATGCATTAGTTTTATATAGCGCTTTTCTGGACACTCAAAGACGCTTTACAGCTCCTGCATCTGTCAAGGGGGTAATGTTAATATGACTGATTGAAAATGAATAAACTTCCTCTATATTAACCCACAAAGCACCTTGAGTCATTTCCTTCCTATGTGACTTTCTATTGTAGCGTTTCAGAAGTTAATAGCACATTGAGATGACTTCTTGAATGCTAAACGACCATAACAATTTTTTACAAATATGTGTCTAAAGTAAATGTAAGAACAAAACAAAATCTGAATGAGTGAGAAAATACCAAGGGTAGACCTGGGCTGGTTGCCACGCCTTTTTTTGTAGAGTCCACTGCTCATCCACACAGTGGCCCACAAGAGCCACACTTCCATTAAATGAAAGCTTAAACCCATGAGCTGATAGTCACCCCTTCCTTTTTAACCCTTGTGCCCTGTTAAGTGAGATCTGCATATCGGAGGGTATACTTGTTGCGATAACTTTAGCTGTGTTTTTTCAATTCCCATATAAATTGGCATGGAGGTGTGTTTTATGTTTTCAAACATATCGGAGTTTCATTTGGTTCTGATCAGTTTTGACTGTGTGAGAAGTGTTGTCTCTGGGAGTGCTTCGGAAATCTGCGTACCCATAGATTTCCATTATAAACTCTTTTTTTCACCTTCCATCTATAAATCAAGGTGAAACTTAGTTTACCTGCAAGTTCCCTATTTTTTTTTCTAAACGCTTTACATTTTTGAAAAAAATAAATTGTGCCCACTTTTAACCCCTCCCCCCCTGGCCTCAATTGCAGACCGATACGTCAGTGTTTCCCATTGACTTCCATTATATTTTCAGATTTTGACCTCCCCTTTAGAAATTAAGATTTACAATATCCAGTTTTTAAGCAACCAACCCCTTACTTTATTATAAAAAATATGTAATTATTAGTTTTGAAAAAAAAAAATCACCAAATTCAATCTTCCTGATGGTCTGCACTGATAGGCTGGTCACACAGACAATAGCCATAATAAAACTTTTTAATTTTTTTTTATTGTTGTTGCTTGTTCATGGTATACACTGGCATCTAAAGTGTCCCCTTCACAAAAAAAATACAAAAACAACTTTCCATCACCGTGGTCTCTAGGACGCTCCAGGATCAACTGTTTGGAAGGTTTTCTCTGCTGACTCTCAAACCTACAAAACAATTGATCCTGGAGCGTTTTTCACATAAAAAGTTGCATAATGAACCTTTAAATATCTACTCAACAAACGCTGAGGTTAAAATCAATATGATCACAAAAAACACTATTATTGCCCCATGCGACAACCAACCCCTGACCCGCCAGAGACAACCAGCCCCAACTGACAAGCTGACAAAAGGTTTGAGCTAGATCTCACATGGCTTTAGCTTGAAAACTAATCGCCTCCAGGCTTTTACAATTGAAAAATGCCAACCCCCCCAAAAGAAAAATCATCTAATGTTAATGTTTTCTGAGCGAATGAAAACATATCACAGTAGGAGAATAAAGATGTTAGACTTGATTTTCAAAAATAATATGAAGTCACAGTGTCCCCCTAAAATGCAATGTGATGACCAACCCATGTGACAAACAGCCCTGGTCTCCCCTATATGATGACGTGACAAGGAAAGCAGGTTTGTGGCCACGTTAGTTGAGTCTCGGCTTAAGTGTATTGGTACAACCCTGAATTCATCCATTTAAACGTCAGTGGTTCAATCTCTACTTGTCTCATTGTTTACTTGGCTAAGACACTGCATGTATTAAATGAATCAGATGCAACTGTGACTGATGATGGTCGGAATAATAGTCAAATGACAGCCTGCTCAATGTTTTTTAAAACTCAATATGAACCTAGAATTATGAGGCCGTTCAGGAAGTATCTTTTATCACATGTTATTTTTAAATTCTGCAGAAACAAAACGCACAATTGCTGCATGGCTGGCTGTTCTTCTATCAGTGGTGTGAGGAGAACACATGTGCATTATCATCTACAAGAGTGTGTGTGGTCGAACTTCCTCTGGTTTTGTAAATAAAAGAGAGCGTTTTGGAGAAGTCGCTGCTGTTCAGTTCAAGAGCCAAAGCTGATGTGAACATGAGAGTCCACACTATTTTAACCGTGCTTCACTGCGAGTACATTTGACTTATTTTATCGTTTGGACTTTCAGAACATTGGACAGTGTTTGTAAAATTATACTGTAAATAATTGTAAATATAAAGTTGATGTGTTTGTTGAACAGTGTTGAGTGAAGGTTTGCCTGGCGTCGTCTTGGCCTTGGACATTTATACAGTCACTGAAGCAGAATGTTGGTTTCATTGGTCTGGAAGTAAGAAGATCTTCTGTAATAATAACTGGAAGAACATAAAAGGCACTTTGGTGGAGACTGAAGGAAACACAGGTGCAGACAACAGATACAGCATCAGATATGAGGAAAAGAAAATGTTTGTGAGCATCAAGAAGGTGCAGCTGTCTGAGGCTGGATGAGACTGGTGCTGGTTGGACAGGCGGATTAAAAATGGCTATCAGGAATTTGAGATCAAAGTCATCAAAGATATGTTATTATATTGCACAGCTTTAAAACCCATTCATTATAACATCTCCGTTTGTGTCATAACTGCATTGTAGATTTATTTTAAAGACCCATCCATTTTCTTCCGCTTTATCCGGGGCCGGGTCGCGGGGCTGCGCACGCGGACCAGGTCGTCGAGGCACCTGCCTTCGACTGCCACCCAGTCCTCTCTGCACCCGACCCCTACGGATCCCTCTGCGGGTGGTGGGTCCACAGGAGGGCGGGCCCACGTCGTCCTTTCGGGCTGTGCCCGGCCAGGCCCCGTGGGCAGAGGCCAGACCACCAAACGCTCGCATTCGAGCCCCAACCCCAGGCCTGGCTCCAGGGTGGGACCCCGGTTGCGCCATACTGGGCGACGTCACGGTCCTTTTTCTTAAACTATCCATAGAGGTCTTCGAACTGCTCTTTGTCTGACCCGTCACCTAAGACCTGTTTGCCATGGGAGACCCTACCAGGGGCATGAAGCCCCAGACAACATAGCTCCTAGGATCATTCGGGCGCTCAAACAACCCCACCACGTTAAGGTGGCAGTTCACGGGGGTTGCGGATTTTAAAGACCATTTTAGATTTCCTATAATCGATATTTGAGTGTAAATGTGTCCAGTTTTCATCTAGTGTTTAATATAGAAGCTCCAGTCAAATGATTGTCCCGTAAGTTTGTAAAAAGTTAAAGAATGGAGTTAGTTAAACACTGAAATGTGATAAAGGGACTGAGAGTTTTGCATTCAAATAGAAATAAAACAGGAAGTGTGAAGTAAATTCTATAACATTCTGCTGAAGGTCTGATAAATCTGTCTTTGTATCGGTTCAGTCCCATTAACTATGAAGTCACTGCTCTCGTTGATCCTTCAGTGACGACGACGATGACAATGAATTACATCATTCATTGTACATAAAAAAAAAAAGTACACTAATCAATACCATAACAAGGATGGAAATGGAAACTGGGAAGTAGCAAGATCACAGATAATATGTATATTAATTTTCTTTTGACTTTCGGGAATGTTAACTGTGTTTGGCATTGATAACCATCTGTAAGTAATGATCGCCTTTTGTCACTTGTTTTGTACCAGACATCGTACATGAAATGAGAGCGTTGTTGTAGTTGTGCTTCGTTTCTGTTACTTTTAATTTTTGTTAATTATATGAACATCTCAAACAGTGCTTTGTAAGTGTGGTCCGTGTTAAAACAGCCGCTTTGAAGTGTAACAGGTTCTCTTTAGCTAATAAGGCAAATCTAAATCTAAATATATTGTGCTAAATGTATCATTGATAATGTGTAAAGTTAAATCACAAACGGGTACGTTGTGTGTTTGTGTGCATGCTGTGTTCCTGTGCTCTTGTACTTAGTTCCTTGTAATATGTTCCTTTGTACTATTGTGATATGTTATTTTTTATTGTAATGGTGGGCGCTCATAAGCTTTTGCTTCGACCCACTCCTTTTGAGCAGAACTTCAACTGCTTATTTGTTTGTTTGTTTATTAAACAAATAAACAGTAAAAACACACTATTCAAAATAACAAGTATCAGCGTTGCCTAAGTGCTGCCAATGCTCAGTTGGACCCAGACAATGCTACAGTATCTTTGCTGTGGGTTATCAAAATAAAACATTTAGGAGAAGACAAACATTTACAGTTCTAAAGTTTTGGTAGCTGTAGCCCCAAACACAAGGATGAAAAACGGGAAGTTGTTATGAAGGTGCACCTATGTTCACATCAGATGACTCCATATTTGCCCGGTGGGAGGCTCCGGAGCGGGACCACATGCTACTGGACCCAGTTAAAGAGAAAGAAGCAGGTAAAGCACCGCCTCCATTCAAACAACCAACATGTGAGTATGGAAGTCGATATGGTGAGTGCTTCAATGGCATCACAGTACAAGAAGATATATAGTTATATAGTTGCTATTCCATAGAACGTCCAGTAGATGACAGTGTGAGATTACTGAACCAACTGGTCAAGGCACTGGCAGATCGGTGAATAAATAAACAAAGGCAGCATGCTTCAACTTTTACCTTAAAGTCATTGTTTGATTTGTATCCTGTCAGTAGTTACAGGAACATTTTGATTGTTGTCATGTATTTATTGTCGGCCTATTCAATGTTGAGGTGTATGGAGGACCGTGGCTGCCAAAACAATAAATAAATATATAAATACATATATAAATAAATAAATAAGATAAAGATCAAATTTGCCAAGAAATGCATGCATTTATTGTAATAAGTGCATTTATTTATTTATATATGTATTTATTTATTTATATATTTCTTTTAGTATTTATTTATTTCTGCATGTATTTATTTATTTTAGTTTTTATTTCTGTATTTATTTTAGTATTATTTATTCATGCATTTATTTTTGTTTTTATTTATTTATTTCTGTACTTATTTTTTGTATTTCTGTAATTTTAGTGGACACTTCCTGAAAAACACTTTGAGTGTCTAATGTAGGCGGAAAAGCGCTAGACTAAATCAGAGTTCATGTTTGGCCATTTCTATGCTGGAGGCGAGATTCAAACCCCTGACCTTCCGATCATGAGACAACCAGCTCTACCAACTGTGCCACTGACACCTTTCTACTGACGCCTTTCTGCGAGGAAGGCTGGGAAGAGAGCCTTCTTCGTCAGGGTAACCGATATGATTTCTATGGGATGAGAATCTAAGTGAATATGTTGTTTGGTAATGGACCATCTTACTCTCCCTTCTGAAACTAAAAGGGATTAAGGACACACACACAAAAAGTATAAAGTTAAATCTATTGAGAATAAAAATAAATAGATTAATAATAATAACAATATGTCGCCTTATTGGTTCTGCACTCTTTTCAGTTGATTTAAAAAAATAAAGTATACTAAAGGAGATAAAAATGAATAATCTTTGTATGAACCACAACTGTTATAAGGGTTTACCTTCATAAGTAATTAAAGGCTGGCTACAAGTGAATTAAATTCCGATCAGCACCTACCTCAGTTTTTACTCTACTCTACTACTGGCTCGAGGAAGGGGAAAGGAACTTGAGCTATTTTTTCTCTTTGGAAAAACGCAATTATAAAAGAAACAATGTCTCTGCTTTGAAAATAAATGATCAACTCATTTCAAATGTTAAAGATATTTCCAAATACGTGTATACGTTTTACAGTAAGCTGGTCAGCACAGACTTTAGAAATCTAGTGGGTAATTCATCAAGGCAGCATGTGCATGAACTCAGACCGGAGATAACCTCTTCGATTGTTTTGTCAGTAACAGGTGTTAAATGTGTCAGCTCAAGGTATATATATATATATATATATATACAGTGCCTTGCGAAAGTATTCGGCCCCCTTGAACTTTTCGAAGAACCAACAACAAGTGGGACACAATCATGAAGTGACATGAAATTTATTGGATATTTCAAACATTTTTAACAAATAAACAACTGAAAAATTGGGCGTGCAAAATTATTCAGCCCCTTTACTTTCAGTGCAGCAAACTCTCTCCAGAAGTTCAGTGAGGAACTCTGAATGATCCAATGTTGATCTAAATGACTAATGATGATAAATAGAATCCACCTGTGTGTAAACAAGTCTCCGTATAAATACACCTGCTCCGTGATAGTCTCAGAGGTCAGTTTAAAGCGCAGAGAGCATCATGAAGAACAAGGAACACACCAGGCAGGTCCAAGATACTGTTGTGGAGAAGTTTAAAGGGTTACTAACCCCCCCTTCCAGAGCCTCAGCCTCAGAGCCTCAGATTCTAAAATATTAACAGAAAAGGGGCGTTGCCTGGAGGACTAAGGAGCGCACGGGAGGGGTGGGCGGGGTCTGTGTCTGTGATTGACAGGCCTGAGTCATCCGACCTGCACCTGCAGCGCTACTCGTAAACAAAGTCCGATGGAGCTGAGATGCTGCCAAGAGGCCCATGATCACCCTGGATGAACTGCAGAAATGTACAGCTCCGTTCAGGAGGGTCAGCTTGTACTTTTGCGCAACTGTGGTTTTCGAGGTCGCCAGAAGACTCAGGACTTGTGGAGTTCAGTGACCTACCGGGTCATGCAGGTCCCAAAGGAACAAGGTTCTGTGTATACTGTGGCCCCTGTCGAGGACCACAGTAAGGTTAAGCGGGTACATCGCTCTTTGCTTAAGGCCTTGGTCAGCTTTGACAGACCTTACCTTGTGGTTGAGACTTCCTCTGGCGAACAGCCACCAGCAGGTGACGAATCTTCTTTCGAGTCCTTGGGTGGTGACCTGTTTCTAAGGCCACAGCCTACTCGGGAACCTCCCTCGGTTCTTCCACATCAACATGCTGCTGTGACTTGCACCACTCCACCGCCCTTGCAACCATCACACCCAGTTCCGGTAGCTCCAGGACCTTCTCAGGCTTCTCCTTCTAGAGCGACAAATCAGCAACGTGCGCCAGTGGCATGGACCGCCGCTCCTGGCCATAACGAGGTGACCACGCGTAGATCTGCTCGGTCCACGGCTGGACAGCATGCTAACGTTCATCATCTTCCAAGGTCATCGCACCATTCGGCCCGGGGAGGACATTCTGCTTCCTCTTCGTCCAGTGCCGCGGGTGTAGTCTTTAGGCCATGGTGCTAGGTGAGTATGTCCATCGTCGGGGCGACAATGCAAACTGAGGGGGTAGAATGTGGTAAGACGGGCTTTGGAGGCCTGTGTCAGGTGCGCTCTTACCTGTCACCCGGTGCGCTGGCTTGGTGGACTATATAAGCGCTCCCATTCTCGTTCGCTCCTCCTCGCCCCATACGCTCTTCCGGGTCTTCTGTGTTGGCCGCCTTGTCCTCCAGCTCCAGGTAGATTCCATAGATTCCATTTTATGTCCAAATTCCTAAATAACACTTTAATACGAACCGTTCACTAAGCAGCCACTTTGTACTGCTTTTAGTGCCGCTGTCGGCCGTGAGCTCCGCACCACCGCACGCTAGTGCTCGGCACCTTCACGGTGCGCGCAAGCGTGACGCCTTTCGTAAAGGTAACGATCATTTCGGCCCATTCACTCTTCTATGCCAATTTCAAACAGTCACTACTAACCAGTGTCTTGGTTGTAGCCACGCTGCGGGTCTGGCAGACTTCTGTGCACTCTGCTTCTCCACTCCAACCAGTCTTGGTCCGTGCGCAGTCAAGCACTTTCAGCGGTATGTTTTTCCATAGTTATTTTTGTAGCTTCTCTGTTTTCATCCAGGTTTAGTTTAGTTGGTAATCCAAATTCATTTTTTGTAGGTGTCCTCAGTGGTCTGCGGTGGCACTGGCACGTTGCCTCTGCTGTTTTGTTTTGCCTCTGTTTTATTTTAGTTTTGCTTGGCTCTGTGCTCGTTTGCGCTTCGCGCAGTGTCTCTCCAACTCGGACACTTCCTACGGGCTCGAGTACCTGGAGGTCGCTCGTGCGCCCGCCACGCGCCCTGGGCTTTGTTTGCCAGGCAGGCAGTTGGTTTTAAATAAGAACTTTATTTTAACAACTGTTCCCAGCGCTTTTTAACCAAAAGGATTTTAGAAATCGACAATTGTAAGTTGATAAACAATGAAATGTTTTGAAATCAATGAAATGTTTTCTTAAAGTGGAAAATAAAGGTTTTGTAAACTAAATGGAACCAGTGCCTCGAACTCTCAATATACTTACTTGCGTGCCTCCAAACTGTAATACTTTATTTCCCCAGGAAGTCTGGGGTGGCGTTGTCGGAACTTCTATATATAATTTTGAGAATATAACTATAATTTATAGTCTGTTAACCCCTCGGTTGCCACACTTGCTAAAAACATCGGTCATCACCAAGACGTTTTCCAAACCAGTTGGAGTAGGCTCAAGCAGGGTGAAATCGATGGCAACGATTTCATTCGGCCGAGAGGCTAACAAGTGACCCAAGTAACTGTGAGCAGCAGGTTGGTTGTTCTTAGCGAACTGGCAACGCTCACAGGCATGGCACCAACGAGCTACCTCTCGTGACATCCCGGGCCAGTAGCAACGAGCGTGCAACAAGGCCAGGGTTCTGTCCACTCCTTGATGCCCGTGTTCTTGGTGCACTTGTTTTAGGACATCCTGGATCAAGGCCCTTGGCAACAGAACTTGATAGACGGCCCCACCACCATCCGAACGGAACACCTGTCGGTACAGAAGCCCGTCCAGTTCCACCAGACGGTCCCACTGTCCGAGTAGGGTAAGGGCAGATTGGGAAAAGCCTTTCCGCTCGTCAGGAGTGGGCCGTCGTTTCTGCCGCCAAAATGCTATGACTTCCTGGATGACCGAGTCTCCCTGTTGGAGAACATGGAGGTCGGCGGGGGCACAGCGCGGAAAGACCGACACCACGGACTGTGACGCCTGTGCCTGCTGACCCTGCAGGGCTTGTTGAAGTGCAGAAGGTAGGGAAGTACCTGGTGCCAAGGGTGCCAGTGCCTGCGAGGACCAGGGTTGCCGAGAGAGGGCGTCAGCGTTCTTATTGCTCTTCCCCGACCGATACTTGAGCTCAAAGTCAAAGGAGGCCAGCTGAGCAGCCCAGCGCTGTTCTACAGCCCCTAGCTTCGCAGACAACAGGTGGCTCAATGGGTTGTTGTCTGTGTAGACAACACACTTGTGCCCCAACAGGTATTCCCTGAATTTCTCGGTGAGAGCCCACTTGAGACCCAACAGCTCCAACTTCATCGAACTATAGTTCGACATGTTCCGCTCAGTCGGTCTTAACCCACGACTGGCGTAGGCTATTGGTCTTATTCTACCCTCGTGCTCCTGTGAAAGCACAGCACCCAATCCGCTGTGGCTGGCGTCGATCTCCAGGATGAAAGGATGGGAGAAATCGGCGTATGCCAAGACTGGACTGGAGGTGAGCTTGGCCTTAAGGGCTTCAAAGCTTTGTTGGCACTCCTCGGTCCAGTCACAAGCAGTGATTGGGGCTGTCTTCTTTCCTTTGGGGGGCTTACCAGTGAGCTCTGCTACCCTGCGGTGCAGAGGAGCAGCCAACTTTGCAAACCCCTCCACAAATCGACGGTAGTAGCTAGCGAATCCTAAAAACGATCGCAGCTCCGTGGCTGTGGTGGGCGTGGGCCAATCAGCTACTACCTCGATTTTGCTTGGGTCAGTGGCTACTCCTCGATCAGAGATGACATGCCCAAGGTAGTTCACCTCTGTCCGGAAAAAGCTGCATTTACTCAGCTTTGCCTTCAGACCTTCCTTTTGCAGCCGACCCAGCACCACAGCCAGCCTCTCCAAGTGTTGCTGGACTGTGGATGAATACACCACAATGTCGTCCAGGTACAAGAGGAGAGACTGGCACTGTTGGTCCCCAAAGATGCGTTGCATCAGACG
This sequence comes from Proterorhinus semilunaris, assembly GCA_021464625.1. NCBI lineage: Eukaryota > Metazoa > Chordata > Actinopteri > Gobiiformes > Gobiidae > Proterorhinus > Proterorhinus semilunaris. The sequence continues at coordinate 28,747,415 of CM038347.1, read as the reverse complement.
TTGGAAGGTGCCGGGGGCATTGCATAGCCCGAAAGGCATACGATTCCACTCAAATAGCCCGAACGGCGTACAAAACGCAGTTTTGTGCCGATCGCTCCTAGTGACAGGTACCTGATTGTATCCACTGGCTAGATCCATAGTGGAAAACCAGCGGGCACCTGTCAGAGCATCGAGGGATTCCTCTATGCGGGGTAGTGGAAACGCATCCTTTCGGGTTTTGTTGTTCAGTTGGCGGTAGTCAACGCACAGTCTGAGGCTTCCGTCCTTTTTCCGGACGAGAACGATGGGGGAGGCGTAGGGACTGGAACTTTCTGCAATCACCTGCGCCTCCAAGAGCTGATGGATGTGCTCTTTAACGAGCTCATACTCGGAGGGAGGTATCCGACGATACCGCTGTCGGACTGGCACATCATCCGTGAGAGGGATGTCATGGGTGACCAAGTTGGTGCAGCCCAAGTCCTGGTCGTGGGCAGCGAACACGGACGTATACCTCCCTAAGAGAGATCGCACCTGGTCCTGCTCCTCACTGGACAAAAGAGACAGATCTAATCCCTCAAAAACGTCTAGCACACCGGTGGTGGCAGTTTGCGATGAGACGGACGCGGCTGCAGCTGACACCTCCGTCACACCCGCAGGCAAGCTCACCACGTTTACTACGTCCAGTGTACCTACAACAGTACGAGGATGCAGCAGGACCTCGGTGGTCCCTACGTTAACTACTGGGACATAAGCGGTCCCACAATCTACCCGAACCAACGATGGAGAAGCCAGTAGTCCAGCCGGTAAGCCAGACTCCGAGGGTTCGAAAAGCGCGGATGTACCACTATACTGTTCCGAACACGCACCATCTTCATCGTACCTGCCGGGATGCGGCAAACTTGCTTTCTCCGCACCCTGACTCTACCTGGTCGCGTTGGAGTTGGCTTCTGATGAGCCGAATGACACTGCTGAAGGGCATCGACCAAAGAGTTAGGGGACGCAACTACGGGAGCGGTGTCAAACAAGGAGGGCCCGTATTGCCCGAAAAGCTCTCTGTAGCACTTCTGGATGACATTCATACCAAGCACGCCAGGAACCTGTACAGGCATACTGGGTGGGTCTCTTACGACCAGTACACCACACCGAGGCATTAACTTCCCGCAAAGCTCAACGTCTAGTTCTAAATAGCCTAGATAGGGAATAGCCAAGCCATTGGCAGCTCTAAGCTGTAGCCAGTGACATGCCTGAAGACGCTCATTACCCCACGACTCAAAATGCTCTCGAAAGAAACCTTCTGTGATGGTGGACACCATGGACCCGGTATCGAGCAAACACGGTACCCTTACGCCAGCCATGTCTACGTCTATATGTGGGCAAGAAGCTATGAGTTTAGGAACTGCAACGGAACGACTAGACACATTTCCCGAGCCAGTAGGAACCCCACCCGAGCTGTGGCTCTGCAGCTCAGTGGGCTCTACTTTCCCGACTGCTGTTCCAAACGGGTGTGATCCGGCAGCAAGGGCTGTTGGTGAGCAGGACCACGTGACCCTCGGCAGTTCCTGGCAATATGTCCAGGTCGGTGGCAACGGTTACAGATGACAGGCGCTGGGCGACGAGGGGAGTGACTACGCGATGACTCAGTCTGCAGTAGGGCAATGCTCTGTGTGAGCCGATCAAGCTGTTCTTGCTGCCGTTTTAGGAGCTCCTTCATTTCACTTACCTCTGACTGGGAGGGGTAGGTGGCTTTCGGTGGTCCACCGTGCACGGCGTATTGGAGGCCATATGCTGAAGGCACTGAGTTACTCCGGCCCCGTGCGCTGGCTGGAAGACCCTCACGCTCCCATCTCATCGCTTCCTCTCTCGCCGCAAGCAAGGTCGCTGTGGGGTTTTGACGAACGTATTGCTTTAGCATGCGACGCAAGGCACCATCGAGTACATGCTCAATAAATTGATCACGCAACAATATCTCAGAATTGGGCATGTTGTTCGGGGCACGCGCTTTCACTTTATGCATTAAGCTCAACAAAGTGAGGGAGAACTCTTGCAGAGTCTCCCCCTCCTGTTGCTTGCGAGAGAAGAAAGACTCCTGCAAAGCTACATAGGAGTCGGAGCATCCATACAAATCTTGCAAGATGGAGATCAATTTGTCTGGGTCCCTTCGCTCTTCACTGGAGCGATACCTAATTTCATCTCGGGCTTCTCCCTCCAAATGATCGAACATAAAGTAAGCCTGATCTGCTCGGGACAGGTGACGCGCTCTCATGCAGGCCTCGACCTCCTCAACCCATTCACTCAGACTAATGCCTGTATGCCCCCTGAACATAGGACATTTCCTGTCCCGGGGTATGTACATAAGCCTCTCTGTTACAGAGGCAGTTGACGCTGCAGGCACAGCAGAGGGCCCTGCACTGGAGCTGGGCCACCTGATCTTTAAGGCTCTGAAGCTCTGCCATTGGAAAACACGTGGGGGGGGGGGGGGGGGGGGGGGGAAGAAAAAAACAAAACGCAGTAGAAAAAAACCCTACACGTTGCCAACAACTGCTGCTTTGCCTGAAAACTGTGCGAGTGTGAACAACAATTGCAAATTTCACCTTGTAAAATAGGTGTCAACAAGATACAATACAGGGAATCCAGCTGTAGAGAAGTAGTAGTTTAGTTTAAGCTTTACACCTCCACAGCAACACAAAACCAGTTAGCAGAGTACCAAATTCCACAAAAATATGTACACAGCAATAGAAAAATACATTGTTAAATCACAACAAACCATTACATGCAGAAAACAATAATGTATATACACACACACACAAATAAACATGCATTGAATTGGCACAACACTAGACCAGTAGGTTTAGCTTAGGTAGTGAGAAAACCTTTTTAGCGCTACGTAGCTTCCACAGCTAGACAGTCATTGCATTTTCACAAAACTTAAATGGAAACCGGGCCTCTTTTCACTTCAATAATCCTGCCAGCAACGCCAGAATGTGGCAACCGAGGGGTTAACAGACTATAAATTATAGTTATATTCTCAAAATTATATATAGAATTTCCGACAACGCCACCCCAGACTTCCTGGGGAAATAAAGTATTACAGTTTGGAGGCAAGTAAGTATATTGAGAGTTCGAGGCACTGGTTCCATTTAGTTTACAAAACCTTTAGTTTGCACTTTAAGAAAACATTTCATTGATTTCAAAACATTTCATTGTTTATCAACTTACAATTGTCGATTTCTAAAATCCTTTTGGTTAAAAAGCGCTGGGAACAGTTGTTAAAATAAAGTTCTTATTTAAAACCAACTGCCTGCCTGGCAAACAAAGCCCAGGGCGCGTGGCGGGCGCACGAGCGACCTCCAGGTACTCGAGCCCGTAGGAAGTGTCCGAGTTGGAGAGACACTGCGCGAAGCGCAAACGAGCACAGAGCCAAGCAAAACTAAAATAAAACAGAGGCAAAACAAAACAGCAGAGGCAACGTGCCAGTGCCACCGCAGACCACTGAGGACACCTACAAAAAATGAATTTGGATTACCAACTAAACTAAACCTGGATGAAAACAGAGAAGCTACAAAAATAACTATGGAAAAACATACCGCTGAAAGTGCTTGACTGCGCACGGACCAAGACTGGTTGGAGTGGAGAAGCAGAGTGCACAGAAGTCTGCCAGACCCGCAGCGTGGCTACAACCAAGACACTGGTTAGTAGTGACTGTTTGAAATTGGCATAGAAGAGTGAATGGGCCGAAATGATCGTTACCTTTACGAAAGGCGTCACGCTTGCGCGCACCGTGAAGGTGCCGAGCACTAGCGTGCGGTGGTGCGGAGCTCACGGCCGACAGCGGCACTAAAAGCAGTACAAAGTGGCTGCTTAGTGAACGGTTCGTATTAAAGTGTTATTTAGGAATTTGGACATAAAATGGAATCTACCTGGAGCTGGAGGACAAGGCGGCCAACACAGAAGACCCGGAAGAGCGTATGGGGCGAGGAGGAGCGAACAAGAATGGGAGCGCTTATATAGTCCACCAAGCCAGCGCACCGGGGTGACAGGCAAGAGCGCACCTGACACAGGCCTCCAAAGCCCATCTTACCACATTCGGAAAGAACTGAAAACTGCTGTTCACAAACGCTGTCCATCCAACTTCACTGAGCTCCAGCTGTTTTGCAAGGAGGAATGGGCAAATATTTCAGTCTCTCAATGTGCAAAACTGATAGAGACAAACCCCAAGCGACTTACAGCAGTAATCGCAGCAAAAGGTGGCGCTACAAAGTATTAGTAGTTTTTTATTTGTTAAAAATGTTTGAAATATCCGATACAGTTTTATTCTTGAAAGATAGGGAGCATGTGAACTCTGCTATATCACTGGTTAGCCACTTTTCAGAAGCCTCTGGTTTAACCTTAAATACAACTAAATGTGAAATATTATGTTTATATAAAACTGTAGACCGGTCAATCTTTAATATATCTGTGAAAAATCCTGTTAAATACCTGGGCGTTCACATATGTACAGACTTTGAGGAAAGGCAACAACAAAACTTTAAACCTAAGCTGAAGAAAACTCAACAAATTCTGACCATGCGGTTACAAAGAGACATATCAATATACGGTCGAGTCTTGTTGACCAAAGCAGAGGGCATCTCCAGACTGGTATACCCAGCTCTCTCTCTATGTGTGGGAGACTCTACAATCAAATAAACAAACTATTTTTCAACTTTATTTAGAAAAATAAACGCCATTATTTTTTAAAAGGACCTTGCTCATCGGTCCTAAGGACGCAGGAGGAATCGAAATGTTGGACTTCAGTGACTTAAATCAAACATTTAAAGTGAAATGGCTACAAGAATGCATCAAAAGACCCTCATCCATGTGGTATTTCATCCCAATTAGTATATATAGTAAAGTGGGTGAGCTACAGTTTTTATTGAAGTGCAACTACAGTGTTCCAAAACTTCCATTGAAATGATCAAACTTTGATCAAACAAGCTTTAGACTCGTGGAAATTATGCTACAAACATAACTTTTCCCACATAAGTGTACCTTGTGGAATAATCAATGTATTCTAAACAGCAACCGATCTTTATTTTTTCAGACCTGGATGAACAGGAACATAATCTATGTGAAAGATTTGGTGGACAACGACGGTGAAATGATCAAGTCTGAGGTTTTCATAAATAAACATACATTTCCTATAACCTACGAAGAATATCACTCAGTCACTCGGAGTTTCCCAAATGGGCTCCGCTTTTTGGTGAAAGATCATTTAGGAGCACAAGTTCCAAGCGAAGACAAACTTTTTATAAATGGTATAGAAATGTAACAACAAACATATCAGAAAGTCTTTTCAGAATTCCAAGATTATACAACCTAAATGTAAATATTTTTGGAACTCTATATTTGACAAAATTAGTTGGAAAAAAACATGGCATTTGCCCTTTCAGTTCTGCATTATTAACAAAATAAGAAACATACATTACAAAATATTACAAAGGTATTATCCAACAAACGAGATCATTTCAGAGTTCACGGATATTGATTCAAATTGCAGCTTTTGTCAGACACTCACCGAAAATGTCACCCACCTCTTTTTTTCCTGTTCATCAAGCTCGAAGTGTTGGAAAGACACAGAAACTTACTTATCCCAAAAACTGGCAATTATAATCTGCTCTAAGTTGGAGAACATCATAACTTACTTTACGCACCAAAATAAAAAAATAGAAACAATAGTTAACCTATTTATCTTATTGGGGAAATATCATATACACAAGGCTAAATGTACACAGTCCAAACCCATATTCAAAGTACTCCTAATTGAGGTTACAAATCACATGGACGTTACTAAATACATAACAAACAAAAAAGCAATAAATCTAAATAACATCTATGAAGAACTGATATCCTAAATATGCTGTTTTTTTGTTGTCTTTTTTGTTGTTTTTGGTTTGCCCTTTCGTCTGCTTTTAGTCTTTATAGAGTTCGGGAAAATTCATTGTTACCATTTAGATCCGCCATGTCTGTAGCTGGTGACATGCATTCTCCATAGACTTATACTAGCTAAATACAGCGTATAAAATGGAGAGAGGAGGAAAAAAAAAAAAATTGCTGTCAAAGTGTTTTGATGTGAAAATGGTTTGCCTGCTGCTGATTCCATGGAGCTTAATGATGTGATACTAACTCTAAACTATAACATCTGTATTGTATGATGCCTCAAGCAATGTAAGGAAACACTGAAATGATTGTGAATGTGTACGAATGTAAATAATGTACATATGTAAATATATGCATAATGGTAAATGATAATAATAATAATAATAATAATAATGATAATAATAATAAAATAAAATAAAAATAAAAGAGGATTTACTGGGGAGTGCGAGTGCTGCCCCCTAGTGTTATTGACCTGGACATGCGGTGCACAGAGGAGAGAGGAGGGGACTGCCCAAACCACACCCACACTGGCAATGCCTTTAACGTGCCTGTGAGTTTGGTTAGTTAACCGGTCAAGTGTGTGAAATGTGCTTTGTTGATTTGATGTTTTCTGATCTTTTGCCTCATCAAAACAATACCCACACATCCTGCTATCATGTGCATCTATATATATATTTATATTCTGAAAGCTGTGCGGCTTGAAACACGCTTTACTTCAAGTGCATATGACAGGTTTTTAATGTTTAATGAAAATATGACTTGTATAGATGGATAACAGCTGTTGTAAGTCATAATTTCAGTGAAGCAGCAAATTAATGAAAACAATGTTTTCTTTATTTGAATTGTTAAGCTGCTTACAGGAAGTGACATAGATAGAGGTAAAGTCTCATTTCCCATTGACCTGGGTTCTTTCCGAAACCGCTGCCTCCTCCCTCACCCTACCAACCAACACTCAGTTTGCTCGTGCCCGCGGAGTGGAGTTCTGTCCGAAATGGAGCCCTCCGTGAGGGGAAGTGGGTGATCAGCTCCTTCACAGCCAGGTCAGCATTGATGCAGACTCATGGAAGTAAATATATGGAAGAGGCATGCTGTCCCAGCTCCTGTCCCATGGTACTCGTATGACGCGTCACCTGTATCTAGGCTCAAGGGGGTGAAGGCAGCGGGAACGCGCACGGCTGCCGACGGCCTCAGAGCGGAGCGGCCGCCATTACGCTCAAATCTCTTAATATCATCGTTCTTTAAATACAAAATGAATGTTTAAGGCCATTTCAGGCGATGAAGCTACTATGTTAAGATGACTTGGGGGGTCAGTTTGTCAGTGCGGGGCTTAATAAGCTCGATATCCCCGCTCTTGTACAACAACCGGAGCAGCTGCCCTTCGAACGTACGTGGCCGCGCTAATGTACTCTCGCTCGGCCACTTTTCTGAGAAGTTTCGTAAGTGCTGGCCGTCTTCATATTGCAAAAGAAAACCTAAAAATCGAGTTTTTACATCACTGTATTTGCTAGTATAACATCACCACTAGAATTGTTTGGCTGAAATACAAATAAGGAGCGCTACAAAAGTGTTCTATATTGCTTTATCATTAGTATAATTTGAAGTATTGTATCTGTACTGGATCCAGGGCAGGTGCAGAAATCATGTTTATTTTGTTATGTTTCAATATAGGATTTATTGGTACTGTAGCTACATTATCTGAAAAGTATAAACATCACCACTGAAGTAACTTAAATGATTTACCATTTGTTTTTTTTATTTTGCTTATTTACAGAGAGGTTTGTGGTGGATGACAGCGTTTCCTAAGACAGGACTGAGCCCCCACGAGGCAGACCTGCTCAGGGTTAGTTCAGGGATGGTCCTTCATACACATCCAAGGTAAGTTGTTGTAAATTATCTCCACTTTAAGCTCATGCCAAAGAGTTAGGTATATTCGAAAACAAATTTTCCCTCGGGGACAATAAACCAAACTAACTTAATTCTTCTGATATGTGCATGTCCTTTGTGTCTCTGCAGGACGACGGACCACAACCATCAGTTTCTGCACAGGAGGAGCTGCCCAGCCACATGCTCCACCTCACTAGCCTGGTGGGACCAGAATGATTCCCCTCTGTATTTTTTTTATCCAGCGGGGGATCAGTCTGGTCACCCCGTCCTCGTTCGTGGCTTCCGCAAAATCAATCCGTTCACGTGCAATCAGATTCGTTTATTCGCCGTGACGTGTTGTTAGCGAGCAACGTCACTCACGGGACGCGGAAGTCCCTCAATAACAATCTACGAACAATACACGAAAGAGAGAAAGCGTGTCTCCAGTCGGCGGTAAATGACCAAAAACACATCGACAGTAGGTGAGTTTCGTTATTCATAATCCTGCGCAAATATTAACGCAAAACCGCTAATAACACCACATCAACAGCAGACGCCCGCCCTTCGCTGATTGGTTTACTCCGCTTCCTGTTTGCTTGCGTATCTACCGCTGTGGGAAATGGATTCGAGGCAGCGGTGACCAGACTCACCGGCTGGTACAGCAGTGAGTCTGGATTTTTCCAGGCTACCACCTCACTCTGAAGGAGTCGTCTGTGCAGCTCACTCTGGGTGTAAAAGGCTCTACAGCTCTGGGACTAGAGCTCACTCTGGGTGTAAAAGGCTCTACAGCTCTGGGACTAGAGCTCACTCTGGGTGTAAAAGGCTCTACAGCTCTGGGACTAGAGCTCACTCTGGGTGTAAAAGGCTCTACAGCTCTGGGACTAGAGCTCACTCTGGGTGTAAAAGGCTCTACAGCTCTGGGACTAGAGCTCACTCTGGGTGTAAAGGCTCTACAGCTCTGGGACTAGAGCTCACTCTGGGTGTAAAAGGCTCTACAGCTCTGGGACTAGAGCTCACTCTGGGTGTAAAAGGCTCTACAGCTCTGGGACTAGAGCTCACTCTGGGTGTAAAAGGCTCTACAGCTCTGGGACTAGAGCTCACTCTGGGTGTAAAAGGCTCTACAGCTCTGGGACTAGAGCTCACTCTGGGTGTAAAGGCTCTACAGCTCTGGGACTAGAGCTCACTCTGGGTGTAAAAGGCTCTACAGCTCTGGGACTAGAGCTCACTCTGGGTGTAAAAGGCTCTACAGCTCTGGGACTAGAGCTCACTCTGGGTGTAAAAGGCTCTACAGCTCTGGGACTAGAGCTCACTCTGGGTGTAAAAGGCTCTACAGCTCTGGGACTAGAGCTCACTCTGGGTGTAAAGGCTCTACAGCTCTGGGACTAGAGCTCACTCTGGGTGTAAAAGGCTCTACAGCTCTGGGACTAGAGCTCACTCTGGGTGTAAAAGGCTCTACAGCTCTGGGACTAGAGCTCACTCTGGGTGTAAAAGGCTCTACAGCTCTGGGACTAGAGCTCACTCTGGGTGTAAAAGGCTCTACAGCTCTGGGACTAGAGCTCACTCTGGGTGTAAAGGCTCTACAGCTCTGGGACTAGAGCTCACTCTGGGTGTAAAAGGCTCTACAGCTCTGGGACTAGAGCTCACTCTGGGTGTAAAAGGCTCTACAGCTCTGGGACTAGAGCTCACTCTGGGTGTAAAAGGCTCTACAGCTCTGGGACTAGAGCTCACTCTGGGTGTAAAAGGCTCTACAGCTCTGGGACTAGAGCTCACTCTGGGTGTAAAAGGCTCTACAGCTCTGGGACTAGAGCTCACTCTGGGTGTAAAGGCTCTACAGCTCTGGGACTAGAGCTCACTCTGGGTGTAAAAGGCTCTACAGCTCTGGGACTAGAGCTCACTCTGGGTGTAAAAGGCTCTACAGCTCTGGGACTAGAGCTCACTCTGGGTGTAAAAGGCTCTACAGCTCTGGGACTAGAGCTCACTCTGGGTGTAAAAGGCTCTACAGCTCTGGGACTAGAGCTCACTCTGGGTGTAAAAGGCTCTACAGCTCTGGGACTAGAGCTCACTCTGGGTGTAAAAGGCTCTACAGCTCTGGGACTAGAGCTCACTCTGGGTGTAAAGGCTCTACAGCTCTGGGACTAGAGCTCACTCTGGGTGTAAAAGGCTCTACAGCTCTGGGACTAGAGCTCACTCTGGGTGTAAAAGGCTCTACAGCTCTGGGACTAGAGCTCACTCTGGGTGTAAAAGGCTCTACAGCTCTGGGACTAGAGCTCACTCTGGGTGTAAAAGGCTCTACAGCTCTGGGACTAGAGCTCACTCTGGGTGTAAAAGGCTCTACAGCTCTGGGACTAGAGCTCACTCTGGGTGTAAAAGGCTCTACAGCTCTGGGACTAGAGCTCACTCTGGGTGTAAAGGCTCTACAGCTCTGGGACTAGAGCTCACTCTGGGTGTAAAAGGCTCTACAGCTCTGGGACTAGAGCTCACTCTGGGTGTAAAAGGCTCTACAGCTCTGGGACTAGAGCTCACTCTGGGTGTAAAAGGCTCTACAGCTCTGGGACTAGAGCTCACTCTGGGTGTAAAAGGCTCTACAGCTCTGGGACTAGAGCTCACTCTGGGTGTAAAAGGCTCTAAAGCTCTGGGACTAGAGCTCACTCTGGGTGTAAAGGCTCTACAGCTCTGGGACTAGAGCTCACTCTGGGTGTAAAAGGCTCTACAGCTCTGGGACTAGAGCTCACTCTGGGTGTAAAAGGCTCTACAGCTCTGGGACTAGAGCTCACTCTGGGTGTAAAAGGCTCTACAGCTCTGGGACTAGAGCTCACTCTGGGTGTAAAAGGCTCTACAGCTCTGGGACTAGAGCTCACTCTGGGTGTAAAAGGCTCTACAGCTCTGGGACTAGAGCTCACTCTGGGTGTAAAGGCTCTACAGCTCTGGGACTAGAGCTCACTCTGGGTGTAAAAGGCTATACAGCTCTGGGACTAGAGCTCACTCTGGGTGTAAAAGGCTCTACAGCTCTGGGACTAGAGCTCACTCTGGGTGTAAAAGGCTCTACAGCTCTGGGACTAGAGCTCACTCTGGGTGTAAAAGGCTCTACAGCTCTGGGACTAGAGCTCACTCTGGGTGTAAAAGGCTCTACAGCTCTGGGACTAGAGCTCACTCTGGGTGTAAAAGGCTCTACAGCTCTGGGACTAGAGCTCACTCTGGGTGTAAAAGGCTCTACAGCTCTGGGACTAGAGCTCACTCTGGGTGTAAAAGGCTCTACAGCTCTGGGACTAGAGCTCACTCTGGGTGTAAAGGCTCTACAGCTCTGGGACTAGAGCTCACTCTGGGTGTAAAAGGCTCTACAGCTCTGGGACTAGAGCTCACTCTGGGTGTAAAAGGCTCTACAGCTCTGGGACTAGAGCTCACTCTGGGTGTAAAAGGCTCTACAGCTCTGGGACTAGAGCTCACTCTGGGTGTAAAAGGCTCTACAGCTCTGGGACTAGAGCTCACTCTGGGTGTAAAAGGCTCTACAGCTCTGGGACTAGAGCTCACTCTGGGTGTAAAAGGCTCTACAGCTCTGGGACTAGAGCTCACTCTGGGTGTAAAAGGCTCTACAGCTCTGGGACTAGAGCTCACTCTGGGTGTAAAAGGCTCTACAGCTCTGGGACTAGAGCTCACTCTGGGTGTAAAAGGCTCTACAGCTCTGGGACTAGAGCTCACTCTGGGTGTAAAAGGCTCTACAGCTCTGGGACTAGAGCTCACTCTGGGTGTTAAAGGCTCTACAGCTCTGGGACTAGAGCTCACTCTGGGTGTTAAAGGCTCTACAGCTCTGGGACTAGAGCTCACTCTGGGTGTAAAAGGCTCTACAGCTCTGGGACTAGAGCTCACTCTGGGTGTAAAAGGCTCTACAGCTCTGGGACTAGAGCTCACTCTGGGTGTAAAAGGCTCTACAGCTCTGGGACTAGAGCTCACTCTGGGTGTAAAAGGCTCTACAGCTCTGGGACTAGTGCTCACTCTGGGTGTAAAAGGCTCTACAGCTCTGGGACTAGAGCTCACTCTGGGTGTAAAATGCTCTACAGCTCTGGGACTAGAGCTCACTCTGGGTGTAAAAGGCTCTACAGCTCTGGGACTAGAGCTCACTCTGGGTGTAAAAGGCTCTACAGCTCTGGGACTAGAGCTCACTCTGGGTGTAAAAGGCTCTACAGCTCTGGGACTAGAGCTCACTCTGGGTGTAAAGGCTCTACAGCTCTGGGACTAGAGCTCACTCTGGGTGTAAAAGGCTCTACAGCTCTGGGACTAGAGCTCACTCTGGGTGTAAAAGGCTCTACAGCTCTGGGACTAGAGCTCACTCTGGGTGTAAAAGGCTCTACAGCTCTGGGACTAGAGCTCACTCTGGGTGTAAAAGGCTCTACAGCTCTGGGACTAGAGCTCACTCTGGGTGTAAAAGGCTCTACAGCTCTGGGACTAGAGCTCACTCTGGGTGTAAAAGGCTCTACAGCTCTGGGACTAGAGCTCACTCTGGGTGTAAAAGGCTCTACAGCTCTGGGACTAGAGCTCACTCTGGGTGTAAAAGGCTCTACAGCTCTGGGACTAGAGCTCACTCTGGGTGTAAAAGGCTCTACAGCTCTGGGACTAGAGCTCACTCTGGGTGTAAAAGGCTCTACAGCTCTGGGACTAGAGCTCACTCTGGGTGTTAAAGGCTCTACAGCTCTGGGACTAGAGCTCACTCTGGGTGTTAAAGGCTCTACAGCTCTGGGACTAGAGCTCACTCTGGGTGTAAAAGGCTCTACAGCTCTGGGACTAGAGCTCACTCTGGGTGTAAAAGGCTCTACAGCTCTGGGACTAGAGCTCACTCTGGGTGTAAAAGGCTCTACAGCTCTGGGACTAGAGCTCACTCTGGGTGTAAAAGGCTCTACAGCTCTGGGACTAGTGCTCACTCTGGGTGTAAAAGGCTCTACAGCTCTGGGACTAGAGCTCACTCTGGGTGTAAAATGTTCTACAGCTCTGGGACTAGAGCTCACTCTGGGTGTAAAAGGCTCTACAGCTCTGGGACTAGAGCTCACTCTGGGTGTAAAAGGCTCTACAGCTCTGGGACTAGAGCTCACTCTGGGTGTAAAAGGCTCTACAGCTCTGGGACTAGAGCTCACTCTGGGTGTAAAAGGCTCTACAGCTCTGGGACTAGAGCTCACTCTGGGTGTAAAAGGTTCTACAGCTCTGGGACTAGAGCTCACTCTGGGTGTAAAAGGCTCTACAGCTCTGGGACTAGAGCTCTCTCTGGGTGTAAAAGGCTCTACAGCTCTGGGACTAGAGCTCACTCTGGGTGTAAAAGGCTCTACAGCTCTGGGACTAGTGTCTCAGGCTCGTGGTGGTTCCATCTGACGCACTTCAGACAGGCCTCGGGTCATTACAAGATTTGCTCAATGATTTTAAATTGCACAAAGTAAACGGTTCTGTACAATTTTAAAAGGTATTGGAATTAAAGGTATCATTCTTTTTTATTTTTGGTACGGTCAGTGAATTTATCTTATCTTTTCTTATTTGAGGTAATGTTAAATGACCGTTACTCTGCATTTACACTAATCTATTTTAATGTACCAAATAAAAAAGCAAATGTATGTAAGTAGCTATTGTTCATAAGTAAATAAAAGTGTATCACAACATTTATACACAATTGAGTTACAAGTGCGTTTTTCAACATGAACAATTGAAAACGTCAGCTTTGTTTATATATTGTGCTGTTTCTGTTTCTGTTTCTGATCCAACTTAACAAAAGGTTATGAAGAGGATCACCTTGCGAAAATAAATGCGCTTAAAAACGGTTTATTTTGTACTTTTTATTTTTGCTTTCCACTACTGGACAGCGTCACATTATCGAACCAAAAAGCTTTTTTCAAAGCCGTACAGCCTAATCAGAAAAACATACCGTATTATCATGAGTCTTCATGAGGATGTGAGACTGGCCTCAACTCTGACAATGTTCAAATCCAGGCTGAAAACAGCTCTTTTTACCCGAGCATATGGAAACTGAAAGTATTTTATCTGCACTCTTGCCTTTTACTGTAATTGATACATTTTTATGTTGATGTTTTAATGATTGCTTTGATCTGTTTTCTTGTAATTTTTTGCAACTGTGAACGCACTTTGAATTGCCTTGTGTATGAATTGTGCTCTACAAATAAACTTGCCTTGCCTATTATTGTCTGTTTGGCTCTTAGACCGCTTAGACCGAACGGGGAAGACCTCTGCTCGTTCATGAGTCTTCACGCACACGATCGCGCACGTCCACAGCACTGGTGACGTCAGGTCATTGGAAAACAAAAGTCCATGTCCTGAAAATAGTAATTTTAAATAAATATATTTGCCTTAGTCTGAAACTCCAGATGCCCCGTGGACCATTTTACAGGCTGCTCCTTTTACAATATTGTCTATGGCAAAAAAGGCTTTTGATCCGTAGGGTGCAATATCACGGCCTGCCACTAGCACAACTCCTTTCAGAGGAAAGGGGGCGGACCCCCCCACTGTGCAGACTTCACAGGTGTGTGTTACACAGAAGACTTGTCCCACGAGCAACACGCACCAAACAACCTCAGTTCCGCGTTTACTTAGAAGCACCTAAGTGTTCATTTGAACAACTTTATCGTCAAAGAGACATTTATTAATAAAAAATAAAGCGACAGTGAGACCTAAGATGATTTTATTGTGAGAGGGAAAGTTCTCACTTGTGAGTTTGAAGAAGCTAAAACATATAATGTAAATATGACACCTACCCTGATGAAGAATCAGTCGAGTTGAAACGCGTCGGCACACGCTTTTTAAATAAACACCTTTTTGCAATTCAGAGTGCCTCGGCTCATCCTTTTTCCTTTTGTAAATACGACATATTTAAATCTAAATTATTTTGTAAACTCTAAGGGAACTTTTTTTTTCATTTAAAAGTATGTTCAGTCGAACTTGTAATTTTTGAAACATTATGGGCTGTGCAGTGGGTGAGTGTGAGGGAGAGTGCCTCTGAAAGTCACAGCTCAAATTTCTCTGATGAGTAAACTCCAGCATAAATGCACACGTCTCCAAAAGGAAGTGTGTTTTTACTAAGTTTAAACAAAGTGGAGCGGACACTTGAACGCCATAGAGATACAGAGCCACAAGTTACTGCTGTTACAAACTGGACTAAAACTGCCTCCATGGACATTGTTTTGAGTCAGGATTAACATGAATCTTTTTCTGATGGATTTTAGCAACATCTGAGTGGTGAGTGTTGCAAAGGTTTCTCCGTCCTGACGCCAGATTTATAACTTTGTTTGTTAGCAATAGCCTAGCTTCTCGGAGGCTAAAGGCTACAACACGTAAACATTACCTTTCTGTCATCATGAAGGTTTACTACAGTGATGATAATGACTGTATTCATGTTTACTGTGCCCACTTTTGTCATGACCCCTGAAAACGAGGCAAATATCGGATATCGGCAGAAAATTTCACATCGGACCATCCCTAGAGGGAACCTCTGAAGGTGCCCTCACTGAGGCCTGAGTGGAAGGGTGTAGGGGAAGGGAGGAGTGAACGGTTTCGGAAAGTCCCATGATGTGGTTGCATGGCAACAATTTAAAATTGTTTACCTCCAGAGGCGGGTAGTACTCAGTTACATTTTAATTACAAAGTAATTTTAACTTTTTCTTGAGTAAAAGTATCTGTTTCTTACTTAAAAGCAACAATAATTGTTGCTTTTTCCACTGTGAGTAAATATTTAAGCGGCAAATGCTTAATTTTGATCGAGAAAGTAGCTGTAGATCGTCTCATGAACCTTATTCTTTAGATTTATTTAGTTTTTCTGAATTTTCATGCCATTTTCTTGATTCCTTCTTGATTTTATGTTTTGTTTCACCTAATTTATGGCGTCAGTACTCACAGTACTCAAGTAACATTTTCTCCAAGTACTTTTCTACTTTTACTTGAGTAATTGTTTGGTTCATTACTTTTTACTTGTACTTGAGTGAAATAATTTAAAAGTAATGTTACTCTTACCTAAGTATTGTGGCTTTTACTAATACTTCTACTGCAGCTGAGCCCAGAATCTGTCCCCACACATTCTTCTATTGAGCTGAACCCTGACTCAGGACAACATTACTGAGCCTTATTTTCACTGCAATATCAGTCGAGCTCTGGCCAGGTTAGTTTCATGTTTCATAACATCATTTCCATCTAAATTTGTAAAACAGAAAGAGGAAAAATTTGCTAATAAAATATCATAGCAGTCACAGTCACTATGAGGTTCTATTGACCAATGTGTGAATATTGCATGACTTTTTGCATGCGGGAGAAGGTATTATGCAAATATTTTGGACACATTGACTTTCTGTGGAAGTGTTTTCCATTGTGACCTTTTCCTCAGCTGTGTTTAAACTCCAGTAGGAAACAAGAGAAAGGTTTTCAGCAGTTAGGAAATGACATCATTTTATATATTTTTCAATTAACGCACTAATGGCTCTTTAATTAATTCTCTTTGAAATCAAACATGTTTAGCGTGTTAGGGTTTGTGTTTTCCCTCTGTGCAGAGCTGGTGGGTGACAGGGGCGTGGCTGGCACCTGCAGCAATGAGGCCCATCTGGACTTGATGAGGAGCCAGTCTTCCAACACTCTGCTCAGTCCTCTCCACACTGCCAGATAATTCTGTCTCATCCGGTAGAAGCCTGACCTGTGTTTTGTCCTGCTATATTTTGAGATATACTTCCCTGTTTCCTCCTGTGCCCAAGGTTGCCTCTGCTGTGCTCTGTTTTTTTGTCTGCTCTGTCCTGGTTCTGCTGCCAGCCTGCCCCCGTCGCCTCAGCCTCTCCAGTTTTTTTTGTAATAAATGGTTAAACCTTTCCTGCTTCCGTCTCCGTTTTGGGGTCCTCCTCTGCAAATCTTAACATAGTGTTTGTTAATACTGTAGTATAGAGTCCATTATCTACTGTATCATGACAGTTTCTTCTCCACTGTGAGATCAATAAAGGCTAATCTTGTCTTATCTTATTAATGTATGGCCAACGGTAGCTTTGGGCCCATGTGAAACCTTCTTGGCTTAGACTGATTAGACCATGTACTTTGCTTCATTCATGCAGTTTTGAGTGATCCTCTTGCATTCTTATCTTTATTTCTGAGCTTTTTTGTGCAAGAGTTCATTCTAAAAATCCATAATCCATCTCCACCATTTTCTCCTGCGGGTGGCTCTGGGACTAGAGCTCACTCTGGGTGTAAAAGGCTCTACAGCTCTGGGACTAGTGTCTCAGGCTCGTGGTGGTTCCATCTGACGCACTTCAGACAGGCCTCGGGTCATTACAAGATTTGCTCAATGATTTTAAATTGCACAAAGTAAACGGTTCTGTACAATTTTAAAAGGTATTGGAATTAAAGGTATCATTCTTTTTTATTTTTGGTACGGTCAGTGAATTTATCTTATCTTTTCTTATTTGAGGTAATGTTAAATGACCGTTACTCTGCATTTACACTAATCTATTTTAATGTACCAAATAAAAAAGCAAATGTATGTAAGTAGCTATTGTTCATAAGTAAATAAAAGTGTATCACAACATTTATACACAATTGAGTTACAAGTGCGTTTTTCAACATGAACAATTGAAAACGTCAGCTTTGTTTATATATTGTGCTGTTTCTGTTTCTGTTTCTGATCCAACTTAACAAAAGGTTATGAAGAGGATCACCTTGCGAAAATAAATGCGCTTAAAAACGGTTTATTTTGTACTTTTTATTTTTGCTTTCCACTACTGGACAGCGTCACATTATCGAACCAAAAAGCTTTTTTCAAAGCCGTACAGCCTAATCAGAAAAACATACCGTATTATCATGAGTCTTCATGAGGATGTGAGACTGGCCTCAACTCTGACAATGTTCAAATCCAGGCTGAAAACAGCTCTTTTTACCCGAGCATATGGAAACTGAAAGTATTTTATCTGCACTCTTGCCTTTTACTGTAATTGATACATTTTTATGTTGATGTTTTAATGATTGCTTTGATCTGTTTTCTTGTAATTTTTTGCAACTGTGAACGCACTTTGAATTGCCTTGTGTATGAATTGTGCTCTACAAATAAACTTGCCTTGCCTATTATTGTCTGTTTGGCTCTTAGACCGCTTAGACCGAACGGGGAAGACCTCTGCTCGTTCATGAGTCTTCACGCACACGATCGCGCACGTCCACAGCACTGGTGACGTCAGGTCATTGGAAAACAAAAGTCCATGTCCTGAAAATAGTAATTTTAAATAAATATATTTGCCTTAGTCTGAAACTCCAGATGCCCCGTGGACCATTTTACAGGCTGCTCCTTTTACAATATTGTCTATGGCAAAAAAGGCTTTTGATCCGTAGGGTGCAATATCACGGCCTGCCACTAGCACAACTCCTTTCAGAGGAAAGGGGGCGGACCCCCCCACTGTGCAGACTTCACAGGTGTGTGTTACACAGAAGACTTGTCCCACGAGCAACACGCACCAAACAACCTCAGTTCCGCGTTTACTTAGAAGCACCTAAGTGTTCATTTGAACAACTTTATCGTCAAAGAGACATTTATTAATAAAAAATAAAGCGACAGTGAGACCTAAGATGATTTTATTGTGAGAGGGAAAGTTCTCACTTGTGAGTTTGAAGAAGCTAAAACATATAATGTAAATATGACACCTACCCTGATGAAGAATCAGTCGAGTTGAAACGCGTCGGCACACGCTTTTTAAATAAACACCTTTTTGCAATTCAGAGTGCCTCGGCTCATCCTTTTTCCTTTTGTAAATACGACATATTTAAATCTAAATTATTTTGTAAACTCTAAGGGAACTTTTTTTTTCATTTAAAAGTATGTTCAGTCGAACTTGTAATTTTTGAAACATTATGGGCTGTGCAGTGGGTGAGTGTGAGGGAGAGTGCCTCTGAAAGTCACAGCTCAAATTTCTCTGATGAGTAAACTCCAGCATAAATGCACACGTCTCCAAAAGGAAGTGTGTTTTTACTAAGTTTAAACAAAGTGGAGCGGACACTTGAACGCCATAGAGATACAGAGCCACAAGTTACTGCTGTTACAAACTGGACTAAAACTGCCTCCATGGACATTGTTTTGAGTCAGGATTAACATGAATCTTTTTCTGATGGATTTTAGCAACATCTGAGTGGTGAGTGTTGCAAAGGTTTCTCCGTCCTGACGCCAGATTTATAACTTTGTTTGTTAGCAATAGCCTAGCTTCTCGGAGGCTAAAGGCTACAACACGTAAACATTACCTTTCTGTCATCATGAAGGTTTACTACAGTGATGATAATGACTGTATTCATGTTTACTGTGCCCACTTTTGTCATGACCCCTGAAAACGAGGCAAATATCGGATATCGGCAGAAAATTTCACATCGGACCATCCCTAGAGGGAACCTCTGAAGGTGCCCTCACTGAGGCCTGAGTGGAAGGGTGTAGGGGAAGGGAGGAGTGAACGGTTTCGGAAAGTCCCATGATGTGGTTGCATGGCAACAATTTAAAATTGTTTACCTCCAGAGGCGGGTAGTACTCAGTTACATTTTAATTACAAAGTAATTTTAACTTTTTCTTGAGTAAAAGTATCTGTTTCTTACTTAAAAGCAACAATAATTGTTGCTTTTTCCACTGTGAGTAAATATTTAAGCGGCAAATGCTTAATTTTGATCGAGAAAGTAGCTGTAGATCGTCTCATGAACCTTATTCTTTAGATTTATTTAGTTTTTCTGAATTTTCATGCCATTTTCTTGATTCCTTCTTGATTTTATGTTTTGTTTCACCTAATTTATGGCGTCAGTACTCACAGTACTCAAGTAACATTTTCTCCAAGTACTTTTCTACTTTTACTTGAGTAATTGTTTGGTTCATTACTTTTTACTTGTACTTGAGTGAAATAATTTAAAAGTAATGTTACTCTTACCTAAGTATTGTGGCTTTTACTAATACTTCTACTGCAGCTGAGCCCAGAATCTGTCCCCACACATTCTTCTATTGAGCTGAACCCTGACTCAGGACAACATTACTGAGCCTTATTTTCACTGCAATATCAGTCGAGCTCTGGCCAGGTTAGTTTCATGTTTCATAACATCATTTCCATCTAAATTTGTAAAACAGAAAGAGGAAAAATTTGCTAATAAAATATCATAGCAGTCACAGTCACTATGAGGTTCTATTGACCAATGTGTGAATATTGCATGACTTTTTGCATGCGGGAGAAGGTATTATGCAAATATTTTGGACACATTGACTTTCTGTGGAAGTGTTTTCCATTGTGACCTTTTCCTCAGCTGTGTTTAAACTCCAGTAGGAAACAAGAGAAAGGTTTTCAGCAGTTAGGAAATGACATCATTTTATATATTTTTCAATTAACGCACTAATGGCTCTTTAATTAATTCTCTTTGAAATCAAACATGTTTAGCGTGTTAGGGTTTGTGTTTTCCCTCTGTGCAGAGCTGGTGGGTGACAGGGGCGTGGCTGGCACCTGCAGCAATGAGGCCCATCTGGACTTGATGAGGAGCCAGTCTTCCAACACTCTGCTCAGTCCTCTCCACACTGCCAGATAATTCTGTCTCATCCGGTAGAAGCCTGACCTGTGTTTTGTCCTGCTATATTTTGAGATATACTTACCTGTTTCCTCCTGTGCCCAAGGTTGCCTCTGCTGTGCTCTGTTTTTTTGTCTGCTCTGTCCTGGTTCTGCTGCCAGCCTGCCCCCGTCGCCTCAGCCTCTCCAGTTTTTTTTGTAATAAATGGTTAAACCTTTCCTGCTTCCGTCTCCGTTTTGGGGTCCTCCTCTGCAAATCTTAACATAGTGTTTGTTAATACTGTAGTATAGAGTCCATTATCTACTGTATCATGACAGTTTCTTCTCCACTGTGAGATCAATAAAGGCTAATCTTGTCTTATCTTATTAATGTATGGCCAACGGTAGCTTTGGGCCCATGTGAAACCTTCTTGGCTTAGACTGATTAGACCATGTACTTTGCTTCATTCATGCAGTTTTGAGTGATCCTCTTGCATTCTTATCTTTATTTCTGAGCTTTTTTGTGCAAGAGTTCATTCTAAAAATCCATAATCCATCTCCACCATTTCTCCTGCGGGTGGAGGACACTCTATTCCATATACGAGATCCCTAACAGTGTACACACAACCTGTCGAGGAGATGCCCAAAAGCAGATTACTGAGCGATCAGGCTGTATAACACATTCTTGGGTGGAAGGGGCTAAATGGGAACGATGGCTTTACAGTACTTTTATATTTATTCTCTGCACTGTCCTATTTATTAAATTGTTTCTAGTTTTTTAATCCGATGTTTTATGTGTGACTTGTTTGTGCAGCTGATGAACTGAAGTTCCTTCAGGATTAATAAAGTATATCGTATCGTATTGTAAGTACCTTTTTACTTACAATTTTGGCCATCTCTGCACATAGCCTAAATGACTAATTTTGATGTGAAAACATTAAAGCTGAGGGACCTGATTTTTCCTGTTCAAACAGTGAAATTTGTTGTTTTGGCCCAAACTTGTTTCTAGCTCCCACTATCCCTCCTGTAAATTTAAATTGTTCAAAGAATGTCATTATATGCTCATTTCGCAGGGCTGCCCAGCCTCTGTAGCTCTATTTATTTTAGCGTTGGAACCGTTAGCGTGTGCTATTGCTGGGTTGCACGTGACATCACAGCAATCCAAAGGCCAATACTATTATATGGAGGGAAAATTATTTTGTTTTTGAGGACATTTTTGGTCTTGTACAGAGAGATCTTGGATCCAGTGACTGATATTAATGATCATTTTTGTAATTCATGCTAGAATTAGAACTATTTATCAAAAATTCCGGATATAAAATTAACTGCAGTAAGAGCGAAGCAATCCCACTAAACCAGTATACATTCCATGGGCGTCAGCAGTATTTTGAAGGTGGGGGGGACACATTTCAACAAGGGGGTGGGGGTCTGGGGGTTCACCCCCAAAGATTGTTTGGGGAAAATGCTGCATTTTTATGCATTTTAACAGACAAATTGGTACATTGCTGTAACTTTGCATTTGTTTTTATTTTGTAATGTAGGAGTCTTAATTATTTTTTTAGAAACAGTGAATGTTTACAAGTTCAAATATTAAAATGCATTTTAAATACAAAAACTAAAAATATCAGTTGTTTCTTTCCAGGTCATGAATAATCGCAATATTTTCTCTCTGCAGAATTTGGAAATCGTGACAACCCAGTCCCAAAAATACAACTCCTCAGATCTACATAGAAATCATGAACTATACATCTGTGTTACAACTAGGGGTGTCACAATTTCAATTTCTTTAGTCACGATTATTGTGAGAGAAAATATTGCGATTTTACGATTATTCACGATTATCTATCGAATGAAAGGAAAGAACTGATATTTTTAGTTTTTGTCTTTAAAAAGCTTTTCAATACTTGTAAACTTGTAAACATACACTGTTTCTAAAAATGAAAAATGCTTTAAGATTGTCTTGCATTAAAATAAATAGGCCTACATTGAATAATACAAAACCATGTCAACTTTACTTCTTTCAGAATCAGAATCAGAATAGGTTTTTATTGCCATTGTTATGAACAGGTTCACAACTAGGAAGATGAACTCTGGTAACTTTCTTAAGGCCTTACCCGTGACTCACTCTCGAGTCTCTACATGAACAAATAGGTAATTCCAGTTAATTCCTTACATACTGAACACTGCAACATTTTCAGAGTATCAACCGACCATGTCAGGCTTATCAACCTCTGCCACTTTGTCAAATTGGTTCTCAGTCTCCTCCATCTCATGACTTTGTCTCATCCCAATGTTGTCTTCATAAAATAAAAAAAAGCACATTCTTATAGTCAATGTCAATGTCAATTTTATTTATAAAGCACATTTAAAAACAACCTCAGTTGACCAAAGTGCTGTACAAGTACAGTAACAATATGTACAATATACACAATAAAACTTAAGCACAGGTGATATAAAAGGCACAAACTTTATCCGGTCTACATAGAACCGAAGGCCAAAGCAAAAAGGTGAGTTTTTAATTTGGTTTTAAACTTCTCTACAGACTGAGCCGAGCGTACATGTAGGGGAAGGCTGTTCCAAAGTTTAGGGGCCGCCACTGAGAAGGCTCGGTCACCTCTGGACACACGCTTTGATTTAGGAACAGACAAAAGGAGCTGGTCCTCAGACCTCAGAGCTCTGGAAGGACAGTAGAGCTGCAGCAGCTCTGACAAATACTTGCCAGTGAATTACGGCATTTAAAAACAATAAGCAGAATTTTTTATTTTATTCGAAAAGGAATTGGGAGCCAATGTAAAGAGGACAGAATGGGAGTAATGTGCTCCCATTTTCTTGTGCCAGTCAGCAAGCGGACTGCAGCATTTTGGACTCCCTGCAGGCGCTGGAGAGACTTCAGGTCCAGCCCTGTGTAAAGGGAGTTACAATAATCCAACCTTGA
Source organism: Proterorhinus semilunaris (assembly GCA_021464625.1). Classification (NCBI taxonomy): domain Eukaryota; kingdom Metazoa; phylum Chordata; class Actinopteri; order Gobiiformes; family Gobiidae; genus Proterorhinus; species Proterorhinus semilunaris. Next base: position 28,724,225 of record CM038347.1, on the reverse strand, counting down.
AGTGATGAAGACGTGAATCGCTTTCTCTAAATCTTTTTGTGGCAAGTAGGCCTTTATTTTCACAAGGAGTCTCAGTTGGAAGTAACTTGCTTTTACGACTGATCAAATGTGTTTTTCAAATTTGAAACAAGTATCGAAAGTCACTCCAAGATTTTTAACAGTGGGGCGGATAAAGGAAACAAGAGGCCCAACAACACTGTTGGTATTTAAGTTATAGTTATAGTTATATCCAGAACTATTTACCACCAAATAACTCACCACAGAAATGATTCCCTGTCCCTATATGTGGACGGCTCGGTTTCTGACTCACTCTCCAGCCTCTATGAACATATGTAGGCTGTTAATTCCATATGATAGCTGTCACATACAATACAGGACTATATAATAATATAAACAAATGTGGGGAAAAATACAAGTGAAGTGATAACTTGTCATTTCTTGGACGACATTTACTGACATATTAAATATGTATGCTATGGAGGATTGAAAGTGCCACAATTAAATAATAAATAATAAATGTTTCATTCATTCATTAAATATGGAATTAAATAAATAAATGAATCATTAAATAATTAAATAAATATGTCATTAATTAATTAAATGTGTCATTAATTAATTAAATTACCAATGATTCTGTGTAAAAAAATATATATAATTATTTATCTATTTAATTAATTATTTCATGGTCCTGTGTTGCAGTGTTTCATGAATTAATTTTATCTGTCAAACTCGCCCATCAAAGTTTGAGGGATGGGTCCTAACACCTGATTGGTCATCCTGCTCATCGAGTCAAGGCAAATCAATTCCAGAATAATGGATTGATGCAGACTAGTGAACATACTCCGATACGCTGGGTGGCGCTATTCTCCCTTACGTAGGTTTGAATACTCAAGCAAAAACAACTAAACACAAGCCTCGATCACTCCATCAAGGAATGTCAAGAAATAACTTTTTTTAAATTAATATCTGCTGTTTCCGCTGTTTCTCAATAATCGTAAAGAGCACTCATCCGCCCGGTAGGTGGCGGTAAATGCGCCTAGATGGGTAGCTACCCGCCATTTGAATTAGAATGTACCGTTGCCTCAATGCCCCCACTGCACCAATGCGCCACCCCTAGTCTCAATGTACCACTTCCTAGTCTCAATGTCCCGGCAATTAAACAGCTGTTTTCTTAGAATTGTTCAGTGTTTTAAGAATGTCCTAGTCTAAAGAAGGTAAAGACATGGCATGTCATGACTGTATTTTTTAAGGGTAAAAAGCTGTTTCACTGAATCACATCATGTCCATCACATTTGATTTTGTAACATGTTTACTTCAAATCTGGTGACATGACTGGTTATTTTATGACACAAACCAATCACATTTCTACCTAAAGAAAAACAAAGTCAATAAAATGTCATTTCAGCTCTCATCTGTATTTGGTTAAATCAGTGCATCCTGAAGTCATCTCTGATGGCACATTAGACGAACGTGAAATGTGGATTTAATGTTTTTCATTCAACAGTTTTCAATACAATGTACATTTGCTAGCTGGGTAACATAGCCAACTGGTTATCTAGCTTTAAATAATAAATTAAATAATGTACATATATGGCAAAACACAACGGTAGCTCAAAAACATGTTCACTTATACACTAATGTCTTTACTGTAACTAGGCAACCACACTTAGTTGGTTCTTCACGCGGATCATGTAATACAGACAAACTCTCACTTTTTACGTTTATCTCAAAATGTTGATAAACTGCATAAATGTGACGCATAAAACGCGTACATGTCATTAATATGTGGCGCCCTATCTTACGGTATCTTTTAACGTAAAAGTCTCCGATAAAACAGCTGTTTAATTGCGGGGCATTAAGACCATTCGGCCGGGACATTGAGACCACTCGAGCGGTACATTCAGACCAATGGATGCGGTATATTGCGACCGGGGCATTGAGGCAACGGCACATTCCGACTAGCACCCTTGTAGAGTACTTCTTCTAAAATTTCGGTCACTCTACGGTCAATGCCTTGGTCAGAAAGTGCGGAAATAACTCCAAGAACTTGAATAAATTCCTCCGCTTTATTCTGTATATGCTCGGGGTCTGCAGGTCCTGCTTCCACATACTCAGCAAGGTCTAAAATATCTCGCACCAACTCCCTTGAAACCTCATGAAGGTCCTCCATCAGCGTAGCCGCCATGTTTCCAAAAAACACTTCAGGCCAAAGCAATGGATTAGACAAGATTTGAGCTAACCAGGCTTTAGCCCGCCCACAACTTTTGATGGGCGAGTTTGACAGATAAAATTAATTCATGAAACACTGCAACACAGGACCATGAAATAATTAATTAAATAGATAAATAATTAAAAAAAATTTTTTACACAGAATCATTGGTAATTTAATTAACTAATGACACATTTATTTAATTAATGACACATTTATTTAATTATTTAATGGTGTATTTATTTATTTAATTGTGGCACTTTCAATCCTCCATAGTATGCAATGTATCTGCCAAATAAATAAACACCACCAAGAATGTTTTATTTGATTAATATTTCTGTGTAATAGCTACCTGCCGAAACGCCATTGAGTGCTCAGTGGTGCCACCTAGTTAGAATGTGGCTGCAAAATTGATCAATAATATTATGAGCTGCGTACTTATTTCTAAATAACAGTAAAGAAATTGTCCAGATGTAAATGGTGTGCTAGCTAGCATCATAGCATTAATAGAGCTAGGTCCATGTTAGCACCACAGCCAATACAGTACAGTTACACCTGAGAAAAATGCAATTTCGTGTTCAATTACTTACTGTTACTGTTGTCTTTTTAGTAAAAAAAAATCTGAATGTCCATTTTCCCTTGCTATAGCCTATGTTTGAGCTAAGAAGAGAAAAAACAGCAACACTGATTTGGATCTTTATATGCTTATTTGCAATAAATCTGTTATTTTATTCAAACTACAATTACATGTAATATTATTAGCTTACGTTTTCTTCTAAAATCTTTGGGTTAATGTGGCCTCATCATCAGTCGACATCGTTATCCAGCTTTTGATGTGTATGTGTGCCTGAGTGTGCCAGCTGAGCGAGCATCCTCGCTAATTGGTGAGAAGAAAATGTGACATGGAGTGACATCAAATTATTTATGTTGCTTACTATCATGTTGCCTATCATTAGCTACATAGATTAAGTGGGATGATAGCCTACTAACAGGCTGGAGTGGAGCGAACTTAAGTGAATAAATATTCCAACCCAACGCGATCAGCTCACGTTCTGTCCCCACTCCGAGTGCGAACGCCACCTAGACCGAGGATATCAGCCCCTGTGCTTAGCCGCGGCAGTCCCCTGGCTGAGCCCCCGGTCCAGCCAGCCCGGAGACAGGCGGGCGGGAGGCGCTTGTGTGATAGGTTAGAATAATAATACTGCATATCCCCAATACAATTCATAGTTGAAGTACACTTTAAAAACAATATAAATATATTTAAGAGTTGGTTAAAAAATTATTGTATATGTTTCATTAATTTTTATTTTTTTTTGTTTATTTATTTATTGTCAATTTATTTTATTTTTAGATTTTTTTTATTAAATAGATGTTTATTACAAATACTCATGGAGACAAACAGCAAAACAGGCAAGGCATCAACAATTAGATTGACAGTAAAAAAAAATAGATTAAGAGTAAAATAAAATAAGTAGGGCCGGGACTCGATTAAAAAAATTAATCTAATTAATTAGAGGCTTTGTAATTAATTAATCGAAATTAATCGCATATAAATATTTGACCTGCGAACAGTGAGAAGTACGTTTTTTCATAAGGATTTTTAGTATACCATTGAATAATGACTGAATACATAAGCTTAGGCAACAAAATATTGTTTATTTTTGTTCAACCAAGTCCGACAGACCAGTGCAATATTGCCATTAATTGTGCGTCTGCAGGAAAAAAAGGAAACTGAAGTGTGGAAAGCAAAGTGTGATTAATTTCGATTAATAATTTTAATCGCACTAAACCTCATGTAATTAATTAATCGCAATTAATCGAAAAAAGTCCCGGCCCTAAAAATAAGGCATTGTTTTCAGGTGACTAAAAACTGTTACAGGATCAAAAACTTTTCAGCAGCATGGCAAATTTCTTCCACAGTTTGATTGGATTTTCTTACAAAATTCAATGAGGATAAAAAAAATACACAATTCATTTTTAAAACATTTGGCAGCTGTTTTTTCCATTTTTATGAATGTGGTATTTACCCATAATGATGATAAGGTTAATTAAAAGTGAAATGTCCCTCATTGTCATGGTTGGAGGCGGCGTGAGGAAAAACCCCCAAAATGCAGGACTGCAACGAAACTGGTGATGTTTAATAGACAAAAACCAAAATAACAAAATCCAGAGACACAAACCGGGGCTGACGTAGACAATGACACGACAAAGGACAAGGGAAACACAGGGGTATAAATACATGGAGGAAACAGGGAACAGGTGAAACACATCAGGGCGGGGCAGGCAAACAACACAAGGGAAGCAAAGCAAAAATCACACAGACCAAAAAGACATGTCAAAATCACAGATGAACACAAAAGCAAACCAAAACAGGGCAACAAAAGACCGAATCGTGACACTCATCAGTTTAGAATTATAGATAAGAATATCTTCAATCGTAAATTGTTCAAGTTCACTAATTTTATTACTTAACCAGCTATGGACATCCTGCCAGAACTTCCCACTAACTGGACAAGAGAAGAATAAATGTTCTGTGTGTTCTGGGTTTTCATGACAAAAGTCACAAGGGTCATCTTCAAAACCAAATCTACCCCTCAGAGTCTCTGCAGATGGATAGTAATTATTAAGAATTTTAAATTGCATTTATTTTACTTTGGGTGTGATTGGCCATTTTATAAATGTCAAATGTTCTTTCTGAAATTGTTGGATTATCTAATACTTGAAGCTTTATCTTCCTATCATAATCATGATAGATGTCTTTTGAAAGCTTTATTTAAATATTTGTTGTCACATTTTTTTTATATAATTCTTAATTCTCCTATTTTTAAATGTGGAAGTTTGACCTGGACATTAGAAAAAAATATTATGTTTTTTATCAGCTGTATCAAAGCCACTGGGATAGATTTACAGATTTTTCTATAATCTTTAAGAGAACATTGAAAATTAAATGAGTTTTTTAAATCTTTTAACTGTAGAATTTCACCGTTTACATCTAAAATGTCATGTACAAAGATAATGCCTTGGTCAAACCAAACCAGGTTGAACAAAGACTTTTTGTTTGATACAATTACTCTATTATTCCACAAGGTGGAACGATGAGGGGTAAAATTATGGGTAAATACCACCTTTCAATGATACAAAACTTGTTTGTGAAACTCAGATAACTTAAAAGGCAGTTTTGAAATTTCAAAGTCACATTTCAACAGAAAATTTAACCCACCAAACTTCTTGAAAATACTTTTTGGAATGTGATACCATATTGAGTTTTTAATAGAAATTCTTTCAACCATTTTATTTTAAATGTTCCTAGCATTGCCTCAAAATTCACTGTTTTTGTTTGTCTTGGACAATAAGTTATGGCCAAAAATGGAAAGATCTCTACTTAGCTAGTGGTTTAAAGATCAATTAAAGAATTAAAGATCAATTCTTTCTTTCATATTCAGTTCCTCTCTTTGTTTTTCATCTTTAACCATTTTAACTCCAAGATATTTAACTTCTTCTATAACAGGGATTGACATTATTTCTGTATCTATACACTCATATAACGAAAGTAGTTCACATTTTTTCATATTTAAACGAAGACCTGAAGCTTTGGAAAAAAAATAAAAATATTTGTAATGCATTGCTAACCATAGATTTATCCCTAAGGAAGAAAACAGTGTCATCTGCAAACTGACTGAGGCGAAATTCGTAATCAAAAAAATGTATACCCTGAAAATTTTAATGATTTATTATCAGATATGCTAGTAGCTGTGTACATAAAATGAACAACATGGGACTAATTGGACACCCTTGTCTTATTCCGCAAGTTATATTTATTCTAGGTGTTAGTCCTGGGTTTAAAGAGACATAACTGTAAATATCAGTATAGAACATTTTGATCACTGAACAAAATGTTTTATCGAATCCAAAATGTTCTAAAGTAGAAAATTAAAAATCGTGTTCAATAGAATCAAAAGCTTTGAAATAGTCTATAAATAAAATCAGGCTTTCAAATTCCAGAATCGACCGATAGTCCAGCATGTCCAATATTAATCTCACGGTATTATGTATACTTCTACCTTTTATAAATGCAGACTGAGTTTCGTTTACTACTTTATCAATGACTGTTTTTAATCTCTCAGCATATATTAACGCTAATAACTTATAATCATTGCAGAGCAATGTAATTGGCCTCCAATTGTCTAAATTTGTTATATCTTTCTTTGGTTTGGGGAGTAGGGTAATTATACCAGTTTTGTTGGAGTAAGACATCCTTCTTGTATACAGTCAATAAATGCCTTCAATACCAATTATTTGATATCTTCCCAAAAAAACTGTAAAAATTCCAAGGTCAACCCATCAATTCCAGGTGACTTTCCATTTCTCATTTTTTTCAGGGCATTATCCATTTCTTGCAGATTTATTTTGCCTTCTAACCTTTTTTTGTCATTCTCCCCAATCCTTTTTATATTGCTCTTAATAAAAAGGATTCACAATCCTCTTTATGTAAATTTGAGCTAAACAAGTCAGAGTAAAAGAGTTGAACTTCTTCTTGTACTTGAATAATAACCGTGTCATTTTTTGTTAATTTACAGATTTTTTTTTAGACTGTCTAGACTTTTCCAAGCCACAGAAATATGTGTTCTTCTCACCTTCTTCAATCCATTTAGCCCTGGATCGTACAAAGGCTCCACTCGCTTTTTCTGAATAAATTTCATCAAGCTGTTTTTGGAGGGAATTTAACTTCCCTAACTAATTTCTTCCACTGAAGCATTAGTTTTACCACATAGTATGTTGATCCTTTTCAATATTTCTTTTTGTTTTAGTTTACTTGTTTTTGACATGCTTTTTTCCTGTTTCGATTGCCAACCTCTTTGTTTCAAACTTAAACCATTCCCACTTTCCTTTATTTGACATATCCATTCATTTTACTTTTAGACAGAGGGACTTTATTTGTTTGCAAAAGCCATCATTTAGTAAGAGTCTAGGAAAGGCAAGGCAAGGCAAGTTTATTTGTAGAGCACAATTCATACACAAGGCAATTCACAGTGCTTTCACAGTTGCAGAAAATTACAAGAAAACAGATCAAATCAATCATTAAAACATCAACATAAAAATTTATCAATTACAGTAAAAGGCAAGAGTGCAGATAGAATACTTTCAGTTTTAAAATGCTCGGGTAAAAAGAGCTGTTTTCAGCCTAGATTTGAACATTGTCAGAGTTGAGGCCTGTCTCACATCCTCATGAAGACTGTTCCAGATTTTAGCTGCATGAAACTGAAACGCAGCTTCACCGTGTTTATTATTGACTCTGGGAACCACCAGGAGACCCCTCCCTGAAGTTCTCAGGGCCCGAGATGGTTCATACGGCTCTAACATGTCAGAGATATACTTTGGTGCTAAACCATGAAACGACGTGTACACAAGCAGAGCTGTTTTAAATTCTATTCTCTGAGTGACAGGAAGCCAGTGCAGAGACCGGAGCACTGGACTAATATGGTCGTATTTCCTGGTTCTTGTCAGGACTCGAGCAGCAGTGTTCTGGATGTACTGCAGCTCTAACAGCTCGTTTAGAAAGGCCAGTGAGCAGCCGTTACAGTAGTCTAACCTGCTGGAGACAAATGCATGGATGAGTGTCTCTAAGTCTGGTTTTGACACTATTCCTCTGATCTTAGAAATGTTTTTCAGATGATAAAAAGCTGATGATGTTATTGCTTTAATGTGGCTGTTTAAGTTCAGGTCTGAGTCCATGATTACTCCTAGATTTCTAACCTGATTTTTTGGTTTTAGAGAGAGAGAGACTCAAGGTGACTGATAACACTTTGTCTTTGTGTCTGTGGGCCAAAAACAATGATCTCAGTTGTGTCTGAATTTAGTTGGAGAAAGTTGTTTTGCATCCACAAACTGATCTGTTCGATGCAGTGACAGAGAGTATCTACAGGCCCATGTTCACCTGCCGTCAGTGACACGTAGATCTGAGTGTCATCTGCGTAGTTGTGGTACGACACATTGTTGCTGTTTATTAGCTGACCCAATGGAAGCATGTACAAGTTGAATAAGAGGGGTCCCAAGATTGACCCCTGGGGGACTCCACAGGTCATGGAAATTTTGTCTGAGACACAGTTGCCAATTTTGACAAAGTACGTCCTATCCTCCAGATAGGACTTGAACCAGTTTAGCGCAGTACCAGAGATTCCCACCCAGTTTTTCTAACCTGTGAAGTAAGATCCCGTGGTCCACTGTGTCAAAGGCAGCGCTCAGGTCCAGCAGAACTAAAACTAAGATCTTACCTGCGTTGGTGTTCATACGGATATCATTTGTCACCTTGATCAGAGCTGTCTCAGTGCTGTGGTGGGGCCTAAATCCTGACTGGAAAGTATCAAACACATTGTTAGATAGGTGAAAGTAAGTGAGCTGTTGATAGATTACTTTCTCTAGGACTTTTCCTAAGAATGGTAGGTTTGATATGGGCCGGTAGTTGTTCAGTATCTTGGGATCAAGGCTGCTCTTCTTTAGAAGAGGCTTAATGACTGCGGTTTTCAAAGCCTTTGGAAATGCTCACAACTGAACAAGTTGTGGTAACAAGCTGGTCAGCACAGACTTCAGAAATCTAGTGGGCAATTCATCAAGGCAGCACGTGCATGAACTCAGACCGGAGATAACCTCTTCGATTGTTTTGTCAGTAACAGGTGTGAAATGATTGTGTCAGCTCAAGGTGTTTATCTGGTGGCAGGGTTGCCATTTGTGTTGTGGAAATTATGGCATTTTTAATGCCTTGGACTTTGTCATAAAAAAAATATTGCAAACTCATTGCACTTAGATGTAGAGATTAGTTCTAAGGGCAGTGAAACTGGAGGGTTAGTTAATCTGTTTACTGTGGAAAACAACATGAGAATTGTTTCTGCAGTTTGCGATTATTTTAGAGAAGTACTTCTCCCTTTCGCCACGCAAAATCTGGTTGAACTCACAAAGCACTTCTTTGTATATCTCAGAATAAACCTGGAGCTTTGACTTGCGCCATTTCCGTTCGGCTTTTCGGCACTCCCTTTTCTGTGCCCTGACCGAATCTTCACTTCTCCAAGGTGCCTTTTGTCTATTGTTAACCATTTTAACCTTGACAGGAGCAATAGTATCCAAAACATTTAAGACGCTTGATGTGTAAAAGTCCAACAGATTATCAGCATTAGAACATGGAGAATTTTCAAATCTGATCATTTCCATAAACTGTGTCCTTGTTGTATCATGTATGTGTCTTCTTTGAATAACTCCAGGCCCAGCCTCTGGTTTGGGTGTAACAGACAGGTCAAAGAAGACACAAAAATGATCAGATAAAGCAACATCAACAACATTCACACTTGATATATTAACACCTTTTGTAATGACTAGATCTAGAGCGTGACCTTTGTTGTGAGTCGCCTCACTCACGTGCTGAGTTAAACCAAACATTTCAAGAACAGCACTATGTTCTTTTCCATGCCTGTCATTGGTCACATCCACATGCACATTAAAATCACCTGAAATGACTAAACATCAAAATCAGTCAATATAAATGAAAGTAATTCAATAAAATCTTCGATAAAACAATTCTGTGGTGGTTTGAAAATAGTCATATAAAGTATGGAAGATTGTTTTTTCTCCATTTTGAAAGACACATACTCAAATGATTGAAAAACCCCAAATGACAATTTGTGGATGACTATATTGTCCCTGAATATGGCACAGACACCCCCGCCCCTTTGGTTTTGGCGTGTTTCAGACACAAAATTGAAATTTGATGGACTACACTCAATCAAAACTGCGTTTCCAGTGTTTTTGTCAAGCCATGTTTCAGTTAGAAACATAAAATCTAGATTATAAGAGGAAATAAAACTATTTATTAAAAAGGACTTGTTTTTAATGATCTGACATTGTTGAGCATGTTTGAGATGTATGTGTGTTTGAGTGGATGGAATCTTTTTGCAAGGGATATGGATTAGAGTTCTTTGATTGGACGGTCTGACTGTCCCTCTCTTATCTAATCTATGTTGTTTAACAGTACTAATTGTTTCAGAAGAACACACTCCCTCTATGGACCTCTGGTTGGTTTTGAGTTTGCTATGCATGGTAGCAACGGAGAGGCCCCTAATGTCCTAGACAGCAGCAGTGAAGCTGCTGGAGATAACAGCTGTGGGCATCGGTGGTGGGGGCCAAGCTGGGGAGACCTTGGGTGAAAAAGGCGGAGGTGGGAGAGGGGCATGATACTTCTTTGGGGATGAAAGCCTTGGTCTTGACATGACTGGAGTGAGGGGAGTCATTTAAATCCCTTCTTTTATTAAGGTTTCAAATGGTTGGGGAATCCCATAGGTGAGTTTGGGGATGGGAATGATTCAGAAAAATCTCTGGAGGGTGTAGATGTAGCAGTCGGGCTCAAGGCCTGTGGTGAAGTTGATGAAAGCGCTCCTTCGGCTGAATCATTTACTATAGATGCAGGTGGTACTGAAGCTGAGCTTTTTCCCGGAGATGCAGATGCGGATGGTGCTGCTGTGGCCGGATCCTTAACTGTGGCTGAGTCCTTTGCTGTAGGCGCTGATGGCGCTGCTGTGGCGGGATCCTTAACTGTGGCTGAGTCCATTACTGTAGGCGCTGATGGTGCTGCTGTGGCGGGATCCTTAACTGTGGCTGAGTCCATTACTGTAGGCGCTGATGGTGCTGCTGTGGCTGGATCCTTAACTGTGGCTGAGTCCTTTACTGTAGGCGCTGCTGTGGCTGGATCCTTAACTGTGGCTGAGTCCTTTACTGTAGGCGCTGCTGTGGCTGGATCCTTAACTGTGGCTGAGTCCATTACTGTAGGCGCTGATGGTGCTGCTGTGGCTGGATCCTTAACTGTGGCTGAGTCCATTACTGTAGGCGCTGATGGCGCTGCTGTGGCTGGATCCTTAACTGTGGCTGAGTCCTTTACTGTAGGTGCTGATGGTGCTGCTGTGGCTGGATCCTTAACTGTGGCTGAGTCCTTTACTGTAGGTGCTGATGGCGCTGCTGTGGCTGGATCCTTAACTGTGGCTGAGTCCTTTACTGTAGGTGCAGATGATGCAGCTGTGACTGAATCTTTTATTGGGGATGCAGGCAAAACCTTTGCTGGCGAGCCAGGAGCTCTTCTCATGTTCCTCTCTGCTCTCTCTTGCCGCTCAGGCCTCCACTGATTTTGCAGAGCATGGAGGAGATTTTCTGTCAGTCGTCTCACTCAGGGCCAGATTAACACTTCGTTGTACCCTGGGCAACAATATTCAAGGGCCCCATCATCACGACCCCAGGATCACCATAATATGGTCATATATAGAATATATTACTGGAATATACAGTAAATATACTCAATACTTCAAATCCTAACTGTCATTAGGTGTATTTTCATTTACAAATATTTAAAGCTCATAGACCTACAAATGCACTACTATGTCCCCTATCAAAGACATTCACTCACATATGATGCTATGAAATCAAAACACATCAGCATTGATGTGTTTTGATTGACATTGAGAGGGAAGGAAGAGGGAAGGAAGTATCTTCCATTTTCACCAAAAATGAATAGATAAGCAACCACTTTTAAACCACTGTTTATTTAACAACACTTATTCCCAATAGAAATGTATGGAATTGATTGAGCCATCACAGAAGACCACAGACAACACATCAACCAACATTTTGGTCCTCAGGTCATTTAACTTAAAATATAACAACATGCTATAGCACAATTAACCAGTAAAACATTTTAGTGCTACATAAATACACTACACAATACTAAATACACAATACAATTTCTCTGAAGAAGACAAGATAAAATAAATGGTATATAATCTGGCAAAATAAAATTTTAATCCTAAATAACGAGGAAGTGCATGTTTGCTTTCATTTGGTATCTTACACTGGCTTTTTTCTGGACTTTGACTGTGCAAACTGATGTATGATATCTTCGAAATCAAGGCCACTAACAAGTTCATGTTCAATGGCTAAGAGAGAAAGTGCAGAGAGCCGTTTCTGAGACATTGTGGTCCTCAGCTCATTTTTAACCCGTTTCAAAACAGAAAATGACCTCTCGCCCTCACAGTTAGATACAGGTAAGGTTAAAAACAGTCTTAGTGCAACATAAACATTCGGAAATGTTGTCTTAAGTCCATGTCTGTCAAGAGCTTGCAGCTGCTGTACAGATGAAGTTTCATGCACAAAGTGCTTGAACTGAATAAGTTCATCTGACAAGGAACTATCTAGATCTGTTGGATAAGTGGAGCTCAGTTTAGCAGCTCTTACACGCACATCACAATCGTCACAGTCCCTCTCAAACAAAACCCCAAAGAGGTCACACACATGTGTGTAGGCTTCTATGCGCTTGGATAAGCATGAACAAAGTCTGTCAATGATGACGTAATATGTTTCAACTTTAAATCTCTGACTGCTGTCATTAAAAGCTACTTTGCTGTCATCAGCAGACTCATCTGCAAATCTCTTTCTTTTTCTCACACGTTGAGCGTCAAACTGGTAGTTTTGTGTCACACTGACCGCGCGTGCTGATTCTTCGAGCTCTGGAAACTGTTCTCGTAGAGTACCAACATATGAAAGCAGTGAGCGCAAAAGGCCAAGAGCAGTAGCTAAATCCATATTGCTTTTTTGGAGTTGGTCACTTGTTGCCTTAAATCTATGCAGTACCCGGTCCCACAGCACAGTCATTATTACCGTCTCCAGCTTATCAAGTTTTGCGACCAATGCAGAAGATTCGAGTTTAGTTTGTGTTTTCTCATCACAGTCTAAAGATATTTTGGCCAAAATGTCTCTAATTGCCCCGTAATTTTCTTTGAGAGCTTTTGTGGAGTCTGCTCTGCAATTCCATCGGGTGGTGCTGAGAGATTTAAAAGTGTATTTAATGTTATGTTCGCTGTCATTGAAAACTGTATTCCAGCGATGAGTTGATGCACTACAAAATCCATACAGAGACTGCAGCAGTTCAAAAAAAGAGTTAACCTCCTTACAGCAATTATCAACGCAGTTAACACCTACGAGGTTCAGAGAATGAGCAGCACACGGTGTATAATGAATTAGCGGGTTTTGTTTTTTCAAGAGCGCCTGGAGCCCGTTGTATTTGCCAGACATGTTGCTCGCATTATCGTAACTTTGGCCACGACAGTTTGACAAGTCCAACCCCAAGCTACGCACCATTTCAATCACAGATTCAGCTAGGCTGACACCTGTGTGGCTGTGGATGGGCTCAAACCCGAGGAACCTTTCCACTACTCTGCCATCTGCACTGACAAAACGAAAAACAAATGTGAGCTGATCTACATGTGCTAAATCTGGTGTTGAATCAACGATTACAGAGAAATATTTAGCATTTTTGATTTCCTCTGCAATCACTTGCTTACATTTTTCACCCATCAATGATATAAATTCTTCACACACAGTTGATGACAAGTAAGATGGCTTACCTCTACCCTTATTGCCGTGTTTCTCAAGGTGCTCCTTTAAAAAGGGGTCAAACTGCGCTATCAGTTCAAGCAGTCCCAAATAGTTCCCATTGTGCGCAGAGCCCAGCAGTTCGTTGTCACCTCGAAATGGCAGTCCTCTCGCTCCCAAAAATTTTATGACAGCCACTGTGGATAATTAAAAGTGAGAAACATATGTCCAGGACCTTCTTTCTTGTACAAAAACAGCGCAGGAGAGAGACGTCGTTCTCAGGAGTTATTTATTCAGGCTTAACACAGCAAACAGCTTCTCTGATGTTCATAGAGGGAATTCAGCAGACACTCACAGGTGAAATCCAACAATAATCTTAGCAGAGGTCCAGCAAGCTCCAGCGTCACTAAAAGCAGTAATCCAACGTCTAGCTGCATTCCCAGACGTTAAATAACTCTAGCTAGCCCATCCCAATGTACGCAGACAGTGGTCTGATGTCATATGAAAAGATACAGCTGTGGCCTAGGCTTGTATACTTAAATACCAAATATGGTCTTGGACTGCTCTGAGATGTGCTCGCCGTACCAGGCCGTGCTCATCCCCTGTTTTACGACCCTCACTTGGATGTCCTTGCATAGTAAACGAACCCGTTCAACCCTATTTCTGCACGTAGTCCATAGAGAACATTTTACAGATTTTATAAACAGACAAACTTATATCTCACAAATCTCCCCTGTTAATTGCTTTTTTTTTTTTTTAAGCAATTACCAAAATAAATGTCACAAAATCTTGATGCATTTAAGGTCGAGAGATGCAAGTCACCATTTCCCAACTGTTGCATGTATCCATCTTCATCATCACAAATTTCACAAACGCAATAGCCTTTTTTTTATATTCTTTTTTGCTTTCTTGTTGTTAATATTTGCAAAAATCAATCAGCAGTTTAGCATGGCTTAAGCAAAACAAATAATCACAAGTATGTTTTCAAACTAGTAATTTAAACTAATTCAAAAATTTCGGGGTCTGATTAGAGATTTGGAGTAAGAAGTATGCATTGTGATGTCAGAACCAGATTGGTTGTGATTAGATTCACACTAAAGTTCGCATACAGGGAATTATGTAGAAAACAGCTACGGAAATTATCAACAAAACCGCAAATCTATGGGCGGGCAAAAAATAACTATGTGTTGGCAATGATTTTTGTCAATGTGCCCAATATTGTTAGTGCCGTTTAAAATTTTGGGTGTCGTTCGGTGTGGTCGCTTAAATGCCGGTGTGTGTGTAGTGATACTTGAAGGCGGATACATTCATGTCAGTCAGTATCGCTGGTAAGGTGGGCGGCATAGTTTATATATCGCCACCACACGTTGGCTTGATAATGATGCATTATTTCACCTCTATCAACGTATCGTTTATTTATAACTTCAGGACTTGTTTTCAACCATTTTTCAAACAGTAACAAGAGAAACACAATCATAACTGATAACATTGACCAACCACATATTACCAACCAAGGGTAGCAGCCCTTTTTCTGCAGGTTATTTTTTAAAGTGTTCATGATGGCGTCATCTACTTCGGTTCACGTGCAGGGTGTATGATGTGACCACGATCGTCTATGTTCCTACAGTAGAGCCGAGGTTACTAGCACCCGCTCTTTATCTTAGTTCTAACAGTGTCTTTAATTGTTCTTTGGGAGGTTGCTTTCTGTGGATTATGATACCTTTAGTTCAACAGGTGGGAGAGATGAATTCAGGGAGAGTTTATGAAACCCTCACAGCCTTGGGCCTCATCCACAGCGCGTGGCATGGACTCTCCCACCTGGATGATGACTGGTCCTTTTTCTATCGTCCTTGTTAAGATCCAGTCTCTCCAGTGTCCGTTGTTTCCCCGTCCTGTAATGGAAAGGGTTCATCCGGCAGATCATCTGGTTTTTGACTATAGGCAACAATGTCTTTTTGTTTGGCATTTGTATTTTTCAATTCTTATTTTTTCTGCATCTAGTGAGTTTGCATTTAGGCACATATTTGTTCTATAATTGCGTTCGCAGTTTTTTGTATTTCACCATCTAGATTATTATTTCACCATCTAGATTATTAATTAGTATAACAAATGTATATCATGAAAAACTTATAGAATACTACATTAAAATTTTAAGTAGTTGGGGTTCTGTCAAAAATCTCACTCTATATTAGAAGGTTTAAGGTTTATGTTTTTTGTTTGGTTTTTTGTCTAAGATTTTAAGACTTTGTTTTTTTCTTTTCTCCCCTGTTTCTCCCCTGTTTCTCCCCTTGGAGCCCCAGGGGCAGAAATAGGCGAATGGTGGTCTTCATCATCGGTGTTAGATGCTGAACAGTGATCTTCTTGTCTTCTATGTCAGAGGAAGCATTTGTACTGTCTCTTTTTTTATTTTTTTATTAGTCATAGTTTGACATTATCTTGATTGCAGTTGTCAATAGTTTGTCGTTATCGGCACATCTTCTTCAGTGTAGTCTTGTTTGATTGTCATGATGTTGGATGTCTTTTCTTTCTTCTTGTCTCTGGACTCCGCTTGCAGTTCCTGTAGTTGTAACTTCATCGTCGCTAACTCCATTTCTTTCTTCTTGGAGTCAGTTTCTTTGTTATTGTTCAACCACTTGGTGATGCTGTGGTTACAGTGTGCGTCAAATTCTTCTTCAGTTTTGGTGTATAAGCCTATCACGTCACTCAAGACGTTTTGTACTGGCTTTGGCATCCCCTTGACAAGGGCTGAGTAGAACATGACTGTCATTCCCGTGCCTGCTTGAATCGGCTCTCCCATTGCATCGTGATATAGGCTCTTGGCACGTTGTTTGTAGCTGTAATAGTCTTCATCACTCTTCATCCGTAGTGACATGAGTTCGTCTGTCATTATACATGGAAATCTTGACTTCAATTCTTCTTCCAGTGCAACTCGAAACACATGTATTGAAGCATTTTTATGTAGGACCATTTGCATCCTATTCTCCACTGCATTCTTGATGTTCATTGCAATTGTCTCATCTGCGGCCTTGGTTAAGGCGGCGTGTATGTCTCCCCAACAAATTCTATCTCCGGCGGTGTGTTTCATGAGGGCTCTCATCCATGGAACGCCTCCTTTGGTTAGTTTTGGCAGCTCCAACATCAAGGAGCTCCAGTCCTTAAGCGTGAATGGTTGATAAATAATTTGTTGGTTGTCTGTTGTTCTCAATGGATAGACCTTGACTGTATTTGTCACTTTGCTTTTGGGTCTTTCTTCTTGTACGAAGTTATCCATTTCCTTCAGAGTCCTCTCTGTCTCCACGATGTTGGTCAATACCATCACTTGATTTTGTATTGATTTGACTTGTTCTTCAAGGTTGGTTAGATTTGGGATGCATAGGGGTGTCAGTGCCAGTGTTTCCTCTGTGACTCTGTGAGTCATTTGAGGTGTCGGTGGCTTCATTGAAGGCTTCGGCGCATTGCTGGATTTTGCGCTTGTGATGAGTTGCCATGGGTATAGACTTGACGTAGGTGTTGAATGAGGAGCTCGGTACGGTGAAGGTCTGGTATCACACAAGGCTCCCTTGGGGTGTTTGTCATCTTGTGCATACAGCCTTTGACTGGACGGTGGGCGATATGGAGTGTTGCCGATTTGAGGGATGTCTTCAAAGCTTTGTGCTTTTCCTAGACTTGCTGCTAGGAGACTCTGTGATTGTCTTCGCTTTCGTGGTGACAGTTCACTTGGATCTTCTTCATTTATCGTTCTGAGATCATCATCTTCTTCCGCTGCTCGTGACGACCGTTTTGTGTCATCATTGGTTGTTCTTTCTCCTTTCCATTTACTGGATAGATGCCTGTTGATAGTTTCCTTGTGATATTTCCTTGAAGTGGCTCTTTATCAGACGTCGCTTTTGTATCTTCATCCGTTGGCTTCATTATGAGGATTGGTGACAGTCCTTTAAAGTTCCTTTTTTCCTGTATTTCGTTTGCCCATTTGTGCATTCTTCTAGCCAGGGCTCCCTCGTTCTCATGTTTCTTTATTTTTAGGTTATTCAATCTTCTTCCACGGATGGTTCGAATGGGGTGCGTCTTGTAGTGTAGAATCTTTGCTTCATGATATTGTATAATATTTCTCCATTGGTCTTCTGTCGGAGCGATGGCTTGCTTTCCTCCGTGTATCAATCCTTTTTTATCGTATTTCTTCAGTAGGTCTCGTATGATGGATTGACTGATTTTTGCCCGTTTGGGATCAGATTCGTCTTGTAGGACTTTGCAGTCCCAGAATTGTTTCAATTTGCTCAGGGTGACAAACTGGGACATTTTACTAGCTATTATGTTTGTTGTTATCGCACTTACAAATTGTAATTTAGTTGTGCTTATTTACTAATCTATACGTAAATTGGCGTATGTTTTAGATATGTTTACCTTGGTATGATATTTTTTATCTTACGTGTTCTTTAGGGAATCTCAGATTGGTCGTCTATTTATTGATTGATTAATTGATTCGATTGATTGCTTGATCGATTAATTGATTGATCGATTGATTGATTCGATTGATTAATTGGATTGATTTGATTCGATTGATTGATCGATTCGATTGATTGCTTTGATTCGATTGATTGATTGATTGCTTTGGTTTCGCCCCCTCAAAACCTCTATGTTTTTTCTTGGTCGCGCTGAGATTTTGGATCAGTCTTTGTTTTGCGCCTCCTCTTTAAGCCTTCGCTTCTACAAGGAAAAGGAAAAAATAAAAAGCTTCAGTTAGTTTTATTCTTCGGTGAACCTTTTCGCCATAATAGATTGTCTTCTAGAAATGCTGTGACCTAATTATTGCCATTATTCATTATATAAGAGCATTTAGTTGTGCTATCCTTTTAAAAACGTTATTATTATTTTTTTTTTCTAATTATTTTTTTTCTTTTCTTTTTTAATTGATTAATTATTTTTTTTAATTAATTGTATTCATTTATTTGTTTATTATTATTATTAATTAATTTTTCATTTTATTTATTCATTTATTCTTGTGTTTAATCCGTTACCTACTATTTTTTCCTATTTTGCTTATTTATTCTTTTTGTTTACATGTGAGCATGCATACATACTTAACATAGTATTCCTATTCTGTGATGAACTCTTGGAGGAGGGGTTTGAGACTGTATTTATGGCTAAGTTTTGTTCTCATCGAATCGGCTATAAATGTATATTTTTGAAACACAGTGTGCTATTTCTACCTTCTGCATAGGTGTAGAAATACATAGTCTTATAAAACAAATGCCAAAACATACAATAAACATGTCACTTTAATTCTTAACTGCACATCCCACAAATACAAACATGGAAAAACCACCAAACATTCACATAGAAAACAAAAAACTTTCCCTGCGCCCTTTTTCGTTCTGGATATGGGTCAGTTAAGTGCCTTGCTCATGAGCGTCTCTATGGGGGAGACAGTCATCTATCTTGTGACAAATCTATCTGACAACTTTAACCGGGACTTGGCCCGAACCTGCATTTAAACAGGATTTTTTCTAAAGTTTGTGATGGCTTCTGCTTTTACGAGAAGCCCTGATTGAATCAAAATGGTCATCTATTCGTTTTAGTCAAAGGCGGGCGTTAAAAGTCAAAGGCATAAATAATCCCTGTGTGATTGTATGTGTCTTAAACAATTACGTGTAGACATTTCTATGTAATTTCATACAATTTAACCTTAGCTTTAGATCAACATTAATCATTTCTATACAACTATTGTGACATTATGGGACCTTACGACATTATTGTCAACACTATATTTATCTATCTCCAAATGATTTGCACACATTCATATACTTTGCTCTATCATGCGTCCATGCGCTCAGACGTTTGACACAGGACGGACGAGAGTGTTTTGCTCCGAGGGCGGTCTCTGTGCCTCTCGTCGCTTTTTCCTTTTTTATATCATTTGCGTGGAGAACATTTGCGCAAATAGATTTTCAATTTGTTTAGTTTACACTGTAGTGTACAAGCATGGGAGTCGGAGGCGGAGTGTCAAAAGACGGTGCTAATTGTCCTATTGACATTAACTTCACTCAAACCAGCGGAGCCGTCTCTTGTCCTCCCACAACACTAACAACAACCGGAAATTCCTCGGTCTCAACGGTCCGTCCCGAAACCCCGGAACTCTACTAAGGTTCCGTAGGTGAATTATGTTGGAATTTTAAATTTTACTAGGCGCGCTTGCACTTATTTCTACTGATTGTGGCTTTATAAACGGACTTATGGTTATTTCTACCGACTCTTTATCAGATTTTGATTATTTTGTCGTTTGGGGCTCTCTCCCCAGAAGGGCTCTATAACACAGCGCTGCAGTCACAAGTAGGTGACGTCATCACATTCCTATACGGGTACGTTACGTGCAGGCAAAAAGTGTTTTGTCTCGCGGACCTGTTTGTCACATCACAAGCTTGCTAGTGTCAGAATTACCAGCATGCAATAAATGTTTAGATTCGCCATGATTGGTTAAAGGGGGATGAAGCCAAAGTTTTGGTTAATTATCGTTGAATCTTGTTAAATTATTATTTGATTTGCCGTTTATTTTATTTTATTTATTTTTCACCTCGGGTTTTCAATTTCACTATTTGTTACGAATAACAATGTTATTTATACAATTTCACTAGTTGTTACGAATAACAATATTATTTATAATATTATTGTATATCTTTATATATTATATTATATATATATATATATATATATTTTTTTTTTAATGAACGTTCAGTTATTTTTTTATCGTTTTCGGTTATTTTTCTTCACACAAAACATTACACGATCATCAGAATCATATTAATTGCCATTCTCTCAAAAAAACGTTTTTACTTGTCACTCAGCTCGCATGTGCAATAGGCCTCTATTCTCTGTTATTTCTCATTATTCTTCTGACTATTTTAAATCTCTCACGCCTCAAAGAATTTACCTTTGTAAGAAAGGGCGCGGTATCGAAGGTTTTCGTACATTTTCTTATAAAAAAGCAGTCTTATATGCAAAGCATCATTTATTCATTATTTACATTATTTGATTAATATATAGACGTAAAGTCCCAGTCGTCACACACTGTTTTGTTTACTTTATGGCCAATTTAACAGACTTTTAGAAAAGGCGTCTGTCTTACCACTTTCTGTTGTCGACGATAATTGTGCTTGGACCGGGCCTTACGGGGACTCTGCTGCTGTGCTGCTGCTGTCCTCGCTTGAACTCTGCGTTTTCTCCCCTCTGCCTCTTTGGTGCGCGCGCGTCTCTCTGCTTCTCTCCCTGGGCGCGTGTCTGCTTGCCGGGTGGCTTTTGAGCAGTGTTGTCTGCACTTCTCCTTGGGGCGTGCGTGTTCGTGCTCCTCTGTTCACGCAGGGTCTTCTCTCTCACTTAAGCAGTTCTCCCCTGGACAAGCGGAGAAACTTTCTTTTCTTTCCGACGACTCTCCGCGTTTCTCACAAAAAACTATCACGTCCTCGGTCAGTCTTGCGTGGTCAATCACAGTCGGTGTCACCAAAATTGTGGATAATTAAAAAGTGAGAAACATATGTCCAGGACCTTCTTTCTTGTACAAAAACAGCGCAAGAGAGAGACGTCGTTCTCAGGAGTTATTTATTCAGGCTTAACACAGCAAACAGCTTCTCTGATGTTCATAGAGGGAATTCAGCAGACACTCACAGGTGAAATCCAACAATAATCTTTGGGTTAGGGTTAGGGTTAGGGTTAGGGTTAGGGTTAAAGTATAACCCTAACCCCTGTTTTACGACCCTCACTTGGATGTCCTTGCATAGTAAACGAACCCGTTCAACCCTATTTCTGCACGTAGTCCATAGAGAACATTTTACAGATTTTATAAACAGACAAATTTATATCTCACACCACCACACGTCTGAGCACTTCTTTCCAGTACAGCTGTTCTGACTCACATTGTCGGGCAAGAGAAGCGTCCACTCTGCATGCATATTTAGATCTGTGCAATAAAGACAGCATGTTTTGTCTATGATCTGCACTCTTTTCGTGATCACTGGCCCTCTCTGGATGTTTCCAATCACAGAATCCGCTGATAAATGCATGCTTTTGGGATGACAGAAGTTTGCAGGCATAACAATAAACTGCTCCGGTTGATGGCGAGTAAAGAAGCCATTCCCTTGGCACAATTTCATTGTTTGGGAGCCGGCAGTGAAGCAAATCGTTGGTGAGGGAGCGTGTTCGACTTCCAAGTCCGGACTCCCTTACCGATGCAGGATACTTTGAGGCCCGGTTCTGGAAAGCTGCAGGCCCTCGGGAAACCGCTTCTTCCCGCAGCCGCTCCGTAACGGCCCCCCACAGTGCAGGATCCCCCGGCAGTAGAGACGTTGAGATGCAGGGGCCGCTCCCTGACTCGACAAGCGGCTCAGGTGGCGGTGAGACTGGAGACCCGCCATCACCGCTTCCTTCAACGATCAGACTCACGGTCTCTGGGTTGTTGTTGCCATTGACGTTGTTGCTTGAAGTTGGTGCTGGCTCTTCGCTCTCCGGGTTGTAAAGGTAAGATGGCGCGGGCGGTGTAGAAAAATCCTGGCTAGCTGAGTTATCCTCGTCGTTGACGGAAGCGGATTTAACAGAACTGTCGGAAACATTAACAGGAGTGAAGAAATTGCCTATTTTAGGTATATACTTTAAATTTTCTGCGTTTCTGGTGTCCTTTTCCTTTTTTAATTTTCGCTTCGCGCTCCCACTTAGCTTCTCCATCGTGTCTGATTTTTTTTTTCTGTTGTAGCAACTAGCAACGCCTGACGTCACGTAACGCGCTCGGGAGCGTGAGATTACAGTAACAGTATTTTACTCGTGCCCTTGCTGTCCTGGGCCCTTTAGATGTCGGCCCACGGTGGGCCCTGGGCCCACCTGTGGGCCCCTGGGCAATTGCCCAGTTGCCCATATGGTTAATCCGGGCTTGGTCTCACTCCACCTCTGCTCAAATGTGGGCCATTTCCTTTAAACAGATCGTCGCGTTTCCAGAAAAGATTAAAGTTCTCTATTAGTCAGCTTCCATATATTATCCAAAGAGCGTGGTTGTTTGATTAATAACAAGGATAAGCTTATTAAACAGTGGTCAGTGAGCGGAGACGTAACAATCTCACATTTCTGAACATTATTACTTATTGAATGTGAGATTAGCCAGTAATCTAACCTGACCGTTGGTTCCCATTAGAAGCACTAATCCATGTATAGTCTAACTTTGTAGGGTTATTCAGTCTCCAATAGTCAAAAGTGTTAGTTTCAATACAAAAATTGTGTAGTACATCGTTATTTTCAGGTTGCTGGCCTCTGGGAGGTAGCCTATCCAACCAAGAATTTGGAGCAATGTTAAAATCACCTCCCATAACAATTTTATCAGTCATATGAACAGCTTTCCACTCTGTCACCATCCTACCGAATTTCTCTAACATATTTCTGTTGTTCACTTTGTTATTATACCCATAAATTGAAACCATAATAATTTTTTGGTCACATATTTCAATAGCTGCAATAAGCCAGTGGCCATCTTTATCTCCTATGTGACTAATTACTTTACCTGTAAACCTATTAAAAAGTATCATAACACCTGCCGAGTAATTTGTACCATGAGAATATAAACCATTATCAGCCCACTGCTGTTTCCAAAATGTTTCATCTGCTGTTATGTTATGTGTTTCCTGTAGAAAAATAAAATTTGCCTTAAGATCTTAAAAAAAAGATAAAGTGCCTTGCTCTTTGTAAGATTTTTCAAACCTCTAACATTTAAAGAAGTAAACAAAACCGACATTGAACACTAAAGAACAAACAAAAATAGTGCCAAATGAAAATACTCTTGAATTGACAAAAGAGCAGGAATGAGCAATTCTGTCCAAAATATATTAGGGGTCAACCAAACCTTTAAAAGTTTCAGTCAAAAAAACGTATTAAAAAAAAAACTATTTAATCATGTCAATGATATCTCCGGATCTATTCAATAGCCCCTAATAACAGAAGAACAACCTGGAAAACATATATTTAGATTTTCAAACAAAGTTGTGAAAAATACCATATCTGCATCAGGGATAAACCTTTTTCCCATCGATGATCGCGTATCCTTCCTTAAAAAAAGGCCTTATTTCCGCGGCCCCTGGCCTCATCCACCCGTGGCCACAACTTCTTCCTCGCCTCCCGATCTTCTTTGGAGAGGTCCTTTTTAAAGATGATCTTCTTCTCTTTGCACACTCTGGCTTCCCTCGACATCTTCCACACTTCGTCCTTTACCGTTCCTGAAACAAACTGCATAATGATGGGTCTTGGCATGTTGTTGTTTACTGCTCCTTTTATCCCCAAACGGTGAACGGTGTCAGCGCTTCGGTGGAGCTCGTCAACAGACATGGGGACCACTCTCGTCAGGATACCGATGACTTCATCTCTGGTCTTCTCATCTCTCCAAGAGCCTGAGGTTCCATCTCCTCTTGTATCTCGCAGCTTCCAAGACCTACTCCTTCAGGGATTTGTTTTCTGCAGCCAGGAAATCAACTTGTCTTTGATTTTCTTGATGTTTTCTTTATTTTCCTCCGTGGCTCGTTTGATAGCGTCGGTGCGTTCTTCGATATTCTGTACTTTGTTTTCCAGTGCATCAAACCTTTTCAGAGCTTCTTGAACATTATTCATCCGGACTTCAATGTTCTCCAGCTTTCCGTCTAAACCGTCAAATCTTTTCATCACAGACTCAATAGCTAGCGTAAAGCTATTCGCATTCTCTTTCTCCCTTGCCTTCACGCCTCTATTTCTTAGCTTTTTAGGATGCGGACTGTTCACAGGAGTTTTGTGAACTCTTAGGCCAAGTTGGGCTAACGCCACTTTATTTTATCCTCCTTTGCCAGGAAATAAATGGGTTCCGGGCGTTGCCCTGTCCCAAATTCAGCAAGGTCATGGTTCAGAGCAACACACAACGCAGAGTCACGATAGCACAGGTCACATAAACACTGATGTTTATGATTGCATTAAACCACTGCATGAAGAAAGCCACAACAAATCACTCGTGATTCTTTCTCCCCATTGCAGGGGTGCAACACTTGCACCCGTGCTCTCCCTCCCTCCCTCCCTCCCTCCCTTTCCTTTGGGAGCAGCTCTTCATGTGAACTCTGCTCCGTGGATTACGTTCAGAGCTATAAGCACTTTATACGACCTCTCACTGAATATCCATAAACCTTAATTCAGGGAAGTTATTACACATTCAGAAAATGAAAGGACAACAGCAGCATCTAATAATGCTACCACCTCACTGTCCCATTGCCGTCTGCTACAGCTGAAGTAGTGCCGCGGGCGCATGACACAACTCGAACATGAATAGACAGTCCCAGAGTGAGGAGAAAGCTCAGCGCGACACGTTTTCGGTTTGGGCTAGGTTGCGCCAGCTGGCAGAGGGTAGACTTAAAGTAGCCTAATCTACAGTCAATTTGCGTTGTGAAAGTGGGGGGGACCGAACAACCACTTTTCAAAAGTGAATGGTTCCGATGCCCATGATACATTCCCATCTCATTTAGGAACTGCACCTTTTGTTTGGAAATCACAAGGAATGAAATACCTTGGTATAATCATTAAATCATCAATCTGCAAGATATTTGAACTGAATGGCCCTAATATACTCAAGACTATTAAAGAAGATATTAGGAGATGGGCTGCCCTGCCTTTGTCTTTGTGGGGAAGGGCTGAGGTACTAAAAATGAACTTATTGCCCCGGCTTACTTTTACGATATCTGCCATCCAACTTAAAGTCCCTCAAAAATGGTTTAAGGAAATAGATACTCTTTTTACACAGTTCCTTTGGAATGGAAAAAACCCAGAATCAATTGTAAAAAACTTACTATGCCCAAGGGAAAATGTGGGCTGGGAGTACCGAGCATATACATGTATTATTTAGCTTTCAATGCAAGATATCCACTGACATGGGGTTACAATGAAAACAATCATCGTACACCTGGGAGCTGGGAGTGGTTAGAGAAAAGTGTTACGAACACAATGCAACAATTTCCCTTAAATCTTGATGGTATAACCCCAAATACCAAGCCAAGAACAAAAATCAATTAATTGAATTGTCTTGTGAAATTACAAAAGCTATACAAAAGCAATTAAAAATAACTGGTATATCATTACCATTATGTCCAACAATTCTTTATTAACTGTTGGGCGGTAAGACACCCAAGAAGCTATGAACATTAACATCCTGAAAAAAGGGAAAGAAAATGGAATATGTTAATCATAATCATTTCAGGGTTTGGCATTGACTATGGCTAAGTAACCTATCGTGTTCTTCTGTAGCTGCCACACCTTGTATCACTCGTGGAGTTTATATTTAAAACTCAATAATGAAAAATAAATCAATAAATACATACATAACTAAATAAATAAATTAAATAAAAGTAATAATGTGAAAATAGGAACAGAACTGGCCAGCACAGCAAAAAAAAAAAATACAAATCTCAAATGAGCAAACCATCAATGTCAGGCCTATCCAAGCAAGTTAAGTCAATGCTTCTCAAGCTGCTCTACACAATATCATTATTATCATTAACCACCCAACATGTAAATGTATTAAAAAGGATACACGCAGTATTGGGTGTATTTTTATTTCTATGTTTTTATTTTTTTGGTTGTATTGTGACTTTTGTGTGTGTCGTGTATTCTATTTCTAAATCTCAAAGTGCTACAACACAAGTGGAAAATAACAACAATAAAAGCACATAAAAATTTTAAAATTTAAAAAGGGAACAGAAAAGTCTTTAGTCCTTTTCTAAAAGTCTCCAGAGACTGTGGGGCCCTCAGGTGCAGTGGTAGGGCGTTCCACAGTTTAGGAGCAGCTGCCTGGAACGCTCTGTCATCCATTGTCTGGAGTTTAGTTCTGGGGATGGAGAGGAGGTTGGTCTCTGTGGACCGAAGTGCTCTGGTTATAGGTGGAGGAGTGAGGAGTTCAGTGAGATAGTCCGGGGCGTTTCCATGGATGCATTGATAAGTGAGCAGGCAGATTTTGTATTTGATACGTTGACCGATCGGAAGCCAGTGGAGATCGCGAAGAACTGGGGTGATGTGCTGATCCTCGTCAGGATCCTGGCCGCGGCGTTCTGGATATGCTGAAGCTTTTGAAGGCTTTTTGCCGGGATCCCAACGAGGAGGGCATTGCAATAGTCCAGCCTGGAGGAGACAAAGGCATGAACCAGTGTTTCAGCGTCAGAGGGGGAGAGACTGGGGCGGAGTTTGGAGATGTTTTTGAGATGGAAAAAGGAGATTCTACAGAGATTTTGTATGTGGCTTTCGAATGACAGAAGGGGGTCAAAAATGACTCCCAGGTTGCGGACAGTGGAGGAAAGGGGGAGGGTGATTCCAGAGAATGCAATATCAGAAATAAGAGAAGATTTGAGTTGGTGGGGGGTCCCGATAAGAATGGCTTCAGTTTTGGAGCTGTTTAGTTGTAGGAAATTTTCTGCCATCCATGCCCTTGTCTCCTCCAGGCACGCTGCCAGAGCTGTTTGAGAGGCTGATATGGAGACGGAATCAGTGCGTAGGTAGAGCTGAGTATCATCGGCATAGCAGTGGAACGAGATTCCATGCTTGCTGATGATATGGCCCAGGGGGAGCATATAGATGTTAAAGAGGGTAGAGCCAAGGACAGACCCTTGAGGGACCCCACAGGTGACGGTGCGGGGCCGTGACCTGGCGTCCCCCAGGGCCACATACTCAACTCTACCCGCCAGGAATGATTTGAACCAGGAGATAACTGTACCAGACAGACCAATGTTGTGTTGTAGGCGGTGGAGAAGGATATTGTGATCGACCGTGTCAAATGCAGCTGTTAGATGAAGAAGAATGAGAATTGAGGGGGAGCCCTGGTCAGAGGTCACCAAGAGGTCATTGGTGACCCTGACCAAGGCTACTGTGAGCGGAACGGAAACCGGATTGAAATTTCTCATACAGCGAGTTTGTACGCATGTGGTCGTGAAGCTGGCCAGCCACAGTCCTCTCCAAAACCTTCGAGAGAAATGGGAGGTTGGAGATGGGCCTGTAGCTGGCCAGGTCGTCGTGATTCAGGTTGTGATTTTTTAGATGAGGTTTAATCAGTGCAGTTTTGAGTGCGGCGGGGACATGGCCAGAGTGAAGTGAACAGTTTATAATTGAGGTAATGAGGGGGCTAAGATATGAGATGTTGGGTTTTAACAGGATGGTGGGAAGTGGATCAGTGGCACAGGTGCAAGGTTTCATTTTGCGGATGATTGTTTCAACCTCCTGTACCTTCACCTCCTCAAAGTCTGCCAGGGTGTTTTCAGGGACAGAAAACACTGAGGGCGGGCGAGTAATTTGTGCAAGAGGTCTACGGATAGTGTCCACTTTGAGTGCAAAAAAGTCACTAAATTTATTGCACTGCGTCTCTGTTGAACAGATGACAGAGGGTGTTCTAGAGCTTAGGAGCTGGTTTATGGTTGAAAATAGCTGTTTAGAATTGCCTGGATTCTTATTGATTATTCTAGAGTAGTACGTTGATTTGGCTTTAGATAGCAAGGTGGAATAATGTTTCTGATGGTCCCGATATGCAATTTTATGCACAGTAAGGCCTGATTTAACATAGCGCCTTTCAAGGGACCGCCCAGTCGCTTTCACTTTTCTCAGTTCTGATGATATATATATATATACATAAAATAATGAGCCATGTGCAATGGCAACAACCTCTAGCTGGCTCCAAAAGTACTTTCTGTTTTTGTAAATGTGATAAGTAACATTATTACAATATTATGTAAATATGTTTATTAATATTTTCATTTATTTAATAAAAAAAAGAAAATCCTTATTTTTATTTCTGTTTTTCTTTATCCCAGTGCACTAGTGTGTGGCACAGACACGCCCTCCTCCCTGATCACACCAGACCTCCTCAAACACTTTTTAAACCTCTTATAGTCATGACGTCCTGAGTCAGGGTTTAGCTCAATCAATCAATCATTCATTGAATGTGTGGGGATCTAGGACCAGTTTCTGGGCTCAGCCTCAGCCATTTCTATCACATCCACTTTCGCTATGGATATGACTTATTATTACAGTTGTTGTTACTGGAGCTGCTTCTACCTCCACTATCACTGATCATTTTACTCCTACTACAACCACTACTGTAACTACAATAGTGCTGTGCTGCTACTACACCAGACCAACTACTACTCCCCCTACTCCTCCTCCTCTCAATGATACTTTTATCCTTCTACTAGCCTGTTACTAATACTTCTACTGCAGCTGAGCCCAGAATCTGTCCCCACACATTCTTTCATTGAGCTGAACCCTGACTCAGGACAACATTACTGAGCCTTATTTTCACTGCAATATCAGTCGAGCTCTGGCCAGGTTAGTTTCATGTTTCATAACATCATTTCCAACTAAATGTGTAAAACAGAAGGAGAAACATTTGCAAATAAAATATCATAGCAGTCACAGTCACTATGAGGATCTATTCACCAATGTGTAAATACTGCATGACTTTTTGCATGTGGGAGAAGGTATAATGCAAATATTTTGGACACATTGACTTTCTGTGGAAGTGTTTTCCATTGTGACCTTTTCCTCAGCTGTGTTTAAACTCCAGTAGGAAACAAGAGAAAGGTTTTCAGCAGTTAGGTAATGACATCATGACACATTTTTTTCAATAAACGCACTGATTACTCAGTACGTTTATGACTCTTCAAATATATTTAGTGTCTGTTTATACTGTAGTTTAGAGCCCATTATCTACTGTATCATGAATGTTTCTTGAGAGCTGATGTAACAAGTGAATTTCTCCACTGTGAGATCAATAAAGGCTAATCTTATCTTATTAATGTAAAGCGTCTTTGAGTGTCCAGAAAAGGCGCGATATAAAACCGATGCATCATTATTATTATTATTATTATCAGCTTAAAGGTGGGAGGACAACATTTTCCGATCCAGGCTGATCCAGTCCTGTTACCCCGTCCCTCCAGTCTTTTGGCCTCCCCCCAGACTGCGGACAGTGGCCAGGTCAGTGTAGTGATCCCTGCAGTACCGCTGAGCTTCAGACCAGGTTTTTGACTCGTCAATGAAGTAGTACTCACGAGTCAAAGAAAGAGTTCTTAGGAGCCCACATAGCCCTGAAATGTTTGAAAATATTACTACTTCCAAACCAAAAACTTTACAATGTATTTTGGAATAGACATCATTACTGAAGCCTTACCCCAGAGACAGAGGGAAAATAACAGCATTTTGTCCTCACACCTTTATAAAATATTGTGAGATGTTATTATTTATTCATTGCTCATGTTAAAAGTCAGTCTGCAGTAGCTGTTCTAAAGCAGCATCGAGCACATTTAAACTTAGTGCGGACCATTTATTTATTTATTTCACATCATCATCATAACTATAATTTTACAAGCTTTTGTTCATCATCAACTCTGTGGATTTGAGATCTATGATCCATTGAACTGTTAGGGATCTCGTATATGGAATAGAGTGTCCTCCACTTGCAGCAGGGGAAATGGTGATGGATGGATTCTAACTGCTCTTCACCTCTTCCTTTTGTTTGTTACACAGGTATGTTTGTGTCCTTGAGCTTACACAGTATAACAGAGCATTAACATGCTCCGGTTTTACTGGGCTAAACTTTTACTGTGTTATTTTCCTTCACCTCATCTCCCTTGGGAGAAATGTGATTTCATCAGGGGGTCAGCAGCTCATTTACGATACAAATCCAAACGAATACAAGCACAACAGAAGAGACATACAGTTCACATGAAGAGCAATACGATTCCAATGAGCAGTACATTCACTCTTTACATTAAACCAAGTGCGGCCTGGGAGCCAAATGTGGCCATCAGACCAATTTATGCTGGCCCTCAAGTTTCTAATTGAATTGTCACACATCACCAGAGGTGATCATTTTTACAGATAATTTACAATTACACAATTATAACCTGAAAACCTAACAGACATCACTGCCTTTAAGGTCCAAAGCCTGAATAAAGGTCTGTGGCCGCTCTTGAATGCACACAGTTGTACATTTACTGCACTGAGCACCGATCTGTGACCCTCCACGACAAATACACTTCAAAATTCATCCCTCGATGGAAACAATTTGGACATGCCTGCATTAAACCAATGACTTCAGCACTCTGGGCTCACTCTCTACACCTATAGGCAAGTTTGCTTAGAGGAGGGCTGTATTTCTTCGCTGGGAAATCAATTCTTTCAAACGGTATTATTTATGTATCCCTTAGTAATTGTCCAAATATATATAGTATATATATAGTATATATTTGTCTTAAAGAAAACTAAGTCTTTATCATTTTTTGTTCACAACACATTTGACTCCACTCTATACGAGTATATATGAGGTTTTTTTACTCATTTATTTTTCCATCTCTACTTTTTTACATTCAATAAATGATAACATGCTTCATGCCTCTATTTCTTTCCATTCTTGTTATCCACTCTACGAGGTTTCTAACAAGTGCTGCTTGGTAATAAGATTTTCAGTTCGGGAATCACAACCCTCCCAATTCCTTTGGAAGTTTTAAATATTTGAGTGATATTCTTTGTTTTTTATGATTCCAGATGAATTTTGTGAACATTGAGTCCATTCATTTCTATCCTTTAGATTCTTTCCCATAGTGAAAAAGGTTTCAGTGACCACTTGTATAATTCTTGTCTAATTACAGTTATCAAATCTGCAAAGTTTTTGTTATATAGGTTATCCAAGTCTTTTGTGATGTTAATCCAAAGATACTTTATCATTTCTTTATTCCAATGAAAAGAGTATTGTGTTTTTCTTCTTCCTTAACTGAACACCTGATTAGCATAATTTCTGATTTATTTAGATTTTATCCAGAGATACTTCAAAATTCTTGGAAAATTTCCATCAATAGAGTTATTGATGATTCAGGATTGTCCAAATACACAACTATGTCATCAGTTTATAGTGACAGTTTATGATTTTGTTCAGCAATGTTTAGTCCACTTATAGTATTCTCTTGTCTAATTTGTTCGGTAAGTGGCTAAATACATATAGCGAATATCAGTCCAGATAAGGGATCACTCTGCCTTATTCCTTTAAATAATTTCAAATGACGTGATATTGAACCGTTTACTCTCACTGTGGCATTTGGATTTTTAAAGCCTTCATCCAGTTGATAAATGTTGCATGTATTCCACATTTTGTTAGAGTTTCAAACAGATATGGCCATAAGCCGTTATTGAAGGCCTTCTCTGCATCTAACTTGAGGATTCCTATAGGTATGTTCTGCTTCTCTATGCAGTACATTTAAAGTTCTTCTAACATTATCTACAACATACCTTTGTCCTATAAACCACACTTGGTCAGGCTTTACAAGTGATGCTGTTATTTTCTATTCATCTCTTGGCCAGTAATATGAGTTTGAATTTCCATTTCTGAGATTTTCTCCACCAGACTTTTTTTTTGTTTTAAAGGTGAATACTTTGAAAAAAACGTGAGGTTTTATAGGGAGTTATTTCATCGCTCTCTTTATAACTGTACAGTTGTTCGTAATATGCAGCCAATTGATTTGCCATTTCCTCTTAATTTCTTAGAATTTGATCTAGATCCATTTGTTCCACCAAACATTTGTTTTTCTTTTAGCTTCTTCCAGAATTTTTAGTGTAGCTATTTTGTTAGTAGTTTTATGCTCTTTCTCATTCTGCTAAATCTCTTTCTCAACTTTTCTCTTTCTTGATTCATTTTTACAGAAAAGAAGCATAAGCTCTGATTTCTCCTCTTAAATACCTGTGGTCCTTGATCTTGACAGGGAAAGGAGCTCAGAAGACATTTCAAGTAGTTGAATCCGGAGCTTCCTGGGAGGACGCTGTGGCCTTCTGCAGAGCCAACAAGTCAGAGCTGGCAACGATCGAGAGTTCTGCTGAAAACAGTCTGGTGGTTTCTCTTGTAAATTCTTTAGGCCTTTACACAGCTTGGATCGGCCTGTACAGAGAGCCCTGGAGGTGGTCCGACAACACTCCTGTTAACTTCACAAACTGGAGATCTGTGGATGATGATATCAGAGGTCTGCACTGTGTAGCAGAGACTGCAGACCATCTGTGGAGCCCTGCAGACTGTTCTGCACCACTGCCCTTCTTCTGCCAAACAGGTAAAGCAATATTTAAGGCCTCCTCCACAGCTGCCCAGGCCTTTTTTTAAACTACAATGAATGTCATAAAGATTTGCGTCTACAGGTTTCTCTCAGCCCTAATAGACCCAATAAATAGAGCTATGGGCTCATACTAATTGGCTACTTCTTGTAATATTGATGCTTTTCCTGTAATTGTTACTGGGCAAAAGTAGCTACTACTTTTCTGGCTCTTCAAAATTCTCCAAAGCCTATAACAGCATACTTCACTGGTAAAGTTTGGCCCTGTGGCTGAAACACTGCAGCCTACGTCATGAATTTGAATAACCGTCCCTCCCGAGCCGACAATCTAGCTGCAACCACTGTCAATGGCTACAACACGATAAACACATATATGTGGCTCAACTCTAAATGCTAAAGGCCATGCTAACATCTAACATCTAAGTATAAACTAAGAACAGTTTGTCGGTTCCTTTTTCTCAGGTTTTCTGGACAATGGAGGAAACAAATAAGTTAGGATACCTTCCGCACACTGGGGGTGACAGATGGACCCCCCTAGTCCGTCTGGGATATCCGTCACCTTTCCCACGTCACCAAGTTCGCCCACCAATGATTCAATACAGACAACTTAGATAGTTCTCAAGTCAAATGTTGTATTTTGAAAGATATTGCAGAGTAAAATTATACAAAACCGATTCAGAATTGGAGTCCTGAAACAACAGTACGGCGCCAGCAGTGGAGGTTGGAAACAGAGAGGCTAATCAGCCGATGAGCCTCGACCAGATCTCGAGTAATAGGATACAGAGATGTGACGTCTAGGGATGGAACGCAAAGCTGGTACTGAAGGTTCAGTCTCTCACATTTTTATACCCTCTATCTAATACAGTGTTTTCCCATGCCTACTGGTCTGTGGGGTGGGTATCCTCCCTCAGACCTTGAGAACCGGTTTCTACTAGTTTAGCTGATGCTGTGTAAGCAGGTGCAATGTCTCAGTCTGTTCCTTACGCCCAAACATTGTTGCGCTTCTCCTTTTTGGCTCGGCGCTCAGTAATTTCTTATAGCATGATCCGATGGTGGATTTTGTTTATTCATATATGGTCGTTCTGAACAGACTGATAAAATAGCGTGTGATGTGAGCTAGTACAAAAATATGTTTCCTGACAAGTTGCAATACAAAGAAGTAAAAATCTTAAAAGACTAAAAAAGCAAAAAGAAATGTAATTGAAAGAATAAATTATCACCTTTCTAGGAACTCTATATCCAAACTGGAACAGGTTGAATTAAAAATAAATACAAACCAAACTGGATCAGTTTTATTTACATTTAGCAAAAGGTGCATATATTCGGTGCAGAGCTAAATGCATCGAGGAAGGGGAGACCAACTCCTCTTACTTTTTTGCCCTTGATAAAAGAAATGGAAAACAAAATAATAAATTACTGAACTTCGTGTCGGACAATTCTATAGGAGTGATATAAGCTCTGATTTCCCCTCTTAAATATTTGTTTAGGCCTTTCTAGAATATAACTGGATTTACTTCCTCCGTGTCGTTTAATTCTATATATTCTTTAATTACTTCACTTACGATGATCTTCTATAAGTATTGAGTTATTAAGTCTCCAAATGCGTGACGTTTTCTTTTGCTCTATGTTTAGTTTAGTTTAATCTTTATTGAAGTGACAATGCACAGAGACATTAAGCTCAAAGACGGATATTTATGTTCTGCACCAGATTATAGCTAAATAGCTAGTTTCCATCTGCAGTCCCTGGTTACATAGATAATATGTCAAGTGTCATTTGAACAGGGACATGATCTGATAGATTTATTGTTCCTATTTTAATATTTTCTACCCGGTTACATCTTTTGGAAACGTAAAAAAATATTCTAGTCTCGAGTAGTTTCCCGTAACCAGAGAGAAATAAGTATAATCTCTCTCATTTGTATTAACTGTTCATCAAACATCTGATGGTCCCATCTCCTTAGAGAATCTTTTTGAGCTTTAAGCTTGGTTTTGCTTAGTGAGTCCATTTTTCATCCATCAAGAGGTTGAAGTTTCCTCTTAACACAAGAAGACCTTTGGTTTGTTCAACAATTAGACCGATGATCTTTGTAGTGTCTGATGAAACACGCAGCTAAACCACCAGCAAAGAAACCTCGGAGACTGTAGTAGGTTGAATTATTTCCTTTACTGGATGGTGAAAACTGTAGGACATAGTACAGCACAATGTCAGCGAACGGCTGATGTGGATATGAAAATAAAGTGCACTCATCCTATAAACTACGAATATAATACGAAAATATAAAGCTAAACAGCTAAACAATGTACAAACTTACGGCATTGCCTTATTAATGTTTTTTAGGGTGGATGACAGCTGATGCGGATCTGACTGCTCCAGACATGTAGCATGGCTTCTGTTTACACTCGGGACCGCAAAAGCGGAAGTAGCGCGGCGAAACCGGAAGTAGTCTTAGCGATATTTTTTAATATAATAATAACTTATAGAAAAACATGAATTATTTATTTATACAGGATCAAAATGATTATTTCACTTATTGAAACATTTTTAAAGTATTGTTTTTAACTTCCTAAATTACTTATGAAATATGTATTAAATAAACTGCCTTAAAGGCAACACAATCTTTTTCAATCACCTGTACCTTTTTCAGGCAGGCTGTATACATTAAGTAATGTTAGATGTTTTCCTTCTATGTGTCCATTAACTAATACAAATCTATGCCTTCCTTATCTATAATTGTTGTTTCAACCTTGAATGGTATTTATTTTTAATCATTATGATGAGTGAAATGTTTTTTGTATTTATTTGTATTTATTTATTTAGAAAAACAGGGACAGTGTACAATAAACATTAACCCCAAGGGGAGAGATGCATCGTACCAGGTTTTAGCTCAAGAGCTAATTTCCACCTGTAGTCCCTGGGCAGGCTGATGTTATAGTAAAATAGATAAAAACATCATGCACACATGGATAATGGCATTTACATTGACCAAGTTCATAATAGTAAAAGCAAATCTTCACATGCACAATAATCAGATAAAAACTCTTACACACCTTTCATTTACTCTGTAAATGAAAGTGTATATGTGTCTGTGTGTCTGTGTGTGCGGGTGGTGGGTGGTGGGGTTGTAGTTATTTATGTATATTTACTGGTGGGGACGATTTTAACGATTTTTAAGCACTGTAAAGCACTTTGTGTTACACTTTGTATGAAAAGCGCTCTATGAATAAAGTTTGATTTGACCTCAGAACACACATACAGACATACATCCGGTCACATGTGGATGCAATGTGATTAAAACACTTGAGATTTAAAGAGCATTCCTAATGTTACGTGCTCAACCATGGGGGACATTTGCTGGACATAGAATTCAAAACACCGTTGAGTTGATGATGAACACCAGCCAATCACGATCAACACCCTCCCCATCGTGACGCTCATGCACTAAATATTTAAATGAATGATCTGAATGAACAGACGCAGGTGAACAGACCAGACTGTCAGACTGGACACAGCAGTGGGTAAGTTTGCACAAAATGCAAAGCTTTGAATTTGTAGATGCCGCTATAGAATGGCTACTGCAGATTGACTTCATTTACCTTTAACATAATCTCTCACAGTATTTTTCAAAGGTTTGAGAACAAAATGCGCAACCAACTATTATTTTCCCTCTCTCTCTGGGGTAAGACTTCACAAATAATGTTCAACAAAAAAAAAAGGTTGAAAATAATAATGACTTAAATCTTCTAGGGCTATGGGGGCTCCTGAGCACTTATGGAGTAACTCTTGAGTACCGCTTCATAAGTGAGCCTAAGAACTGGCCTGAAGCTCAGCAGTACTGCAGGGATCACCACACTGACCTGGCCACTGTCAGCAGTCTGGAGGAGGCAGTCACACTGAAGGGACGGGGTAACAAGACTGGACCAGCCTGGATCGGTCTGTACGATGACCCTGCCTCATGGAAAGGGGTGATGACCAACGACTCCAACTCCTGGAGATGGTCTGCCACTGGGACCACCAGCCCTGGGGGGTACCAGAACTGGGGCAGTGGTTCCCCAAATCGTGCTGACTTTCAAGAGAAATGTGTGTTAATTAATCAGGGATCATGGCACGACTATCCCTGCTCTTTTATGGTTCCTTTTGTTTGTTCCACAGGTATGTTTGTGTCTTGTGGTTATTGTATTATTTGCCACATTAATTGTAATTTAATCTTGAGTAAGAAATGAGTAAAGGCTGCATTTACAAAATTCTTTGGAAACTGCAAATATGGGTTTTATTAACTTCACTCTGCTGAGGAAAATGGTTCTCAACTGGTGCGTCACTATTTTCAGTGGGTTGCTCGCCCTAGACTAAAGTTACCATTAACAAACACTTTAAGTAACTATCGTTAATAAACTTATTTTAATTAAACACAGTAGCACAGGGTAAAACTGAATGTTTTATTAGGTTTAAGTTCATATGTTTTATTGAATTGTATTATTAAATGTTACATTGTAAAGTTTGTCTGGGGCTTGTAGCTAAACAGGCTCGGGAAGAATCTAAACTCTAATACATTAAAGATGAGTCTGAAAGTTAAACCAGTTGAGAAAAACCACTTGCTAAGAAATGTTCTGAAAAGCATAAAACTCATGTATTAGTTTAGCAGCTCATTTACTCGTCTGTGGCCAAACTGTCTTTGCTCTGCCTGATCCCACCAGACCTCAGAAGCAAAACAGGGAAGGCTTAAAGTGCACACAGTGAACTGAATCACGTTAATGTTACATCAATCAAACATTAAACACAAATAATAAATTGTGCAACTTTATCTCTAACCCCTGTGGTCCTTGATCTTGACAGGGGAAGGAGCTCAGAAGACATTTCAAGTAGTTCAATCCGGAGCTTCCTGGAAGAAGGCTGTGGCCGTCTGCAAAGCCAACAACTCAGAGCTGGCAACGATCGAGAGTTCTGCTGAAAACAGTCGGGTGACTTCTCTTGTAGGCTCTTCAATAGGTTGGATCGGCCTGTACAGAGAGTTCTGGAGGTGGTCCGACAACACTCCTGTTAACTTCACAATCTGGAGATCTGTGGATGATGATATCAGAGGTCTGCACTGTGTAGCAGAGACTGCAGACCATCTGTGGAGCCCTGCAAACTGTTCTGCACAACTGCCCTTCTTCTGCCAAACAGGTAAAGCAATATTTAAGGCCTCCTCCACAGCTGCCCAGGCCTTTTTTTAAACTACAATGAATGTCATAAAGATTTGCGTCTACAGGTTTCTCTCAGCCCTAATAGACCCAATAAATAGAGCTATGGGCTCATACTAATTGGCTACTTCTTGTAATATTGATGCTTTTGCTGTGATTGTCACTTGGCAAAAGTAGCTACTACTTTTTCTGGCTCTTCAAAATTCTCCAAAGCCTATAAAAGCATACTTCACTGGTAAAGTTTGGCCCTGTGGCTGAAACAGCCTACGTCATTAATTTGAATAACCGTCCCTCCCGAGCCGACGATCTAGCTGCAAACACTGTCAATGGCTACAACACGATAAACACATATTTGTGGCTCAACTCTAAATGCTAAATGTCATGCTAACATCTTGAGCATCTTAAACACTGACTCACTGGTTTCTTCACATAAGCGTGTGCTCTCTGGGGCCGTGTTTTTACTGTTATCTTCTTGAGCAATGATAACGAAAAAATACCACTGTCAATCAGTTGTCTTTCATTTTCATCCTTAGTAGAGAAATTGTTACATGTTGTAATACTGCATAATTCTACTTCGGTATTCAAAATGGCCACCATAACAATAAAAGTCACATGACTGAAAGGCATGTATACCAAACACAGACATGCATCAAGTGTAAAATGAAAGTCTTCAAATCCTGCAATTAAGAAACAAAAAAAGAGGCCTTTTTTCTAAATCTTAACAGTAAGATCATTTGGGATCAACGGTCAAAGCCAAATCTCTGCATCACCAACAGCATTTGATTAATGTGAGAGCATTTAAAAAGTGAATACATTAAATGGCCTGGGGAAGTTACTGTTGAATGCATTGGTTTGAATATAAAACTGTCCTCTGCCATGTCATTCACCCTGATCGGCCTATATCGACCTCCCTCAGCAAAGGAAATATTTTATGATCAGTTTGAGATTATTTTAAATCATTGTAATTCAAACAGAGACATTATTCTTATTGGTGACCCTTAATATCAATTGAAGTAATAAAGCAGACAGAAAAAAATTGAAGCAATTAGCTAATAAGCACAAATTGACTCAGATTGTAAAAGAACCAACTAGAATTACAAATGTGTCGAAAACAACCATTGTACTATTTTTTACCAATAAACCCGATAGAATTTTGAAGACTTTTAACTTCTTGTCTAATGTCTCTGATCAAAATTGTATTCTATGTTAAAAAAAAATGAAGAAACATCCTCTGTCCACATCCAACAAAGAGAGGGTTTAGTATTTTATAACAAAGGGGGCACCACATTATTTGAACAATAAACTCGGGCAGCTAAAATGGTCTGAGCTTTTTGAAAACGGTGACATTGAGAATAGCTCTGTTTTTTTTTTTTAAGAGTCCTTTGAACCTTAGCTGGTTTTACCAAAAAGGGGCAATTCAAAGAACATGAGGGGAACCTTCCTTTGCTTTCTAATGACATTAAAAAGGTAATGAAACAGAGAGACAGCTCTCTAAGAAAATCTCTAAAAACAGGAAATGCAACTGATCGCCAGATATTCACATCGCTTAGTAATAAAGTTGTTAATCAGGTGCGTAAAGCCAAAGCCAATTTCTATTTAGAGATAATACAAGGTGCAAATGGAAACGTGATTTGGAAAAATGTAAATAAACCTTTGGGACAAAACAAAGAGGATCACCCTAAAAACTTACAGCTTCAGGTAAATGGTCAATACAAAGTCAATTGTAAATTGCTTTAATCATTTTTTTATAGTCAGTTTTAAATGAAATTAAAGGAATTGGGTAATGAAATATTGCTCTTCATTGTCTCCTATAAATAAGATAAGATAGCCTTTGTTGGAGCTATTTTGCACTTTGTTTATTTTAGGCTTAAGTTAAGTTATAGCCTAATTTATTTCCCTTCTTTTCTTGCTAAAGTTAATTTGTTTTATTTTGCATTTATATTGTTTATTGGTCACATGGTGTTATGTTCATTTGCATAAATAGGTCAAGGTAGGGGGGACCTCCAGGCTGCGAGGACATATGGTTTTTTACCAGCGTAAGAGAGGCAGCAGAAAATGTCTGTGAGCTTGCTTTCCATGTGTGAATAAACCTCCTCAAACGTATTTTTTGGTATGGACATTATTTGATTTTGGTACCTCTAACCTGCGTAAAGCCTAAACATTACGTAGCCTCAGTGGCCATTTGAGATATTTAGTATTATTTGTTTTGTTTAAGTTTATGGACAAATAGCCACTACATTAAGTAAAAAACCTGCTCCTGGATGTATATCGTGGGTTTACCTGGACATTTGACTCGTTGTTTACTGGATTACCTTTTGGAAAATGGATTACGCACCTGGACGCTGGAGGCAAAGACAACGCTGGGCCTAGGAGTGGTGACGGCGCGGGCTGGACACAGCGCAAACATCAAATAATCCGACCCATCCGACAGTGTAAAGTTTCCCTGGACACCGTATTGGATAACGGTGACGCTACTGGAGCGCTGGAGCTGCATTTACGAGTTGGAGGATTATTTGTTGCAATTTGGATTCGCAAAGGCCCAAAGCCTTCACAGGTGACGAGCACGGCCGCGCGCAACAACAATCACTGCGCGCACTCAACTCCGTGCGCAAGGGCAACCACCGCTGCAAACAACGTTCTGCCTGGTACGTTTTCCATTCAACCTTTGCAAATAACTGTGTGTGCACCTGGCCAACATTAATAAAAACATTATAATGTCTGACGTTGCATCCAAAGCCACAAGTGACACGGCGCTTTCCACAAAAAGGCGCACAAGTTTCACCGCTAAAGGACTGATGTTTTTCATGCAAACGTGTCAGGAAAAGAGATCGACGAAATGCAAACAAGCCAAATCGTACATGAACCAAATAGATAAACTGATGCATTCTGCAGACAACATTGATACAGTCATGTCTCTCTTGGATCAAATGATAACATGTGTTGATGAGGCAAAACAACAGCATTTGTCATTTGTGTCACTGAACAT
The DNA here is from genome assembly GCA_021464625.1 of Proterorhinus semilunaris. Lineage (NCBI taxonomy): Eukaryota > Metazoa > Chordata > Actinopteri > Gobiiformes > Gobiidae > Proterorhinus > Proterorhinus semilunaris. The sequence goes on along the minus strand of CM038347.1, from coordinate 28,683,349 downwards.
ACCTCAGGATGAAAAGGAAAAACAAAATAAATATTTTGAACAAAAGGAACATCTGTTTTCAAACTTTATTGATGATGCCAAAGGGTGGTTATCAAATGCAGGCCATTCATATGAACTACCAATCAAACCTGCTGATAATCAAATTGATATAGGGCCTGAGGACAGTGTATCCAATAAAGGTTCTGCAGCGCGCTCAAAGGCTGGCTCTAAATTGTCAAAGACTTCATCCAGCGCATCGGCAAAAATATTAGCGCAAGCAGAGAAAGCAGCATTGCAGGAGCGCATGGCTGCTCTAAAACAAAAGCACATTTTGGAGGCGCAGGAGGAACAAATAGTACTTGAACAAGAGGAATTACAGAAGAAACGTGAACATTTAAGGAGAGAAAAGGAACAATTTGCTCTGGAGGCAGAATTAAAGGTGACAAATGCAAAATTGGAGGTTCTGGAAATACATTCAAAGTGTGGCTCTAAAGTGTCAAAATGTGCATCTAAAACGTCAGATGGCATGAACTCTTACTTGGAAAAGGCAGAAAGCCAAGGAACATATGAACTAAATCCAAATGCTGAACGTTTTGTGCCCACCAATAAAAACTCTGAACCTCTCTTCAGTCGCTCATTAAATTCTGTCCCTGCCGGTGTTCAACCCAAACATGTTGTAATACAACCACCCATACCTAATGTCGTTCATGTTCCTCAAAGAGAAAGTACACAAGCACTGGTTTTGCAAAATGCTCATGACAATAATCAATCCACCAAGTCCCCGGACATTTTGAACATCATGCAGCGTCAAAATGAAATTACTGCCCTGTTAGTCCAACAAAACACAGCCTCTGCTCTGCCTATGAGAAATATACCTGTATTTGATGGTGATCCCCTGTATTTCAAATCTTTTCTGAGAGCCTTTGAAAATTGTATTGAGGATAAAACTCAAAATTTCAGCGATTGTTTGTACTTCCTAGAACAGTACACTAGGGGTCAACCAAGAGACATTGTAAGAAGTTGTCAGCATTTGCCCTCTGAACTGGGTTACCAAAGAGCCAAAACACTTTTGATTGAACATTTTGGCAGTGAACACAAAATCTCTTCTGCTTATATGGACAAAATCAACAACTGGCCCTCAATAAAACCTGAGGATGTTAATGCTCTGCAGTCATTTGCTTTGTTCCTTCGAGGTTGCTCCAATATAGTACATCATATAAAGTACATGAAGGAGTTGGACATGCCAGCTAACCTCAGGACAATCCTAATGAAACTCCCATACAAGCTGAGGGAAAAGTGGAGAAATGTGGCATGTGACATACTGGAACAAACTGGAAGCAGAGCAATGTTTGTTGATCTTGTATATTTTATTGAAAAACAAGTCAAAATTGTTTCAGACCCGCTGTTTGGAAATATTAATGATGTTCCTCCAGCCAGCCACGCAAGGCTATCCACTCAAGTTCAGCAGAAAAGGAAAAGTGGTACCTTTGCTACCAGTATCAATACAATAAAGGATGGACATAAAGAAAAGGAAAACATAGCAGCTCACAGTAACCAGCTCAAATGTCTGTTCTGCCACCTCACCAACCACACTTTGGAAAAATGCTTTCAGTTTAAAAGAAAGACACAACAGGACAAGATTCACTTTCTAAAGGAGAAAGGTGTTTGTTTTGGGTGCTTGAAATATGGACACACAAGCAAAGACTGTAGGAGTCGTTTGGATTGTGAAGTGTGTCACAGGAAACACCCATCTGTCCTGCATGTGGAGAAGGAGGATACTACAAGGATAACCTCTAAACAAACTGCGAGCACTGTACCCGAGCAGCAGCAGACATGTGGTCATATTGGGGCTGGTGAAGAGGATACTGCTGTTTTCTCCATAGTGGCTGTGCAGGTGAAAAGTCAGAAGAGTAATAAAGCTGTGCACACTTATGCTTTCTTGGACCCTGGGAGCTCTGGTACCTTCTGCACTGCAAGGCTGGCTGAAAGGCTGGGAGTATCAGGCAAAAGCTGTAGCATATTATTAAGGACTATGGGACAGACTAAAACCATTAATACCACTGTAATAACTGGTCTGGAGGTGTCTGGTCTCGACACCGAGGACTTTATTGAGCTGCCATCTGTTCTGACACAAACAACAATGCCTGTATCCAAAGCCAATGTGCCATGTCAGCGTGATGTTGCCAAGTGGTCGTATTTGAGCAGCATTAGGCTACATGAAGTAGATGCAGATGTGGACTTGCTCATTGGAACTGACTCTCCCAAAGTTTTGGAGCCATGGGAACTAATAAACAGTCAATGTGGTGGACCGTATGCAGTGAGGACCAGAGTTGGCTGGGTCATAAACGGGCCTCTTCGTGCTGGAGGTGCTGGTGTCAAATCAGGATGCACTGTTGTAACTGCTAATCACATATCTGTGGAGCACTTGGAAAATATGTTGATGCAGCAGTACAATCATGACTTTAATGAAAGGACATATGATGAACAACTTGAGATGTCAAGAGAGGACATTAAATTCATGAAAATTGTGAAGGATACAACAGTGCTTAACGATGAACATTATTGCATTGACTTACCTTTCAGAGTTGAAGATCCTGTTTTGCCAAATAATCGCTGCATTGCATTACAAAGACTCCAAGGCCTGAAGAGGAGATTTAACAGGGACATTTCATTCAAAGCTCAATACATTGATTTCCTCAACAACATGTTGGAGCAAGGATATGCAGAGAAGGTTCCCACAAATGAGCCCGCTCCAAAACAAGGAAAAGTGTGGTACATTCCCCACCATGGTGTACATCACCCAACCAAGGGAAAGTTGCGTGTTGTGTTCGATTGCGGCTGTACTTACAAAGGCACATCACTAAACAGCCAGCTCCTGCAGGGCCCAGACTTCACTAACACGCTTATTGGTGTCCTCCTCCGGTTTAGAGAAGAGCCCATCGCTGTCATGGCTGACATCAATGCCATGTTCTATCAGGTCTGGGTCCCACACAAGCATGTCAACTTCTTGCGCTTTCTATGGTGGCCCAATGGAGATACTACAAAGGAGCCAGAGGAATACAGGATGTGCGTGCATTTGTTTGGAGCTGTATCTTCTCCAAGCTGCTCAAACTATGCACTGAGAAGAACTGCTGAGGATAATGCACTGCAATACTCGCCAGACGTCCTCAGCACAGTCAAAACTAATTTCTATGTGGATGACTGTCTCAAGTCCACTGTGACAGAGGAGGATGCAGTGAAGCTCATACATGGATTAACATCTCTCTGTAAAAAAGGCGGTTTCCATCTCCAAAAGTGGGTCACAAATAGTCCAAATGTGTTTGCACTGATTCCCAGCAACATCAGGGCAGTGGGTTTGGAGAACATGGATTTGGACAGGGACCAACTCCCTGTAGAAAGAGCGCTGGGATTGCAATGGTGTGTTCAAGGAGACACGTTCAGCTTCAGGACTGCAGTGCAGGAACGTCCACACACCAGGAGGGGCATCCTTTCGGTGGTGAGCTCTCTCTATGACCCACTGGGCTTTCTGTCTCCTTTTATAATCCCTGCCAAGTTACTGTTACAGGAACTGTGCAGAATGAACTTCAAATGGGATGAGCCAGTCCCCAGTGCCTTCTCCAGACATTGGTCTGAGTGGCTCTCTGAACTCCAGCATATGAGTGGATTTAAGGTGGAACGGTGCATCAAACCCAAGAACTTTGGAACGCCAGTGAAAGCAGTACTGCATCATTTTTCAGATGCCAGTCAAACAGGATATGGCACTGTTTCATACTTGAGATTGGAGAGTACTGACCGTGTGCATGTTTCATTCATCACAGGCAAGGCTCGTGTTGCTCCTCTAAAGCAACTAACCATTCCACGCCTTGAGCTTGCTGCGGCTGTGCTTGCTGTTCGAGTGAACACAATGTTGTTGAAGGAGCTGCAGTTGCCATTGCAAAGGTCATTTTTCTGGACCGATAGCACTACTGTTCTCAAGTACATCTTCAATGAAACAAAGCGCTTTCACACATATGTTGCCAACCGTGTCAGCACCATAAGAGAAGCCACAGACAAAGATCAGTGGAGATATGTAAATACCAAAGATAATCCTGCAGATGCAGCATCTCGAGGACTAAGAGCTCAGGAGTTTGGAAAAGGAAATTGGTTAAAAGGACCAGACCTTTTGCACTTGCCTCCCACCGAATGGCCAAAACTCGACTTGGACTCCTTCTCCATCCAATCTGATGATCCAGAGGTGAAAAAAGAACTTGAAGTGAATGCTATTACAACACACAGTGACAATCCCATCAGTCAGCTCATTCACTATTTCTCATCCTGGAGAAAACTTAAAACATCAGTGGCCTGGTTGTTGAAGTTGAAAGAAAGACTTTTACTTCTGAGCCGAAAGCGAAGGGAATATGTGGTCGAGCAGAATAAAAATGTGGAAAAGGAGCTTAAAAAATTCAAAGCCACCCTTGGAAAATCTAGCTTGACACCAGAGCGTTTGGAGGAAGCCGAAAAGGCAATCATTCAGTTTGTACAAAACCAAAAATTCAGCACTGAAATTTCCTCACTAAAACATGACCCAAAGACTGTTTCCAAAGACAGCCCTCTGTATCGCCTTGACCCCTTCATCGAAGATGGCATCCTCAGAGTTGGTGGGCGCCTGTCTAAATCTGCCCTGCCGTTAGAGGTAAAACATCCTGTGATTCTGTCAAAGGATCTGCATGTTTCCCAGCTCATATTACGTTGCATCCATCACCAACTTGGACATGCTGGACGCAATCACATGCTGCACAGATTGAGACAGAAGTATTGGATCATAAATGCCAACTCTGCGGCCAGGAAGATTCTCTCACAATGTACAGTGTGCAGAAGATACAGAGGAAAACTTGGAGAACAGAAAATGTCAGACTTACCAGAGGAAAGAGTTGTGCCTGATAGCGCACCCTTTACAAATGTGGGAGTGGACTATTTTGGACCACTGGAGGTGAGGAGAGGTAGAACTGTGCTGAAGCGATATGGAGTAATATTTACCTGTCTGAGCAGCCGCGCAATACACCTGGAGGTGGCGCACTCCCTCGACACAGACTCCTGCATCAATGCTGTGCGAAGATTTATCTGTAGAAGAGGACCTGTGACAAGTATAAGGTCAGATAATGGCACAAATTTTGTTGGTGCGAAGAAGGAGCTGAGGCAGGCTCTGGCTGCTTTAAATCATTCTAAAATTGAAAAGACTTTTGTGCAGGAAGGAGTGACGTGGAGTTTTAACACCCCAGCTGCATCACACCAAGGTGGCGTTTGGGAGCGTCTGATTCGCTCTGTGCGCAGTGTACTTACCTCTGTCGTTGGACATCAACTGCTGGATGAGGAAGGCCTGCAGACACTGTTTTGTGAGGTAGAGGCAATACTCAATGACCGGCCAATAACTAAGGTCTCAGAGGATCCCAATGACTTGGAAGCGCTCACTCCAAGTCACATTCTCCTGCTAAAAGGCAAGCCCATTCTGCCACCAGGCCTGTTTGAAAAATCTGACCTGTACATCAAGAGGAGATGGAGGCAAGTGCAGTACATTGCGGAGCTTTTCTGGAAAAGGTGGACATCAGAGTACTTGCTTGTGATGCAAGAAAGACAAAAATGGACAAAGCAAAGAAGAAACTTCATCCCAGGCGATATTGTCATAATCGCGGATGCCACAGCTCCAAGAGGCTCATGGATGATGGGCAGAGTTCTGAGCACCACAGCTGACTCAAGAGGACTGGTCCGCTCTGTGAAAGTCCAAACAAAGACCAGCATCCTGGACAGACCAATAACAAAGCTCTGTCTTCTCTTGGAGGCCAACAACTGACAGTGCAGCTCATTCTCTCTCTCTCTCTGTCTTCCATCTATTTGTTTCTTTCAGGCATGGAGAAACTGAAGATGCAAAGATTCTAGCTTAGTGCTTAGGTTACAATCAGGAAATAGCTCCTTTGTGCTAAAGTTAATTGTGGGTAAAGTACCGCAATTAGGGGCTGGGTTGTTGGAGCTATTTTGCACTTTGTTTATTTTAGGCTTAAGTTAAGTTATAGCCTAATTTATTTCCCTTCTTTTCTTGCTAAAGTTAATTTGTTTTATTTTGCATTTATATTGTTTATTGGTCACATGGTGTTATGTTCATTTGCATAAATAGGTCAAGGTAGGGGGGACCTCCAGGCTGCGAGGACATATGGTTTTTTACCAGCGTAAGAGAGGCAGCAGAAAATGTCTGTGAGCTTGCTTTCCATGTGTGAATAAACCTCCTCAAACGTATTTTTTGGTATGGACATTATTTGATTTTGGTACCTCTAACCTGCGTAAAGCCTAAACATTACGTAGCCTCAGTGGCCATTTGAGATATTTAGTATTATTTGTTTTGTTTAAGTTTATGGACAAATAGCCACTACAGCCTTTATTGATCTCACAATGGAGAAATGTACTTGTTACATTCAGCTCTTAGAAACACTCAGGCTGTGCAAATAGGCAGAAAATGTCATATTGAGTGAGAACTAATAAAGAATATTTAAACAAATTCAACTGAAAACTCATCAAAAGAAAACAAAAATGCAGTAAATTATAAACAGAACGAAAACCAGCTAATCTTTCCATAGCCTTAATCAAGAGAAAGTCATTGTTGCTGGTTTTATAACGTAGCACCACATGGTGGATTTAGCGATTATCCTCTAGCACGATAATCACGATTATTAAAAAATGTGGCGATCAATTAATTGACAGATATTTTATTGTGATTGACGATGTTATTGTTTATTGTCCCATCCCTACTCATGTAACTGTGACAATTACCACACCTTTAAAAAGGTGCCTGGACTATAAAGGCGACTAGGGCACCACCTCATGACATCAGCAGGTGAAAAGAACAAGTGGAACTCTGATGATTATTATATATTTATTATTAGTAAAGATGTGTGACTGAAACACAACCACAACTCTATGTTTTTATTAGTAAAATACATGGACCTGTATTGTGATTCCAGAAGGCTCGTGATATAGAGTCCTATGCAGACTTTACATCTACCAACAACAGCTTCACCATAGAAAGGGGCCGCTTGACAGGACGACAACGATACTCCCTTGTCCTTTATATGAGAATAAGACAACAATAACAAATTGTAATCCCCTAAATGTGACCCAAAAGTTCTGAAAGCTTAAGTGACGTATACCCTCTGGAGTGTGGATAAACTGACTTTTATGGTTTTTATTTAGCAAAAGGTGCATATATTTGGTCCAGAGCTAAATGGATCGAGGAAGAGGAGACCAACTCCTCTTACTTTTTTGCCCTTGATAAAAGAAATGGAAAACAAAATAATAAATAACTGGACTTCGCGTCGGACGATTCACTCCTCCGTGTCGTCCAGTTATTTATGATAATAGACACCTCGTCGGGCTTGATCTCTTACATAAAAGACTGGCTCCATTTTATTTATCAAAAAAAAAAAAGATTTTCCTCCTGTGACACCTGGGAGTATCAACAACACTGCTTTTTGTTCTGTGTGTTTTTTTTGTTTTTTTAAGTCTGAGCTCTTAGCTTTGATTGACAGGCCAGTCTGCCTGCCCCGCGAGGGCGGAGCTTCTCACTTTGTGCTCTGATGACTTTGCTTTGTTTTGTGTTCAGCTCAGTCGATCCGTCCAACAAGTGTCGTCAATCTCACCCACTGTCCTGAAAATGATCAACAGTCTACAGCCCCAGACACCATGACAACAAAGGGTATTATCTAGTTAGCAACAATGAGTTTTAACTAAAAATAATTCCTAATTAATAAAACCGTTCCTTCCCTCAGACATTGTGCTGCTTGTTTCTCTGACTGCAGCAGGGACTCTGATTCTCACCTTTGCAGCTGTGATCATACTTTACCTTTACATCAAGAAAATGATCAACAGGCCTCAAGGTCGGTCAGATATATTTTACAACTTAAGTTGAATGTGAGAGCCAAGAATCACGGTGTTGTACTTTTTCATAGAGTGTGAGGAAACCCCCAAGGTAAGCTATAATGCTGATGGAAATGTCATACTAAAGTTTATAAATGGCTTTGAATATTTCTAACAGAACGCTCATGAGAATGCCCCTGCTAAAAAACGCACCTATGAAAACCTCTGCCTGGACTCCATCGACCCAAACCAGATCTACAGCACCATCGCTGACTAGCAAGAGGCTCTATTTTAACTACAGTCAAGGCTGCTCTCTTTGATTGGTTTTGTATTATTATTATTTTTTTAATAATGGCTGTTTTTAAATATATATTAAGGAATTCTATGTATGTAAGTAAAAGTGTGTACATTATGGGGTATATTATTCATTATACCATGGTCTGGGTGAATACTCGATTCTGATTGGCTGGTGGGTGTGGGTTAAAAAGTGATATACTACACCTAGTCCGGCAACAGTTAAATCACGTTCTATATCACTCCACTGCCACATCACTTCCATAGTAACGATAAACAATTGAGCTGGAACTAGCTTCAGGTAAAACAGCTTAAAAAGTGAAATAACTCCTGCCCGGGACTTTAAATGAACAAATGAAATAGTTTCAGTTTGTGGGACCATGGTATAAGCGGGATAATGCACTCCGAGGAACCGTCCAGTTATTTCTGATAATGGACACCTCGGAGGGCATTATCCCTTACCTATAATGAATTGTGTAAACTTTGAACCCTATTTTATCGTGTGATATATAGTTTAATAATAATGCATTAGTTTTATATAGCGCTTTTCTGGACACTCAAAGACGCTTTACAGCTCCTGCATCTGTCAAGGGGGCTAATGTTAATATGACTGATTGAAAATGAATAAACTTCCTCTATATTAACCCACAAAGCACCTTGAGTCATTTCCTTCCTATGTGACTTTCTATTGTAGAGTTTCAGAAGTTAATAGCACATTGAGATGACTTCTCGAATGCTAAACGACCATAAACATTTTTACAAATATGTGTCTAAAGTAAATGTAAGAACAAAACAAAATCTGAATGAGTGAGAAAATACCAAGGGTAGACCTGGGCTGGTTGCCACGCTTTTTTTTGTAGAGTCCACTGCTCATCCACACAGTGGCCCACAAGAGCCACACTTCCATTAAATGAAAGCTTAAACCCATGAGCTGATAGTCATCCCTTCCTTTTTAACCCTTGTGCCCTGTTAAGGGAGATCTGCATATCGGAGGGTATACTTGTTGCGATAACTTTAGCTCCCATCGCTAAATAAAGGTGAAACTTAGTTTACCTGCAAGTTCCCTTTTTTTATTTTCTAAACCCTTTACATTTTTGAAAAAATAAGGTCATTATAAATTGTGCCCACTTTTAACCCCTTCCCTCCTGGCCTCTATTGCAGACCCATAAATCAGTGTTTCCCATTGACTTCCATTATATTTTAAGATGTTGACCTCCCCTCTAGAAATCAAGGTTTACAATATCCAGTTTTTATGGAACCAACCCCTTACTTTATTATAAAAAATATGTAATTATTAGTTTTGGCAATTTGTAACCCCTTCCCTCCCTTGCATTATTTTATAGTCCTATACCACAACCAGGCAGCAATGGTGTTTTCATATTTTATTTTATATTTTCCCTAAAATGGATTGGATGTGTTATCAGTGAGTCGCTGTTTGAGTCTGAATGATTGGAATGAAAAAATATGTCCCAGGAGTGTCTATGGATGGTTGATCAACAGGCTCCACTCTCCTCATGTAAAGACATTGGCCCTCATTTATCAAACTTGCGTACGGTGAAATCAGAGCGTATGTGGGTTGTACGAAAAATCACCGCCTGTTTTGGCATTTATCAATCTGAGCGCACCGTACGTGCGCTCAAATCCTACACCAAGTCAGGAGGTGGTACATGATACACCATTTTAACTAAACACTAAACAGCGCAGGAAAACAGTTTTTAACAGCATGAATGCATTGCCACATCGCACATTATCCTCATTAGTAATTTAAACATGAAACACGGCGACAGCGTTAATGTTTATGGGCAGACTTTGATTCCATGTTGCGCTGCATCGACGGGTCCGAGCCCAGAGGCTCAGCCCGGACCAGAGACACTAGAACCTGGACCAGAGACACTAGAGCCTGGACCAGAGACACTAGAACCTGGACCAGAGACACTAGAGCCTGGACCAGAGACACTAGAGCCTGGACCAGAGACACTAGAGCCTGGACCAGAGACACTAGAGCCTGGACCAGAGACACTAGAGCCTGGACCAGAGACACTAGAGCCTGGACCAGAGACACTAGAGCCTGGACCAGAGACACTAGAACCTGGACCAGAGACACTAGAACCTGGACCAGAGACACTAGAGCCTGGACCAGAGACACTAGAACCTGGACCAGAGACACTAGAGCCTGGACCAGAGACACTAGAACCTGGACCAGAGACACTAGAACCTGGACCAGAGACACTAGAGCCTGGACCAGAGACACTAGAACCTGGACCAGAGACACTAGAGCCTGGACCAGAGACACTAGAACCTGGACCAGAGACACTAGAGCCTGGACCAGAGACACTAACCTGGATTGCAGCCACAGAGACGCTTATGGTGTTTTTTGTATTTGTGTTTTGTTTTTTGTTTTTAACAAAATACCGCTGCATGCGCATCTTTGTGTGGATTCCCCGCCTCACACCCGCGGCCGCTGCCGTGTACCGGGACACCGGGACTCACCTGGCTGTACGAGGCCATGCTCCGTGTTCTGGTTGGTTTGAGCGCTGAGTCTGTGGACCGTATTCCGTGCTCGCGAGTAGCCCGTCAAACAAATCCTTCGACAGCTCCACAGCTTTCGTCGGTCCGGACGGGTTCGTAAAGTCCGGGTTTGAGCGGCGCACAGGGTCTGCTGACCGCGCGCTCTCCTCTCGTCAGGGGAATGATTGAAACACGTCTCGTAGGGCTGTCTTCGGTCTGGACGGGTTCGTTAGGTTCCTGTCGGCTGTCAGCTCCGCACACCTGTTTCCTCCCGGAGGAAAGCTCTGCTCAGGCCGAAAGGCGAGTAGTTCTTCCCCCGGCTCTAGCGCGGATCAAGTCCGCGGAGCTGAGAGCTGCTTTTTGCTGTTCAGATCATGGTCCAGAGTCTGCTCTGACTGCAGCGTTGTATCCACACTTTTTTTAATGTGGTCTTATTTTATACCCTTTTTTATACAGGCTATTTAGGCCTACTGCTTATTTAATAAAGGTCACTTTTTATTATTAGCCTATTTCTTTTTTCCCCTCTTTTTTTTATTAGTAACTGTGATCTTGGATTGGCTATAAGGTTAACGTTGGTTACTGTGAGATTTTTTAATATCATATGAACAACTATTTATCATTTCCTGGTTGGAGAAATGTTCTTTTTTGCCGTGTTTTGTGCGTGCCTGCTGTAAAACCCATGGGTGAGGCCTCCTCATACCGTTTCATTCAAATGACGCTAGGATTTCTCCGTGGCATTTACCATCACCTGCGCTTGCGTACGATAAGATCTGAGCGGAAAGCACAGGTTCATAAATGTCACGCGCACTCTGGCGTATATCGCAAATACACCTACGGATATGTAGCATGTGGGGATCTGATGAGTGTAGTGTGGTTCAGGTACCATCAGAGGGCAGTAGTCAAGGTCTATAAAAGCCCTGCTCTTTGACACCGTCACCCTCTGACCTCGCCTACATCCTGAACCTTTTTCCTCAATTCCCTTGCACTACCCGGGTACAGTGCTGCCCACTTGATTGATTTATGTATTTTACCAATAACTTGCCCTAATTGACTTTCTATGGTTTAGTAAGGCCTTTGCCTCGCAATGGTTGCTCTAGGATTGCTGCCTTTGGTGTCTCCAGCTGTCTGACGGGCTTGGCGGTGTGGTTGGCTGTTAAAGCTCCGCACTGGTGCTGCAAAGCGTCTCAGATGGTATGTTGGGGGGGGGAAGACATCGGGGGTTGGGAATTTGGCCTAGGTTCAGCAGCTGGCATTGTTCGGCTCTTTACATTAACTACCACTCCGTATTGCCACAACGCCAGCTGGTCAAATTCCAGCACTTACTATTGATGTACAGGCACACAGGTAAGTTAGTTGAAAATGAAGGCAGGCAAGGTTCCATATATAAAAACATAGTTGGGTTTATTTATACAATTATTATTTAAAATATCAGCAGCCATAAACGTTGCTTTGACTGGGATACATCCAACCAGTAACATGTCCATGGTCCATTTCCATAAGGCGCAAGACAAAGCAGCCGTCCCAGTACCCAAACTCAAAACATGGCTCCTGCCACACCCATGTCACCTATGAGAACAAGTACTGGTAAACTGCTGAACCTAGGCTAAATTCCCAACCCCCGATGTCTTCCCCCCCCCAACATACCATCTGAGACGCTTTGCAGCACCAGTGCGGAGCTTTAACAGCCAACCACACCGCCAAGCCCATCAGACAGCTGGAGACACCAAAGGCAGCAATCCTAGAGCAACCATTGCGAGGCAAAGGCCTTACTAAACCATAGAAAATCAATTAGGGCAAGTTATTGGTAAAATACATAAATCAATCAAGTGGGCAGCACTGTACCCGGGTAGTGCAAGGGAATTGAGGACAAAGGTTCAGGATGTAGGCGAGGTCAGAGGGTGACGGTGTCAAAGAGCAGGGCTTTTATAGACCTTGACTACTGCCCTCTGATGGTACCTGAACCACACTACACATCAGATCCCCACATGCTACACGTACACAATTTTTTTACGCAATGTTGATACATGAGGGCCATTATGTTGTAAACAAAACTGTAAGAACAACTCAAAACAACACTTTGTGCTCCTCTTGTGCAGGCATTCATCTTAAAGGTAAGGGTCCAAATTTCATTTTTTTAATGCAGATTTTGTTGATTTAGAGGGTTTTAATAGTTCTCCCGAAAACAAACAACCAAGCCTAAAAAATACAGGTAAAAACTTTTTTTTAAATGGAAAACTATACACATTTGGACATTACAGGCCACGCTGACAAAATATCTTAATTTTTCTTTTTTATTTAGTTGTGGAAACACACATTTTAAGACTCGTACCTTCATGTTCAATACCCACTGACCCCCTGTGGGTGCACGTGGGGGTGTGTGGAGGCCGTGGGAAATGTGTGACAAATAGTCGTGAAAAATATGCATTTAGGGACCATGTTTGGGGTGGGAAAAAATATGTTAATTTTGAAAAATAAAATGGCAAAACTCTGTAATCCTGCTTATTAGACGGATACTTCTGCCAGAAAATGGGCAGTAAAAGAAAAGACATTTTTACACTTCATGTTGCAGGCGGGGGGAAATCTGCTGATTCCAAAGCAAGTCAATAGGACACGTCCTGTAGTTTAACACTATGGAAGTAACTGTATTGTTCATACTGATACCAAAACTGTCCCAAACTCAATCTTCCCATTGATCATTCATATGGGCGAGCTGGTCACAATGATGTCAGAGAGAAATGTGTCTTAACATTATTGAGTTACTTAGGAGTCAATAACACTTACAAGTCAATGCCAATCCAAAGCCTTGGTTTCAGGACATTTTGCACAATTGTATGCAGTTTGATGCTGAATAATGGCAAATCTAAGAAAAAAAGTTCTTCAGGCGTTCTATAATGGGTGTCTCTAGAAGCACGCATTTATAATGGGGGTCTATGAGGCACAACTAAAGAAACTGACTTTACACAAAAACTACACCAAAGTTAATTTTCCCACTGGTATCTGTGAGGAAGCTGACCAACGTGGTCAAGTAGGAGGCAGACTCAAAAATCAAACAAACTGAACTAAACTGAACTCAGGAAACATACCACATATACCCAGCTACACATATACAACCTCAATACGCTCACCTCAAGCAGATACACTTTCACGTATGCTATGATAAATGACATTTGAATAACAGATCGGCTTTAATTACAATAAACCAGGGATATGGCCTTGGGCTCATGTACCAGTGTCAGTGTATCTACAGGCTTATAAATCCAATAGTGAGACATACAGGCAGAAGCATCAACCACTGTTTCTGTTCCCAGGAATATAGATCATCTTGTTGTGTAGGTAATATTGGCTAAATTGTGAAAATAAATTATAAAAAGTGTCCTGGAAAATATAATTAAACCCAAATTAAAATTATACTGAGAATGGTAATGACAACTGGAAAGCATCAAGATCTCAGATTATAATATCTATTAATGTACCTTTATACAATCTACCTTTATCTATTAATGTACCTTTGTACTTTATACAATTAATTATATAAACAGTTCATATATTTTATTATTATTATTATATATTTTTTGTAAGATTGTAAGTTTGTAAGTTTGTAAGTTGGTCTGTACGAATGTAGCTGCTTGTAATGTTTTGTAGTGTTTTGAAATGTTCTTTTTTATTTTATTGCATTTTATTGCACTTGGGGGTGGGGGCTCATAAGCTTTTTGCTTCAGCCCACTCCTTTTGAGCACAAGGTGTATTGCTCAAATAAACTAAACTAAACTAAATATAATAAACAGCAAATGAATAAAACCAAGGAGGCAAAGACACACAGGGGATCGAACCACCAACCTCCTGTGCATGAGACCACCCACTCTACCAGCTACGCCACCACTTGTTAAAGATGTTTGCTCTGGCCCCACATAAAATCCCTTCAAATTAAACACGAGAAAATGTCCATACAGTGACAATATCTCCCGAGCCTCAGTTTCAGGACAAATTGTTGACACATTTCAAAATCATAACCAGAAACGTCATCAGTTCACAATTCAGGAATTCACTGTGGAGCTGCATGTGTTGAATGGATGTCAGTATAGTGCGCTGCACCAAGTGGAATATTTTGAAGAATGGATAAGTCCTCATTAGATGTAGACAATTATACAGTATGTTGAACCTGTGCCATTGAAACACTGTATGCTTCTGCCTTCTTTGGTCATACATCACATTCTATCAATTACTGTCACTGCCATATGGTTTAGCCTTTTCCCAGAATAAAATTACTTACTTCATGGCTTGTCTTGAAGATATTCAAATACAGTAGGCTACAATAATCCCCTACTCATACCATCAAGTGTAACACAATGCAAAGACATAATTCCATTCCGTATTCCTTTTATTGTGTTCATGTCATTCAACATAAGTAAATAGTACGAACAGTGAGAGAGAACAATCACATTATTTTGAGGCGCACTTTAGCCTACAGGTAGACACGAATGCCAATGCTTTAGCTTGATACCCACGAATCAGTCTGCATTCAAAGGTAAAGGTGAACATTATTAGCCAAGTTCCAACTCAGGTTAGCCATAGCACAATTAATGAAACAGCCACGACAGAGATACCAAACAATGCTACACCTCAGGAAAAGTTACACTGCAGTCAACAAACCTTTTAATACTTTCCATTTGGCGAAAAAAAAAAAAATAATCACAGGATAACAGATGCAAATGAGCTCTTATCTCCATGGGGCTTGGGGGAGGTGAGGTTGGCTGTGTCTATGCCTGACAACAATGCACCTTTCAGACGTCCAGTGAACAATTAATAACAATTAAATAACTTTTTCTCATCTTAATCGGGAAAGCAATGGTTGTAAAGTAGTATTAATATGAGTATAATCGCACTGTATGATGGCAGACATATAGGCCTATTCTAATGCCTGATGAATTTGAAACATGATCTGAAACAATATTATGGACAGGCATGGACTCAGCCACCTACACCCCTGCTCTACCTCTACCCCACCTGTACCCCCTGGAGACCGAGAGGGGGTACAGGTGGAGTCCATGCCTGTCCACAATATCATTTCAGATCATGTTTTAGTTTCTTCGGACATCAGAATAGGCCTGGCTGACCTGCCATCATACAGTGCGATTATATACTCATATTTATACTACTTTATGACAATTGCTTTCCCGATTAGGTTAATTGTTCACTGGACGTCCAAAAGGTGCATTGTTGTCAGGCATGGACACAGCCAGCCTGAAGGAAAGGGATTTTATGTGGGGCGAGAGTAAATATCTTTAACAAGTGGTGGCGTAGCTGGTAGAGTGGGTGGTCTCGTGCACAGGAGGTTTACAACGGAGATTTATCATTGCGCGTCTCTGATTGGTTGAATTAATGATATGTAGTGACGTTTTTATACCATATTAGAGCGCCAATGGTTAGATTGCGAGGGCGCTGTTCATCGCCGCCCCAGGCATTAAACTACACATTTATGATGCTGTTACGGCACACGATGAAGCTGGCAGACAAAATGACACACTCCTTCCCCTCCGCTCCCCCTTCCTCCAGTGTAAAACACATGTACAGAAGAAAGTCATGATTTTGCTAAACTTAAAACTTTTTTTTTTATTTGCAAAAATTTATAGGAGGGGCGGCGCCCCACCACCCATAATGGACCAGCTGCCACTGATCCCTACCCAGTATCTGTCCTATTCATGTCTGATCACTGCTAATTATCTGCCTATTGTTCTTTTGTTGGCTGAGGTGCCGTCTCCTTGGACTGGCCAAGCCTTTTCCTTCTGCACTTGTAGGGAACTCTTTAGCTCTATGTCTGAGCGTCATGATGACCCCTAGTTTTTTATACATTTTTTAGGCCAACATACATTTTGGCCAGATGATGGCGCTAATACCCTGCTTGTGTCATTTACATTGCCCATTGGTGTTGGATTCCACGAAGAAGAAACATAGCTTGTGCTCAGTCTGCTCTTAGCCTGGCTAAGTTCTCTGACTATATTTCCACAGTAACTGAGCCAGACTCAGAGTGAGCCTGGTTTATGAAACCGAAAAGACGACACAATAAGTCAGACTTGGCCAAATAAGCCAAGCTTACAGAGTAAGCCAGCTTTATGAAACAGCCCTCCGGAGACCCCTCCCTGAAGTTCTCAGGGGCCGAGATGGTTCATACGGCTCTAACATGTCAGAAATGTACTTTGGTGCTAAACCATGAAAAGACTTGTACACAAGCAGAGCTGTTTTAAATTCTATTATCTGAGTGACAGGAAGCCAGTGCAGAGACCGGAGCACTGGACTAATAGTCCAATAGTTTTAAGGAGTTTGAACATGTACTCTTACAGGCCACTTTAATATTAAATTGTAACAGATTCAATGCACTGATTTAATGTTTCGCAATAATCAACAAAAAAAGTTTCAAATTGATATATCTAAATTTAAAGTTTCCATATTCACCTTAATGCTACGACTGGTTGTGCTTGTGCCAAATGATTGATTGTTACACAATAATAGAAATACACCAGATCAATCCTGGACACGGTGCCGTACTCTGAGGTGAATTTCCATGGGACGAGCGCCCCCCGCAGTCCGACGGAGGCAGTGCTCTACTCTACAGTTCTAACAGAAGAGGCTTATACTCCAATGTTTCAAAAAGACAAGAGTCATAATTGTTTGGGAAACAATTTTATGATTTTATTACAGTATGAGTGTTAAACGCCTTCATAGCCATAAACAAATCAATGTGAAAGGTTTGAAAGGGATGTTTTTTTTGACACAATATCAAATTTGTAATATGCTTAAAGTAGTTATTTCTGAATAAGTAAATCATGTAATTCTGTAATTATTTTTGCTCCACTGGGAACAACATTGCAAGACAGAAATAAGACCAATATTTACAGCTGCCTCACTAGCTGTATAATAAAACACAGAAAGACGTTTACCTCATTGTTTTCAAATGCAAATCTCTCCACGTTCTTACGTCCACTTTAAATGTCAAAAATGGAAAACGTGTTGTATTTCCATGTAAGTTAGGGTTTGGAGATACATTTGCCGTCATCACCAGCAGTTTGTGATGAGTAACATGTCCCAAGATGTCCATTTAAAAAGAAGCAGGATTCCAAGTTATTAGAAAGAAATAGCTCAGCTTCCCCTCAGCTCCTGGCTTTAGCTTAACAGTTCATTTGAGTTTTTTTGTTTTGTTTTCATTTATTTTTTCTTCCGTACGACCGTCCAGCCATCCTCTTCCTCCTGGTTCACCGCTGATGAAGATGAAGAGGCTGAGTTTGTTGAAGGAAGTTTCCCATTGACAACAGGAGCTGCTGGCGTCTCGCACTCCATGGACTGAGGAGAAAAGTAAATATAGTGAATATACTGAAGTGTAATTTTAATGATGACGATTTGTACTTTTCAATTATATTCAAATATAGTTATACTCTTTTAAGTTGATAAAAATATTAAATGAATAACAATGAATTCAAAGAGGTGTACCGTATTATACTCCGGAGCGACTTATGTGAATTTTTTCCTTTTTTAATTCAAATATGTAATTTCAAATGCCACTAGAGGGCACTGCAGGCTAATCGAGCAGCAGAAAGAACGTTTGGAGTGAGTGAGAAGTGGAGGTTACTACAATGAAGTAAACAAAAAAAAAGCTAATCTAGATGGCCACAGCTAGAGGAACGAGTTTACAAATGGGAGCTTAAACAACGTGCTGTTGGGAGAGGCTTGTCAACAGTTACGCCTCCGTGTCCAGGTGTCCCCCGTGTCAAGGCGATTGTTCAGAAGTGACACCGAGGATGAAGATTTCAATGGATTTAGTGATTCGGAGTGAGATCGAGAGTTTGGTTTGTTCTTTATCCTATAGTTATCTGATCTGTTTATGTGACGTTAACATACGAGACACCCATTTAGTTTGTTGTTTATGCTTCATGTAGCTAACCATCCATGTGTTACGTTAGCATACCGTACGCCTATTCAGCCGGTTGTTTTTCTCATTAGGCAATGTTTGACTAGTGCGTGTTATACTCCGGAGCGATTTATAATCCGTAAAATACGGTAATATAGATGTTCTGTAAAACATACAAACCTCATCGCCTTCATCGCTCTCTTGGCCTGAATCCGACTCTGGAGCAGCCGGTGTGACCTTTACCCTTTGTTTGTTCTGACTGTGTTTGGTAATGGAGGCCTGCAGCTGCTGTAGCGCCCCCTGCTGCCACTGACTGAACATCTGCAGCAAGTCCTGGGACACCTACAGCAAACAACAGTACAATAAAGATTTAATAAACCATAAACCAGGCAGGGACTAAACTGCTAGGACTAAAGACCTAGCAGTTAAAGACCCTTCACCCAAAATGAGTTTGGCGTCACTGAATTGACCCTTTTATGTGATGCAACCTCATGGAGAACAAGGCTGATTTTTGGCTGCCAGAAATTGTTTTGTATCCACATCTGATTCCGATATAGCATATTTAAAAAATAAAAGCCATAAGAACCTGAGGTAAGCTGCCATCATCCACCACTGTGTCAAACTCCTGATCCATCAGAGTGGAGATGTAGTCTTCCACCTCAAACTTCTGCAGGTCTGCTAAAATACACATTACAAGACATGTTTAGTTGGGTTGTTTAACGGTTTGAAATTCTAGGTTGTGTTGTTGATTTTCCCCCCAAAAAAATAATTATTGTAAGAAGGACCTATGTACAGGAGTTATATTTAGAAAAGTAATATTTGAAATGATCTAACAATTCTGCTTGCAGTCAGGCATTTTATACGTGTAACAATGAGAGATCTCCTACCATTGTCATGAAAATATTGTTGCAACACATCCACCATCCAGTCAGCCTTCTGTTGACCGTACACTCCTCCAAACCCATTGTCTACTGCGATCTGAGAATCAAATCAAACTTTATTTATAAAGCGCTTTTCATACCGAAAGGTATCACAAAGTGCTTTACAGATAACAAACAGGCGCACACACACACACACGCGCACACACACAAAATATATCATTAGGACTAAATAAATAGATGTCAGTTAAAAGCTAAGCTAAAAAGGTGGGTCTTGAGCCTGCTCTTAAATACATGAACGTTCTCTGCGGAGAAGAGACAAACACACAGCTATAAATGAGCACAAAATCTTCACAAAGTCACAAATCAAATCAATAACAAAAAGTACACTCAATCTGAATGGTTTACGCAGTTTGTATTAAAATAAACTCATATTATATAAAAATAGTTCAACACTAAAACTTTAAATAAGGCCAAGTTATATGTGGGAGAACTTTCGCACTCATGGCTAATGACATGTACATGCTTTTCTTTTAGTACATCCTCTGTCTGATGTTTCATGTTGTTAGCATTAACTTGTTAGCAGAACAAGCGAATGCTCCATTGTTGTGTGGCTATTCGCTAGTTTTTCATTTGCTTTTCTCTTTTTCCCGGACCAGACAGAAACGCTACTTCTCCTCAATCTTCTTTCCTCGGTCCCACTCACCTGCAGGACTGGCCAGTTGTGTAAAACTGCCCGCACTCCAGCCGTGAACAATTCACGTGAAGCCGAGGAGGCCGCCATGTTGGAACTGTCAACACAGGTGCCACGGAGACGCGAGAGGGACAAAAACACAGACCTCAAAATCATCGCCGAGTACGCAAATATTACTCGACTAATTAATTGACCATATGTGCATATATGTTTCCATACCGCCAAAAAACAATGAAGTCTAATACAAATCTGTACCACCGAGGATAAAAAAATGAATAAGATATTATGTTTTCGTCGGTACCCGCCGGTGACCAGCAGATGGGAGCAGTCGTCTTCTAAACCAAGGGTTCCCAAACTTTTTTGGCTCAACTCGGGACCCCCATTGTGTAAAGTTATTGCCTCTTATGGTACTTTAGGCCAGAAATACATGTTAATCTTACAATATTACAAGTTAATATGTATTTAAGCTGTTTATTTGGAATATTTTAATGGATTACACAAATTATACGCTGTTTAACACTCAAAAATATACTAAAAACAGTTGTATTTTTCTTTTTATATAATCGTGAAATCATCTGGGGACCCCCACCCAAGGCTTTGCGACCCCTCAAGGGGTCCTTACCTCCACTTTGGGAACTACTGTTCTATACAGACTAATCTCTGCGTTTTATTTGGAAAATGTTTATTTGATAAAGCCAAACTGTAAAACATTTCACCAAATTAAGGTACAAATACAACTCTAGTCCTCAGACATATGGCTTTATTGGGAGCAGGACATCACCAGTTTGTCTCCATTAAGATGCTGCTGCTTTGCTTTGACCAGAGGTAGCCATACATAATGTTCTTTAATAACGCACAGTGTGTGGCTGAGCATTGGGAGCACATGTGGTAGCCCATCACTGGCAAGTTTGTTAGTTGTTCTTGTCACGTATGAACTAGGAATATTTGACAGTGTGGCTTTGAAAAAAAAAATGTTATGTGAACGTTCTACAGAACCACATGTCACACTGCAGCTCTAGTTTTAGGAATCAATAAAACAAAATTAAACCCAGGCTTTTATTAAAAATTTATTTTTTCATTTAAAATAAAACACAATTAACAGCAGACAGATAAAAACTCCTTGTATGTTGAATGTAAATCCAATCAATCGAACCAACTGGATTTCCGTGACTTAATGCTGAAGGTTCACCTGCTCACTTTCATGTGTTACTGACCGCTGTGCGATTTTGTGGGACAGCCTGTGAAAAAACCCAGCCTTTGACAAAACATTTATGACAAAACCGTCAGAAAATCCAGTTCATTTTATTGATTGCACTTAGATAGAAAACACAATTAAAGCTGGGTACCTGATTTTTCCCGCACAAACGTTGACATTTTTTTTATTGGCCCAAACTCGTTTCTAGCACTCACAATCCCTCCTGTATGTCCGAATTGTTCAAACAAATTGTTTATATGCACATTTCACGCTCGTGTACAGCTTTGAGCAGTGGAAAAGTGGAAAAGGGGTGACCACCCCTAACAAACTACTCCTTTAGAGTGGTATTTCTATCATCTATCGCTTAATAAATAATTAGGTGAAGACAATTTAACAAGATCTGTTTTTGGCTGTGTTTACAACTCACTCTGAGGTGGTAAATACAAATTTACTTTTCAACAACAAAAATCAGGTACCCCAGCTTTAACAATTACGTCTTTTCAGTGCAAACAAAATAATAATTATTCTATAAAATTCCTCATGATATTTTGACATTCCAGTTGAACCTCGTGCCATGTTCACATTTTCTCATTATTTACACATAATTAATGGAACGATTTTTTTTGTCATTTTAAAAATGATAAAAGTCTGGGTTAGATGAGAATGTGATTACAAACAAATCTAAAACAAAATAGTATTATTATGATCTAAGCCAGTGGTTCTCAACTTGTGGGTCGGACCCCAAAAGTGGGTTGACGAACGGTTTTCAGCAAGCTTTTCCCAGAAAATATTTATCTACTGTAAAAGTATATAGAAGCACTACTCATGTCTGACAAATGCTCTGATTTAGAGTTGGTTTTAATTATGATTTCAGCTTTTTAAGCATTTTAATGCTTATTCTACAATAATTTGCAGGAAAAAATGACATCATACTAGCTGTGAACCACTGATCTAAGCAGCGCCAATGTTTAAAATCTCATACGGGTCATCCAGTGCAATAGCCAAATCGGCTGTTATCAGGAAATTGTGATCAAAATTTATAATCACATGGAATACACTTGACCCTTTAGGTCAGGGGTGTCACGCTGTTTTATGGAGCACCGCATATTGAAGCACACACTGGGTGAAGTGCCACAGGTTGGTGGTCAGTGCCACGAAACCTTTGACTGTGTGTATTTAGCAGAGGCTTAAATTGTGCCCTAAACACCTAAATGCAGCTCTGTTAGTTGTTAGTTCAGAATTGTGCAGAATTATTAAACTTTAAATAAAAAGGACGATCTCTGGTGATGTGTGCCAATTCATCAAGAAGGCTGAGAGCCGCACTTTGGACACCCCTGCTTTAGGTCATGTACAGTGTTGATGATCTTCCATGTAAATAGCTGCAGTGGCCTACACTGGCTACACAAGGTATCAAAGGTTAGTTGTTTGATCCATTAACCATTACTTGGCCAAGACACTTCACCCACTTCATCTGTGTCTGTACAAATAACAGCCACATCTCAAGCCGCAGTCACTAGTGTGAGGAGTGAAAATAAATCTTTTGGGTGAATTAAGAGTTTTTGATTTTCTCCAAATATCAAAAACGGGTGTCAGTTTATGTTACTTCAAGTCAAAACACTTAAGAACCAGCCATAATTACAATATACTATAACTATAACATATTTTTTTACTTTTTGTCTGAGAAGTTACATAATGAATGACACAAACATCACATAAAAATCTGCCCCAAAAGAAACACTTTCTCATAAATTACAGTTTCATCAGCAGTGTGAGACTTTTGGATTACATCTATCCATCTAAAATATCATAGTCCTTTCTGTCTTTTCACTGGTTAAAAAACAAGTATTTATGTATCAGGTTCACATGAAAACCTGACTTGGAACCCATTTTTTCAAGTCCATGGCAGTAAATCCGTTAGCAGAGTTCACTTGTGCTTTGTTGCTGGTGATAACTTTATTTGTGAAAAAGTTGCTCAAGGTCTTTCTGTCTGAGATCTGAAAAATAAAGAGAAATAGGATTGTCAAAGTATTGGAGCTCAATATACATTGGTATGCAAAAACACAGAAGGCTAAAACCATAAGGGCTATTCTAAACTATTCTAACTACGTATCCAGGAAATGCGTTCCTAACCTCACATTCTCATGCTAAGCTTATTCCTTTCATTTCAGCGTAAAAACAATTGCCCAAGCTTCACTACAGCCGCGCAGACTGTTTTTTTAATCTTTATTGAAACCGCTGCACAGCGAAGAGGAGCAAGAGGAAGGGGTGGAAAGGGCTTATGGCGAAATTGCATGAAAAACAGGAGGAAAAACTATTCGATATTTTCTTGAAGCTGTTTTAGATCAATATTGCATTTCTAACCAATACAAGTGTTAGACAGTGATGGGGAAAAAGCATAATATCCACTCTTTAACCACCTGAACCACATTTTCTACAGTTTCTCAAATCAAAAAGCTTCTTGAACAAAGTGTCAAAACAGCGAGGAGAACAAGGATGAAAATACAACAAAAAAAAGACAAAAAGGCTTCAAAAAATAAATAAAAAATATGGCGACAGCTCAACCAAAAAGTTACTATCAGTTTTGTGTCTTAGCTTTCAAATGAGGAGTTACCCTGGCCTAAAGGCTGTGAGCTCCAATTGAGAAATCTTTTAGATTTGGGTAAAGCCGAACTGGAGAAAAAATGCACTTGGTTAATATATAAGGTGAGGGTTAAGGTTAAACATTTTTGGCCAAACACTAACAATCCACTTTTTTTCTGTGAAAAATTGCGTTTTCAAAATGAACAAAGCCATCTTGTTTTCCATGTAAAAAACAAACAGATTAATTCAGGAAGGTATTTGAACACAAAAACATGTTTGCCAGCCCATTTTGGCCTCACCTAGCTACTTCTATTCATATTTTCCCACACACTGTCTGGTAAATGCAGCTGAGGACTTCCTGCGGACATTTTCAAAGAGAGCAGACCAGGGGAATATAACATATATAAATATAGCAAGTGTCAGTTTGTTAAGTATTCAAGTGAAATATTCACGAATGACATTTGAGAGTCGTCATGTGACCTAAAGACCAGCCCCACTGGTCTAACTGAGCTCCGACTGGCCAGAAGGGACACTGATCAAAATAACATAGAAAAACCAATTAAGCTCCAGCTCGGTACAAAAGTCGTGACATACAGTAAAAGATCTAAGACCTGGATTGAACCAGGATTAAACCAGGAGCAATCCAGGTCTAGTTAGTGCCTTGCTCGTGGGCTGGAGGCATGAAAGTTTAATCGTGAGTTAAATATTGAGCACACAGGAGTTGGAGATGTCAGGACTGATCTATTCCACCTCTGCAGCGCTCTAGGACTGAGACTGTTTCATAATGTGCAGATGTGTTTTGAATTTTTCATTTTTTATCATTATTTCCAGATTCGATATAGTCATATGCCAAATTAAACGGTAAATCCCTTATACTGGGAATCGTTCAGACCTGGTTCAGCCTTGATTTCTTCATCTTGGTAGTAGTCCTAGAAACAGAAGTAGCTGTAATTTAAGTAGTAGAAGTATTTTTTAAGGACAACTAAGGCGCGTCTGGTGCTATCCTGGTTCATATGGGCCCTGGGTTCTAGTCCCACCTCTGACCCTTTACTCCTGACTCGTTCATCCCCTTTACCTGTTGTGATGAAGTGCTTCTATTGCGTCCTGTCGGGCTCGATCTTTGTCTCCCCGTTCTGTTTTTCGTTGGGAGTTTTTTGGGAAGCAGCTTGGACCACGGACTGGAGACAAACGCGCGGGAGAATGAGTTAACGCAATCACGGTCCAAAATCATCATCAAATAATTACATTCTTAGAACAAATGTCAAAACTATTTCTGGAACTACTTGTTCATTTCCCCCATTGAGTTATGGCGATAAGGCAAAAGAAAAAAAACTAGCCCTTTCTTGCTTTAACAGGGCCATAAGAAGCTCTTCTACATGGGTAATTGATTATTCACACACAAAATCAAGGTTGAGCCAACTTGACAAAGATAATTGATAAAAAACACTGACAATGAAAAAAAAAAGGCTTATATACTCAGATATAATGCAATGAGCGTGTGATCATTAGTAATTATGGAAATATCTTTGTAAAATTAATTGAAATAAATTTGGGAAATACTGAAGAACTTCCAAAGCAGACTGACATCAAAGAAACGGGCGCACAAACTCTCCAAATAGAGCTAAACATATTTTTTCTCTTGGGGCCCCCTAAGCGGCTCATGGGGCTCTGCGCATTTGCTTAGTCTGATAATTCTTAGAAGCGGCCCTGTTCACGAGATTTTTCTCCATAACTTTTGATATTTGAATACAAGGACATTCTTTGTAGCACTTTGAACTGCTGCTAAAAAAGGAAAGGATTAACAAGGGGTAATGGATATAAAAAGGGTTTGTCACACACCCTCATCTGATATCTAACTATACGGTTTGTAATAGTTACTTGCAGCGATACCTTGAAGCTCCTCTTCCTCTTCTGCACGTTCTGCTCTGGGTGTAAGATGATGACGTAGACTTTGGGCATGTACAGCATCCCCAGAGACACGGAGGCGCTTAGAGACATGGACACGGTCAGGGTGGCTGTCTGAATGAACAGCTGTAACACAGGGACACAGGACATCTCGTTTTCATAATACCACTGATTCAACCCGCCAGGAGCCAAGAGCGCCCCGTGTTGCAAGGGGAAGATGAAATGATCTCCAAAAGGCATGAAGTTCAGGATGAGACATTCCCATATAAAAAAAATGTGTGTACGCGCTGCTCTTTGGAAGTTTATCCACAAATCTTTAATGATGTTTATGTCAGGAGACTGTAAGACTGCCCCTCTTGAGGTCGTCCATCGTGGATTTCGAGCTATATTTAGGATCATTTCCCATTTGTAGAAGCCATTTGCCTTTTAACTTCAGCTTTTTTCATGTGCCACTGGCTGCAATGCAACCCCAAAGCATGATCAATGGTTAACAGTTGGACAGATGTCTTTTCATTAAACTATGTGCCCTTTCTTCTCTAAATTGCTCACTTCGGTAAAAAAAAAAGAAGTTTATGCATAACATTTAGACAAGCATCATGCATTTTGGAAACAAAATCCTTCTCCAATTTGGCTCTACCGAAATCTAAAAGTAAAACAAAAAAAACACAAAAAAAAGCATCAACATAGCGACGAAAACGAGGATGAAAACGCAATAAGTGACAGAAAAAAGTGACAAAAACATGACAAAAAAGCAATGAAAAAGCGACAAAACCCGACAAAAATGCAACCAAAAAGCATACAAAAATGTGCTGTATAAGCAACAAAAAAGTGTCAAAAAGGTGGTGAAAAATCTTCAAAAAAGTGACGAAAACACGACGAAACACGACAAAAAAGCAACGAAAAAATGCAATGAAAAAGCAACACAAATCAACAAAAACAGGACAAAAAAGAGATGAAAGAATGACAAAAATGTGACAAAAATGCGGCGATAACGTGACAAAAAAGTTTTGATCACTTTTGTAAGTCTTGGCTTTCAAATGATGCATTACACTAACTGGAGAAAATGCGCTCGGTTCAGGTGGGGGGTAGGAGGTTAAAAGTCTAATTCCTATCTTCATGTCTTTGGCAGATCCTTTAATCTTCTCCTAGTTGCGTCATTGTTCACATTAATAGGTACATTTTAATCTGGGGCGCCTAAACTTTCGCACCCAACTGTATCTGAGGGATTAGCCTATTATATATGTTTTGCACGTTAAGGGAGCAGAGTTATGTGGCTAGACGACTGAGACAGAGCCTTTTGCGGGTGTTTCCGGTCAGCGTACTGTATGTCAAAAGTGGTCCACGAAAAGTGCCATCTTCCGTTTGATTCTCGTTGCTAATCCTCACAAATCCAATCTTTTATCTTCTGTGAATGAACCTTCTAGGATTTTAACGCCACAAAACAAATCTACCAGTTTTACAAATCCCTGAAGGTTTACCAATCCAATCTTTTGTCTAGGAATTTTTCCAGAACTCTTTTCAGACTCCAGATTATACTCACAATAGCCTTTGTAGCATTTTGTTTCTGTTCAAATCCAGAGCAGATTTGGAAGCGGCGCCTTGGTTTGAAAATGTCTGAGTTTCTGTTGAAGGAGTGATTATATATTTATTTTGGTTTTTAATCTGGTTAATCCCACCGCGCTCCAGTTTGGGGCTATAATTATTGCATTAGTGGTGTTTTTTGTGTGGCTATTGCATGCTCCACTTCGTCTTCTCGTTTTAATTATGGCCCAATGAACTCGACCTGTTACCAATAAGCTCGCAGACTGTACAGACAGAGAATTTTGCTGAACCAGACAAGCAACCATCTCTGAAATTATGTTCCCCCCCTCTTTTCCATCAAAATCCCATTCACACTAGGAAGTTGAGGAGCCTCCCTTTTACCTTCACATGCATTGCTTTGAACAGAGGGAGAAAGAGAAGTCCAATCTAGATAAGAGGCACAGGAGACAGGATAACTACTCTGCCACATCAACACAGGGTGGACATGTGCATGTACTTTTGAATATTAATACTTTTGCATGTGTAGAATCGCTCGGTACTTGCCAGATACAGGCCAGGCCCGAAGCAAGTTAACAATTGAATCTAATATTTGAAAAGTGGAGTTTTTGTTTTTTGTTTTAAGGATTTTTGACCCATTAGCTTTAATTACAGCCAGGACTCAAACCTATAATGTTGAGGATAGAACAGCAGTGCAGCAGCATTAACCCCTGGACAGCTCACACTATAGTAATGTGTAAAGCAGGCAGATGGCACAGGTAAAATAGAGTCAATCACCACATATCCATGCTCCTTTAACTTTCCTACCATTAATACCAATTCAACCTGAAAAGACTCAGAGTGGCGTTGGAAGACTTTTATTGGACATGAATCACGATTGGGGCTCAAACCCCAGCAGAAGACTGAATTAACGTTATGAAATACACGGAGATGATGAATGATAGACAGAGTCTTCCCCCAGAGTTTGGACACTAGTGGTGGTAGAGGACGAGGCACAGGGCGGCCATTTGACAACGATGAGCAGAGCCGAGGAGAGGCCAAGGCGGAGGAGGGGCGCAGCACAGCTGGGAAACGGGCGATGGATGAGGAAGCTTAACAGAGGATTTACACCAAGAGAAAAAAAATAGCTTTTCGTCGCTCAGCTTGTTCTTATTCCTTCTCCAGCCCCCCTTGTGCAGGAGCACGTGGCGGTGGGGTTTGAGACGCAGCTGAAGTGCGTACAGGTGTCTGTCAGATCCTGTTCTGTGGTTGGTGGTCACCGCCGGAAAAGGCTCTGTATTTGCATAGAGTTGGATTGATTTCAACGTTATGCAAATGCTGTCGCCGCTCCAGCCGCTCTCTCTTGTGTATTTCCAGTGGCTGCTTTCTGGTCACCAGGCAGGACAGGGAATGAATGGAAGCTCGCCGCTCAATTCGCTGCCGCTGCTGTTGGTGTGAATCCGGTGTAAGAAGGGGATCCTGGGCAATGAATGGCTGAAGCAGGAACGAGCAGCTGCGGTGATTGGCTGACGGGAAGGTGCGGCTTGAGATGGGACTGTGATTGGATGATTGGCGAAGAGCAATGAATGAGAGCTGCAGGTAGGTCTTCCATGTTAAATTTGCACAGAAGCTTCATTACAATATTATTTGTGTGTTGCAAGTCTTTAAAAACTACACGATTTTAGTTTAAGCAATTGTGCAAACATGCTCCCGCACTACTACATTTGCATAGCACACAGAACAGCTCCAGTGGCGCAATCGGTCAGCGCGCGGTACTTATAAGACAGTAACCTGCAGAGTGATGCCGAGGTTGTGAGTTCGAGCCTCACCTGGAGCAAAAAATTACTGAAATCTGTATTTGGGGTTATAGGATGCTTGTGAGTTTAAGGACTCTTGCTTATTTACTACTTGGCATGGTTTCAATTAATCGCAGTAAGTTTTAGATACGTTTACATTAGATATACATTTTATTCATAAGTATTTAGCAAAATAATGGTTAATCAGCTCCAGTGGCGCAATCGGTCAGCGCGCGGTACTTATAAAGACAGTCACCTGCAGAGCAATGCCGAGGTTGTGAGTTCGAGCCTCACCTGGAGCATTTGTTTAAAATTCAAAAACTAAATAATTCTCTTAATTTGCTTGGAATGTGATAGAACAATCTCCAAAGGCACATTGTTTCAGATCCATTCCAACGAGATGGAACCAAAAACCACGTACAACATTTGGCTTTTGTCTGGCATAATTATGTTACTAATTGCACACCTCTCTCACTACTACATACAAGGGACGAATGAGAAAGTATTATAGTAAATGCTTCAGAGAAACTATTTATTTTCCTGAATTAGAAGTGTTAGCTGGAGGCCGGGCAGAGGGTTAAAATATTCACCTTCTCTGTGGACTGAGCGGTGCCGAAGAAGATGGGCACAAACGCGAGCCACACAATGCAGGTGGTGTACATGGTGAAGCCGATGGGTTTGGCCTCGTTGAAAGTCTCGGGGACTCCTCGACTCTTCACCGCGTAAACTGTGCATGTGACCTACGAGAAAAACATGAACCCAAGAAGTCATGTCAACCATTTTCTATTCAGCCGCATTGTAGATTGAGTTGCCTAGGCGCATTGAGTTGCCTTGTGTACGAAATGCGCGGTATAAATAAAGTTGCCTTGCCTTGCCTTGCCTAGATAGTTTGATGTGAAAACAGTCGAATCTCATATAGTGCTAAAATCCAAACAGAAAAACTAATGTAATAGTAGCTCTGTACTAGGGGTGTGACAATATATCGATTGAGTGATATATTGCGATACTTTGCGGGACGATGCAATACCGTTACTTTTGATTCTGATATCGATACTTTTGACGATGTAATGCGTATTAATGACCCACATTATGCATATTAATGAGGCAGCAGTGTTTTCCCAGTCAATTGTGGCTAATAATGATCAAGAATTCAGTCAGAATAGTAGAGGACAGCACAACAATTTTAAATACTTGGGCCACACACGCACAAATAGTTTTTATCATTATGAATAAGATTAATTTGTGGTGAATTTATTTATCTTGAAACGGGACTGTGGTTTCTTGTTTATTTCAATGTAAATGAAGTGATACCACTGACAGATCAAGAGACCCATTTTCAGTGTGTAAGTCAGGGATCATCTATTCACTTATTAATTTGAGAAAAAAGGGGCACAGTGCACAAGGAAACAAATGTAAATCATTAATAATATGTATGTTCAAACATGTTGACAATCGCATTATGTTTCTCCAAAAAATGTCATGTATTGTAGTCTTTTTTTTGTTCAATATATCGATTATCGGCATATTGTAAGGTTATCGTTATTGTAAGCCATGTATCGCATATCATATCAAATTGAGATTGAGAATATCATTTTCAGTGTGGTGCTGGCCACAGATGGGACACTATTGTACATGTTGTTAGTTGTAAGTGGAAGCAGAGAAGGAAACCTTTGCGACATGGTACATAAATGGTAAATGGTCTCAACTTATATAGCTTTTCCACCTACATTAGGCACTCAAAGCCCTTTACAGCAGGGAACAACTCACCCATTCATACACCAATGTACGCAGACACTGGGTGAAGTGTCTTGCCCAAGGACACAAAGACACCTCTTTATTTTGTAGTGGATATACAATGCATCATTCAGGCTTGAAAAGATTCCTTTGGGTACCTCAGCATTGATATTGTACATTCATTTCAAATTTGAAATAATGTCCAAGTTCAGAAAAGTAAGGGTAAGGAGTGAGAGACTGGGCTGGTCAGGAATTCAAATTGGCCTTTTACAAGGAAACAATGCTATAATATGGTTAAAACAAATTTGGCCGACATTGGAAGATTTATTTCATGCAAAATTACAAATAAGAGAAGTGTGCATAGTTAAAAATGTGGGTTCTATTTAAAAAACGATCGTAACCAGGAAAATGACTCAAAAGCACTTGCCATGAGGATGATGCTGTAGCTGAGGCAGCAGATGATGGACAGGTCAGACATGTCACACTTGAGGATACCACGGGCCAGGTCTGGGTTCGGGGGGCGGAGCTCTTCGTAGTCGATGATGGTGTGAGGGGGGACCACAGCGAACCACACGAACACACCCACCACCTGGGTATGCGCAAAAATATGACAGAAAATATGTTCCCGAGAAGAACAGAGATGATTTTCAAATACATAAAAAAAAATATTATATATATGGTGCATATTTCATCACATAATCTGACAATGGCCCATATGAATTTACACAAGCTGAACAGCTCCAGTGGCGCAATCGGTCAGCGCGCGGTACTTATAAGACAGTGTCCTGCAGAGTGATGCCGAGGTTGTGAGTTCGAGCCTCACCTGGAGCAGAGTTTTAATGGACAAACTAACCTTCTGCATACGGTGCTTTACCTTCAACATACTGTACAATGAAATGATTTAACTTTAAGCATTACAGCTATGTGCTCCAGTGGAGCAATCGGTCAGCCTGCAGTACTTATATGGTAGTGTCCTGCGGAGTGATGCCAAGGTTGTGAGTTCGCGCTTCACCTGGAGCATTTGCTGATGAGCTGGTTTTCAGATAGACTTTTTGAATTACATAGAAGTCCAAATTCTAATCACTGATCTGAGCACTAATACATTTACATGCCATCAATGGTGCAATCGGTCAGTGTGCAGAACTTTTATGACAGTGTCCTGCAGAATGATGCTGAGGTTGTGAGTTCAAGCCTCACCTGGAGTAGAAAGAAAAAAACAAGTAGGCTGAAGCATGGTTTAGAGCTGTGGTTATCAACTTGTGGGTTCTAGACTTATCATTTGAATATGTCCCTGACACCGTAGACCAGAGGTGCGAGACTTGAGTCAGACTTAAGTCGCAGTTTTCGGGACTTGAGACTTACTTGTCCGATGCTCTACATTTCAGAGAAGTTTATTGACATTTGACATTTTTTTATTGTGACTATTCAATATTGGCTAAACCTAAAATTCAAATACATTCGATTTTGTAAAAGTTTGATATTAACCTAAATTTTCAAAAGTGCTAAATTTCAAGGTAGGCTCTTGCACATTAACATTTTCAAGCAGATTAAAGATATTTTAAATAATACGTTAAAAAGTTAGGCCTAACTCCGGCATGTGCGACTTGAGGCAACTTGCCGATTATAGTGTGACCTGACTTGACTTGGCCCCACGACCAGTTGACTTGGACTCATTTGGGACTTCAACCTTCATGACTTGGACTTGACTCGAGACTTTCATTTAGTGACTCACTCCCACCTCTGCTGTAGACATTACTACATGATTTCAGCTTTACTATGTTTTCAACGCCTAAATCAAAAATAATCTCTGGGAAAAAACAGCAAGGTATTTTATGGCAATATTGTTTGGGTTGCGGCTTGTCATCCATGGGTGATGGCGAGTCCCAATGCCGCACTGGTTGAGAACCACGGGTACAGAGGGGATGCAAGCGAGGATTATTATTTTATTTTGTCGCTCAGTATAAAACTAGAGGGTTCTGTTTAGAATGAAAATGATGTCTGTGCGTACTCTCTACTACACATATGTACAGCGGGGAGCGTTAGAAATATTGTGGCTTTTTTGTATAGAAATATGAGGCTGAAGGTTAGTTTGATGATTAAAGTTATGCTCCAGGTGAGGCTCGAATTCACAACCTCAGCAGGTTACTGTCTTATAAGTACCGCTGACCGATTACGCTACAGGGGCTGCTCAATATACTTTGTAAATGTATTAGTGCTCAGAGTAGTGCTCTTCTTCCTGTCGAGTGCGGACGTGTTTTCTCACATCTCCTGCTTTCGTGCTTTTTCCTGCCTCTGCGAGTGTCTTGTCTGACTTTTATTTTTTCTCTTGGACCACCTGCTCGCTTTCCTCCCGAACCGCTAAACTATGGAATTGATTAACTGGAATCTCAGCGCAATTGAACAGTTTTTTTCTCAAAGTAAGGCCATGGAGGAGGTCGTCTTCCCTGACCGGATTTTCACAGCTCGGTTTGCGATGTGGAATGAAAGCAGCTTGCAATCGGACCACGCTGCTGTCCATTCAAATTCACAAGCACTTTGGAGCAGGGAGTGACCGAGTGAAGGAATTACACCGGAAAGTAACGCACAACGTGGACTGTTATGTACGAGCTGGCAGCTCGCTGTGGAGACGGACAATAGTTGGACTATATTTTGGGAGGAAAAGGGTTGAACTGTGAAGGGAACTACCTGCTCTGGAGAACTGAACTAATGCTGAAATCAAGAAAAAAGCTAATTCATTATAAATGTATTAACTATTGCTGGAATAATTCTCGTCCTCCCGAGAGGAGGTTTGAAGCAGCTGGACCGATTATCTCTCCTACGCCGTCAACACTTCCCTTCAAGGCCAAACCACGGAGCTACACCTGATAAGGACTGAGCTCTCTGGGTCATATTTTGCATAACACTGACTTTCAGACTGTAAATAACCGCACACACATACCCCTGCCCTAACCACGCCCCCGTCGTTCTGTGTCTGCCACGTTTCTTCAGCCCCACCCCCTGGTCAATGGCCGGTCATCTTGTATTTCCCCATGTCTTGATGTTTCTATAGATGTGCTTTGCCTTAACTTAACCTGATTGTAATTTCGCATATCTTCTTTTGTAAGGCCCATTAAGTTGCCTTGTGTACGAAATGCACGGTATAAATAAAGTTGCCTTGTCTTTCCTAAAATATGTAATACCCTAACAATATATTTGTTAAAAAAAACAAAAAAACAAAATTACATTTACAAAGCAAATCATGAATCCAAGCAAGAACCTCACAAGATATTTATCTCACCCATTACAGCCTTTGCATAACCCCATTGAGTCTGGTCTACAAGTGATAAAAACTGCTTACTTTTTAAGAGATGTAATACAAAACAGAACAACAACAAAGGAGTAAACGTTTTTATGTTTCTAATTTTCACAAATGCATGGCCTGTGTTGTACTCTTACTTAAAAACACATTTGCTCTACTTGACCCACCTCTGTGCCGCTCACCTGCACTGATATGAGAATGAAGGTAATGGCCACCTGGGAGGTGGGGCTGATGAATTTGGGCGGTGTCACGGATTTCTTGCCCTGTTCGAAGATACGGTAGATGCGGTTGGTTTTGGTCAACATGGCGGAGTAGGTGATGGCCATTCCCAACCCCAGGAAAAGCCGTCGGAACGCGCACACCGCCACTCCAGGCTCCGCGATCATGAAAAACGTGATCAGGTAAATCTGAAAAATACCTGCCAACACAAAGGGGCAGTATTAAGATTATGGAGTACACATACTAAAACCGTACGGCATGAATAAACGTAAGAATAGGAGAAAAGACTAAATGTTTTTATTGGCCACAGTTTCATTAGTTTTGCTTATTTTTTAATATAATACAACCACATTGATGGTTGTATATGTACAAAAAAACATTTATAAAACCCAGATATACCCTACACATTTTATATGTATTGCTTTTTTTTAATTTTCAACACTATTTACATTGTGTGATTCTCATCGAAGCAGAGGTGGGTAGAGTAGCCAAAATATTTACTCAAGAGTAACGTTTCTTTGAAATATTTTTAGTCAAGTAGAAGTAAAAAGTAGTGGCCCAAATAATAAGAGTAAACAAGTAGAGAAAATGTTACTTGAGTACTGTGAGTACTGAGTAACTGTTTGAGTGTAAAAGTTTGATTCAGTAGTGACATGAATTCTGACAAACAAAACATGAAATCCTGTAAAGATTTTACTATTTCCAAAGAAAATACCACACGAACATATAGAGGGAAGTCATTTTGAAGAAACAAAGGTTGGATTTAATGTATTTTGTATCTACCAGGATGAGATCAACATTGGGATTTAAACAGTATTTAGAGCAAATCTAAATACCAGCCAAGAGCCAAGTTTTAGTGAAAACCATTATCTCCATTGTGTAATTGGATGTACAATATATATCCCTCTCTCCCTTTGTCTTTTCTGCCAGTGTAGTATTTACACTCACGGACAATTAAAAAATGCAACATGCTACAACACCTGCAGTTGTGCTTATAACCTCTAGGCGCACGAGTTACTTAGTACTGCTTTAACATCTTTGGCCCTTCAAGAAGAGAGTTGGATGACACTTGAAACGTCGGGCACAACTATGTGAAAAAAATTCCAGTTTCAATTTCAACTTTCAATGTTATATGTATCTACCTGGATGACCTTTGTTTGCAAACAGAAAATATATATCTTTACACGTCCAAATGAAGATTTGTCACCTTTACTCACAATGGCACGAGTTTTTCACTCAAGTAAGAAACAAATGCTTCAATTTAATATTACTCAAGTAGAAGTAAAAAGTGCTGTAAAAAAAAAGTACTTCAAAAAGTTACTTAAGTACATGCTCTTGTCACCCTTTATTCTTGGTATTTTCCCAATGAGCTTCATAAAGTCATCATCTGAAATGGTTTTCAACAGTCCAATGAAGTGAAACCCATTTCTGGTGACGACATCGTGAAGCTCATTGACAGGCTCTGACAGTGTAACAATGTGAAAAAAGTCTTATCCTCAACATCCTTATTGAAAGACAGGAGAAAAGATAACCACAGTAGAATATGCACTCTATTTTTGTTTTTTACTGCATATATAATGTATAATAGGTTGCCTTGATGATAAACAATAGCTGGACTGTTATTTTAAGCTCTGGCTGTATGATCTTTGTTTATAAAATGATTGTTTATTCATGTATTCATGCAAACCAATTTCCTTCAGGACAGCAATAAAGTTTAACCTATTCCAGAGCCAAATTCACACATCTCAGCACATTCTCCTGGTAATGTCTGTCCTTTCGTCATGATCCTGGCGTGTGTGCATGAGTGAATCTGACTCAGGAGTCTTTCATTGTATTTAAAAATTACTCATCTGGACTGTGTTAGTTTAATGTCAAATTGACTACTGTTCAAATTACTACTTTTTAGAAACCCTCAACTTCTTCACTGATAGGCAAGAGGTGGGTGAATAAGCAATGCAGGGAGGACATGGATCAAACACATGACCTTTATGTGTGTGTTTTAAAGTAGAATTCCCATTATGCGTGTCCTGCCCCCAGTGTGATAATATGGGGTCACAGTAGAAGGTCGGTGCGTCCGTCTCTGTCTGTGTGGAGCTTCAGTGTTTTTTTTCCCCTCAGTAATTATTCCTCCCAGTTGAGGATCATGCATGTGCAGAAGAATAAGGCCAATCATAAGACTAGAAATATCACAATATGAAAATCAAAGGGCAAGCAGGAGAGAGTAGAGTGGACAACAAACAGCAACACATTTCAGAAGATTCTAGTGCGCTTCTTGGTCTTAAAGTGGATTTTCGTAACGGTTTTCTCATAAATAAATAAAACCCACAAAGGTTGCGATGATTAAAGTTAAATAGGATTCTTTGCATTTATTCAGTTTCAGCTTTATTATGTATAAAAACATACTAACCCTGTGGTTTAGTTCAAGTAATGTCGATAGAGTGCATAATTTAGTCTGATCGGGTGCACTATGCAACTTAAATGAAAAAAAAACTTTGATATTAATATGTATTTGACCTTTCAGTGACCCAGCGGCTGCTTGGGTGGTTAGCATAGCGCCTTTACTTACCATCCCGATGGTCTGTAGGATGCTCTAGGATGTTTCTAGGTTTTCATTGCTGATAGATACAGACGGCATTGTGCCCAAGGGGGTGTGGCCTCGCCGAGGGGGAAGGAAGTATCTTTTGGGAAACCAATTTTTATTACTCTTTTTAGCCGTTTTATGGCGAAATATAAACAAAGTTTCACACACAAATAAACTCCAAGTCTAAATCGGGTCTATATGGATGTTTTTCACAGCAGATTGTTCAGTGGAAGCAACAAAATTGGCAGTCATAGCTAGTGTTAGCATGTTGCATGATGCTAACATGAAGAATCGCGTTAGAATTCTCTGTTATTTATGTATTTATGGACCGCTGAACCCTTCAGCTCCTCTTTGTGTCTTTGTGTCTTTCTTGGGAGGAAAACTATATTTATAATTCAGCATTTGTTAAAGTAGTTTTGGAGTTATTATAGAAAGTGTAGATTTTTTCTCCTCTGTGTTTTTCCCCCTCAATTGCTTCAAACATGGGCGATTCCAGAGTTGCCCGAAAACCTACAAGAAATCCTAAAAAATCTGAAATAAAATTGATCCTGAAGCACCATAGGAGCCACCGGGATGGAAAGTGAAGGTGCCAAGTTAAACACCCATACAGCCGATGGGTCACTGAAAGGTTAAATTCGCACAAATAGACTTTTTTTTTTTACATGGAAAATGGCTCCTAGCCTAGTGCTCCTTCAAGAGTTGATGTGTGACCTGAATAATAATATAATAATAATTCAAACTGCGACATTTGCAGGAAAAGCAAAAACAAATAAAAGGTTAAATATTTGTCAGAGGTTGTTCAGCCCCAAAACACAGTCAACACTCCACCATTAACTAACCAGCGAGCAGTACGTAGCTGAGCTCTCTTCCCGCCGCTCTGACGATGGGCGTGTCGTTGAAGCGGATGAAGGTGATCACCACGGCGACAGTTGCCAGGATGCCAAGCATAGCCAGCGAGGCGGGCACCAGGGCCCAGGGAGAGTGCCACTCCAGCTTTATAATGGGTGTGGATCTGCAGGCCGTGCGGTTGGGCAGGGGGCGCATGTCGGTGGGGCACATCTCACAGGTGAACTCATCCAACTGGAACTGGTATCCGTCACACAGCTGTGGGGAGAGGGGGAGAGGTTTAGGGCTAGAGGAGCTACTACGTTTAAGGATATAGAAAATGTATCTATACCGCTCTCAGAATGTTGTAAGGTTTAGGTACTACCAGTATAAAAAAAATGAAAGTGACATGAAGTGTCAGTGAAGTGCCCAATGTTTGCCGCATTTTCACAATTCTTTTACACATTTACACAATATTTTTCTTGTTTCCCCCATTTTTGCATATTTCTTTTTAACCAAATGTATACCCCATTTTTGCCCGATATACACATGTCTTTCCTTATTTTTGCCCCAATTTCTCCCAATTTCCCCTCATTTTTCACAAATTATTCCGCAAATTTGCAAATCTTTGCTCAGTTGCAGCAACTCAGTATTTTGTTGTACGCTTGTACAATGACAAATAATGCACTTATTTTCCCACACATTATTGTTCTGTTTTCTGGTTCTATGTGACAAATATCTTAGTATAGGTGTCGGAAAAGGTATTGGAAAAAGTATTGTTCAGGTATTGGTATCAAAAACAAAGTATGGTGAAAGCCATAGTGGGTACTCTCCTCAGGTCTATCTTGGGAGATATGTAGAGATGCATTTTGTAATACCACTGCATTCATTTCAAATGCAACATTTTTATTTCATTATGTAATAAAACCGCATTCTATAAAGAAAACTCTCAACATTTTGTAATGCAGTTAAAAGTTAAGTGTGGTTGACACATTTTTGTTTTCAGGGAAACTTAATAATACAACTTCAAATAGAAAATTATCTTTAATCTTTGAACTTCTTTGTTAAGAAAAGGTGAACCTTCCTCTCAGCTTTTCATCAAGAACACTATTAAAAAGATGTGATCTTGTTAAGAACACTGCTTCTTCTGTGATAACAAGAACACAGAAGACGTTCTTGTTAGACTGCTGCTTTTAGAACCCAGGTCAACATTCCTTTTAATAATGTCACATGTGCCGCGTACCTGCATCATCACATCAGTAATAGCACTAGACCAAGATAAAATATATGTATAATATATATGTAGTAATAAGGTGACATGGTCATTAAAAATACTGGTTTAACTTAATTAGGTTTTGAAATTTTGAATTATCACTGCAACAGGTAGAGGAACCTGGGCAGCTCAACACACACAGAAATAAGAAGAACTTGCCAACTCCACACAGGAATCGAACTTTCATCTTTACAACTGAGTCACGTGGACATTTAGAGACACAAACCACAGGCCAGATCAGATGAAGCCTTAGCTTCAGATTTCTATCATATATTTCAGATTTCTGTCATATATTTGATTATTTTGAGACACATTTCAGGTGTAATGTAACCCTCTATTTCCTGTCCTGTCTCATGTGATCAATGGGGTTAAAATGGCTGTCAATTTCCTGCTTAATGCTTGTTTTGGGGTTGTGAATAGATTGAAAATAAAACACAAAAGACCACTGATGGAGACAAACATCGTGGGTCGTTTGGAGCATTTAATAGTAGTATTAAAGAGCAGATGTACAATATTGAAACTAGTTTAATCACCTGCCTCATTGGCAAACACACGGCCCACACACACATAAATGACAAAAATGTCGTTCAGAGGTTTCCCAGAAGTGTCCAGAACTCTTGACTGAATCGTTGATAATAATAAAAAAAACATATGTGAGACTAACACACTCATAAGGATCTATTTCTGCACAACTTGCCAAGCTACACAACTGATATGGATGTGCAGCCAAGTGTTCCACCCGCATGTAGCCAGTTTTCAGAGTACAAAAACAAGCTAAGATTACATCAAAATAAACACGTATTGAGGTAAATGCTGATGCATATAGAATACAACCAATAACAGCATGATAAATGTTACGGAAACAGTCACTGCTTAAGGTTTTAATACTTTTGAGAATATGACTTATTTCAATAGTAACATCTGTTGCAAGTAATAATTATCATTTTATTTCAGTGAAGCAGCAATTTTAATGAAGTAATGTTAAAAAAGTTATCTTTTTATTTACATTTTTAAGCTACTAACAGGAAGTGACATAGATAGAGGTAAAGTATGACTCATTTCCCATGGTCGGCATGGCAACAGTTTAAAATTGTTTGCCTCCATCACTTCCTGTCAGTGTCCAATGAGGAAGTGAAACTATAAACATCACAAAAATGGTCAAACTAAAGAAAGCTGGGTACAATGTTTAGCTAAATCTTAAATATAATTGTGCTAACTATGTTTTAGCAAAAATTGTCATAATGTGTCATATGCACTTTAAGTATAAGCAAAAACCTATATCCGTTTTTATATTCTCTGGATGTTGATAGTTTTATGACAATCACACAATCGTTTTTAATGAACAACCTTAATCAAAAGCTCCTTCCAGATTAACACAATAACAAGTGAGACGAACAGTCATAAGACAAGTCATCAAATCAGACACTAGAACTTTATCTGGCTTGTTGTCCCGGCGGCATTGAAACAGAGAGTCAACAGAGGCCCGTGTCGGTTTTTGATTTAATCATTGTTTCTCCAAAGGTCGACAAAAAACTCACAAACAACTGAGTAACAAGATAGTTAGATATAACTTCAAATTGCGTAAATCTTCTTCCCTCACTTCTTCCCAGCATCAGCCAGTCTCCTTAACCATCTAAAAACAGAAAAGAAGATCAAGTACAGGTACATCTGCAGCATATGAATATAACTCATGTTGAGGAGACTATGGTGACCGCCTTTGTTGAAATTTCTCCTAAAATGTTTTTCAACCAGCTTCCTCTTACTTGTCAATATCTCTTGATTTCAGGAATAATCACAGTATACGTTCACTGCTTTCAATTAACAGAGATAATGAGTGCAGAACCGCATTTTGTAATAATGTGCGGCGTTTGGCTTTAACTTATTACATAATGTGATCAAATGTGCGGTCATTCTTTCTGATGACATGTGCACTGTTAAAGCATTTGTAAACACTTATTTTATCATTTACAAAACATTTACAAAGCTTTCCTCATCATTTATTACTCATTTATAAGAAGCTAAAAAGTTCAATGTTCAGTCAGTTAATAAGTTTAGACTCAATTATACAACATGTCCAAACTGTTTCCTTAAACGTCACTATACGATCTGTTCAGTTGCTTATTCATGTTAATTAACAGTGTCCATATCTTATAAATGTATAAATACATTACTAACTGCTTGATAGTGTGGAGAGATCACTTTTATTGCAAAATGAGTTGAGAGAGTTTATTACAAAATGTGGAACATTATTACAAAATGCGGCTTAAGGTGAATGACAATTTTACCTCAAAATAATTTAGATGATTCCAGTAAAGAGAAGCTGTGTCAACATAAAACACCGCTATAACTATTGTAATGGGAAGGAGACCGCTCATGCTGCTATAGTAGAAACAGTCATTCTAGACAGCACGGTGCAAGTATTATTACATATATTACTATAAGATAAACTAATTGAAGTCAATAGTGTTAAACAGTAGCAGCCTACGCTCTTCGTGGTATTATATAGATTCATGCCACAAATATGGTTAGACTTTCATAAATAACGTAGCACATTTAGTGAGAGTTACTTTAAGTTAGTCTGTCTGCAAACTGTTATTAAAAAAAGAAAAGAAACACTTGCGATTCTGATGATCGGGGAAATGCAGTCGGTCGATTTCGGGCGAGGCGTCAGATATCTGCTGAAGATCACGGCAACCAGAGTGAACAGATAATGCACATTTGGCTTGTTTCAAATCAATTAAAATGTAAAAAGAGACGCAATGGTCATATTAATTATGTACATCATTTAGTTCTATGATAAAAGGAATCGCGGTGTACCTGTTTGCCGTTACTTATAGGAACAACTATAATGAAAACCTTTAAAATACCCTTTTTATTGTAACACTACAGAAAGCATTTCAGACCATGCAGGACGGCGCAGGAGTCTTTAACTCTGGACACAGTCCTGTTAACATCACTATAGAAACAAATCACTTTTAGACTTGAACTAAGGGTTGAGTAGTTCAGTAATCCAATATCTGACTTTGAAATGCGTAAATTAATCTGTTTATGAAAAACACTGAAACAAATAATAACACATAACTCTTTTCAAGATATTCAAAGACGCTTCACATATAGCTACAGTAAACAAGAGTACAGATGTGTGAAGGGTTAGTTATGGCAGGGGACAGGCATCATTATGAAAGGAGCGCATGGATGGTAGTTGATATCATGAGTTCGCATGGGCGCCGCCATGATTTGTGCCCGCCCCTTCTCTCCTATTAGTTAACATGGGACTGGAGAAGTCCAGATAAAATCAGTTACGACACGAACACAAAGCCGTTTCAAGGCCGCGCTGAGAAACGGTGCAGTGTTGACATGCTGGTGCAAATGAACATCGGACATTTTACACAAATCAATCTACTAAACATCAGATTTTAGCCGCAAACATTTTCCCTCGTTCTCCGCTTAATTAACGGGCTTCGCGCTCGACCGGAAGTGCCAAGACAACGGAAATGCCGATCCAAAGCAAAAAGAGGCATAAGGTGAATAGATACAGACGGCAACGCGTCATACATAATACTTCTCATTAGAGTCACTATTTTTCATTCTTTTTCGCCGTATTCTGGCAGATTATAAACATATTTATCACAGACCAAAAAAGTGTGTGATAAAGCTTTTGTTAAAGTACCGGTGGAGAAATGGGAGAAAGTTCAGTTCTTTCCTCATCTTTTTTCCTGTTACCCCTCGGACTGCATTGAACATGACCATATATGGCTATATGGCCGATTTCAAACATGCCAACTGTATCTATAGCTGGTTTATAAAATGGGGCGGGTCATCCTATGCAATTTTTGAAATTTCAGTAAAAGGCAAAGACGCCTGCTCCTGGCTGTGCAAAGTTGTCCCTGGGCTGCATCATTAGGCTGCATCGTAAACAACATTGGTATTTGTCAACAGTGGTGTTTGGACAAGAAAAAAATATAGCAAACTTCCACCTTTGCAGTAGCTAAAGTTACCACGGTTAAGTATGTCCAGTAAAGCAAAGGAGAGATTTT
Organism: Proterorhinus semilunaris; assembly: GCA_021464625.1. Classification (NCBI taxonomy): domain Eukaryota; kingdom Metazoa; phylum Chordata; class Actinopteri; order Gobiiformes; family Gobiidae; genus Proterorhinus; species Proterorhinus semilunaris. The sequence goes on along the minus strand of CM038347.1, from coordinate 28,640,254 downwards.
CCTCTTCAGTTACCTCACAGTGCCAGCAGCAGGGGACTCCCTTAACCATCTTCTTCCGCTCTCCAGGGTTACAGGGCAGACTGCAGATAGACTCAGGGACGGAGCGGTCGCCCCCGGACCACTGCATCTCCTCCAGCTGGAAAAAACAAAAAAAGTCACCGAGTGTGAACGCAGCATAAACCCAGCACAAGCTTGTTTGGCACAGCTCACGCTTTCAAGTGTATTATCTTTCATGTCTTTTAATCTAGACATGGATAGATGAGCTATCAGTTTCACTTCACGACTTGTTTGAGCACCGAATCACCTCAGACACACAATCCTTGATAGTATTCTTACATTCAGCCGTAGGTTGTTGGTCCACTGGCCGATGACCCTGTAGCCCGGGTGAGTGTGGTTGGTCATCTGAAACTGGAAGATGTCGTATCGCCCAGGAGCATCTCCGTTCTCATTAAACAGCACACTGGTGCCTGCGCTTCCTGAGGAGAAAACAGAAAACAGAAAAATAAATTGGGTCCTCGCAATTAAACTGCAAATGAAGGCTGGTGGAGCAGAAGTAAAGTATTATTTTCTGTCTTGCAATCAACTGCTTTTTGGCCAGGCTTGTCACTTTGGTGGCAGTGAATGCTTTCAAAATGTACAGTTTTTCTGTTTAGTGCATTACTACTACTACTACTACTACTACTACTACTACTACTACTACTACACAAGAAACATTTCCTTGACTCAAAGCATTACAGCATTACAAGACGTTAATTGAGCAAATCTTTGATAAAAAAAAAAAAACGTAACTTTGACTGCTCCCTCCACGAGCGGACTCGCACATCTCCCGCACGTTTAGCATAAGCTCAAATACAGATACACAGTGCAGTGTGTGACCAGCAGAGACCTGGTTTAATTTGCTGTGATGCTAAGTAACTGCAGAGGCTAAAGTGTCAGCGCAGATGTGTGCTTCAATAATTCACCAAATGCTCCGCGCAGAGAACATGTAAAGTGCATTAACTACAGAGAGACAGAGGAACTCACTTCAGGACTTATCACAATCAAAGCGAAGAGGAGGAGGAGGTGGTAGAGCGGTAGATTGATCAAGGTTAGGTAAATGCACATCTTCATTAACTGGTATTGGTCAGTGGGTTTCCAAACGTTCTGGTTTAGCGTGGTATTTCTTTAAAGGGGGTGTATGTTGCATGCACATTTACTGTTTGAAAATGATGGATCGATGAATATGTTGAGGCTTTTTTCCCATGATTTGGCAACCCAAACCATATGGCTGTATCTGAATGGACAATAAGCAGTGAGTGGGCTTTAGAACGTAAATGAAAAATAAACATAAATGCATTTTTACAGGGAAAAAAAATGCAACCGTGAATAAATCAACATTAGAGTCGTCATCAATAAGTAAGTGTTTTATTTGTCATTGTACATTTGTAAAACAAAACATTGTTTTCTACTTTTCTACATGTTTATCTTATATCTGGGGATTGTATTTAGAGATAATTTCATGTATGCTTTCGTACTGCATTAAGGAATGCATTGTTCTGTTTTAAAAATGGTTTACACCCAATTTACAGCAAATATCCATTTTAGACCTGATTTCAACCTAATCTGATCATAATTGAGGCCTGGTGGTAATTGGAATATTTCATGAGGTGGTACTCGGTGCGAACAACATGCCTATTTATTAAAGAGGGGGTACTATGCTTTTCATATGAATTTGGAAATAATGTCAAAACATTTTGACACATTTTTTACACTTTGTTGGTTAGAAAATGCATTATTGATCTAATACATCTGAAGCAAAATATCCACCTGTTTCACTTCCTGATTTTCAAGCAATCTCACCATAAGCCCCTCCCACCTCTAGTCCCCTTACTCCGCTTCGCTGCACAGCTGTATCAATTAACAGAAAAACAGAAAAATACACAGCTCGGTGCATGTGGCTGTAGTGAAACGTGAGACGTGTTTTTTACTTAGCAATAAAAGGATTAAGCAAGAGATCGAAAGGTGAGGAAAACATTTCCTGGACAGGTGGGACCCCAGGAGGAACTTTTTGGGGGCTGCCGCCGTGGTGCTAAGACTAGCCACACAGGGAAATTCAAAGATTACTCAAAGGGTCGCAAGTGGCTCAAAACAGCTCCAGGTCTGTTTTAGATGAGAGAACAACATTGTAACATACTTTCATATATTGAAGACACTAAAAATCTTATTTTTTATTCTAGAAAAGAGGAAAATGTATACTCTGAGCATGTGTCGTCGTGTATCATGGACACCAAATGGAAGCCACTGTAGACCTTTTATACATTGTTAAGAAACACTATGATTGAGGGAACAGTCCATGCAGCTGCTGTAGTGCATCCGTGTCAGTGTAGTAGATATAATGCGGGGTCAGAGAGGTTAAATAGTGAAGTGAGCTGCTTAAATATTTACACACTGTGGTTCCTCTCACTGCTCACATTAAAAATACAGAGGTCTGTGACAGGCAACGATACTGTTAAACTTAACTATCACGTGTGCCTGGTATTAAAAAAACAGACTGGATCAGTGGGGTGACAGTACATTTATGATTGGACCACTGGAGATCAAACGTGGGCGGGAACATCTGGATTCATTTTTTATTTTTTTTTACAAAAGGCTTAAAGTATCCCAGAAAAATAAGGATATTAATTTGATGAAGGCTAATCAGCTGTCAGGCATGACCATACAACTCGAGATAAAAAACATTCGCCGAAGCTTCACAGATACAAGCAAGATGCAACATGAAAGGTTTGTTTTGCTGGGGAGCGAGGGGCTCAGGGATCGTGTACATGTTGAACCAGGAGGAAAGGCCAGAGGAAACTTTGAACAAGCGTTTTCAATAGAGCTAATCAACAAAGTGTTAGATATCCTGAACATCGACGCAGGCAACATTTTGGTTCAGCTGGACCTAATGCTGCCTTTGGGATCTTACAACAGAGGTTAGAAAAAAACTGGTACTGCTCTTAACTGGTTCAAGTCCTATCTTGAGGACAGGAAGTGCTTTCTGGAGTTCGAGAACTGTGTCTCAGACAAATTGCTGTGACCTGTGGTGTTCCCCAGGGGTCAATCCTGGAACCCCTTTTGTTCAATATATACATGCTTCCATTGGGTCAGCTAATATACAGCAATTACTCCAGCTAAACTGAAATCATTTTAAGTGTTATCGGTCACCTTGAGTCTCTCTCTCTGAAACCAAAATATCAACAATAACATCAGACTTATCCATGCGCTTGTCTCCTGCAGCTTAGGCTACTGTCGCGGCTGCTCACCGGCCTCTCTAAACGAGCTATAAGACAGCTGCAGTACATCCAGAATATTTTTATGCTGCTCGATCCCTGAATAGAACCAAGAAAAATGACCATATTAGTCCAGTGCTCCGGTCTCGGCACTGGCTTCCTGTCGCTCAAAGAATAGACTTCTAAATAGCTTGTGGGAAATGGTCACATATATATACAGTGGTCCCTTGTTTATCGCGGGCGTTATGTAGTAGTCAGCTTTATTTTTTACAATTATCATATAAGGCTGTAAAACCTCTCACCACACACTTTATTCAAGATTGTTTTATTTGTCAAACCATGTGACTGATTCGAAATTATACACGTTTGTCACTAGTTCACACGGGATCTCCCTTATGCCTGGTGTCACTGTGTGATTTTATTTGTCTAATAAGATTTTTAGATTCACATTACAGACGTGGGGATGGAAACATCGTGAGCTGCTCTCGTCTCCGCTGTGCGCTTGTTCAAACTAAGAGACATGTAATGAGTCTATATCATATATCAGTTTCACATTTTAAGTTGAATTACAGAAATAAATGAACTTTTTCATGATATTGTAATTATATGACGAGCACCTGTATCTTGCGTGATGATATATTGCCAATATAATGCACCTGTTTCAACAAATAGGCACAGTACGTATTTGTGTTTTCTCCCACCGTTAAATTTGACAGCTCGGATGTAATTCAGCAGAGCCTTCCCCTCCACCGGGTCCATGTTGGAACACACCCCTTTTGCCCCCGGGCAGAGGTCCTGGATCATGGTGTGCAGGGCGTGGGCCACGGCGTACACTGCGTCGATCACAAACTGCACTTTCCCCTCCTGCTCGTACAGGGAGTCGCGACCAATACGCTCTTCTCCTGCAGAGACACACGTGGACAGATTCAAGGGGAGACACGGCAGACATTGTTTTGGGCCAAGTTCATCAAAGCGCAGGGTTTGGCCCGGACTGTGCAACCTCGAAACATTACCGTTGCACTTCTTCTTGTCGGGGTCCAGCTTGATGCCCGGGCGTGTGAGTTTGCACCTGAAGTCGTCCTCCCAGAACTCATTGAACCAGATGTTTCTGCGGTTGTTCTCCAGGGAGCGGCTCATAAAGTACTGGTCAAAGCCTGTAGAAATAAAGAAAAAGCATTCAAATGAATAATCACTGCAGCTGCCAAACCTGAATCAGCGGGAACACAAAACTCGAAGTATTAAAGAACTGGAGAAATGCGCAGTCACATAATATACTCTTCAGTAGCCACTATCAGAAAGAGACAGGGTACTAGTCTTAAATGTAGATATAAATATTCTCTTTGTAACTATTTTCGTCTGCAAGTCCCCTCTATCAAACTCAAAGGTTGCACTGAGAGGAATTAAGTGCTTGTTTAGTCAAAGTTCAGACACGGTAATGATCTTGTTTTGTCACTCGTGCACTAATAAGATCCTACCTCAGTGTGGTATTACCTTCTATTGAAACTCTCCTGGGCAGAATGGTGATCGCTCCCTCCGCCACATCCTCCAGCCCCGACACGGGCGAACTCTTGGCCCCCCAACTGTCCGAGCCCACAAACAGGAAGTGACCCGTCAAGTTGGCCCGCTCCGCCGCCTCCAGCACCCTCCTAAAAACGTAGACAAGGTCACGTGGAGAATTGTCCTGATTACAAACTTGACAGCTAATAACTTGTCTTGCGAACGATAATAATAATAATAATAAAACGTGTAGACTTGTATGTGTGAAATCATTTACTTGATGTCATCCTCGTTGGCGAAGATTATGACCCCTCTGGCGTTGCTGGTGTCCATGAGTCGTTTGATGAGTTTGTCAAACTCTCCAGCGGTCGGTTCACGAGGGATTTTCACCGACTGAGCAATACACACTCCTAAAAAAAGTAAATGATCAAAAATGCATAGGGACCAGTGCATTTTATATGGTAAGACTTTTCAACAGAGGGAGAATACTGGTGACTAGTAAGTAGCGTCTTGCATTAGGGATTGTGTATCCATGGGTTTCAGTCAAATGACGTTTTGCTGCCATACGTCGGACTTTAGACCATTGAAAAGATAGAATATTTTTGAAAATGTTTGTAACAGACACAGCAAAAATTATATTGAAACAATATACTGTTTTGTAAAGCAATTTTCTGCTTGAATTTAAGCCTCATTTTAACCTCTTAACCCCCACCTGAACCAAGCACATTTTCCCCAGTTTGGCTTTACCCAAATCTAAAAGCTTCTTGAAAAACGGTATCAAAATAGTGACAAGAACTAGAAGAAAACAAGGATGAAAACGTAAAACAAAAAAGTGTCTAAAATGTGACAAAAATGCAATAAAAAAGCCACACAATAAATCTACAAAACCGCAACAAAAATGTAACAGAAACACAAAAAAATAGTGAGAAAACTGAGATGAAAAAGTGACGACAACACGGCAACGCGACACGACAACGTTAGGACAAAGATCTGTTTTGTAGGTCTTAGCTTTCAAATGAGGCGTTACACTGGCCTATATAGGCTCTAAGCTCCAGTCGTAAAGCTTTTAGATTTGGGTAAAGCCGAACTGGAGAAAATACAATAAGAGGTTAATAAATACGTAAAACAAACATAAATTAATCAGATTAGGAATTAGACATTAAAAAAAAATCCCTCTAAAACACATATATTGTTAAGGAAAGATCGGAAAGTTTGGAGTCTGTCGGAGGATGTTGTTGCGAGAGTTAAAAAAACAAAACTAATTTTGAGAAAACGGGAGCTGTAGTTGTTTGGAGGCAAAAGACAATATAAAGTTGAGGAATTGAACCCACTGACCTGCCTCTCTGGAGATCTGCATGAAGGCGTCCACTCCGCTCTCTCCGTAGCTGCCCTCGGAGGCCAGCGTGGACACGTAGTTCCAGCCCAGGGCCTTGACGATGTCCAGCATGGCCTGGGCCTGGTACGAGTCCGGCGGCACCACTCGAGAGAAGAAGTCGTACCGGTTATTATCACTGAGCTCCGGGGCGGTGGACGCGTAACTCACCTGGGGGATCTGAGGGAAAGAGAAAACAGAAAAACGCTGCGACAAACATCCACGGTGACTTAAATAATGCGCAAAAGTTTCAATCACGATTTTTACTCATTTTGTTCATACATTTTTTATGGTTGGATCTTAACAACGTTCCACGTAGAACTTCAATATATAGGTCTTAGCTTTCAAATCAGGCATTACACTGGCCTATAGGCTGTAAGCTCCAGTCGAGAAGTTTTTATATGTGGGATTTTTAAGGTGGGCTTAAGAGGTTAAACTTTTGATCAGGACTGTATTTTGTGCAGCCCTACTGTATAAATAATTATAAAAATTGTAACGGCTCGTATATTCAAAGTATTCAAACAGATGGAATAAAACACAGTTTTGAATCCATAATCAAAATGTGACTGTCTGAACTTGAAAGTACATTGCACACGATTTGAGAGTGTCTTTTTGTGTATGCTGAAAAATAGGCAATGTGATGTTAATGAAGACAAATGATACTAAAACATGCAAATTAACTGACACTTCTCAAGTAAATATTTACAATGGTAAAGTTATACAATAAGTGTAGTATAACTTTAAAATAAATGTAATTTAAAATAAATAACATTTATTTTAAATGTCATTTTGTGTGCATGTGATAAGGACAATGGCCGCTGACTGCTCTGCTTTTTGACTACGACACTGGAGGCCGCCATTGCTCCACCTTTGCTGTAGTACCTCCATATGACCGCTATCCCCCCATTGCAATGCATTGGACTTTAGACACGTTAAAAACAACTTTAATGCCTGGTGCCTAATGGTTTAGAAGTGGCTAGAGCTACATATTCCTCCTGTGATTACACTGGGTTAAAAACAATATGAAGCACAGGGGTTTTTATCGTAGATAAGAATTTTAGAAATCTTGCGTAATTAATGAGGGCCTGACTTTGATTGACAGGCCGTTTACGTTGCTGCCTGGCCATGGGCGCGATTACAACAGAAATACACGCCCATTACACGCCCCGCGAGGGCCGAGCGGGGCCGGGTCTACAGTCAAGATCCCCGCCTTATGCCCTTTTTAGGAACATGCTTCGTCAGAGCTGGAGAGGAGGAGCCTGTAAATCCGCCATGATTTCCCCCACGAACGTGGTCATTTTCGTAAACGGGGAGGAGTGAGGAGGAGCTGTCTATTCTTTATACAGTCTATGGATAAGGATATCGTAGGCTTCTTAAAGGTGCACTATGCAACTTTTCATGTAAAAAAAAAGAAGTTAATATTAGTGCGTATTTGACCTGTCAGTGACCCAGTGTCCATGGGTGGTTACCTTAGCACCTCGGTGGCCCATATGATGCTTTGGGATCAATGTTCAGGTTTTTGAGACATTCAGTCAAAACCTACAAGACACCCTAAAAACAATTGATCGCCTTAGGGGCCACCGGGATGGAAAGTAAAGACGCTATGCTAACTCCAAGCAGCCGCTGGGTCATTGAAAGGCCAAACGTACTAACTTTTTTGTTACATAAAAAGTTGCATAGTGCACCTTTAAGACAGGACAGTTCAGCATTAGACCCCAGACACACCGGCCACGTTTTCTGCCCGTTTATGACCCTGCTCTTTTTGACACATTTTGACATAGATTTCATTTAAGGTGATGGCGATACGTCGCCAGTATGTTTGACCCCGTAGAGAGAATTGTCAGAGCAGGGAGACAAACTCATGACGCTGAGGGAAGCAACGTGCCCAACACAAGCAGAAGACATTACATTTTATTTACAAGGTGTTATGCTGCCGTGTGCTGATTCACAGGGAAACTGACTAACTATTGGCAAAGCATCATAGTTACAAAACATTGTAGGAAGGCAATGTCTCTAAATGCACAACAGAACTGAGTGTTTTGAATAATCCTCACACACACTAAGCGGTCAAACTTAATAGTGATTGATCCGGCCCATGTAACTTCATCCACTGGTTCACTATCCTCACTTCCTGTTGTTACCCTCGGCATCACATTAAAGCACATGTTCTGAAACGAGCTCAGGAAATGTGGTTTCAGTCGGTTCACTTCTGATTATAACTGACCCCTGCCCCACTGACCTGCTCCATCCTGTGACCCTCTCCTCTGCATCCTTAGCGCTCACGCCCACTAACCATAAATCTACTCTTTGGTCTTCTTCTGTCTTGGGAGTCCTTGCATCACCTTCCTAAGTTAAACACGCTGACCTGGGAATGCCTCAGGATTCCCCTGGGAGGGCTGGAGGAAGTGTCCAGGGTGAGGAGTGTCTGGGAGCCCGTACGGACTACTGTGACTGACATCCGGATATACAAAGAAACATGGATGAAATTTAAGAGCAGCAAAAATAAATATTAACAATTATTTTTCAAAAACAACCTTTGACCAAAACTAGTGTTTTTTTATGAACATTATCTTTCTGGTTTAGGGTTCTAGATAATGAATCATTCCGCAGATACCAAAACATTCTTATTTACAGTGTTGGTCTGAAAGTGCTTCGTGTGCACTTAAAGGGAAGGGGATACAAAACAAACAAAAATAGTTACTATGTGTACAGAGAAATAAAATCATTCATTAAAAAACACTAACAGTCATTAAAAACGTCCTTGAGTCTGTGTTTAAAAGGCAGAGAGTGGGATCAGTGATTCCAGCTTTATTTTGGGCAGAATTCCAGTCATGAGCAGCAGCAGAGCGAAAGGACATGAGGCCAAAGGACGACTTGATTTGAGGAACTTGTAGCTTTATAATATAATTATAAGCTGCGACAATCTGGTGTTATACCTGGATGGGGCTTCACGCTGTCACAGCTGGTTCAGAGGGAGCAGTGAGACCTAACATAGTTTTATAGATGAATGTGAGCCAGTGGATGTAGCGACGGGACTCCAGAGAGGGCACAGTGATGTGTCCTGTGGGGGGTGTTTGTAACACAACTAAGTGCAGAATGAAAACATGTGTCCAGTTTTTAAGTTGACCTTTACAAGTACTCTGATAAATGATGTCTCCATAGTCAAAGAAAGGAAGAAATTTATATTTTCACAATGACATGTTTAGCTGAGGATGTGAAGGAAGAATGTTGTTTGTGCAAAAAAAAAAAAAAGTTTAGCGTGAATCTTTGTAATGTGATGTTGGAAGGACAAAGCGCTATTTGGCCAAAATTCCCTTATTCAGTAACTTGCTCTAGGATGGATCCATCTGAGGGGGCAAGATTGAGTTTGGGCGAGTTAGCCGACCTTTTACGATTGAACCAAATAATTTAAAAGTATAAGGAAAACTACTTTTATAGTACTTGTATCCAAAATAAATGGGCAGGTACTGCCCCAAGGCATAATCAAACATACATGTTAATAAAACGAAACGTTTTAGATGCTAGCAGTTGCAGATTCATGTTTGCTGAGTGTTAGGCTGCACTTCTTTGTTCTGTTTAACTATCGTCTCGCTAATTCAACAGGTCTGTATGAACCAGGGCTCTGCCATAACAATAGATGTCACAGGTCATCTGTGTGCCCCAGTGGCCTAATGGATAAGGCACTGGCCTCCTAAGCCAGGGATTGTGGGTTCGAGTCCCATCTGGGGTGGAGTGCTTTTGGTTATAATTGGGAATCAAACGTGAGTGGTTTTGCTGTTGATAAAAGAATTCACTGGTCACGACTTTCTCTTTATAAAACTACAAAACAACCTGAGGCAATGTCACCACACACCGGTGTTGTCGCATTAAACTTTAAACTTGATTCTGATACAATGAAAAAGATTTTGTCAATGTCTATAACACGGTATAATAGTCAATAAATTAGGGCATAAAGAGGTCTTTTTCCATACAAACATATAAACTACATGGACCAATTTGACTTAGAGTAGGTCTGATTTTATAATATTGAAACAACAGTTCTTGTCCAGCAGTGAAATCAATTCATCAGTAAACGTGTATTTGATTTACCAAATAACTATTGACAAAGTTTTTTTTTAGTTTTTTTAAATTTTACGTGGTTTGGCTCCTCCACCACTCTCTAATTTTATAAGTCTGAGCAGGAGCCGAACTAGATCTGCCACCTCAAATAACCTGTTAGTCCCCCTTAGGAAAAGTGCCTTCAGCCAGTCGGCCTTTTCAGTGAGAGCAGTCCAGCTCTGGAACACTATCCCCTCTCACATACGCAATGTCGATACACTAAGGTCTTTTGAAAATAAGTTAAAATCTTGGTTACTTGAGAATCAAACTTGTGCACATCAATGTTAATGTATTTTATTTTTGCTGCTTTTGTGCTGCATGCCTGCTGACGTTGTAATTCTGTGTGTGTGTAGTTGTCTATGGTGTAGTGTTTGTGCCGAATTTTAACATAGGTTTTGTGTGAGATTATACTAATGAATTGTTTTATCATTTTTAGGTTGTTATTGTTATATTGTTGGCAATCTACATCTTGCCCAGGGACTACAGTTGAAAATTAGCTTTGGAGCTAACACTGGCACATTTACAGTGATGTTAATTAATGTGCATTGTCCCTGTTTAAATAAACTAATAAAATAAATAGAAGAATATAGCTGTTTTCATTGTTATGACTGTTTAAAGTGGTTTTCTTTTGGATCCCAAAAAGGGTATTATAGTGACGGTATAGAATTGATATAGCTCTTGTTGCTCTGTTGAGAACACATCCAGCACCCGAACATCCATTTTGTGAAAATATGTTAATTCCAGGGTATTGTTTCTAACTGGAAACATCTGCTAAGGTTGTAAACTGGGAGCAGTGGTACAGACAGGATTATTGTGAGTGAGACTCAATCTGTGTCAACTGAAATAAAACACAATTACATTAACCCAGAGAGATTATCCTCCATCCACAAGACTTCATCAAAACCATTAGCAACGCGCCACTGCCAACTCGCTAACCAGGAACAGGTCTGCTCCAGGCCCGAGCTAGGAGTACCCCAGGGTTAAACCGGCGTGAATCCAGGACTGAAGCAGAACTGAAGAGATATGATATGATAGGGTGGGCCAAAACTCACAGTTGTTTCACTACAGTTTGGGATCGAAAGTTATAAATTTACCGTAGAACTCCGACATTTTCCTGGCAAAAGGCAACACTGAGATTAACATTTACCAAAACAATATATTATAGCTGAATCTTCATGATTCAAAAAATAAAAAAAAAATAAAGCAGCTGATGTTTCATGACTAACTACATGAAACGGCACATAATATGTTTAAAATCAGTCATCAGACAAGGACTTGCAAAATTCTAGTTGAATCATAAACATGATGGCTGGTTTCAAACATCTTCACTGATTCTCTGAGAGTTTTCTCTTTCTGAACAATAAATCCACTTTAATCCTGGTTTTGATGTGTTTTAGTCCAATTACTTTTGCTGAAATGACCCAGAATCCTGTATGTGTGTGGGTCAGTGTTACGGGGGTGTGCTCAGTGACTGTTTCAGGATCGTATCCTCTCTGCTTTATAACATTAGCACATTAATCCACACAGCAGACACACATTTGAAGTCTCTATCACGTAATGCAAAGGCCAAGTGAGGAGAACCAGAGTGTCTCACATGAGGAATTTGCCCACTGTGCCAGGCTCATGGCAATAACCTAATTATAGCATGAAGATGTGCTTTTTGAGATACCAAGATTGCAATACAATTATTCCAGAGCCATCCATTTTCTTCCACTTTTCCCTTGCCGGGTCGTGGGGATTTGGAGTTGCCCAAATCACATTGCACCAGTCCCCTATGGCTCCTCCTGCAGGTGGTGGGTCCACAGAAGGACGGCCTCATGGCTCCAAGAGGGCCTGTTGGTCTCTCAGGGGCTTCACCCATTCACACTCTTATTCATACACCAGTGTACACAGACACTGGAGGCAAGGAGGGTGAAGTGTCTTGCCCAAGGACACAACGACAATGTGCACCTTCAGGAGGCGGGATTCAAACCCCCGACCTTCCCATCATGAGACGACTCACTCATGCTTCAAAACTAAATTTCCTTCTCATTTAAATAATCAAGGCCCCCAAAATGGCAAAGATCCTTCCCAATTGCTTTGGACGTTATCAACACTCTTGGTGCTTTTGCCAAAATAACATGGATGGTTCGGCACAACACCATGGTTCACCTGCTAAAGTTCATATCTCTCCCAAAACAGTTCACTCATGTGTCAAAACTAAATTTCCTTCTCGGTGCCCCCAAAATGCTTTGTCCCTTTGGCATTGTGTAAGCACCGCAAGGCTAAATGTTTAAATGTTTTGTCTCTATGGCAGAGGACCATTGAAATGTCCCTCATGTCCACCTTTCAGTCTTAGTCCAGTCCTTCATTGACAATGGTTACTGTAACTTTTTTTGCCTAGCTAACAGAATACAATTGTGTATAAATCTGAAAAACAACACAAAAAAAACAACAACAAAGAAATAGGATTTGAGGTAAGAGTAGCCCCCAAAGTTTGACATCACACATTGCACTCATACTGCCAAGGGAATTGTAACCATTAACATTCACACAAATAAAGTAACTTCCATACATCAGAGTAAAAAGAAAATGTATTCAGCATAACATACTGTAACATAACACACAAACAACAACAATGAAAATGATATGCAGCCTACAGTGCATCATTTGTCAAGTTCTAGTTTCCCCTGACTGTTAAAGCTGGGGTACCTGATTTTTCCTGTTCAAACAGTGACATTTTTTGTTTTGGCCCAAAATGGCTCTAGTTCTCACAGTCCCTCCTGTGTATTCACATTGTTCAAAGAATGTAATTACATGCACATTTCACACCCATATACAGCATTGAGTGGTGACAAAGTGAAGCAGGGGCGGGGCCGCCTCCAAGGAAAAATTCCACTCATTTAGATTAGACTTATATCATCCATTGCTCAATAAAACTTTAGGTGAAGACAATACAACAAGGCTTTGCTGTGTTTATAACATACTCTGAGGTGGCAAAAATAAATGTATTCTGCAACACCAAAAAATCAGGTACCCCAGCTTTAATTGCTGTAATAAATTTATCAAACGATCCAAGGGATTCATTTATGGTATTCATGGTATTGTGTTCTTGACTAATTTTGACAATTGAACAGACATGGACTTAGGCATTTGCAATTTGATGAAATTAATGAGAAATTCAATTCTGTCGTGAACAATTGCAAAGTGGTTTGGAGACTTGTCCATGTTGTTTTGAGAATGTAATTTCTGTTTCAAGAAATGAGAAATGGAGAAAAACTGTAAAGAGGGGCAAAAAAGTTTAAATGGAAAGTCCACTGCAGCAAGGAAATTCTGGAGCCTGGACCCATTTCCTATTAGGCTTCTGGCAGCTAATAGCGATGCTAAGTCCATACTTTGCATGGTCTATGGGTGAGGATCAAACTCAGAACCTCAGCATCACTCTGTAGGTTACTGTCTTATAAGTAGGCCCACCGCACACTGACAGAACTTAATATGGAAAATCACGAACCTCATCCTTAACCTTGCTGAAAATCCAACAAAGTTTTACAAACAGGGTTTTTACTTCATGTTACACAGGCTACACTTTTATTGGCAGGAGCGGAGCTTGATGTGTGTGTGGAGGGGTAGTGGCACGGACTCCCACTGCAATGTAATTGGCCACCCCAAGTGCCATTTCACACACAATGGCTCAAAACCAAAACTTTTTCTTATAATGAATGGGCATATGAGGCGCCTTAGGTAGTGCCCCTACCGGCCATCACAGTCCAAATGTTCTAGCTTCGACACTGTTTATTGGCACAAAAATGAATTATGAATCTTTGGAATTGAAAATGCAAATCGTAAGGCACAGCATTTATCATGTTAAAGGTTTCTTTGGGATGAGTAAAGTTACTTTTTGCCAGCTACAAACAACTTTAATCTTGATTAAGTACAGTTAAGTAATTTCACAAATAAAATAACAATACTTAAAAAAAAAAATTATCGTGGACAACCGCACTTCAACTCCAGATGCTGGCAACACCTACTTGGACCCGTCTTCAGATCTGAGCCAGGACCGGGGTCAGGAGTACAATGAAGAACGAGCCAATGCATGTTCCCCATTATCACTCCTCTTTCCACTTTTCATCGTGCCTAGAAATGGAACCCCAAACCTTTTTGCAAAGGAAACTCTTCCAACATATAGAAACTCCACTCACCTCAAAGAGCCTGAGTATGTTGGCCACCATGATGGACACCGAACTGGCTGAAGCTCCGATCACAGCCACCACTCTCTCTGGTTTCCTGATCAGGGGCAGTTGCCCGTTTGAACAGCGTATATCCGACATGTCCTTCTGAATGAGCGCCTGCACAAAGGTCAGCGACTGCTCCAGTGCGTACGTGTCTCTGGAACACGTGTCCAGGATCCTCGCGCCCAAAGTCACGTGCGGCAGCAGGTACGGGTCCTGGTTTATCTGGTCGATGGCGTACAACATGGCCTCCATCCGGTGAATTCCCTTCTCCTTCTTCAGCTCTCCACAGGGCAGACCGTGGGGTCCCCGGGCGTGGATGGGGAACAGGCCGCCCAAGGTGATGTCGCCGGACAGTTTGATGGAGTGCGGGTGAATTTGCTGGTGGGAAGAGCCAGCGGGACGACCAATCAGAACGCAGACGGACAGGACTAGGTGCAACCAGAACAGAAGAGGGCGGGGCCAGAGGGAGAGGGACGTGAGAGACATGGCGGCGAACCAATCAGAGCCGGGTTTTCATCCTGAAGCAACACCTGTAGAAGATTTGAACAAGGAAAAGTTGAAATCATAAATATTGCGGTACTTTCAACGCTAGCTCTCACATACATAGTCTATTTACGATAAAGGAAATTAAAGGTAGAGCTGAGTACTTTTAAACGACCAGTACGGTATAGAAAAAAAAAAGTTTAGCTGCTACTGGTATCAAAAAATTATCCAAAGCAGGTACTGATTTGTAGGGCTGGGAACTTCGGTCGTTTAGTCGACTAATTGGTCGATGCCGTCGCGGTCGACCATGATTTTCATTGGTCGACTAGACTTTACTATGCAGGGGCTTTCAATTGCAGCATCCATCCATCCATCCATTTTCTCCCACTTGTCCATTGCCGGGTCATGGGGGCAGCTGTTGGAGCTGCCCAAGTCACATAGCACCAGTCCCCTATGGCTCCTCCTGCAGGTGGTGGGTCCACAGAAGGACGGCCTCATGGTTCCAAACGGGCCTGTTAGTCTCTCATAGGGGCTTCACCCATTCACACTCTCATTCATACACCAGTGTACGCAGACACTGGAGGCAAGGAGGGTGAAGGGTCTTGCCCAAGGACACAACGACAATGTCCACCTTCAGGAGGCGGGACCAACCATTTCCTTGGTTGATTACAGCCCTACTGATTTGTTTTATTTTTTATTTTTGTATGCCTGTTGGGTTCAGGGACAGCATTAAAGGAAGTTTCTTCAAATAAAAGATACACATTTAAGATGTGTTTAAGCATTTTGGGAACTTGATTTCAAAGCAGAATAGAGACAATGCCTTAGTTGTAAGTATTTCCAGAAGTCTTGTTTCTGTATTTTATAGTGCACTTTCAAATGCTCAAAATCAACCATGCGTCCATCCTTAACCAGATCCTCTATGTGGAGAATTCCTGCCTCAGCCCATTTCAGCCATAGAATTGGTTTCTTGCCTATTTTAATTTGGAATTCAGCCACATAGAGGAGCCCGCCGTTAATGTTGGGTTAGTTTTCACAAGGCTGTAGGCTGTGAGCCAGCTTTGTTTAGTCAAATTAAAAAATGGGGTTATAAGTGGGTGAGGATCTGCCAGATTGTGATACAAACGTATCTGTTCGGAAAGGTTTTAATATTTATTTTTCAATATTAACCCATGTTGGTAGTTTAGTTACAGGTACATGGCGCTTACATAGTCGAGCAAGTGAAAACGAGCAATGGTACCACTCTAGATTGGGTAATGAGAGTCCTCCTTGTTCTTTGGCAGAATATAACTTGACCCGACCAACTAGAGGTTTTTTTCCCTGCCAAATAAATGATTCTACACTTTGATTATATTCTTTTAACAGAGTCTTTGGAAAAGAAAGATGAAGCATATACAGCAAATAGCCAGTGGTTCCAAGGCGATAGCAAAGGTGTGGGGAGAGAGCGGGCAGCCCTGTTTTGTGCCTCTAAAGGAGAAGGGAGAAGATATTATTCCATTACATGATACAGATGCTGTGATAATTTGATACAATAAGGTAATCCATGTTAAGAAGGAGGGTCCGAATCCAAACTTTTCAAGGTAAACCGTGGATAGGCCCATTCCACCCTGTCAAACGCCTTCTCCGCATCTAGGGAGAAGGCCATGACAGGGTTGAGGTTATTTTTGGCGTTATGTATAATGTGCAGTAGCCTTCTTAGGTTCCGATACATATTGCGATACAGTAAGTAATTATGATAAATAACATGTTTACCTTAAAATGTGTAAAAAGTCATGTGTCCAAAGTTTATAAACCAAAGGCCATTGAACATTTATTGAAGTGTAAAATTGAAAAATGCATGTAACAAAGTGCTGTGTAGCTGTTACTGAAAAAACAAAAGGAGTGAGTGATAAAAATGCCTTCAAACAAGTACTGAAAGTATTCCACAGGCTACAGTAGCAAGGCAACTTGCGCATTTCGTACAAAAGGCAATTCAATGCGCCTATGCAATACTATAGCATTGTGGGAAGATGATGGGATTTTCTATTATTCCACTGACATCCAGCTTGATCCACTGAAGCGTATGATGCCCACTGCCAAAGTTGTAGAATTGTTTGTATGTTAAGATTGCAACAGACGCTTCAATGTTTTGCTGCCGTTTGACTTAACTCTTGACCAGCAGTGTCTAAAGTCTTGCTTCAGGTGAGGCTCGAACTCACAACCTCGGCATCACTCTGCAGGTTACTGTCTTATAAGTACCGCGCGCTGACCGATTGCGCCACTGGAGCACACACATGTCCGTAAAAGAGTACATTCCACACCAATTTGCCCAAAACAAAAGCATGAACTGCTGAGTTAATATGGACTGCGCGAATAATTGCACATCTATTGAATACAAATATTTCACATTGAAAGTTAAACATCTTTTTATAAGCTTTTTATTTCCCAATTCTAATGGAAGATAACAAGAAGTCAACGCGTCCATGTTGATCAATTCCCGCCTACTCTAAGTTAAATGACTGTGATTCCCCCTGTTCATTTTCTTTTTTTTCCCACTAGCCTACTTTAATTAAAAACATTGCTCACCTCCACCGCAGAGCATCTTCCGGTCACTTCTGCCTCACTCTTGCCGTCCTGCAGCGCTCTCCCCGGGCGTCCTTCACCTCTGCGAAGCACCCGTGGATTTTCCTGGAGCTCCGACTGTCTCTCTGCATGTCCGTCCCGTTCCCTCCCTGCAAGCTCCCTCCTGACTCCAAAATAAATCACGATCCAGAAAGTCAAAAAAGCGAGTGTGTAACCTTCTGGCGCCATCTTCTGGTGACGCGGATGCAGGTGAAGCGTAAATGTTTTGAAATGAATACCGTAGTAGTCCAAGTTGAACAGACGTGCGTAAATATTCATCCGCCATAAAACAAAGCGCATTATTAACAGCGTGAACAGCCTCCTCTCCACCTACGGCTTATTTTTAATGGCAGCACCTGCAAACTTTTCAAACTCGCAAAGAATGCATTATCACGGCAATAGATTGACTATATCCTTTTTATTCATCAAAGGGAGATGGACGGACTGGAATATTACAGGCCTGATATGCAATCCTGCCAGTGGCGCAAAAAGGGCATATGCAATGTATGCCTTGCATATGGGCGCCGGAAGGACGGGGTGGGGGCGCCGAAAGGACGGGGCGAGAGAGAAAAAAATATTTCAATATAGTCGGACTCGGCGCGCAAGGGACAGCGGCGCCCCATAGGCCATTTCCTCATAGCATTTGACATTGGCGCCCCATAGCGTCAACGTGCTTATTTTGCGTAACAAAAGTCACTGCTGGAGGGGGGCGGAGAAAGTAGTGTAGGGTTGACAGAGGGACAGTTTGTGAATGCACGACCGCGGGACGTGAGCGCGGCCTGCGGGCAAACTGTTTCAGAGCGTGGCTCTGGGGAAACGCTCCCAGCGCCAGCGCTGTCCCGGGCCATAGGAGAGGAAAAGGCGCGCGGGGTCCGTGAGTGACGAGGCGGCTACAGGAGCCCCGTCACTCACATCTTCCACCTGTTCGCTCAGCTCCGCTCTTGGCCGCCTCCGAACGGCAGCGACATCACGCACAGTCTCCTCCTCAGCCCGCCCCGGTCATCTCCACCACTGCTGCTGCTCCACGAGGAGCTCAAAGTGCAAGCAAAACACCTCTTTCACTTGCGTTTTTTTCTCCCCTCTTGCGCGCGCGCGAGAGAGAGAGGGGCAGAGCAAAAGTTACGTGAATGAGAGCAACAGAAGCACCGTGAGATGTTTTTTTTTTTGTGATAAACTCCATAGAGCAGTGGTCGGCAACGTCCGGCCCGGGGGACAATTTTGGCCCATTGCCAATATGTTTTGGCCCGCCAGAGGATACATATATATATATATAACAAACAAAAAAGCCTAACAGAGACTTAATTGTTCTTTATCCGCAAATGTTTTGCCCCTGATATTTGCTTGTGTTTAGCACAACGCCATTCCACTGTCTAACTTCTAGATTAAATTGTGGTTTGTCCCGATCCTCATACTTTACCTCAGACACACGCATTTGAGCGCCTTCACACGCTCTCATATCACACGCTCAGCCAAAAAATATCCCTGACTTTTAAAGACATTAAAAAAAAAAAAAAAGATCTCTTCTGGTTAAATGAGCTCTGGTTAGTCAGTCTTGCATAAATGAATACACACAAATGGGCTGTAATTGAGACAGTCCTAGAAACCTTCCTGCCGGTGTTTCATCTGTGCGCGGTAAGAGGGGGTGCATTTTTCGGCGGTCATGCAGTTTTCGGCGTAACACCGGGCCAAAATCCAGGACGCTTTAAGCGAGGCACTGGACACCTTTTCCTGTGTGGTCAGGCCTCGGACCAGGACCCTGCTGCTCCGGACATAACTGTCGATTTTGAGACGCCTTGACTCAGACTGAAGTGGAAAGGACGCACTGAATGACCCGTGTTTCGTTTCGTGACGTCGCCGAATATTGGACTCTTTGCAAACGGAGATGACCTCGTTGCAGACGAGGCAGAGGTTTGGCATTCACATATCCAGGTAGGATGAAAACATATGTTTGTCGCCTTTCCTCCCTGAAACCCCTGTCTTCACTGTCCACTTTTCTTTTTTGTCCTTTGGAAAGCGACATGTTTGTGATGCTAACTTTATTTTTTGCTAGTGCTGTGTAACCTGCGAACATCCGACAGACTCGGGGACAGTATTGTTTCAAACAATATTTTATTTTTAAACAAAAAATATGTATAGTTTGGGGTTATCTAGTATTGAACATCCACCAGGCATGAATAAATCTATTTTTTATCAATTGACCGGCCGGCCCGCCATCTATCAGCGTAAACAAATTGGCCCAAAGCCAATGGGGGGGGCGCCGGCTGTGTGTCTGCATACCCCCCGGAAAGTGGGTAGTTGCGCCCCTGAATCCTGGCTTTACTTTTTACATTTAATAATGCACTTGTTTTGGATCAGTAGCAGCTCTGCCTCTGGCCCTCTGCAAATGATCAGTTTTGAGGTATAATACACAATGATGAACATATAAAGAGCTGCTCTTCATAGTCACAGTGAGGAGGCCCACAAGACATGCTGGATTGTTGGGTGCCAAGACGACATTTTTATAATCTCTGTAAAGAATAATGAACCTCTTACCAACTTTAACATTTTCTTCAGTTCATCTTTAGCCAAATCTAAAAGCTTCTCGACTGGGGCTTACAGCCTCTAGGCCAGTGTAGCGCCTCATGTGAAAGCTAAGACCTACATACACAAAAACACATCTAAGACACATCGTATTTTTGTTGCTATTTTGTCACATTTTTGCCACTTTTTCGTTGCATGTTTTGTCGAATTGCTGTCGGTTTTGATTGGGGTTTTTTCATCGCATGTGTTCGCATGTTGTGTTGCGTTTTTGTGGCGTTGAAGCATTTTTGTTCTTTGTTGCGTTGTCATTTTTTATTTTTTTTTCATCACTTTTTCGTGCCTCTTTTTGTTGCGTTATTGTTGGGGGGGGTTATTGGGGGGTTATTGTTTGGCTGCGTTTTCATCCTCATTTACGTCTCATGTTGTCACTATTTTACACTAGCAGAAATTAAACATAATATTGTAAACTAATTTCAATGACATTGGAAATCAGGGATACGCAAAGCCAAGCACGTGGGCCAAACCCGGCCCACCAGCACAGAACCTATGGTCCCCAAGATGATTTTGAGAAATATCAAAATACCTGTTAAAGTTCCCTAAAAATGAATTAATGTCAGTATTTTTATTTTTATTTCCTGGCAGAACATCCCACTTAATCATATAAAATGTAAAATAGTGATTCTCAACTGGTGGGTCACAAAACCATGTTCAGTGGCTTCCAAGCCTGCATGGAAACACACCGGAATAAAATGAATGTTATTGGATTGTTTTCACCATAATTTCAGCCTTAAAGGTATATAGTACAGCTGTGTGGAAAATACTATATTTTATACAATGTATGACAAATTACAGTTTCATTTGGGTCGCGGCTTGTCATCTTAAGGTAATGGTGGGTCCCGAAGCCATACCACTTGAGAACCCCTGCTGTAAAACATGGCATTTGCAGAAACACTTTTTTTTTTACTTTAGACTACGGTACATGGTGAGGTTCGGCCTTTGATGTTTTAGCAATGAGAAAAATCGGCCCTCCACGACGCAAACTCTAAATACTGTGGTAAAGAAGAAGGGCTGTTATACAAGTCTGAAAACCACACAGACATGAAAGAAGAACCATCTTAAATACCAACTATTCAGTCCTGTTTAACCAATTCAGAGTAAAGTACAATATTTGGGAAAGTAGTTGTAATAAATTAAGGTGCATCAAACTGCTACAGTGGACAGAGAAAGCCAATTATACACAAAAATATTTCATTTAAAAAGTACATTACATTTATTATTTTTATAAACAATTTGTACAAGTTTCACTGCAGACATGTTTACAGTTTAAAGTTTATAGCTGCTTTCGGATTAGTCAGTTTCAACCTTTGCCCTTTTATTCTCCTCTGAAAAGTCCCTGAATCCGTCTGTATTGATCCGGTAATGGACGGTGGTGGTCATGTGACTTGATGATTTCATTATGGTCGCTGTGCGTTTGTAGCCTGTCCACTGGAGCAAAATCCGAATATTTGCAGCGTGGCCCCAATTTTCGCCGAGTGCTGGGACGAGCCGAGACGCGTCCCCCTGGACCCGCGTCGTCATCTGATTAGTCATGACAACAGACACGCTACGGGAGGTTGCCAGGGTGACGAGCTGGTGGGCGGCACTGAGAAGGAGGCGTGTCCTGAGAGGGAGGTCCTCGAAATGGAGTCTGAAGGGAAAGGCGATGCTGTCGATGATGATGAGCCGGACTTTAGGGTGATCAGAGAGGAACGACGGGAGGAGAGAGATCTGCGACAGCAGCTCCACCGAGTCATCACACCGCACCTTGGATTACAAGAGTCATCGACATCTAAATGTAGTGTACTTTTATTGATTGCCAACACAGAATTACGAGTCATAGGAATTTATTTCTATAGAGGTATTGGGAAAGCTAGATACGAGTTGAGCCAGCAACTAACAGTTTATTCTCAACTATGTCCTCCCTCTGCTGTTTAAAAATGGGAAGAATCAAGTACTCCAGCTTTAAGATATTAACATGTTAATATTTAAAGCCACACTGCGTAACATCTCACCCAATAAAGAGAATAAAAAACAAGCTTTTATTACAGACATTTATATTGTTGAAAAATAGCTCAGAGATGTTGACAGACAATCAAACATGAGATTTACATAGGTTAGGTCTTCATCCAAATCCATTCTGTGATTACACACTGCAAAGCATAGTATTTTTTGTCTCTAGCTGGTGATTAGGAGCATGTTTTGTATTACTAGGAACAGAATAATACAAAATGTTACGCAGTGTGTCTTTAAAGAGGAAAATAAAGAAGAAATGAAGAAGGAAAGCATTGATAAACACTTTAATCATTGCTGAGTGGCCAAATAACATGGTAGCTCACATTTTTGTCAGGGGTTCCCACAGCTAACCAATTGCTGTATTCTTCTTTATGGATTATGGCATTTGTAACACTGAATTTAATACGTACTACATCACATGATAACCGCTATAACAGCTTTGATTTGTGGTTGTGAATGTAGCTTTATCTGCAGGTATCAGTAACTAACCCGACACATACCACAAACAAGTTGGAGAGTATATGTTCCACAGTGAATGTCTTCATGGCCTCCTGCTGCTCCTGGTCGTCTGCGAGCATCGAGCAGTGCCTGACCACTGCAGCCGCCATTTCCCTGAACCTCTGCAGGAAGAAGGTCCCCTCGGTGTCCATGAACAGGCACTGAGCCCCCAGGCCCCCGAAGCATTCTGGGATCTGCACGTCTACGGCCAACTGCAGACTACGGGGAGGCAAAATACACACATGCTTTTCAATCATATCTTGTATCGATTATTGTCATTCCGAATATTTTATCTTATAACAAACTCAAACTTTATCAATTCTGCTGCCAGACTTTCAAGTATTGTGTCAAAACACAAGACTACAGTAGTGTATTGTATCAACGAGTCATTTGTAAATTCTCACCAGAGCTGTGTTTTGCCAATCCCGGGCACTCCACAAAGCTCAGTGGTCTTCCCAAGAGGGATCCCTCCTCCAAGCGCCTGGTCCAGCTCAGAGCCGAAAGTGACTATGGGCTTTAGCTCCGTCTCGCTCTGCAGTAGCTCCAGCGCTGTTATGGAGACCGGGCTGTGCTGTGGGTCCACCAGATCCAAGACTTCTGATGCCTCTTCCTCTGTAATACCAGTGTCTGCAAAACCACATAAAGCATTAAAATGACAGAAGCCTGTGTGGGATGTGGGAATTAAGTGTAGGTGGATTTTTCCTAGGACAGAACAAGTTCTTATGTGTGTTTCTTTTAAATAGACCCTGTCAATGGAGACTTTAAGTATTAGATCTGCTCAGTGCTCATTGCTGGTATGTCCCATTGTTTTGGTCTTATGTTGAATATACTTCATTTATTATAACCCTGGCTCTTGTGCATTGTTTGTGATCACAGACGATGCAAATACATGTCCGTGATCAGTGCTGGAATTTAAATAAAATGCGTCGGGTGACGTGGCTAAAGCTAGCTTAATGATAGCTACAGCTCCGCAAGCGTTAGCATTCAATAAATACGTGACTTTTCCTCCTGGAATCTCTCATTTGAGCAGCGAAGAATTTGTAGCTCTATGTGGTGAAGCTAATTTGACCCGCTTTACAATGTGTAAAACATGTAACAGAGTTTTTAGCTGCTGATCATTTCTTGCTCCTATTAATTAACATGGTGACCGGAAGTGAATTACTCACTTAATGGAATGCGGAAGTCTTTAGCGCACAACCCATTGAAGTAAATTCAACCCCTATTTTCAAACCAGATGGTTCAGCTAAATCCAGACTTGACTATTGGTTAGTCACAGACATTATCCTCAATCAGATCTCAAACTGTGAAATAATACCAGCACCCCTCACCGATCATTGTTGTGTGGAATTATTTGTAACTCCTGTTTTAAAATCTACTCGTAGAAAAGGCTATTGGAAATTTAACTCAAATTTACTGAAATATGATGACTTTTGTAATACTATAGAATCTCTAATCCAGAACACTGTATTAGATGAATCCTTAGTAACATATACTCAGAAATGGGAATTCTTAAAATACAAAATCCGTCAGTTATCAATCTCTTTTAGCAAACAGATGAAGGAGAAAAATGATATGGAAGAGGAAGACATTATTAAAAATATATTGTCTCTTGGCTACAACGCGATCTAACAGTTTTTGGAAGAACGTATCTAACAAAGATGGAATCACTAGCGAGGTGCATCTATCCTGCCTATTCATTGGCAATACCAGACAGAGATATTAAAAAAATTAATCAATTAAACTTCAATTATATTTGGAAAAATTAAGGCCATTATATAAAAAAATCTGAAATTGTCAAAGAATACAAGGATGGTGGACTACAAGCAATTGATTTTGAATGTTTAAATGTGGTCCTAAAAATGAAATGGCTGAAGTCCTTCATAACAGAGAAGAACAGTGTATGGTTTTGTCTGTCCAGGGGGTTATTTGAGAAAATAGGAGGTATTGAGTTTGTCCTTGCATGCGACTTTAATATTGAGAAACTTCCAATTAAGTTGTCGTCTTTTCACAAGCAAGTTCTGTTAAGCTGGAAACTTATGTACAACCACAATTTCACTCCGCATCAAACACCAATATGGAATAACCGATATGTGTTGTGTAATAGAAAATCTTTGTTTCTGCAACATTGGATGGATAAAGGAGTGTGGTCCTTACGCCACCTAACGGACAGACAGGGTAATTGGTTATCATACGAGAACTTCATCTCCACTTACAACATAACATGCAAAATAACTGAATTTAAAAAAATATGCAAAGCTATTCCCAAATCTGTTAAACAATTAATTGAAAATACTGATTTGAGGAGTTTACCTCCTCCCAAATTGGCAACACTATATATCAATGAGCAAGATTTTATGGGAAAAGAGATACCAAACAAAACTTTGCGAAAGTGTCTAAATGATCACTTTTATCCAATCAAATCTAACAGAAACTCAATTGTTCAAAAATTTTCAAAAGAACAGATTACAAATATAAGAACTAAATATTTAAAATGTCCTGTTAGTCCAAAAACTAAAGAAGTTCATTTCAAAATGTTGAATGCGATATATCCATCCAGTGAGCTTCTCAGAGTAAGGTTTGGTATAGATTATAACAATTGTACTTTCTGTGACTCAGACATTGAAACCACTGAACATCTGTTTTATCAATGTATGTACACAAGCACATTTTGGGAAGACTTTATGGACTGGTTCTCTTCGAAAATCCAGCTGCAGCAGGACTCTCTAACATTGGACAACATAATTTTTGGGATTTCCCTGAAGGACTCACAGACAGACTATGCTTTGAACAATTTATTAATCCTTTCAAAATATTTTATTCATTCTTGCAAATGGAAAAAAGTCATGCCTATTTTCACAGTGTTTAAGAGACAACTTGAAGGAAACTATCTGATATCTTTAAGATGTATGAAATGTAAATCTGCACTATCTCTTCTTAATGCGTTTGACAATCTGAATGTTTTTGGAGAAGACCTGTAGCTGCTCAGTGGGAGTGTGTGTGTGTGTGTGCGTGTGTGAATGGATTTGTTTTAGTTTGTTATGTTTTAATTATTTAATTTTCATATTTATTTATTTTTTTCTGTTTCTGTTGCTTTGATGTCTGGTGCCTTGAATTGTTAAATAAAAAAATAATAATAATAAAAAAAAATAATAATTCAACCCCTATTGTGGTGGACTATGACACAAAATTCAATATATTTCAACATTCCAATTTATGTGATAAGATACGTATTTTGCTTTTGATTATATTGGATTACAGAAACGCATGTGATGGGTCCACTGACTAAATAATAAAAGAGCTTACCTCTGAACCCTCACCTTAACCAAGCACATTTTCTCCAGTTATTATCTAGGTATCCAGGCATTTCTCAAATCTAAACTTTTGAAAAAAGCATTAGAACAAAAAAACGTGACCAAAAAGAAAAACGACAGAAAAGTTACAAAAGAGCAACAAAAACGTGACGAAGAAGTCACACAGCAAATTGAAACACAAGAAGAAGAAGAAGAAGAAGAGTTAGATCAGTGTCGTAGGTATTCAAATGAGGCATTACATTGGTCTGTAGGCTGTACGAAGCTTTAAGATTTGGGCAAAGCCGAACTGGAGAAAATGTGCTCCGTTAACATATGGGTTAACAGGTTAATAACAAAAGGTGTATCCATAGACAGTAGAATAGCAATGGATGTATAAACTCTTGTTGACTTGCTGTACCTGTGCTAAGCTGACTCGCTGTGAGGTGCTCCAGGTCCGATGTGCATTGAACTCCTCTCCGGTTCAGTTTGGAGATGACTGCGGAGCTCAGAGGGAGGCTGGACACTGGCCTCTGCATTCCCGCTAACTTCTTACACCAACAGATCTTTACAAATATTTGGCTATCTGCATAAATAATCTACCCATGGCGAAAACTTTGCTGTCAGGATCGTGATGATCGGAATTCAAAACACCGCGCCATGACAGCTCCAAACACAGAGGGCACTTCCTGTAGCATTCTGCATTTTGTCAACAGGTTTCATATCAATATACTCCAGAATTCATGTTTTTCTTCTATTCTTTATTAGCGATTCAGTTTGATGTTGTTGTGCGTTCATGATGAGAGAGTATGGATCAGGTTAAAGTAGCCAATAGATAAATTGGCTTTAGCGGAACGGAAGGTATCAGCACATTTCATTCTAAAAGAAATAATATGATCATTGTCACTATTGCGAGATACGTCTTATATGTTTTGGTTTAATTTATTCCTTTAACCGTATTCTTATTTGGCACCAATACGAACATTCTGTCAAATAATCATGTTATTGAGTTGCCTTGTGTACGAAATGCGCGGTATAAATAAAGTTGCCTTGCCTTATGCACTTGTTTAGTTCTCAAAACCTTTTACTTTGAAGGTTGAAGGGCAAGCGTTGTTGACGTCATAAACAGGCGACGGTGTTTGATTTTCATACATGTGGAGCAGTGTGGGCTTTTCTGGACTCTATTTTGCTTAAATCCTACTTGTATTCGTTGTTTTTATTAATTTATTTTGAACAGTTATTTCATTAGTAAGTAATTTAAAAATTAATAAAACGACAAGACGTAGATTGTGGTCCTGATTTCACGTCAATACAGAACGTTTTGACCAGCTCTCTCCATTTTCCTATGCAGGTTAGTTGAATTTGTTTTGCCAAGCCCAAGAACATATACTACATAATGTATTATTATCTAGACTAGACTCCTGCTTAAACCCGTAATGTTCCCATCTTGAAACCTCTCTCGTTAGTTGTTATGAAACCTCTCGTTAGTTGTTAACATGTGAACAATGTTATACCTTTTATCTTTTTTACAGATGTAATGACGCTTGAGATCTGAATATTGGTGGAGAGATGAAAAGAGAGGACGAGGTGATCGTGAATGAAGGCGAAAGCAACATCTTGATGGATTGTGAAAAGCATAGGGAAGAACATGAGCACAGTAACGAAGAGGAACAGGACAAGGAGGGAGTTAAAGATTTGGATGATGAAGAGAAAGAGGAGGAAGATGAACCTGAAGATGAAAACGCAGGGGAGACGGAAGGGATCGCTGATGAAGGGTCTAAATCTAAAATTAAGAAATTAAAGTTAGGAGTAAAATCAGACAAAAAGCTAATTCCAGGCATTATTTATCTGGGCCACATCCCACCCAGACTCCGCCCCAAACATCTCAGGAACATGCTCTCGGTCTATGGAGAGATCGGACGCGTTTTTCTACAACCAGAAGGTACATTAGGACCATACAAACTTTGATCAAATGCCACTTAAAAGAACTCATGCTTTTTATGGTTCATAGGCCTACACTATCACTGTTGCTGCTATAACTACACGGCTCTAGATAATGATAGGAACCTTGGACGTTGAATCCCATATTGATCTCCTTTCCAGAATACACTCTCTCTATTGAAGTATTGCCTTAATTTGATTTGACCAGTATACTTATGTCAAGATATTTCCAGGAACTGTAAAGATATTTACTGAAGATTACATGGTTAAAAGTTTGTTTTAAATCGTAAATCTGCATGTCATTCTCCACATTTGCAGATGGTGTGGTTCGAAAGAAGAAGAAGAAGTCTGGTCTGAGACGTTGTGATTTCACTGAAGGCTGGGTGGAGTTCAGAGACAAAAAAGTGGCAAAAAGAGTGGCAGCTTCTCTTCATAACACTCCCATGGGAACAAGGAAGAGGCAGCGGTTCGTTGCTGACCTGTGGTGCATCAAGGTGAGGACTGAACGATTTATGTAACAGTAATTCTAGTTATTAAAAGTTTATGAAGAATTTCTACAAGTTCAATGTATTACATCTTGACAGGGAAATATCTGTGTAGGATTGCATGCTCCTGTACATTCTTTACTCATTTTGGGCAGTCTTCACTTCAGTTTGGTAGTCAGCAGTGTTGGGGGTAAGTAAGTAAAGTAACGTGTTACAAAAATATTACTTTTTTCAGTAACTAAGGAATATAATATATTACTTACACAAAATACGGAAATGTATTAGTCATTACAATTCAAGTAACTCAAGTTACAAGTGCATTTAAATGTATGAATGAAAAAAAGCCAAACTCCCCCAAAAATAACAGACACTGGTGTAAGATCTGCAGTTGCGTGTAGCTAATGTCGTCAAAACAAAGAGAGAATGGGGAAAGGGAAGGAAAAGGAAATCTTTGACTGCAGTTTTGCTTGGTGGCATTATTTCTATTTTCGGGTTTATATTTTGCCAAATATAACTCAAAGTAGTGTAACCCAGCTACATTTTTAAACAGTAATGTGGAATACAAACGTATTAATACATTTTTATAGCTGTAACTACTAATACAGAATATATTACAGTTTTAAAGTAACTTGCCCAACACTGGTAGACAAGTAGCCCAACACTTTTAATTAGCCAATAATTAATATACATTAACCCATCTAGACCCCAATCTGAATTTGTATTTAAATATAAACTGCCAATTGCAATAACGAATTATATCAAATGAAAGACCTGATGAGACCTAAACAAGCAGCAGGCTGTCTCAGGAGCTCGTTTTTTCCATTATACCTTTTTACTTCTCTCTGACATCATCATCATGAATGAGTAATGAATCACTTGCTTTATAGCAGGATGTTTATGTATTTGTTATGCTTTATGTTCACAGTACCTGCACCGTTTCCAGTGGACTCATCTGAGCGAGCGTTTGGCCTTCGAACAGACCGTACTCCAGCAAAGACTCCGAACTGAAGTGTCTCAGGCCAAAAAAGAAACCAACTTCTACCTTAACAACGTGGACAAGGGAGAGAGGATGGAGCGGCAGAGGAAGAAGAGACAGCGGGATGGGCAACAGGTAAAAATCTACATAAGATGCTTCATTTTATTATTAATGATGAGAATTTATTGGTCTTAAATAGTGTTGCTTATTTGTTTCATAATATTTGCACACATTGCAATTTACTAATCATCTTCTATACATGTCAATTATTTCACATATTCTACCCAATAAATACCAAATTAAAGAGCGCCGTTTTAGCATGAAGTTAATCTTCAAACAAAAAACAGTAAAGATTTTATAAATAAACTCTTGTATCATTGTCTTGTTTGGTTCAGGAGGAGGAGAGAACATGGGACTTCACTCAGCGGCAGACAGAAGAGGAGATTCAGAACCGAAAGAAGAAGAAAAAGGACTCAGTTTCACAGAAACAAATGGACAAGACCCGCCTCATTCAGCAGAAGAGTCAGTCAAATGTCTCACTGCTCGCCAAGATCTTCAATGCCAGGCAATCACAAGCCAACTGATAACTTTTTCACCAATGCTGGATCAAAGTTTAGACTACAAATTGTATTCATATTACCCCATACTCATTGTTGAACCCCCAATCCATTGTACACATACCACATCCATGCAAAGAAGTGTCTTGCCTGATGATGGCACAACGGCGGCCTTTGGCTGGAGTTGGGATCGAATCACTATCCAGTTGAGACACCTGGGTGACTCTTGCCTCATGTACATCTTATGTCAAGATGTGCCGTCTGGTCTAAATGGACAGGCTCTTGAATGAACTGTAAATGATGTTTAAATAAATACACTAATAACAGCTGATATAATCTGTTTTTGGTGTTTGTTTATACTCCTGCATACATTTTTATAATAGATTTAATATGTATCTTAATAGTGTGGCAATGTTTGGTTCTGGCTATTAAAATTATTATAAAAACAAAAATAATGCTGCCTTTTGTATGTTTTTGTTATTAAATTCATTCTGAATAATCCATGGTTAAGTTCAGGATGACTAGTGAAGTGAACCCATTGAATTATATGGAGTGAACCGGGGGAACCTTCCGAGCGCCGCGGATCTCCGTCAGGACGCACTGGGGGCGGTGCATAGCGGCAACATGGCTGCAGATTACTGGGAGCAGGAGAGAGTAGAGCCGCTGTCATACTGAGCCGAGCCAAAGAACCCCACGGCCGGACCGGGACCGACCTTCCCGGTGAGTGTTGCTGGCTACGGATCCCCTTGCTCAACCGGAAAGGCGGGGGCGGAGAGGCTGGATGCATATCGGGGGTGGCGTTTGTGAGGATCGGCGGCAGGTTCGGGCTAAAGCTGCTCCGCCTCCGGGGGCTATTTATAACCGAGCCGTGACAGTCGCTGTGCCGCGGGAAGTAGACGGGCCCCGTGCTGACCATTAGCCGTTAGCGGTACGGTCTACGGCAGGAAATAGCCGGTGATCAGAGCAGCAGCTGCTGTCAGGGCAAAGAGCTAATGTGCATTAGCCGTGTTAGCTGTCAGGACCATGGTCAAGACATCACACCAACCTACAGCTATGGTGCTGTAAACACCGAGCCTCAGGTGTTCACTCGATACTGTACATTTATTGTATAGTCTCTTCGGAGCGTATGATTTAAAGACGCCCAACATCCACATATGTTTATGTTAAGATGTTGTAATTTAACATTGTGATGGATTGTTGTCTCCAAATAATGATGCGCTCTGCTCTGCTGCTCATACATGACCTGACACATAACCTACTACTATAATCAAAGAATGTCTAAATGTTCTGTTATTTAATTAATGGCAGATTATGCTGACTGTAACGTAGCTAAATATATTTTTGAAATCTATATTCTATATGCAACACTACAATCTATTATTTATTGTACTTTTTCTATCCTCAGGTGTGTTCACACACAGTAATTATATAATTTAATCCTGTCCAGTTCTTTTCTCCACTTGTGGTTTAAAAACTGTAGTTTGCCGAGATACTGCTGGTCTCTATCCCAGATGAAAGGATTAGCACAACATACGTAATAGGCTATCCTGTTGTTATAGTTTATTGGAATTTGAATGACTTTATTTGATCACAGACCATGTGTGTTATCATGTAACAGGTTTGAGCATAAATACTGATAGCCATCCTCAACTGGTCGATTCCGTCCAAAACCGGTCCAAACCTCCACAGTACTATATATTATTATTACTATTATATTATATTATATTATCAACTAAGAAGGCATTTAAACACAAAAGGCTATCAGAATGTCTAATGTGGCTTTGTGCCATCATCCATTGGTAATATAGTTCATTTCAGTCTCCTCATTCTCCACGTCTCACAATTGAAATCAATTTCAATTTACTGCACTGATTTTAAACATGTTTTATTATTTGAAAGAACAAGGTTAACATGATTCAAGACCCCACAGAGAAGGGACATTTTGGCATTTGCAGAGGGATTTATACTGTAATAGCCTTAACAGCTAATTGCGATTTCTTGCAGCCCTCACTCACCAGCAACCTATTCACTTTTCTGTCTCTTTGCCGGGCCCATCGCTGTGTGTCTCCTCGTGCCTTTACCTCGTTGACCTGTGGTATACCCATGTCCAGGTGTGCAGTCCGGTCTGGCTGCCCCTCCCCCCTCCTCGGCGCGGCCCCCCCTGCCCCCCCTCATGGAGAGGGTGAGGAAGATCAAGCGCCAGCTGTCACTCACTCTGGGGAGGGGCGGGGCTGGGGGTGGAGACAGAACGCAGAGTGAGGCGAACCAGGAAGTGACGTCCCACAGCGATTCAGGTAAATACCAGACTCCTATTACTAGAAGTGGTTAACATGGATGTATTCGAGAAGTGGCTAATAGTGAACTGTTTATGATGCAGTCTTATACATAATGATAGATTTATATGATACACAGTTATAGCAAAGTTACATTTAGTTATTCTAGTTACAAATGCTCAGCGGAGCACAACATACCCTGTCTCCATCCATGGGATCCTAATAAAACCTAAAAACAGATCAGACATGTAGAATAATGTTACTAACTGAGAATAGTTAAAGTTACACACTTTTTCCAAAACCATTTGGTCGTCATGTCTTGAAACCTCACAAAGTGGTCAGGACAGTAAAGTTTGTTCAGTGTCAATGTCTTGAGATTCTGAATCCATTTCTTTTGATACATCCATGAGTTCTGCATGCTGCACGATTCCCCGGTCTTTTATCTGATTGGTTGTTTGGATCGTCCATTTTGATTGGTCCGCTCAGCTATCAATCAATCATTTAACCGTTGTTTTTTCCCTTTCCTTTCTTTTCTTCCAAATCAACCAATCACTGCCACTCCCTCCTTCACTTCACCTTTCTCCCGGGCCCCTCACCTGTCCCCCCTCCCTTGACCGGGTTGCAGAGGTGGGCTCAATGCGCTCCTCCTTGAGTATGAGAGGGTGGAGTGGAGGGGGCGGAGACAGCTCATCCTCAGGTGTGAAGGGGCGTGGCAGTGGTGGGGGCGGGGCCAGCTCCTCAGGTGGGAAGGTGCAGGCTCTGCTCCAGTCGTACAGCAGCTCCCTGAGGAGACCAAGAGGACTGGGAAGAAGTCTGAGCTCCTACCTCAACCACACCACACGGCTCGGTATAAAAAGAATATCATTATAAAGTTGTACACAACTGCAAGTATACTTGGTATTGTGAAGGGAAAAAGTCAACATAATGCCTGAGTGTGAAAATAATTTACATATTGCCTATAAAATAAGGCAATCACAGCACCGACAGCCCGGCTAGTTGTATAACTTCCATGTCGTATATTACCGATAAAGTTGTAGTGGCACTGCTTGTTTTGACTATAATTTCAAGGCAATGTGAATCACAGGAATGCTCGTAGGTTGTAATAGAAGGAAAAAAGTACAACTGTATTAGAGCTCAACAGTCCCACACACTCATGTTATTTTTAGCATTGATTATTAAAAAAATTATAATATTTGTTAAGTTTAAAAGCACGACGCCGGCTAATCAGCTATGTGCTAATTGCCATTGCACGGGTATTTTACAAGAAAGACAACATGCAATACTTGAAATACGGTGAAATTATTGTATAACTTTTCAGTTTATACCATTTTAGACAAATCCTCAATGTAACCTTGTGTGTTTTATGTCCATGAGTTGGCACATAGCTGATTAGCCGGCGTCGTGGTTTTAATATTAGAATTTTTTGAAAAATTGATGTTAAAAATAAATGGGATATTTTTTGTCGGATCCAGACACGTGAGCAGAAGTGGGTGGGACCGTTGAGCACCATTAGGAAGAACCTCAACTTCACAACAAAAAAAGAATACAAGTCATTTATCTTCCTGCCACTGGTATATGTTAAGTACGGAAGTTTATGGCACATCTAATTGTATTATTCTTCCTTGTGCCCAGAAATTGTTCACGAGGATGTAAAAATGAGCTCAGACGGAGAGAGTGAGCCGGTGTCCTCTGCAGACGAGGTACAGCAGAGTCCAGTCCGAGTGCGCCTCAGGAACAAGAAGATTTCCCGAGAGGCAAGCGTACAACATGTTAGATTAAATGAAGAATATACTAAACCTGACTCTAAATGTGCTATTATGTGCAAAACTAATGAAAACTTTTAGGACATAAACAAGCGCCTGTCTCTTCCGGCTGACATTCGTCTTCCCGATGGTTACTTGGAGAAGTTCAGCATGCCCGGCCTTTTTGACCAGCCAATCAGCAGGCGGATGCGCAGAGTGTCCCTGGTACATTTGTTTAATTTGTACTGATATTATATAAATGTTCACACTTTTTTGGGAATTAATTATGTTTTTTTTTTAAATCTTCAGTCAGAAATAGGGTTTGGGAAACTGGAGACTTACATTAAACTGGATAAATTGGGAGAGGTGAGGACAAGGCGAATTTCTCTCATTATTAGATTCCATATTCATTTTTGATCACAAAAAATCTTTCCAGGGAACCTACGCCACTGTATACAAGGGCCGGAGCAAACTCACGGAGAACCTGGTGGCTCTGAAGGAAATTCGTTTGGAGCACGAGGAGGGAGCACCCTGCACTGCAATCAGAGAAGGTCATCCTCAACTCCATGCAAGCGTTACCATGATGACCTAGACATTGTCCTTTTTTTATATCTAATGTTTTCTTTATGTGCATGTGCAGTGTCGCTTCTCAAGGATCTGAAACACGCCAACATCGTCACACTCCACGACATCATCCACACTCAGAAATCCCTCACGCTCGTCTTTGAGTATCTGGTGAGGCTTTGACTATTACTATTCTCTACCGTTTATGTTGTGGGTAATTCTTGATGTTCCATCCTGCTGTATACAGCTTGGTATTGTGTCAACAAAACTGTTAAGAAGTTGAAGTGGGATGAAAAAGTATATGACGTTACTGCTGCCAAAGGAGGGTCAACCAGCTTTCTAATCCAAGGGTTCACTTACTTATTCTATGCTGTCCTGTGAATGTTTATGTTATGCTCAATCAAAATATTATAAAATGTAAATGTTTGGGTGGTATTAGTTGAAGCAGACACTGTTTACTCATTTTTCTATGGTCTGATCTTTATTTTAATAAAGATCAGACCACATTTAATGAGCAATTTAGGCAGTAATGTGAGAATTTCCAAAGGGTTCACATACTTTTTCCTCCCACTATAATGAAACGCAGAGTGTTTTAAAAGTGCAAACTATTCAAGATGGTGTTCACATAAAGGTATTCTGACACAATTGGTTTTCTTTGCAGATACAGTTATCTAGATCTTCAAACTGTTTTTTATTTTATTTTGCAGGATAAAGATCTGAAGCAGTATCTGGACGACTGTGGGAACTCCATTCACGTCCACAATGTAAAAGTGAGAATTGCAGTCTTTTTGTCTTAATAATTTACCTAAGATTTAGATTTTTGAAATTCAGTGAAAGAATGTTTTTCAATACTCAATAACTGTATAAAAGTGTGTTATCTTGTATTTTCCTATTTTTATGAAAACACACTGCCATCCCCTTTGTTCTTTCAATGTCGATGTTTCCTGTCATTACAGAATTAGAAAAGCATGTCATCCATTTAACTGAAGCCCCTTTTGAAATAGAAAAATGACTTGTGTCTCAGGGGGCTGCTCAGAATTCTTTTACCTTTTTTAAGATTGTTTTTTCGAAACCAAACACTTTCTGTAGTATCTTTTGAAGTGGGTTAGAGAGGACAGTTTCATCAAAGATCTTTGGAATATCAATGACTTTTTGTATCAAACACAGTTCATTGTCACAAATAAATTCTGTGTATTCTCTCCGTTAGCTGTTTCTGTTCCAGCTGCTCAGAGGGCTGTCCTACTGCCATCGCAGAAAAGTCCTGCACCGAGATCTGAAACCTCAGAACCTGCTCATCAACGACAAAGGGGAGCTCAAACTGGCCGACTTTGGTGAGATCAAAAATAATGATAATCTAATAGTTTATTAAGGAGCAGTAATTCTGTTTTAGTTTGGAGCTTGTGAGTTCGTCTCCTGATATTCTTCTGTTTATCTTTCAAAGGCCTGGCGCGAGCAAAGTCTATCCCCACGAAAACGTACTCAAATGAAGTGGTGACGCTGTGGTACCGGCCTCCGGATATTCTCTTAGGAAGCACCGACTACTCCACTCACATCGACATGTGGTCAGTACAACGGGAACTGTCGTCTATATCAAAACAAATTGATTTTTCTGCAAGCCCCCATTCGCCATTTCAAGCCATTGGCCATGCTCTAATGACTCTTGTTGTAGGGGCGTGGGGTGTATCTTCTATGAGATGGCCACAGGGCGACCTCTGTTCCCCGGGTCCACAGTGGAGGAGGAGCTGCACTTCATCTTCAAACTATTAGGTGACCAACACAACTGCAGTGTGAACCATTACAACTATGAGGCTGGGCATGTGCACTGTTAGAAGGTCCTGTATTTTTAAGTTTTCAATGGTATAATGTTAAATCCTCATCTAAAACATACTTTGGGTCTCTTGTGTCATTTGCACGTTTCTTGCACGTTGTTCATTGTAAGATTATCTCCCTCCCACTTGCCCATCTCCCTGATATACGTCAGAATGTTGTATTCAACCCATTACATTGATCATGCTGAAATTGCCTTCACTGCACAACTTGGCAAATACCAAGGGTGTGGATTAAAAAGCTTAAATAAAATATTGTATTGGACCTCAAAAAACAAGAACAGTTAAACATGAAAAAAGTGAAAATATAGTAAGTCAATTGTAATAAGTAGGGATGCACCGATCGGGTATCGGCTACAATCTGGAGAATTCAATCACTGAGTTAGTTTTAACCTCCGCAAATGATCGCCGCACAAAATGCCGCGGCTAGCCACAGCATACTAAAGCTAGTGGGAGTATGCTAATGCTAACGGCAACTAATCAAAGCTCGGACAGAAATTCTGATTGGATCACCTAAAGTAGCCTAATAAAATAAACTACAGCAGTGTCCAAGTGTTTGTATTTTAGTTCACGAAATGCTGTTAAAGAATAGCTGATGGGTTGTAATGATCAGATCACTTTATGTGAGCTGTTTATATTAATATAAAATAGCCTGTCCCAAGGATAGTGTCGAGAAGTCCAGTGATCCTTGTTAAATGTTTTTCCATTAGTTAAAGCAGTACTAAGTAACTCTTGCCCCTAGACTAGAGGCCATAAGCGCAACTGCAGGTGTCGTAGCAAGTTGCGTTTTTTTTTACACATTAATTGTCCGTGAGAGTAAATACTACGCTGACAGAAAAGGGGAGGGATATCGTACATTCAATTACACAATTAAAACATTTTTCATTCAAACTTGGCTGTAAATACTGTTTGAAGTGGTGCTAGTCCGCAGTTAGCTTTGCCCATTAGCCTGTTAGCTTCTTTTTCGTGATTCCATTAGTGTGTATTGGTGCTCCGGTCCGGTGGCAGTCAAGTTGCAATTGTGGTTTTCTGGCCAGAGATACCGGGGAGATGAAAGACCCCCCAATCATCCCATTAACACTTGTATTACCCCCAGAGGGAGTACCAAAAGGATTTATTTAGGTAAACAAGTTACTTAGTACTGCTTTAATAGATATCATTGATCTGTAACTTCATGACGAGACTTGATTTATCTGACACTGAAGAAAAGAGGACCATTCACTTTTCACTCAAAGCTACTTTTAAGAAAGTCTATTGGTATCGGTTAATATCAGATATCAGCAGATACTCAAACCCCCAGTATCGGTATCGGAAGCAAAAAAGCTGGATCAGTACATCTTTATTCTTTATTAGGATCCCCATTAGCTCCCACAAGTGGTTGCTAGTCTTTCTGGGGTCCCGACATAATAAAATTATGTCAGGACCCCAATTATGTCAAATTACGAAACAGGCAAAAATGGAATACATCAATGTTACATATTTCATAAGTCACAAGCAGTGGAAGCATAGTATATGACATTTCTCTAGTAATAACAGTGTTTCCCACACATAGACTATTCTGTGGCGCACCGCCACAGAATCAACACCGCCCGCCACATATTGCGTTTCTTTTTTTAATTTAAATTTTGGTTTTGCAACCCCGTGAACTGCTACCTTAACGTGGTGGGGTTGTTTGAGTGCCCGAATGATCCGAGGAGCTATGTTGTCTGGGGCTTTATGCCCCTGGTAGGGTCTCCCATGGCAAACAGGTCTTAGGTGACGGGTCAGACGAAGAGCAGTTCAAAGACTTCTATGGACAGTATACTATCAAGGACCGTGACGTCGCCCGGTATGGCGCAGCCGGGGCCCCACCCTGGAGCCAGGCCTGGGGTTGGGGCTCGAATGCGAGCGTCTGGTGGTCGGGCCTCTGCCCACGGGGCTCGGCCGGGCACAGCCCGAACGGACGACGTGGGCCCGCCTTCCTGTGGACCCACCACCCGCAGAGGGATCCGTAGGGGTCGGGTGCAGAGAGGACTGGGTGGCAGTCGAAGGCAGGTGCCTCGACGACCTGGTCCGTGTGTGCAGCTTCTGGCGTTCGGGACATGGAACGTCACTTCGCTGGGGGGGAAGGAGCCTGAGCTTGTGCGGGAGGTAGAGAGATACCGGCTAGATATAGTCGGGCTCACCTCCACGCACAGCCTGGGTTCCGGATCCCAACTCCTGGAGAGGGGCTGGACGCTCCATTTTTCTGGAGTTGCCCGCGGGGAGAGGCGGCGGGCTGGGGTGGGTTTGCTCATAGCCCCCCAGCTCAGCCGTCACGTGTTGGAGTTCACCCCGGTGAACGAGAGGGTCGCGTCCCTACGCCTTCGGGTCGGGGACAGGTCTCTCACCGTTGTCTCGGCCTACGGGCCCAACATCGGTGCAGAGTACCCGGCCTTCTTGGAGTCCCTGGGGGGGGTACTAGATAGTGCTCCGGCTGGGGACTCCATTGTTCTACTGGGGGACTTCAACGCCCACGTGGGTAACGACAGTGAGACCTGGGTGGGGGTGATGGGGAAGAACGGCCTCCCCGATCGGAACCCGAGTGGTGTTCTGTTATTGGACTTCTGTGCTAGTTACGGTTTGTCCATAACGAACACCATGTTCGAGCACAAGGATGTCCATAAGTGCACGTGGCACCAGGACACCCTAGGCAGGAGGTCGATGATCGACTTTGTAGTTGTGTCATCTGATCTCCGGCCGCGTGTCTCGGACACTCGGGTGAAGAGAGGGGCTGAGCTGTCAACCGATCACCACCTGGTGGTGAGCTGGATCCGCTGGCAGGGGAAGAAGCCGGTCAGACCTGGCAGGCCCAAACGTGTTGTGAGGGTCTGTTGGGAACGTCTGGTGGATCCCTCTGTCAGTAGGGTCTTTAACTCCCACCTCCGGAAGAGCTTCACCCAGATTCCGAGGGAGGTAGGGGACATGGAGTCCGAGTGGACCATGTTCTCCTCCTCCATTGTCGATGCGGCTGCTCGTAGTTGTGGCCGTAAGGTCTCTGGTGCCTGTCGCGGCGGCAACCCCCGAACCCGGTGGTGGCGCCCGGAAGTAAGGGATGCCGTCAAGCTGAAGAAGGAGTCCTATCTGGCCTTGTTGGCTTGTGG
Organism: Proterorhinus semilunaris; assembly: GCA_021464625.1. NCBI lineage: Eukaryota > Metazoa > Chordata > Actinopteri > Gobiiformes > Gobiidae > Proterorhinus > Proterorhinus semilunaris. The sequence goes on along the minus strand of CM038347.1, from coordinate 28,600,904 downwards.
GACTCCAGAGGCAGCTGAGAGGTACCGGCAGGCCAAGCGTGCTGCAGCTCGTGCAGTCGCAGAGGCAAAAACTCGGGTCTGGGAGGAGTTTGGAGAAGCCATGGAGGAGGACTATCGGTCGGCCTCGAAGAGATTCTGGCAAACCATCCGGCGCCTCAGGAGGGGGAAGCAGTGCTTCACCAACACTGTTTACAGTGCGGGTGGGGGGCTGCTGACCTCGACTGGGGAGGTGGTCGGGCGGTGGAAGGAGTACTTCGAGGATCTCCTCAATCCCACCGTCACGTCTCCCGATGAGGAGGCAGAGGCTGGGGACCCGGAGGGGGGCTCGTCCATCACCCAGGCTGAAGTCACCGAGGTGGTTAGAAAGCTCCTCGGTGGCAAGGCCCCGGGGGTGGATGAGATTCGTCCCGGGTACCTTAAGTCTCTGGATGTTGTAGGGCTGTCTTGGCTGACACGTCTCTGCAACATCGCGTGGCGGTTGGGGACAGTGCCTCTGGATTGGCAGACCGGGGTGGTGGTCCCCCTCTTCAAGAAGGGGGATCGGAGAGTGTGCTCCAATTACAGAGGGATCACACTTCTCAGCCTCCCTGGTAAGGTCTATTCCAGGGTGCTGGAGAGGAGGATCCGGCCAATAGTCGAACCTCGGATTCAGGAGGAACAATGCGGTTTTCGTCCTGGTCGTGGAACACTGGACCAGCTCTATACCCTTCATCGGGTGCTCGAGGGTTTGTGGGAGTTCGCCCAACCAGTCCACATGTGCTTTGTGGACCTGGAGAAAGCGTTCGACCGTGTCCCTCGTGGTGCCCTGTGGGGGGTGCTTCGGGAGTATGGGGTACGGGGCCCTCTACTAAGGGCTGTCCGTTCCCTGTATGACCGTAGCAGGAGCTTGGTTCGCATTGCCGGCAGTAAGTCAGACCTGTTCCCGGTGCGTGTTGGGCTCCGCCAGGGCTGCCCTTTGTCACCGGTTCTGTTCATTACTTTTATGGACAGAATTTCTAGGCGCAGCCAGGGGCCGGAGGGTGTCCGGTTTGGGAACCTCAGAATCTCATCTCTGCTGTTTGCAGATGATGTTGTTCTGTTGGCTTCCTCAAATCAGGACCTCCAGCGCGCACTGGGGCGGTTTGCAGCCGAGTGTGAAGCGGCCGGGATGAGGATCAGCACCTCCAAATCTGAGGCCATGGTTCTCCACCGGAAAAAGGTGGCTTCCCCGCTTCAGGTCGGTGGGGTGTCCTTGCCTCAAGTGGAGGAGTTCAAGTATCTCGGGGTCGTGTTCACGAGTGAGGGACGGATGGAGCGTGAGATCGATAGACGGATCGGTGCGGCGTCAGCAGTGATGCGGTCGCTGTATCGGACTGTTGTGGTGAAGAGGGAGCTGAGCCAAGCGGCAAAACTCTCGATTTACCGATCGATCTACGTTCCCACCCTCACCTATGGTCATGAGATTTGGGTAATGACCGAAAGGACAAGATCGCGAATACAAGCGGCCGAAATGAGTTTCCTTCGCAGGGTGGCTGGGCGCACCCTTCGAGATCGGGTGAGGAGCTCAGTTACCCGGGAGGAGCTCGGATTCGAGCCGCTACTCCTCCACGTCGAAAGGAGCCAGCTGAGGTGGCTAGGGCATCTGTATCGGATGCCTCCTGGTCGCCTCCCTCGGGAGGTGTTCCAGGCATGTCCTATTGGGAGGAGGCCTCGTGGAAGGCCCAGGACACGCTGGTGGGACTATGTCTCCGTGCTGGCCTGGTGTCGCCTCGGGGTCCCCCCAGAACAGCTGGAAGAGGTGTGCGTGGATCGGGAAGTCTGGGCATCTCTGCTGAGACTGCTGCCCCCGCGACCCGGCCCCGGATAAAGCGGAAGAAAATGGATGGATGAATTTTGGTTTTGTTTTGTTTTGTTATTTTTTAAACACTATTTAAAACACGCATCGTATAGAACTGCTGCAGCGGGGGGTTTAAAATGCGGTGGTCCTATAATCTATTCCTCCGCAACTCTCACTCACGCGTCTCTCCCAAATAGCCGACACTCACAGCCCCTCCCCTTCGTGCACACCACGTGTCTCCATCAGCGAGGTGCAGAGAAGACGGCTGGTGAAATTCACTAAAGGCCTCCCGACCGCGACAACACCCATACACCCCCCCAGTGGGAAACACTGAATAAGCATCTCTAGTAATAAGTAAGTAGTTCTTAAATGCACATGTGCCAGTTTTGTTCGTTGAACATGTTGAGAATCTCTTCGGTGACATCTGCTCTCCAGCCTCTGTATCGTAGCGGTTTCCTTGTGAGCCTCTGTTGTTCCACCTCTGCAGTGACTGACCTCCTCATTGTGCGCCTGCGTTTGTGCAGGAACACCTACGGAGCACAGCTGGCCCGGGATCAGCGCTAATGATGAGTTTGTGGCATATAACTATCCCCAGTACAGAGGCGAGCGGCTCAGCAACCACACGCCCAGGTAACGTCTGCTTTAGTAGAAAGCACAAGCGATGACTTTTGATTGACCAAGTGCCTGAGCAGCTTGAAACTCGATCACAAATCGGTAGTTTCTTCTGAAGCGTGCCACGTTTTTTTGCAGTTCTGCGTTAGTGTATTCTTCAGGGCGTCATGGATTTGCTAGCATGCTGTTAGCTGAACATGTCACTGCTGCCTGCAGATGGCGCTTCAGGTCAATACAAAATCCTAACGAGATCGGTCGCTCACTCCTTACTGCCTTTTCTTTACATAAACATTATTTCAGATCTAACCTTTTAACCCCCACTGTAATGGAGCACATTTTCTCCAGTTTGGCTTTACCCAAATCTAAAAGCTTCTTGAAAAAAGTGTCAAAATAGCAACAAAAACGAGACGATAACAAGGATGAAAAAAGTCACAAAAATTTGTGACAACAATGCAAGGAAAAATATCCTTCCAGATCAGTTATGTATGTCTTAGCTTTCAAATGAGGCATTACAAATGAGGCATTACTGTAACATTTTAGATTTGGGTAAAGCCGAACTGGAGAAAATGCACTAGGTTAAGAGGTTAAAAAAAAACGTGGAATATCGATGCCCGGTAAAATGTTGGCATCTCTTTGGCTATTTTGTTTCTATTTATTCATTCCTCGTGATTGCTCAACACTTCTGTTCCTCTCTCTGTTTGCCCAGATTGAGCAGCGAGGGAGTGGAGCTTCTGTCTAAATTCCTACAGGTCAGTGAACGCCTCTCGGTTTGGGTTAAATCGTTTTCAGATAATTTTAAGCACGGTATGGATTTATTTTTATGTTAAATGTATTTTGGTGTTGTGCGTTGGCGCAGTTCGAGGGGAAGAAGCGCGTTTCGGCTGATGAGGCGATGAGTCACGCGTACTTCAGGGTGCTCGGGAAGAAAGTGCTCACGCTTCCTGACTGTAAGAGAGAGAACAATGATTTGAGATATGGGGTGAACGTGGAAGTTATTTTCAATTGAAGTGTAATAAATGATTATGTTTGATGGTTTTTGTTATTATTTTTCAGCCACTTCAATCTTCAGTATACCGGAAATCCAGCTGGAGCGGGAGTTGATACGACCGCCATCTGCTGTGGATCCAGGTACAACAGCACTTAAACCTCACTTGAGTAAAAAGCGCTAAGAGATGGATGATAGTACCACTCGTGTCGTTTGCACGCGTTTTAGCAAACCTGCGTGTTGGGTCCATCTCCCTCTTCCACAATCGAAAAACCAGCCCTCACTCCGAAGTCCAGTCTGAGTTTTTTAAGGGGGAATTATACAAAATTGGCTTTTTAGCGCTTTTCATCACGCTGCAATGTGGTTCTCTCATCAAAAACATACATGGAGCTGTGTTTTGACCCACTGACGCATCTTTGAGTAATCTCTGAATCTTCTCCAGTGGCTATTCTTAAAAAGCGCCACTTGTTTTAAATCAAAATCGCATTTTTCGAACCAACAAAGTGCAAGTTAGTGATAAAGATGTGTTGAGTGATAACTAACCTAAGTTAGGTGCCAAATACCTGCAAAATTACACCAAATACTCTGTTTACTCTCTCGCTCTTTAAGTCTTTCGATACATTCGCCTGACTTACTCTGAACCCGTCTGCGGTCAAATTCTCTTCCCTGTGCAGTTTAGCATGTTTGCCAATTTCCTTCTTTTTAATTTTTTTATTTGAGTCACTTCACAGTAGCAGTAAGAGTTGATTGTACGCCCCCCTGCTGGTGTTTTGTATAACTACATTTATAACGTAACTTGTACGAATATTTTCTTGACACATGCATCATTTTAAACGATTGGTCCTCAACATCTGAGAAGATAAAATAAAGATCTTCTAGATTTGTTTTATTTGGTTCGTTTGAACAAAATTCATTAAATCACATTTATGAATTCACTGAAATGGGTTTGTTTCATGTTTTCTAAACGTAAATGTGTAAATATGACTGTTTTATCCTTTCCAGTGGGTCAGATCAGCCCTTCCCATCGGCGCAGTCTTCTCTTCTGACGTCTCCCCATCCTCTGGATGAACAAAGGGAAGGTTTACTGTTCTCTAAGACTTTTATTATTTCTGTTTGAGCAAAGCTGGATCTGTTATCAACAAGACATTTGGATCTCCTTACGTCGATTGCACATTGACCATTTAGATGCAATAACCATGCAGGAGCAGCCATTCTCCGTAAAACGGGATTTTAAAATCGCGCAAGGCACAAGGAGCCAATGGAAACCGAGGCGGACGTCTTCCACAATATTTATTGCAAAAGCGTAAGGAAAGTCCTGGAAAACCTGGAAATTTACTGCAAATAATCTGAATTCTCTCAAGGCTATGTCCACTTTGAAGCAATAGATATAGGTTTACAGATAAAGTTGTTCATTTGCACTTCGTTGTGACTTGAGAAGTCCTTCATCTTTTCTCAATAGGTTTCATGAGACGTTAGTTTAAACTGAGATGGAGGGCAGCTAGGAATTATATTGTGAAATTTGCTGTTAAACTGTCAAAAAGTCTTGATCTTGTTTATGGTTAATATTTTTCTCTATTTACTTTCCCAATTAGTTAACCACATTAGTTGTTCCAATCTTAAATGATAATGAGCCGGGCCCTCCATCTGAAATGGATATCACATTTTAGAACGTGAACCCAGCCTTTTCTCTCCAGCAATATGTTTAGTAATAAATTCTGTGTAATTCCAGTTGGTCTCAAGGTTTAGTGTAATGTTGCATTAAATTTACATGCATTTCTTTCAACCATTTATTTATAAAAATTACAAACACATAATTATTTTAATAGCGTTAATAGAGCTAATCACTGTGAATGGATGTTATAAACCTAAATACTAACGTGGACACGTTCCAACTTTGACGTAACTTCCCATTTCCAACTCCGCCAAGCCAATCACAGAAGCCCGTTGCCATTTCAAGATAGACTCCAAATACTGTCGAATTTTGCAAGATGTAAATGATTTTAAGGGATTTTTTCCATCATCTCCGGAGACTGTTGGAAGAGGAGAAGCCATAGACTGTTATTGTGCATGTCTCGAACACTGGTCTATATTTAAACACATATTTACAGTAACTCTTTCTGCTGAGGACATGGACACAGAGCTATTTATTCATATCAAAGGACAATAATGAAGTAGTTTTGCAGTCCAAATGAATGTATTTAGTTTGTGAACGGTTTAGTGACGTTTTTGTTAATAGAGTTTTTATATGTTTTCTGATGCAAATCGCGGAATCTATCTTTTTTTTTTTTTTTTTTTAAGATGTTGATTTTTGGTGTTGGATTGAAACTACGAAGTATGCGAGTACAAACATTTGAGAGTGGTGCTTTGGTTTTAGCATTCATCTGGGAAAGGTTAGGAAAGATAGTGTATTGGATTTTGAAAGGCCGCACGTTAAAATATAGTGTTCAATTTAAGAAGATTTTCATAAAAAGATTAACAAAAATATATCTATATTTTTGTTACTTTCTCAAATATCATATACGCACAAAAGCAAGTGAATGACAAAAAAATAAGAACGATTTTGGAATGTAAAGTATTTCAGTGTGGTGCTGGCTCAAAAATCAAACCACAGAGTGCTAACCACTATGTCACCATACTGTCACATTTGTAGGCATTTTTACACAACTTATTTTTTACATCTTTTCTGGTAGTCTCCATCCAACGCTACGATTTTTAGTTTTGTATTGTCACTCCATAGCTTTGGTTCTGGCCTGATTGTATTACAAAAAGCATCTCAGTGTCCCAGGCCCAGTCCTTCTTCAGGTCAAACTGAATCAGATCTTAGTTTTGTACCGCTTGCTTTGGTGGCCAATGTGAAGTGGAATTTGTGGAGGATTTTAGCAATAGACAAAATCTGATATTTGAAACTGTAGACTCTAAGGCATTTATCCAGCTGTGATGTAATAAGCCTTTATACAGTCAGTGGACAAATAGCTGTGCAATTTTTAATTGAATATGGGACTATTAGAGGGTGAGATTTATGGACTTTTTGAAGCAGAAGTTGGGGAAATGTGCTGTGTATGTGGGATTTGTGGACAGTGGATCAGGTAATATATAGAGGCACTGTAAAAATCATTCCAACCTTAATCTAAGGAGTTGAGGCAAACCTTCGCTGTTGACATTGGTGCTGACTGCTGAGGCAGGTTGTAGCGCCTTAGCAATACCTGTATTATTCTGCAAGTTGCCACTGAGAAGTGCAACTTGCAGCTTCCAGATCTGGGAAGCCACTCCTTCTCAGATCTCCGCATCTAGTATCCTCCTGCGTTGACCAATGAGACAAGCTTTTCGTGCTTGTCAGGTCCAATCAGGAGGAGGGGGAGGAGCTTGATCGTTTACTTTTGAAAATTCTGTTCCTGTTCTCATTTTGCAAAGGTTGTTGCTAGATCGTAGGCTCGGGAGGGACGGTCTGCTGTGTTCGTATAAATCTATGCGTTAGTTTGTCGAAAAATACAAATAACCCTAATCCTAACCTTAAGGTTAATCATATCCCCGGCCTTAACCTTAATTTGTGTCATGAAATGTCTCGTTTACACAGCAGACCGTCCCTTCCCGGGCCGACGATCTAGCAACAACCTTTTTAACTAAAGGAATTTGATTGTTTACTCTCAAATTTCATTCGATTTCTCCTCTTTGCAAACTTACAGACTATCACTTTAATGCAAATGTTGTTATGCAATGTTAAGCAATCTAGAGCTGTACAAATTTGGGAAAAAGTTATTTTGTTTTCGATAAAATTGGCAATTTATGTTTTTAAACAAGATTAAATTCTTTGCGCTAATTTAGGAGCGTTAACATTTGGGAGAAATTCTAGCGTCACATAGATTTCAGAACATGTTTATGGAGATGTAAATCCTGACAGATAATTTTGTTCGTATCCGCTAAATAACCGCGTTTTTTGTGAGTTTGTAAATAGCTACCTTTTTAAAATTGCGATATTGAAAATTGTGCGGCCCCTAGCGTCGTAAATGTAGGAATACTGCATAAAAAGTATTATACACATGTTGGTTTGACAGAGACAGATTTATTATATTTATGGCTGCACAATACTGGAAAAAACTTGCAATATGAGATAAAGTTGTGTAATATTGCTATAATTATATAATAGTGTTTTGTTTTTGTTTTTTGAGAAACTGTTTTAACAGTTTATCTTCCATTAGATTGAGTCAACAGAAAATGTGTAAATCTCAGTCAGATGGCTGACTTTAGTGTTTTGCGTCACCTCATATTGCAATACGCCCTAATTATATTGCATGTGTAAGTCAGACTTTTTTGCACATACATTGCTCTTCAGATGAACCACATAGTTTGGCAAGTTTATTTGTAGAACCCAATTTGTGCACAAAGTGATTCAGGAAGAGTGTATTAACGTGCATAAAATTACACAAATCTGATCTGACGTACTGGTGTTCAGGTATCAGCCTCAGTCAAACGCTATCTTTTGTCAATGTGACGGCTGCAACACTGAACATGGCACAAATCTAACTTTAAAATCCAACTTCGAATCGAAATGTTAGTGAAATGTGATATAGCTACAATAATCTTGTTTATGCAATCTGTGTCTTTACTTTCCTCTACTATCCGCAAACTCCACAAACCACAGTGTGAAGTCCCCTGCGCCTGTTGTTCAGTGTTCAGTTTATTTGAAGTATCATGTGGAAGTGCATGAAGAAGGTCCAGTGACTGAGAGAGCCTCTGGGAGTCTCTGGGTGACTGTGTGAATGTACGTCAACGTGGTCAGTATTTCTATGATGTACAGTTCTGATTATTATGAATATTATTATGAACTCCGATGTGGTTGCTTTTTGTAAAACTCGCTCGATTTTAACCAAAGTTACCCGCAATATTATCGCAATGCATGCTGGGATAGCTCCAGATCTAATAAAGCCGTCTTTTCTTCCATTTGCCGAGAGAAGCACTACGTTAAGGAAGCCACCGACTTGAACCAGTCCAACGAGAACCACTAATGTTTGTGTTAATGTGAGAAATGCTGTTTATTACATGTACCACAGATATTTACAGTCTTCAAATATATTCAATAAATCTTTATTTATTACCACACGGCCCCGAGATGTTTTCTTCTTGTATTATTTGTGTGTAAAAAAATAAGTGCAAAATTTACATTTAGAAGATTGCACCAAACTAGCCACGGCCCGGGTAAGGTTAAAGTGCTTAACATAGGTTTTCATAGTTTTCTAATAATTGCTTACTTGGAAGGAATAATGCCTCTAGTAAGTATTAATTATCTTCTTACCAGTGATATAAATGTTGTACCTCCAACACTACTTTACAAGATACAAGATATTTTATTTGTAAAACCATTCACATGGTTAGAAATTGTATTTCTCCCATCCTTGATTGTGGAGCGGGGGGTGGGGGAAGAGGGGTGGGAGGGAGGGCAGGGAGTTCAGCTTCCCGATGGCCTTGTGTATGAAACTGTTTTTCAGTCGACTCGACCTGGTCCGTAGATTCCGCAGTCTCCTCCCAGAAGGCATTACTCTGAAAAGACACTGTGATGGGTGCGTAGGGTCCCTGGTGATTCTGGCTTTGCGGGTGAGACGGGTGGAGTACATGTCCTTAATGGAGGGGAGAGGAGCTCCACAGATCTTCTCCGCTGCTCTCACGATGCGCTGGAGGCTCCTGCGGCAGGAGGCAGTGCTGGCGCCGTGCCACACAGTGATGGAGCTGGTCAGGATGCTGTCTATAGTCCCTCTGTAGAAGAACCACAGTGATGGAGCTGGTCAGGATGCTCTCTATAGTCCCTCTGTAGAAGAACCACAGTGATGGAGCTGGTCAGGATGCTCTCTATAGTCCCGCTGTAGAAGTTGCACATAACAGAGGCTGGGACTCTAGCTCTTCTTAACTTGCGGAGAGACGCTGATTACTTTTCTTGACCAGAGATGTAGTGTGCATGGTCCAGGAAAGGTTCTCTGTGATGTGCACACCCAGGAACTTAGTGCTGGTCACCCTCTCCACAGCAGCACCGTTGATTGTTAGAGGAGCATGCTGGACCCGCACTCTTCGAAAGTCCACAACAATCTCTTTTGTCTTCTTCACATTTAGAGAGATTGTTCTGTGTGCACCACATGGCCAGACTGCTCACCTCACTCCTGTAGTTTGTATGAGAAATGTGAGAAGGTGCTGAGGTTAGAGCTGCCAGAGAAGGACTAAAAGAGATTTTTTCCCGGAAGTGAAGAGGATGCCGCCACGACTGTTTGTAAAGTAACTGCATATTTTATTGTGTTAATCCAAAACATCAGACACGTTTCACAAAGGTTTTGTACAGTGCACCACAACCTTTCACCTCCGACCCTCCGCTGTATCGGCCACCAATATTTACATCTTTATTCCCCCCAAAAAAACTCAACCATTCATCCCTCCATTCATACGCTCACACATTCACAGGGTGCGTTACAAGGAAGTGTCCAGACTCTTTGACAAATTAAAGTCCTCATCAGCAGAACGTACACAGGAGACGTGTAAGAAAATAAAATCCACCACAATAGTTGAGCTTATTTTGCACATAAATACATAGAAATATTAATAATTATAATCTACATTGTGCTTTCTCTCATCGCACTTTCGTCTTTCGTCAAGCAGCACTCTGAAAACATGGGACATGCATTGAAGGGGAAAGGGGAGACCCAGGTAGCACCATTGTTTTTTTCATCAGGTTAATCGTTTTATCAACTACAAAAAAATAATAATAATAATCTAAACAGCAGCAGTGAATTCATGATAAATTGATCTTAACAATGTTATTACTACAGGACTGGGACAATATATTGTTTCGTGATATATTGGGATATGTTTTTTTAGTCCGTTTTCACAGTAAAAAGTGGTCTAGTATTTTGACAGGAGAAGAAGGAGAGGGAAACACAACAGGTCGAAATCTAGGTACTTTTCAATATATTTGACCAAATAACATTTCGTTGTACGTTCTTTTTCAGTCCATTCAGGATAATTCGTATCGGCTTCCATCGTAATACATATTGCATCGTGACAAAATCACATCGTCAGAGTTCTAGTTGTAACATAGAGAGTCTGAATTCTGATCATTGTTAATCAGACTCAGCAATGACATGAAAAGCAGTTTTGTAATAAAAATATTGTAGAAATGGTCAGGAGCACCTAATTGGACTCTAGATCTGAAGCAGGCTCATAGTCAGTACCTAGTTGGATCCTTTCCGACTCAGGGCTGGGAGTACCAAACTAAACCCAATTCTGGTCTCTGAAGGACAAACCATGTCTCATGTAAAGAGAGCATTATTTTTAGTCCTTTCGTTAAAACTATAATTTTCCATTTGGGATATTTATTCCTGCTGTCACATTTTTATTGATATCACAATTATAGCTGCCCAAAATCTGATACATTTTATCCATTCTTTATCAATTCTCATAAATACTGCTAATGTTTTTTTGTTTTGTTTTTTGCTGGTGCTGGATTTCAAGAGTGTCCCCTTTTACACACTCCGCTCATAAAGAAACAAAAACTGTGTATCTATTTGCCAATAGTGGTCAAAGACGGCAGACATGTTTATCTTACAATGTATTGAATTTATGACGCGTACCACAAAAGGACACTAGGGGGAGCACATACCAATGAAATTGGATATTTTTTTGTGTGTGTAGAGATTACACAGAATAGGAAGACTGTATTTTAAGAGTAGAAGAAGAAATGACATCTTTAAGCAGCGCAATTATGTAACATTGAGAACAGTGTAAGTTAAGTGGAAGAAGATTTTGGCGCAAACAAGAGCCGTGTTTCTGAAGTTTGGTGATGTTTCAAATACAATACTAACTCCGGCCACAAGGGGGCAGCAAAGGTGTGATTGTGGTTCTTTAGTGGCATCATAGGGTGAGAGACAAGGATTTTGTTGCGCGGTGGAAAGAGCATTTAACTCCATTAAACTTAACTTTACGTAAAATTTAAACCAGAACGATGCAGTCAAACTCAATACAAGTTTTTACCAATGTCACAAAGAGTGCACCTAATTACGTAATCTAACATTTCACAGTGTTATAATAAGTCCCCATGGAGTAACCAATTATATATTCAGAAACACGGCAGTTGACAAATGCTTTGTTTTCAGTAGCTGTTTTCACCGTTTCTCAATCCATCTCAGATTTTCAGATTTGCATATATACAAATTTTACACAAAAACGGTGTCCACAAAAAAAAAGAAGAAAAAAAGAAGCAAAGCAGTTCCACTAGTTTTATCCACTACAAACTCACAAGTATCATGCGAATATTCTACAGACTGTTTATGCTCTGCCCAGAAACTGGGAGTCGTAAAATCCGCCCACAAAACCATTCCGTACAAGGATTCAATATCGTCAAAATATCCAAAGATGAAGACAATAAATAGTGAAGTATTGAGAAGATTGTGCAGTATTATTGTACTTTAAATCGACAGATCGGATCGACAGAGTTGTACCGTTTTCGAGTTACAAAATGTAGGTTTGCAAATATGAGAGTAGAATGTAACTCGTTTTTTGTTGTTAAATTAGCTTATTTATGAGAAATTATTACAAATTGTATCTTAGTTTATTCCCCAAGATGTGTGAATGAAAACATTTGCAAGTTTGAATCAACGCTCTGTCCATCTTCATACACACATTGTACAACATATCTTAAAGCAGGAAAGGACAAGAGATCGGATTATGCTCAAAAGACAATGTCAGTATTGACTAACCCTCATCATCACGCTCCAGTCTGTTCCACCTTTTTGTAACCTTTTGCAATCCTTTTTTTCCCCTCCTACTCATCTTCCAGTAAACCAGTAACTTCCACTTAGGTCTGAGATATCGTGTAACAAAGTGTCTCCTCCTCTTCAGCCTCTAGTTTTTCAGAATCAGTTTAGTCCAGATGATGTGTCCACACGTGAGGTCTAAAGCATGCATGAAAACTCTCCGGTTTGCTGTATCCAAATTTGCGTGTGTGTGTGTGTGTGTGTGTGTGGTCATGGTCATGCATGAGACGTTGCATAAACATAGTCAGTTCCAGTTCTAGTCCATCAGGGTCACCAACAGCAGATTCAGAGCCAGTTTGGAGCAGAAGATGCATCTCTAATGTCAGTTCTGTATTTTTGTTTATTTGAAGGGCCCAAATACTAAATTGACTTGCGTATGGTTACCTATTGTTGTACCAAGAGTTGTGACATAGACTGGCTTTTCCAAAAACAGTGTTTAACCATGACTGGCAGCACACGTATAGTTTTAAACACATCATAAACGTTTACAGTAAGATTGGACAGGGAACCGAAGAGAATACTCTTTGAACACCGTAGTTTATCAACAGAAAAGGTTTTGTGTTTAACTGCACTGTAAAGCCCATACACCTTCACCTGATGATTTCAGCGCTCAAGCTGCCTTGAATGTGTATTTCTGGCAGCTGTTATTACAACTAGCCTTGCTTTAAACGGGTAGCAAGTTTTATTTTATGTGTCATTGAATCTGAATGATTTTCTAACTTTTAAGATATACACATAAAATGCCAAATAACTGATCACTATGAACCCTATAGGATTATTTAAAAACATAATAATTTTGCTGTTTCGCTTTGCCCAGGGGAGAAAGTGGAAATTGCTGCCTACATACAGTATCTTCTGCCAAACCAGCTCTTTTCCTGCACTGGTGAAAAACGACTTTCCAGTTTCAGTTTCCATGTCCTTTGTTGAAGAAAAACAGTTTCTAATTGCTTCCTTCCATGCGCTTGAATAAACTCCAACCATAATGAATGGTCTCTCTCGGGTTTATGAGATTATTGCCCAAAGTTTTAGGCGTCCATCGCCTTTTAGTTCAAAACTCCACAGTGAAAAAGTGTAAAGGGAACGTGCACGATCCGTCCGGGCTCTAAGGCAGCACATGCAGGGGCAACATGGGTCAAACGCTGGGGTGAAGGATCAAATGTCCGTACCATAGAAGGAGGAACATCCAAAGATTAAATTACAAGAAGAGGTGCTGTGTTTGAGAAATTAGTGAATTATGGAGGAGAGGGACAAACAGGAGACACCCTCAGTTTGATAACCCCCCAGTGGCCACTTTTAGTATTGCATCCATTGAAGGTATTTAGAAAAAAGGATTTTGTCACTTAAATGTATTACTATATTTTCTCTCACTAATGTTTGTATTGATTGTTTATAGCTCCTTGAAGCTTTCTTTTTGGAATATTAGATGACTTAAGGATTATAAACCGCACCAACTAAAAATATATAATAGAAAAAATAAAAGTTACAAAAAGTTAAGGTTATAAATCGGATTGTGTACACCAATTTATCATCATAGATCATTTTCAGTTCTCCTTCCTAAAACCTCTTCTGGCCAAACCTTAAAATGAGTTGCAAATACCATCAAGTGACCAACAGTAAATGATTCCCACTGATAATATGGTTCTAAAGCGGTGTCCATTTTGTGTCCAACCTCTCCCTCTCCTCCACAGTTTCACTCTTGAGTTCTGTCTCAGTCTTTGCTCCCGTCTCCCTCCTCTCCGTCCTCTCTACTCCCCGGCCGAGCGAGGGTTGCGCGGGTTCGACTTCCCCTCGTGCGTTCTCCTGTTCCTGCCTTTACGTATCTCCTTCAGATGCTTCCACTTCTTATTATTGGGCCTTTTCACCGTGACCTGGCCCGCGGCGTCCCCCGCTGGCGGCGCGGCCGAGTGGTCTTTCCCCACGTCACCCCCCGCGGCTCCGTTCTCCGCCGGGTCCTGCTGGTGCTGATTGGCCGCCTGCTTGCGCGCCCAGACCTGCTCGCAGATCTGATCCACGGTGCTGAGGTTGGGGTGGTCCACGAGCTGCATGAAGTCGCGGTACCACAGCTTCTGGTTGGTGGAGGGAGAGTGCGGGTGGTTGTTGGGGGCAAGGGGGTCCAGCCGGGTGGGCGGTTCCTGGGGGGTTGTGGAGGGCACGACCTTGAGGGTGATGCCGAGCAGCGTCTGGGTGAAGCCGTGCTCCATGGCGTGGCACTGGTACACACCGGCGTCCCGCTTCAGCACCCTGCGGACCAGGAGGCCACGGTCAGTGTGGAGGAGGCGGTCATCAAGGCGAATCTGAAGGGAATGAACACAGAGATTCTATAAGAAATCACTCTCCTGAAATAAGTGACGCCTATATTCTAGGGCCCGAGCGATAAATCGGAGGCATCCAGAAAAATATCGTCTATTGACCACAAGTTTGCTGATATTATCTTGAGATATCACTTTTGAGTATATCTCCGGAGCATTAGAGCTTTAAAACTAGCCCTCCCCGAGTCTCCTAATTCTCCAGGAAATCCCTTTTTTTATCTTCATAATGTGCCCACAGGTCATCTGACATCTGGTTCTTTATATCGAGCATGGTGGGCAAATGTATGGCGTGCTATTACTGTCAAAAATGTGTCATATTTTCAGGACACCAGAAATAACAGCTAAGATGGGTTTGACTGACCTTGGCTCATGTTGGAGAAACTGTGGGACGATCAATGCTAATCACAGTCACATATTATGGCCTGTCCTGCATTAAAATTGTTTTGGGAAGACACTGAGTCCTATAGTAGCATTATTAGGAGCAATACCTAAGGGGATTGTCAGGAGAGACTAAAAGTACCTTTTAAATATACTACTCACAGCTGCATTGAAATGTATAACTATTAGATGGCTTAAACCAGACCCACCGTCTTACAATATATGGATTCAGAAAGTATGGAGTATATATAAAATGGAACTAATAATATATTCACGGTTCCTTTTTGTTGTAAAAAAAAAAAAAAAAGAAGAAAGAAAGAAAGAAAAGTAGACTTAATTTTAATGTATCTTGTTAAGTTTCCTTGCTTGAAAAATGAAAAACAAAAATGAAGTTTAAATGTTTCTTTTTACCTTTGTAAACAACAATAATGACAATAAGCCCAAATGCTTACAGCTTAAAGCAACTTGGTTTAAAGCTAAAGAAATGGATATACAATAGGACATAAAAAAAAAGAACATTTAAATCAATTATCCTACGACACTTTCTTTCTTTCTTTTTTTACTAAAGTGATGATTGAAACCTTTACTATAGTAATAAATGTACACATTTAGGTGCACACATGATGTTAAAACTTCACAGATTGCATGGACTGTGTTTATTATTTTACTTCAGTTTGTTACATCTGCCCTGAATGTGCAGGGTTTGACTTCAAGTTTTACAACAAAGTAACATATTATTGATCTTGTTGATGATAATTTAACACTTGTATAGTTATTTGTCTCTCTTGTGCATATCTCACCTCTTCTCGTTGGCTCTGGGGTGTCCTCTGGTACGTCCACGTGACCTGAGCCTGTAGAGATTTGGGGATGCACTCTAAAAACGTGCTGCTCCCATCTACAGCGAACAACTTCCTCTCTGACACGCGGTGCTTGTGGTGGTCTGTAGGGGGCAGCACAGGATAACACAATAAAAACCTGACCAGGGCAAAACTATATTCTGTATATGTTTAGTCAGTCTAAGTATGAATATTATTATTGTAGCACTCACCCAAAGTAATAAAAGCATTTATCAAAGTTCACAATAACACAAAAATAAATTTATTTATTTATTTTTGCAACAAAATCGACTATATTCTAAGAAAAGTTTAAATGAAGTTCAAATAACGCCATGTATTATTATAAGTTTTATCTTCTACACTGGTCTTTCACAGGATAATTACCACATGGAATGGGTAATTTTAGTGACTCACTAAACAGCATTGTTCCGTTGCATGCATTGTTCAGTAAATGTTTTGAATTGCAAAAAGAATTCTGTCATTTTTTCACAGGCTTTAGTCACGTTGCTGATTAAAATGAGGTCACAGTCACAAATTCTGACACACTCCAACTTAAACTACTTTTCATAACAATTTTGGTCCAACGCCAAACTTTACACCATGCCACTTGAGGCAACAATGTGCAAGCTGTGCGTAAAACCTCCATGGAACTTGACACAGTATGGCAGTATATGTGAGAGATCGAAGGTCATGGGCTGAAAGGAGGTTCTTTGTTCCGATTAACATTTTCTCAAAGCCACAAAGACTTCACAGTTTTCTAAGAATTTGACTCGTCGTGACAGGCCTGTGCTGAGTCAGGCTGGAAATACAAAAGGTTCTTATATTTGCTTTATGTGAGATGCAGCGAATAGTGTACGTACGGGGTCATATGAAGGAATTTCTAGTTCTCTAGTTCTAAGGTCTGTCCTTACCTCCAGAGCAGAGTGTGTTGGGATCTCCGTTCCTCACGTCCTGTCGCCGGAAACGTCTGGGGGAAAAATAAAATAAAAAACAAACGGAGATGTCTGGTCAGTTGAACCAAGCTAGACCTTTCCCCGGCTCTGAGCCTGATCTGTGGACTAAAAGTAGCGATACCTCTTTCATTTCTTTGTAACATTACCTCTTCGTGTTTGGCAGGTATCTGGTGCATGAGGTCCCGTCCCAGGCGCAGTAAGGGTCTCTGGCCAGGCAGCACTCGGCGCAGGCTTTTCCGTAAACGCTGCAGCGATGGAGGGGCACCTGGGCCAGACCGGTGTCCGAGCCCACGTACAACTGTTGCTAAAGGAGGGTAAACACGACAGGCATTTTAATAGGAAGGAAGGAGAATATTGGTAAAATTGCAGTTCTCCCTCCGCCCAGTGAGTGGCGCTATAGCCTGTGTGACATTAACAGAAAATGATTGCAGAGACGGAACAATTTTGTAGGAGCGCTGCCTCTTTTGTCATTGTCTTGTGTAACTTTTTGTGTTTCGCTTAGCTTTAGCTTTATCTTGAGAACGTAATAGCGCTTATAATTATTCTGTTTTTGACATGTATCTGCGCCGATTGTGGCTCAGTTAGATCCCTGTGGTCCGTATTCAAACCAACGGCCATGGTTTTGACAGGGACTTATCTTACCCGTTTAGAGGAGATCTGCATGTTGATGATAGCGGAGTTGTCCTGGGGGCAAAGATCACATGCCAGTGAGGATACCGACCAATAAAAAAATTATTATATGTTTCATAGGCTTTGTACTGTGAGTCTGATTCAAGTCTAACCTTAAAAACCTCCAGGTCCTCCAGCAGCAGCTCCTCCATGTTGTTCCAGCTCTCTTTGGGAACACTGATCACCTTCAGCACTGTCCCTTTGTCTGGGAAAGAGGACAAAATGTCTCATGATGAGTAATCAGAAAAACTACAAAAAATGTTTTGACGTTACGCTGAATTATTACTAAATCAAGACACCAATAAATGTACACTCTCATGCTAATAATAAAAGACACCTTTAGGATTTCAGTGGACAGTTACCCTCTTAACCCTTACCTGAACCGAGTACATTTTCTCCAGATCGGCTTTACCCAAATCTAAAAGCTTTAAAAAAACAAAAAAAAGCATCAAAATAGCAACGAAGACGAGGATGAAAACACGACAAAAATGCAACAAAAGAGCAACAAAAATATGGCAAAAACAAGACGAAAACCCAACAAAAACTCAGTGACGACGAGACAAAAATGTTACGATTACTTTAGTAATTCTGAGCTTTCAAATGAGGGTAAAGCTGAACTGGAGAAAATGCCCTCGGTTCAGGCGAGGGGTAAGAGGTTAAGACCCTCTTTTTGGAGACTTTAAGCAGAAAATGAAGGTGCACCGGGTCATTTCATCAATAGGTCCTTTTCCCCCTGGTATCCCAGGCATATCCCACGATCAAAATCCAACAATTCATTCAAGAAGTTCCAATCTCCCTGAAATCTTTTTACAACAGCCCGGTACCTGTGCCAATGAACATGACGTCGTACTGTCCGTCCGCGGCGTTGACCCGGTCCACGGCCAACTGGGTGAAGCTGTAGTCCACGTTGGTCCTGACAAAGACCGGCTTTCGATTCAGAGGGTAGACCGGGTTGTACATGAGCGGGTGGTGTCGGGCGAACTGGATCACCTCGTCGGGGAATCCTTTGGTCGACTCGAAACTGCCGAACGTCTTGCTGGGACACTGGAGAAAAAGGATGGCGAAGAGGAGTTCAAGAGGGAATTTCAAACCCAATGAAGAAAAACTATATCCAACCACACTGGAATTATACTTTTGGTCTCTAGTCCAGCAATCGAAAACCCCTCTAACCTATGATTAACATTCCTACATATGACAAACTCTGGGGTCACACATTCCACAGCCGCATACATATTTCTTTGTTTCTAAAAGAGTAAATGAACGGGTCAATTAGAATAAAAAAGAAAAAGACACCCCACTCCCCTCCGAGCGGCTTCTCATGTCTGAGTAAAGCAGCGTTTAATGACATTAGTTCTGCTGGTTAATCCCAGACTCGCACAAAGAGGCCTGCGGGGCGTTCAGGGACTGGACACAGGAGATAAGAACCATGTGAACCGGGGGACTGGAACTGGTTTGGGGTTCTGGGATCTGTGGTCTGAAGGGGTATGGGATGAGGAGGATGGACGGAGCGGGGAGGAGGGATGATGCATGAATGTTCGAAAGAGATGAATTGAGGATGTGAAACTAGACAAAAAATAAATAAAAGATGAGATTTCTTTTCCATAAGCTAATATGACAAAGTTCTATACTGTATATAATGGAGGAGTAAAGCTGTTTAGACAAAGGAGTGTAATTATTTATCTAATTTTCACAATGTTTCTAAAGTTGTGGGGAGAAAAACCTCAGGAAATGTAATTGTTCCACCTTTTCGTCTGCTCTTGTGCGTAGTCTATGTCGTGTGTTCAGAACACACATCTCAGCTCTGTGTGAACCTCAAAAGCCATTAACACTGCACTGGCACTTTAACTTCTGTCTGCACTGAAGGAAAACTACAACTCTCGAACAATACAGACTTTGGAAGAAAACCTCCCCTGCATCCTCTTCTCACACCGACTCCCTTCATCTTACCTACATCTTTCACTACATGTCCTACTCCTGTTCCCTTGTAGCTCCAACCTCAGAATCCATCAACCCATCGATTCACAATCCTTCTGAACATGCCCGTACATTCTCCTTTATACAGACGGCAGAAGAGAAGAGAAAAACTGAACTTTCTCCCATTTCTCCACCATTGCTTTAATAAATGCTGAATTATGGATATATTTTTCTACTAGATAAAGATACAGAGAGTTCATAAAGTTCATAGACAGTTCAAAAACGGACAATGCTAACAAGGAAGCTATGTTAGCTTCATGCTAGGTTAGCAGGGAGTGCCGTTTTTCACTTCTACAGAACAATCTGCTGAGAAAAAAACATGAATTCATAATTATTAAATTTTGGCTTAAGTGTATTTGCGTGTGATAAATATGTTTATAGTTCGCCAAAGAATAGCTAAAAAGAGTGAAAAACAGTGATTCCCATTTGAGGTTTTCTTCCCTCCTCGGCTAGGCCACACCCAGTTGTACGTATCTATCCTTAATTAATTTATAACATTCTACATTCAAGCTCTTTTAGCTAATGTCTTTCTATCTCAAAAGCTGTATTTTCCCCCCAATCCCATCCATCCACATAAACAATGGGGAAACAATTAATTGGACAGCAAAATAGTGAAAGTACTTCTGTGTACATACCATGCCCGGTCGGGGGTAGGGCACTTTTCCCTGGAAGGGGATCCACTGGTAGTTGGGTCCCTCTTTGTGAGCGAACGGCCCGAGGAAGGCTCTGCGGATGTCGTTCATGGAGTAGAGGCACACCGCCGAGCCTTTGAACACACTGCTGCTGGCACAAGTCACATGCATAAGTCCTGCCATTTCCTTTGCCAGTGACATTTGAAGTAAAGATCCAACATTATGCTTTTTCAGGCTTTTACTAAACCTTTGGACGTTTTTTAAAAAGGACTCGGTCTATGCTGGCTCAGTGAAGTTAAAAACAATAGCTGCCAGCTTGCTTAAATTGCTTTGTAGTTGAATGTAATGATCAGAACAAGTCTTATGAAGGGATAACTACAACTATATATTTTGTAGGGCTGGGACAAAATATCGGCTCAAACTTGGATCGCAATACTTTGTGCTGCAATACCAAGTATCGATAGTTTATCAAGTATCGCAATGCTTTCAATAATTGTGTTTGGAGGAATTATTTAAATAATACACTACTTTGTTTTCTAGTAACATTTACACAGCTCTTTGTTACATTTTGTGTTAATGCACTTTGCAATAAATGTTAAATGGCATTTGGTTTAAAAACTTTGGACACATGACTTTTATACATTTCAAGGTAAACATATCACTTGTTATAATTACTTACTGTATCGCAATACCTATCGGATCGGCCCCGTGTATCGTGATATGTATCGGATCGTGACAAAAGTGGATCGTCCCAGCCCTAATATTTTGGCAGTGTATAAAATCTTACATTTATTTAGTCTAGGATTAGAAAAGGACTGATCTTGAACTGTTCTAATACTGAATCAGAACCAGCTGACTGAACGAAAACAGAGCTTGAACAGGACTGAGCAAAAATAAAAAATAAAAAATATATCAGCTCTTTCGAATTACGTCTTTTAAACGTGAACAATCTGAAGCAGATGTCATTCGTTATAAATGTATTTCTTTTTCTTCATGTTTTGAAAGCAAGTTTTCACAGATTTATGACAATTGAACGACCACAAGAAATAGTGAAGGTAAAACAAGTGAAAGGTTTTATTTATTTACACACATGTAATTCAAAGGGTAAAGACCAGTCCCAGGGAAAGCGTGGACATTTTAAAGTAAATGGTGTACTTTTTAGTGATCAGTATTCAGTTGATATGACTTATATAATAGCTCAGGGGTTTCTCAAGTAAGAGTCTGGACTAGGGCTGGGTACCGTTAAACGATACCAGTCTGGTAATGGACAAAAGGTTTAGGTACTACGGGTATCGGAAAAATAAAACAAATCAAAAGCAGGTACAGAAAGTAAAGTGGGGAGTGGAAAAATTGGGGGGCAACAAAAAAATTGAAAAAATTGGGACCAAATTTGGGAATGTCAAAAATGGGGAAAAAAATTAGAAACATTTGGAAAGTGTTTTTTCTGCCCCTTTGTAGTTAACGGACGTTTCTTGGTTGTTTCACCTCAAACAAATGATACAAATGCAAAAGAAATGAAATGTGAGGAAAAGGGACACATTAACCTGATTCATTTGTTTTATGGTTCTATATGACAAATAATTTAGTATAGGTATCGGAAAAAGTATCGTTAAAGTACAGGAATCGGAAAATAAATTAACGGTACCCAGCCCTAGTCGGGACCCCTCGGGGGTTGCAAGGCCCTGGGTGGGGGTCCCAATATGATTTTCTTTTTTTTTGCAATTTGTGAAATCTAGTCTGATATTAAAATGAACTGTTTAAATGGTTGTTCTAAACTTAATTTGAAATGCTTTGTTGCCCTATAGTTGTAGAAGAGGCAATAACTTTTTACTGTGGGGCACTGGGATCTTTAAGTGGCAATTCTAGGGGATCTAACTGACTTCTTAAAAAATCAAGAAAGAATTAACCAGTCTTTTGAAATCCCATCACTGCAGGTCTAAACCAGGACTTAACATGGTCAAATTAGACCTTAAAAAACAGATAACCCCGAAATCAGGGGTAATTGCACCACGACTCAACCCGATCCGGACCGTGACTAAACCCGATTTAACCTCATTAGGACGTGTACATGTGTTCTTAGTGCGTTTTCCGACCTGGAAGTGGAGAAGACGGTGTAGATCAGAGGGTTCTTCCTGTCCCTGGTCTGCAGCAGGAAGACGTCCCCTGAGGGCGCAGTAAACACAGGGTCAGGGGTCAGAGGCCAGGGGTCAACAGTAGGATAAACACGGCCCGGGGGTCGGCTGTGATCTGCTTATAGAGGTCGCGCAGGTGAGTCTCTCTGGGACACATGCCGACAATGATTAAACCAAACGGGGCCGATGCACAGGACATTTCTAAACGATGGCTTTATTGATACAATGAGAGAGAGAGATCACTGGCTTGAGGGAGTAACAAAACTAATTCGGGACTAAACAAGGATGAATTATGACCAATCCTGGACTAAAACAGAACTAAACAAACTTTAAGTGGGACTATGGACAAGCAAGACCTTCGTTATGACTAAAGTAGGTTGAAGACGTCAACGCACACAATCCCCATCCCTCATTATATGCCAAGTGAGGTAGTGAGTAGGCCTTACGTAGTTCGTCGAAGTAGGTGTCGCTCCCGTCAGCTCCGGGAACTGAACAGATCAGGCGAGTTTTCAAAAACGTGGTCCATTTGTTCACCAGGCTCCTCTGTCCCCCCAGGTCGTTCTGCAAATATAGGTATAACAAACAAAAATTAAGCTGTGGCGATCTAGCGAGTCAATAACATCAAAAATAGTAAACATTTGGGAGGTTGGCCTAGACTTTTGCCCTTACACAAGCTGTGAGCTGTTGATGTGCACATTTAGAACCAATATATAAGAATCATTACTATTCTTCCATTCAATCCTACTTTGTAAAAAATGTTTTGAAAAGGTCTTACTCGACACAGCTGTCCGATGCGAGAGTACGTGGCTTTGCCGATGCCTTGAGCCTCCACCGCCGTCTCGCGGAAGAAGAAGAAAACTTTATCATCGTCTGGGTTCTCACTTTCGGGAACCCAGAATGAGCCGATGAACTTTGGCTCTGAAGGGAAGGAAACACAACAACGATCAGGACAAAATATGCAATGTTCATCTTTGAGTATCTTTGAAGAAGTTAGCAGTCTTACCGTTGAGCCAGCGCGAGTCGTGCTGCTCTGTTCTTATAGACGGTCTTTTCCCCAGACTCCTAAAGATGGTGAAGTCTCGTCCCATCAGGTCTGTGGCCACTCCTGCGTACAGCTCGTCTCCTGGAAACAGTGTTTTGATGCTAAATGTAAGTAAAGCAAAGGTAAACCAATTCTTCGACACCACTGGGGCAGCGTGTAGGGATCAGCTGGTGAACGCACCACAACGCCATGAGTTGTGTTCATCATAGTCTGGTGTACTTCACTGGACGATCAGTATTTTTATCAAGGTGCAGGTTGATGCGAGAATCCAGCCGTGAAAAGAACATACAAACTCCACCAGGAAATACCCAAAAACCCCGTAAAAGAATTGAACCCAGGACTGTTGCTGTAAGGCAGGAATTCTAACAACGCCCCAATTGCAGCTTTATTGGCTTTCACAAAGGCATCTCTTTTACAACTGGGAGTCTCCAAGTGCTAAATACTGTCACTCACCCACAAGGACAGAGGCGGCCTGGTGTCTGGGGTCATACGGACTCTTCCCTTTACCATCCTCCACTTTAGACGGATCGATCCGGAACACATGATCCTGAAACGTACCACAACTCTTGATTTACCAGTGCAATGCCAATTCCAATGTGTATGACTTTTCTACATCTCTTAATCTTTTGCAGTTATCTTAACCGATAATCGACCACCAAAATCTCATGTCAAAGTGATGATAATGTCACTTAACAACTCAAGTACTGCAGTAATTGAAGAAGTATTCGGAGTAGTTTTACCTCCATCTTGTTGCCGACCTCCACGAAGGCGCAGGTGGGGTGGAAGGCCCCGGTCCCGCAGGCGTACAGGTGAGTGCGGTTGTAGTGGTGCAGCAGCTTCAGGTAGTTCACGCAGTCAGTCTGCAAAACAGGCAAGAATGTATGGGGTTAGACTGGATCGACGGGCAGATTGACAAATATAAGAAATGTAGAGAACATAACAAAACGGCGTCGTTCAAGAGTCGGAAGAAATGTTTGGAAAATGACGCAAAGTGTGGACTCATTCTGAATCAACAGATGAAGCATTAAACACTGTCAATCAGAGGTGAGCAAAGCTAAAAAGTTTGTTTTGAATGATACAGGGGGCATATTGATCGCCTTGAAACTCGAGTAAATACAAATCTGAGAAGTATCTGTCTTGTAGTGTATCGTTATTGGTTTTGCTTATGCAGCGCCAGTGCAGTGTGCAGATTGTAGTGAAAACAGATCTGCACTGGAGCATTAAGTTATGTCAGGAATTTCTATCAAAGGGCGCGATGCTGGGACCCGACCAGGACTATGACCAAGGACGAACCAAGACCACCTGACGGAGGCCAGCACAAAACCAGGACTAACTGGACATGATTTAGTCCATGTAAGGACTGTAACGAAATCTGAACAAGCTCCTGACTCATGCTTTGCTTACACGCTACAAAAGAAGAAGACCATGTCATTGAGATTAGCTGATAAACAACGATCAACACCATAATCTGAACATAACGCGAAGTACAGATAAAGTACAAGCACATAGACACAAACAATTGATTCACTGGTAGGCAGTCACCCTCTCTGCGTAGAGAAGTTCAAGACTAGGATAAAAGGCAACGGTCAACGGAGGTCTGGACTTCA
Source organism: Proterorhinus semilunaris (assembly GCA_021464625.1). Taxonomy (NCBI): domain Eukaryota; kingdom Metazoa; phylum Chordata; class Actinopteri; order Gobiiformes; family Gobiidae; genus Proterorhinus; species Proterorhinus semilunaris. Next base: position 28,576,170 of record CM038347.1, on the reverse strand, counting down.
CTTCTTTCTCTGAAGTCACCAGCTGGTTATACTGCTTTGTAACTAGAAACAACGGCAATAAAAGCCTTTTCTTTGAGACAACTTCTGTATATAGTGTATGCTTTGGCTATATCCAAATAACTGTTCTCGCGTGATACTAAAGAACCAAGTCCTAACATCCACAAAACGTTTCTATAGCGAACTTAGCAATATGTTTTTTGACAACTCTAAATGTTTGCTATCATTGCACACGGTAGACAGTAACATTTTTCTATTCACACCACCGCATGACATCAGCAGGTGATGTTTTGAGTTAAGAAGACGGCTGAACATGCGTGATTACTTAAACAGGAATCAAACAAAACACAGCTCCAGATATGTTTTGAACTCAGCATAACATGGGCCCTTCAAAATGAAACAAAAAGAGTGACGTGTCTCAGACAAGTGTTTCTTTTACAAATTTTAACAACAACAAAAGAAACAAAAAGCTTCCCCAAAGAAAACGTCAAAGTTCTTCCTGTGTCACTTTGCCCTCTGGCCTCTGACCTGTTTCTGACTGGCCTTTTAGTACTGAACCGGCGGATCAAACAGAGCCGGACTCGGACAAGCTCAAAGCCACTTGCGCTTCACAATCATTAACCATATCGCATCCCATTCCTGCAGGTTTGATTTTATTTCTTATTATTTCAACATTTAATATCAATTGCCGTTGGTTGTTTTTTTTTTTGTAACAAGAAGAATAAAAAAGGAAATATGCACACGTTTGAATCCTTGCACTTTTGAAACATATTGCTAGCGTTGTTTGTACATTTAGGTTCTTTTAAAATTATTGAGTGTACCGACTGTTTTAAATAGTTTAGTTTTTTTTGACCACATATATGTATGGGAAAAGATATTTAAATGCTAAAAATTAGGGATGGCAAGTCCATCTTTTCTGAAGTAGCTTCAGTTTGCTATAATGATCAATCATTATGTCACCTTACATTACAAAATGTATCCCCTTTTCTGCTTTCGGAAACCGTTGGACAGTTAGAAGTGATCATAATACTGTACTTTTACTATTATTGTATGTAGTATATTGCCCGTGTAAGCAATGTACCACTTGAACCCACACCTTCATTATGTATCGTGCCTGATAATAGTCGTGGTTGTTAGATATGGATGAAAACAGGAATCAATGACAAGTCTGATTCAGAGCAGTGGAATGTCAACATGTCACTTTAGAGCTGAACTTTGCTCTTATAGATCCTCAGCACTGGCACACACCTATCAATACATTCTTAATAATGAAACTGTTTTAGTTTCGGCCACATGAATTCTTGCTTGATGATTTAGGCCTGGACCAAGTATTGATATTATTCTCCCATTAAAAAACCAATAGGAAAGAGAGTTGTGTTGTTTTGCCCAGTTACTTTTTGAGTAATCCTTCAGCCTCCTTCTTAAGAACTGAAAACGCTTCCCCCCACTATGGAGGACTGAAAGTGCCACAATTAAATAGATAAATACGCAATCAAATAATTAAATAAATGTGTCATTAATTAATTAAATGTTTCATTCATTCATTAAATATGGAATTAAATAAATAAATGCACCATTAAATAATTAAATAAATGTGTCATTAATTAATTAAATATGGAATAAATCAATCAATGTATTATTAAATGTGTAATTAATTAATTAAATTACCAATGATTCTATGTAAAAAATTATATATAATTATTTATCTATTTAATTAATTATTTCATGGTCCTGTGTTGCAGTGTTTCATTAATTAATTGTATCATCAAAAGTTGTGGGCGGGCTAAAGCCTGAAAAACTAAAATCTTGTCTAATCTATTGCTTTGGCCTGAAGTGTTTGGAAACATGGCGGCTACGATGATGGAGGACCTTCATGAGTAGGGATGGGAATTGATAAGATTTTATTGATATCAATACCATCAATAATTTTACCTATCGATTCGAGTCTTTATCGATTCTCTTATCGATGCCTGACTTGTCTGTGTTGGGGAAAAGCAAGGAATTAATGTGCTTTCAATAAACTCAAAAAAGACACATTGTTAGTTTTCCCAAGAAAAAAATATTTATTAAATAAAGCAAGTTTCCAAATATACTGTGGCTCCTGCTGGCACTCGGCCTGCCTGGCATCCTCCAAAATATAATGGTAACATTTGGACTTTTCATCAAGTGTCTGTAACAGACTGATGCTGTTTTGTAACACCTAAACAACAGGACTCGGTCTCAGCCCAAACCCTACAGATTTTCATCTAGTTCTGCTTCATCCGGCGCTACTTTCTCCTTCCCCCTGTCTGTGTGTTGCTGCTTCTACCGCCGGGTCGCTGTGGCTGCAGCCCGTCAGCCAGAGCTGCGAGAGATCAGCCGATCCGCTCATAGCGGGGACGTGCAGAGGTAGACCCGCTCACAGTGCGCTCAGGGCGGGGCAGGAGGCTGCAGGCTCCGCTCTGGGCCTGAGCGGGGGCTGGTGTGCTCAGGCCGGGGACAGGCAGAGTGAGACCTGCTCACAGTGCGCTCAGAGCGGGGACAGACAGTCTCGGACCCGGGCTCAGAGCACAGCGGCACGGGGAGACATGGGGCGACGTATCGAAAGTTTGGAAAGAAACAGCAATACAGCGCAAATAAACGGAGCGTTCGCAGCAGCAAAGCGAAAACGTAGAACTAACGTGTTTATAACAATGGACTGTTTTAACGACACCCTTTCATCCCGTGAATGCGCAAAACTGAGGGGAAAGGGGTGGAATTGAGATTGGGCCGATGTATCCCTGCTTACTTCGAAGCAGCGTCAGCAGACCGGAGAGCTATGTCATTACGCACGTGCGTTTAGCTCCGAGGCGCAAAAAGAGTGTTTTCAGAGCGGGAGCATCGATAAGAGAGATCGATAATGAACAAGACGTGCGGTTCCGATGCTTTGCTTTCCAAACGAGGTGAAGATAGAAGCTACCAAACTCTTCCACGTTTTCCCTATGTAAATATGGTTACGTGAAGTGTTACACTATAAAGTATAATTACACAAAATTAAACAACGTGTATTTTCTAAGCGGATAAAAAGGGGCACTATATTGTAAGGCGTAATATTACCAGGAGTAATTCGGCATCCGCGCAGTAGAGTAAAGATATCACTGCGCGGATTCCAAATTACAAACGTGGAGACCAGACAGGTAAGAACATATCTCAGTATGTAAAAACGGGGGCCTATTCCTTTAACTTCCTAGCTAATCTCCTGAAACGTTGCTCCATTGCTTCCACGTAATGTTCTTTCTTCATGATGCCATCTATTTTGTGAAGTGCACCAGTCCCTCCCAAAGCAAAACAAAAAATGCAAATGTGTCTTTTTATAAAGTGTATGTAAACATCTGGTTCTCACTGTACACACACTTGGCTTGTTCTGATTATGTCTCTGCTAAAATTGCCTAGAGAGGACAAGAGAGGGCTTGAAAAAAAGCTAGCAGGTGTTGTTTTTAAGCACGATTTAATTTGATTTACTCCTTTCTGTGCCGGTTGTATTGTATGGTTCGTGCCACTGTGAGTAGGAGGGCAATGAGAGCTTCCCTGTGTCTCTGGCCTTTGTCACGTCCCGGAGAAGACAGTGAAAGTAGATGGCAGCTTTAAGGCTGTATTTACATGTCTGAGTGCGTTTCCTGTGGGAGCGGAATGATAGGACTACCGTAAGTCTGGTTCATGTGGGCAACTCTAAACGCAACTTACTAAACCACAATGTAAACCAGACAGGTCGACTCCGCAGCATTTCTAAATATTGGAACAAGCGGTTACTTAAGTTACTTTGTGCAAATATTCAATCATTTTAATGAACTAGACTTATCTTAATTATATATCCTAATGCTTTTATGGACGCTAGAGGCATTTTACATATCGGTCAGTTTGCCAGATCGTAATCAAAAGGAGTATCTCGCATTATGCAACTTTTTAAGTGGAAAGAAAAAGTTGATATTGGTGCATTTTTCACCCTGTAGTGACACACCGGCTGTAGGAGTGGTCAGCATTGCACCTTTACTTTCCATCACAGTGGTCTCTAGGACGCTTCAGGAGGTTTTGGAAGGTTTTCTCTGCTGACAGAGCCTCTCACCAGAAAACCTACAAAACAATTGATCCTGGAGCGTTGTAGAGACGACCGTGATCAAAAGTAAAGGCGCCATGCTGACCACTCCTACAGCCGCTGGGTCACTACAAGGTCAAACACACACAAATATCAACTTGCATAATGCACCTTTAAGGATTAGCCTATTACCCCATATCAATCTCAATTTTCAGTTTTCTTTTCTTTTCATTGCTCATGAATTTAGACAAGATAGTCTCTCTAATTACCCTAAATTTCAGTTAGAAATTAAAGAACTAAGTAACTTGTTTGCCTTAATAAATCCTTTTCGTAGTCCCTCTGGGTGTAATACAAGTGTTAATGGGATGATTTGGGGGTCTTTCATCTCCCCCTGGTATCTCTGGCCAGAAAACTACCCTTGCAACTTTCACTGCTCGGACCCGGAGGCGCAATACACACTAATGGAATCACGGGATGGAAGCTAACAGGCTAACGGGCAAAACTAACTGTGGGTTAGCGCCACTTTAACAGTGTTTACAGCCAAGTTTGAGTGACAAAAATTATCGCCATTGTGTAATTGGGTTGTGGCACAATGTACAATATCCCTCTCTCCCTTTGTCTTTTCTGTCAGCGTAGTATTTACTCTCACGGACAATTAATGAGTAAAAAACCGCAACATGCTACGACACCTGCAGTGGTGCCAATGGCCTCTACTTAGTTACTTAGTTCTGCTTTAATGCTTTCCACTGTTCCCCACTATCATCGAATTGGCTTTATGAATCCCCAAACCTTAATCACAATATGATCAATCTGATTAAAATTACGTATTTTGCCACTGCCTAAAAATAAAGAAAGGAGTGACCCAGCGTTCCAGTTCCCGATGAAACTCTTCTGCATCAGTACACATGTAAAACAGGACAAGACCAGGTCTAAACTATAGAACTAAACCAGGCCTAACCCGGGTCCTTGTCTCTGAATGGCTTGTGTTGTGTTCAGGTGTAATCGGACACTGCAGTGCTGATGAATGAGGCCCTTGTGGTCTACAGCTGTATTATCATTACCTGCTCTTTAGTCCTGCATTGGTCCTGAGCACTGGGTGGTCTGGACTTGGTCCTGTACTTGACTGAGGACAGGGTTCACTGCGGCCACTAAACTTTAAATAAAGTGTTTAATTAAATCTAAGTGCCCCCAGGGAACTGAAATAAACCAATGTGGGACTAAAGTGGAAAGTAAGTCTATTATAAGGCCGTTTCCACTCAGCTGAAGCCTTGTACAGGCATCAGAGGAATATCATTTTGGTTCTGAGACTATAAATGTTTAGCAACTAGCAATATGATGAATAATGAACAATGTTAATCGTAGTATTTCTATAGTGACATTGTTCCTGAAGGAATTCAATGCTGTTATGTTTGAGGAGGCATGTTCTTGTTTATTTTGTTTTGCTTTGTTGGAAACCTACAACTCTCTTCTTACAAAGCCCCATGGCCGATGAAATGATACACTGAAGTATTTTCACACTGTTCCACTGAGAACACAGTGTCATAAACCATATCCTCTGAGTCATTGCTAATAACTGTGTTTGTGAAGTGGACATGACAGAGGAGAACATCTGTTTGAGAGGCATCCATCAAAAATAAACACAGCTCTCTATGAGGACAACAGTCTCCCATCTCAGCCATGACAGGAACTGAGCCTAGGTCTGTGTTTGAAACATCATCCATATCTATTTAGCCAGAGAAGGACTAAAATTAAAATATAAATTGATGTAGTGAATGTGGCCAGGCATATTTTTTATTTATTTTTACGTACAGGTGGACTGTTGGCCGACATCTCTTCAAGCTGAAAACCAGCTTCAAATGTTTGCTCGTGCATCGCTTTTATTGGAGATAAATATATTCCAAGTGACTTTTTCCTTTACCAGAAGCCTTGCTACTACAAAGCAAAACACGCTGCAGCACATTCTGATACTAAGGCCAGAGAGGCAGCAAAGGTTTGTTTTGACGGGGAGCGATTGAAAGAGGGTCTTAAAGAGACATAAGGCCATTTGTAACATGTTGAACTGAAAGATTGGTCAAGGGAAACTTTGAATAAGCCGTTTTCAATCAATATAGTGTTTTCCTACCAACAAAAGTAAGAAAGTGTTCAAGATGTACATGCAGAGATGGTCAAGTACATCTGCACAGTGCCACCTACTGTTCTGGAGTGTGCATTATTATTGTCCAAGGTCAAGGCAGTGGAGTGAAACTATACTTATCTTTATATGTACTGGAGTAAAGGTTATACGTTTTCAACAACAACAAAAAGAACTCAGTACAGATCAGCCAAAACTCTGCCAAAGTACAGTACTTAAATTAATTCACTTTGTTACTGACCACTTCTGTGTATATGAAACTATTCCCAAAAGTGTGTAAAAAGTATGCACTTTAATATATTATTTGATAATTATTCACAAATCAGACCAGTGATGTCAGAGCGCATGGAGCCCTGCGTCTGTTCAAGCGTATGGTGTACTCATGACTGTGCACAAGAGAAAAGGTTTTGTGTAACTGTGTTCAACTCCAGAGTGTGATACAGCCCTCTCACCTGATGCTTTAGCAAGAAAATATCGTCACACTTTTCTCTCTGAACTGCCGCGGGAAATAACAACTCGTGTCTAGAAAGAAAGTGTGCATGGGCTTGACATCCGTAAAGCTGAGTAAATACAAACGAGTTCAGATCCTATTGTGGTGCGTGTAGCTGCTTAAAATCAATTAACCATCGAGGTCTAAACTGTTTGTTCTGTATAATCCATATAGTCAACACATTGATATGTAACTATAGTGTTGGGGCAGTGATAAGCCTTGGACTCACAGTAATGTCTTTGCCCGCCCAGTTACACTCCTCCCTCCAGTCGACCGGAGCAGGCCAGTAGATCTACAATCACAAGAGAAGGACCATAGTGTTATTATTAGACAATAAAGAACTGCGATGCAGAAGAGACAGAAGAGTAAAAAGGCTGCATAATACAGCGCCAACATATTGCTCTCGTAATACAACAATAATTTATATCCATATTTCACAAGAAGTCACAACATATCACATCTGACTGAGCTTTGCAAGTTCATAAAAAAAAAAAACAATTGCTTACAATTAGACCCTGATGTGCTTTCAAACTCTTCACCTTATTCCTGTTGGTGCCGCCATGAATTGTGCCCAGCCCTTCGCACATATTAGTTTACATAGGACTGCAGCCGTCAAGAGAAAATAATGACTACATGTACACACAGTCGTTTTCAGGCTGCCCACATAAACAGTGGACTTATTGGTGCAAATGAACATCGAACATTTTACGCTCAGTGAACAGACTCTACGCTCTACCGGAAGTGTCAATACAATGGAAGTGCTGATCCGTGGCAAAAGAGGCAAAAGTGAGCGGGGCGGAATAAGGTGAATAAAGAGGGAAAAATAGTTGTGGTCCAAACTAGAGGTCCCAACCTTGATTAGCTACCATTAGCATTAGCACACTGTTGCTAGCCGCGGCATTTTGTGTCGCGATCAAAAATACAATGCGGAGGTTAAAACTAACTCATTCATTGAATTTTCCAGGTTCTGTGCTTCAAAATGACATATTGACTGGGGTTTAGTTAGTGAAACTTGTGTTTCTGTTTTACAAAATTGCAGCTTACCGCTTTTCGGGGTCAGCCCTATGTTCCCCCGTCAATAGAAGTGGGGTAACATAGGTGTATTAAGATTAGGCACCAGCCCACTATCCTTAAAGGACCTGTATCATGCTATTTTAAGCCATTCCAAAGTAAAGTATAGGCCTTTATATGATATACTGTACCTCTACCACTACGGAGCACTCATTTTTGTGATAAATATTAGTATTTTCTGGAGGTATTTTTCCAACCCGGAAGACAAAACGCTTGGATTCAGTTAACTCCGCCCCCTCTCGCCGCTCATACAACTTTAGCAGTAGTAGAAATATATATATCACAGCAAAAAGTGAAGTTATTTCATGATGCTGTTATAAGGAGTTAACATGTGCAACACAGCTTCATGGCTAAATGGCTAACACACACACGCTAACATGCATTTTGATCGACTCACCAGTCTGATGTTTCCATTATAGGACTTGCGCTGGTTATAAAAGTTAATCCACTTTGATTCTGGCCAAGGTTCACCAAGCATCCATCAGCGACAGGCTCAGACAAACACTATTTTGACTGATAGTCGCTGAATCCCGGAGGGAAATGCCAACTTCTATGGCCTCTTCTTTAGGACGGTTGAATAAAGTCCAGTCCTCGCAGCCAAACGCGGTTTTCTCCGTGACATTATCGTGACGTAAGAAAAAAGAACAGGTGTCCAGATTCCAGAGTAGGTTAGAAAAAGCTCCCTCTTCACAACTTTCGGTGCAACATGACATGACCATCTGTTCAGACCGTTCGGACGCTCAGGAGGAGCGTTTGTTTTCGGTACAGGGGCAGCGCAGCGTCAGGCACTTCCTTTTTTTTCTTTTTTTTTTTTCTTTTTTTTATTTATTTATTTTTTCTTACGACAGAAATAATGAAAAAAATTGTTTTACAAATAAAAATCATGCCGTAAGGCATTAGATTACAGACGTCGAGCACTTCCGTTCCGCTGTGACGACACAACTGAACATGCCAGTCGTTTACCAGGAGAGGGCGGAGCAGCTGCTCAGAGCGCAGGATTCAGGAGGATTACTGAGAACTGCGTGAATGAATCCAAAAACCACTCTGGGGGTGTTTTTGATAAGGAAATAGCATAACAACATGGTTAAAAGCTCCAAAAAGTCGATTTTGCATGATATAGGACCTTTAAGGTTAGTGGCTAGGGCAGGGTCAGGGTTAAGCTGAGTACCAACTCACCTAAGGAAAAAAAAATAGCACCCGGGAAACATAGGACCTAAAAAACGTACAAGTCTCTGTCTTTTATCGGCATTAGAACGGCCGATAGCCGATATTGTAAAATACCCAAATATCGGCCAGATATATTGGCCAGCCGGGATACCGGTCGACCTCTAGTCCTAACATCCCAATTCAGGAATCATTAACATCACAATAATGTAAACATTATTAACGGGATTGTCAATAATACTTTATTATTATAGAGTGCAAAAACATATTTTTTCACAAATGTCTGCTTTTACAAAATACTGATGGACAAAACAAACTTTATTTAGAAAAAAAAAACAGGTACAGGATCTTTAAATTTAATAGAGCATTGAAATGGTTTGGTAAAATCACAATGGCAGTCTTCAAGAGAGCATTTTTTTCCATATTACGCATGTATTGTATTATGACATGGCACATGTTTATATAGAAGACTCTTTTGAGCACGGTGATGACATCAGTCATGTACCAGAGGGACTGACTGTCCAGCCTTAGAACAGACAAAGAGTTTTGTAACATACTGCGCACAATAGAGTCTGTGTTTACACTACATAAACATTGTAACACTGTGAACGCCATTACAGCTTTTATCTATCTTTGGACGGACCAATAGACCGGTTAGCACTCCCTGTATGCTTTGTCATTCATCGAAACTCATTTTGTCTAACTAACGTAATCAATCGCCAGTGTTCATCTTATGCTCCAGTCAACGTATTATTTTATCCATACCTTGTGCTCCTGTTTGGCGATGTTGTCCAGAGACAGTGAGAGCAAGAAGTTCTTGGCGCCCACAAACAGCCGTCCTCTCTCCTCGTCCAAAAGTAAAGCCCCGAAACAACACGATCGGTCCAGTTCGAAGCGCCGCACGCCATGGAACTGCTGCAGCTCTGTGGAAGGTACAGGAAAGTCAAAATATAGTATGTAATACATTATAATGTGAGTGTGAGAGAGAAAGGATGATATAGAGGTCATTTTAGTCGTACAATTTGCTCCACGAAATATTTAAGTGGACATCTCAGGCAAAATCGACTTTCTTGAGGTTTAAACCATGTTTTAACATTGTTACCTCATCAAAGTAGTATTTCACAACATTCACCTTTTGAGTTAATCCTCGGTCAAAGCTTTCAAATTTAGACATTTCTTCTTCTACGGTGTCAGCGCTTCGTTCTGTACTTCCTTATATTTAGCTAATTGTTCAAACCTAAAAACTTGTCCTCCACATTTTTAAAGCCCATATTCCAACAATATTGATTTAGAGCCGTTCTGTGCTCGAAGTGTGTTCATCATGCACTGCTGGAGCTGCTCACCACGCCGTGTCCAACCTGGAAGTTACGGACAATTAATAAGTAAAAAACAACAACTTGCTACGACCTGCATTTGCGCTTTAGGCCTCTAGGGGCAAGAGTTACTTAGTACTGCTTTAAGCTCCATATGCATTACATTTAAGATGACACTTTAAGACAGTTTGAGGCCGTGTGATTTTTCGGACATGTATTGAATCCTAATTTATGGTTCAGACCAGGTTTTTTTTGCACAGGTCAAAACTACACGGTCAACAAGTTTATTCCATGGTAATACCCTGTGGATATAATATTATATATTTTGTTTGCAAAGGACATTAAAAACTAAATAACTGCAACCTCTGTTATTGTGACCTTTTACATTGCAGTTCTGATTCAATCGCGTTTCATCAGGCAGGTTATTGGACCAACCTTTCCTATACATTTAAAACAAACACTATATGGAACACTTAGTAGCGTTATTATTAGCCTACTTTCTGTTCCCAGTTTGCAGATCCAGTCACTGACACTTTCCTCTGCAGCTCAAATGCAGAATAAAATGTCCTCTCAAATGCCCACCTATTATTCATCAGAACCAAATTTATACCTTCTCTTATCTCTGATTGACATTGTTTTTAATTTTCCTTCTGTAAGGCTTTTATTTGTTCTTGGTCTAAAGTTTAAAAAAAAAACTATAATGCTACGGTCAGTGTCATATGATTTACTCTGTCAATATGAATTTCAAACAGTCCCGAGGGTGAGTTTATTCTAGGACTGCTGTGTAAAGATCACACACTCATGATGCTGAACAGAACGGAGATGATCTTCTCTAAGGAAAACTACCAAATTAGATCTCACTTATGTAATAGAACTCATCTGTTTGGGGGGAGACACAGCAGCAGAACATTAACCTGGCGACCCCCAGAAAAAGTTAGTTGTCTCGCTGTCACCATTTCCGGGGCCCACACACTTTCTCTGCTTCCTTTTGCCTCTTGTCTGTTCTCTGCGGTTTGCTTGGCTCTCCTCACACACAAACAGCGGCAGGGGAGTGTACAGTGTTTTAGAGACTTAGCAACAACCCAACTCCACCGCATTCAGTCAATAAACACGAGACACAAGCCGCAGCCTGCTGACACGAACCACGCTTTTTTTCTCATTTCTGAAGCTCTAGGCATGGACTGGCGACTGTGGTGAAGAAGCGCGTCTCTAAATGTCGAGTAGTGAATGGACTGCTTTCATTTTACATTCGAATGCATCTGTAGTTAATGTGGGTTGGAAGACGGGCCAGAATTCTATGGAAGGATTTGACTTTTGACTGTCATATAGAGGTCGGGAATGTGATGTCATATCGCTAAGCATTATGGGATTAGCAGCAATTGTAAACAAATGGAGAAAAGTTCAAATACTGGAGTTATTGTTCACAATACAATACTTGGACACCACAGTGTGTTAGATGTATTTACCAGCAGTAACTCAGCAGCTAACGGAGTTGTTCCACAGATTTTTTTTCTCCACTTTTTATACTATTTTTATCCAATGTTTGTCTATGGAAATGTATGCTAACAGCTGCAAAGATGGCGGATCTCCATGGTAACTGTGGAATTTCCCGAACTCTATTGCAGATTTCTGGATCTGGTTTAGTAATATCTCTGTAATTACTGGGCTGAGTGGGCTCACTCACATGCACGCTCACCAACTCTGTCAGCACAAATTTATCTAGGTGAAATATACATTTTTCCTGGTATTGAAAAGTGGTCCACACTGAACATTCTCTCACACGGGTGTTATTTTTAGATTTTATTAACCTTTAAGCAGGAATGTCCCACTGAGATATGGAATCTCATTTTAGGGAATCGTAGTTTGTACATTTTTAGTGACTATAATCTTTTGCAAAAATGCATAAGATTAAATGTGGACTTTCTGGCTATTTCTTTCAAAAACAGTGTATTCTATAGAGAGGATATTCATACTAAACAGAACGGTGACAAAAAAAGCAAATTGCCTAATTACAACTCAGAAATGACAAATCAGCATGACACTCATTTCTTCTGTTGCTATACTGTTGCTGTTGTAGCCATGCTACATCCATAGGCCCTCCATCTGAAATCATGACAACCTTTCCACTCATCTGTTGATCGATTTACTGCCATCATGGGCTTGACAAATAAAAAAATACAAAAATGAATCGTTATGCTGTGTGGAGGGGAAAGATATAGTGCAACAAAAAACATGATATTGCAATTGTACATAACTTGTCTTTGTTAATAATCTATTTTCATAAAGATTCATTATTACTAAGAAAAGGTGTAATGTTGGTTAACAAGTAGACCTGACCTAAATGGATAATGGTTTGATAAAGCAACCAATTAATCGATTAAAGAATTTAAACAGAATGTGTATCACTACTTTCCACATGGAACTAAAATTGGTGCGGGTCTAGCACCTCAAATTTGGGTGAAGTTTTATCACCGTATTATTGTCCATTTCCATTGTAAATGTTGAAGCGTCAACACACATGGGTGATATTTGAACTGGTAACCCTCTGGTTGGGTGTCAGACACTAAACTCACTGTGCCAGAGCTATAAAATCTGTCCCGGCCCAGTTCTGCTTCATGTTTGGGATGATGTCAGGCAGAGTCAATGGGTGGGGCTAATGAAACTCACAATAAAAAGTATGTTTTTCACGGAAAATAACACTTTGCTTTCAAACTCAACACTCCGAGACCGGGACTAATCTGGGCTACAGGTCACAACAATTTTTTGAGTTGATAAAGTCCTCTCAGTCTGGAACCTGGAACCTTCTTGCTGTCACATTAGACGTTAATGACCCCAATGACACTTGGGGGTTGGTGCTCATAAGCTTTTTGCTTCAGCCCACTCCTTTTGAGCAGAATGTATCCACCTTATTCCTACGCCCCATGAGCCTTTGCGTGGAAGATGCGGGCGATTTCCGGTTAGACCGGGGCCGCTGTTTGTTTGCATGGAGACGGTTCGCTTGAATCCACTTTGTATGAGCTTTAGAGGCACAGACTATATGTAAACACGAGCTGTCACAGCTGAGACGAAGCTACGAGCCGATATTAACTGCTCACAATAAACTTATGACTGAAAATCGCTCCGTCGAAGAGTTTTCTGACCCGTGGACGTGTTGGCCAAGTTGTCTCCAGTTAACCTCTGTGGATATCTTCTAATTCCGCGATCTTTCACAAAGACTTTACTCAGATGTGGTACTTTAGGCGTAGAGAATGGATTGTCAGCATAAAAACAGTCTTTTTGTTTCTTGTTGATTGGTCAAATATCCGTGAAGATCTTCACATTTTCAGATTAAACTGAGCGAAAGTCTGTTTACAAAGCCTAGATACATACGCCGCTCCACGTGGAAAAAGGCCATGACTGTAGTTTAATTAGGTCAGAGGTTTTGCACAAAAAACGAGCAGAAAAAGTTGGAATGCTCTTTGCACAACTACGTATTTAAAATGCCAGACCCAGTTCAGCTTGTGTGGCCTCACGGGGCTCGGGTCATATCACTCAGTGTGAGGTCAGTCAGTCGTGTGTTAACAGTGTTTATTTACCTCCGTGGGCTAAGGCTTTCTTCATACATGTATGTGCGTCAGTAGCATTTAGCATGTTCAAAATCGCCTCAAACATGTCAGTTCAAGGCCAGTTTTAGCACGTCCCAAACACTGCATGTTCCAGAGCCACAAGTGTCACTTTCTCCGTTTTTTTAAAATAAACCACCAACAGCGTAACGTGTTCCAGAGCTGCGCGAGGACGTCTTTTCAAATGTTACGGAGGCTGATCGTTTGGACAATCATCTTAAAATGTGAAAATAAACCGCTATGTGAAACGAAAACTCGCCCTGGAAACCAATGTAAACCAATGGCGCAGAGCGACTTCCGGCATCTCCCCCCATCCTCGTTTCTACATGAGTCGCCCCAGGAATAAGGTGGATACTGCTCAAATAAACAAATAAACTAAAAACTACAAAACTAAACGTATGAAGCGAAATATTCAGGGAGAACATTACCAACTACCAAATGACAAAATAAAAAGGTGCATAGGTGACGGTTGAGCTGTCCCTTGTCTCGACAGATGGTCCTTGATGTGCACCTGTCAAAATGTGTCCCCTACACCAAAGATCACACAGAACAGTGGCCATCCCACTCAGACCGGCTGAGAGAGTATAGTATGTCGGATATAAGTAAATGTTTACTTTACTTTTGAATGAATATGGCTAATACAAAGAGCTAACCGGACACAAAAAGTCCTATATTATTTTTAATAGAATTTGGGAAATTGTATATTCTTGTCTAAATTGTGTGATTCGATGGTATCCTAAAGTCATCATTTATTTGAAAAGAACTCAGTGCTCACCTTTATAAGACAGTTTCATCCTGGGAGCAGATTGCGCAGACGAGGAGGACGAGGAGGAAGAGGAGGAGCGGGCAGAGGCTGTAGCTAAGGCTAACGTTAGCATTAGCCCGCTGCAGCTCAACAGCATCATCACAGTCATCATTTTAGATCCGGAACAAAGACCAGACAAGTCCAGAAAATGTCCTGATCCCAGTTCAAAGTCCGGTCTTCAGCCAGGCCAACATTAAGCTTGGGCCAGAGAGAAGAGAAAAAAATATATATCCACAGGTGTTGGGGGGGGGGAAAGGGGGGGGAAAGTAGTTGGTAAATCCTCAAATAGTTCAAGTAGTTGGTGTATCAGATCCACAGAGAGAACGCAGCATCACTGAAGAGGAACAAACCTGGGTGGAAAAAAAAAACATATAAAGATATAGACAATATTCAGGAAGCTAGCCTAAAGTAAAGCATAGCTGAGACTTAAAAACATTACTTTGTATACGTCATCATTGACATTTTACATTTTCAAATTTAAAAATGTCTACATGTTTAAGGAAAAGACAGTAAGGATAGAGCTAATGGCAAGTTACAGTATATAGGAGTGAATAAGCTTTCAGTACTGGCTAATGGCATGTGTATAGATCTGGGATGTCAAACTCATTGTGGGTGGTGGGCCAAAATTCAGCTCCCACGACAGGTCGTGGGCCGCATATAATGTAAACAGGAAAATACTATTGACAAAACATTTACAATAACTTAATAATAAAGAGCTGTGATTTTAAATAAAAGCCCAACAGGATTGGGCTTTTATTAGCCTAATAAATAATAATAATGGCTTACACTGGAATTGCACTTTTACAAGCCTGTGCCACAAGTTTCTTGTAGTCAATATTCATTTACTCCACACTTGGTGGTGGTAAGCTACCAGTGTAGTCCGCCCTGGGGCAGACTGACCATTTACCAGTAGGCTATAATGTGTTGTTTATATCCTAATTTCTTATAATGTCAGTGCCCTCTGCTGGACATGTGTGGAATTATTTCCTTTTTAATCTCCCGGTGGCCGGAGTGAGCACTCTGGCTATTTGGGATTGAATCATCTCGCATAATGGATGAAAACAAGTCCAGAGATGAGTTATGGGCTTTAGAAATGTGCAGGATGTTTTGTTTTTTATCCCAGCTCTGACACACAGAAGTACAGGTCAGAGCACTTCGGCAGTAGAAACAAAATGACTAAAGTGAACTAGATTATTGAAAACTGCTTGAATGAAGTGAAATACAACAAACACTAATTCTACTCAGTGGCTTTGTTGTGTCAGGCTACACTGAAAAAAGAAAAAAAGAAAAATCAAAAGGAAAATGACGTCAATCTCAACATACTTTCACTCTTCTCCATATTTCGAGCCTATAGGCATCTGTTAGCTTTATTTAAATAGCTTCCCCAGTTCTCTCCTCTGTCCATTGTGCAGCCCATAACCACAGCCCATGTATATTCACTGCCTATGTTCCATACTGCACTCTTTATCCAGCCTGTTCAATAGCTCCATTCTGCTCCATTCTGCAGCCCTCGTGTGTAGTGTGTGGGTTTCAGACTGCAGCAGAGCCAGAGAAAAAAAACGCTGTAGTGAAAGTTTGTATTGATTTGAACAAAAAGTCGAATGTCGCAGCAGAGAGAGACATAGAATAATGATGATGCGGCATTGATTTGGGCTGAGGTTGGGGTGTTTTTGGTGCATGTTATGAATTAAAAATGTAAAATGTATCAGAGAAAGTCAGTGCTACTGTTGTGATTTGGAAATGCCCTGAAACAATATCTCAGGGGAAATTCTTCATAAACCTGGGAGTATAAGATGATCATGGGCTATTTTGGTCATAAGGTGTCGTCTACCATTTGCTATTGCCCATAATTCCAACAGAATTATTATATTTTGTCATTCAGGTTTGTACATGGATTACACACAATGTACAATATAAATATTAAGCATTATTATTCCAACACCAACCCCAAATCTATTCCCCAACAGTTGAAAATGGGAGCTCAATGTGTCATCTATTCTGGGTTGTTTTATAGCCTTGAGCAGAGCCGTGGGAACTTATTTTTGTTAGAGGGTGCTGAGGGACAGGATTTCCCCCCAAAACGTTTTTCCTGTGCTACACAAACTGTCCAACAGGGGGTGCTGCATCACCCTCAGCACCATGGGTTCCCACGGCCTTGGCCTCGAGGATGTTTTACCTCTCACCTCTTAAAGAGTTTCATCATCTTAGCAGCAGGTTGGATACAGATATAGTAGGGAGGGGTTTGAAGGGTTTAGCGTGTTATTGACTCCTCCCTTTAGCTTAAAAATCTGCGCTCAACTTTGTACAGCTTCAACAACTCTGTTTACACTGCCCTGGCATCTGTCTGCTGTCTATTGTCTTGACCCGGGGTGTCTCAGAACCATTAGCATGATAGTGCACTTGATGTTTCGACTCGCGGACTGCTACTACAGATAGAGGGTAAGTGGCATAGACCCCTCTGCCCATTCAGTGAAGGGTTCTCTATAAGGTCCCCCATTGTTCCTGACAGGTTTACCTTCTGTGACATAATTGTGGTATATAAACTTGCTTTTGGGCATTTGACACTGCAGTAATTGTGTGTTCACAGAAAAGATAGGACTTGATGGACAACTTAAAGACTACTCTTAATTAATCTTATGAACCGCCCAGCGCTCGTGTGTTCACTGAAAACAGAGTAGCAGCGTTACAGGTTAAGCTATATTTACTGAATCAGTTTGTAATTAGGGCCTGGGTGCCCAAAGATTTGAGTGTATGTTCCAGCCCCGCAGCACCCACGGGATCGGCGCCTATGGATGGATTTTATGCCAAATAAAGATACAGAGACATGGAGAGGAGTGAAGTGGTTCAACAGCCCATGAATACATAAATAACAAACAAAATAACAAACAAATAACAAATAACAAACTAATCCTATAATGCTAACATTACATTTATACTGCATGCAAATGGAAAGCTTTGAGTGATTAATTTTCTAAAACCAGAAATAAAAGACATTCATGAGGACCGGATTTTGACTTATTTGCGTGTGCTTAATATGATTATAGTCTGCCAGACAACATCTAAAGAGAGTGAAACATTGTGAGTCCCTTAACAAGCTTCATTCCCCCTTGGCTATAGCCATGCCCACTAGTAGCCTATGACGCATTGCCATCTGTAGTATTCATGCTAACAAATCAGTATTCATGCTAGCAAATCAATGGTGCTATGAAACACAGTTTGAGTGAGCACTTCAGCGGTAGAAGAAACAACAAGTAAACAAGATCACTCAAGCCTACATGAATTAAGCACAATTCTATTCCAAATGTTTTATGAGGGAACAATCTTATGATATCAAAAGTGCAAAAAAGTTAATTTTGCATGGTTTATGCCCAATTTAAATAACGGTCCCGTAAACTCTTTCCCGTAAATGAACTTGCTGTGCCAGTGTGTGGGCCACCGCCTTGGCTTAGCAGGTTACAGAGTACTTTGTGGTCTTTGGTCATAATCTCAGAAAATCTCACATGAAACTCTCACATGACCAAGAGAAACGCCGGTTCAAATCAGGTCAGGCCCATGTCAGAACTGCTTTGTGCTGGACTCAAAGTGGGACCGGTGGGGAACTTTAAATAAGAGTTTTCGGTGTAAATGTCCCGATTCTTTGAGGTCTGCGGTCAGATTACCCTTCCATCCGTCTCTGTCTGCGCCCTCATTCATCATGTGTGCAGTTAGTGCCAGGGCATTACAGCTCAGAGTGTGGGAGAGGAGCCCCGCGGTGCTCCTTCTGTTTAACATAAAACTGTAGAGAGACCACTGAGGGTGAGAAGACGTACTACACTGCGCCCATAATGCAGAATTTCCTTTTTTGAGCAGCTCTATTCTTCAATGAAAAACATGTTGTTGGAGTTTGAAAAATCAATACAATACATTTTTTTTCAAAGCAACATGTTCAAAAGGTATTTCAAACATTTTGAAAATAATATGGGAGCTTTTTGTGCTTTCACCGAAGCACAAAGACAAGCTCCACATTTGATCAATGATTAAATGTTATGTCTCGGCTTCGTTGAAAGTGAAACTGACTTTGTGCAGTTCCCGGTTTGGTCCTGGTGTAGAACTTGTTTAGCCATGTTTAGTGACGACAAATCAATAACTATCAAAGATAACCCCTGTCAGCAAAAGAAACTTTCCCCAGAGATAGCAACAAGTCTCCAACAAGTACCAGCCCAAGTTTTGAACACAGGATAAATCACATTGAAGGTGCATATTCTTTTAAATCTGAACATAACAAATGCAATTTTTCTTGAGTAAAAGCACCTCACGGGTTAAAAACATGTGGGCATCCCTCAGCTATAATCTATTGCAACTATTCGAAAACGAGTCATGAAGATCCTGCTGTCTCGATTGATGGGACTTTATCCTATCACAACTATTCAATGTTTCATTTTGCCAACTGACATTTGAGACCTACAAATTTCTTCTTCTGAAACACTTAAGAGGCACCAATAGCCTCCCACAACTGCAGCACAGTGGAGGTGTCACAAGGAAATAAAAATGGGACTAACAAGGAGGAATCCGGGCAAGACTCGCATGCCTTCTCTCCCTACTGTTGTTCTGGCTAAAACCACACTACTACTACTACTACTACTATACACTAAAACATGTACAATAGGCCAGGATGAATGAGAGAGTGTTTGAGAGTTTGCATGGGGACAACAGATGGAAATTAGCTTAAGGCTACAATCCGGTGTTGCGTGTTTACGTGCATGAGACTCATGTATGTTCATTAACATGCACTGTCCCGACCAAATAAACCAATATATATAATAAATATATAAATAATGGACATTCACTGGAGAAAAAAAACCACTAAGCTCTTCCAAGAAGATGGTGAAAGACTGTTGTGGAGCGGAGGGAGCTCCAGGAGGAAGAGGAAGGAGGAGGTGAAGCTGATCAGTGCTGGACACCACGCTCTGAAACACGGACAAACCCAGGAAGCCCTGCACCATCAGAGGAGACTGAAGGCAGCCAGCCAGGTTTCCTCCAGGTGTTACCTTTTTCCTCTACTTCCCAAAACATGCTGATCAGGTTGGTCCACAGTGGCGGCGCGGCTCAGTCACGGCGGCTCAGGACTAACACCTGAACACAATTTTGTTGTACAGTTGTACAATGACAAATAAAGCACTTACTTAACTACGGTGCCAGCAAAAGGTTTTCCAAAAAAGGTCACCCGCTCTAATATTTCATTGGACCTTTAGCTACAATTAGAGCACACACTCACTGTGGCGCTGTTTCAATAAGCTTCTGCAATGTCAAAGGATCCACTGGTACGTTCATTTTTCACCAAGATCTTGTATTGATGATGGGAGAGTGTTGCCACTGGGCAAAGCCTTCTCCTGCACATCCCAAAGATTCTCACTGGGGTTAAGATCTGGCTTCTGGTGGCCAATCCATGTATGAAAATGATAACCACTTTACCACAGTACACTCCTCATACACTAGAGCTGCCTAAACCTCTCCCTAAGATGCATGAAATTCTTAAAAGAATACAACACCGCTCTTCACACGCTTCCACTGCCATCCCAGTGTAAAAACCCACGTAAAATTAATTTTGTGGTGATTTTGCACGGCTGACTGCGGACACATGGAGAGGGTAAGCCAGGGCACACAGGAGCCTCTCAGCGCTTTTACAATTCTGCGTTTCAATAAAAGAAAGAAGAAGAAAATACAGGGTCTTAATAAAACGCTCTTTCATCGGTTTGAATGGAGCGCGGGGCATGAGCCAAGAGCCAGGATTTACTCCGACAGACAGGAGCGAGGGAGGGGTCAGAAAGCAACCCCCCGACAGGAGCGGGACAAAAGACTGCCTCCTCCTGAGCACTACAGAATACTACAGAGTTCACTACAGACGTGAAGCAATGGGAACAGAGCACAACCTGTAGATGCTGCTGAGAGTAGACAAAAGTGCGGGTTGAAAAGGCAGTGGGGAGTTTAGATATTCATGAGTTACATTATAATGAGTGTCAGAGGATAACATTAAATCGCTATTTATCATACTGGGTCAAGCTGTAAAGTCGTGCTATCCGTGGGTCAAGCTGTACAGTCGTACTATCTCTGTCATAGCCTTGACTGTGGTGCTCAGGCGCCACTGAATGTTTTGCTTGCGTATCAGTATGACGCTCCGAGAGGGTATGTATGCCTCCTCTGTGGAAGCATAGGCAGACTTGAATGGTAGGACTAGCGCAATGTCTCGAGTTCATGTCTCCGGGTCCCGTAACGATGGTAAATAAACTTCTCCTGTATAAGACATCCTGACTGCTGCCTCTTCTTCATCAATCCTCTCGAGCACCATTGTTATTTCTCTAACAAATGAGCTCTGAATGAAAAAAGGTTGATAAGAAATGTCCATCTTAGGTATATTTTTTTAAGTAATATTGCTTCTTCTACATGCGAATGACTGCACTACACACCACGTTTCCACACATTAAACAGTGTCTAGTGTTTTGCTGTGAAATGTCTGACCGCTGTTATCGAAGAGAGAATACAGAGGTTTTGAAATCAGAAGCCAATCTCAGAGTGTCTGATCCGGAGGCATACGACTTTCTTGATGAGCTAAACCTCACACTGTGAAAAAGGGCAGGCCCCATGCATTTCCTTTTACATTTCCTTTCGGGCCCTCTTCTTGCAGGGTGCTCCCGCTCTCCGTCTCTACATCAGGTGACATAAGACCCCTCTCCGCTAAAGTCCTGGAGGACGGTCTTGGTTGAGATCCAGACTGAGATGAGAGTTATATCAGAGCTGACGATTTCCAGGAAAAACAAACGCCAGATCAGGAGCAGCCCAGACGAAGGAAAGGACAGACACTGCTTGGAGATACACAGAGGAAAAACACTGAAAGAGTTGATGTAATAATATTGTATGGCTGGGACAGTGTATGATGTGTGTCCTTGGGAGATCCGTTGTTTTAGAAAGAAATATCCATACAGAAAGTCCACAAATGTTGGAATTAGACCCGAAAGTGTGCCTTATTGTGGTTTGCAGTCCCATCAACTAACAATTTCTTCGCTCTAATTGAAATGTCCCCTTCTTCAATACTAAACATTTCTGACAGATAAGATATTCAACTTCATGAGAGAGGAACACAGGGGGGTGTGCAAAATACAAAATACATTGGGAGTTACGATCACGCCGTATGTGCGTGGGTTTGGCCCGTTTTTCAGAAACTTTTGGGCAGGTGCTGCTGATAGCTGAAAACCTTGACCCACAAGTCCAGCTGCAGCCCAGGTCTACACACTCTCTGGAACACATTCACACAAAACCTGCTTTGACTTCAGAACATCTAAAGAAAACGTCCAAACTGAACCCGTTTCCAGCACAAAGCCCTAATGTGAAGCTAATGTTGTATCATGTGGTTCGGGGAAATTAGCGCTCCTAATTAATTCTCCTTTTTTGTGAGTCACATCTTCATTGTGGCTTTTTCCGAGATAAATAAGACGAGGAGATCCGCGCAACGTGAACCGATTCATCACTACACCGTGCAGCGCAAAAGTCGAGAGAGGACGTCACACGGAACCACGCGGGCGGCGCATTTCACACCACAGCACATGGCTCGTGTTTACATCACGTGTCACGCGGAAGTGTTACCCAGAGGACATTTGAGAACAGGGACGATGGTGGAAGAAGAGAACCACCGCTTTATTTGGATTATATGGACGTATGGACCGCACATGCAGGGGTGAGGCAGGGAGCTGGAGTCTGAGATTAAAGGTGAGACTTTTTTTTACACATAAATGCACAGATTACGTCGCTTCTATGTTGAAATGGTAGTTACAGCACGAGCTCCCAAAGATGTATGTCTTATGAATGCAGTTTGGGATATAATTCTATGAGTTTGGCTCAGAAGAGTTGTAGTTTTGGCAGCGCCATACCACGCCCCCTTTTAGTCGACTAATCGTTGGTCAGAGAATATTTTTGGTTGTTAACAGCCCTAGCAGACACATCAAACAGAATAACAGCTTTCACTTTTGGCAAATGGCATGCTAGCAAATCAATGAATGAACACACTTTGAGCGCAGAACTATTCAGAACTGGTTCAGCTTTGGATTATGCTATTTCAAAATGTGGAGGACTCAAGAAAATCCAAGAAATTCAGATTGGGGCACTTCAGCAGTAGAACAAATAACCAAAGTGAACAGGATTACACAAATCCTAGTTTGACAGAAAGACTGCTCCAGATTTTTTGGTCGAAGGGACACGGTAATAACATGGTTAAAAGCTGAAATGAGTCACGTCCGTTCATCTTAAAATGTATTTATGATTTGTTTGTTTTTTATCTCCAATGCAAATGCAATTCTCATCCAAAGATCGCTAATGTTTTCCACACATTGTTGAGTTTCTCCAAATGGATCAAGCAGATAGCTCAGTTCAGATTAGACAGAGACGGCGAGCAGTGATTATGGATAAGCGCCTGTCAGGTTAAAAAGCTGCCGGTTTTTTGGTGTTAGGGGAAATTCCTTCGGGAAAATCTGGGAATGCTGTAATTCCAGGTTTTGGAAGAGGAGCCCTGAGGCAAAGGAGACTGCAGTGCGTGGAGTTTGAACAAGCAGACTCCACTCAGACTGACGCGGGTTTAACAGAGAATACAAGGATGTCTTCCATATAAACAATAGGGGTGAAAAGTGCAGAGCTGTAGGGAAGTGATGTAGGGCTAGATTGAAATGTAGAAGATAAAGTAGTTAGGATGTAAACTGCAAAATAATCAGGACGAGTTTAAACAGGTGTAATCAGGACAAAACCAAGGACTGAACCAGGACAAAGGCAGGTCTAAAATATTCAAACAAACTCAATAAAGACACGTTTTTGTGACGTAACAAAGTTCTGGTCAGAAAAATAGATTTAGAAATCCAACATCAGAAAGCTACTCACTGCAAATTACCGCAGAGGACTTTAATCTGTCCAAATAAAATAACTCTCAAAATACATCATTAAAAATATTTTCAGAATTGGCCACAGTCAGATTTAGTCCCAGTTTTGTCTTAGATTAGTGCAATAGTTTTCTTGACTAGCCACAGTTTTAGTGTCTTGTAAGTCACCAACAATCTCTCTCTAACCACACAAATCATCTTCAACTTTACATAGTTTTAGCGTAGCATTAAAACTCCCAAGTTTTGTTCAGAGAATTCCACGCTTTTCGCTCGTACCTGCCCACACACGCATCCGCAGAGCAGCACCTCCTTTAGAGACCGGGGCCAATTCCACCTGATCTCTCCTTTTCTCTCACTCCGCTGCCTCTCTCCATCTCTCTGTCTTCAAAGTCTACTCCAAATATCCACCATCAGGTCTTCGTTTGCCTCGAAACAATCTCCCATTCTGCAGACAAAATGGATTTGCAACTTCCACGATATCCGACTTTCAAAAAAAAAATAAAAGGGAAAAAAAGTTAAATTCCAGATCAGGGAATGGTGAAAATATATATATATAAATATGAAAAAGGCGCAGTCCGGGTAGAAATTGTCCGCACTGATTTGAAACGTAAAGTTTTTCAAGTGGAATTTCTTTTTTTTTTTTTTTTTATTGCAAAGAGTCCAAGAGTCCAAGTTGGGCAGATGTGTTCAGGACGAGCGCTGCACTCGGAGTGAAACGAACAGAGACGGAGAGGAACAGACGAGGGAGAGGAGGTGGGAGGTCCCAGGAGCAAAGGGGGTGTGGCTTAGGTAGGGGACAGTGCTGTTGAGCGAGTGAAGTGTGTGAGTACTGCACTTGCACGGATTAGGACTTGATTTGTGACGTCGCCGTGTTTTTGTCGCCTTTTTGAAGCGTTTTTGTTTGTTTTGGTCTCTTTTTTGTCTCTTTTTTTGTCGTGTTATTGTCGATGTTTGTTGCTTTTTCGTTGCTTTTTTGTCACGTTGTTGTTGCTTTTTTATTGCTTTGTTTTGTAGCTTTTAGTCGGGTTTTGGGGCTTTTTTGTTGCTTTTCCGTCGCTTTTCTTCATTGCGTTTTTATCCCCGTTTTTGCCGCTATTTTGATGCTTTCTTATTTTTTTATCTTTTAATAATAATAATAATTTTATATAGCGCTTTTCTGGACACTCAAAGACGCTTTACAATGCACTATTCATTCACTCCATACTTGGTGGTGGTAAGCTACTATTGTAGCCACAGCTGCCCTGGGGTAGACTGACGGATTTTAGATTTGGATAAAGCCAAACTGGAGAAACTACGCTTGGTAAAAGGTTAATGGGTTTACAAATGTACAAAAGGCTGCAGATGTGAATGTGACAGTACCGTGCACATAGCAGGAAACTCAGGTTATTTATGCCTATACTGTTCGTGGGTCTCATGGCAGAGGGGGGAAAGCTGCTGGGAAGTTGGAGAGTCCTTTAATGTTAATTTAGCTATTTTCCAATTAAGGATTAGCAATGTCTTGCACAAATCTACAAATAGTTCAAGAAAACACCACTAAAAACATTACGTTGGATGTGAATTCTTGACTGCAGGAAGGAGTTTTTACAACGAGTATCAAAAAACAACACCACAAAAATTAAACAACTAAAAAGTGTTTACACTAAAGACAGGCCCATTATTTTTTGAGCGGCTCGTTCAAAATCTTATTTTAATTTTCATTCAGTATAAAGACAAAAACACCAAGCTGAGCAGGGATTTCTTTGTTCCTGACGTGATGTTTGATGCTAGTGACTGTCCACCAGTTACTCACTGCCTGCCATGCAATCTTGAGCTATTTATTTCTTCAGACAAGACGCTGCTACTAACTCATAGGGAAATAACGGAGACCGGGAGAGCAGCGCTTCCTGAGGATCCACTCGGAGTCACGTGAGGCTCGCGTGCATATAGCCCATTGTGAATAGCTCAACATTACTGTTATCACTATTTCATTATTTTCATTTGAACATGGTGACTTCCATGTCATGTTGTCATGATGTGAACCACCGCTGTCCAGACATCTTCTTTGGAAACACATACTTTACTTTACAAACTACAATCATGAGGTAATATGTTTATTTGTGTAATCATCAGCCTATTCTATTGCGTTAGCGCTTCATGTCTCTGTGCAGATATAGAAGAAGCAGCTACAGATGTGGAAGATGCTAATCAGTGGCGGATTTAGCTATTTGGGGGCCCAAGGCGAACACAGACATGGGGCCTTCCTCACACTTAATGTTCAAAATCCTTTTAAATCCTTGGGTTTTATTTTTCAAGAGAATCTTACTTTTAACTTGATTTGTGAAGCCCTCCAGTCTTCTGCCATAAGTTAGATGCTGGAGATGACGTCTGTAAAGAGAGAAAAGGGTATTGACAGTAAAGTAAATGCAAAAAATGAAGATTATGTTTTTTAAATAACATTGTTCTCAAACACTTTAGATTTCATTCATAAGGAAGATCTGAAATTCCATACCAGCAATTACCTTGTTTTTTCTGCATAATTTTGTAAATATGATGATGATGATCTGACTTTCTGTCAAATCTTCTTTTACTAGAGCGGGAAAGAAACAAATGAAATCCCAAATATAGGAGTCATACACATAACAACAATCTATACTTATGCCGGTACAGTGCTCAACTCATTCATAAATCAAAAGCCATTCCGTTGTTTAATGACTTTTTTAATTTTAAAAGTAAGAAAAGATTCATTTGAAGTTTAACAGGTGGTCAGGGGGTCCGGGGCCCCCCAACGTTAGGGGGCCCTAGGCGGCCGCCGACCTATGCCTAATGGTTAAGTCCGCCTCTGATGCTAATGCTGATAGCCCTTTATAGTCCAGTGCTGGTCCTCCATGTTTAGACTGCAGTTATAAAGACTGTCATAAGGGCTTACGTCATGTGTGCATATCTGAGGTCAGCTCGGGGTCAAAAATGTTCTGCTTTAATGACGTCAAAGCTCAAAGTATTTTTAGTACCAGGAGTGTAATTAGATGAGCTGAGATAATGGGATGCACTGGCTCTCATTTATTTGCTGTATGAAAACATTTTTATATAATCGACTTTATGTGTTGCTGTTGCTCTCCACAGTGATTTCCTCATGCCACGAGAGTCATCCCACGAGAGTGTCCCAGACTGGGGTCAGAGGGCGCCCTGCAGGAGGGGACCGGCCCATGGAGAGCTTTACACACAGCACTAGTACAGAGGACTATTACAGACTCAACAAAAGCATTTACTCAAGTCATATATCATGGATTTCTTTAAGGAAAGCAGAAGACGGTCTTCTCACACCGAGGCAAGAAGCAGCACAAAAACAAGTAGCAAACCATGTTTCATTAATCTACTTTAACGCTGAAAATTCGTAATAAAGCCTTGGCGTACACTTAACCTGGAAGACTAATTTCAGCGTCATCTACCTCCAGCCAATGATTGAGTCTGTGAGGGTCACACCTCCACAGCGCAGAGCCACACTTTCGCAGCCAATCATCGCCCCTTGGTCCCGCATTAAAGCCTCCAGCGTTCACGGCTCGTCCGCTTCCCAGCTGTGCTGCGACCCACCTCCACCAATTCACCGTATCTTCTACCCACAGCTTCGCCCTGCTACATCCTTCACCGGTCTCCCATACCACCACCAGTGTCCAGGCTCCAGGGGAAGACATCCCTAACGTTAACCTACCCGTCCATACTAACTCTAATCCATATATCGATGTCTGCGGCCGGGGTCTGATTGGCAAAAATATATATGTCAAAAAATCATGCAATGCTTTTGTCTGTTTGAGTCTATTCAGGTTGAAATAGAAAGACAAATAGACAAACGTTTGGTAGACCTTTTACAGGAAAATATTTTGATCTCATGAGGAGGAGTTGGAGAGGCTAACGTCAGCGGGAGGAGCTTGAGGTAATTTGGAGGAGAATTGTAGGCGCAGTCATGGCAACACTAAGAATCGAAAATTGCACAAATATGCCTCATAGCCTGGCCCGCCTGGCCACATGCTTTTCCTGTTCTTTACAAAGACGTGTAGTCTGAGGCCGAGTTCCCGACGGGAGTGATTGAAAAGCATCTTAACCAATCAGAGAAAAAGCTGGATATGACTCACACTGCGTGTTTTGTAAACAAGGAAGTTAGTGGTTTTACGATACCTCGGCCGGTGGATAAATGTTTACCACCTTGCTTTCTAACCAACCCTCAGATTCCCGTTTACTCATTTAACAACGCAGTAATGGCAAATATATTGCTCGTGGGGGGTCACTGCAGGGGCCAGTAAATATTCCAACGTGTGAAGAGAAACCATTCGGACGTAAAGAGGAGTGGTGCGTCTCTCCCAAAGACAAAAGAGCAGACTGGTTTATGACGGACAGGTCAGCATGGGGCGGGACTATGGGGGTTAACACTGGGGTCATTGCTAGGGGCAACGTGATGTGGGGTCCTGATGTGGAATTAGAAGACGGGGACGTGAATATCCCATTCAAAACATCACAGAAACAAATCTACTAAAGTTAACCAACATAATCTTAAATACCATCATCCAAAGCAATATTTTTTTTCACTTTTGCTTGATCTATCCCATTCATGTTTAGCCCAGATCCAAAAGTGTCAAACCCAGTGTCTGGATTAGGTTTGTATTCTTTTCATATTGGACTGGAATGTCACTGTTAACGTTCCAAAGCACTGCCCACACTTTCACCATAAGGAACTGCTCCTACAGTTGTCCAGCAGTTGTCCCCTCACTCTGCAGCTGCGCGCTCATTTGTTCCGTCAAGAGATAAAAATAATATCACAGTTGGTCACCATTGTCTGTCTTGATTATAATGTGTCTCCATTTCAAAGACAGAGAAGAAAATGTGTTTCTTGGCCTGTCTGACGCGTGACTACGTATAAGCGGACACCGGCAACAGATTCATGAGGAAAAACAAACTAATCACTCCATCAAACTTCATGTCGCAATGGTTGAACATGATAACATTCAAGAATTAAACAGCCTTCTAGTTCAGGGGTAAATTCTCTATCCGCTGAGTTACAAAATCCATCAAACTAGATGCAAACAGTAATTCAAATCCACAGCAAAAAAATATGGAACTGTTCCCTTCCTTTAGCTGGAGATATGTGGAGATTTTGGCTTAAAATAGTGCTGGACTTACTGTATATGTAAGTGCTGTATTTGTGTAGGTCGAGGATAGTGAATAGAACAAAAGAGCTATGATGAGCTTCCCCGGTTTGAAAGGTGAAATGTCTTGTGCCCTATGGATGAAGCAATAGTATGTAATGGTTAGAGCCACTTTGGCCCTTGATGAACGCATAAACATAAAATGGGACATTTTAACGTTCCATGTGTGGTTGTCTTTGGTTATGCACCACAGTACAGTTTATTGTCTCAACATGACAAAACACATCTCTCACAATCTACTTAGACACACTGGACTAACGTTGTTTACAGTGAGCTGATAACTGGAAATTAACCACTATTCAGATGTAAAACCGGAGCACCCGGAGGAAACCTGGCCGGCTGCCTTCAGTGCTCCTCTGTCCAGCTCCTCTACCTCCTCCTTTCTCTTCCCCCTGCACAGCTCCCTCCGCTCCCACCGTGCCGCCTCCTCTCACTCCTTCACATCTTTCTCTTTGTCTTCCCTGGCTCTGACACCATTCTTCAATTGAGGGTCACCTGTGAAACCTCGCCTTACAGTCACGCCAAGACTCAGGGTCTTTCACCATCTTCTGGGAAGAGCGTAGCCCACAAATATAATCCGTCTTATTCTCCAGTGAACTTAGCTGTGAGTCTTTCCAGGATACCTCATTGTTTGTCCCTTTTTTGTTTCCTGTAGCACCTCTTGGGACACCTCCACTGTGCTGCAGGTGTGGGGGACTCTTGGTGCCTCTTCAGTGTTTCAGAAGAGGAAATGTGTAGATCTCAAAATGTCGAATGTCTTTAGCTCATAAGCTAACTGTTTGTTTACTTTAAAAAAGCTGTTTACTCCACTTCTAGTACCGACTCTCTGCAGTTAAAAAGTTAACAGAAAAAAGAAAAGAAAAAGGCATCACAGTACAATCCATTAAATCTAAACATGACTTAATTTGAACAATTGCCCATTTTGAAAGTTACCACGTGCGTAAATCTCTGTCTTGCATGTTCATTAGGTTTGTGCTTTGTACTTACAATATTACACATCTTACGTACTGTATATATTTCAGTATATGGAACCACTGAATTGTCCCTGTGGCTGCGATCGACCCCTGACTCCTGACCCGGGGATTAAGGGGCCCCTCTCACTCTCTCTCTTTTCTTTCTCTTTCACACAAACTGTCACACATTCAGGACTGTGTCAGAAATCTCTCTGTAGCTTCATACAGGGGACAGCGTCGGACATATGGGGCCCCCAGTCCTCCCGGGGCCGCGGTAATCCCGTCTGTACACATCCCTATGGGGACAACTGACTTCCACACAAAAGACACGCACAGGGGTCCCACTGCACTGTCTCTCCGTCTCTCTGTCCCACTCACGGCGAGGGGGAAAGTTTGGGAGAATGCGCGTCAATCCCCTGTCTGAAAGACGTCCTGTGGCTGTGCATGTGGAGAAGACCCATTGGTTTTTAGGTCAAAAATCACTCGCTACTTTGTGTGGACATTTTTTATTGTTAAAATGTAACTCTGGTTTTGTTTTTGCTTCATTTTTATCTGTTGCATGTTCCCTACATTTTAGAGTAAATCACAATTGCACATACGAGACCAGTTAAATCATCTCTGAATTGATTTTACCTCCACGTTCTCCTCTTTCATTAGGTACAGTAGTGCTCCACAGATGTTTAGTTTCCCATGAGGTCTTCACACTGGACCAATAGGGAGGAGGATTTTGTGAACGAAAAGATTGAAGATGGCCAGTGCTGCCGTTTCCTACGCCATCTACTGCTCTAAGGGGCACCACATTGAGGCCACTGTGATTGAATGGCAGTCGACAAAAAACGGGCTAATATTTAATAAGATTATAGATTTGTGTGCCCGTGCCAATTTGGCGGCCTAGGCAAGATTGAACTTTTGTGCTTTGGGTATGGAAAAGGCTAGTTTTATTTTATTTGATCATGATTATAATTGTTATATTGTATTATGCTTAACTATTTTGAACATGTGTTTCATGAAACAGTTATATTGGAGGAGAACACTTGAACTCAAGAGACCACAGTCTCTATCACTTTCTGTTCCAAATGTTGTATTTATTTATGTTATTTTTTGTATTCTTTATTTTACCAGGTAAGTACATTGTGAACCAATTCTCAAATTGGCGATGTTGTAGATGGCGGGAGCATGGGGTTCAGAAATTAAAGGGCAGTTCGGTGGGGGTACAGTCTGCATGGTACCGTCTGTATCATTGCAGACCCCAACCCCAACATTTTCTTCCAAGTTTTACCGAGGCACTAAAAGAGACTTTTAGGGGACCATTTACCAAGTCTTTGTTCATGTGCAAAGCGAGTTGCACGTGCAAAAGTGGATCAGCAGCAGTCATTTATGCATTTTTTACTCACACAGCATTGTCTTAATACTGTAAGACAGGCAACATCAAATGGTAAATTAAGTGCAACATGCCCACAAACTATAGCATATTTTATTCTTCAGCTTGTACCTGCTATTTAGCACCTGCCTTGATTAATGGCCTCCTATATGCCATACATTTCACCAAAATTATTTCTCAAAAACACAATTCTTTTGTTAAAACCATGGACACAATTGATAGTTTCCACAGTTCCCCAAAAGCTCATGTTGCATATCCTCACTCTTTACTACTACTTCTGTGTTTTCAAACTGTGTAATATTCAGAAAACCCCAAAAAGTACATCTTGAGTGAGAGTAATTCGCCACACCCTTAAGCTCCATCTGTCCAATTTTCAGATGGCACAGTGAGAAAGAGTGAAATATGCAGCGACAAAAGGAGGTGTCCGGTTCTGAGCCCCAGGCAGAATTAATCCACTTTTGAGGGGATCAGAGCAGGCTGGAGCAGGGCAGAGAGGAGAAGAGTCTAGGGCATTTAACAGGGCTGGGGTATGTATCAGAGGGGAGGGGGGGGGGGGGCTCTAAGAGGGGTGCTACTGTCACATGTTATTGGTTTGATGGAGCCACGTAAAATTGGGAACAAATTAAAAGTCAAAGTAAATTTATGGAATAGCAGGATTGATACTGCATTTGCTCGCTGTATAATTCCCGCAAGAATTCTCAAACATCTAGGATGAAACATAAAATATAGATAAATAAATAGTCCAATAAGTTGACACAGATGGACATTTCTAGACTTGGCCCATCGAGAATCATTGAATGTCCTGAACTGCTTGTTCTTGGCGTCAGAAAGCCTCAAAACCTACACCTAGTTCATCACAAATTCATTCTAAGAGTTATCTATGGAAAGCAGTGTAGCTTAGCAAATACGTGACACTGAGAAAACAGTAAATCACGCATGACATAATTAAAGCGTCATTAATCTTTTACAGAGAAATCATTGTTTGTCATCCCAATAATTGTACATCTTGAGTTTTTGTGTCCTTGCCAGACCACGGGAGCAGTTTGTCTAAATGACACACAGCGTGATGGGAATGAAGGCAGGCAGACTGTACCATGCTGAAATGGTCTGAAGAGGGGAGCCCCGGGGGCAGCTCTCTGGCCTGTAATCCACTGTGTCTTTAATCTAAGGAGGAACATCTCCTACTGTTTGTGATGGATGTAAGGTTTGGGAAAGCACCTTCAGGAGAAGCTCAGGTGTTCAACCACACACCTGTCTAGAACAAATGGAAATCATCTGAGTCCTGTTTGTCAAAGGGAGAGATGTGATATGCTTCACAAACAGGGCCATTTGTAGCTCGATGGGGCTAGCTATATTGGGATGAGTAATTAAGTGCAGTAAAATTATTGTAATCTCATAAAGTAAAGAAGGTTTTAAAACAAGTCAAGAAATCCCCATCCTCCGCTGTTGCATCGAACACATGAAAAATAAAACTGAACAGAACAGTGAATACGAGGTCTATCATCATAAATCAAACGCCAACAGGGGAGTGCTGTTAAAAGTCTCAGCTCTGTCTAGGTCCTTCCCCTATGACACATGTGTCAAACACAAGGCCTGCGGGCCAGTTCCCGCCCGTGGGATGATTTAATCCAGCCTGCAACTTGTAGAGCATAGAGTATGTAAAAGAAAAAAGTATAATATCTAGCTCATTCCTGAACGGTCACTCCAGCCACTAGGGGCAGCCAAAATAAGAAAAATGGGAAATAATGACACAAGTGTCCAGCAGAGGGCACTGACATGATCAGAATATAAACAACACATTACAGACACGTGGTAAATGGTCAGTCTGCCCCAGGACAGCTGTGGCTATACAATTGCAGCTTACCACCTCCAAGTGTGGAGTGAATGAATAATGACTACAGTGTAGCACTTTGAGAAACTTGTGTGGGTTGTAAAATGCAGAACAAAAGTGGTTAATATTATTTATTATGCTGTTGCCCTGTGGAGCTTTTGACCAAATCAGCACTATTTTAAAATCATAGCTCATTATTATTATTCATTTATTGAAAAATGTTTTGTCAAAAGTATTTTCCTGTTTTCATTATATGAGGCCCGAGAGAATATTATACTGATTTCAAGATTACTTTTTGCAGCGTGGCAAAGGGTTGAAACAGTCAATGGCACTCCTTTTGATTCTTTAAAAACAGGCCGTTCTTTCCGTCGATCCCAAAACACACACTGTCCCAGCATGAGGCAGATTTACGAGCGCGGCAAACGCCAAGCTAACATCCAGACCACAAAACTGAGGAGAGCAAACCACTAAACCTATAGGACTGTGACGGAGGAATGAGCAGTATGCAGCCGGGATCAAGTTACTCCCTGTCAGGTGGATGGTACTGCAGGCTGTGAAAACCCCCAGATTCTCACAACTGCTGTTTCGAACCACATCAAGTGAAAAAGATCATGTACACAAACATTCATTGTTTTCATTTCATCATTTACCTACTTCTGTTGTGCGATGGTGATAGAGCGTTCACCCACAAACCACTAGGATCACTGCATGTTGCTTGTGTGCACACTCATCTTGCCTATGAGCAGTGAGTAATTGGTGGTGGTCAAAGAGGTCGACGGGGCAGAGTGGCAGCCACACTTCCATCAATCAGCCTCAAGGTAGCTGTAGTCACTTAATCAAGTATTTGACGCTGCAGTATAAACCCTGCCTTCAATTAATAGGATTAAAGGTGCATTGTGCAACTTTTTAAATGGAAACAAAAAGTTGATATTTGTGCATATTTCATTTTGTAGTGACTCAGCTGCTGTATGAGTGGTTAGGGTGTCACCTTTACTTTAGATCACAGTGGTCTTTACAATGCTCCAGGATACATTTTCTGTAGATTTTCTGGTGAGAGCTGTAAAAAAAAATAAAAAATAAAAAGTACAAAAAAAAAGATTCTGGAGCATCCCAGAGGCCACTGTGATGGAAAGAAAAGGTGCCATGCTGGCCACTCATACAACTGCTGAGTCACTACAAGGTCAAATACACACAAATATAAACTTTTTTTCCACGTAAAAAGTTGCATAATGCACCTTTAAGATTCTCCAGTTCACTACATGTTGATTCTTTTTTTTCTTACATTTTAAAACCGTATTTTGTCGATTTCACATTAACAGCAGTCAAATTTACAGCTAAAACTTGTACTTTGCGGCAATTTGCATTTATTCATTCAACTATATGACAACGCATTTTTTCTTGTCAAATAGGAGACAGCAACACTGTATTATATTTATACTGAGCAAAAATATAAACGCAACACTTTCTTTTTTGCTGCCATTTTTCATGGGATGAACTCAAACACATAAAAACATCTCTCAAGTTTTGTTCACAAATCTGTCAAAATCTGTGTCAGTGAACACTGACTCTCTTTCCATCCAATCTCTCCCCCCTCACAGGTGTGGCATGTCAAGATGCCTCTTAGACAGCATGAATATTGTAGCCAGCCTTAGGCTGGCTACAATAAAAGTCCACTCTGAAATGTTTTACTCACAGCACAATGCCACAGATGTCGGAAGTGTTGACATAAGGAATGTTCACCAGAGCTGTTGTTCCCACATTGAATGTTTATTTCTCTTCCATAAGCCGCCTCCAATCAAACGTTGATCCTGTATAACACCAGACACCAGAGCAGGACCTCCTTCACATCCAGCATGTTCACCTCCGAGATCGTCTGAGACCAGTCACCTGGACAGCTGCTGCAACAATCGGTTTGCATAGCCGAAGAATTTCTGCACAGCAACCGCCTCAGGGAAGCTCACTTGCTGATCGTCGTCATCGGGGTCTCCACCTGACCTCAACTCTGCATCATAACCGACTTGAGTGGGAAAAGGCTCACAGTCGATGGCGTCCGTCACGTTGTAGAGATCTTTTCACGGATGAATCCCGGTTTTCACGGTTCAGGGCAGATGGCAGCTAGCGAGTCTGGTGTCTGGTGGGTGAGCGGTTTGATGGCATCAACGTTGTGAGTCGAGTGGCCCATGGTGGCAGCGGGGTTATGGTACGGGCGGACATATGGACAACGAACACAGGTGCGATTTATTGAGGCGTTTTGAATGCACAGAGATACCGTAACGAGATCCCGAGGCCCATTGTTGTCCCGTTCATCCACAACCATCACCTCGTGTTGATGCACGGCCCCAGGTTCTCAGGGTCTGTGCACAATTCCTAAAAGCTGAAAACATCTCGTTTCTTGCATGGTTGAACATGTCACCCATTGAGCATGTTTGGGATGCTCTGGATCGGCGTATACACAGTACAACAGTGTGTACCAGTTCCTGCCAATATCCAGCAAGACCAGTATTCCACAGGCCACAATCAACAACCTGATCAACTCTATGATTTTTAGCAAACGCAACGACCAGTTATTTACCATCGATTTGTATCAAAGGGTTTCGAAGCTGCAGTAAAAAGGCTCTGTATTATTACTGCTGTGTAGCCTCTCTCTCCCTCTCCCTCTCGCTGTCTCTCCTCCCTGTGGTTCTTGGAGCGGAGTGGTTTTCCTCAGCGACACGTGGCTTTGAGCTTTACACACAAACTCAGACAAACCCGGGCCAGGGAGTCGGGCTAACAGTTTACAGGCAAATTAAGAGCTAGAGTTCACTGTCGGATCAAAGTTAACTCAGAGAAACAACTCCTTTTCAGTCTAGACTCATTTGAAATCTAGTCCCTTTGTTAACTTTAACATGTTTTACCCCTGGTTTAATGCTGGTTTGGTCCTTGGTTTATTCATTTCTGTCAAAGTTCCTTGGTCAAGTCGAATTTCGAATTTGTACCAGCTCATAATATCTGTGAATGCTTTGGAAAAAGCACTCTCTAACTACTTACTGATGTCATGCACGAACTAATCATTTAAAACAACATATGATTATTGCCTTAAATGGATAAAATGTTGCCTCTATCTTCCATTTTTCTTCCTCGGTCCAAACTAGAGTCAGCTGTGTCTCTCAATAATAAAATAAAAACTCTTATGGAAACTTGGCGCCGCTTCGGTCTTCTTCCCTCTATAGCGCCCTGTTCCAAAACTAATGTGGAGCCTTTTACTAGCTTGAAACAAAGAGAAACTTTGTGACTGTGTGTCCAAACGGCGGACGCTTATATAGTATAGTATAGAAGTCTCTTCTCGACGCACAACGGATCGTTCACGAGGTGTGGTACTGAGGCTTACAAACGCAAATAACATTTCTAAAAGCAAAATATTTGATAAATCTTCCAAAGGAAGTCCGTCCTCTTCTCAAACTTAGACCGGAGCCTTTTCAGATCAGGACCCGGTTACTACAACAGTAAAAACATGTACAATAGGGTCCCATTAAAGGCCGGGAACCGTTAAACAATACCAGTATGGGATCGGAAAAAGGGCTTAGATACTACCGGTATCGAAGAAATTAAAGTATCGAAAGATTAAAAAAATCTTATATCTTTCAAGTTTTTATGCTGTTGGTCCAGGGACAGCTTTAAAGGATGTTACTTACTGCAGCACGGTAGCGCAGCGATTAGCACTTCTGCTTCACAGCTAGAAGGTCCCAGGTTCGATTCCCACCAAGATGGGACCTTTCTGTGGGGAGTTTGCATGTTCTCCCCGTGTCTTCAGCCAGGTGATTCTGACCATCAGCCTGGCTCCACATCAGGAGATAGGTCCCTGGGCGCGGCACTGCCTTCGCCCACTGCGCCTTATGGGTTGCCCCAGTGGCAATGAAGGATGAGTCAAATGCAGAGGACAAATTCCCCTACAGGGACAATAAAGTATACAAACAAACAAACAAACTTGGTTGTTTCAGCTCAAATAAATATAGTTTTACCCCAATTTTTTGCCCAATTCATTAGTTTTTTTGCAAAACCATGGGCGAAACAGCTCGCCAACTTTGCCCATGTGATTGTAGTGTGTGAGTGACAACATAAAAATCATATTCTAAACCTCTTTATCTGAAACTGTTCCTCTTGACCTTGACTGGAGTCAGCAGAACGAGGCGAGGTATCAGTGTTCTGAGTTTGTGGTCAAACTCCTGTCCAAAGTCAATTTTCGAGCAACTTGGAAATCCTTCAGACTCTCTCCTCTCTATTTACTATAACCACAGCAGAATAAGGATATATTATAAACCAGTCCAAACAACGAGAGAAAGTTGGAAAGAGAGGAAAGAAGTGGAGAGGGGAGGGCGAGGAAGAGAGGGAGTTGTCGGAGTGCGGGCCGCAAACGCACAAATAAACGAATAATTCACTTCAAACATAGACAGAGAGAAGGGGAGGGGGGGGGGGGGGGTATATGACAGAGTTTCCTCCAAAACTTGAGGTGAACCACAAACTTGTTCCTGTTTCCTACACAGCAGTGAGCGCAGGTCAGACCAGGACACTGCGGGACTGGACACTGGATCAAAAGAGAACAACTGAGTAATCCAGGCTTATAACTGTCATAACCAAGCAAGTCTTTACTCAGAGCTCGCGCAATGAAAATGGAAAGTTAGTGCAAAACGAAGCAACAACAGCTGAAAACACTGCTGACCACAGAACTGGACTGGAAGTGTCAATAAACCAGACTAACCAGGGTTATACTTATCCAAAAAAAGGAGTGTTGCAGTTTCAAAAAGGAAAATAACCAAAGATTAGTAATGGTTTGTATTTGTGTTGTGCTTTACAAGCTTGATTCAAAAGAACTACAGGGGTCTATTATTCATTCACTGCACACTTAGAGCTAGTATGCAGAATAGCCACATCTGCCCTGTGGTATGCTAACCGGAATTAGCTTAACCCAAACCAGACTCAAGACAAAGATTTCCTTGCTATTTCATAAACCTTGCGTCTCTCTTCTCAGTTTTAAAAACAATGGAACTAGACTGTATATTTTTTTGGGCAAAGGCCAACGTTTCACTCATCCGGAGAGCATCCTCATGGCTCGTGACTGCAGTAGCTTTTATTAACCACTAAGCGCGCAAGCTACATAAACAGCCCTTAAAATAGCATTAACATTGGGCCATGGAAGCAAATGACCTAGAAAACATTTGTCTTAATAAGGACTTCCCTCGTGAACCACATAGTTCCATTCCGCGCTGACTACCCTGTAGAAATAGCGTAATAAAACAAAGCCAGGTTAATTTAAGAATGCGGTTTGAACAAACAGAGACACGGGTCTGCTCTCGGACCTGAACGTGGACTTGGTCTGCTGTGGACTCATTATTGACAGAGAAGAATGTGTCTCTAAGTGCACACCTGCAGCGGCCATCAGTGCTCTCTGTAGGGACACTTGTGCAGAGGGAGAAATGGAGGGTACACTCGCAGAAGGGTACGGACGTAACACTGGGTTAAAAGTAGGTTTGGATCTGGTTTAGCTGTGGGAGAGGAGCACTGAAGGCAGCCAGTCAGGTTTCCGCCAGGTGCTACGGTTTCCCCTACCTCCAAAAACATGCTGGTCAGGTTGACCCACAGTGGCAGCGCGGTTCAGTGGCAGTGGCTCAGGATTAACATCTGAACACAATATTGTTGTACAATGACAAATAAAGCACTAACTTACTTACTAAATGACAAACTAATGTTTGTTTTAATAATATACTCTATTATCCCCCCTCCTGGGTTCTATTGAACCACCTTAACGTGGTGGAGGGGTTTGAACACTCGAATGATCCTGGGGCTCTGTTGTCGGGGGCTTGGTGCCCCTGGTAGGGTCTCCCATGGCAAACAGGTCCTAGGTGACGGGTCAGACAAAGAGCGGTTCAGAAGCCCCTTATGAGAGACCAACAGGCCCGATTAGAACCATGAGGCCGTCCTTCTGTGGACCCACCACCTGCAGGAGGAGCCATAGGGGCTGGTGCAATGTGATTTGGGCAACTCCAACAGCTGCCCCCATGACCCGGCAACGGAAAAGTGGAAGAAAATGAATGGATGGATGGAATATGCTCTAAAATAGACTGGACATTATGTGTATAAATCATGTCTTAATTTTCTTTTCATCAGGCCTATACTGAAAACTATCTCTATTCCCTCTCTGCATCTATATACTAGCACCGCATCATCGGTGCTTCCACACTGTGCTAGATATGCAGTTCTAACATGTTTAATGCAATTCATTGCATTGTCAAAATATAAGTAGGAAATCTTCTTGGGGGCCGACAAAAAATTACCCCATGGGCCGCATTTGGCCCCCGGGCCGTGAGCTTGAGATGTCTGGTTTAGATGGGCTGATTCTGTTTGTTTTTTTACTTTGTCAGACTTAAGTAAGTCCTTGCTTTCGCTTTGTTTGGTCGAGATTTATTTTGACTTTGGGATAAACAAACTTAAGCTTGAATCAGGACTAAGCCACATTAACAAGGACTAATTCAAACCCAGTACTAACTCAGAACCTGAATCTAAATAGAAATTGAACAAACTTGAACTAAGCTCTTTGAATTTGACCAAATGGGGTCTAAAGTATAGTTCATAACCAGGGCTAAACCAGCTGTAACCCAGGTCTAAACAAGGTATAAACCAGAACTAAAACACTAAACATGATAATTCCTTCAACAACGTCAAGGAAACAGGCAGGCTCACAATACAACAGAGCTGTATATCTTACCTCGATCAGTGAAGATGACGCTTCAGTTAGTTCAAATGGAGCTGACCTGGAACAGACAGATAAAAAGACAACAACAATGAGTCAAGGACATGGGTTGATGGGATACAGCAAGTGTGGAGCATATCCAAACAATAACAATACCATTTCACAGTAGGTCTGTGGTTTATCAGGGCTACTTTACTTATCCCCTTTCCTTCACGGGACAAAAAGACTTGCAAGTATGAGTGTCGCCTTATTGTTACATGTCAGTTCTCTCGGAGTATGTGAGAAATTAGCACAACCCGATTAGCCAAACAACTATAGAGATGGCTTCTTTCTCAGTTTTTGTGATTGAAGAATTTCCTGGAACCAGGAGAACTTAACAAAGAGAGGGGTCTTCTATAAACCAGAGCTGCTACGATAGCCTTACCCCACCCCCTTTTACATTTGATAATGAATATCTTAATTAAGTTGGGAATTAGTCGTCCAGATTCCATTGTGTCTTATAGTGAATATGACACTGATTCAGACAGACTGTGATCCATGGTCTTTGCCTCTGTCTAGTCCTAATGTGAGAAACTGCAGATGAATAGCAGAAAAAAATAAATATCCATTTGAAACTTTTCCTGTAGATTAGTGAATATAAGATAAAAATGTATTGCAAGCTTTTTTTCATTGACTGTTTGTGTAAATAAGGTGTTTTATGCATAAAAAATTGCCAAAAATGATCAACGCAATTAGAATGATGGAGCCGGGTTTAAAGTACTTTTTTTAATTTATTTTTTTACTTGTTAGATATTAAGAATTTTTAGATATCTCAAATTTGGCTATTTTCAGAGAATGGCCTTTGAATGTATTAGTAATGATGACGTTCATACCTGAAATTAGAAATTTAGACTATAGGGGTCTCTCTATTCAAATCTGGCTTAGACTTTGTCCTCTGTTTCATTGGGACTCATTGAGTCTGGACAAAGTCTGGACCAAGCCTGAGGTCTGGTCTGAAGAGTCCTAATTAAGAGCTGTTATCAGGGGAGTCCAGATCCCAACGGCCAATCACACGCCGCCTCCCGTTAATGAGCTCATTAATTAACAACATTATACAGTAATAATGAAAAATGTCAGTCGTGGTTTGGGCTGAGGACTGGGCTGAAGAGGGATTTTACTGAGCCGGGGGCAGACGGGACAGGAGGAAAAAGAACATTTTGAAATCAAGAACAGTTGAACACAATGTCAAGATACCAAGTCTAATCCAAGGTAAAACTGACAGATTAGCAGATCAAGACTAAACAAACATAGACAAGAGCTGAACTAAGGTACAGGAAATCAGGGCTGAATGATAAGACTAGGGGTAAAAAAACAATTTACGTCACCAAGTATTTTCTAAAGATGCCATGGCCGACGACTGTTTGTAACTGTGAACAATGTTCCAGAGCAGTGGATCTCAACTATGCTGACAGGACCCACAACCAAAATATCAGTCAGTTTTACAGATTCTGATTTATATATACTTTTATAGAAGATGAATATTGAATGAAATGTAAAAGGTTGCAGATCCACTGAAATTGGTTCCGTGACCCAGGTTTGGGCCCCAACCTATCAGTTCAGAACCTCAGTTCTAGAGAGCTGGAGTCTGACAAAATATATATTAACGTTTCATAAAACCAGTATGCCTTTTATACTGCAGGAACATCACCTGAGCTAAATGATATGGTTTGGCAGCTTTGTCATTGTATTGCTTATTTGTAACTTTCACTTGTGTTACTCTTGGAAAAGTATTTTTAAGAAGAACAATATAAAATGTATAATTTTATTTACTATTTTATTTACTATCACAACACTCAATTATTACTGTATTCAGGCCATGTCAGGTATCACATCCTGCTCTGCATGGTCGCTAAAATATTATTCCTTCACGTAAATAGATTTATAAGAACACGGAGCTTTCTATAACATGAATGATATTAAAAAATCTATAGTCTTGTCAGTGGTGAACAGCCTCAAATAGTGAATTCCTGCATCATTACACTAAAAATACCCCTTTTCCATCAGCGCTTATGCCGAAACAGACCAGGGACCACAGCCTGCTACTTCTGTGGGAATCAGGTCAAAGCCAAGCCCCGTGTCGGATGTTTGTTGACATTATTTTTAGGTAAACTCCATTATCTGAGCAGATGTGTGGTTGTGGAGGTAGTCTAAGGTCCAGCAAGTTTTTGGGTCATATTTTGATTTCAGTTTCTTCGTGTTAGTTGTAAACTCTTCATTTTGTCTGAACCAGGACTTTCCCATCGCCTGTACGGTTTGAAGCTCAAAGCAAGCGGCGCATCAAACTTGTGGTGTAGAAAAAATTTCAATAAGCAGGACTAAAATCTATCTTCAGCGGTATTTTTCTCTGACGTTGCATTAGGGTTTAATTTTGAGGATACGCTGGATTTCCCTGTGGTTGGTTGTGTGTTGTCACTTATGGTAATGAAAGTAGCCTGATCCGGTCTGTCATCTCCGCAAGAGCAGCAAATCCCCTCACTCCTCCAGATTAGACTCCGCCACCGTCAGTGCCCAGGTGGAGGACACGCAGCAGAGTGTGTAAGGAAGACGACTAATCTTTCTGAGAGCTTACATGGAGGAATCAGTCTTCTCACAGTGGTTTTGGAGACGTGGAGACAGTGGGGTGCGTTCATTTATCAAATCCAAGAAATACGGATGGGAGCGTTTCAGCAGAAACTTGGTGAAGCCGTGGTCCTGTGCGGGCTCCACAGCGTAACACAAACCATACAATAAACTGTACTCAGTGCAAGTCACCGTTTGCAAGAAAACCGTGCGGAATACGTGCAGAAGCCGCTCAGTCGTCAACGTGAGCCCGGCGTATTCATCTAGCCTTTTCCATCTTCTCCTAACACTCTCGGCTTCCTTCATCCCTGTGGTGTTCTGCTCCAGTTAGAAGTGACTGAAAACCCACCACTGCTGCATCGGTCTCAGATACATAAACGTGGCATTAATGCTCCAGTCGCAGCAGGAGTTAACACCTCGTCAGAATTTGTCACAATCCCATCCAGTGCCGACTTAAAGATCTGCTAATACAAGAGGAAACTGATGCGTGGGTGTATTGTAAAGATCTGGATTTGCTCGTCGCCGAATGCAGTGCAGCCCAGAAAGAACGCTCCCCATAGAGGATAATGGGAAGTCGCGCCGCAACAAACTGCTGGCTGACATGACACATTCACCTTTCGAAAAGGTCCAATGATCGGCTTTCACCATTTATACTTTTTCCCCAAATTTCTAAAGGTATGTCTTTTTCCTAAACCTAAACAGTGCAGTGACGCAGGAGCAGCTCTGGTCTGTTCTGTCAGCGCGAGTGAATGAAATAATCATCAGTTTGAGGTGAACTGACTCCTCATGTCTCTCTGAATCACCATCACTGCATCATCTGTGGAAGAGTGGACCCATGCGTCAGAATATATCCTTTTTATGGTTCACTCCTACACTTTTTTTTTTGTATTGAATTTGTCCTATGCTATGGTAACTTATGAAAACCCAAGCTGACTCTGTATTTTTCAGTCAATCGCTACTCAAGCCATTCATAATTGATATCCCTCCAGTTTCAGGACCATCACCCAGACACCTCAGTCTTTCCTTTACATGCACCAGTGCCCTCGTGGAGACATTTTCTCTCCCATCATCGAATGAAAAATATTTCCCTTTTGAAGTTTAGTGCAAAAACGCCTTTTTGTCCTTTGTTTGGTTCTTGGTTTTGTCCCTAACTGAGTTCACGGTTTAGTTCCTGACTTTGCTCCTAGTTTTCGCGTTCATTCCACCCTTGCTATGATGGAGTCTCTCGCTCCCCTACCCTCTGTCCCATCAGAGTTGAAGGCCCCAAAACAAACTTGTGCTGCTCTCATCTCCCTGTCAAAACATTTCCACCCTGTGCCTTTTGTAGTCCATGATCCGCGCTTCAGACACCAGGCCTAAACTGGGTCTGAACCAGGCCTAGAGTAGGCCCATTGTCCCCAGGAATGACAGGTATTTGTGTAATCCTAAAGAGAGCGCAGGACAGGAATCCACGCTGCATTTTTCCACAGCACTGTCAAGTCTGTAATGGTTTAGACACATTGTGAAAACCCTCTCTTCTGCATCCTCTTCTCACACACCAGCTAACCCCCTGTCCATAATATAATCCTCTTTGGCCTCTAGTCCTCCTGCTTCCTGTTTCATCTATTCCAAAAAAATAGTTCTGATGATGATATATAGTGATTTGTTTATACACTAAACCTGTCAACAAATATTTGCTTAGGTCCCAGAGTCAGGACTAATCACAGTGAGAACCTCAGGGAGTGGTCTCCTGCTGGTCCCAGAGTGAGGACTAAACACAGAGAGAACCTCAGGGAGTGGTCTCCTGCTGGTCCCAGAGTCAGGACTAAACACAGAGAGAACCTCAGGGAGTGGTCTCCTGCTGGTCCCAGAGTCAGGACTAAACACAGAGAGAACCTCGGGGAGTGGTCTCCTGCTGGTCCCAGAGTGAGGACTAAACACAGAGAGAACCTCAGGGAGTGGTCTCCTGCTGGTCCCGGAGTCAGGACTAAACACAGAAAGAACCTCAGGGAGTGGTCTCCTGCTAGTCCCGGAGTCAGGACTAAACACAGAGAGAACCTCAGGGAGTGGTCTCCTGCTGTTCCCAGAGTCAGGACTAAACACAGAGAGAACCTCAGGGAGTGGTCTCCT
Organism: Proterorhinus semilunaris; assembly: GCA_021464625.1. Classification (NCBI taxonomy): domain Eukaryota; kingdom Metazoa; phylum Chordata; class Actinopteri; order Gobiiformes; family Gobiidae; genus Proterorhinus; species Proterorhinus semilunaris. Next base: position 28,531,879 of record CM038347.1, on the reverse strand, counting down.
GCTGGTCCCAGAGTCAGGACTAAACACAGAGAGAACCTCAGGGAGTGGTCTCCTGCTGTTACCAGAGTCAAGACTAATCACAGAGAGAACCTCAGGGAGTGGTCTCCTGCTGGTCCCGGAGTCAGGACTAAACACAGAGAGAACCTCAGGGAGTGGTCTCCTGCTGGTCCCAGAGTCAGGACTAAACACAGAGAGAACCTCAGGGAGTGGTCTCCTGCTGGTCCCAGAGTCAGGACTAAACACAGAGAGAACCTCAGGGAGTGGTCTCCTGCTGGTCCCAGAGTCAGGACTAAACACAGAGAGAACCTCAGGGAGTGGTCTCCTGCTGTTACCAGAGTCAGGACTAAACACAGAGAGAACCCCAGGGAGTGGTCTCCTGCTGGTCCCAGAGTCAGGACTAAACACAGAGAGAACCTCAGGGAGTGGTCTCCTGCGGTTACCAGAGTCAGGACTAAACACAGAGAGAACCTCAGGGAGTGGTCTCCTGCTGGTCCCAGAGTCAGGACTAAACACAGAGAGAACCTCAGGGAGTGGTCTCCTGCTGGTCCCGGAGTCAGGACTAAACACAGAGAGAACCTCAGGGAGTGGTCTCCTGCTGGTCCCGGAGTCAGGACTAAACACAGAGAGAACCTCAGGGAGTGGTCTCCTGCTGGTCCCGGAGTCAGGACTAAACACAGAGAGAACTTCAGGGAGTGGTCTCCTGCTGGTCCCAGAGTCAGGACTAAACACAGAGAGAACCTCAGGGAGTGGTCTCCTGCTGGTCCCGGAGTCAGGACTAAACACAGAGAGAACCACAGGGAGTGGTCTCCTGCTGGTCCCGGAGTCAGGACTAAACACAGAGAGAACCTCAGGGAGTGGTCTCCTGCTGTTACCAGAGTCAGGACTAAACACAGAGAGAACCTCAGGGAGTGGTCTCCTGCTGTTACCAGAGTCAGGACTAAACACAGAGAGAACCACAGGGAGTGGTCTCCTGCTGGTCCCAGAGTCAGGACTAAACACAGAGAGAACCTCAGGGAGTGGTCTCCTGCTGGTCCCAGAGTCAGGACTAAACACAGAGAGAACCTCAGGGAGTGGTCTCCTGCTGGTCCCAGAGTCAGGACTAAACACAGAGAGAACCTCAGGGAGTGGTCTCCTGCTGGTCCCAGAGTCAGGACTAATCACAGAGAGAACCTCAGGGAGTGGTCTCCTGCTGTTCCCAGAGTCAGGACTAAACACAGAGAGAACCTCAGGAAGTGGTCTCCTGCTGTTCCCAGAGTCAGGACTAAACACAGAGAGAACCTCAGGGAGTGGTCTCCTGCTGGTCCTAGAGTCAGGACTAAACACAGAGAGAACCTCAGGGAGTGGTCTCCTGCTGGTCCCAGAGTCAGGACTAAACACAGAGAGAACCTCAGGGAGTGGTCTCCTGCTGTTCCCAGAGTCAGGACTAAACACAGAGAGAACCTCAGGGAGTGGTCTCCTGCTGTTCCCAGAGTCAGGACTAAACACAGAGAGAACCTCAGGGAGTGGTCTCCTGCTGGTCCCAGAGTCAGGACTAAACACAGAGAGAACCTCAGGGAGTGGTCTCCTGCTGTTCCCAGAGTCAGGACTAAACACAGAGAGAACCTCAAGGAGTGGTCTCCTGCCGGTCCCAGAGTCAGGACTAAACACAGAGAGAACCTCAGGGAGTGGTCTCCTGCTGGTCCCAGAGTCAGGACTAAACACAGAGAGAACCTCAGGGAGTGGTCTCCTGCCGGTCCTAGAGTCAGGACTAAACACAGAGAGAACCTCAGGGAGTGGTCTCCTGCTGTTCCCAGAGTCAGGACTAAACACAGAGAGAACCTCAAGGAGTGGTCTCCTGCCGGTCCCAGAGTCAGGACTAAACACAGAGAGAACCTCAGGGAGTGGTCTCCTGCCGGTCCTAGAGTCAGGACTAAACACAGAGAGAACCTCAGGGAGTGGTCTCCTGCTGTTCCCAGAGTCAGGACTAAACACAGAGAGAACCTCAAGGAGTGGTCTCCTGCTGGTCCCGGAGTCAGGACTAAACACAGAGAGAACCTCGGGGAGTGGTCTCCTGCTGGTCCTAGAGTCAGGACTAAACACAGAGTCTGTGTTTCAGTTTACTACAGGTAAAATCAGGAGCAGTTCCTTATGATGTGAAACAGACCTCAACTCAAAGAATGTTCAAATCTAACCTGACAATTTCTTCTTAGCTGTGCATTTGACAACTGAAAGCTTTTCATCTGCACTCTCTGCCTTTAGTGCAATAATATTATGAGTATTGTTTTTATTTTATTGATTTTTGTGATTTTCAAAGTGTACATTTTATGTGTGAATTGTCAAAGCCATAATGCATTAAGAATGCCCGATCATATCATACATGGACAGTGCATGTAAATGGACAGACATGGTACAAAACATAAATGTATTATTATAGCCAGATTATATCCAAAGGCTAACCCTCGGAAGATAAGTGGCTAGGCTTGGTTAACTCCTGGGGGACATTAGATCGTCAGGACATCGTCAAGCTTACCAGCACTAAGTATGACCTGAATGCATAACACGTACTCCTGTGAAATCAAAGGTGGAAACTGTAGAAAAAAATATTTGCAAACTTTCTTTATTCCTGAATCACTTTTTCTTTTTGCACACTTCGTCTCTGAGCAAGATTATGTTTTGCCTCACACAGAGGCCTGCGGGACCCTCTTTAACTGGGATTAGAACCAGATTTCCAGCTCCTGCCGAGGACCTGTCAGCACCAATCAGCCCAGATTTATACCTCCACTCCTCAGCTTTATGAATATCAGGCAGTAAATTGTTTTATAAAAGTCTAAGCTAACAAAAGATTAGGAGGCTCAGTTGAACATCATATTAAATGTATGATTGAACTGAGTACATCCACAAATTATATTGTTGTATAACAAATTTGGGCACATTTAGTTTAGAAACAAAAAAAGAAAAAAAGAAAAGCAAGATGGAGAGAAAAGGTGAGTGTACACTGTAGTGAGGCTTATAGGTGAGGCGGGTAGTGGTGTGCAGTTGTGTAGTGAGTGGGGCTTACAAGTGAGGGGTGTAGTTGTGTAGTGGGTGGGGCTTACAGGTGAGGGGTGTAGTTGTGTAGTGGGTGGGGCTTACAGGTGAGGGGTGTAGTTGTCTAGTGGGTGGGGCTTACAGGTGAGGGGTGTAATTGTCTAGTGGGTGGGGCTTACAAGTGTGGTGTGCAGTTGTGTAGTGGGTAGGGCTTACAGGTGAGGGGTGTAGTTGTCTAGTGGGTGGGGCTTACAGGTGAGGGGTGTAGTTGTCTAGTGGGCGGGGCTTACAGGTGAGGTGTGTAGTTGTCTAGTGGGCGGGGCTTACAGGTGAGGGGTGTAGTTGTGTAGTGGGTGGGGCTTACAAGTGAGGGGTGTAGTTGTGTAGTGGGCGGGGCTTACAGGTGAGGGGTGTAGTTGTGTAGTGGGTGGGGCTTACAAGTGAGGTGTGTAGTTGTGTAGTGGGCGGGGCTTAAAGGTGAGGTGTGTAGTGGGCGGGGCTTCATGATGTTGTTTAGTGACCAATACACTTTGAACATAGCTCTGCGGCCCACACAGAACAGCTGGAATTATATATATAAAGGCAGTTTAATGCACTCAGAAAAATGCTGTATGAATACTTATGCACGCCCCACTTTTCACTTTTCTATTTGTTGAAAAATAACAGAATCATGTATCATTTTGTTTTCACTTCACAGTTGTCTGTTACTTGTGTGTGAACTTTCAGTAAAACACCAAATAAAATCTTTATGTTTATGGTTGTAAACATGACAAAATGTTCAAAAGTTCAAGGTGTATTAGTACTTTCGAGAGGCACTGTATGTAAGAGGCAAAACCAGGACTCAATTACCATCAAAAAACGACTTCATAACCAACCCAAGATTAACCATAGTATTAAATCGGGATTAGCAATCTACTGTCAATAAACCAATTGAATATTTCATGGCTTGATTGTTAGATTGGGGGGAAAAAACACTCCTGAAAAGAATAAAAATCCGATTGACTTCAATATACGGCGTTGGACTCCCAGCCTCATTAGTCACAATAGAGAGATCTTTATGATGTCTTTAAAGCCTGTCACATTGAGATCTGCTAATGAGGCATAATGTACAAACATATGGCAGTGGGACATGAAAGAGCAGCCCCTCCTACTCAGAGCCCTCCGAGAGCGGACTTACTGGACCGGGGACCCCCTCCAAGTCCCTCTGAAGACCAAAGACCGGACCACACCTGGCCATAAACCAGGTCTGGACTGGGGTTAATGACAGTAATGGCTTCTGCAGGAGTTTGCACTGTGCACACGGACAGATAAGGGTCGGAAAATGGAAGCCAAGCGTTTTGTAGACGACCTGCAGTAGTCCAGCGGTGGGCAGTCTCTGCAAAATATCATTGTTACTTCAAAATATTAGTACTCAGGTATTACTCAACTTCTCGGGCGGCACGGTAGCGCAGCGGTTAGTGCTCTCGCTTCACAGCTAGAAGGTCCCAGGTTTGATTCCCACCTGGACGGGGCCTTTCTGTGTGGAGTTTGCATGTTCTCCCCGTGTCTGCGTAGGTTTCCTCCGGGTACTCCGGTTTCCCCTACCACCAAAAACATGTACAATAGGCCGGGATGAATGGTGTGTGTGAATGTATGGTGGTGGTCAGAGGGACTGTTGGCGCAGACGTGTGCAGTCGCGACGCGCTTCTGTCAGTCTCCCCCAGGGGAAACTGAAGCTACTAACGTAGTTTACCATCACCGAGTGTGGAGTGAATGCAATTGCTCTCATGTAAAGCGCTTTGTGACCATGTCTGTGAAAGGCGCTATATAAATAAAGATCTTCTTCTTCTTCTTCTTCTTCTCATACAAAACATAAAGAAATTGAGCTTGTTATTGTAATATGCTATATCCATATGCCACAATATATCGCTAGATCATAGAGGTCTTTCATCCATTTATACATTTTTTCAAGTCTGAAATAATGCATGGCAACTTAAAAATGTGCCAAAGTTAAGTTATAGTTAACATTTTCTTTGTGTCGTTTTACTGTGTTTATTTAAAAAAAATGACACAATTTGATAAAATGCTTACAATATTGGTTTGAATTCAATTTGATCCAAACTGTGTTGAAACGGTTTAGTCAAATATTGAACCAATATTGTTTATCAATATCACAATAATTTCCTCATATCATGCCGTTTCTATAGATAAATATAAAGCACAAAACATGTGATAATGTCATCCTCTCACAGCATTGAGAGTGTGCAGAAACAGTTGTGTAATGAAATGCGTTGTCATTTATTATTATGTGTAGACAGTCAATGCAGAAAGTTTAGGGAATAAAAATTATGTACATGCTTAACCACATAATCTTACAGCCTCTTTGGAAGCTAAATTCTGAAAAATTCATATGAATGAATCTTTTCTGCCACATTTTCATCACTTTGATCACATTTCATCACATTTTGTTGTTGTTTCATCGCTTTTTTCTCACATTTTTGTTGCTTTTATGTTGAATTTTCATCCGCATTTTCGTCAAATTTTTGTGGTTATTTTGAGGCTTTTTTCAAGAAGCTTTTTGATATGGGGCTAAACTGGAGAAAATCTGCTCGGTTCAGATGGGGGTAATGAGGTCAACATTATACTAGGTACACTAAGTGTTCAGGCCAAGGGCAACACTTATCAGAGCAGGGATTGAACCTCCAAACCTTCATGTGGTGAAGATCATACCGCTGAGCCACTGCCGCCCTGATGTGGTGCTATTATGGCAAGACTTACGAGATACAAACGCTTAACTAAACACATCGTCTGAAAACGTATAATGGGCACCATATGGTTAAGGATCACTGTCTTTTGAATGATGGTCCTGCTTCGTATTTTTATGCCGGTTTATATCAGATTCACCCCCTCATTAGTGCTTCCTCACGTTTGCCTTCAACCTCAGAGAGAGGACTGCGAGTCCGGGGCGGGGACGTGAGAAGTGCATGTTATTTTCCACTGGTCTGTGTTTTCCACTGAAGTTCAGATGAGTTTAGCAGCAGCAGCAGTCGTCTGACCCAGAGCTGCAGCTGCACGGGCTCTTATCTGGTCATTACCTCAGAGAGAAAAACACTTCACTATACCGCTAATAATACTACAACTACGACTAGACTTCCTATACTGGTCCTCACATACCAGTCTCTCCTCGCATACTCTTCAGCACTAGTGCAGAAAATCTTCAAGAGGAGTTTTATTTACATTTGCTCAAGTTTGAAACCTAATAATTTGGAATCAATGAGCATCTTCAAACTCTAGTGTTTCTAATGCAGTACAGTCTAGTGGAAAAAAAATATCTGTCTTACTTTTCACAATAACAAATTATACCTAAAAGTATGAAGATTTTTTATAACTGGGCTAAATCAAAGCACGTTTAAAATGTGGACAAACACAAAAGAAAAATAATAAAACTGGTCCAAAATAGGCAAAGACCAGCAGAGGGGCAGTTTGAGAACCTTAGTCTTGCGCATATAGTACATCACAAATCTGAAAGCACTCGCTACCTCAGAAATGATCCAAGGATGCAGTAAATCCTTGAATCCCCCTTTTCTCTCCATCTCCCAATCTCTCTCTCTTTTCACCTTCTGTTGTGTCTGTGCCGGAGCAGCCTGTCCTTGGCCTTGCTCCCTCCCCCACACTCTTCATTTGCTCTAATTGAGAGTGTCCCAGGACGCCCGGATCGCTGATAACCCCCCCTCACTCTGAAACACACACCAGCGGCTCCTGTCTCAGAGGGTTAACTAGGGAGGGGTCGACTATAAGGCAGTCAGCTATAAGAGGAAAGAAATCTATGAATGTATTGTGACGATGAAAGAAATAGTTTTAAAATGTTTGTTTTTTTATAACGCTTTACCTTCACCAAAGACGTACCTGGAGTAGTATTATTTGTTTTCATTCTCTCATGGTTTGAATAATCCTGTTCAATTTAGTCATTTCTGCTCCGATCTGCATTTCCTTGATTTTGTTGTGTAATAGATTTTGAAATTGTACTCCACATCTTTAAAGCAGTTCTGCTCTCAAATTGTGTTTATCACGGTGCCGTGGATTTATACGCGTGTTATTAGCAAAAAATGGTGGCTCAACCTTGTTTTGAATCATGCATAGTTCCGCATACTGCCCGCGGAGGGCACTCCAAGCAACAGATGAGACCCCTAACAATATAATTTCCCATCAAATGTATTCACACACATTGATTTGAATGATAGAGCGTGAAAAAAATAATAATGAGATGCCATCATCATGTCATAAATCATTAGGGCTGAGACAATCCACTTTTGTCATGATCCGATACGTATCACGATACTCAGGGACCGATCTGATACGCATCACGGTACTCAGGGGTTGATCAGATACATATCACGATACTCAGAGGCTGACCCGATACAAATCACAATACTCAAGGGCTGACCCGATACATATCACGATACTCAGGGGCTGACCAGATACGTATCACAATACTCAGGGACTGACCCGATACATATCACGATACTCAGGGGCTGACCCGATACGAATCACAATACTCAGGGACTGACCCAATACATATCACATACTCAAGGGCTGACCAGATATGTATCGCAATACTCAGGGACTGACCCAATACATATCACATACTCAAGGGCTGACCGGATACGTATCGCAATACTCAGGGACTGACCCGATACATATCACGATACTCAGGGGCTGACCCGATACATATCCCGATGCTCAGGGGCTGACCCGATACAAATCACAATACTCAAGGCCTGACCCGATACATATCACGATGCTCAGGGGCTGACCCAATACATATCACGATGCTCAGAGGTTGATCCGATACATATCGTGATACTCAGGGGCTGGTCCGATATGTATCACGATACAGTGAGTAGTTATGATAAGTAATATGTTTACCTTAAAATGTGTAAAAAGGCATTTATTGAAGTGTTAAGATTGAAAAGTACATTAACAATTTTTTTTACAAAGTGCTGTGTAACTGTTACCGGAAAACAAAGGAGTGATAATAAAAATGTCTCCAAACACAAGTAAAGTATAAAAGTTAAAAGTAAGCTAAAAGTATTATGATATGATACAATATTTTGTCCCAGCCCTAGAAACCAACCCACAATACTTGAAAGTATGACCAAAGCAATTGGCAAGGACTATATGCACAAAATCCACACATGACTTCTTCCTAAAGTGTCAGAAGGGGTGCGTTTGTTATTTTCATACATAGGCGATACCGTGGGTGCTGCTGGGCTCAAGCTCCCACCCAAATCTTTGGGCGGCCAAGCCAATTTGCCCTGATCACAAAATGATTCAAAAGATATAACCTGTAAATCACGAGAGTGTTCTTTCCTTCTCTTCTCACATGTAGCTCAAGAAGGAGAGCGCCCGACTTATAAACAAAAGCTTGCGAGATCGAGACCAACGTTTGGCACCTATGTCCTGGGACAGATTATTGTCTCACACCAATAATCCAAACCGATAAAAAATAATTAACTATAGGGACATAAAGATTATTAAGGCTCATTCAGTATCGAACGTAATGTAACATGCTTCCAGTCATATCCATTCGGTAACTCACAGCCCGCCACGTTATGTAAAGTTACTTATTTATTTGTGTGAGATCCTGCTACTCCCTTATAACGGGGCAGAAGACCGTGTGACCGTCGGAAAATCCAGTCGAATGTCCACCTAATGTCCATATTTGCTTCGATCTACAGCAGAACAACCCCAAGTGGAAATAAGTGGAAGATGATGAATAGAAGTAATTATTCCCTAAAATACGCCTTTGTGTTCCTGTGTAAACATAACTGGTACCGTGTTTTGAAAGCGCTCAGTCGATTAGGGGGGGGGGGCTTTTCACCTGGGACCTACGTGTGAGTGGGAGCAAAGGGGTTGGGTGTTTTTTTTAGGGGGGGGGGGGTCCTGTAACGAGACACAACAAAGACATCTCTCATCGATTGACCCCGCGCTCCAAATCACTGCTGATAATCCACTCACATCCATCACAGCCCTGGGAATTCAGACACAGACGGAAAGGCCACGCAACCAAAGAGGGCGCGGTGCCATTACTTCTTGCACCAAAGTCAATTTATAGGATTCAAAAAGTGCTTTTACCGGTCAGCTAAATGAATTACCTGAATATGGACTTTCTTAATTCCGCGTTTGATACAAGTAACTGTCAAATGATAAATATAATGGATGTCCAAGCTCCCATTTTATGTTTCAGGCGTTTTACTTTTAGTAGCCATTGTTTTCTTTGCCTCTTAACCTCCACCTGAACCGAGCACTTTTTCTACAGTCGACTAAAAGCTCCTTTTTTTGCCTTTTTTTTTTTTTAAAGCGGCAAAAGGGCGACAAAAATGTGCCAGAAAAGCAATAATGCAATAAAAGAGCAACGAATAAATGCAACAAAAACGCCACAAAAGAGTGACAAAACACAACCACAAAGCAATGGAAAAGAGGGATAAGAACGCAACAAAAACGACAAAAACACAACCGAAATGCTTCAAAATTGGGACAAAAACACTGCGACAAAAAAGTTACGATCATCAGTTTAGTTGGTCTTAGCTTTAAAATGAGGCGTTACTAACCAAAAGAATGGATTACTCCAACATTCATAAATGAAACAAAACACAACTCCAATTATTAGTTTAGCATGAAGACGTTTTTTGTAAATGCATGTTTTTTTAAGTACAAAAATGAGACAACTGCATGTTACTGGCTCGGAAGCTTCTGCGCAATTTCAAAATGTTCATAGTCTGTACATTCACAGAGGAACAGATGAAGGATTTGTGAGCGCGTACAAGTTTAAATTCAATTTCCTCCAACTATCGCTGCTTTAGAATGGGGAAAAAAATAGGCCGAGCAACACAGCTCTAAACTTGGGCAAAATTAGGAGCCGGGTCTGGGTTTTTCGATTATGTTAGTCTAGTGGTCTTGCATGGCTTCTCCCTCTAAATCTCCCCCCCCCCCCCCAGCCAACACCGTTCCTCCCGACTAAACCTTGAATATGTGAGTACTAACTGGCCCGGTCTCATTAGTGCCGCCGAAGGTGTGTCCCGCATCGCCGTGGAAACAGACGTGTGACTGACAGGTGAGAGCCCCACTGAGCGCGCCCAGTAGGAGAGAGCGGTACCGAGCGCGCTCACTGGGGCAGACCCTCGTTATCTGTGTTCAGCCTGCAGCTCTCCCCGGGGGACACGGACTACAGAGAGACAGGGAGAGAGGGGAAGAGGAAGGGGGTGAAGAGAGGAAAGAAGAGAAGCTAAATAGTGAGGACAGTACTGGCAGTTTATCTTCATTAATCTTTGACTGCAGTTACATGTAATGTTAATAATCGGTATGTATATTATGTATGTAAGTGTATTATTAATGAGTTGGTAGTCCAGGTATTTTTCACTTTTAGCTTTCACAGTAAAAATAAATAAAATAAAAATACAAATCTGCATAATCTGACCTGGTTGTGAAAATATTGGCAGAATTCTCAGGGTTGAGGGTACTCGGAGTAAAAATGAACGACTACAGGGGTCCATGAACGACTGTCTTAGAGAACCGCTCCCTGCCAGGACCAAAACAAGGAAGTGCAAGCGACCTGAGAACGAGTGCTGAAAAACTAGCAGCCCCACTAAAACACTCACACTGTCACAAAGACATGGTCCTGGATGGGAGAATTTCATGAATACCAGAAGCATTATGCTCAGGGCAACACTGGCTAGTCAAAGTGTTCATCCTCATGTCCAAAGACCAGTGGGGCCCATGCAGTGTTGTTTAAATGAGCCTCTTCACACACCTCGCCTGATGTCGAGTTAGCGGTTGTTGATGGTGGACGAGATTGGCAGCTTTATGTCTGTGAGTCTACCCCCAATGGGAGCATGTTTGCTTTCTGTGCTCTTAACCTTCCAATCAGTCTTTATTTGATGAAAATTGGCCGCAAAATGACAATCACAAATGTTAAAGACAATTGTCAACAACAAACGCAATCAAATGTGCGACATCGCGACACGGACATGTATGGAGATGCTTAGGGTGCACTCACACTTATCCATCCCAACCGTGTAGGGTGAGCGGAATCAAACCGTGCCCAGGTCCAGCTCGGTTCCGGACTTTGGCCTGGTTGGAAGAGGTGGGCTCACATTGCACAAACGAAACTGCGCTGAAGGGCCTTTCTGCGCTTGGGCACAGTTTGGATGGACAATACTTTATTTATACTTCTCGTAGAGTGAAAGCCATTTTGCCACATTGTAGTACTCCACAATTAGCCTGGTGGAGTTTAATAACCGGAGAAAAATGGTTGGCCTTTAACTTTTCACGTTTGCGTAATCCTAATCCAGCCAAAACAAGCCCCAAAGCACCCTCCCATTGAACACCCGTAGCGCTATAATTATCTATCCTTTTTCATCCATCAAAGCGTATTTTCCCCCATTGATTCCCACTGACCTGGGATCAGATAGTCTCCTGTTTTCCTAATGAGCGGACAAGGAGCAAACACGAGTGGAGAGAGAGAGCCGCTCGGATAAAAGTTTGATGCGACAGGGTTCTGCTCTCCTCCTCAGCCCGGCGGTCGATAGTCGGCTCAGGAAAACTTTAAATATTTCACACGCACATGACAGCTGGCCTCCTATAGAAACACACTGGATAAAGAATTCAAGACAGATGTGCTAAGATCGGAGGAGAAAAGGACATTGTTTATGGTACGACTGAATATGGAAATAATTGGTTTTACTGTGTAATGTTATGCACACCTAGGCTTTTAAAATTCATTTGGAAACCTAATAATTGGTAGTGCACCACCATACGTTGCACTCTGGACACTTCTGTACATCGACCTGAAACCAGCTGTGGTAACTTGTCTCCATTCCATAGAGCCCCAACTTAGTCCAACACTGCACATGATACCTTGATAAGTTGAAGCTACTCCTATTTTGGATATTTGACCTTATTTAAATACTTTAGACTCTCCAAGTCAATTGTAAAGACGGCTCTGATCTCAGTGGCTGCGTTTCATCGGTTGAATTTCAACCTACCATTCAGCAAGCGGGGGAGGCGGGTGTTGTTGGTGACGACAAGCATTTGCGCCGCATTTGCTGGTTGTAGTTTGGCAATGGCAGCGGATACGAAAGTAATGGAAGATCTTCAATCCGTTCTAGCTCAGCTCCCAAATATCCAGATATTAAAATTATGATAGCTGCTTCACTCACTCGGGCGCATTACATACGTCATGAACAAACGGTAGCGAAAATCAGATCTAATTGTTTCAAAACCCCTCCCACCTGATAACAGAGCTCAATTGTGAAGATCCAGACCCTCTGTACGAAATGAAATGAATACTAGGGTATGGTAAAACCAGGCTACCATTTCAGAGGATCAGAAGAGACTGAAGGCAGTCGGGTTTCCTCCTGTCCCTGCTGTGGTCTGTGAAGGGTTAAGTGTGTGTGTGTGTATGTGTGTGTGTGTGTGTGTGTGTGGGGGGGGGGGGGGTTAATGGGTTTGGGCAGTGGGCTGTGGGCTGTGGCTATTCTGGTTCAGCCACCTTCACCTTATCTCCTCTGCGCCGAAAACACACACACACAGACAAAGCACACAAGTACAGGTGGAGTGTCTAAACATCTAGTCGGGCGTGTCCTATATACGTTCTGTGGAGTAGGTTAAATGCAGGTCAAACAGCGGTAATGTGGTGGCGTAATGTCGAGCTAATGGAGGGCCGGTGATTGAGTGACAGTCATAAATTCAAATGGGGTTGAGGGGGCACAGGAGATGGCATCTGAACTTGACCAACAATTTGTGCTTTGATTAGATTAAACTAAGCATCGGGCTGACCATAAAAACAATATCAACATATAATACGACGCAGACTGACCCATAACAAATAGCTATTTTTTACAATATACTCTAAATGCCCAAAACAAATAACCAGTGGAAGGGAAGTTGCTGCATTACCATTACCATGAACTTTAACTTTGTAGACAGAGGTTCTTAAAGTGAAAGTCTGTGTAAGATTGCACAATGAAGAGACATCACCTCTTGAGTGGACCTGAAAGCTTTCCAAAATGAGGAGAGACACAAAGAAATGTCAAAAGTAAATAATCAAGCTCCCTGCCCCCTCCCTCCTGATTGGACCTGACAGGAAACTCGTCTCATTGGTCAAAGTCATGGCACCAGGGATTCCAAACAGTTCCTGAGATCCGCAAAGGGATGGACTTCTGAAAAATCACAATCAACTAATCCTTTAACATTACTTACGTTTATTAAGTTGCAGGCCAAGACGGTCAATTATATATATAATTTATTACATTTGTAATCCATTTAAACTTACAGACTGTCACTTTAAGACACAATCTGTACTTGGTATAGTTTATGTTTCATCTCTCTCCCAAGAAGCTGCGTCAGCACTAATGATCTCTGTGTGACAGCAGGCGGAATATCTTCTCAAGTACAAACATTCAAAGACTTTTTTTTATTCTTTACTGAAACAGCTGTGAAGCAAGAGGAGGGGCTTATGAACAGAACGCTTGAAAATCAGGAAGTGAAACTCTTTTGTTTCAGCTGCTTTAATTCAATGTTGCATTTTCTAACAAACAAATTGTAAGATGGTGATAAAGATGAATGAATGAATGAAGTTTTTATTTTGGTGGCTCACATTCAAAGCAAAAATCCATATCATCACAACCAAATACCTGCAAAAAGCATAATACCCCCTCATTAGCGGGACACTTTGTCCCCTGGAAAGGTGTGACGCATGCACATGAACTCATCCCGGGGAAGAATTGAGATGTTGTTACACATTATTAAGCTTTTCAACATGCCATGACGTTGTCCCCGTGGGATACAAATGGATCTGTATATTTGTTTTATTCATGCATGTTTGTTCATCTTCTTGTATATTACAGTATACTAACTTGATTTAGTGTTATGTAGTTTCTCTTTGAAATCAGATATCACGCCAAGTTTGCACAAAGCACAGACATAAAGATAAGAGGAGTAAGTGCGACTGCCACCGTATCATTGGGCAAGGCACTTCACGTCAACAGGATATGACTGAAGGGTGAATTAAAAAAGACACTCTCTAAATGCCATCCATTATAGATAAGAACCATGCTTCATTGAACATGCTTTTCTATGACCTTATTTCTGCAGTGCATCAATTGCGGAACTTTAAGATGAATTTATCAGCGGTTTCCTGTCCCCTCCTTTGAACGTCTCCATATACAGCGTAGATAAGATAAGTCTCATGAAATGTTCTTTTTATAGACACTGCACCGGCTTTCATCACCGTGTAAAACAACTTCCCTTTCTTCAGATTCAGACTACCGTAAACCTATTTGTGCCTCGCTTTCAAGTATAACATTATCGAGTCGCCTCTAAAAATACATCTTTACCTCACTTCCTGCTTTAAGGTCTGCCCTAATTCAGTCCATGTGCTTTTATTGAAGACACATGAGTTTTATCAATAGAGTCCATTTTCAAAGTCATGCCTTTATACAGATCTGCACACGGGGAATACGACGATACAAACAGGAAAACAAAACTTGCGAGGGAGATTCCAGGAAATTACATATTGTTCATCATTGTCATGTTTTGACTGTATTTTTCATATAACAAGCAGATGTTGAACACGTCGCTCTTCAGAATGAAGACGTGTGGGGTCCAATAACAAGGTAGACCTCTCTCTAGATTGGTACATATTCAGCATGGTGCTAAAAGATCGTTAGTTGCTGACAAAGGTTCTTGAGTTGAGAGATGAAATGTTCTCGACGCAACTAGAGGCTTGAGAATCTTTGTCAACAACAGTTGGCCTACAGACGGCATCGGGGAAGGAAGTATGTTTTGGGAACATTTTTCACATATAAACTTATTTATCACACATGACACAAATAAAGTCTAGTCTAAATCGAGCCTGTATGGATGTAAAAACCGGCAGTCGTAGCTAGTGTTAGCATGTAGCATTATGCTAACGTGAAGCATCATGTTAGCATTCTCTGTTATTTATGTATTTATGGGATGTTGAACTACTTTGCTACTCCTCTCCATGTCTTTCTATCTTCATTTGGTTGAAAACTATATTCAGAATTCAGAATTTGTGAAAGTAGTTTTGAAGTAATTGAAAGATTATATTTTCCACGTCTTTGTTTCCCCCTCAATTGCATCAAACATGACCATATATTTTTCCATTTTTCTTTTCCTTGTAGTACATTTAATTTCTGCATTCACAATGTCACTGTTGGACCTCTTAACCTCCGCCTTAACCGAGCGCTTTTTCTTCAGTTCAGCCAGAGTAACGCCTCATTTGAAAGCCAAGACCTACAAAACTAATCGTAAGATTTTTGAAGGGTTTTTGTCGCGTTTCATCTCTTTTCTGGTCTGGTTTTCATAGGTTTTTTTGTCTTGTTTTAAAGAGTTTTAAAAAAAAAATAGTTGTTTTCTTCATCACTGTTTTCACTTGCTTTTTGTCATGTTTTCGTCTTGTTTTTGTCTCTTTTTTGTCATGTTTTTGATGCTTTATTATTGCGTTATGGTTGCTTTTCCAGGAGGTTTTTGTTGCTCTTTTGTGGATTTTTTGTGGCACCTTTTTTGCTTTTTTTGATACTTTTATTTTGTATTTTCATCCTCCATTCTGTCGCTATTTTGACGCTTTGTTCAAGAAGCTGTCAGATTTGGGTAAAGCCAAACTGGAGAAAATGTGCTCAGTTCAGGTGGAGGTTAAGAGGTTAATATTTGAGTCTTTCTGTAATTTTTACCTCTTTTTAAAAATAAAATGTGTGTTTTCTTTAGAGCACTAACCACTGCCAGCCTACATTTATATTAAACAAAACAATACAGTAACTTTTTCTCTTCCTGTCTCTGTCGAGTGCGGACGTGTTTTCTCACTTCTCCTGGCTTTCGTGCTTTTTCCTGCCTCTGCGAGTGTCTTGTCTGACTTTGAGTTTTCCTCTTGGACCCCTGCTCGCTTTCCTCCCAAACCGCTAAACTATGGAATTGATTAACTGGAATCTCAGCGCAATTGATACGTTTTTCTTCTCAAAATGAGGCCATGGAGGAAGTCGTCTTCCCTGACTGATTTTCACAGCTCGGTTTGCGATGGATGTCGTTTGCCTCGCGGTCCTGTCGGTCGGAGACATCAAAGATATTTACTTATTTGGACTCTTGATAACAGGGTACCTGCTTATTGGATGGACTGCCCTCGATTATCGGAAATTTGGAATGACAGCAGCTTGCAATCGGACCACGCTGCTGTCAACTGAAATTAACAAGCATTTTTGAGCAGGGAGTGACCGAGTGAAGGAATTACACCGGAAAGTAACGCACAACAACGATGGACAGCTCGCTGTGGAGACGGACAATAGATGGACTATATTTTGGGAGGAAAGGGGTTGAACTGTGAAGGAAACTACCTGCTCTGGAGAACTGAACTAATGCTGAGAGCAAGAAAAAAGCTAATTCATTATAAATGTATGAACTATTGCTGGAATAATTCTCTTCCTCCTGAGAGAGGAGGTTTGAAGCAGCTGGACCTCTTATCCCTCCTGCGCCGTCAACACTTCCCTTCAAGGCCAAGCCACGGAGCTAAACCTGATAAGGACTGAGGTCTCTGGGTCATATTTTGCATAACACTGACTTTCAGACTGTAAATAACCGCACACACATACCCCCTCCCTAACCACGCCCCCGTCGTTCTGTGTCTGCCTCAACACGTTTCTTCAGCCCCACCCCCCGGTCAATGGCCGGTCATCTTGTATTTCCCCATGTCTTTCTATATGTGCTTTGCCTTAACTGAACCTGATTGTAATTTTGCATTATCTTCTTTTGTAAGGCGCATCGAGTTGCCTTGTGTACGAAATGTGTGGTATAAATAAAGTTGTCTTGCCTTGCCAATAAGTGTGAAGGTATCTCCAAATTAGCCCAAGACCAAACCAGAACCGATTTAAAAACTTAGCTAAGTTTTACAAATTTCCCATGGTGCATCAAAGTCATCTTATTTCAGTTTCCCATTCAAAACAATAGACCAAGTCACTGATACGTTCTGACAATGCAAACCTACAAAATCTGCCAAATTCAAACACATAAATCCCGCATTGGTGTGAGACCTCACCTCTTACGTGCATCGCCCTGTCTTTTTTTTTGTCCCCATCCGCTGGCTCTGCAGGTGCGTAATCCTCCCCCAAAAGCAACCCCCAACGCAAAACGGTCTAAAACACTCCTATTATTACATTCATTCTTGTAGTCCTCAAGCTTAAATCGTCCCGGCTGGCATCGTCTTGTGTTTGAGAGAGCTGTCCGTTCGCGGGACAGAGAAAAAAGAGAGAGAGGAGAGAGAAGGAGAGAGAGGAGGGAGGGGGGGCGAGAGAGGGATAGAGGGGTGCTTCTCCCGGGACGTCCCACTCTGTGCCACTCCCTTCAGGTCCAGAGGTGGCATTTACGAGCAGAGAGGAATGTAAAGAGGCGCAACAGACAAAGGTGACTGCTTAAAATGTGTTTTTACAGTAGTACAGTGGAATGTCCAGGTCTTCCTCGTGTTACCGTGGCAGAGTGGTTAGCCTTTCTTGCGTAGACTTCTGGCCAGTGGAGAGGCAGGTGTGCGTCACTGTCTCCCGCCTCTTGTTGAGGAGGTGACAGGTTCGAGTGGGGGGGGGGGAGGGGGAGAAGTATACTCGAGTGTTTAGCTAAATTCTAAACGCACTAATGATTTACAGGGTGCACTCCTTCAGTAAACAAGGCCTGGAGACACACACAGGTTATGCCAGACAAAATAAAAGCAAACCAATAAAACCATATACACGGAGACATGCTTATGGACTTTAGGAAAAACATAATAAAAGTAATTGGTGGGAGTTCCTCAGCAGTAAAACACTTTTTATGATGAAGCTGTATTACGTTTACTGAGCTGGCTGGTGTAGGCTTATGTGGTCCATTCAAAACTGACCGCAGCTGGACCTTTTCATGCTTGAGTCCAGATCGGAAGCTCGTTGAGAGTCATTGGGATGTGCTGGGAAAGGTTTTTGCGCAGTGGTCACACTCTGAAGCCTATAGGTGTAAATTCAACCTGGAAGACTAATCTCAGAGTCACCTCCAGCCAATGATTGAGTCTGTGAGGGTCACACCTCCACCTCGGCGTATCAGTGCAGAGCCACATCGCTACAATCATCACCCTCGGTCCTGCGTTTAAGCCTGCAGCGTTTATGGCTCGTCCGCGTCCCAGATGTGCTGCGACCCACCCCCACCCCTTCACTGCCTCTTCTGTCCACGGCGTCACTCTGCTACATCCTTCACCGGCCTCCTATACCACCACGAGTGTCCAGGCTCCAGGGTAAGAAATCCCTAACACTAACCTACCAATCCATACTAACTTAATTATAATCAATATATCGATGTCTACTGCCGTGGTCGGATCGCCAAAAATATATATGTCAATAAATCTTTCTAATCGCTGCTTTTGTCTCTGATTGAGTCTATCCAGGTTGAAATGAATGCAACATTAGCTCTTTTGACATATTGAAACAATGTCACAATGCTGGTGAGAGTGGCTTGTCATTGTAAACTCTAGACTATATAGGCCCTAACAACAGTGAAACAGAGTAAGTATGTTGGATTATAAAGCACTAACCCTCTTGAGTTAGCTCAGCATCAAGGCGTTGTCCCCTCCCGGTGTTCCGTGCTCTTGCAGCACGTGTCGGAGCCCGCCTTGAGTGTGTGTGACTAAACCTTGGCCAAGCACATAATAAGGAAATCAGGTATGTAAAGGTCCTGTACTTTAGTCAGGCTTTTACAACTCCCATAACTGAAAATGATGGATGCGTCACAAAAATACCCTTTTGTTTTAAGACGTTAGAAAATGCAGTTATGCAACACACCAGCAGAGGGTGCACTTATTCTTTTTGCGTGTTCCTGTGACTACACAGTCGGCAAAGAGAGTTTGACCACGGACAAGATCAGAATAAGTTACATTGCATACGTCACATGGAACTCGCTGTGTGACGTATATCGGAGTTCTACATGCGTGCAACTCTCTGGAGGCAGGAGTTAACCTTTAAAGTAGTAAGTAAGTAAGTGCTTTATTTGTCATTGTACGGAATTGTATCCAGGTGTTAGTCCTGAGCCGCGCCGCCACTGTGGGCCGACCTGACCAGCATGTTTTTGCAGGTCGGGGAAACCGTAGCACCCGGAGGAAACCTGGCTGACTTCAGTGCTCCTCTGAACCTCTAAAACGGTGCAGCGCCTCCTGGGTTTGTCCCTGTTTCAGAGCGTGGTGTCCTGCACTGGTCAGCTCCTTCCTCTTCCTCCTGTGCAGCTCCCTCCGCTCCACAACAGTCTTTCACCATATTCTCCTCTGTCCCTTCCTTTTTTCTGCAGCGCCTCTTGTGACGTCTCCACTGTGCTGCAGCTGTGGGGGGATTTACCTTTTTTACTTTCAAAAAGCTTCTTTCTTTAGGACCATTATGGACTCTCTGCAGTCAAAATAAATCCACCGAACCCCACAAAAACACGGCAAAGACGTACAAAAGCATCCAGAAACCAAATGCAGTTAGCAGAAAAAGGCAAAAAAACGCAGCTGTACCAAGAGAGCGGCTGATACAATAAGTAGACAATGGTCATTATCAACAGTGGCACCAGATTAGACCTTTGAAATCTTTCTCATTCAAATTGTGTTTAATTTTTGAATCAAAATTTAAAAAAAAATCCAATTCTTTTACACAGAGTTGAGCAGATACCTGGTGTCCATTTGTGAGTGCGAATGAAGCACAAAGAAGCTTCAGAGCCCGCTGAGACTGACAGGGATCCGACCGCTGCACAAACAAATCAATATCTGATAAATAAGTAATCAGCGCCAAATTTCAGACGGCACTGCTCGCATAAGCAAGAGCGCGGAGCGGAGCGGATGGGGGGTTTCAATGTCAAACAGTGAAAATACCAAAGCAAAGGCTTGGAATCTAAAAAAGGGCAGCAACACAAGGGACAAAAGAACTAACCAGTACGGTACATTTTGAAGATGATAACCCCCACCTGAACCAAGCACATTTTCTCCAGTTTGGCTTTACCTAAATCTAAAAGCCTTTTGAAAAAAGTGTCAAAAAAGCATAGTTTTTTTTATGAAAACAAGGATGAAAATGCAATAAAAACATGACCAAAAACGTGACCAAAAAAGTGGCAAAAATGTCTGACGAAAACGCAAGGAAAAAGCCACAGAACAGCAGCAGAAAAGGACACAAAACGATGAAAATGTGGAAACAAAATTGACGAAAACGCAACAAAAAAGCCATGGGAAAAAAATTCTAAAGAGTGACGACAACAAGAGGAAAAAGATCAGTTTAGATAATTTTCGCAGGTTAGGGTTATAGCTTTCAAATGAGGCGTTACCATGGGCGAGGCTAGGCCTATTTTAGGGGTGCTTTAGCAAAAATGATGATATTTGCATGCCAAGCCATGAAGGCTGTAAAAAGAAGGCACTTCAGAGACATACAACTACAGTAATATCTTGCTCTCCTTCCTCTTCTTTCTCCTTATTTTCTTTTGTTTTTGCTGCCAGAGGCATAACTTAGCTGCTCTGTTTACACCAACACTTGGGTTTGTCTCTCTCTCTCTCTGTCTCTCTCTCTCTCTCCCTCCCCTCTGAGAAGCAGGTGGGGGAGTGGGCGCTCATGGGGCCCTTTCAGGGAGTATGCGACGGCCAATTGTCGTTGCACCTTGTCACTGTTGCTGCAGTGACTTCATTCTCTTGGTCGTTTCTGTCAAATCTGTTGCCCCTATGGGGGCCCCTGCTGGCTTGGGGGCCCCAGGCAGCTGCCTGCCTTGTCTTATGGCAAACAACACTTCTGTCTCTGCGCTGTCTCTCCCTGGAGTTTAAACTTTGGTGCTGGTCTTCAACAGCACATACGGAGTAAATAATGATTGTAGGAATTGTATAGATATTATACAGAGGCTCTCCACATCCCAAGCTTTTGGCCATTTTTTTTATTTGTGAAAATCGGTCTCATACACACGGACTTATAGCTGCTGATAAACAGATATGTTTGTGCATTCAATAGCACATAGCACGGCAACTTCAATAGCACGAAGCGCGGCATTCGTCGCTGTATTTCAGGTGAATGAGTCCCCATAGAATCGTCACATCCACTGTAAAACTTTAGGCTAAGAGTCCTGATAAAGGTTTCAGACTTTAGTTTAGTCTGCAGCCTTGGTCACAGCCCTGATACAGTGAGAGGACAAAGGGGCAGAGCACAGTAAGTAAGTAAGTAAGTAAGTGCTTTATTGTCATTGTACAAGCGTAAAACGAAATAGTGTTCAGGTGTCAGTCCTGAGCTGCTGCTGCTG
Organism: Proterorhinus semilunaris; assembly: GCA_021464625.1. NCBI lineage: Eukaryota > Metazoa > Chordata > Actinopteri > Gobiiformes > Gobiidae > Proterorhinus > Proterorhinus semilunaris. The sequence goes on along the minus strand of CM038347.1, from coordinate 28,510,570 downwards.
AGCCACTGTGTGTCAACCTGACCCGCATGAAACCTGGCTGGCTGCCCTCCGTCTCCTCTGATCCTCTGAAATGGTGCCGTGCCTCCTGGGTTTGTCCCTGTCTCAGAGCGTGGTGTCCTGCACTGGTCAGCTCCACCTCCTCCTTCCTCTTCCTCCCTCCGCTTCACAACAGTCTTTCACCATCTCTTGTTTGTCCTTTTTTGTTTCCTGTAGCTCCTCTTGTGACGCCTCCTCTGTGCTGCAGGTGTGGGGGCTCTTGGTGCCTCTTCAGTGTCTCAGAAGAAGAAATGTGTAGGTCTCAAATGGGTTTAGCTGATAAGCTAGCATTTTGTTTACCTTTAAAAAGCTGCTTTCTTCAGGACCATTTTAGACTCTCAAAGTAAACGAATCCACCAAACCTCCACAAAAACACGGCAAAGACGTACAAAAGTATCCAGAAAAACAATGTGGAACACAGAAACCACAAATGCAGGTCGCAGAAAAAGGCAAAAAACTCCAAAACCACTAACACTGGATATGTGTCTGACACAGCCTGAAGTGCATATTACAGGTTTTTATTTCTATTATTCCTGATGATTGATCATATTATATTTGTATGAAAATAAAGTTGATTTCATTTGTTTCATTGTAGACACAATAAGAGGGAGAAAATCATACATCTCTAACTCACTCATGAAACTTCTGCACAATAGAAGCAAAATAAATAGTTATAACTGTCATATGCTCTTGAAATACACTGACCTATAGGCCTTAAACTCTTAGATTTGGGTGAAGCTGAACTGGAGAAAACACTTGGGTAAGACGGGGGTTAAGAGGCTTTTATATACAACTTTTGGTTTGGAGAGTGCCCTTATTTCTTCAGCAAACCGTCTTAAACACAACAGATAGGGGATAGGGCACTACATTGGGATTTTACATCAAACATAAATCACACATTTAAACCTTTTTTAGGTATTCGCTTGCAAATGGAAGTGGCACACTAGAGGACCAGCCTACAGTATGTACACGGGGAGTGTGACTCTCAGGGAAAACCGCTATGCTTCTGTCTGTTGTCCTTTTAGTCCAAATTCTCTCCCCTCCCATCTTTTCCCTCTGTAGAGCCTTTTAAAAGCTGCAAGTCACTTTGTTCCATCGTATTTCTTCGGATTTTGGGGGCCTCCTTTTGCAAATACACCAGTTCAAGAGTCTCTTTCAACTCTTCAAAAACACTCTCAGCCGTGACAGTGGGTTTCCATCAACTGAGCTGAAGGAAAACTGATTTAATGGCGTCTTTGTGGATGAAATGTGTTTTTGGTGAGTGACTTTGTTTCGCAAATGTGAGTGAAATATTACTGACCTTGGAAAAATCTGAAATATTTTCCCCACTAAATATTAATGTTTCTTTTCCCAGGTCCTGCTGCCCAGAGATATCGAGGGATTAATTTGTTTTGACCAATTGAATTCTGTGATTTAAGGATTTAAGACAGCCTCGCGTTACAAAATGTGAAAATATTTCTCATAAATCTCTTTCGATGTTTATAATTTATAATATGATGTTCTTTACTGCCTATAGTGTATGCTTCCAAATATCGATTATTTTTCATCTCTTCTTCTGATCTGCCCCCCTACACTGTAATTATTAATATTTCAAACCATCTCTTAAAAAGACTGTACTTTACACTTCAAAGTCTCGGCCGTTCACTTTTACTCTTCTGAGACTGCACCCGAATGCATCACAAGAGCTCAGAAACACAAAATAGCAGAACACCACTCTGTGAAAAATAACGAGGTTGAAAAAAAAAAAAAAAAAAGTATCCACATGATCAATTACAACATTGTTTTTGATCATTACTATTATTTTACCCATATATTTGTGGTTTATTGATTTTGCTGTTGTGAAAATGCCCAGGCCTGTGTAACGTCTCATTTGAAAGCTACAAAACTGTCACTACGTTTTTGTTGTGTTTCCGTGTTTTTTTTTTATTGTGTTATTGTCGCTTTTCCAGCACGTTTTCGTCTCTATTTTGACACTTTTTCAAGAAGCTTTAAGATTTGGGTGATGTCAAACTGGAGGACATGTGCTTGGTTCCGGTGGGAGTTAAGAGATTAAATTGATGTATTACATGCTCTTTAACCCGACTTCACAGGATTTGTAAGAGAACATGGGGAGATACAAACCTCGTTTCACAATTTAGTTTCAAGGCAAGACACCATCTGCAATTCACATTTTCTTCTGCTGGATACACTTCTGAGGACGATGGCTTAGTACAATTAATGCCTTGTCCACATTCATTTCTTCTTTACTCTTTTAATTTAAGGTGAGGCAATATCCATATTTATAAGTTTTCCATCTCCAGCCAAAAACAAAAGTACATGTAATTGGTGACCTAAAAATGTAGGCAAGTTATTTTTTTGTTATGAAAATTCAACCTGGAAGACCTACCTACAGCACTCCATCCATCGCCTCATCTCCGACTACACGTCACCGATCATCCAATCATCACTTCATCTCAAGCCGCACCTCCGTGACAGCCAATCACCACAGCAGCAAATTATGCCCGATCCCGTCAGACCATGGAAGCTAAGCAGGGAAGGGCCTGGTCGGTACTTGGATGGGAGACCAGGTGGTCGGAGGGGCTGATGGCACAGACTGGTTGCCTCCCTTCCGTCAGCCTACCCCAGGGCAGCTGTGGCTTCAATAGTAGCTTACCACCAGGTATGGAGTGAATGAATAGTGCAATGTAAAGCGTCTTTGAGCGTCCAAAATAGCGCTATATAAAACAGATGCATTATTATTATATTGTGGGGTGACTAAAGTGCTTTGTCCCATATCTATTGGTGCTGCTTGTGCTAATCCAAAACGTATTGGGTAATACTTCAAAAATAGAAATAAGTAGGATACAATGAATGATTGAATGGATAAATGCTTGCACTGTAACCCCAACATGTACAGTACTCAAATTATATGATAGAGTTTAGATTTAGTTGGGGAAATACACTGTAGGGACAAAAACATTTCATTACTTGGAATTTGTGTGATCCTTATGTTGCTGCAGTTGTCTAGGTTCAGCAACAAAGGAAAGAGGTCATGACGACGTGAACTGAATGAGATGGGGCAAAGGACAAGTGGCTGAATTGTCAGGATAATGGAGAGGGGGGAGGTAATATTAACCTGTGAGGCAAAGGTGTAGCCGGCTGTTTTTTTCTACTCAATTACATTTATGTAGCTAATATAACAGCTTAGTTTTTCATTTTGTACAGAAGCAGTGTGAGAGGAGAGGACAGATTTGGCGCCACAGAAACAAGACACCGATCGCTTTTCTCCGGACTGGACTTCTGCTCAGCTCCGGTTTGGATCCTTCCTGTAATTGAGAAACGTCCTCCTGAAGATAATGACTGTGACTGTGCTTCTGTGGGAAGTTGGTAAAAAGAGACAGATGACAGAGAACTTTGAAGTACTGTCGCCGGAGCTGACACTAAACGGTCAATACTGTTGCTGGGGAAAATACAGTCGTACCAAATCACAGAGTCGAAATGTAATGTAATAAAATGGTATTGATTTTGTCTTGCTTGTTTTGTGTTGTTTTTAAATCTCGTGTATGACCTGTTTCAACTGATTGGCTCAAGGATGATCTCTTTTGAGTGGAGCTTTTCCCCCGGACAAAGCCGACCACAGATGACTGCATTTGTTCGCGCGACAAAACTACAAAAACAGTTAGCGTCCGGATGTTAGCTTAGCACAGTTGAGTCTTCCTGTGCTAATCCCCCCCTGACCTGAGCCCGCTGTGTGGATGTGCAAACTTACTCAAACACAAAAACAGACCACCGCTCCCAGCCCAAATACACCGAGACAACGTGGGAACAAGGGGAGAGACACGGAGCCACTGATAGAGCACGACAAATCGACTGTTTATGGTCAGCAAACATATCTCCACCAGTAAGGTCATTCACTGTCAGGTGATGTCATTACATGGTTCAAGAAGTGATTTGTGATTTACATTGTCTAACATATGTGCCTTGAAAAGACAAAAGACAAAATCATTTGCAGTAAAATGTCAACATAAATAGCATTTATTTCCCACCCCATAACACAACTTCCTGTATAGTTTCTACATCAAAACAATTGAATTTACATACCACAGAACCAAAATAGTGTGCTTTGCAAAGAAATCTATTTGAGTACACCCTATATAGTAGTAACCCCTTCTTCAGCTCTGTATTTATTCAAAACTGTCTTTTTGTAACGCATTTTAAAGTGATGACTGTCTCCTTTCAAGTTATTCCATAGTTTAACTCCACATACAGGTACTGATACACAAAAGCTTTTTTGGTTTCATGAATCTGGGGTTGATTAAAAAAATGAGTCCCTCTAAGCTTGTAGCCTCCTTCACTTTTACGGAACATTCTCTGTAGATTAGATGATTAAAAGTGTATGAGCTTTATACATAGTTTGGGCAGTTTGAAGATTTACAAGGTCATACAATTTAAGTATATTAGATTGTAAGAATAACACATTTGTATGTTCCCTGTAGCCTACCTTATGGATAATTCTAACAGCAATTTTTTGAAGAATAAATTATGAATTTAATACAGTTTTCAATACAATACAGTAAATACGGAATAACTTACTGATAATAATAATGTGGAGTGCTGGTTGATCCGATACCTGTTTTGCTTTGTTTAGGACAGCAATGCTTCTTGACAATTTATTTTGAACATGATAAATGTGTGATTTCCGAGTCTTTCATCATTTTCTTTGTTTGATATACACATGTTTCCTAATGACTTAGGTGCTGCAGGTACACGATCACTCCATCAACGCTTTCTAGCACTTTTTATCCCCCTCCTGCTGCTGTTTTCATAAGTCATGGTTCCCTAATGTTAACTTATAATAAGCAGTGGACATACTTTATAGTCTTTATAGTGAAACCAGTTTATTGTAACACTCATCATGACCTAAAGAACCTCAGCCTTCTGATCAGAGGGCACAGGTGCCGATTGATGTTCTTCCCAGTGGGTGCTCAGTCAAAAAAAAATAAACACAGGGTCAGGATTGATCTCACCAAGTCGAGGCTATGAGCCCAGCGCTCTACCTATGTAGCTAAACAAGCAGAGTGATGGTCTGCTGCCGCACGCAGATTAATGTTACAAATCGCCCGCGTTCAGGTGTTCGCAGGAAACCAAGTAGCGGCTTTACAGGTTAGGCTATATTTATTAAATCATTTTGTTATAGGGCAAATTCGCCTGGGTGCCCAACGATTTGAGTGAGTGCTCCAGCCCCGCAGCACCCACAGGACTGGCGCCTATAGGTTAGTGCTAGATCGTCTGCTCGAGAGGGATGGTCTGCTGAGAAAATGTGAGAGACATCATGACACAAATTAAGGGCCAGGGAAATGGTAGCTTTCAGGCTGGGATGAGGTTTATTTGTATTTTTAGACAAACCAACTCATAGATCTATACAAAATCAAAGCAGACCGTCTCTCCCGAGCAGACGATCTAGCACTAACCTGGCGCCTATGTCTGAGGGAAACTTATACAGAGAACTGCATTATGGGAGTTGTTAGGTAACCAGCTCCTGCCCACGTCACGTCCTCTCTGTGCGCAGTACACAGGGCGGCCCCCAGAGGGCCCCCTACCGACATTCTTACTTGGGCCCCCTTGGTACCCTTGCTAGCCACTGCACAGAGACCAGGAGCTGTGTTACGGAGTAAAGCCGACTAATCAGCCTGGACCCCTGGGAAAGAGCCCCTCTGTCACAGTTTCTTTCACCAATGTCTTGCTCCTCCAAGCTCTGATGTTCACACCTCGTTTCTACCTGCTCCAAGCCCCATGGACTTTCCCAAATATTTTTTGTAATAAACCAATTTAACTTTCCCACTTGTCAGGGTCTCCTTGATCCCTGGTGATCTGAACATTCAAAAATCCCATAGACTTTTTGAATAGTCTAAATGTAAGAGTTTAAAAGAAAGGCAGATCATCAGCTGTGGTTACTCTTAACAGTTGTGCTATGAAGTTGAGGTTTCTGAATGTCAAGTGGTGCAAATGGAGTGCACTCAAAAAGTTTCTCACAAAGCATCAGTCTCCGTCAACATAGAATACAGGGCCGGGGAATAATTCAAACAAAAGCATATACAAATATTCCACCAGATAATAAACGATAGACTATTCTCAAGGTCCACTCATATTAGTAATACTATTTTTTTGATTATGTGATTTTTCTTTTTTTTGGTGCAACCCGCCACACAACACCTGTTTGGCAGGTTTGATCCAATCCAATTTATTTATTTGTCCGACCTGCTCGTGTCATACTCCCCGACACGTTCGCTACGATCGGTGGACCAATCGCTGCTTATGGTTCCTCGGACCCACCGCAAACTCAGAGGAGACCGAGCTTTTTCTGTGGTTGGTCCCAAACTGTGGAATGAGCTGCCTCTGTGCATTAGACAGGCTGACTCCCTTCCTGTTTTTAAATCATGCCTTAAGACGCATTTTTTCTCTTTGGCATTTAACTAGTTCGGAAGTTGACTTTTACTGTTCAAATCGTCCTCTTATGCCACTGTATATGTGTATATTTGATTGTATTTTATATTTTTATTTTTGTACGGCACTTTGGTCAACTCTGTTGTTTTTATTAGTGCGTTATAAATAAATTGGATTGGATTGGATTGGATTGAAGTTAGCGTATAGCTGATCAGCCTCTGTCGTGGCTTTAAACTTTTTTTTTAAATGTGAATATTTGAAAAAGCCCCCTTCTGGAACCGCAACCTTAACGTGGTGGAGGGGTTTGAGCGCCCGAATGATCCTGGGAGCTAAGTTGTCGGGGGCTTCATGCCCCTGGTAGGGTCTCCCATGGCAAACAGGTCCTAGGTCCTTTGTTCAAACGTATTAGTACTTCCAGCAAATACGATTTCCCTTTTACATTAAGTTATTTGGGTCACTACTTTTTGTATCTACACAAATTGTAATGATGCTACAACTTGAGTACAACTTTCCCCATCTCTTGGTTTAATCAGATTCTGGTAGAACGTGAACAAAACCCAAAGCAAGAAGCCAAATGCGTTGATTCTGAAAGTGTATTACGTCACAGTAAAATGATGAGTAAATTATCTTCATTTCCTAAATTAGGAAATAAAGAGAGGTGATCATGAACTCATCATAACTTTTTTCTATGGCTCCAAATGGTCCCCTGCCAAAGACAACACAATTATTCGCCAGCTGTAGTCGTGCCACCAACCTTGTTATAAATAAAACCTAAAATGAAATACGTTTAGTCTTGTTACTTACTTGGCTCAGGAGAGAGGTAGTTTGATCGACATGATGGTCAGTAGTTCAATCCCAAACATATCATCCTTTTGCAAGACCTTTAACCTGCCTTATTGTCCAAGTATAGGTGTGTGAAAGAGGTTAGAAAGTTCATCAACACAGAATAGAAGCCAGTTGTCAGTCAGCCCCAGGGCAATAGCCAGTGTGAGGGGGTGAAGGATTAATGCAATGTTTTGGGAGACTTCATGTAGTTCCAAGGTAACAAAACATTCCACTCTACACAATACATTCTATACTAACCATACTCCCTTTCCAAATCCAGCTGTCTTTCTTGTACAAAATACGGCCCTCCTCTACCTCTGTGTCCTTGGTTTATTTTGTTGTCATTTGTCTTAATCTTCATCTGGTTGCTTCAAGACACTGTCTCTTGATATTGTCACTGTTTGCCCAAGGACAAGATGGGGAAAAAAGAGAGTGAGAGCCCATTCCAGTGAGAACCCAGACCCAGGCCAACTAGTAATAATACTGCAACGGAGCGGTACTAGTTAGCCTGGGAGTTGTAGCAACTGTAGTAATTGAAGTAAAGCATTTGAGGAACCAGAAAGAGAAAGTGACCTGTCGCCAGTCAGAAGAAGCAGTAATACATTAATATTAATATAATGGCAATCACTTGACTATGAAAATGTTGAGATGGGGTGTGGTGCCCCATGTAATGTCTTAATGTTAGTCAAAATAATGGTAAATCCTATGTTAATCTCCTCCCCCTCACTCGGCTGCTCTTGCTCGTTTAAGTTTGTCCTTGGTTGTCGAATTATTAAAAAGATAAAATGAATTGGATTTCCAAGCAAGTTCATCACGGCAAAAAGCTGTTAAAAATTAAGAATCTTGGAGTTTCTTTTTTTAAACTTTTGATCTGCTGCTATAAATTGTAGTGTCTGTACAGAGTATAACTTACTATATTTGCCACTGCTCCATTTAAGATTTCACCTGAATACAGTGTGAACACGATATAAGCAAGAACCTTAATACGTTTACACATTTTTTTATTGCTTTGCATACAGTATCAGAACTTAAACACAAAACAAACTGTTTTAACAATTAACACTTTGTGAAGATCTGAAACCAAAACAAACAGGAGACATAGGACTTCAAGCCCCAAAGGCTGTTATAGTTCCTGAATTAGAAAATAAACCTTTTTATGTATAAATGAGTGGTGGTTAATGAAAACCATAAAGATCACTGCTTGATGCGGTTATTTCTTTCTCTTTTTCTTTTTGACATCAGTGATCAACAGAGGAACATTATCCTTGCCATCATTATTGACTTCCGGACCAAAAAATGGCAGGAGATTGTCAGAGAAACAGCATTCAGTGAAAGAGTAGAGCAGATCTGCAGTGTCTACATCATAGAAGGAGACCACACTCTTATTGTAATCTACAAAAACACCTACAATCTCAGGATGGGACTTCAGGGATAGAAGAATAGGTGTGCCTGCACAAGCCTTGATCTGATTATTCTCCAGTAGAAGAGTCCAACATCCTGTTTTTGGTTCCAAAGGGACCGTTCCCTTTCTATTTACTGACTCTCTGGCCACTCCTAAAACCACACCAGTTGTTCCTTTTACACGGACTTGGAAGTAGGACCTCCCCGAAGAGAGCTTTTCTTTCCCTAAAACGTAGACCGAGTTGGAAAATCTCTGTGGAAGATTTACATGATTTTTCCTCACATTTCTATACTGAACCTGTTTGTTACCACTTGACAAGACAAGGTTTGGATGAGCAGAGTCAGGATCTAGGGTCACATTTACTTCAAACTGCTGCACTCTCCTCAGTTCTGCCACATAAACCTTCTTACCCACTTCAAGAAGTGTCTTCTCCAGCTGTGACACCAGTCCATCATACGACTGAGGAGAAACTATCACTTTTGACCAGTCTGCCAGCACTAGTGCTTGTCTCACTGAGAAGTTTAGTATGAAGCTGAAGTGGTCCTCAGAGAGTTGCTCCATCTGAACCCCTCTCTGCTGCAGAACACAGATCTCCTGGTCTAATTTCTTGATCAGCTCAGCTGCTCTGTCCTCCACCACCTTCTGATCGCCAGTGATTTTGTCTTTGAACTGATCCAGACTCTTCTGAACTCCCTTCATTAAAGCTGTGAAGACTTTAAGACCTTCAGCTATCTCTTGATCTGCGTTTTTGTTGTTGACCTTCACCGAGTCCTGGATCTCCTGGATCTTCTGTTGCCTTTGTTCGATCAGTGTCTTCAGCTCCTTCTGTTGTCTCTCACTCTCTTCTCTCAGAGGAACGGCAGCGTGTCCTTTGTGTTTTGAGTATGTGCACTGGAGGCAGACGATTGTCTTCTCTCTTTGACAGAGCAGCTCTAGAGGCCTGTCATGTTCACGACAGATGCGCTCCTCCAGATTCTTCACGGGGCAGATGAGCTGGTGCCATTGGAGGCGAGGGGTGCTCAGGTGGGGCTTCAGGTGAGTGGGACAGTATGAGGCTAGACAGACCAGGCAGGACTTCCGCGCCCTAAGCCTAGGTTGACAGCACACATCACAGGCGACATGTCCTGGTTCAGCAGGGTCTGGCTCCTTCTGACGATCTCTGAACTGGGAGACCATCTCAGAGAGACAAGTGTTGGTCTTTAACTGTGGCCTGGTGCTGAAGTCCTCCATACAGACAGGACACTGATTCTGTCCGCTGTGGTCCAAGTGGTGGTCAATGCAGGTTTTGCAGAAGCTGTGTCCACAGGATGTGGAGACAGGATCAGTGAAGACCTCCAGGCAGATGGAGCAGAGGAGCTGGTCTTCAGACAGCACACAGCTGACAGACGCCATGTCTGAGGAAAACAGAACAAAAACATTACAGGACATTGTTTTACACTGCCCATTTAAACACAAAGTCTAAAGAGTATGAAATAATTAGGGCTGAACGATATTAAAGTAACTTGCTATATCCAATACGTGTAATATCGTGGTAACAATATTATTGCGATATTTCACTTAACCATTTTAACACGATATGTTCCATTCTAATTACACACATCGTAAGTAATTTTGCAAATTGTGTCAAAAGAAGACTTAAATAAACACATCAGGACCAAAACAAGGCAAAAATGTAACTTAGTTAGTAAATGTTTAACTAAAACTGAACTTCCCCACATTTATAAGTTAATGCATGGTTTGTTTTTGGCAGAGTGTCGAAAATGTGTCGATCTCAGTCCGATGGAGACATTTGTGATGTTGCGATATTTTGTACAGCCCTAGAATTAATACATAATTTGACTTTTGTAGCAGTAGATTTTAAAAGTAGAAGTGACAATGTGTGCAATGATTGTTCGACGTACACTACAGGCCTGTTTTATATAGGGTATGCAGATTATGTCACAGCATGGCAACAGAAGACAAATGAGTGTCAACATTAAAGGCCCTATACCCATTTTTATTTATTTTCATAAACAATGAAAGAGGAAGCCACAAAATTACAATGCTAGTTGTGGTCCAAAGTCATTCCCAACTTTCCTAACATATTTGTAGCATCCCACTTCTTCACAGGGACGAGTTTATGGCACAACTTGCAGGGTCACTTTTCAGGGTCATTGTCTGTATAATGCTAGAAAACATAGCCTGCAAGTTCATGAAATTGTTCCAAATGCTTTATTATTAGATGCACAGTGTATTTCAAACAAATTTCTCAATTTACAATTTGCTAAAAAGGACGACAAAGTAAATGTTCCATTACTAGAAAAAAAAACTTATGTTTGGAAATTTGTTATCTCTAATTTTGACAGAGAATGTTGAATATTCTTCATAACACAAAATTAATGTAAAGTGCATGCACTCCATTAAATATGTTCAAGTACTTACTGTTTAAATATGTCTCTGTATCGTAAATCAGAGGATTTCACTTGAAAACTCTCTTGTGGAAGCTGTGCAGCTGATTTCTAGGTTCCACTTTGGTTTACAACGTGGCCTAAGGCGGCTCGTCCTCCATCTTTGTTTTGTTTTTATCCAAAATGCAGACTGGACTAAACTATGGCGTATTACAGCCTAACAGTTAACACTTTATCAAATAATCACATTCACATTCCCACCGACCACGTTACTCCGGAGCTAGCGCTGAACTAACCTCGTGGCACGGCCGCATTAGAGCTGACTCCTCCTCCTCTCAATCAGTGACACCTGTGACCGCAGGGATAAACAACAAACAGATCAGCACGCGCCTATTTGGAATAAAGTATTAATATTACTCATGTAACCGAGCTGTCAACACAATTGTTATTCAAAACAATTATATATATATAAAAAAAAGTAGGCCACAATTGTTTTATTATTATTATTATTATTACAATAAACAGGACCATTACGTTCCAATATCGAAAGAATGTGACGATTTATTTTACTTTTTTTTTTACAGGTTGGGGAAAAAGGTAATACAGGTTGGTGGAAAGTGTCATGCATAATATGCATGGTCTCTAGCATGCTCATATACATGGTAGAATAGAACGTTTTTTTCCCCTGATTTTTTCTCGTGTGGTTGCCGCTTTGTCATCACTCTTCTGTCATATTTTTTATGTGTTTTTCGCGCTTTTATTAGTCTTTTTTCATCACTTTTTATGCTTTTTCTTTGTTACGTTTTTGTCGCTTTTGTTTTTTTTTTTACTTTTTTTGTTGTGTTTTCATCCTCATTTACATCTCGTTTTTGTAGCTATTTTGAAGCTTTTTTCAAGAAGCTTTTAGATTTGGGTAAAACCAAACCAGAGAAAGTGTGCGCAATTAAGTCGGGGGTTGAGGGGTTAAAGTAACAAAAGCACTCTACATACTCTTTACAATACTCAACACTCACCTGCCTCTCCAAATGCAACCATCTCTCCTCTTTATGCCAAATGGTTATTACCCCCCCCCCCCCCCCCCCTGTCAGCGTATCCTTGGTTTAGTGTAAGTTGTTGTTTGTCTAAATTCTCCTCCCTCTCCACGGCGCTGCCTCCACCTGACGCGCTCTGTTAGCCCAAGGACAAGATGGGTTTAGTGACAAACGAAACAAACAATCAGCTCTGAAAACCTTTGCGAACACGTAAGAAACAGTTGTAGTGTGGTGGGAGTTGTACTGGTAGATGGGTCGATTATGGTTGATGCTGTTTATGATTAGGGGTTTGCCAATAGCATTAGTAGCAGAAGCCCCTTATGAGAGACCAACAGGCCCGGTTAGAACCATGAGGCCCTCCTTCTGTGGACCCACCACCTGCAGGAGGATCCATAGGGGCTGGTGCAAGTGGAAGAAAATGGATGGATTAGTAGCAGAAGCACAAATAATAAAATACTATGAAATCCGACAGTTTCCATCAGGTCCACGAAGACATGTTCCCTGCTCATACATTCCCCTCTCTCCACCTCCCAGCTCTCTCCATTCTGTCTGCTCTCAGTTTGTCCTTGGTGGTTTCCGCTCCCCATTCGTTTCTTCTCCATCACTTTTATCCGGTGTCCCGTCCTTGGCTCCCGCTCTGCCTCAGACTATTATCCCGCAATTTCATCTCTGTCCACACACCTACATGACCGGAGAGAGGGAGGGGAGGTGTGCCTGCAATCCACAATCATGGGAATTTGTTCATTCTTGTGTACATCTAGAGAAGATTTGTGTGGCTGAAACGAAGAATCGTAATAGTATTTCTCACGAATAACAAAAAGGAGGTGACGATAGATAAAAAAAAAAAGGATAGGATGATAATGTGGCAGAACAAAATTTTGACGTGCAGACATCTCGACAATTTATGTAAAATGTTTACTCTGTATAGAAAGCTCGATAAACAAAGAGAACGAGGAGGTGAATTCAGAGATTTAGAACAGATAAGGCTTAGATTTAACCAGGAATAAAACAAAGATAAACCAGGGAAAGCCAGACTAAACCCAGAACCAATCACTGAACTTCTATCATTGTGGGATATTATGTTCATTCTAGTCGTAACGTTATTATATTTTCCTTATTTTATCCATTTTGAACAGATAGAAAAAAAAAACATTAGCAATATTTGAACATGTGTTTAGGAAACGGCAAAACAAAAGTATTCGTCCAAATCCAGTTAATTTTAGCGCATAATCTTGATTGTTTCCGTATGTACTGTACTACATGTGGGGGTAGATGAAGCGCTGTCTGTTGTCACAAAGTGAAGCCGAGCCAAAAGACGGGAGGCCTGGAGGAAGATCAGGATTATCCCACTGAGATGGAAGACAGGAGGGACCAATCATGGAGGGACAAAGAAAACACACGCTCACAGCAAACCATGAAACAAAGGCAATAACGGTGTGATGTCTATCTTGGTAAAGCTTCACAGACAAACACTAGATAATGGAAATGAGCAAAACTTCTAGGGAGAATTGTGATCTGCGCGGATAAGGAGAGTAGTCCCAAAGGTTCTGTCTTAGTCCTGCTCATCCCCGTTTTAGACCTGATTTACAGTTTACACATAGTTTGAGTTTAAGCCTGGTTTAGTTCTATTTCAGTTTATTCTTGTGACACAATTTGGCCTCTACTTCTGATATAGTTTTCCTGGTTCCTGGTCTTATTTCAGCCCTGTTTTAATTCTGAACTGGTTTGTTACTAGTTTAATCTCTAATCCACTCTCTCTTTAGGCTTGTTTTAGTGCTGTCTGTATTCCCTCCGTGCAGATAGAGTGTGAGAGCACAGTCTTATGTAACTCTGTGCAGAGTCAAAGACACTTAGTTCTGTTTGAGTTCACACAGACGGCTCAGGGACCACTCTACAGTTTAGAGCCGCATCCTCAGCAGACTGACTTGCCAAGGACAAATCTATTATCATTTATTCATCAATTAAATCATCAATGTATTTATTTAGTTTCGGGGTATGTACAGTAAAAAATGTTTTGTTTTGCAAAGGTGGAGTTCAGCCTTCAACGTCTTCTTGCACTGAAGGGAGTTTTGAGTGACTGAACTCGCCTCGGCAGCGCTTTGCTCACAATAAACCACCCATACAATGTGAGTCACCAAAGACATATTTAGAGCACACTTCGTTACTATGCAAACTTCACTTTTTGTATGTATGAAAATTACTGTTGACATCTTGTGAAAAATCTGTTGTTTATTTATAATTTGGCAGCAAGCATATTGAAATAAGCGAAAAACATTCAATCCCTCAGTGTTGAGCGCATCACAGAGACAATAGCATGTGTGCTGCAGACTATCCCATATGCACATACAGTGCCTTGCGAAAGTATTCGGCCCCCTTGAACTTTTCGACCTTTTGCCACATTTCAGGCTTCAAACATAAAGATATTAAACTGTATTTTTTTGTGAAGAACCAACAACAAGTGGGACACAATCATAAAGTGAAACGAAATTTATTGGATATTTCAAACATTTTTAACAAATAAACAACTGAAAAAATTAATCAGCCCCCTTAAGTTAATACTTTGTAGCGCCACCTTTTGCTGCGATTACTGCTGTAAGTCGCTTGGGGTTTGTCTCTATCAGTTTTGCACATTGAGAGACTGAAATATTTGCCCATTCCTCTTTGCAAAACAGCTGGAGCTCAGTGAAGTTGGATGGACAGCGTTTGTGAACAGCAGTTTTCAGTTCTTTCCACAGATTCTCCATTGGATTCAGGTCTGGACTTTGACTTGGCCATTCTAACACCTGGATATGTTTATTTGTGAACCACTCTATTGTAGATTATGTTTTGGATCATTGTCTTGTTGGAAGACAAATCTCCGTCCCAGTTTCAGGTCTTTTGCAGACTCCATCAGGTTTTCTTCCAGAATGGTCGTGTATTTGGCTCCATCCATCTTCCCATCAATTTTAACCATCTTCCCTGTCCCTGCTGAAGAAAAGCAGGCCCAAACCATGATGCTGCCACCACCATGTTTGACAGTGGGGATGGTGTGTTCAGGGTCATGAGCTGTGTTGCTTTTACGCCAAACATAACGTTTTGCATTGTTGCCAAAAAGTTCGATTTTGGTTTCATCTGACCAGAGCACCTTCTTCCACATGTTTGGTGTGTCTCCCAGGTGGCTTGTGGCAAACTTTAAACAACACTTTTTATGGATATCTTTAAGAAATGGCTTTCTTCTTGCCACTCTTCCATAAAGGCCAGAGTTGTGCAGTATACGACTGATTGTTGTCCTATGGACAGAGTCTCCCACCTCAGCTGTACATTTCTGCAGTTCATCCAGAGTGATCATGGGCCTCTTGGCAGCATCTCTGATCAGTTTTCTCCTTGTATGAGCTGAAAGTTTAGAGGGACGGCCGGGTCTTTGTAGATTTGCAGTGGTCTGATACTGCTTCCATTTCGATATTATCGCTTGCACAGTGCTTCTTGGGATGTTTAAAGCTTGGGAAATCGTTTTGTATCCAAATCCGGCTTTAAACTTCTCCACAACAGTATCTCGGACCTGCCTGGTGTGTTCCTTGTTCTTCATGATGCTCTCTGCGCTTTAAACTGACCTCTGAGACTATCACAGAGCAGGTGCATTTATACGAGACTTGTTTACACACAGGTGGATTCTATTTATCATCATTAGCCAGTTAGGTCAACATTGGATCATTCAGAGATCCTCACTGAACTTCTGGAGAGAGTTTGCTGCACTGAAAGTAAAGGGGCTGAATCATTTTGCACGCCCAATTTTTCAGTTGTTTATTTGTTAAAAATGTTTGAAATATCCAATAAATTTCGTTTCACTTCATAATTGTGTCCCACTTGTTGTTGGTTCTTCACAAAAAATTACAGTTTTATATCTTTATGTTTGAAGCCTGAAATGTGGCAAAAGGTCGAAAAGTTCAAGGGGGCCGAATACTTTCGCAAGGCACTGTAGGTTTTGCCATAACACACTCCTCCTGAGGGCTTTTCCAAACAGGACATGTGCTGACAGTTCCCATATAGGTTTTGAACTACAGACTTATGCAACTCGATCACTGTAATCTTCCCACCTCCTCATGATGACACAGAGATAAAGAGGGTTCTTTTGTTGCTCTGAGCTCATCTCTCTGAACGGTCTGAAGTCATGAGTCCAGCTCGGACAAAGACCTCAGTCACACACTGTGGATACTGTACTGAACACAAGGACATGCCGAACCTGTCATTATCTGGAGACACGGTTTCTCTGCTGAAAAATTCACACTCACATGTTGAAATAAATTACATTTATTTCAACATGTGAGTGTGAATTTTACCAGTAGTTTTATCAAAATATAGTTTTGACTTCTAATTTTCATACTGCACCACATACGGCAACAACTAATTGGTTCAGATTTGTTTTGGTGCCACCTGCTGGGCCCAAAAGACTTTTATAAAAAGTATATATATGCCGTGTTGGCTTTCATCTGGCTTCGGGACCCACCTTCAAGCTATCATGGCCCCAATAAATGTCATTTCAATGACCAGTATAAGCACTATATGCAGTTTGGTCCTGTTTTAGTATAGCTAATAACAAAGTACAGTATGTCTTCACATGCGTTTGTTGAAGCAAACATTGATTATAAGTCTGACGATCAACAACTAATAGTGAGCAACGGCACACAACCCAATTTTGGGTCCCATCCCAACAAAAGAGAATCAATGGCGTACAATGTGTCACATACGTTTTTAAAAATGCTATTGTATTTGCATATCAACATTTGAGAAAATGAAACAAAAAAGATTAAGGCACTTCGTCTTCATCACTCGGTGGCTCTATGCTGTGTCGAAACATGCATGTGCTTTTACAATAAAATAAGCAAAGGATTCCAAGGAGTGCATTTACATCTCAAATGTGGTCCTGCCCCTGTTTTTCTTGGTAAGCAGTGGTTTCTGCTATCAAGCACTCACTTTTAATTTCAAAGCACAGCATTATTAAGCCTGATTTATTACAAAAACTCCAAACCCCAAAACATCTTCCTCTACTATTTGGGTAATATTTCCAGAAAAAGTACAAATGTTTACAAGGATAATTCTTATTGTTTACGGTTTAGGTTTCTTTTATATATATTACTTGAATGAGTATGATGGCTACTCCCTGGTCTGCACTGGCTACAGTACAGTGTTATACTACAATGACTAAGTCTCCTGCTATTAGACGGTGCCGCCCACTCCACTCTGTGATCCCCTGGGCCTGTTCATGTTTGGTGTTTCATTCAGCGAACAATGACTCATTCTCACTCTGCTGTTTCCGTTATAGCACGTGCTCATGTTTTCTAACCTCCATAAAATCTTAATTATAATCGCACCGTTCAAACATGTATGAGAACATTTCCAGATGAAAAGTGGCGCTCTGCTCTCCGCGTGACCCAGACACCTTCAGATCGGTTAAATGAGCTGACAGATGTGAAAGAAATTGTTTAACATTTGGAATGAGTTGGGCTGGGTAATGGGGCATCGTTTGCGTAGCAAAAAAGAAAAAAACGCTCCGTTGTACCACAGGTTAAGGTGTCCGAGGACCCAACAACATGCTAATAAATCCATGGCATGTTTGTTTTTGACGAGGGAGCAATGTCATTAAAGCTTAAAACACGTCGATTTTGCACGAGACGTCCCCCTTTTTGGGGGGTTCATGATAAAAGGGAGGGATTAGGTTTGTGAGGCCATCATTTGGACTGCTCATGTTAGATGTGGCAGTCAGACGTGTCCAGATTTAGATGGTTTGGACATGAACATGGACTGTGAGGTTAGATGTGCCTTATTGTGCAAAGGAAATGTTACAGAAGCGTATGCTTTTCTGCCTTTTGAGCAATCACCAAGAATGCAAACCTTTTTTTTTGTTCACAACAAGGGACTGAACATGGGCCAATAATAGGCTATATAGCGGGTATGGCTTGGTTCTTTCAGACATAGACTTCCTGTATCCGCGGCCCTCCGTTACATTGTTACCAGGTGAAGACGTGTGAGCAGAAACCAGACGTATTCGAAATGCAGGTTTCCTCTTGTAGCTGTAGCTGTGGATTTTGATTTCCCTGCCTACTTTATATTCTTTGTTGTTAATCTTTCCCTTACTCTTCTGGTCTCTAATCAACTCCAGGCGAGGTCCAGAAAGGCAGAATGTAAAGCGAGTAAAGACTGGTTTAACAAAATTGTACTAAACATATTATATGAATACTATTCTCAATGACATTAGCGACAACATTTAAAGCAATTTAAGCTTTACTTTTAAAGGTCCTACTGTAGCAGAGAGTGTTTTGCTCAAGTACACAACAACACTAATAGAGGGGTTATCAAACCACTGACTTTGAGAGATAATGCAGACCTCCCACCGAAGGAAAAATGTTACGTGACGTCCAACAACTTGGAAACTCGGCGTTTTGCAAGTCTGCCCAATGTCGGTTCTGTCTTCAAACTACATTACCCAGAATCCCCTGGGCCTGTGGTTGCGCGGTGAAAATCTCCAGTCAGCAGCCTCCCACTGTCTCCTCTCATTTCACTCCAGTGTCTGAGGTTTTCCCGTGGTGCTTTGCCGTAAGATCTGCGGAGTCAGCGTTGGGTTCACCGTGCATTCACCTCCGCTCGAACTCAAAACTACTCAGGCGTCAAAGTCACCGCTACTGTTTTAGTAACATTGGGAGGACATGAAATCAGGAGTCTAACACACAACCTGCCACTGTAACAAAAGTCCATTGCTCAAAGAGGAACTTTCTTTCCCAATTTGCGTCAATCATGCTAGCTAGTCTGTTAGCGCGACAATTGGCTACTTTCATTATTTTACTCCATAGAAAGCTTTAAATACAATACTCTATCAGTTAAAGCTGTTACAATACTCTAACAGTCAAATTCAACATTTGACTGTTGAATTTGGAGCCTGTTCCATTATCTAGAATAGGGCGAAAATAAAAAGGATAAAATTAGGACGACATTGTTTATGTGAAGACAAACACATGCAGATCAGAATGACAGGACTGTGGTCATTAATAACTTACAGAGGAGCAAAAAAGTCTCAATGGAAAGTGCACAGGAGCTAACCGTCATGTCCTTATGGTTACAGGAAAAAGTAGCGCTGTGGTTAAAAAAAAGAAAAAAAGAATGACAATGTCGAAACGCAATCTGATTCATAAATAGGCCTACACCTTTGAGCATTGGCTACTTGAGTGTGCGATGCTGTTTTTTTTGTTTTTTGATGATGATTTTCTTCAACATCTGCAGCTCTGATACTACTTTTGGTGTGCGTTATTCCTTTTCTCACTACAGGGAAAAGTAGGCCACAGTAAGTTCATTCTTAATTTTACAGTGTATAGTTTGGCCCAGTATGTGTTGCCATGGTAACGCCACACAGCGAGCCAGAGGGCATCTGGGCATGCACTTTGGTAATGGCCCAAATTGGGAAGCGACAGTCCCTCCTCAACTCGTATTCAAACAAATTTATAAAATTGAAGACCAACTATCTTTTCCAAATGCCAAAGTTCTCGAGCGTGAAATTGAACATCTAAAGAAACTCCTCACGTTCTAACCTGGACATCCACAGAGGGAGCAGTGAGAAGCTGAACCGACCGACAGACCCTTCCGCATTACAGTCCTGTAAGGATGGGGAGTAGCCTGTTTGGGGTTAACGTTAGGGTCACTCCTCCTCAGAGACACACAGAGTATGGGACAGTGGACATTACTCACTGTCCAAGCCGCGCTGGAGCAGATCTGATCCAGGCCGATGCTCCTGCCGTGTTCTGCTGACTCTGTGACAACTGTGGGTGGCGAAACTCAGGGGCTAATGGAGAAAAAAAACGATGAATCTCATCCTCTACTGTACGTGAGAGGGCAAGGTAAAGCACACTACAAAAGCGAGAATATTTTACATCATGGGTTCGTTTTTTGTGTGATCAACCCTTTAAGGCGTTTGATTGGGTTTGCGAATTGATGCAGAAAGTTTTAATTATCGGCTGTAATTAATTTGAGCATTGAATCGACAATTTAATGAATGGAGTAGTAACATTCACATTTTACACTTCCCCAAAGCCACAAATCCACTTATCTAGCTTCAGAACACATTTCTTACCGTCTGATAACATCCTTTCATATGATCAAGGTTAAAAATGCCTCTATTAATTTTACATGTTTGCTCTAAAAACTAATGCAAAGTTGGTGTTAATAATTCATGACCCCGTGCACAGAAGAGAGTCTTCATAAATACAGGAAGTAAAACGGATTCAGAGGAGGCCAAAGGTCCCACCACCATCAGAGAATGGCTTCCTCCGCGCCTTTATCTGGGGTCGGGGGTCAAATGAAGTGACTCGGAGGGAAAATCTCTGCAGCTGAAAAGAGCTTTGTGTTGGAACAGAGAGGATTAGAGAAATGATGAATGTTCGGAAAGATATGTTAGAGGTTAAATGAAAGTAGGGATGGGCCAGGTCTAGACCTGGACTAGATCAGCGCTGAATCAGGGCTCGACCGGAGCTAAATCAGGAATAAATAATGACAAAAATGACACAATTTTCACAAAAATACGTCATGAGAGGCTGCTTGTAAATTGATTCCTGACTGGAATTTGTAAATCTTATAAAGCAATAATAAGATTTATTGGGCCGCACAAATGAGAAACAAACTGATAGTCAATTGATGGTCATTATTTCAATATTTTACTAAAAGGGCTATCTCAGCCACCTGGTTGGCGACTCGAGTTGCTGCAGGTCAATCTCCAGTCTCCAGGAAATCTCAGCGAAAACAAACATGTTTGATTTCAGCGGAGACTACAGTCTCCATGTGGGCACAGTCTTAAGCAGTTGTGTCGCAAATACCATTTGTTGCGCTCAACCTGTGATCTCTAAGAGGCATATGGAGTCTCCTGACGTACAGAGCTGCTTGAGACCGCGGAGATCTCTCTGAGACAGTATCACAGTATACGCTCCATAAATCAAAAGCACATTTTTATGTTTTTATGTTCCCCTCCTGGAACCGCCACCTTAACGTGGTGGAGGGGTTTGAGCACTCGAATGATCCTGGAGCTCTGTTGTCGGGGGCTTCGTGCCCCTGCTAGGGTCTCCCATGGCAAACAGGTCCTAGGTGACGGTTCAGACAAAGAGCGGTTCAGAAGCCCCTTATGAGAGACCAACAGGCCCGGTTAGAACCATGAGGCCGTCCTTCTGTGGACCCACCACCTGCAGGAGGAGCCATAGGGGCTGGTGCAATGTGTTTTGGGCAGCTCCAACAGCTGCCCCCACGACCCGGCAACGGACAAGTGGAAGAAAATGGATGGATGGATGGACATTTTTATCCATCCATCCATCCATCCATTTTCTTCCGCTTTATCCGGGGCCGGGTCGCGGGGGCAGCAGTCTCAGCAGAGATGCCCAGACTTCCCGATCCACGCACACCTCCTCCAGCTGTTCTGGGGGGACCCCGAGACGACACCAGGCCAGCTCGGAGACATAGTCCCACCAGCGTGTCCTGGGCCTTCCACGAGGCCTCTTCCCAGAGGCCTCGTGATTTAGACTAACATTTTTATGTTAGTCTAAATCAAGACCAAAACAGGGATAAAATTGAAGTAAATTAGGAAGTAAATCACAACTTAAACTGATTTATATTTTTTTATTAACTCTCCACATATTTTTATGACAAATTACGTAAATAATGTTAGCAGAAAATGTGCAAACCTCAGTCAGATGGAAATCTCTATTGCAATAACAATAATTTGGCAATATATCGTGCAGCGGATTAACACTGGGACAAAATCATGATGTACACTATTCCAGTTCCAAGTCTAGTCTTGGCATAGACCCAGTTCAGTCCTGATCTTGTCCATTGACCTGTTCAAAGGTTGTCAGCTAAATCCATGCGTCAATATGAATTAATAAGTGTATATTAAAAATTCAGTGTACTCAGCTAAAAATAACACGGAAATGCAAAAGTAGGTCTGTGGTTATCCCGTCTCCCGCCGCTTGGGGAAAACATGGTCATTTTAATTTGCCGATCTTGAGTAGGAGTGATCCGTGTAACTTTTGTGCTTTTGTAGAACGTAAACCAAGAACAAAAGCAGCATACAAGTATTTCTTCGTGCCTCCAACTAATCTGCGGTCTGCGCCCTGAAAGAACAGTGAATGAACCACAATGGAGAGCGGAGGATGAGATTCCCGAGTCAGAGTTTGCCCTTTAGCCTTTTGTCTGGAGCGTGGGTGATCGTGATTCAAACCAAGCCCACAAAATCCAGGAACACAAACGTCACTCCGCACTTTACTGGAGTCACTGTGACACAGCAGATATTTGACATTAAGGGTCTGTCTGCATGACTACGGTGATCAGCAAAGGACAAAAAGAGTTTGAGGTCTGTCTATTTATTTGAACAAAGTTTGACAATGTATACATAATATATAAATAAGTTAAACTGAAGTTAAAGTTAAGGCAGTTTGAGCATTTTGTCACTACCTTCTGACACCTTTCAGAGAAAACAACTTGTATGTGCTTTAAGACAGTTTTTTTTTCAGTTTTGTGGATTCTACCAGTAATGACAGCAACTGCCCAAAACTAAGACAAAAAAAAGTCTGCAGTTACCATATACTTACCACCCATCTCAATTTGAAACTAGAGGCTAAGGAATGCTCTGATGTCACATGAACGCAACCTATAGGTTTCTAGATTGTCGTGTCATAATTTCAGTCGGAGCCTACGTAACTCAATGGGAGAGACACCATTTTTGGAAATAAATCTCCAAATTTCCTTTTCCCTGATCATTTTTCACAAACCTGCCACGTTTATCTTATGGCTGAATCTGACCAACATCAAGAACACATTTGGAATATCACTCAAATTTGAACCAAGCCCAAAGTTGATCATTTTGACCATTACCATAGTTACCACAATGGAATTGTTAGCTGCACCCATGGAAATCCCAGAAATGCCTTTAGCCACCTGAGCCTGTTCCTACAAATGCATTCTTCTATATTGGCCAACGGCTTCTCGGACCTGTTTAAAATGAACGTTCTATCCCCATACAAATGAATGGAGAAGCCTATGTAAAAGTGAAACGGACAAACCGGTATGGTTTGTCCGTTTCATGGCATTGGTCTCATTTCTGTGGTTTCACTATCATTAACATAATCATAAGATGAGGTTTATAGGCCACTGGATGTGTAACTGACCCCACAAAAAGCAGAAACTTGACTAAATATGATTTAGCATTTAGCACGGAGGTCACTTTTATAGTTAATTTGTAGAGATCTAAAGTAAAATCTTAAAAGATCTGTACATTCAGTAATGATCTTTAACAAGGCGATGGTCGATGGGTTGACAACAGCTGAAAACATCTGGATCTCTCATCATTTGTGATGTTTGGTAGCTAAAGGCTAACGGCTATAAGAAAAAAAATACATCGAGCGGGATAACGGACGCTGAAAAGGTCCCCGGACTAGCCGACTTGCTAAATGTCTGCACGTGTTCGTTATAGGATCGTATCGGCTGTTTTGAAACGTGACAATGTCATGTGAACCAAGAGTTCTGCATCCAAGCATCGATCATTGAACTGTCCATTAAAAACAAAAAGTTTTAGCATGTGTTTTTAAATAAGATGCTAACTGAAAATGGTCCTTCGACCCACTTTTGGAACCACTGGCATAAAGCCCATTTTAATAAAAAAGCTCCATTTCAACTCAAGGATTAAGTGAAAAAAAGTCGTCAGCAAACACCCATGAAAAGTTAACGATCCAACTTGAAGCCTTACCGGTCTCTGCAACAACCAAAGCTCTTGAACGACCCCCATTCATCCTCCCTTCTCCTCTGTGTGGCCCTGTTATGTTGCAGTATATTGGAGTATTTAGACTGCGTCTTTAGTGACGTTTTGACCCAGAACTCACCTCAATGTTCCTCTTTTCAGCCCGTCACTCCATTCTCTGCTCTCGTTCTGCTCCACGTCACCTCTGAGCCAAACTTTCTCTCCCCTCTTTCAGACCCAGCTGAAAGAGCTGCAAGTTTGTATGAGCTGCGGACAATGGGGTAAATCATAGCAGCTGCACTGTTGGCCTTTATGGACCTAGGAAAGGTTAATAAATGGGTTCAGATACAAAAACAAGATAAAACGTCCCTTTCACCTAATGTCACTAACTTTTGAAAGAGAGTTTCAGAGAGGTATTACAGATGTTCCTTTGGGAAGATGAAAAAGCCTATGATATTACTTATTCCAAGTAAAATGGAAGATCTAAAATAAAAGATGTATTTAAGTTTTGAGATAAAAATCCACACGTTTTGTTGGTTTAGGCCCCAGACCCACTGCACGCGTTGGCCCAAGTTTAGGTCTGGTATTGTCATTAACATGGACCTGGTTTCTATGGTATTAACCTTGAAATTTCTAAGATATACCACAAAGTCACGCTTGTTTCATCTTAATCCTGCACCTTTAGTTTGTCCCAGCCGTCTGCGCTACAAACACCAGCCCACACTCCGAAACCCGTCATACAGAGATTTCCACGGCGTTCATATGAATCTTACCATCATGCCATGTTCACCAAACTTGTTTTCCGATCCGGTCTGTGGTCAAATTCTCTTCACCGCATGTTTGCTGCTGTGTTCTTGGGCAACACATTCCACTCACCTTGCTTTTGTCCGAACTATCATTTGTTGTGCACAAAACAACCATCAATACACGTTTATCTATTGGTTGCTAATTCTGGCTATCCCTCTAAAAGATCTCATAATACAGTCCTGCCTCCTGTACAGAGGACATTCCTGATGTGCCCGAGCCTGTCTCTGACCTTCACTTCTGACTCATCTCTTCTCCTCCTATAAACCTTTTATCAATATCACCAACATAAATCTCTGCCGCAAGTGCCAAACTGGACCTGATTTATTGTTTACCCGTGGCCTTTTAAACAAATCAACTTCAGGTGGAGAAGGGTGTGATCAGGATGTTCAACGTTCAGGGCACGGTTGCATAAGGGCTGTTACGTGTTCACATCCACAGCACAGATAAAACCATCATTTATGACATGCAGTGTATTATTGATTGCTCTCACCATCATAAAAATACACAACCACAAACTAAAGCATACGCTGAAACTGTGAGTAACTACTTCTCTTGAGAGAAAAGTCAAATCAAGGTCCGTCTCATGATGGCTACTTAATGACTTGTTAGACCACTTAATGCTTAATAAAGGTCTGTGGTCATAGGCCTGTGATGAATGGTATATTCATTGGGCTCCCGCACTCTGGAAGACCAGCTGACGCCATTGTCACTTCACTTTAACTCTCAATCATCCACTCCATAAACCCACAAAATAAAGTGCAAGATTCTGTGACAATGGAGTAATGCAGTCGTTAATGTTAACTCACATTTCTGTTGTTTTCTATGGGAAATAACGGGCATATGCCATATAAGGTCAAAATTACCTCTTGATGAAGAAAATGTGCACATTACAATTACATTTTACACTTTTGTACATGACTTTGTACTATACTATTGAAAAATAGTGATTTCAATGGAAGTCTATGGTGTTGAAGGGCCCACAACGCGTTTTTCACTAAAACTGCCACTACATAAACACATTTGAACTTAGAAATAAATCCTGCACGTCATCTCTCACAGACACCTGGCTGTACTAACCAGACCAGAAATTTCCCATTTTGCATTTAAAATATTACAAACAATATTTTTTTGGTGCTTTGGGGCCATAAACTATAGTTACTTTGTGACGGAAAGTTGGCAATGAAAGGGTTGAAAATGAAGAAAACAAAAACTCATATATTTTTATATGAACCGTAAAAGGAGAGTCGGAGAAAAATATGAATCCTTCCTTTGTAAAGTTATGAGCACATTCTTGTGTCGAAGGACTCACAAAGGAGTTTGACTATTTGCAATGGGATCAAAATAAAAAAAATTATTTAATTGTTTTAGATCACTGGAAAAAAAACACCCGAAAAAATACGACATTTTGGTTATTGGCCATATTGCCCAGCCCTATACCGCAACATGAGAACAACATTTCTACCTTCAAGTGTTTCATACTCATTTGTCTTCAACAAACCAAATGCACAAATGACACCCTTAACAATAGGTACTTCAAGTCTAAACCTGACCCTTTAGTTATTTTCAACCCTGAGGCTGAATGCTTAAGTAAACAGAAGTGCATACGCTATATCTATATAATTTATGATCCTCTGGCTGCTGCGGTTTGTTCATATACAGATCAGGTGTCCTTGTAATTGGGCCAAATGTCAATCACCTCTCACATTCTCACTGTGGAGTTTGTGGATTCATAAAGTCGTGGCCGCAGGGCGGAACCTGAGAGGAGAGGGAGATCAGAGAGAGTTAACACAACGGATAATTTTACACCAAAACCAGGACAAATGCCAATCCGTGAGAAGGGGTCCTGGGGAAAATGGTTTTACAGAGACACGTGAGAATAGGACAGTGGATGTTTGGTTTAAATTATGTCTAATACTTGGAGTTCTGAAGTGAAGATGTTAAACAATTGCCATGTAGTGAGCAATGCTTCAGACCAAAATGTATAGGCCATTATGTGCCTTCAAGCCAGTTCACCCTATGGATGTGTCTTTGGGCCTGTAGTCTTTAGCATCATGCAAGGCTTGCCCAGGCATAAATAGGAAGATAGATTTGTCATGACTGGATCTTGCTCCAACGCACTTGGTGCTAGAAAGTAAAAGGTAGAAATCTGGACCTCTCGACCAAACCAAAGACGTACAGGTAAAGGCAGGTGTGGGCACGTCTCTGAGAGGAAGAGAGGTCACACCTGAGCTCAGAGCCTCGGGACAGACGCAACGTGACGCCAACAACACACTTCTGTATGCACGTATACAGGCGTGTAAGAAGTAGTGAAGCTTTTTTTGAAAGAGGACAGTCGGCAGAAAATGCAGGAGTAGGTGGGGAGATCTGATCAGCAAATGATCAGAGCCAGAGCTGGAAATAACCAGTATAGAGTCAAGTATATAAGCTCAGTCTTATGACTTTAGCCATCTTGCAAACTGAAGACCAAAAAGCCCAGGCTTGGATAAATTGAGCTGTGTCAGGGAGGTACGAGGAACAACAGCAGCACCAACAAAGTACAATCTACATAATGACTGGATATTCAAGTTCACCTAATTTGTCCCATTTTGACAGTTTTCTCTGCTCTTTATGCAATTATGATTAAATATGTCCGAAACTGTTTTCAGGTCTGTTCTAAAAATGAATTCGCCTTCTCTTTTGTTTGGGTACACAAGGTCAAATATCCGAGGTGGATGGAGAGGAGGGGCGGAGTTACATGTGCAGCTCCAGGCAAAAAACATCAGTTTCACATAGTTCAACTTCATACAACTTCAATATCAAGAGAAAGAGAGAAGTAGAAACAGTCAGGGTTTGTATAGGTCTATTTTCAAGGTAATTTTGTGACAAGACGTTTTTCAGAGGGAGGCTTTTAAACAATTTATTTCCAGATGAACGTTGTACCCGTTCAAACTTTGATGAAAATGAGTCCTAACTGAGCAGTAAAAGCTGAGCTGGGATGTTGGTGAAAACCTAAAGTAGACCATAACTGATTCATCAAGTACAAAGGTGTCTGTGTAATGACTGAACAGTGGCTCAACCAAAGGGAAGCCCGGTCATTAAAATCATTAGGACCCATTTGGTGCTGAAGTAGTGGCTGTTTCCCTCGAGGCTGAAGTCAGACCAGGTCAGACAGTGATCGTCCACAGAAGTCACAGAGGAGGGAATGAAGAAAACACGCTTCGTCTTTGAAGAATTTCTGATGATTACGGCAGACCTCAAAGATTGATGGCTTATCCCAGTGATGTGTGCAGGCTCCCTGTGTCACTGTGGCGGAGTGTTTTGTACTCCACTGCGGTTGCCCACTACCCCGGACAGGTTAGCCAGTGGCATTGATCCAGGGATAGACCTTACAGTTGTATCTTGGCTTGACTATCAGGCCAGCTGTTGATCATTCAATTATAGCCTACCCTACTGAAACAACATCTTCAAGCGCCTCCCTTTTTGTCATTCCCCCCTCATATCTTATGTAACACAATCCACGGATAATGTTCTTCCTGTCCCTGGTTTAAAAGCTACAGTTCCCATAACAAACAAAGTGTGTATCACCCGCTCTCTCATGAACTTGACACAAGTCGACACATGTCGTACACGCGTCGGTTACTTCCCAAACATGGCTTTATCTACTACATCCCTGTTTGCTTTAGCCTGGTCTGGAGAAGAGCCAAGGGAACACATAGGGATGCTGCCAAAAAAGGTTTTACCTCAAGTTCAATTACACACACGGACAAGAGAGATGTTTTATAGGTTATCCAAGTTCAGACAAGAGTGGCGGTGATAATAAGAGGATAATAATACTTTCTTTGCTATAAAAACGTTAGAACTGTTGTTTAATACTTGGCACCTTATACATAACATTTTCTGTACCCATAGGTTTTGCAGTGATGTAAAATTAGGGCAGTTGCCATAGCAATTAAGAATTCAAAACAATATATTAGATCTTTTAAATGGTGTCACTTGTAGAAATAAAAAGGAGAAGCTGTGTTTGATCCCAAGGTATGTGGACAGTTAGCAAGTAAGCTAATCCAGGAGACTTTTCAGCGTCCGATAGCCTGCTCCATGTATTTTACCTATAGCCGTTAGCATTAGCCACCTAAACATCGCAAATGATGACTGATCCAGATGTTTTCAGCTGTTGTCAACCCATTTAGGTGAGGTTAGAAATCATGAATGAATTAAAAGTGTCCTCTGAGCTAAATGCTAAATGACTCAGGCTCGTAAAATATTAGTCGATCCCTCTCATGTGCTCAACTGTCAGTACGAGCTGCTGCCGCCTGGGAGGAGGTTTAGGATCCCCGTATGTTCACACAACCGCTATAACAACTCTTTTGTACCACACTCCATCAAATTACTTAATGAGAACAACTAATATTATGTGACTGTGTTAGGCCGTCTTGTCTTTTTGTAATGTGTCTATGTTCTTGTATTTGTATTTATGTTTGCAACTGACTCTCCTCTTAGTCGAATTTCTCCCTCAGGAGACTAACAATAAATTAATCTGAATATGAATCTATATCAAATTCCTGCTTTTTTGGAATCGGATGCCACTAAACATCATCTTACAATATGTTAATAAAGAAAAAACAGGAATTACTGTATATAAATGCTATGCAATGGACAAAAACTAAAACATCAACCAATTCCTAAAACCTGGCACACAATATTGCACAATTTCAATACTAATTGTCATGTTGCCTCCGCAGGACCGGCCGCCATTACCGGAGGTGACGTACCCCGACCGAACCTACGGGGCAACAAATAAATCTTTAATAAATAATTTAAAAACAGACAATCGTGTGCAATACGTTTTATGTGCAAATTAGCATGCTTAAAGTGCAGTGTGTATAAAAGTGCAAGGTGAATGTTAAAGTGCTGTGCGTGTAAAGTGCAAGTGTCCAGTAACGAACAGCCTGTCCGTTACAGCTCTCTAATCCACAACACAACTGGGTTCAACATTTCGGACTAATGGCACCTCTGCTCAATGGTAATGGAATAATGATGCGTCGGACTAATGGGCTGTCGGACCAACGTCATGGCACCGCTAAAGTGACGCTAGCCCGCAGTTAGCTTTACCCGTTAGCCTCTTAACTTCTTTGTGATTGTGATTAGTGTGTATTGGTGACTCCTAGGCAAGGCAACTTTATTTATACCGCGCATTTCGTTCACAATGCGCCTCCTACCCAGTGGCAGCGAAGTTGCAATTGTGGTTTTCTGGCCAGAAACACCAGGGGGAGATGACACTTGTATTACCCCCAGAGGGACTACGAAAAATATTTATTAAGGTAAACAAGTTACTTAGTGCTGCTTTTACATGTAAATTGTTTAAGTCAAAATGATCAGGCCACACACCACTTTACAAACACCTCCACATGTTACCCGCACTCCTCTGCTTCCTGCCTACGCCATGGTCTCTTTTCCCACCAATCCTCCACCTTGCTGCACTTACAAGGGCACTTAGGGCTCATAATGGGGAA
This sequence comes from Proterorhinus semilunaris, assembly GCA_021464625.1. Classification (NCBI taxonomy): domain Eukaryota; kingdom Metazoa; phylum Chordata; class Actinopteri; order Gobiiformes; family Gobiidae; genus Proterorhinus; species Proterorhinus semilunaris. Next base: position 28,480,430 of record CM038347.1, on the reverse strand, counting down.
AACAGAGGACTATTATGGGATGGAGAGCGAAAAAAAACACTAACTCCTAATCCATTTAATTCAAGCCTGTTATAATAATCAGACAGCCCCTAAGCCGTCCTGAAGTGGATTAATCCCAGCTAAGAACAGTTTTTTGGGAAGATTTCCCGGAGCCTGAGTTTGTTCACCCCAAATGCTGGATTCTGGTTGGATCACACCACATTTTGGAGGATGCCGACCTTCATTGCCATTGGCTGATATTTGGACATGTGACCAGATATGAGCATGTTAACAAACTAAATTAAGTAGAGATTGACTGGCTTTGCACAAATAAACAGTTCATTCTAATCAAATAAGAAGGAAAGAAAGAAAGAAAGCCACTTGTCAGATAAGATTTCAAATATTCCTTGAGTAGTAGGTGTGGCAGTCACGCTTTCTTCACTGCAAGGTTTTTGTGTGTATGTGTGTGTGTGAACTGTGGCGTGTTGGAATGTTCTCCATTTGTTCATATCAATCCAAGGAAGCACAGTTAGCAAATTATATGAAATAGATATAAACATCATACTTTTTTCCTGCATTTGATCGGCTTGGCATCCTGTTTTCTTCAGGACAATCTCTTGAATGACACGCGTCAGGGTTCTGGATAAATGAGAAAAGATAAAGTGATCAAGAAAAAGTCAATTTATGTTTACTTTGTGTAAACCAAGTAACTGTCAGACATTAGTCATTTTTGAACGACCATCCCGCACATGCTCAGTAGACCCCTGTCCTGTATTTGAATATGAATGTTGATGGTTAAATGATGGATCACAGTCAGAGGAATGTGCAGAAGAAGAAACAGCTGTTTCACATGTCATCTGCGAAGACACCAGTCCAAAGCAGCAGACATAAATGTTCTGTTCTACATCAGAGAGAGATAAACTTATAAAGCTGCATAGTTTCGATCAAACTACTCATTAAGCGAGTGACTTTTTGGTGCTTAATTTCCAGTTTACACTGATCGTGAATATACATAAGCTGCACTGCTCTTAAAGGGACACTGCGTACCATTTTGGACGATACAGTAACATGCTCGTATGACCAGCTCGATACAGAAAATGCTTTTATTTGCAGTGGGTAATTAAAGAATGGATTTGGATGAGGACCTTAAACATTTTAAATCACATATTTGGCTCTCCATGGAGGCGAGCTGAAGACGTCCTGCTCCCAGTAAAGTCACAGTCAGGTCTGAGGAGAGGCGAGCTGAAAACAGCTCTTTTATACCCGTGCATATGAAAACTGAAAGTATTTTATCTGCACTCTTGCCTTTTAATGTAATTGATAGATTTTTATGTTGATGTTTTATTGATTGATTTGATCTGTTTTCTTGTAATTTTATGCAACTGTGAAGCACTTTGAATTGCCTTGTGTAGGAATTGTGCTCTACAAATAAACTTGCCTTGCCTTTTTTGTTGTATTTTCCAACAAAATTATATCTGTAATGAAATAAACACTCACCCTGTCGCCAGGGGACTTTATTGCACATGATTTCAGTCAGGGGCAAGCCAAGCACCTAGAGGAAACCCTTGAGGGGATCACAGAATTTCACACAGGTCCCAGGAATCACTGTTCAGTTTGTCCATCCCATCAACAGAATAAAGTGCATTGCTTAACTTTTTTGTATACAGTAAAACAAGATCCAAAAATGTGTTTCGAGCCACATTTGAATGGACAAACTAGATACAGACAGTCTCATTCTTTTGTATTTGTAAGTGCACTGAAAAATAACAGGTCCCGTAGCTTCAACCTTGAGTGGGACGGCTCCTCGCAAAAGTATACATTTATATCACTCACATGTCGCTCCCACATCTAACTATGACAAACATATCAGTACTCCGGCTCAGCCCAGACCCCTGCAGGAGGACAGATGTGGGGACATTGTGGTGATGGATGAACAGCGCGAGGGGTTGTTAGGAATAGACTGTAGCTGACGGAGCATCCGCAGTTTGTCCTTGGATTTTCACATTAGAGCAGGAAAAAAAACGGATTTCTGGATGGGATGGATTTCTGTGTCTGCCAGTAATGTGGGGGGAATACCAAGGAAAAACTGTATATACACAGGTTTATCTTTTGTGACAAAAATGCCACAAAAGAGCAACACAAAAGTGACAAAAACGGAGCAAAAATGTGTCAACAAAGCGATGAAAAAGTGACAAAAACGCCATAAAAGAGTAACAGTAGAATGGCAATAAAGCAATGAAACGAAATGTCTACAACGCGTAAAAAATGCAAGGAAAACGTTTAAATGAGTTTTGTAGGCCTTCGCTTCCAAATGAGGCATTACACTGGCCTATAGGCTGTAACCTTTTAGATTTGGATAAAGCTGAACTGGAGGAAATGCACTTGGTTAAGAGGTTAATTCACTGCATGCTGGAAAATCCACAGCGCCGTGAAGAACACACTTTGAGGGAAGGACAGTTTTGTGCTTCTATATTGCGTAACAAAGTCCAGGAAATGCAGATGGGAGCGCTTCAGCTGTAGAAGAAAGACCAGGGACTGAACAAGGACATGTAGTGATGGTTCAAAGCGCAGAAGTTGGCGTCCAATCTCTGGTCCGACGTCACTCCTTGCATTTTATTGTTGTGTTGGGATTCTCTCTTTGCATTGACTCCAGTGTCATAAAGAGCTTTCAGTACTTTATCTGAAGAAATACGATTGAAATTAAGCCAAAACCTGAAATTAACCAAGACTAACATGAGAAGTAAACCAGCACTAAACCCCTTTGGTATTTAACTTCTTTCTGTCCATGCATTTTCTCGCCGCTCCCTCTCGTCTCCTGTCGTCTAAACGTCTTTGAGGGAAGGTCTCCAACGGCGTTTTGGAGACAGAGGATTATAAAGCTCTCCAGTTTGCCTTAATCCTGGTTTGAGCGCGTCTCTAATCTGTGCGAGGACTGACAGAGTATTTCAGCTCTGGTTCTGAAGGATCTGCTCTAATGCAACTGTATGTATTCAGGACTCAAGAGAATGTGTTCTCCTTAAACCAGTGAGGATGATGATGGCCTTTGACTCATAATTTCAGATAGAACTATGACTGCTTTATACAGAATGAACCACGTTTTGATGCCCATTCTCTCGCTCATTGTGTGTTTTCATTATCTATAGGCGCAGAGATACAGTATTACTATAAACCATGCAGGTAAAAACATTTCAACAATTAAAAGGCAAACACTACAGATTTGATCTAAGTCTACAAGTACAAAATATCTAACTGCTTTGCTTAAATGCCTGTGGTACAAAAAAAAAAAAAAAAAAAAAAGTACACAAAGAATTTCTCTATAACAACAACTTTTACTTCAACCGTTGCGCCTTTTTGACGGTGGTCCATGGGCCACACCTGCAGAGGAGACAGGCGTGTTCTGCCGTGGTGGAAGAATATAAAGGAACAGAGGAAAACTCCAGCGGCTGATGGATAGGGGACAAAGAGCATCTGTCATGGACATCATTATAACGACTCCGACGCAGAAGAGAGTGGAGACAGACACCGAACAGGTCCGTGCAAAAGTCCACTGGAGTGACCCACCGGTAGAAAAAGACCGCTAGGGATGTGTTTTGGAATTTAAAAGAACTACAGTTTCAGGGGCTGATGAAAAAGCAAGATATTTCCATATTGAAGGCAAAACTTCTTAACCCCCGCCTTAACTGAGCGCATTTTCTCCTGTTCAGCTTTACCCAAATGTAAAGGCTTCTTGACTGGAGTTTAGAGCCCATTAGGCCGGTGTAACGCCTCATTTGAAGGCCAAGACCTACAAAACAGATCGTGACTTCAATGTTGCGTTGTCGCCGCGTTGTCGTCACTTTTCCGTTTCTTTTTTGTCTGGTTTTCGTCGTTTTTTGTTTTCTTCGTTTTGTTTTTGTTGCCTTCTTCATTGCTTTTTTTCCTTGCATTTTTTTTGGTCAATCTTTTGTCGCTTCTCTTTTTTTTTTTTGCTTTGTCATTACTTTTTAATCTTGTTTTTGTCACTCGTGTTTTTGTTGCTCTTTCTATCACTTTTTAAAAAATATTTTCATCCTCGTTTTAGTCGCTGTTTTGGCGCTTTGTTCAACAAGCTTTTAGATTTGGGTGAAGCTGGAAACTGGAGAAAATGTGCTGAGTTCAGGCGAGGGTTAAGAGGTTAACCAAGCACATTTTCTCCAGTTCGGTTTTACCCAAAACTTCTCGAGTGGAGCAGCCTACAGGCCAGTGTAACGTCTCACTTGAAAGCGAAGACCTACAAAAGACCAAATATTTTTCCTCACGTTGCCACTGCTTTGTGGTCACTTTTTGTTGCTTTTTCATTACTTTTTTGTCTCCCGTTTTGTTGCGTTTCTGTCACTCTTTAGATTGGGTAAAGTCGAACAGGAGAAAACGTGCTCGGTTATGGCGGGCGGTAAGAGGTTAAACAAACCTACTTGTAACACATGCCAAATGATAATACTGCGCTGTTAACTGTGTAATTATGATCCATCATGTCAGTATCGTGGCCCGCGGGAGGTTGTATAAATATTGTCTGACACAGTGAACAGGTTTCTCTGGCTCACGTTCAGTTTCCGCGCTTTGAAGGTTGAAGCCAAACTCCCGTCAAAACTTCCAGGATCTCACTCAGCTCCGTCAGTCCTGAATCATGGCCAAACCACACGTGTTCAGATTATAATATGCGATTAAAGAATGTGGATTATAAGACTCTGGGACGTTCAAATTCCCGTCAATGGGCTTCGTCTGTTCTCGTTTGGGATTAACATGCTACCGCGGGCCAACATTTTTTAACTTTTTTCCGCCCTTCTCCACCTGTTTGTTCCCACCGTGCTCTTATCTCAAATCTGTGTTTGGTGATGTTCAGAAACCACAGATGCTGCTTCTGCTTCCTGTCAGCAATTGCCCTTGACGTAAAGAGTTTCCGATCGCCGTTCTCACAGTGCTAGCCTCAGATAGCATCAAGGTGAGAGGGAAGTGGCTCCGCCCGCATCTGTCCACTATCAGGTGCAAAGAGCTAAATACACATATCTGGAGTTAGGCACAGAAACCATAGGATTGACTTGACGACAATGTGTTTTAAGGAAAGAAAACAGCTTCGCACTCACGTATATGCCTGGACTTTCTTCTCTTTTTTTTTCATTTTAGAGAGACAGTCGGGTGTGGAAAGCGGAAGTATTTCAGAAGATAACGTCTGAGTGGTGGGAAAGTTGAACCATGAGGGTGGAAAACAAGCCGTGAACAGTTGTACCAAGAGGCTGTGGGTGGCTGCAGGGGATGGATCAGAAACAGAGTGGTGCAGTAGCTGTAGCAAAGATTCTCGGGCCCAGGTTTGATTCCCGCACCATAAAGTTTGTTTCTTGCAGGACGTGTCTATATGATACCTGCTATAGCTCCCCAGTTTTAGCACTTTAAAGCTAACCCTGACAGGCCCGTGGAGTTTTTATTCGATAACTTGTACAAACAAATTGCCTTTTCCTAACTGTGGGCAATACATATTCACTAAATAGCTCTCGTCATGCAAAATTGGCACGTGTTAAACATGCCTTTACTTGGAGTGTTGCTTTCATTTAGGTATACATGTTACAATTAACCTGCACAAATCAGTCTACAAAACATCAGATTATAGCGGCGAACATTTTCCCTCGATCTCCGCTCAATGAACCGAATCTACTGGAAGTGTCAATACAATGGAAGTGCCGATCCGTGACAAAAAGAGGCAAAAGTGGGCGGAATGAGGTGAATAAACGTATTTATCACATACAAATAAAGTCAAGTCAAAATCAGGACCACATGGATGTTTTTCCAAAGCAGCTTGTCCAGTGGAAGTGGATAACGTTAACATTTTTTAAGAATTAAAGGAATGTGGAACCACCTTGCTACCTGAGGGCGATGGTGGCGCAGATGGTAGAGCGGGTCGTCCCATGATCGGAAGGTCGGGGGTTCGAATCCCGCCTCCTGAAGGTGCACACTGTCGTTGTGTCCTTGGGCAAGACACTTCACCCACCTTGCCTCCAGTGTCTGCGTACATTGGTGTATGAATGGGTGAGAGGTTCCTTGCTGTAAAGCGCTTTGAGTGCCTAATGTAGGTGGAAAAGCGCTATATAAGTTGAGACCATTTACCATTTACCTCTCTGTGCCTTTCTATCTTTATTTACTACTATATTCACAATTCACAGCATTTGTCTTCTTTGTTTCCCCCGACTGCTTCAAACATAATAAGAGATGCTGTCTGAATTTCTAAGGTTACCTCATTGTAGTTTGTCTATAATATGTCTAGCTTCAAAAATATGGTCCTATAGCGTAATGTCATGATGTAGTATTCCAGAAAACACTTTTGTGCATGTTTTTAAGTCCATACACCTTACCCAGACTCATTCAACTTATTTTTGTGCTCGAATTGCCTTCACTTTGTGGCTATACCCAAACATCAGTGTGTCTGGCTGTAGATGTTACATAGCAACATGATGCTAACTTCCTCATGTAACGACTGCTTCTGGACTATGTTTTATTCTTATGAAGAGTTTTGTCTGATTGAAATAAATATATCTTTGAACAGTACGTGGCAGAAAACATGCGGCTTTTGGATAATTATGGAGGAGACTTCTGTGTAAATGGTTTAGCCTTGAAGCTAAGTGCTAATATTAATTGAACGCTAACAAAGGTTAAAATAGTACCACTAACAAAAAATGTGTTTGATGAAACAGGTATTCCCGGCTTGACGTTTATTTAAGGTTTTTTAAGGTTCTGTATTTGAAGCCTTATTTTATTTTCAATTTGTGTTAAAATGATGACAGGAAGTAACCATTACCCTACACTGGCGAGCAGTGAGTTAGCCGACAGCATTCCATGCACAAAGCAGGGTAGGGCGATGTCATCACTTCTCAAACTATTTCAGTCCTTGGTCAGCCGCAGGACGGACTTATACTTGGTTTGCTTCTGATTTAGATCTTTAGGTCCTTATTGACGAGAGCAACAAAAATTCCACATTCGAAATTTTCTTGTTGGTATCCAGTCCTCATAACATCTCTGTCGCACATCCATCTCCACAGAGGCACATTTACGACCATAAACATCTCAGATTTCACTTAAGAATTCACCTGTAGCTCTGCTTTTCACTGCCTCTCGCCAGATTGATCAAAATGAATGACTTTGAGCCTCGGGAAGGTTACATCTGTCAAATGTCTAACTCATTTGTCTATCATCTGTGTTAAAGAATTGTTGGGAACCACAGCTGGAGCTAGTAAATGTGTCAGAAAATAGAGTAAATCATAAAAAATATATAGGTATAAATATGACAAGAGGAAGACAGATTGGATTTTTTAAGACAATTCAGTCCTAGGTCAAATTCCTAATATGAAATGCAACATACATTCCTCATTTACAAAGAAAATGATCAGATAGAATGATAGATGAACAACGGCAACGTTTACATATTCAGTAAGAAGCCATGAGGTCTAACAACAATTAGTCTGAGTGCGGCATTTGGTCCTTGGGCCATACTTTGGACACCCCTGATCTATTTGATGAATTAAAATCAACCTGGATATAGAGTTCACGTCACAACTCCGAATACTGTGAAGCAATCTCTTTCAGGTGACTCTGACAGAGCGAGGACTGTGACTTATGAATGTGGATCTTTCAGCCAGAAACACAATCACAGCAATCCCACAATTGGGCGAGGGTCGAACATTAAACTAGCTATCCTCTGTTGGCAGGCGAACAGTCACGTCTTTCCTCGAAGCATAGAAGCTGTAATATTGGAATGACGACCACCAATTTGGAAGGCGTTTAAAAACAGGTGCCAGATAGTTGAATGGCTTATGACTTGCGAATTGCAGTGTCCGCCTTGATACTTCTCTCCGGTCAGTATCAATGGTGTGGCTGCCTAAGGCCCCTAGCGTTGTAGGGAATGGATGGTAAAAGTAAAAAGCGCACGCTGGAAGATAAAACACATCTTGCTGAAATGTGTGTCTCACAGTGTTGACAGTAAAACAAAGTACAGCCATTACATGAAAGGAATTCCTGACCCAAATAAGCTCAAAACAGAAGAAACTAGGTGAAATATTTGTATAACATTGACAAATTCAGAAATGAGTTAAAGCCAGCTAAAGCCAGGTCTGGGTGGGTTACATTTATATAACTAGTAATGTATAACCGTTAACAAGTTATAAATTACTTACAGAAGAGTGCAAAGAGAATGGAAACATATTTGAGAGTACAGCTGGAGTGTTTTTGACGGTGCTTTTGTTGGGGAGCACTGGCCCATGTCAGCAGCCTGCAGCTGTAAAGTGTGCTCTTCCCAGAGTGGGACGTTTCATGTTTTGTCTTTAATGTGGCAGCAGAGTATGAGAGATTTCAGAAGATAGCCTATAAATAAAATAAAAGACAAAAGCCAGGGCAAGAGGAGATAATAGCCCCTCCAGATATGCTCATACCGGGGAAGCAGACATCGGAGAGAAGGGAAGAATCCGTGGCGCAGCAATGAGTTACATTTGTTCTCTAGATTTTCAATATTTTTTCTCCAATTTATTTTAATAAGAGATGTATAAATGCAACATAAAGAGGGCGCAATATCACATATGAAACAGACGAGGGAATATTGTGGAGATCACTAGAAGTGCTTTAGCTATAGACACGTGAATAGCGCAGTAGAAATGAAACTCGCTCCCTCTTGTTATATTGCCCTGTATGTGCTACAGGCCGCTAGTGTGACCGCCCCACACGTAATTACACCTGGTCAGCTTTATCAACGATAAAATCTTAATAAACTAAAGTTCTAATTTTCAGAATGAGCATGTTTCTTCATAGTGACAGGCTCGAGTGTGGTCAAACAGGTGTTTAAACTCTGATTCGATGCACCAAGGACACACAGGCGATTGAGCAGAACACCGCAGTACAGTTAATGAGGTAGAAGCCATTACAACAGCTGCGGACAAGACGAGATTGGATTCATGCGAAACAATCAGGGACCGAGCGAGGCAGAAAATATAGCCGTGCACCAGACAGTTACTTACACAGCTATAAATCTCCCCCAAGACCTTTTTTTATACACGGTTTTCTTTCAGATTTCTCATGCGTTTGTGCCGTCTACTGGCCCATCTTTAAAAGTGTATGAGATCTGAACAACAAAACATTTTCCCCCATTAACACCTGTTTATCCCCTCGACTAACGTTTTCCAAATAATCCTTTAAACAAGGGTCTATAAAGGCAGGCCCTGGGATTAGCCACGAGAAATAATTGTCATTGTCTGTAACATAACAAAAAACTAAACCAAACTGAATCCGTGCCATACTCCTCAGGTGAAGTATGAAGATTAACGGTAAATAAATAGTATTACATACAAATTGTTATTGATACGCTTTGGCTTTAAATGTTAATATTTCAGAAAAGTTACATCTTCCATTTCCGAGGCGCAGTCTTTGGCCTGAACTTTGTCCACTCAGCATGATTGCACCGTTTTCATCATTGGTCCGGGGCGGCCTCCCGCTGAGGAGCAGGGCAGGCACAACTTGGAGATGAGGGTAAAAGTTTGTGATGGTCCTTGTTTTGTCCTGACACAGCGTTTTTACAGCGAGCCCGATCAAAGAGCGGAGAGAGTGATCAGGGTGGAATAAACATGAGCTGAGGCCGTGGATATAATGCACAAACACCCTCTGCACTGAGAGAGTACAGGAGGAATTAAAACGATGGGCATTGACAGACACATAATGGAATCATACAAAAACGTTCCGCACATTTGGCAATTTAGAGTTCACATTATCGGGAACAACCAGACCCACCACAAACCAAATCTACAGGAACACCAAATGGACAACATTCATTTTTCTGTGAGCTCACCAGGGCCTGGAACAGGATCCCCCTCACCACAAGAACCATACAGTCACCTGGACTTTTTAAAAAGACTGTGGTGAAACATCTTTCCGACGGCTATCGTTGCGACCACTAGTGACCGGCACTGCAGCCTCACACCAGCGAATTCTTCCTTTTGTCTGTGACCGTATGTTTTGTGACAGGTTTTCTGATGTACTTTCGAAAGTGGTTTGTTTTCATTGGAGGTAAATCCCTGACCCCACGTGTCTGCTCCTCTTCCTGCTCTCACTCTCTCTCCTAGTGTTGTTTCGCTGTACATGTTTGGAAAGACTAATTCACCAGGAAGAGCCCTGATCCTGAGGGTTTAACAGCGTGGACCAGTCGGCGACTCTCGCTCAATGACCTATGACCCTATTCCGAGCTCCAGCATTGTCATTTGTGTCCTTTTATGGAGCGTTTACATACAGTACACAGTAGGCTACATGTGCTGGAGTTTATTACCACAGTACAGAAATAAAACTAGCAAAGAGTCACTTTTGTATGGACATAAACAAACCTGTCAATCACTTCTGATTTTATTTGATGCCTATGAGATGGGAATGTCAACATTAATAGTTATGTGGGTAAATATAAACATAAAACCTGAAAGAATGTCCACAAACCTTTAGATAAGTTTATGCGATGTCTCAAGCACAAAACTAGACGCTAACCAATGTTTAGCCTGCACCGTCTCAGTGAAACACTATTTATGGATTTCTGTTTATAGTCACCACATGTAGAACTTTTACGTGACCATTTAAAGTAAAGAACCCTTTGTTTGGTCAAGTTTTAATTGTCATGGCAATGGTCCCTATTTTTCCATCACTAAAACACCCACCGTCAGGATGTGTTTTCTTCCTCAAAACAATATCAAACAAGAATGTGCAAACTTTAAAGATTTGGGAAATAGTAATTGCATAACTTACTCCCACTGTTTCCAGATTAACATAACTTTGTGTGTAAGTAAGATGAGGAATCCCGCATACTGTCAAACCTGGCAAAAATCATTCACAGTATTCAAGCCTCTTTCACCTCTTTAGCGCCTGACCTTCTACAGTCGTGACAAACGGCCAGAGAAACACACTCGCTCTTCCTCTCTGTTCCAGATTCTGATACGTGGGCCGAGGGAAACCCCGCTCTGATCTGAAGCCGCTTTGTGTCTCACTTTGCGCCATTGTCCTCTTCCCACGACCTGCAGTCCACAGTCTGCTGCACTGTCCACACTGTCCTGGGTTTAGTCTTCATCTGGACTGCCCACACCGGAGACTGGATTTACACCTCCAACACCCATACGTCTCACAGCTTAGTCACAACTCTTTCTCTTGTGAACTGAAGTGAAAATATGACAATTTTAGAGCTTTCTTGTGCCAGCCCAGAGAAAATATACATTGGAATTACCACAATTGGATAAATTAATAAATCAAATAAGCAATAAAACAGCAGGAAAAGTCTGTCACTATCAAAATCATGGAAAATGGATGAAGAGTGCCATCTGCTGGACATTTATCACAATGCTTATAAGGAGGATAACCACAGCTTGTCTTTGAACGCATTTGATTTATTATTTTTATTCAAAGTGTAACTTTTATACAAACGCAACTTAGAGATGAAACTCTTTCACGTTCTCTCTCATCAATTTCATGTGATCAAAAGATCAAGACACATTAAAATACAAAAGATTGAGGTGATTCAGCAGAAAATAGGGAAATCAGCAGAAAATAGGGAAATCCAAACAAAGTGTGCGTGCTGGTGATACAGGCTTACATTGGGAGTAAGGTTAGAGTCCAGGTTACGTCCAGTTGACTTGGTCAGAGATGTTCTTGTAGCCAGAGGACGGTGTTGAGGAAGCAGTCCGTCTGAGTGTCCACACGAGACAGAGAGTGCCCGTCTTCAGGAAACCAAAGCAGCCTGCGCACATGTACATCTCAGTTTCTGTTTCTGCAGATTATTAAGCTTCTAATGACCATTTCCCTTCCCCTAACTGGAACAAATGTTTCACTGAGCACATTTTGAAACAGTGTGTTAAAAAGGCACCTGACGTCCCGCCCTCTGCTCTTCAGAGCTCGGTACAGCTCCAGTCCCTGATGAGGAGACACTCTGCGGTCCCTGCCTCCCAGCATCAGCAGCAAGGCACACCTCATCTACAACCAAGCGCATATACACATGTATACATGTGATGGACACATTCAAATCACTTTGCTAATCCTCACCCAGCATATTTAAGAAGGAAAGAAGAAATGTATTGGTAGAGCGCCTTTCACAGACATGGGCACAAAGCGTTTGAACATGGGACGATTTACATTACATTTGAGACCTACACATTTCTTCTTCTGAAACACTGAAGAGGCACCAAGAGCCCCCCACACCTGCAGCACAGCAGAGGCGTAACAAGAGGAGCTACAGGAAACAAGGGAGGGACAAACGAGGAGGTATCCAGGCAAGATTTGCAGCTAAGCCACACATGCCCTCTTTCCCTACTATTGTTCTGGCTAATGGATGTTCACTGTAGAATAAAACAGATTAACTGCCAAGTTCTTCTAAGAAGATGGTGAAAGACTGATGTGGACGGGAGAGAGCTGCCCAGAAGGAAGAGGATAGAGGAAGTGGAGCTGACCAGTGCAGGACACCACGCTCTGAAACCGGGACAAACCCAGGAGGCGGTGCACCGTTGCAGAGGATCACTGAGGGCACTGGTTTCCCCGCGCGCTCAGTCACAGCGGCTCAGGACTAACCCAACAACTGAACGAAATTTTGTTTGTACAACTGTACAATGACAAATAAAGCACTTACTTAAGTAACTTACATTCACTCTGTACACGGCGGAGGTAAGCTATGCATGTACAGTAGCCATGTCTGCCCTTTGAGGTTGACCAACCATCACCATTCATTCACACAGGCTACATTTACTACCAAGTTGAACTTAGTAGTAAACATAGTGAGTATTTCTAAGACAACATGACTACATATACAATACAGATATGAGAATGTTCATCCCGGATTCTTTTTTTCCCAACTCCAACATTTTGGAACAAAGGTACTGAATGGGGCCAGTTTGATTCATTTCAAACCAAACAATATGAAATAAATGTCAACATAGTCTAAAACATTTAAAACAAAGTGTAATTATTAGTATACTTGGCCGATACATCAGGGGAGCTTACCTTTGGCGCATGTGTTATGGGGGACCTCTCCAACATGGCCGCCAGAGCCCCAGCCGTTGGAATGCGCTCATAGGAGAACTCTAAACCGACGCTGCTGTATCTCCTGGACAGGGGACAATGGTTGCCTCTGGCCAAAAAGAACTGAATAATCCCTTGGGTAAATGTTACCAGTCGATGATGTCGCTGGTCCCCAGGAGAGTGGCTGCGTTCACCACCGGGTTCCTCACCGCACATGCTCTGTAGACGTCTGGGTACTGGCCAATCAGATGGCAGGACAGAAACCCACCGTGTGAGCCCCCGAAAACGGCCAACCGCTCGGGGTCAAGGGTCGAGTCGGTCTGGAGGGCAAACTGCACAGCTCTCTGGGAAAAAACAAACAAAACTAAAAAATGAAAATACCCACTGATATTATATTACTCAAGAGTAACTACATGTATTCAGGAATCTCGTTCAATGTAGAATGATCTTGATGTCTCACAAAAGGTCATTTCAGAATCATGTTTCTACATAACAAGAATTAGCATAACTGCAATCTTTACCTGCACATCTTTGACGTCTTGTTGACCGATTTGTCCGATCAGAGACAGGATGCTGTCCTGACCAAACCCCGTGGAGCCTCTGTAGTTTACTGCAACAATACAATGTGTATTAAGGAAAAATCTAATCTTATCACATTCTAATACAAAACCTGAGAAATCTTCTGAAATATAAATCATGAGCTTAAATACTGCTCAAAACAATATATTGGTATATAAAAGAGAAGAACAAACTGTTCAAATACCCAAATGTTGCCAGCCACACGCAACTCTCCTCCTCTCTCATACATCTTTGTGTTGCATCTCCCTGTTCTATGTTCTATGTGCATCCCCATATCCCCCTCACTCCTGAAAATATGCACCTATAGGTTACGTACCGTTAGATTTTTTTTAGATACATTAATTAATGATCCTCTTATCGAAATCAAAAATATTTGTCATTTACAACCATAAAACAGAACGATAATGTTAATAAATTCCATAAAATACTGTTGCTTTTACGTTATTTATTTGAGCTGAAACAACCAAGTCACTTTCTTTAGTGCTGTCCCTGGACCCAACAGGCATCAAACATATTTTTTTCACTATCTGTTTGATACCAGTAGTACCTAAAGTTTTCCTTCCCCGATACCATACTGGAATTGCTTAACAGTACCCAGTCTTAATTGTAAATGCATATGTTCGCGAAATAAACAAGTAGCATTATCCCAGGAATAATCTGGAATGGTTACTGTTTAAACCATTCACAACGAGGACAAACTTTCAACCGGAGCATTTTCAGCCACAGCAAAGGCATAAATCACAGTATAAAGCTGCACAATTGTAAAATATCATACAATTTCTTCATAGCGATCCCTATGTATTTTGTATAATAGTCTGACGTTTCCTTTAACTGGTCGTGTTGTTAACTTGTAGCGTTATATGGTTTGCTTGCGAATTCAAACAAAGCAGTGGGATCAACAAAAGATGGATTTGGGATTTTATTTGAGGGATAAAAGCGAAATAAAATTGTGTTCTCACCCATTAGAACAGCGAGACCCAGTTGGACCAGACCAGCTGCTGTGATGTTCCACTCAGAGGGAAACTGTGAGTGAGGGCCTCCTGCACAAAAATCATGTTCAAAATATTAAAAGTGTTGGTTGAGAAATATACAATACAATCATTTAAGTAGGGCTAGGTACCGTTAATTGTTTTTCTAAAAACAAACAAAACTCAAAAATTTCCGCGAAAGAGGCGGTCTCTGAGGTTTATGATGTTCTGTGGAGGCCGTGGACACGTCTCCAGTCAATCACAAAAATTCTAATTTAGTTGCAGAGTTTACCCTGAAGGCGTTTTCAGGCCAAAGTTAGGATTTGACACATGTTTGCGCTATAATGTCAGAATAATGTCAGGGACCAGTAGACCACACTATGAGACACCCATTGAGACAGTTTATCAGTAAAAACAAACTGATTTGGTGTTTAGTTGCTCTTTAACAACTGACATCAGACTTCATGCCTTCTCCAACAGTGGTACCAAATTCAAAAATCAAATGCAGTACCGACATATCACCTGTAGAGGCGCCTCACTGACAGTTTTAGGCAGAAAGTTGATCTTTTTACTTATTTGCACTAAATTGCCAGAATTATGACCAGGATATGTAGACAACACTATTGGACACTCATTTATACAGTTTATCAGCACAAAAAAGTGGATTTCAGGTAAGTATATTTTAAGTAATACACTATAAAATATACTTACCATGAATGAAGACAACAAGAGGTAGTTTGGTTTCGCTTTGAGGAGACGGTTTCAACAAAATGGCACCAAAATCGAGACCTGCTGCATAGACAAACCATACGAAGCTCATCACACAAACCAGCAGAACCAAAGAGTGGCCAGTTTATTTAACACACATCAAGACATACTATATGTAGCACCGTCCTCCTCAGCTGTGGGTCCGATGTCCATGGCGGTCCAGGGGAAGTCAAAAGTGCTCAGAGGAGACTGCAGAGTTTCCCATGTTACACTCTGTCCGTCTGAGGGCAGGAATCCCACTCTCTGTTAAAGACCGGACACAATCATGGTAAATAAATTAGCTCTTTTAGTTCAGGTTTTACATTAATAGGCCAAATTCAACAAGTATTTTAAATTTTTTTCTAAAAGGGAACACAATAAGAAAAAACAATATTCCCCAGTTTAAAAGTATTGGTAAATTCAATAGTATGTGTAAAGTGTAATACCAGAGTGGGGGGCGTGTTGGGGCTGGAGCAACACGCCACCATCAGGTCTCTGTGGACGGTCAGGAGTCTCCAGGAGCCGAACCCCCTCAGTCCCTCTGACTCATCTGGGAATAACAGAAAGAAAACAAGGATTTGAAAGAGGACCTAACCTATTTAACTTCTTAACCCCCTCCTGAACCGAGCACATTTTGTCCAGTTTGGCTTTACCCAAATCTAAAAGCTGTCAAAGTGTCAAAATGGCAACAAAAATTAGACGAAAACAAGGACGAAAATACAACAAACGAGCGACAAAACCGTGACGAAAAAGCGATAAAATAGTGACTAAAACGTGACAAGAGCAATGAAAACATGACAAAAATGTGTAACAAATACGCAGCAAAAAAGAGTAACAATGACACAAAGTTATCAAAATGTGGCAAAATGTGATGAAAACCCAACAATAAAAAGAGAAAAAAAAGTCACACTGGCCTTATAGATTTGGGTAAAGCTGAACTGGATAAAAAAAAGCATTCGGTTAAGGTGGGGGTTAAGAGGTTAAATCTCATACTTGGCTGCCTTTAGTCAACATCTCCATGGAGACGAGATAGAGACGTCCCACTCTCAGTAAAGTTACATCAGGTCTAAGAGGAGTTTTTCAGACAATAAAAAGATCTGTAATCAAATAAAACCCGGTATTTATTCAGTTTTTTGGGTGATTTGAAAACACTCCATCAAACCGAGAAATGAGGGAACATTTTTATATTGAGAGCCGATATTGTAAAATACCTAATTTCGTCGAAGTGCTCCTAAGGTGTTATTACGCCTTACAATATAGTGCCCCTTTTTATCCGCTAATCGACATGTTTAATTTTGTGTAACTATCCATGGATTGTGTAACTACTCATGTACACGTGTTTAGATAGGGGAAAAGCTTGGTTGCGGATAACTTCATACCCGTTTGGCCCCATAGAGGAGTGGAGGAGAGGCTAAATGTTTTGTTTTTTTTACATGATTGAGCGCACGCACAAAGACCAGACAGATGCGTATCAACTCGTCTAAGCTCAGGTAAGAACATATCTCAGTGTGGGGAAACAGTGGCCTGTTCCTTTACTGTTGTCAAGTGACAACCAATCTGGCCTCTAACCGTATTTACAGCCCTTCCTGTGAGGTAAGGGTTTCTACAGAACCAGAGTTGTACCTTTACTCAGCACTGGGCCGTGTTCGTGATGAAGATGAGGATGAGGAGGAAGCGGAGGTTCGAGGAAAACAGGACATGATGTCACAGTTAACGGGGGAGAGAGCAGACAGGGAGGGAGAGGGGACGGAGGGGAAGGGAAGAAGGAGTTTGGAGGAAAGGGAAGTGACCCAGGAGACGGAGGAGGAGGGAAGGCCGTGAGGCTGAGAGACGAGGACAGAGGAGCTAAGGGAGGAGGCTTACTATGGGACACACAGGAGACACTCCGGGTTCGTCTGTCCACCACAAATATGTCCTGGGGGGAAGGAGACAACAGGGTAAGAGAGAAGTTGGCGGTATGTTTTAAAAAGAAATCTCACTCGATATAAGCAAAACCTTTGACTTGCAAATTAACAAGATGTACACAAGTAAACGTAAGTATAATGATGCGTAATCCAGTTCCAGTATGTGTCCTTAATCTCGCTTGTACCTTCCAGTTCTTGTGGGCGCTGCTGAAGACGACTCTCTGACTGTCCTCAGACCAGCAACAGGAGGGGAGTGCCTCGTACACTCCAGCAAACTCACCTACAAAGCACATTATTATACGATTTATTAGAAGTTCAACCTTTGTTCATTACTCATCAGCGTTTCCCTTGAATAGTGCATAAGATATAAACATAAGATAAGATAAACTGATTATAATATGGGCAAAAAATAACAAATACATTTTTAACCCATAAAAGTAGGATGAAATAATAAATAAATAAAAGTACATGGAACAGAACAGTGTTTTTACCGCTCTGCGCTCTGTGGACGACGTCAATGAGTGTGATGATTTTGTTGCTCTTCAAGTCCAACTGTAAATCGAAAGTAATTCAACCATTTACTTAGATCTTCTATCGATTATTATTTTATATTACAAATACAGTAGTTACCATTTGCATCTTTAGGCACTGGGCATGAGGCCCGAAGACCTTTCCCTGAAGAAAAACTAAAGCTGATCCATCTGGACTCAGGCGAGGACTCAGCACAGACACATTCTCTTCCGACAGACGCACTGAGAAAGAGACGGAAACGTATTACATTTTTATTTTGCGAGAAAAGTTTAAAAAGATAAAAATAGCAATCAGTTAACATGTTTGTTCATCTTTGCTTTTCAGGGTCTCACGACTAAAGTGCTGTCATTTGGATTTGACCCTTCTTAGTTGGCATAAGTTAGTAAGATTAGACATTCTCACCACAATGTCCTTCCAGATCAAGCTGGAACAACGCAGACCTGGAGATGTAGATGAAAAGAGAAAGACTAACAATGATCAGCAGTAAATAGTACACAAACAGTACACAAATGGCCTCAATCCGTCGAGGGGGGAAACAAAGAGGAAAAAGGAACTACTCTTTCCTCTACTGCTCCGCTGCTCCTTTAACAAATGCTGAAATATAGATGTACTTTCTATCATATTTTTCTTACTGAACTATCTGCCATGTCAAAACCTTCGTAAGGACCTGATTTTCATTTAACTTTATTTGTGTGTAGCGTGACCACCTGCCCCTTTTTTGGTTGCACTACACGGCCATTTGTTCTTTTGTCCCCCTGTCTCCAATTTAGATAATGTCCCACTTTTCAACATTAGAATTTAAGGTGGTCACCCTATTTGTGCAAGCTAAATATGCTACTAGTCCACCAAAAAACGTCTAAAAGAAGGAGATAATTGTGATTCCCAAAACAAGCTACTTCCCCCTCGACTAGGCCACACCCCCTGATACGATCTATTGCCATCTGTATCTATACAAACAGGTTTACAATTGATCTACATGACTAATATAACGATGTTTACATAAAGATTAGTGCACATGCCGAGTGTAGTAAGAATGTATAGTCCGGTATCTTGGGAGTCGGAGAATGAAAACAAATCCATGGTGTCGTTTACCTGCGGTTGGTGCAGAACTTGAGGCCCAGTCTGTAGGGCTCATGATACCAGCCGACGAAGAACACGCTCTCGCCGCTCACAGACCACACAGCCTACAGGAAATTAACACTAATGACTTATTTTGCTTTAGGCGCTTGCTTGGTGCAACTGTCTTGGGCATGGGGAACCCAGGGTGCTATGGATGCTGCAGCACACCCTGATGGATGGTTTGTGCATTGCAGGCAATAATCACAAATAGGAAAAAAGCAACCAAAACATGTTCCCACAGGTCTGACCTTCGAGAAACACCTTTACTCTGTAGATGTTAAAAAGTATCAAAGCATTAAAAAGAACTACTGAGGGACTTCTGTAACTTTTGCATTACACCACACCTTTATCTGTGCATTTGGTGCAGAAGTGCAGGAGACTGGCACAATCACACTGAATTAGCTAAATCCTACAAGGAATGGCATTCACACGATGCATCCAACATGTGTTTTTTATACAATTGCATTAGCATTGTATCAAAAACTGACTGGGTTAAAACAACGCGTCTCCATGTTGCTATTGGTATTTTACTTTTTTCTAATTTGTGTTAAATATAAAAACAAATCTACACCCAATACATACATTTACATCTTTGCGTGGTTTCTGAAGCCTACGCAAACCCATACGTAGAGAACTACATAGTAACTTTAACCATATCCTTGTTTCTAAACCATAAACAGTTGCACAAAAAATCATATTATTGTAAAAAAGCAAAAAACAAACAACAATGGCAACAACAAATGATTAGTTGTTAAGAGTTGAATCCAGATGAGCCTCCTTTTCATGTTTCGTGTGAGACGTACCTGTCCAGGGGAGACGTCTGAAGGTACTCCCTGTAGCACAGAGAGGCTGCCACTCTTCAGATCCACACAACACAGAACTGGGACGCTCTTATGGGACAAAGCCTCGCCCCAGTCCTCCCGGTACACACTACGGTCCTACCAACATCAAACACACTTCACACACTCAGTTAAATTGCTCATCGACATAGAACTTTTAATCTTACTAGTAAAAAGCAACAGTGAAGAGATGTTTGTCTTTATTTTGTTGTGTTGTTGTGTAATGAAAATATAGATTGTAAGAACACAACAAAACACCAGCCTAATGCACTGACACTTACCTGGACCTTTGCAGATGAAGCCTTTGGCGATTCCGTTTTTCTCTCAGCCACATACAGCAGCTTATTTTCACATTGGGACCACGACAGACAGCCAAAATGAACTACAAAATATCAAGCAGGTAAACAAAAACTATCGGCTTAATCCCAGTATAAAACAATTATACAGTATGAAACATTTCCCCAATTTAAATATTCCTTTTACCATCATCATAAACACGTCCATGTTTGCCGAGCGCTGTGAGGTTCAGACACTTCCTCAGTCCACGGCCGTCCCAAACCTAAAGAAAAAGAGGCTTTTTCATTATAAAATCATGAGTGTTTCACTATATAGAGTTTGCCGAGTCCAACCTCAAGGAGCTGTGTTCCACTTATTTCCTTGATAACCGCTCTGAAGCCTTGAACCGGTGAGAATGAACTCTGACACCTGAAAATAAGAGCACTATTAGGAACACAAGGGGCACAGAGTTTGAGCCATGGTTGTCGGATATCGTAAAAACTGGACAGGGTTGATTGGGTTATGGACGATTGCCTCTTTTTTCAGAGGCTTCATCTCAATCTTATGTAAAAGACTGGTTAAAACATACAAGCTGGAAGCCTAATACAACTCTCACTCCTCCCTAGGAATGAAGACTACCACAGTCCTCGCACCAACTCCTTTACATGGAGCCAATATCACCATTTAAAACAGTCTTTGCTCTATGAAGCGCTCCTCAGAGTTGTTTTTGGTGCATTTCCAAAGCCTTGGTCTGTGTTCGGAGAAGCACACTGTATAGTATTGTATAAACCTGTTCAGGGAAGGCCTATGTTTACCTCTTTTACCAGCTCTAAATGATTAAATGATGATTAGAATTAGCCAGTGAGGTCTGAATGCTTTGTGACTGCGACTTTGAGAGCACCACACCTGCACCTCCTCCGTGAACCCAAGAATGGCTCAAATAATCCAACCAATGCACCTTTCCTTATGGTCAAGTGTAGTAAGGCAAGAATGATGTGAAACTCACTCTGGGTTGAGGGGAAGAGCGGGTCCAGGAGGGAGGACAGACTGGATTCTGTGGGTCTCTTCTGTGAGTAAAGTCCACCTCTGACAGAAACTGACCCTGGAGCCACGGACCAGGTCACTCTGAGTCCACTCTGGAGAGGAACACAGGAAAGCTTCACAGTGGGACAGACGAGACAAAATACATGTTGTTCTCAAACAGAAAATCAGCTTCCTAGGACCGTCAATCATGTCAAATGAGGGGCAATAAATCCAACTAGTAACTGAATCTAAATATCTTGGAATTATAATTGATGATTGCCCATCTTTTAAGCCCCATATTAAAAAAACTGATTTACAGATTAAAACGAACGCTTGGGTTTTACTTTCGAATTAAGTCATGCTTATCATTTGAAGCTTGAACGAAACTTGTAAGTGCTACTTTTATGCCTGTTTTCGACTATTGTGATATACGAGTGCCTCCACTGATTCTTTGTGCGCTTTGGACACTGTATCATGAAGCATTGCACTTTATTACAAACGTGAGGTTGTTGACTCATCACTGTGTCCTGTACGCCCAGGTGGGCTGGTCATCTTTGTTGTTTCGTACATGAAACATTGGTATCTTTTGATTTATAAATGTATTTGTTGAGAATCTGTGCTATAGAACGTAAATTTGTCGGCTCCAGAGAGACTGACCAAGGATGAATCTGTGTCGAAGGTCACCAGCACAGGGCATGATTACTTTTGTCCGCTGCTGTTAAAACACGACACGTGTCCAGATTGTGACGTCATTTGTAAACATTATTTTTACTAAATATGGTTGGCAAAGCTAAGACAGCCCAACTGCGACAAACCTGGATCAATTAATAAACATACTGTAATCTGTAAACATGAACAATGTAATTGTTGTATGTATGCATGTACTTGGAATAGCATAAAACGTCATATCATGCTAAAACAAGGTCTTTTGAGGACATTGATGCAGATTTTGGGGGATTTTTGTAGTCTAGTGAGTTAGTGTCATTAGACTCTAATTTTGGGGCAGAATCCATGGGACTTAGATGATTCTGAGTTAGTCCAGGATGTAGACTCATACAGAGTTTCTATTTTTGCTAGATTTAGTTCTTTAGCCTTTTTTCCTGTAATGAGTTTATAGGCACGTCTCCGTCTTCATTCGGTGAGCGTTTCTGTCATACTGTTAATGTGTTGACATTCCATTGCAAGCAATTATTTTGGAGACGTTACATCAGGCTATTCATATTTTTCAAAAACCCAGCTTCCCCCGGTAAGCCTTGAAGCTTGCCAGCCCTCAGCGAGTCAGGACCTGGCACAGTCCGGACCGGAGTCCGAGCAGGTGTGATGCTGGGTATGGTCTTATCAAAAGGGCCCCAACAGTGTTGCTGGACTTGTCTCTCCTTATCTGCAGCAGCTCACTGAGTTGAGGAGCAGCAGCAGCTACAGCCTGCACTCCCAGTACCTTCTCCAAACGTGCCCAGAGTGCGAACAGAACTGGGTGAAAAGGCCTTTAGGTTTTCTGCTTGGAATGAACTAGGCTACAGAAGGTTTCAGTTAAAAAAAAAAAAGTGCCACCTCATACTTTGAAATCACTATTGACAAATCTAGAAACAAAGTCTTTCACGAGTAGCTGTTTTATCCAAGAGTATTACCTTGATTTAATTATGCAATGCTCAATTATTTGTGTACAAATGTGTGTGAAGTTGTTCCCCCGCATCTTGGCCAGGACACTCTTGAAAGAGATTTTTAATCTCAATGAGTTTCATCCTGGATGAATAAAAGGTCAAATAAAAAATAAAATAAAAACGAGAGCAAATGTCCCTTCGAGTTTGTTTTATTCTAGAGCAAAAACATTACAAATAATCAGTAAAAAAGAAAGAAAAGTGCTTTACATCAAGCAAACACATGAGGAAGTGTCCTGCCCATGGGCACAACGACAATCTCCAACTGATCTACACATCTATAAACTTTGAACCTGTAAGGCGGAGATGATGGGTAAAGGGTATGTCCCAATGGTATGTCCAACTCCCGTTAGTTGCAATCAAGGATATGACTCTCACCGGTGTTGACGTCGTACAGCGTCTGTGCGTTCAGCTTCTGTCCCCTCACGTGCGCTCGAACCGGGACTGCGAGCGCGCTGAGATCCGAGAACAGCCCCGTGATTCTCCCGGGGTCCATGATGCGCTCGGACCTCCAACACAGTTATTTTACCAGCAAGGTGCAGCTCGGATTACGACTCTAGCAAGAAAAACAGAGGATTGGCCAAATATCCCACGGTGTTCGCATTGACCTCGTGCTCAGGAAGTGTTAGTATTCAGAAATGCAAAGCCTCGATTCGCTCAAGTCAAAAATGAACTTGCGAAGAGGCTTTAAAGTTAGCAAAAGTGTCTCAAGAGTGGCTCACGTCGTCCATGTTGGATGGACTGTACCACTGCGAAAGGAAAAGTGTGCTGTTATAAAAGACCGCTAGATGGAGCTGTTCTACAAAATGACAAAGGGGTCTATCACAGATGGGGGTATTTTTCAAGAGATTTATAAAGTGGTACTTTACTGGAACAGTCTTCATGAGGATGTGAGACAGGCCTCAACTCTGACAATGTTCAAATCCAGGCTGAAAACAGCTCTTTTTACCCGAGCATATGAAAACTGAAAGTATTTTATCTGCACTCTTGCCTTTTACTGCAATTGATTAATTTTTATGTTTTAATGATTGATTTGATCTGTTTTCTTGTAATTTTATGCAACTGTGAAGCACTTTGAATTGCCTTGTGTATGAATTGTGCTCTACAAATAAACTTGCCTTGCCTTGCCTACTGGAGGAACTCTTCTGACGGAGTTCACGCTACAGTAAAACACACAGCTCTGGATCCTCTTCACATTTTCTCCAGTTGGACTTGAAAAAAAAGTGTCAAAATAGCGACGAAAACGCAACAATGTGACAAAAGAGCGACAAAAACATGCCAGAAAATAAACACATTAAAAAAAGGATTAAAAAAAAATATCACAAAAAGACAACAACAAAAAGTCAAACAAAAAAAGTCACAAAAGACAAAAAGTGGCAAAACTCAACCAAACTGAACAAAAAAGCAACAAAGAAACACCAAACAATGTGAGCATCAACAATGTGCCAGAAAAGCAACAATAACACATTAAAATAGTGACAAAAACACCACAAAAAAGAGGCATTAAAAGGAATGTCACCGTTTTTACATACCGAGATATGTTCTTACCTTAACTTTGAGGAGTTCACATTTGTACCTGTATCCCCACGTGTGCCTTCATAATGTAAACACAGCACAGACGTTAGCATTTAGCCTCTCTCTTCTCTATAGCTCCAAGAAGAAGCTACCATACTCTTCCACGTTTTCCCTATTTAAATATGGTTACGTGAAGTATTTCCCTATTTAAATATAGTTACGTGAAGTATTTATATATATATATATATATATATATTGTAACACTTCACGTTTACATTAGGAAGGCACACGTGGGAGACAGGTACAAATAAACTCGTTAAAGCTAAGGTAAGAACATGTCTCAGTATATAAAAACGGTGGCCTATTCCTTTAAAGGAAAATAAAATGTGCCAAAAATGTGGCAACATATAAAGTTACAATCACCTTTGTAGGACTTAGCTTTCAAATGAGGCATTACACTGTTGCTCTGTAATCGAGAAGCTTTTAGATTTGGATAAAGATGAACTGGATGTGCCTTTTCTTTTTCTTTACTGTTCCAACAGCATTCTCTTTTTCAGTTACAATCAATAGGTAAATGCTTTATTTATGATAAAAAAAAAAGGCACTTGTAATGAGGTGACTCTTGGAGCAGAAGCCCCGTTACTCAGATAACCACACATCCATCACTGACGGGGTGCGCTCCCAGGCCACGGTCAACATGTAATAAAACAAACCACCATAGAAAGAGTTGTAATTCTTTTGTTTTTAATGATTCAAGTCGCACACGTTTCCACAGAGGCCTGTCCATCTGACGTCCAGACAGACGGGCCGTAAACGGCACCACTGCACCTTCCCATATTTTAATAAATTAGGAGTAAAACACACTTCTCTCCAAAACAATGGTTAAAACGGGATCTCTTATGAATTCATCTCAGTACAAAGATATGCCTTCTTAAACCCATTGGGAGTCTCCTATAGATATGATTTATTTTAAAAAGTTAAATAAACTATCACAACACACTTTGGCAGCTCGGAACACGGCCCTGGTCTGAGAATAGCGGACTGGAAAATAAAGTATAGATTTAAAACACGGACTACAACCAAAAAGATGCAGAAGCAATTACGGTTTTGTTCTTTTAGTAAAACAGAAGGTTTGTTTACCTGCTTTACTAATTTTGATCACTTCCTGTGATCTTCCTCAGAAGCATCACTTGGTGGTGGAGGTGACGTGTCCATATAAGCCGTCTACGGCACATCACCAGAAGGACAAAACGGTGACGGTCTAACCAAGAAGACATTATGAACCTTTTACAAAATGCAGAAGCAATGGTTCCCAAAGTACATCTTGAGAATGGAGCCAATTAGCAAGAGAACATATTCATCATCATACTTGAGCACATCTCAAGTTGTAAAAGGTTTAGAAGCAAATGACTTTGGTTCCTTTAAAAGCAGTGTCACAAAAACCCGATTACTTTTAGGCCACGTCAAATGAGAATAGATTTGCAGATGTGAAGTATAGTAGCAACATGAAAAGGCAATGATTATATAGCAGAAAAACGGGTTGGAAAATGCTAGAAATGGGTGTCCACAATAGGCATTTCCCATATAAAAAGCAGGTTACACGATTCAATACCAAATTGACTCACTCCAGCCACAAGAGGTCAGTATAGGAACTCATTTCTTTACAGTTTACCATAAAGGTTTTATGGCTCAGTTAATAGCTTTGTTACCTCTTCATTGCTTTCCATCTTTATTGCCATAAACACAATCCCTTTTTAATTCATAAACTATCGGTCAAATGATTGGATTTGACGGGTTTTATCATTGAAAGTGAAAATGCATAGGTGTGGACATTCTCAAAGAAAATCAAAGATACGAAGTTGGGACTGTAAACCTGAGTTCTTGAAAGCGCTTAATAAATATCTTTGAAACCTTGGTCCATTCAGTGGCTGATGTTTGTTTGAAGGCAGTGTGTGAAGACTGATAAAGTTTAAGGCATGATATAATGGCGTATTGTGTAAACTGTCGACGGCGGTGTAGCATTTAAACAAATAGCAGTCAAGAGTTTTAAGGCTCAAGTGCCTTCTTGATTAGTTTTACATGGTGTTCTAGGATCACATGACGTCAGCGCGTTTGTCTCGCACTTTGTTCCTCAGTTTCGTCCGGGCTTTGAAGGCAGCAGCGTTGAACAGATGCTAGAAAAGAAAGACAATTTCATGCGAGTATGATGAGTTGTCAGTCAGTCAGTCGGCTAATTAAAGTATAAAGTTGACCATGCTCTTCCTAAAGTATTTACCTTCTCAAAACGTGAAATCTTGTTGCTTTTGACAGCAGCGTCCAAAATGAGGGGTGCTCCAAGGCCAAAGATGTCTCTCAGCAGAGGGTTGAACTGAAAATGATTACAGTATAAAGTTAAAGATTAGATTTGAGACTATACATTACATTTTATCTCACAATTTATTTTAGCTGAGCATCAAAAATCTTAATGTTTTTGTTTCCACTATAAATGCTAAAATGTTTTTTGGCAAAATATCCAGTAGTTTCACTAGTAGTTTCCACAGTAAGCACCTCCTACCCCCTACCCAGCGATTTACCAAACACAGCTCCAGGTATGTTTTTGATGTCTAAAAAAATACCTCTAAAAAGCTATTTTGCATAATACAACCCCTTTAACCTCTTGGCCACCACTTTAATCGAGCGCATTTTCTCCAGTTTGGCTTTACCCAAATCTAAAAGCTTCTTGAAAAAAGTGTCAAAGAAGCAACAAAAATTAGACAAAAACAAGGATGAAAAAGTCACAAAAAAGTAACAAAATATTGGCAAAAAAGCAACAAGAGTAACAGAAAAGTGACAAGAATGCAACAAAAAAAGCAATGAGAACAAAAAAAGTCAAAAAAGTGACAATGCGGCAACAACGCAAGGAAAAAGATCCTTCTAGATCAGTTATGTAGGTCTTAGCTTTCAAATGAGGCGTTACTCTGGCCTGTAGGCTGTAACATTTTAGATTTGGGTAATGCTGAACTGGAGAAAATGTGCTCGGTCAATATTTTAACAGCATACTAATATTTAACTTTTAACCGTGTATAATACTGACCTGCAGGTGGTGCCTGACTCCAGACTCCAGCACTTCCTTAAACGTATCATAGATTCTCCGCCTCATCCAGCTGTCGATGTAAACGCTCTCCACTCCGAAGCGGATCCTCTCGTCCATGAATTCTTCGTTCTACAGGAACGAGATCAGCTTTTGTCAGAATTCCGTTTTAACATCGCCGGCCTGAACGTGCGCTGAACTTGCCTCCAAATAATGCAGCACTTCTCTGAATATGGAACGCTGTTTCCGCCGGTCGTTTTTGGCTCTGTGCTTGTTGCCGTCTGTGGCCAAACCCTTTAGCGACTGACACAAACTTTCGCCGTCCTCAACCTCAAAGTCCTGCAGAAAAACATAAGAAGAAGAAGATCTTTATTTATATAGCGCCTTTCACAGACATAGTCGCAAAGCGCTTTATGCTGCGTTTACACATAAGCACATTACAGCTGATGTTAATTTTTGTGTACCTCATCAATATTTCGTCCGAGCTCGACTAGAAGAGCGATGGTTTCTCCCACTGCGATTCTGTAGTTAACATCAGGACTCTGAAGGCAGCACTGCAGTTTGGGCATGTGGCTTTGGACGCAGAAGAACAATATTACAACAGTTAAACGAAACAGGTCAAACAATTCAATGTCGCATGATAATAAAATAAATGGTATTCTATGCATTCAAATCTACAGTGGGAGGGAAAAGTATATGAACCAAGATCCATCCTGATCGTTGTGCACGTCTAATCTGCAACTACAGGAAACGTCTGGATGAAGTTATCGCTGCCAAAGGAGGGTCAAACAGCTCTTGAATCCAAGGGTTCACTTACTCATTCCTCCCTGTCCTGTGAATGTTTACATGTTATGGCCAATAAAAATATGATAACAAGTACCGTAAATTTCGGCCAATTAAGTGCACCTTACTTGTCAGCCTTGTACACATACAGACCGTACTCGAAAACAAGCCGCAGGTTTTCATAGTGCCGTGCATACGCTCAGAGCGGCCCATGGCGCAGATGTGGAGGAAGAGACACCTCATCCCGGAGAAAGGTGCAGTAGCGGGCAGAGGGAGGGCGGCAGGGATGGCAGTGATAAACGCGCAAAAAAGGCAGAAATGGCCAGTGTAGCCGACCTCAGTGTGGAAGTGTAGAGGCCAAGCGCACCAGAAAAACAGTGCGACACTTCAGAGGCTTTTCTTAAACCGTGCGGGGCTTTACACACGTGATTTATACATTTATCATAAATAAAAGAAGACACGTATGTCCGTGTTGTAAGAGAGAGCAAACGTGGCTCTTTTTTGTAGGTTAATAGTGAGTTGGCGACAGACACGAGTTTAACATGCGTCCCCTGATGCCTGAGCCCTGACGATGGTTTCTCCGTCTCCGCGGCTTCTCTCGTCCAAACAAAGTTCACGGCGGTCTCTGTCTGTCAGGGCCAGACCCGCCTCTGCAGGAGGTTAAACGCCTGTGTTTTCCTCCGCGGCGCCACATCTGGATTCAGCAGATCAGAACCATGGCGCGGGGTCCAGCGCATCACTGCAACCTCGGTGCGCGTTCTCTCACAGAAAATAAAGGAGCGCGCGTCAAGGCGTTTCGGTGTGCATGGGGGCGAGCAAAGCCCTTAAACATTTAGGCTAAAGTGAGCCTTCATCATTTTAAAAGTTACTCATCTACCGTTCCTCAGCCAAGAGCAGCGTTGATTAGAAGTCCCGTCATGTTGGCCACAGGGTAGCACAAGTAGCGGCGTATAGGCCGGAAATTACGGTAATTGTGCGTGTTGTATCAGTTCAATCAGACCACATATTATGACCAATTTAGGCAGAAATGCAAGAAATTCCAAAGGGTTCATGTAACTTTTTCCTCCCACTGTATAAACAATGTACTCAATTACTCTACAACAAACATTTTAAGTGATTTTTGAACAGATTCTATTCTATGACACATTTTGTATCGATTTATCTTCACGGTCGCGTTATTTGACAGAATGACACTCACTGGTCTAGGAGTGAGTTGATTTTGGAGGCGGGACACAGCGTGAGGAGCAGAGCCCAGGCCTGTAGAGCAGCCGTGTGCAGAGCAGGAGTCCCGGGTTTGACTGTAGGCAGGACGCCCTCTCTGTTCGGATACGAGGCCATGAAGACCCCCTCCAACAGGGACAGGGACTGGATTAGGTCCTGGGGAGAGCATGGTTACGCTAAAGCTGTTCTCATGCAATAACACCAGTGTAAAGTGTAAAGTGGTTGTTACCTCTCCGTCTTCAGCGGTAGAAACGTAGCAGCACAGTCCCAAAGCCCTGGCACACTGCCAGAGAATATAGGGTTTTAGTTACATGAAAAAGGGCAAAAGGGTTGGGAACTTTTTTTTTACTGGGTCAATAAAGTTGGAGTTCAAACATAAAAGAGTAGTTGCGGTTTTGTATGTTTTTTATTTGACCATTATTTAACCAGGGAATTAACCACAGATTACAGAATCTCTTATACAGGACTGTCTTGGAAACGTGTAGTTATAGGTACAAGTATCATACGTGAGTTTCTCACAGGAGTACATAGGTGGGGAGATAAAGAACTTATATAGTTCAAATTATCTGAAGATCAGATTGAGGATGAGTCACTTTTTTGCATTAGGAAGGTGCTCTAGATCTTGAGACGTCCATTACATAAGGGAGACACATACAACATCCCAGTCGTTGTATGTGGCAAATTGCTAAGACAATTTGCACGAGTACATTGCAACACTAAACCACATGTTAGTGGGTGAACTCACGCTCTGCCTGGCGGTGAGGCTGGCGCCTGTGTCGATTAGTAAATTGGTGAGGACAGGCCTGAGTATTTTGAAGCCCTCCTCTGCCTCGTCTCCTCCTCCAAGCTGGATGCACAGCAAAGAGAACAGACTGGCTGCTGCCGCCTGCTCCTCGCCCCCTCCTGGAAGAGACACACGGGGCATCAAAAAACGCTTTGGCAGAAGAAGTCTCCAAAACTGCGCGGTTTCAGACAACCTCAATCAGAGCAGCTACATTATTTGCGACATATTTGTGATTAATATTATAATCAGAAGTCTGAAAATCACATCGCAGACCTTTCTTGAGGCTCCTCTCGAGGCAGTCGCTCACAGTGAGCTTCCGCTCTGTTAAAAACTCGTACAATAATCTGGAAGAGAAGACCTGCCTCAGGGACTCCAGAGCAGCAAGGCGAGTTTTAGCACTGCACAAAGACAGGAACAGTACATAAAAACAGTGTTTCAATTGGAAATGGTCCACATAAAGTCTTATTGCAAACCTCTTGTCCATTAAGTTGTCTATGCACTGCTTGAGTTTGTCTTCGGTTTCCTCTTGAGCCGTTTGTTCATCTACATTTTCGTTTCCTGTTCACAAAATTACATAAAAGATCAAATCAGTCAATATTTTTACAGAATAAGTGTGGCACATAGTAAATGAGTGCAATGGAAATATTTTAAGCTAATAAGTATTTTCTAGAGGATTAGATCTACTTGATTAAGTAATAGTATACCCTCGTCAGGCTTCCAGACGAGCTGGAGACAACATTGCTACTCACGGCGGTTCCTCGCACTTCTGCCTTTTGTTCATGAAACATCACTCATGGCCTTGACCAAAATGTTTTGTGTATTGTATTTGTGTATCTGCCACAGGCTTCCTGAATGACTTGGCACATGAGTAAGTATCACATCGTTCCACTTTTATCCTTCCCTTGTATTCAATATGTATAAAGCCCTCTGTTTTGAGGACACGAGACAGTCCTTTTGTAAGAGGCAGTTACTATGACAAACAAAGCTCCCCAGATGCCTCAAACCTTTCCCTTGTACTTTAATAAACCAGACCTTTATTTCATAAAAGCTCATCCGAGCTTCTATCGAGCAATTATTGTTCCACTACATGAGCTATAATATTAAAAAGGGTTAGAATTCTTGAGTAATTATGCTCCATTATTATTTTATATACAACCTGGAACAAGTCACTTCTGCCTTTTTTATAGATGCTCATCTGTAGACTCCTTTTGAATATCAATATGTTAGCATGCCATTAGCTAAAAGAGAGCTTGCATTAAAGGGTCTTATCCT
Organism: Proterorhinus semilunaris; assembly: GCA_021464625.1. Classification (NCBI taxonomy): domain Eukaryota; kingdom Metazoa; phylum Chordata; class Actinopteri; order Gobiiformes; family Gobiidae; genus Proterorhinus; species Proterorhinus semilunaris. The sequence continues at coordinate 28,449,139 of CM038347.1, read as the reverse complement.
AAAATGTTAAAATAATGCATTTTCCTCCCCCTACATGTTCCAGCCATGTCCTAATGTGTAGAATGAGCCCAGACCTGTTCACCACAACTGCCTCTAAAATCCTGCCCTGTCACTCAGAAAGGTTTTAACTTGTGCCGTCATGCACGAGCTTAATATAATGACTGCAGTTACACGCAAGACCTGAGGTGGCAATAGTGAGTATAAACATGACCAACTAGTCCCTTGAAGTAATCATTTAGAGGCGTCCAAAAGCATCTCATTTAGCGGTTCTAGTTACGTATGGCAGCCGTTACCTGTGGGCTCGTCTATGACCGAGGCTCCTTCACTGGCGCTGCTGTAGTGACTCTGATTTTCAGACATCAAGTCATCGTCGCTCGCACAAGACTCGACTTTCACTCCGTTCTTTAGACCTGGGAAAATAGAAAGTTTAAGCGGCAGTGCCTTATAAGCAAAAGTGGAACTGTTAGAGCTGTGAAAGCATTGACCAGAAACGTGACGATTAGTAATGGATTATTGCAAATGAATAGGACAGGGTTTCCCAAACAGGGGTGCTCCTCACACAATGTAGGGGATATGTTCTTCATTCCCTCCACAAACGGTGGTGGAAAGCTAAAGCTTAATTTGTAGCCCCAGTTTCCCATGGGGCAGAATGACAGAAGTGCGACTGCACACACTTGTGCCAACGGTCCCTCTGACCAGTACCCTTTACGCACACGTCATCCTGGTGCACGTCTGTAGTAGTTGGGGAAACCGGACAGCACACAGAAAGGCCACGTCCAGGGATTGAACCCGCAACTCTTACTGTGAAGCACGAGAACTAATCACTGTGCCACCGTGCCTCCCAATTGAATAGGGCTGCACGATATCAGAAAAGAAAATTGAGATAATCGATAACTGACTACATTAAAAAAAAGTGTATGTGAACTTCGCAATAACATACTGAGCAAACCCTGCTGACCACTTCATGAACACTTGTTTTCCCGGTTACTCGTTACTTCGACTTCCACTAGAAATCAAAACGCTGCATCAGTGACTGCAACATCAAGCACAAATCCTCTGACTCGTGTTTTCCAAAGCGCTATAATTACTCATCACACCACGTGGTTTAATTGTCCATCATCCGCAAAACAAACGGCAGTAAAAAATAAATAAATATATATATATATATATAAAAAGGTTCTCTGCAAGCCACATATTGTGTCCACACTGGGTCTCATTATGAACAAAACTTCGTGTACAAATTTATGACTTATTTTTTCAGTCTCACATGTTGATGCACACTAGGAGCTGAAATGATTTATTTTCACACATACAAAACACATTAACTGTATTCACAATCCCTGTAAGGAAATCCTATTGTTCAGCCTGAACCAAGTAGATAAAAATAGTGATTAAATTTGCATAGCAGGCGATTTCTTGAACACAACACTGTGATTAAAGACTGCATACAAAGGCTTCAGGTTCAAACCAAAAATAAATGCCATCATTGCAACAATTAAAGTTTAAACCGTAATCTGTGCTTCTGCGACGCCACAGTCTTTGTTCTGCGAGTTTAGAGGCGTATCATTCATCTGTTCAGTAGCGGTTTGTTCTCGACGTCAGTGCGTCAAAAGTCAAAGAGGTCGGTTTAGGGTCAAGCGTAGGTCACACTGGAATGCTCTGTGTCAGACATGGTGAAAGTCAAATCAAATTATTATTTTACACCATTTTAATCCCACACAGTCGCAAAATACAACAAATCTACACATTTATAATTAATAGTGTGAATGAATGGTACAAATGGTAAAAACTACATTTGGCCATAATTTTGGAACAATTCATTTACGAAAACCCTGTATGTCCTGTCCAAAGTCAGAGTATTGGTATTGTGTCATTTTTGTTTGGAAATTATTGCACGGGTTTCACAAATCATTACTCATCACACGTGTAGAAATACTCCACAGATGTACTTAATATCGTGTGAGACAACGACTCAGACTAGTGCCCAACGCGCTCCTTTGGCGGGCGGGAAAAGGCATCAGTGGAATGTCAGTGACTGGTCTCCACTGAACCTCGAACACTTCCCACTCACAACAACCACAGCGGCAAAACCCACTCACATATGACACCAATGTACAGGCCAGAAGCTACAAGTCAGCTTCCAATGTCCCCCCTAAGACCACAGGTAATAGAAGAATTATGCATTCACTCTCCAAGTCTCTGGCTATCCTAAGTTAGACTGACCAGTCATACACAATCACACGTGCAATCACAGTCAGGCCTCAGCCATTGGTTAAGCTCTGGTGAAGCACATTATGCTTGCATGAATGAGGGGTAAAATAATGAACAGCTGATCCATTCACTTTTACCTTTACAGAGCTGCAGCTGGAGCACCTCCTGACGAAGACAGCCTGAAAATGTGGAATGAACGGACCAAAGAAAGAAGGAAGAGAAAAGACAGTTTGGAGGTGATAACCCCAAAGAGAGGGGCAGGCAGAATAGAGTGAGGTGGTGGCGATGAGGAGAGAGATCACCGTTACATGTGGAAAATATCACACATTCAGTCAACATTGCACAACTACTTCAGGAATAAAACACTTGAAGACATTCCTAATTCAGCGCAACATGACCACCCAATCCCGCAATGTGTATGTCCACTCCTGCCCGCGTCCCGCCGCTGTGTCCGAATGTCCTCATTATATGCAATACAGTGCGAGTCAGCAGAGAACGCCGGACAGCAACAGGTCTTTGAACTATATCACACAACTGAAGGAAAACATCGGTTACGGTGAAAAGATGCTAATGTTATACTAACGGCTTACCTTAAGCTCGAGCTGTTAAATGATCGATAGCTTCGGACAGAAAAAGGCAATAATCCATCCAAGCAGTTTTCTTAATTCATGTAACATCCATGTGAAATAGAACGTATCTGACTCATATTTATCCATTAATGTTCCACTGTCTCTTGAGTTTGGTTGGTCTTTATCACAGAAATACATTATTCCCGGAGTTTAGTGAACTTTAGCACTGTCCTGCAGCGTGCGGACACCGGGCAGCTGACCTACTTTCTGCACAAGCAGCGCGTCACGTAGCGGGGAGAAAGTAGTGACTTCTGTTCTGTTCAAAACAAACAGAATCAGTGCCTTATAGTCTACAGTCAGTGTGGGCCCAAGTACTGAATGAGAGGTTCACTCACTACACACTGCGGGCTTACCTGTCCCGCAGGTTTTTTTAGCCGCCCATTCCCATCAAGTGTAGTTCCGGACTTAACAATGTCTAAGTTGAAAGCTAAGTTGAAACCGCCCATTCCCGCGAGATTTGACCTCTATACTGTGCTGCCTGCTCCAAACAGAAATAAATTAACATAATGTCACACCGAGAGAAACATTGTTAAATCCCGAACTACACTCGATGGTTAAAATAAACCATGTTTTGACATAAAATTAAACAAAACCTAAGTTAAGTGGGGGTGCGTTACTTTTGCCCAGTGGAAATGTTTCATTTTTAATTCACTTGTTTCACACTCCCTTGGCCGTCTGTGAAATGTAATCAGATAAGATACAGTATCCGTTCTAAACCAACATCCGAATCTTCTTACTGAGCTCCTGCATAAAGTAAATACCTAGTTTTGTAAAATCGCAGTGTAACCTTAAGAGACGGTAAAGAAATAGCAGCTTTAAGGGACAAGAGCTTCACAATTATATTATACTGTATGGTGAAATAATATCCTTCTATTAACCTTTTAACTACTGGAGAAAATGCATTATCTTGGTTAAGGTGGGGGGCCTTAACCTACAAAACTCATTAAAGGATCTGTATCATGCTATTTTAGCCATTCCAAAGTAAACTATAGGCATTTATATGATATATTTTATTGTACCTCTATCACTATGGAGAACTCATTTTTGAAAGAAATATAAGTATTTTCTGGAGGTATTTTCCAAATGTCATGGGACTCGCGTTGGTTATAAAAGTTAATCCACTTTGATTCTGGCCAAGGTTCACCAAGCATCCATCAGGTTGGTTGATATAGTCGCTGAATCCTGGAAAGAAATTCCAACGTCTGGCGAGTGCACCCTTCTTTAGGAAGGTTGAATAAAGTCCCGTTCCTCTCGTAGCCAAACGCGCATCCGTGACATTATCGTTGAGTAAGAACAAAGCACAGGCGGTGTCCAGAGTAGGTTAGAAAGAGCTCCTTCTTCACAAACATGACTTCTGTTCGGATCCTCCGAGGCTGCGTTTGTTTACCCTCCCGGGACAGCACAAACGCGTCGGGGACCTCCTTTTTTTTTTTTTTTTTTTCTTACAACAGAAATAATGAAAAAGCTGTTTTATAAATTAAAATCAAGCCAAAGGCATTACATTACATACTTTAAAACTGATCTTTTTCCCTGCATTTTTGTCGCATTGTAGTCCCTTTTTAGATGTTCTTATTCATTGCTTTTTTTATGCCACTTTTGCTGCCACTTTTCTGGTGTTGTCACTTTTTTTGTAACTTTTCTGTCACATTTTTGTTGCACTTTCATCCTTGTTTCGTCTCATTTTTGTCGCTATTATGTCGCCAGTTTTTTTCCCCCAAGAAGCTTTGAGTAAAACTGAATTGGATCACGTGTGGTTATGAGGTTAAGGTAAAGCACTATATCCACACAAAGTCTAATGTCTGACTCATTGTCATTCTCTTTGGAGCCAATGCAGAAACAGTAAAGCTGTGCACAAATCCAGGATCCTCTGCATCCACGTGGGCGCCCCGATCCCTCCCCCACCGCAAAACGTGACCGACACATGGCCCGGGATTAAGCCATGTGGTCGACTGTCAAAATCACCAGCTCTACTTTCACAATAGCGCAATAAAACCTGCTAAATGTGTTCACGCCTTCCGTCCAGCCTGAGTCAAAACTATTCCAATGAATGATGTCATGCGGGGTTAAGGAACTCAGTGAGCCGTCATCCGCAAAATGCCAGTCAAGCCAACCTTAACATTGTTTTGTTATGCGCGACTATTAGCGCTGATACGGTAATGCACTCACCCTTAGGGACCGTATTGTACGACTTCTTAATTGTAGATTATTAGCACATGTACGATAGTCCAATGCACTGATAATTAGGGAACGTCAACGATGTATTGTATCCTCTAAAATTGAATATTTCCTACATTTCGGATGGTATTAAAGAATCCCTTGAAAGGTTTCACTCATTTCTCACTGGGTTATTATTACCCACCTATCTCACTCACTATGTGCCTAATTTGATCCAATTTCACTGTAGAATGTATGACTAAATACACCATCAACATGCCTATTTGGAACATGTAACAAAACTAGGGCTGAACGATATTTCATATCTCGATATTCATGCCAGATATCTCGATATCGATACGATTCGATATAACTATGGGTTAGTTGAAAACCAAGCATTTTTCAGAAAAATAAAAAAACAATATTAAAGAGTGCAGTTTTATTGACGAAAAATCTATATTGTTTCTAACCTGCTTTTTTGATTTTAATGTTTTGAATGTCCATATCTCGATATCAATACGATAACGATATATCTTTCAGCCCTAAACAAAACTTTTTCTTACATTTGGGAAGGTATTACAAGAATCCCTTGAAAGGTTTCACTCATTTCTCACTGGGTTATTATTATCCACCTATCCCACTCACTATGTGCCTTTAATTTGATCCAATTTCACTGTAGAGTTTATGACTAAATACAAAAGTAAGAAAATTGACGTTTTGTTACATGTTCAATAAGACCAAATAAGCACACTGGTAATCTATTTAGTCAAATTCTACAGTGAAATTGGATCAAATTAGGCACATAGTGAGTGGGATAGGTGGGTAATAATAATAACCCAGTGAAAAACGAGTGAAACCTTTCAAGGGATTTCTTGTAATACCTTCCCAAATCTAGGAAAGATTCCATTTGAAAAAGGATACAATACATTGTTGACGGTCCCTAATTATCCGTGCATTGGCCCATCGTAAATGAGGTAATACTCTACGCTTAAGAAGACGTACAATACATTGTTGACGGTCCCTAAACGTGAGTGCACTGGCCTACCGTATCAGCGGTAATAGTCGCGCATAACAAAACAACGTTACGGCTGCCTTGACTGGCATTTTGCGGATGACGGCTCACTTGACCGCAGTGTTAAGGACACGCGCGACCTCTTTGCTAAAAATAACATCACTTCCATTTTTAACCTAAAGAAAAACCCTCGATTCCAAAACCCGGAGTAATTGAAACGTTTACAATGCTACAAACTCCCCGTAAATATTGCAAGACACGTAAACTTTAACCAACCGGCGTGTAGCCGGTCATTACAAAAATACGCAGGTTTATGAATGGAAGTGAACTTTGAAGAGCAACAAGCTGCTACAATTTGACAGTTATAGTTTAATTTATATCCTGTACACGTGTGATTCGGACATCTCTGAAAATAAATTATGCCTAAAATATCTGGCAGTGTTATTTTTAGTGTACAATATGCTTACCAGGCTTGCCCGAGCCACGTTTTCCCTTTTTACTCCTCGGCATCTTGTCGGGTGTCAGTTGTGTAGGTTAGCTAGCCAAGAAATAATATCCACTTATAGCCGTCGGTTCTAGTCCTTTTAGGGATGACAGCCGCTGTGAAAGAGACAGCAGCGGGGTTCACTTTGGCCTCCGTGATTTCGACGCGAAACCGTCCCAGAAAAGCACAGAAATCAGCACAAATCCACGCGTGTCCTCACTTTAGCGCGCACGGTGGCTAGCAACGCGGCTAACTCCCAAACTCCACTTTTCACACTCCTTGCGGTTTATCCTCAAAGTGTCAGGTTACCCGTTGAGATCGGATGGGTTTTACTCCACAGGTGCAACGCTGTATTATCTGTGCTTATCCCCGGGAAGTCTGTATCGGATTCCAGGTTGGGATAAAGAGGGGTTTTCGCAGTGTTTTGGACAGAGTTTGGAACACGCCGCGGTCTCCGAGTCCACCATCTTCCTCGCAAACAATTCTTCTTCGTTTGTTTTTAAACGGGTTTCGGGAGGTTGCGCGCCTCTTTGAAACGTGCTTTGAACGCCATCTAGTGTTGAGTTTGAAAACATCATCTACCTAATATAATATAATATAATTCACTTGTTTTAGCAGCTACGAAGGAGCATTGTAGTCAGTAAAAAATAAAAAATAAATCCGTTTCCCGAATTATTTGTATTCCTTAGTGGATTATCTCGTAATTACGATATATATATCCCGTTTTCCCAAATAATAATTAAGAAAAACATCTTTTTTTTGTTATTATTCTTTTTTTAATCCGTTTTCCGTTTTTTTTTCTTCTCCCAAATTGATTATCTCATAATTACGAGATAGTATCTCGTGATTACGAGATAATCCACTGAGGATAATAAAAAATAATTCGGAATTAAAACAAGGCTCATCATGAAGATTATGTTCAAAATATGAAATAGACCCACATCATTGCTGATAGAACCAATGTCACCAACCCCTAAGTTTAAGATGTTATGAATTAAAGGAACTTGAGAGAAATGAACAAGCAAAAGATAACAATGCTGTAACAGCCTGTTTCCACTGGTCACTATTAAACAAAATAGAACTCATACTCATCTGTAAATATAATCCCACTGGCGTTCGAAGTCTATTGTTACCATATTTTACTTTTTATTTTGTGACTTATTTATTAATATTCCTTATGCATGCCCCCTAAAGCCTTATAGTTTAAAGTTTTAGTTTAATTTTATCCAAATTCTGTGTTATATGTTTTATGCTGCACGTCCGCATCAAGAAAAATTCCTAGCTGGTGAACCTGTTCTCAAACAATGGCAAATAAAATCTATTCTGATTCGGATTCTGATTATTGCAGACAATTGTAATTATTGAAAGGGCATAATTTTGATTCATGGATGGGCACACCCACAGGCCTGTGTGCCTATGTATGGAAAATTAAACTTGTCATTCACTAATTGCTTGTACGTAAACAGGTACACGCACGCTTCTGTTGCACATGTGCCTGGGTAACTCTGGAATTTGTAATGTAAAGGGTTATATTGTATGAACACACGAAATGCTGCTTGTATCACCGTTATCATTACCCCTATTGGGGTTTACCTGCAGCTGGACACATGTGTCAGTTATGTATATTCTCAGTGCTAGGATGGGCCTTTTCTTTTGAAAGGACTTACAATTATGTTTTGTATTTCTTGAATTAATCTGAAATGCATGAAAGTAATTACTTTGAATGGGGGGTAGGCACTTATAAGCTTTCTTGCGTCGGCTACTCCTTTTGAGTTTTTATTACAGTGCAATGATGTAACCATGCGATCTATGATTGTAAATTGCTCAAATAAACTAAAACTAACCAACACAGTCTGATAATAAAAATCAATAATGTTAGATTGCAAATGTGTTTTTTTAATTTAAAATCATAGACATAAAAACTACTAAGTTATCAGTCCTCTTCAATTTTGAGAACTGGGCTTATTACATGTTTGTTCTAAGTAAAATAGATTCAATATTAATATAAAAAATAATAATTAGGTACTTTTGCAAATAATATGTTCTATCATAACTACAGCCATTTTCTCATGCTACAAACATTTCGTTTTAGTGCACGATTAGTAAGACACTTTCTGGTAAAACTTGTTAGTGCATGTAAACATCACCTTTTCAAATACAGTAAATGAAATTCACAGCAATGTAAAGACATTTGAGTTTGTTCCGATGCTTGTGGTCCTGAACCATTTGGAATGACTGTGTTTTGGTCTGAGTAGTTCACACACCCGAGTAGTTTATTAAGCCTACGATGTAGTGTGGATTTAAAAATATAGCTATAAAACAGATGCTGATATTCTGCCACTGTAAGATGAATGTTCGGTAGAATGAAAAATGATATCTAAAATCATGACTTTGCACTCAAATTCAGTGGTTCTCCTTCAGCAAGATTATTGCACTGTATTTTTCAACTATTTTCCCATCATCCTTTTCTTGTCCCAAACCGTGGTTCCAGTCATTGTAACACACTTTTGTGTACTGAACCACCAGTCAAAATAAGACAGTGAGAATATAGCACAATAAAAACATCTAAAAGGTACAAAATCATGAGTTTGTAAAGATTGTTCACTGCAGTGGCACTACTGTATTTCCCCTTTAACCAGTGTAGTAGTTAGTGGGCACAAAGGGCATTTTGCTGACAGTGGCTGGGACTGCTTTCTTCCGGACTTCCACTAGGATTTGTGTCCCGTTTTTGGAGAAAGCAGAGTCCACGTAACCCATGGCAACATTCTTCTTCAGACAGGGAGAGGGGCAGCCGCTTGTCACCTCACCTGAAGAAGAAATTAGTGAATCAAAACAAACTGCCAATAAATAGTCTCCCAATGCCTAATTATCATCTTGTTTATAACACACATGGTTAAAACATGTTCACATACATAAATATTTCCTCTCTTTTGAACATATATTAAAGAGTGTAGTATTTTACCTATGACTTTGCCATCAGTGCTGAGTATAGGCGTGTGCGGTCTGACCGGAGGACCAGTGGACACCAAGCCCACTCTCTTCTTCTGACTTTTGTTTTTTATCTGAGGAACAATGACGTCTGCTCCAGGGAAATCTCTGGTCTGACGCCGACGTTTACCTGCAGGTGCAACAAGCGAAAGCAAAGAGATCAAAGCCCTGGGTTCAGAAAGTGGTTCATATCTGTTCCCATGAAGTATCACCATGTCTAAACTAGACTGGTCTAAAACATATTTTAAAAGTGCCTTATAAAGCGTTCTGCATATTTTGGGTTGATGCGGAGAACACGAGCCCTCAGAGAAAACACACAGGGATAATATGCAAACACCTAGACCAGATATATCACCAATAGGCACTGGGGGTCAAATCAAGCCCTTTGCAGGCCTTTAGACAGTCCCAAGCAGGTCTCAGGTTCCAGCCGGAGTTTGTTGCATTTCGAGCTTCTGATGTGTTCTTGCAGCACAAGTAGTGGTAGTGTGAGTAGTGCGTCCATCTCTGTGTCTTTAATTATTACCTATAGTCCAGACGAGCGTGCCCTCGACTGGAGTAGTTGTCTCATCGATGTCGTTGCCGTAAAGACAGAGTCCTGCCTCGAGTCGCAGACTGTCTCTGGCCCCGAGTCCAGCCAGCTTCACCTCAGGGTTAGACAGCAGCCTCTCTGTGAGCTCCACCACATGAGAACTGGGCACTGAGATCTGACAAGGACATACTTTACTAAGTTCATTCAGACTTCTTAAGTCATTCTGTCCATAATGTTACAAATGAATTGATATTGCGAGAAGCTTACTTCCACGCCGTCCTCCCCGGTGTACCCACAGCGAGTGATTCGACAGGGGACTCCAAAGGCCGTGGTCAGGGCGGAGAACATGAACGTGAGCTTCGTTAAATCGTCTTTCAGTCCCTCCTGCAGCACACGGCTCATCGACGGACCTGGATACAGAACAGACTGGTTACATAATTTACATAGGTAGTGCCATTTATGAGTTGGAAGTATTTATTTAGGTTGATTTTTGTATTTGTTTGTTTATTTATTTATTTTTACAAACCTTGTACAGCAATAAGTGCATCATCTAAAAACTCTAGATCAACGTCGTGTCCAGCCGACTTGAATTCTGCCAGTTTGGCCTGAAAGAGAAATGATTAATAAGTAAACCAGACTAGTCAAGTGACATTAGTACCGTATTTTCCAGACTATAAGTCGCACTTTTTTCATAGTTTGGTTGGGGGTGCGACTTATCCTCAGGTGCGACTTATATCTAAAAATATGTCATTTCACATGTTTGTTATTTTCACACCAACAGCCTCTAGAGGGCGCCTCTAGACTTGTTTACCAGTATCTGCTGTTCCTGCACCACTGAAAATACTATAATTGAGCAGCAGAAAGAAAGTGTGGCGTGAGGGATTGGCGAAAAGTGGAGGTTACTCTTACTGCAATGCCGAAAACAGGGAGAGGCTTGTCAACGGTGCAGTTACGCCTCCATGCCCAGGTAGATGCCAAGGCTGGTGCGACTTATACTCCGGAGCGACTTATATATGTTTTTTTCTTCTTTATTATGCATTTTTTGGCTGGTGCGACGTATACTCCGGTGCGACTTATAGTCCGGAAAATACAGTAGTAGTGGCAGTTGTAGTGGTGTTAGATAGTAGAGCATCATCTCCACAATATATTGACAAATTATTGTTATAATAATAAAATCCATATCCTGAGAAGTTACAACAGTAGATCACAACATTACAGAGGTCCTCCATCTGTCAGGTATTTACACAACCTCATTCAAAAATGAAAGAGTAGTAACGTAGTAATAACAGGATTGTCATTACCTTCATGTGAGCAGAGTCCTTGTCGGCACACCCTGCATTGGACACCACATACAGGAACGTCTGGTCTGTTTTAGTCACAATCAGGTCATCGATGATCCCTCCTTTGTCGTTGGTGAAGAGAGATAACGTTCCCTGAAACAATCATGTTTAAATTGAGTGAAAAGTACCCCACAGACAACAACATAAACTGTGTCCTCTCTTTGTGACTGGATCGGACCTGGTTGTCTTTGAGTTCAGCGATGTCTGCGACAACCAGAGACTCCATGAACTTCACTCTGTGTTTGCCGTGGACCTTTGTCTGAAAAAAGACAAGCAAAATGTTATGTCATGTTATTTTGGTAATAAATAGTTACCATCAGAACCTGTGTTAACTTTGTGACATCCTACAGTCATATACATATAAAAGACGGTTGTTGTTTACCTGCAGCATGTGGCTGACGTCGAAGAGCGAGCAGTGCTGCCTGGTGTGCATGTGAGAGCTGATGTGACTGTCTGTGTACTGCACTGGCATGCTCCAACCGGCAAACTCCACCATCTTTCCCCCGCTCGCCCGGTGGAAGTCAAACAGAGGCGTCTTATTCAGCTTTACAGGGAGAAGAACAACGATCAAACTGGGGGTCAGGAGCAACACAGAGGGGATAACCGAACAAGACTGACATTTAATCCGCCTTTTTTTGAGTTCTGACTGCATTTTGAAATTCTACTGCTGTTGTTTGGTTTGGCTGGGTCGGATGGGTGACTAGGGCCCTCACAAACAGGGTCGTAGTAGAAATCCAAATGCTTGCATTAGAAAGGCAGCAGTGGTAATAATAACAACAAGAACACCTGAACTAGCCCTCCAGATGTTTTCATACCAGACCGTTGTGACTGGTATGTCTGGCTATAAATATGTATGAACACACTGGTCTGATTGATGAATAGAATCTTAAAAATCTCATTCTGGTGGACAGTACTGGCAGTAGTAAAAGTACAGGTGAAACTTTTATTTCTGTAATTCAGTTTAAAATGTGAAACTAATATATGATATAGACTCATGGCATGCAAAGTGACATATGTCAAGCCTTTGTTTTAATTTTGAACATTTTGGCTTACAGCTTGTAAAAACCCCAAAATGAACATTTCAGAATATTAGAATATTACATGAAATCAATGAAAACATTATTTTAAACAAAGAAATGTGGGCCCTCTGAAAACTATAATCATGCATATGTACTTAGTACTTGGTTTGAGCCTTTTACTTGAATGACTTCCTTAATGCGGTTGCGTGGCATGGATGATCAGTCTGTGGCACTGGTGAGGTGTTATGGAAGACCAGGATGCTTCAACCAGAGGAATATGACATTTGAAGCTCATGTCCAGAATCCTTCTGTGTGTGGTGGCTCTGGATGCACTGACTCCAGCCTCAGTCCACTCCTTGTGAAGGTCCTCCACACTTTTGAACGGCCTTTTCCTGACAATCCTCTCCAGACTGCGCTCATCCCTGCGGCTTGTGCACCTTTTGATATTTTGAATTTGTGTTTTTTTACAAGCTGTGAGCCACAATAACCATGCAAAGTGAGATATATATAAAGCCTTTATTTTATTTGGATAATTATGGCTCACAGCTTGTATAAACCCCAATTGCAACCGCATTAAGGCAGTAATTCAAGTAAAAGGCTCAAACCAAGTACTAAGTACATATGCATGGTTATAGTTTTCAGAGGGCCCATTTCTTTGTTTAAAATCATTTTTTCATTGATTTCATGTAATATTCAAATTTTTTGAAATTTACATTTTGGGGTTTTTACAAGCTGTAAGCCAAAATGTTCAAAATTAAAAACAAACAAAGGCTTGACATAATATGTCACTTTGCATGCCATGAGTCTATATCATATATTAGTTTCACCTGTAGTTAGAGTAATAAAGCAGTAGCAGCCGCAGCCACGTATCCACAAAATACACTTCAAATCTCAGTAACAAGCAAAGTGAATTAAATATAGGACTATCACTTACTTAAAGCAGTACTAAGTAACGTGTTTACCTTAATAAATCCTTTCCGTAGGCCCTCTGGGGGTAATACAAGTGTTAATGGTATGATTGGAGGGTCTTTCATCTCCCCCTGGTGTGTCTGGCCAGAAAACCATGCTTGCAACTTGACTGCCACCGGACTGGAGCAACCAATACACACTAATAGAACCACGAAGAAGAAGCTAACAGGCTAACGGGCAAAGCTGCTGGCTAGCCCCACTTTAAACAGTATTTACAGCCAGGTTTGAGTGAAAAAAAAAATTCCATTGTATAACTGGATGTACAACATCCTCTCTCCCTTCACCTTTTCTGTCAGTGTAGTATTTACGTATTTAGTGACGGCAGCAAATGTGTCAGACTATCTAATCTCAGTCCTGTTATTTCGGCTGAACTTTGACCTTTGAACCTGAGAGAGAGGGGCTTATCACAGGGATAAAGGGCTGAGCTGCAGTGGAGTGGATCATGGGATACACGACACCACCACCAAGTCCAAAGTCAGTGTTTAGTGGGAGACCACAGCACATCGTCCACATTAGACCTTATGTAGTAAAACATACTGAAACCTGTCACGACGAAATAATGGAGTCTGATGATGCAAACGTTCAGAATGACTAGTGACATGGAAGAATGCCAGATGTTTCACATGTGCAGCTCCCTCCCTTCCCTGCCCTCCCTGTGCTTCCACCCCTTACTCCCCGCCCCCAGCTCCACAACAAGGACGAGATCTTGATTCATTGTCAAAAATGAATTGATAAATAAAAATCTTTGAACTTTGGAACAGCTGTTGCACATCCTCAATCGTTGTAACAGTTTTGTACTCACCACGTTTCAGTTATTTTATTAACCCTCAGGGCTCCCTTTAAAAAAAATCAGGCCCGAAGCGCTATAATAAATGCTTCATTATTTCCTCAGAGCAGTGGGACAATGGGATTGTCTCCTGGACTGACTACAGAAAAAGAAGCCCGACGTAAACCAACATTTCCAGCATGTCCTAATCTCGCCAGTTTTCAATTTTGTCATTGCCAATAACTGATGTCAACTTATACAGCACTTTTCTACCTTCATCAGGCCTGAAGCGCTATAATAAATGCTTCATTATTTCCTCAGAGCAGTGGGACAATGAGGAGACATTTGAAGATACAGACAGAGACAGAGACAGACACTTTCAAACTATTGATCAGTGATCACCAACTCTCTCACACACGAAGTTGGTGGTGCGATAACAATGTTTCTGATTAACAGGAGCATAACGAACCATATGTACTTGACCAAAGAAGTGTCTTGCCAAAGGGCACAATGGTTGCATGTAATTCTGGCTCCATGTGTGTGTAACGCTGTATAACCATAAGCCCATAGGAGTTTTCAAACTAATATGAATTTTATAAATGGGCTTGCTCAGACAAGTTGGGAGCAGCCTTTTTTCAGATCTTGTTCTTGCCCTATGTCACAGTTTGGTAGGCTTCTTTAGGCTACATTTGCACAAAGCTGAGCCAAAAGTAGCCCGATTGCAATAATAGAGAAATTTAGGGTGCAGTCGCAAGCAACAGGCGCTTTCAGGATTTGCACCCTCAACACGTTCAGAACTACCACACACCAGTGGGTCGACTTCCCTGGTGATACTGATTTGGGATGTTGTTGGACATTGCTCAACTATTTGTCAGGAAAAACTCTCAAATATATTTGTGTGAACGTCCCTTTGCAGATGTACTTTTCATTATTTCCCCACAGATTGTGCACCAGGCTAAAATCGCTTGAACAGTTCCCCTCCTGATCTGTTCCCCGGGACCATGCCCGGGACTGAGCGCGCTTACCTCGGTCGCAGATGACGCGTCCCTTCGGGGATGCTTCTGGACTGACCCCCGCAGCACGAGCCCCAGGCCGCGTGTCCCGCGTGCACTCCGAGCCCACATGTTGTCGTTGAACGTGTCTCGTAAACCGCTGTAATCTGTCCACCGACTACTCTGCTGCTGCAGCTACTACTACTACTGCTTCTTTCCTCAAAACACATGAAAGCCGAGGATTCTGGGAAATGGAGTGTGGATAGAGGCTACTCATTTAAAGACACAGGCACATATTATCTCTGTATCATAGACTGTAAATTAAGAATAGACTGATGATCCTTCTTCCTGAAGCCAGAGGCGGACTTAACCATTAGGCATAGGTCGGCGGCCGCCTAGGGCCCCCTAACGTTGGGGGGCCCCGGACCCCCTGACCACCTGTTAAACTTCAAATGAATCTTTTCTTACTTTTAAAATTAAAAAAGTCATTAAACAACGGAATGGCTTTTGATTTATGAATGAGTTGTACTGTACCGGCATAAGTATAGATTGTTGTTATGTGTATGACTCCTATATTTGGGATCTCATTTGTTTCTTTCCCGCTCTAGTAAAAGAAGATTTGACAGAAAGTCAGATCATCATCATCATATTTACAAAATTATGCAGAAAAAACAAGGTAATTGCTGGTATGGAATTTCAGATCTTCCTTATGAATGAAATCTAAAGTGTTTGAGAACAATGTTATTTAAAAAACATAATCTTCATTTTTTGCATTTACTTTACTGTCAATACCCTTTTCTCTCTTTACAGACGTCATCTCCAGCATCTAACTTATGGCAGAAGACTGGAGGGCTTTACAAATCAAGTTAAAAGTAAGATTCTCTTGAAAAATAAAACCCAAGGATTTAAAAAGATTTTGAACATTAAGTGTGAGGAAGGCCCCATGTCTGTGTTCGCCTTGGGCCCCCAAATAGCTAAATCCGCCACTGCCTGAAGCTGTAAGGAAATGGGGGCAGACCCGCGAGTTCCTTGCTCTAATAGATTTCCATAAATCTTTTCTCCTCTTTAAAGGAATAGGCCACAGTTTTTACATACTAAGACATGTTCTTACCTTAGCTTAGACTAGTTGATGCGTAACTGTCTGGTCTTTGTGCGTGCACTCAGTCACTCCAAAGTTGTCAGCATTTAGCCTCTCCCAGCAAAGGTATAGCTCCAAACTGGAGTGAAGATAGAGGCTACCGAGCTGTTCCACGTTTTCCCTAATTAAATAGGGAAACCGGGGGCACTATATTGTGAGGCGTTATAACACCTGGAGTACTTCAACGTCTGCGTGATAATATCGTCAAAGGTGTTATTACACCTCACAATATAGTGCCCCCTTTTTATCCGCTTAGAACATTGACATGTTTCATTTTGTGTAACTAAACTTGGATTGTGTAACTTTTCACGTAACTGTGTTTAAATAGGGAAAACCTGTAACAGCTTGGTAGCTTCTAACTTCACCCCAGTTTGGAGCTGTACCTTTGCTGGGAGAGGCTAAATGCTAACAGCATTTACGTGACTGAGCGCACGCACAAAGACCAGACAGGTACGCATCAACTCGTCTAAGCTCAGGTAAGAACATATCTCAGTACTATGTAAAAACGGTGGCCTGTTCCTTTAAGTCATTATTGAACACAGGCTTACTGGCCTTCAGGTGTTGTCGTAACACTCGCAACATTCCCTGTGGTCATTTATATTTTTGCCCTATCTAAAATAATCAAGCTGGCTCCAAAACCCAGAGAAATTGCTGGCATGAACGAGCTTTAGTTAGCCTGCACTGAACGCTGTGGGAGAAGCTACCCATTCTTAATTTACTGTCAGACAAACATTTGAATTTTGCTTCACTAGACTCAAACTAAACGACTAATTGCTAAAGATAAATAAGCTATAGCCTACTGTTTTAGCATTTTTACCCGTAAAAAATATTAATACTTTTAACATACACATATTTTGTCATACTTTCTTTTAAAGCGGTCAAATGAAACCACGTGATTAATGAAAATCGCCCTTGCGGCTGCCAGTCATGTGACGCCGATCTTAGTTTATCAATCCACACGTTTGACACAGCGTGGCGTGGCTGTGTCCGTTGCGTCCCATACGTCACATTGTGAACAGCCGGAAAGGCGGTTTCCAGTCTAATCTGAGGAGAGATCATTGAATAATAACAGATGCAAGTTTCTGATTACAGTCAAATAAACTGATTAGTTCATTGCACCTGTGTGTTCGGGTCAGGCTGCCACAACCGCGGTGGGGCAAGTTGTCACAAAAAGACAGTAGACTTTGGTCAATTGGGCTCATTTTTGTGGTCTAGACAAAATATAGCCATAATGCTCTTACAGTCTGCGCTACTGTAGTCTATGTTTGTAAAATCCATTACTGGTAAACCTTAAGATGTTCCACACTCTCCACCCCACCTTCGGGACAGCATGTCATAGCTTCCATCTTGGTGTTTGACTGATAGAAATGAAAGATCTACGTGTAACTTTTATTTTGTATGAAATCCTCGTTTGAGTACCGGTCCTGAGAGAGAGGAATGAAAAAAGTGGGACGACATGCCCCAGTCTCCCACTACTTTGCAGTTTGCTTTGTAGCCGTACCCATCTAAGAACTTCTCAATGATTTCACCCCAATGTCATTCTCACGGAGGTAATGCCAGGTCAGCCGTCCTGTAGTCTCCAGCCTTACCCCCCTGTTATCACTGACTCATGCTGTGGCCCTGCCTCTAATAATATACCCATGTCCCAAATCTATTTCAGTCCCGTCCCCTGCGCAGGGTCCAGGGACACCAGTTGCTCTCAGACCACCAGCCAAACAACATGCTTTGCTGCTTTACAATGACTTTACCTCAATGTTAGTGGACTAAATGAATGTATTTTTCAGATTTTTGTGGGATTTTTACACATTTTTACTCTAATTCCTTTGTTTTTGGAGAGGTGAAGAAGCCTTAAGAACACTTTCTGTTTACAGTAAGTCAGGGCCGATCACGTGCCCATTCATTCTGTGGTCTGTGATGTTCTTTGGCCTCTCCGGGTAATTCTGTTCACGTGTACTCAGATGACAGTAATAGGGCGGATTATAATGATAGAATTGATAAGGAGACATGGTTGGTCAGTCGTCAGTAGATGCCACTCCTGTACAATGAAACTTTACGATAGATTTTTATAACTCCACTTCGAACTTGAAATCAGAGTCGTTTGATATGAAGCTCAAATAGTTTTGCCAGGAAAAGTGTTTTGTCCATTGGCTGCTCTTCCGTGGGACTTTCCATTCCTGGTCAAATAAAGTTAAAAATGAAAATGAGTAAACGTAATTAACACTAACAATTTCTCTGATGTGTGTGTTTTAATCTAAACTGTGCGTTTATTCAAAAACAGAAGTTATTTTGCTTTTATAGTGTTCACAGTTCACTCAATCCAAACTTCTGATGTGATTATTGTAATTTGTTATATTATAAATGTGGCTTAGAGTTGGAAGGTGTTTCTCTGTGTGGAGTCTGCATGTGTTCATCATGTGATACTGTATGTGTCCTCTTCCGGCCTGGCTCCAACCCAACCTCCAAATATATACTGTAATACATGAACACTGGTGATAGTTGTCCTCCGCACATACAGTATGTCCAAAATCATCATGAGAAACTGACTTTATTTCCAAAACTATCTGTCACGAGTCTTTCTCTGCTAAGGAGAACAGTAACATGTTCAGCTCTGCTCCTCAAACACCCACATTTTTGCTGCACGTAATGTATTTGTAAGATGATCAATTATAAGTGAAAGTATAGATGATGATCTATAGAAGTGTTACTAGGTAAAATAACTGCTCCAGGTGAGGCTCGAACTCACAACCTCGGCATTGCTCCGCAGGCTACTGTCTTATAAGTACCGCGCGCTGACCGATTGCGCCACTGGAGCTGGCTGTGATAAAGTCAAGGTTGCTGGGCATCAAGGGCAAAATTGCATTCGGGTTAGTCCTGAGCGGCTGCGACTGAGTACGCCGCCATCGTGGGCCAAGCTGACCATGATTTTGGAGTACTGCCTCCAGTGCTCCTTTGAAACGGTGCACAGTCTCCTGGGTTTGTCTCTGTTTCATTCAGAGCATGGTGTCCTGCACTGGTCAGCGCCTCCACTGTGTAGGTCTGGGGTAGCCTGGAAAAATCCAGACTCACCGCTGTACCAGCCGGTGAGTCTGGTCACCCCTGCGTCGAATCCATTTCCCACAGCGGTAGATACGCAAGCAAACAGGAAGCGGAGTAAACCAATCAGCGAAGGGCGGGCGTCTGCTGTTGATGTGGTGTTATTAGCGGTTTTGCGTTAATATTTGCGCAGGATTATGAATAACGAAACTCACCTACTGTCGATGTGTTTTTTGGTCATTTACCGCCGACTGGAGACACGCTTTCTCTCGTTCGTGCATCGTTCGTAGATTGTTATTGAGGGACTTCCGCGTCCCGTGAGTGACGTTGCTCGCTAACAACACGTCACGGCAAATAAACGATTCAGATTGGACGTGAACGGATTAATTTTGCGGAAGGCGCGAGCGTTGACTGGGTGACCAGACTGAACCCCCGCTGGATAAAAAATACAGAGGGGAATCATTCTGGTCTCACCAGGCTAGGTCTGGGGGGCTCTTGGTGCCTCTTCAGTGTTTTAAATCTCAAATCTTTAGCTCATAAGCTAGCTGCTTGTTTACTTATATATTTTTTTTAACAGGGTCCTTCATGGCTAGTACGGACTCTATGCAGTAAAAAAAAAAATCTGCTGAACCTCACAAAAACAAGATGTACAAATATAGAATATCTATGCGCCTCAGTTTTCAGCACGTCGCTGATGGCGATTTGTATTACTTTTCAGGGAATTTTATCAGATGTACATTTAATATATTAATGCAATTTAAAATGGACAGCTGTAAGTTAGACCTTTTGAACAAGCATGCTTCAGTGACAGTGGACAATCTTAGGAGAATTAAATCTTTTCTTGTTAACATTAGTCTCCAGTTAAAGTCTTACTCCAGGTGAGGCTTGAACTTACAACCTTGACATTGCTCTGCAGGTCTTATAAGTACCACACACTGACCTATTGCATTACGGGAGCTTATGTTGCTGAATGGCAAAGTCTGTGGCCATCAATATCAGCCAAAACAAAGGACCTGGGAGGCAAGGATCATTTGTAGTCATTTGCAAGTAATACAAACAACTACATTTCAGTTTTATGCTAATGCAATTTAACACAGCTCTAACTTAGATTTATTGATCAAGCATCAGTCAGTGATAGTCTCCAGAGAAAGTATTGATTTCCTTAATATTTGTATATGATTCCAGTTAAAGATCTGCTCCAGGTGAGGCTCGAACTCACAACCTCGGCATCGCTCTGCAGGTCACTGTCTTATAAGTACCACGCGCTGACCGATTGCGCCACTGGAGCTTCACAATCAACTGTTAGGCCTATTCAATATCGCAATACTTCTTTGTGTACGATATGTGTATCGTGTCGGAAACTATGTATTTCAATACGATACCAAACTCAGTTCTACAAAAATGCTTGAATGTGTTTGACTGAAATATAGTTTTCTTAATACGACAGCTTTGTTTTACTCAATGATTGATTTATATTTCATTTATAATTTTTGGAAACTCAACTTGTGCTGTCTTATTAACATCATCCAGGGTAAAGAATTGCAGTTTGTGATAATGGCACATAATACTTACTGCATTAGAGTTTTGAATCACATTACGAATCGGGCCGTCTGTATCATGATACATATATAATATCGCGTAGCAAAAGCGTATTGCCCCAGTTCTAGTTTATGATGCAACCTAACACCGTTTACCATCCCGTAACCAAGTAAAAAAAACAAATAAATAATGTATCTGATGAGACCAGATGGAGCAGAGGATTTACTGTAGATCTGTGTTTTTTAGTGTTAGTCCGGCGGAGATGTCTCGGCCTCCTTCTTCCCAGACGACTCCTCAGTTCTACAGAGTGAGTGAGAGAGACCTGACGGAGATAGAGCTGCATTCTGTGGACTCCATTAATGACCTGCACCGCACCCACCCAGACCACAGCCACAAAGGTAGCAACATCTTTTCATTAATTTATTTCAAACCACTCTTAAATGGCCTGGTTATTATGAGAATATAATCATGTAAATAATGTCCAGAAGGAACGCATGTGAAAGTGCGTTTAGTGTGTCCCACAACACACGAGCTGTTAGTCGAGTGGTTAAAGCTGCTTCCTGGGTGCTTTGTACCTCCTTCAGAGATGAGGATTCATGTCCTGTCTGGTAAAGAAGACCAGGGGTTCTGTTGAGTCCTATAAAAGGATTCTGGTCAACAAGGAAATATTTAAAGCCACATTGCAGAGCATTGCAGGTTTCATGCAGCTACGTCACAAGAGCGACCTTACTGTTGTCAAAGTAAACATGTCAGCGATACCAAAGTGCTACTGACCACCTACAGTCAGACTTTTTTGTTGGGCTTGTCAGAATAAAATATTCTGAAGAGGAAAACCTATGTCAGGCTAGTGGCTATAGTGTTGGGCAAGTTACTTTACAATGGTATTATATTCTAGATTAGTAGTTGCAGATTAGTAAATGTAATATGTTTGTATTACATATTACCGATTCTAAAATGCACTACTGCACTACTTTGAGTTACTTTTAAATTACCTTTGGCAAAATATAAACTGAAATTAGCAATAATGCCACGGAGCAAAAGTGCTGTCAAAGATTCCCTTTTCCTTCACTCACTCCCATTCTCTCATGTTTTGTTTTGACTTTAGCTTCACACAACTGCAGGTCTTATACATCAACTTCCAACTTGATTTGGTGCTGCATTTTATTTGGCGGGAGTTTGGCATTTTTTTCATTCATACCTTTAAATGCACTTGTAACTCGAGTTGCTTAAATTGTAATGGCTATAATAGTCCTGTATTTTGCAGAAGTAATATGTTAAATTCCTACTGAAAAAAGCAATATATTTTTGTAACTCGTTATTTTTGTAATACGTTATCCTCAACTCCTGTAGTCTTAGCAAAGCAGCCACACCAAGGAGATGAGCTGGAGTGCCTGATTTTCTTATTTTCAAACAGATAATATTGTAGGGCAGGTATATTTTTAAGATACTTTGATGATTTCTTCTCTTTCACAGTACGGCCTCCTCGCCCCTCCTACACCCCATCGCCAAACGGAAATGTCCACTCATTCGACGCAACAGATGTCAGTCCAACGTCGCTCCCAATCAGCTCGTGGCAGAGGCGGCTCCAGGACATGTTCACGCCCTCCTCGTCCCGGGCCTACGCTCTGGGCTGTGCCATCGTCACGCTGCTGCTGCTCACCATCCTCCTCATTTTCTACTTCTTAGGTCAGTAGGAGTCAAATTGTTTATTTGAGGCTCCAACTCACAACCACTTCAGGCCTGACTCCAACTCCACCTCCAATTATATACTTTGATACATGATCGCTGGTGATAGATGTCCTCCACCCATATGTCCAAAAGCATCATGAGTACCTTTATCTCCAAAACTATCTATCATGAGCCGCCTGCCTCTGAGAACAGTAACATGTTCAGCTCTGCTCCTCAAATACTCACATTTTTCTTGCTCGTAATAGATTTGTAAGATGATCAATTATTAAAGAAAGTTTAGGTGGTGTTCTGAGTTTGTGCATATGACTTTTAAAGTGTAAATAGATCAAAGATCTGCTCCAGGTGAGGCTCAAACTCACAACCTCAGCATCACTCTGCAGATTACTGTCTTATAAGTACCGCGCGCTGACCGATTGCGCCACTGGAGCGTACACTGGTGAAAGTTGGTCGCCATCAATCTAATTCTAAATAATACTTCCTACTTTTCCAATGTACGTTTGGCTGAATAGAACTAAATCAGTGCATCCGAGCGCCTGAAAGCCGAGGTTCATTTGTAGTCGTTTCTGTTCTAACTAGCACATCCGTAATTTCAGATGCACAAATTACACCTTTCGGACAATCATCTTAACACACATATACATTTCTAGTTAAAGTCTTGCTCTAGGTGAGGCTCGAACTCACAACCTCGGCATTGCTCTGCAGGTTACTGTCTTATAAGTACCGCGCGCTGACCGATTGCGCCACTGGAGCTGTACATACACATGTACACAACCTATCATTGCCTTTTGTGTTTTTGTAATAAGCTAGCTAATAATCGATGTCTTTCCAATTAATGACACAGTGACCTGATCAAAAAGTAGTACTAATGTAGTACTTTTTTCCCACGCTCTAAACCGTGTGGCTTATGCAACAATGCGCCTAATTTATTGTGACTCGTGTAATCAATAACAATGCAGCTGGGTCCAAAAACACTTGGTTATTTCTGATGAAAGAGCTCCGACTTGAGAAAGACGCAATAAAGATAAAATAAAGTTGTGGAGATGTAGACTCTCACGTGGTTCCTTTTGGACGTACCCCAGTCATTTGCACAATAACTCGGACAGGTGCAAACCCTATCTCTGTCTTCCTCTACCTCTGTCTGCGGTGTTTGCTGCACACCAGGGCGGGGGCAGCAGGATGCCCTCTTGCGCTGTAACGTGGCTTCGGGGCAAAATAAATGTGTTTACTTCTCTCACCAATTAAATATTATTAAGCCAAGCACGGGTTAAATTAGAAAAAAGCCTCAAGTGATTCACCACAAAAACAAGGAGGAGTTGCGGTGTGGGCAACACTTTTATTTGACTGAAGAAGATGCAGGTTTAAAGAATAGAATAAAATTTATAAAGTTCTTAACACATTTTTATAAAAAGTAAATGTACCTGTAGGCCACTGTTCTTCAAATATTTGACGGCGCACAAAATGAAAGGTCTGGTATTTCCAGTGTGCAGGTGGCACGTTACACTGCGCTTGGAACAGCGTGGAGAGCTGTGGCTTATATACACAAGATGTACTCTCTGTTTCTTTATAAATTATGTGTGTGTGGCTTATATTCAGGTTCGTTTAATAGTCCCTAATTTACGGTAAGTCAGTGATCATGCCGGGGTCCCACAAAAAAATAATCTCGTGGGCCAGATTTGGCCCGCGGCCCTTGAGTTTGACATGTTTGCACTAAAGCAAGTACAGCAAGGTAATTTGCAGAGTGAAATGTGGCCATCTGCAGGTTCAGCTCACAGACCGTGGCCTATTTTGTGTGTATTTTGCCACATCTACTCCAGTGGTTTTATTGGGTCGCAAAGTTTTGTAAATGTTTCTAAAAAAAACTGTATTGATGTCAGATTTATTGATCTTATTTCAT
Source organism: Proterorhinus semilunaris (assembly GCA_021464625.1). Classification (NCBI taxonomy): domain Eukaryota; kingdom Metazoa; phylum Chordata; class Actinopteri; order Gobiiformes; family Gobiidae; genus Proterorhinus; species Proterorhinus semilunaris. Next base: position 28,424,753 of record CM038347.1, on the reverse strand, counting down.
GCTTATTCAACACCAATTTGCGTGGACAATGCAGTATTTTATGTGATATATATAATAATGAAACAGTTATTTGGGTTGTCACTAGTGTAATGATCCCGAGATCGTGCCAGAACCACTGATCTCGTCCATATGCAATAACTTCATTGTCATGCAAACATTGTCAGACTGTCTTTCCGTCTGTCAATGAGCCACAAAAAAGGTAGAGAGTTAAGTCTTTTGACAATGTGAAAAAGTGTAATCGTTGCTTCATCGTGAATGTTTTGTTGTCCCTACAGTCCAACAGGGCGAGGCGATCCGGAGGCTGACAGAGGCCGTGAGAGAGAAGAAGACAGCGGCCGCAGAGCTGACCATACTGATCCAGGAGCTGCAGAATCTGAGACACAACCTCACAGCCCTCAGCAGAGCGTCATGAGAAGATACAGTGGGTTCAGGAAGTATTCATGCCCCTCTGTTTATCCCTGTTATTATGTTGAAGTCTGATACTGAAAATGGTTGTGTTATTGTTTTTATTATTACAAAACCTACAGGATTATAGGTAGGACTTTTTCAAAACCTTAATGTGCCATTACTGGTTATGTTAGTATCAGACAGCTACATAATAAAATTGTGCTTTAAAGAACTTTGAAGACTTGGAGACACTAACATATGGACTTTTGTGCTGTTGTATAGACTCGGGCACGTTTTCCTTCGGTTTGGACTGAAACAATGGTCATAATATTGCTGGGTTGCAGGTTGCAGGTTCTAGAATGTGATGATGTCACCGGACCCAGCGGGGGGCAGGAGCCAGTCGTAGCTCAAAAGAAAATGTATGACTTACAAAAATGATCATCAATATCAGTCACTGGGTCCATAGACTCTCTGTACAAGACCAAACATTTCCTCAAAAACAACATTTTTCCTCCATATAATTGGCCTTTAGAATGCTGTGATGTCACCTGCAACCCAGCAATACGTTGTAAGCCACAGGTCTGGGTTGGGTGTTCACCAAATACAACACAGAAATGATATATAAGCATCACTTTGTTTTTGTAAATAAAGCTTCTCATTGGGATTTCAGACTGGTTTCCTACTAGGTATTTCTGGTTAATATGATGCCATTATCCAGAGAATTTACAAAATATTACAACATTTAGGTGAAGAAAATGTAAAAAAAAAAGTAAGATAGTGACAACAAAATGTTCTTCAAAACTATGTTTATTGCACAAACAATTTGAATAAGGCTTTTTTCGGTTCACAGTGTCGTGGGTTCAAAGTTATGTTCAGTCAAAAATATTAATTAATTACAATGCGTCTTGATCAACGTCTTTTACATAAAAGTTCAACATTCTACATTTTGTTTTTCCAACATCAAAATTGTGTTAAAATTCCACAAATGTATAAATTTTTGTAGAGCTTATGCATGTGATGTCATAAGAAACTTGAGTGGCTGTCTCTGCAATGTTATTCTTGTGTCCCTCCATCTTATGTTATTGTTTGATTTGTTCATTAATTTGAGGCTCCATTTCTATTCAGATTTAAATAGAATCTGCATAACCTCCATAAATATGCCTCGATTATAAATGCATTGAGGGAAGATAGATGGTAGTAAAATGTACAGGGGAAAATTTGCCCTGACCCCAAATAATATACAATAATTATGGCTACAGTATATTTCTGTGAATATACAGCCCAGTGATTGTCAAACCTGCCTCATCAATACAATCGTAGAAAACCTTTGGCTTTTCAAGATCCACCGAATCGGAGCCAGTTAAAAGTGAATAAATCAGTGCTCGTGTAGATAAATAGGCACAAGTGTAAACATGTTTTTATACGTCTTTGTGCATCCAGAAAATCGGCATCCCTTTGGCGTCTCTGTAAGGCGTCTCGGTCAGAGTTTGTACCACTGCTTTGGGAGGAGGTGAGGATAATGGAGGAGGCGGAGGTGGTGCGGGACAAGCTGGCGGCTTTGGTGAAGGAGCAGGAAGTGGCGGCGGGGGCGGGACGTTTGAAAAGGGAAGTGGAGGCGGAGGAGGGGCAGCACAAGGTGGCGGAGGGGGTAACTTTTGGCATACAGTTGAATCTGCTGACTTTATGCTCGACAACGTCTCGGTCGTGTTCTGTGGTTGGCTTGGCGTTCGAGAAAGTTTTAACAGACTCTCCATAGGGATCAGCGTCGCCAAAGCGCCTGCATTTTGAACTGGAGTGGACAGGACGTATCCAATGTGGCTGTAAAAATGCTGCTTGTCGTGCGTGGTCAAGTACAGCCGTTTGAACCCTCTGGTTTTCGCGTAGCGCTCAGTCTCCTCCATCAAAGCCCTGCCGTAGCCTTTCCCTCTCTCCGATTCGGAAACGACGACCGATTCGACAAAGAGGCTGTTGCCTTTGCCAACGACGCGCGACAACCGGGTGTGACCGATGACTTTCTCGGATTCCGTTTTTTGGCCCTGGAGGAGAACGAGGCAGACGGGGAATCCAGAGCTGGACTTTTGCAGGCTGTGGACGCGGGCGGCTCGACTGCGCTTCCATTCGGAGTTGACCAAATCGGCGCAAGCTCCGAGCAGGTCCGGGCGCTGGTGGATGGGAACGGCGCGGAGCTCGGGTTGAATTCGGATAGGATCAGAAGAACGGGCATTGGTGGAGTTCATGGTAGTGTGATCTGTCCTGGAGAAAAGATAGAGTGAAAATTTGTCGTACTTACAGTGTATTGTGCAATTGAACTGTTAAACATAGAATGAACCATGAATGAACAATCCAAGACCAATAATACGAACTCGGCTGCAGGACACTGTACACCAAGCACTTTCCGATGGTAGAGAATAAAGAGTATGGCACTGGTTCTCAAGCTTTTCACTGCAAGTAACCATTCATAAAATATAAAAAGACAAGATGAAATCTGGACTAGACCGGGTCTAAATTGGACTAAGATAGCTCTAAAACTGAGTGCAAACAATGTCTAAACCAGAAAGCCATAAACCATAGTGTTTGTCATTACTGAACTTGATAACTAACATCTAGAAGAAATATGACAGATCGAGCAGTTCATAAGTTCTTTGTCTTCCTTGTCTGTGTTTGCAAACAAAACATTTCTTCTTTCCAAGGAAATGAAAGGCGTGGGACATCAATGACATCTGTGTGACCCAACGCTCCCCAGTCAGGCATTTTAGATTTATTTTCACCTCCTGCCAAAAACACATGGCATTGACTACATTTTAGTCAATGATAAAGAAACCTATTCAGCCTTTAGATTATGACTATTCATCCTGGAAATGATGAGACATGAAAGCCAAGTTCTTTAGTGTGAAAGCTGACAACAGTAACAACCAAAAGTTTACAAAAGTTGGCATGTTGTAGGTTTTCTGTTGTTGCTCTGGTTTACTCACCTTTCTGGCAGCTGCCATCTAGCTCATCATCTAGGTGCAAAACACATATGAGCTGTCTCTCTAGGCTTAATATGGGCAATGGTAGTGGGGGCTTATAACCCAAAGCCCCAAAGTAAACAAAGGTAAACTCCTGCCCTTCTTGTTTTTTCCTCTCACTTACATTGTTGGACTTAAATCCTGTGGTCAGTCCTCGTGTCACGGGCTTAGCCGATGGTATTTGTATGTCTTCTGAGCCCATAAAAATGAATAAAAACTCACAAGAGCATGTGTGCATTGCATAAAGAGTGACAGCAGCATGTGTGCGCCTGTACCTCTCCAAACAGCGGAAGTGGGAGGAAAACAGGAGTTGGTGTTGAGGGGGACATCTGTTGGACCGGAGTGGCACAGCATTTATGGCTAATATGTCTATGGCTAAAATACACCCCGAAATAATGATATATATACACACACACACACACACACAACTATATCTGAAGAGTTCTGTACCTAAAACAGATAAGCACCAACAAAAATTGAATTGAACACGACGTTCTTGTTTATATCGAGGCCTATTTATTCGTTGTCTAATGCAGCTATTCCCAAAGTCCGGGACGTCACGGCCCCCTTATTGATCCGAAAATCTCTTGGGGCCCCCCAGCAATTATAGATTTACTCTATTCTGAGGAATTTGACATTATTTTACAGCTAAGATTACATAATCAAATTTAGCAATGACTGTAGGCTAAATACTGGTTTAAAATAGTATAATGTAACAAATAAATCTACTTTTCCTTTAATATCTTTTTCCCCCTCCAATGTACTTGTTTTGTTGGCAAGCTTTGATACCCCCCTGCAGTGCCTCTGAGGCCCCCCAGGGGGCCCTGGACCCCACTTTGGGAACCACTGGTCTAATGTATAAAACATTCAACTTTTTTACAGTCTTCTTTTAAAGAGAACGGCAAGACTTAAAGTGCATATGAAACATTAGACACAAGTTTTGCTAAAAACATAGTTAGCACAATCATATTCAAGATTTTGCACAAAAAAAGTTGTTTGGCCACTTTTGGGACGTTTATAGTTTCTCTTCCTTATTGGACACAGACAGGAAGTGACACAGATAAAGGACAACTATTTGAATGCCGTGCCGACAATGGGAAATGTGTCAAACTGCTATGCTTTATCTATGTCACTTCAGCCGCTTAAAAAATTCTAATAAAAATAACTTTACTGCCCAACATTTTCAGTCAGTTTCACAAGCATTATAACCCGTCATACGCACTTTAACAATGTTTAAATCTTATCTTCACTAAAAACACACACGTCTTTTTATTAAGAAAATGTCAGCTTTATTTATTTTCTTTTATTTTTTCATTTTAAATCCAGGACAAACTCATCTGAGGAGAATCAAGAAGAAAGTAGCACTAAGTTCATTAGAACATACACTTTGTCAGATGGATGGCGACTCTCTCTCAACAAAGAAAAACAAAACGAAACGAAAGTAAACAAAAAAAAATAAAATGAATAAAATATCTGAACAATACATTAATAGTAATTTGAATACAGTGAAGTGCGGTACAAGATTCACCAGCACTAACTTAATCAACGACAGGAAAGGAAGAAACGGAGCCTCCAGGAAACACTTTATTTAAATAATATTTTATCAAAGCTTTTTTTGTGTGATTTATTTGTCATTTTTAATCTTCATAAAACTTTTCTAAAACATCTCTTATATTTTATTTTTTGATGTAATTTTTTTTTTGACTCTTTGTTTGCTCCATTTTGAATAGTGTTGCAGTGAAGACGGATGTACACTTTTCAGACACGAGATCAAGACCAAGATCTATAATTAACACTCTTTTGAATTGACTGTACTAACCTATCCAAGCAACTTTGGCGGGCTAGACACAGGGAGGCCAGGAAAGTCCAAATCACAACTTTCTCAGGATGAGGAAAGGATAACATCTCTGCCACAGTAACACAAAGACACTCCAATCAGAGAGAGCAGGAGTCAAACTTACAATCCCCACAAAGAGGCAAGAGACAGGCTAACCACTCGGCCACAGTAACATGGGGTACATGCAGCAAGTCCAAGCTACCCAAAAAAGTCCTAAACTTTAACAAATATGAAAATATTAATTTTAAATCCAATGCTCTCAAGCCGTCCATTTAACTGTGGTAGTTTTAGTCTGGAGACGGTTTCACCTGCCATCTCAAGAGGCGTTGTCAGTAACTAATGATCCCTTAGCAGAAGGCTATAGATACAGACCGCTGCCAGACGGGGAAAGAACTACTCTTTCACTTTCTACTCCACCACTACTTTAACAAAAGCTGAAGTATGGATGTATTTTCTACCAAATAAAGATACAGAGACACAGAGAGGTGCCAAGTGGTTCAACAGCCCATAAATAGGCTACATAAGAGAACACTAACCATGATGCTAACTTTAGCTATAAAACCACTAGCTTCTAGTGCCAATTTTTCACTTCTACTGGAAAATCTTCCTTTTCAAATGTGAGAATGAAACAAAAACATTCAGGTCTTATTCATATGGACAGGACTTTAACTCAACATTATTTGTGAGTGCAAAATATTCTTATAGTCTGCCAGAAAACATCTAAAAAGTGACAAATTGTGATTTCCAAAACAAACTTCCCCCTCGGCCACATGTCCTAGTATGACGCCATGTCATCTATATCTATATACTGAGGTTTTAGGGAGGGGTTTACACATAACCCATAACCAAAAATGTTCCACCCATTATCTGGATGTAACCATTAACAAGGTAACCTTAAAAATCTGCAAAGGGATCATTTGCAGCTGACAAAGGCTCTTGGGGCGAGAGGCGGAACATCCTCAACACTAAAACCACCCAGTACAGATAACCTTTTCTATGATGGAAAACTTCTAGACTGACAAGTACCTTTCCAAATAAAATCGGCTTGTAAAAAGATAGTTTTGGCTAGTCTTGGTCTAAATCTCGCCCCTAAAGTGGTGTAAACTCAGTCTTTAATACAACAGGACTTCTCTGGGTCCGTTTTTGCAGGTGGCCTGTGTACATGTGGTTGTGTATAATTTATGTAATGTACGTGTGTGTCCTTGGCGGAACTGGTTTGAGTGCTTTTTTGGAGTGAAGATTGACAATACTGGCATTCAAAAAAGGCCGTCCCGTATACAGATATAGTTCAAACCTATGTTCTTCCTTCCTCTTCACATTTAAATTAATGGTGTCTGACTGTCATAGCACTTGGTTGTAGGATTTTACCACTAGCTCTACTCGGCACGATTTGCTCACAACCCCGCTCCGTTCTGAGTGGCTCTAGTGTCTTTCCTCTTTGCGCAATGACCACAACATCAATGTAGGCTGTTTCAATGCTTGCTCCGGAGTTAAAGCACTGTGGATGAATATCGCTTTTTGATGGAGTTTATGAAGTTATTGAGAAGTGCCAAGAATCCCTGTTTACAACACTGCTGTTGTCATGTCTCTCCTCTGGCAAATCAGCGGCCAACAGTCGTTTATGTCATGATTAGTACCCGCTCGTCTCTTTGCCCAAGGGGAGAAGCACCAAGTCGAAATGCTCAAAGGTGGGTTGACACGCACCAAGTAGAGCCAAGCCGTGGTAGGGTAGAGGGTGACAATGGGAAATACCTACTGGAGGAGCAAACAGCAGCAACACCATGGAGGCTAAACCATTTACCTTCTGTGTTTATTGTAAGTTTACAAAAATACCTGTATACATGTAAACTTTGCCTTTGTCATATGCTGCATTTAAAAACAGATGTCATCTTTACGGTCCACACAACTCTCCTGGTTTCTGGCCAATCGCCAAGTTTGAAGGATCTAACCCAGCGCAGTTGATAACTTTGAAAAGCCACTTTCACTACAATAAAAGTTCCCTGCTGTTGACTTATTTAAGATAATCAATTTGCACACAATGTTAAGCGAAAGCCAGATTTGAGTAAACACATCCAGAGTGTGTTTGAGATTATTATTATTTTTTTTTAAACCAGCTTTCAACTGAACAGCCTGAAAGTAGCATTTCATTATGGTAATTGATCAGAATCCAGGTAAATTGTTGACACTCAGGGGGAACTGCAACAGCTTTTCACACATTTGCCCCGTCTCTCCCTCCATCTTTAAATACATAATTGTTCTGGCGTGTCAGTGAGTCGTATTGTCTAAAGCAGTGGTTCTCAAACTGTGGTACGTGGTCCACAGGTAGTAAAACAAAGTTCACATCATGATATTGGTTCAACCAGAGTCAGTTAAATTCTTGTTTCAGACCCTTTTCTGTTTAGAACGTTCCAAAACTGCTCAGTCAGGATTAGGGCCAGTATTGAAACTATACTTGGTTTACAGTACCAGAAAGATACTTTTAGTGGTACTTTTGCCCAACTAATCATTACCTACAATCATAAAGCAAAATGGTAATTTCCATAAAAGCTGGAATTAAGCTTTTGTAGCAGGTCAGGTCATACAAGGCAAAACCCTGGTCACAATAAGACTTGCAATTGTTTATTTAGTCCTGATTTAGGCTCGATTTAAAATTTGTAGAGGCATAAAATAACCCCTGTTTTCATAAGCAATCACTGAATTCAGAGTTTGAGAACCATTGATCTAAAGCTTTCTGCGGTGTCGTGTGTGTGCGCGTGTGTGTGTATTTCAGTTCTCTTGTATTAATGTAACTGTGTTGTGGAAGGCACATGGGCAGCTCAGTCCCTCAGGTCCATACTGGAGCCGAACAGCGCCACCAGCTGTTCCTCATAGTGTGCGATGTTCCTCTTCATGATCTCTTTACACGAGCCCAGCAGACGCTCAAACGCCTGCACGTCTATTACTGCACACACAGAAAACAATAGACGATATTTTATTAGTGATCACTGCAAAAGAAACAGAAAAAATGCACAATGGGCTGGAACGCAGAGAAAATCCGTGTAATAGAATAATGAATGTTGTAGCTGGATAAAGGAGACAACAGAACGAAAGAAAACGTGCCCACAGGACAATAAACCGGGACATGAGGACCTTTGTGCTTTTGCAAACCTAGGATACTGTCCTGGTGGGAGTGGGCAGAAACACATTTCACAAGACGCATGCATGACGTGTGTGTTCAGACATTAACATGCACTGTCCCGAATAAACAAAAAAAAGACTGGGTTCATGAGAACAAAAAAAGTTTGTATTAATGATAAATAAGGGATGAAATATTCGCTTTAAATTAACAGTTTAACTAAATGAAGACAAATAATCTGCAAACCAACCACATGGTGGGCAACTATTGAGTAAATATTCCTTTAAGCACCTTTCTATAAAACATCTGTAACAAATGTACCAAGCTGCTGTGTTAGCAACATTTACCAAGCAGAGCATTTAAATGCATACGTCCAAGTTTAAAACTGATGATTGTATAGTTAATATTAATATAATACTGTATCTGTTCAGCTCAGGAAGGACCTGTATCTAAAGTCAATGTAGCCAAGACCTTAAAATATATAATGGTAAGTAAATGTATATTGATTGGATATGGGGTAGGCCCTTATAAGCTTTATTGCTTCAGCCTACTCCATTTTGAGCATCCACAACTATACGAATTTTAAAAGAAAATGGATATAAAATTACTCAAAATAAAAACTAACTAGGTATATTGGAGGCATTAAATCCACAATATTACTCAACACAAGGACGGAAAATCGTGTGACAGTTCGATCTTGGCGCTTCCCTATGTGCTAGCACTGTCATCCAACTCTTCCAGATGGAAGACAGCTCCAAAATCTGTTTGAATCAGCTGACAAGACGTGGCACAACATTAAGTGGCTCGTCTAAGAAAAGAGGAGAAATGAGCCGTCGAAACAGTCCAGGTACACAATACAAACAACCATAGTTTTTAATCTTTCTGCATTTTTAATTGATGTACATTCATCTTCTATGGTTCCGTTGGTAATGAGTCAGTTTTCCTTGCTGTTATTATCAAATGTTCGACTTTTTAAACTGAATTAAGCTCCAAGTTCAAGGTGAAAAAAAATGAAGGATTCACAATTCTTTCCTTTGAGTAGTTTGCTACATTACGGACCTAAAAATGTTAATGTAAAATCAAAAGTTACAAAAGATACCTGATAAAAAGATAAAATATTTTTTACATTTCTAAGTTAGCTGTAATTATTTCCGGGAACAGTAGTAAGCGTTTTGTGCCCCTGTGTGTTGAATAAAGGTAATTTGAATAAAATGTGCTTCAGTGTCTGACATTCAGTGGAGAGTTGTTGAAGAGCGGCGTGGAAATACAAAGGACACTTCATCATAATTACAGAAACGGCCTTCACAGAAACACGTTACAGTCACCGTGACCCGTTTAGAGCTTATGTGTTAAAAAAAAAAAAGGAAAATTCAAGGATTTATTTAATGATGAGAGATTTTCATGAAGTGTGCCACAGATGAACATAAACAGTGACTGAGGACCACCGAGGATGTATGTTGTTCATATAAATGGCTTCTGTGCAACATTACATACAATTTTGTATGTTTTTCATGTTTTACGATGTCACGGCCTTATCCACAAAGAGGAAATGAAAGACAACTGACCGTTTGATTTCTGTCTTTTGGCTCAAATGGATTCATACAGCAGTAGCCGTAGTAAACATTAGTAATATCTTACCCAGACATTTGACGGCCCCCTCTGCGTAGGCTGAAGCCGCTCTGGGTTTGTTGGTGACCAGAGCCAGCTCTCCAAAATACTGCCCCCTGCTGCACCGGGCGATCTCCACCTCCGCATTGTCGGCATGATCTGCTTTTGTCTGAGAGAGAGGCAAGTATCAGCTTTTACTCCATTTGCCGAGGAGTGTGTGTAGCATTATGATTTGAACTTTACTTTTAACATTATTCATGCACTTGATGAATCTTGCAATCAAGATCAATTTTTGACTTTAAAATAACAATAGATGTTTGTTTATTATCGTCATTATTGCATAAATAATACTGAGTCACATCATTTAAGTTGAATTCAAGAACCGATCTTAGACAAAGGCCATTTTGCATCTGCTTTGCTAGTTGGTATTATCTGTGTCATAGTTATATCTTGTAAGTGATGTGTGATATTTTTCTTACTTTACTCTTCATCATGATCCTGACTTCTCCAGATTCTACAACATAGAAACAGTCGGCTTTGTCTCCCTAAAGAAAAAGGACACATTAGTAAAACTAAATTTGCGGAGTCATTAAATGCATTAGATGAGGACTAGTGTTACTTGTGTAATGATTCTCTCTCCCTCAGAAAACTGCTTGGCTCCTAATACATCCACAATCTTCATCCTCTCTGTCGGCTACAGAACAGCAGATAGAGCAGAGGGATTAGCATTATAATATTGTAAGAACACAAAAATCTAACTAACACAGACTAACCTCGAGTGATTTGAGCAGTGGCACCGATTCTATAAACGTCTCGTACGTTCTTCTTTTCTTGGCGTTGTTTTTGACAATGAGTCGCCGGAAAGTGGCCCGATCCTAGAAGGGAATGTTTTACAACTTTCAATACAGGACATTTTTTCTGAACTCAAAAGGTCATGGGGAATCCGATATAAACCATGCAATCACGTTGGAATAATGAATGTAGTTGCAGAGTACATCCACCAGGGGGAGCACAGAGACAGGGCTCAGTGCTGTGGTTCAGTGAAGAAAAAACGCTTCATTCTAAAACACAGGCGTAGGCTCTCCTGGTTATTCATGGGTTTTGGTCACTATTTTGTGGACCATACAAAAGAACGGCAATAGGGTTGTTCAGATGGATGAGCACAATGGAGAGCCACCATCGTGATGCCACGCCCCCTCCTGTCAGAAACACGCACTGATCTTCTGTGGGCCTTGTAAACGTACACACTTTGCAGGGATAGCAATGTAAATTAAATCTTGAATTATAGCTAATATGCACGCTAGTTTAAGTAGCCTGTCAGAAGCCCGAAGACATGATGTGTTAGCCGTAATGATGATTAAAATAAAGAAGCAGTGCTGCTCCATTTCTGACGCGTGGGGCCCTCTCTAAAAACAGGTACTATTTAACACCGCGTAGTTTCGCTCTATCATCGGAGCTGAGAGCGTATGGGTTTGGATGTTCTCACAAAGGGCTGAGAGAGGAGAGAGAGGAGAGAAAGAGGCGCGGACGTACGAGGCTACGAGCTCACGGACCGAGCGGCGCGTGGAGCAGCTTCAAAAACGATGCAAACTTCTAAATATTGTCCCGTTCACCCACTGTTTCTTAAACGTTACGTTAAAACTGAGCACATGCAAATAATAAGCTCCGATTTACATTTGTATTAGTGCGATAAGAGCCTTGGTATTGAGCAGATGACGCTCTAAATAAGTCGTTCTTACGCACGAGTTTAACACATTTCTGTTGCAAAATTTGTGTTCAATGACTCTGTTCAGATCATGTTTAGTTTAGATACATTTATCCTGCAATCTCACATTTTTCCTAACATTAAAAAAATGCAGCCTATATACAGGCTATGTAAATGTCTTTACGATATCATCGTCCATCATGATGGTTCACTGTAAACATCGTCAATTAAGGGGACATCGCCCAATCCTAAACGGCAATATATCATATTGTTTATTCCAATGGCAACAGAACCAAATGTGAAACACAGTGATACTATGAGAAATACTTTTGGTAAATAACATCCGAAAGTAAAACTCAAAAGCAGTCATTGAATGTGCAAGAGTAAGACGAACCCGGCTCCCGACTGGATTTGTGATTATAAAAAGGTAGTAAAGCTCACCAGTCCCCAGAGCGACCCCTCCTCGGTGGCGATGATAGTTGCGGCTCTCGGCGTGTTGTACATTAACGCCAGTTCTCCAAAGCTGCCCTTGTTGTCGTATTGTCCCACAACCTTCCCTGAAACTTCAATATCGAACACTCCCCTGAAGACAAACACAAATTATTACAGATGTTAAAACAGAAATGGAAACAGTATTGATAGATTTACATTTTTTGTGTATTTCTCCAGGTAAATAAATATAAATGTATATTTCTAAGTAGGTTTCAGAGTAAAAGAATAATGTGAGTAATGAGAGAGCCACACAAAAACCCAAAAACTAATTCACATGCGCCATTCCTCCAGAATCACACTTTCCTCTTTTCCCTTAAAATAGTCATCCTAAATTGAATTTGCCTTAAATAGATAAATCACATATAAAAAGTATTTTGCTCAAAAAACAACAAAGTGACAAAATGTATTAGTGGTTGAACTATGCACATATTTAGCTGCTAATAGGATTAATTATGAATTATAGGCCCCCAATAGTAAACATTTACTCTATTCAAAGGAATTTGTCAATATTTTAGAGCTAAAATTACAGCAACATGCTATGACGGTAGGCTAAATACTGGTTTAAAGTACATTTTAGCAAATGAGTGTATTGTTACTTTTAAAATATAGTGTTTTTCAATGTACTTTTGTAGACAACCTTTGGGGCCCCCTGCAGTGCCGCTGAGGCCCCCCAGAGGGCCTCGGACCCCACTTTGGGAACCTCTGCTCTATTAAAATAATAGGGACTCGCTAATTTTTATGTGGACCAAATGGGTTTCATCACAAAAACAGTGGTACAAAAATATGCAAACTGGGGCGTGTCTTGCGCCTACACTGGAATCTGATTGGTCCCTCGGGCTGCCTCCCTATTCAGACGGTTATAATCATGATACAATGAGAAATGTGAAGAAATCCCCATGACATGTGCTTTTAATTCCCTTCCCTGTTCCCTTGTTTATGATTTGTTTATAATTTGTTAAATGAAAATGTTATTGTTTTTACTTTTGGGGTGGGCGCTTATAAGCCTTTGGCTTCGGCCCACTCTTTTTGTGCAGATAAACTCAAATAAATAAACAAACTAAACTAAATTCTCAATTTAAATTTAGCTTTAACACTTGAGGAGTGGGGACAGCCCTGGTGGCATCCTTGCTAAAGTCCACTCCTGGGCCACCCTAATGAAAAAAGTCTGAACACATCCCTGAATGAAATATTCTTTAATCAAAATTAATCCAATCTACCTGTTCTTAGTAGGAATATTCTTCAATAGGTAGCGTTCACGTGACATCACAACGTTCTAAAGATCCTATAGTTTAACATTGAGGTGGAGGGCAACTGAAAATTCCACGGCCGTAACCATAGTAACGCTCAAAATGCAGATTTATAGTCTTAAATCATTGCTAATATCTCTGTAATTATTGGGCCAATTCACAAGAAACAAAAACTGACAGAAAGTTCAAAGTCACATCTTCCAGCAGATATGAACATATGTCTAATTATTTCTTCACAAAGGCGTCCAAAAGTGGAGACAATATTCAATAACATGTGCTTGATGTTGGCCAGTAGAAAGGACTTTCAGCCATAAAATTCACATGTCAGGTTTGTGAATCCAATCACTATCACATGATGATCACAGAAAACATTTGGACATTTTCTTTTTGGAAATTTCTTTCAAAAACTGTTTCTCTCCCATAGACTTGTATTGACACCTGCCCTCCAACTGAAATGGAATTCTAAATCGTGAACGCAACCTATTGGATATACATTGAGTATTGAGTTGCCTTGTGTACGAAATGCGCGGTATAAATAAAGTTGCCTTGCCTTGCCATTTGATAAACACATCAAAGACAACATAGTAATCACTGAATTGCTTAGTACTCAAACAGGGCTAGTATTAACCACTTATATAATGTTTTTATGTTATTTGCTGCTGGCTTAACAGACTTGTACGTACACATTCCCCCTGCACCTGCTCTACAGTGCTCATCTCTGTGCCGCAGGTAGTAAATGTCAGCGGGGATTAGAGACAAGGTTAATTTGCTGCGTTGTGGCTGGTCAGGATTAAAGCCGAAACAGAAGCAGCTCGGACTGGCTCCGGCTCAAACTCAACCAGTGGATTATAACTGAGAGCGACTGTTCCGTTCACTGCCAGGGTAACCAACCGTCCTCTGCTCTCAATCCAACATGTGTCCTCTTTGGTCGTCCCTCTAGGCCTCCTGTTTCCTGGCATCTCTAACCTCAGCATCTTTCTATCTATATACTGTATACTCTGTCCGTACATGTTCAAGCCAGCTCAGTCCTTTCAGACACATCTGATAAACTCAATTAAGCCCCAACAAACAAAACAAAAAATGGAGGCCATGTTGGGGTGCTGACCTTGTTGCGAGACTGCCCTCTAGTGGCTAGGTGTGACTCCAGAAAGAGTGAAAAAACAAAATGGAATTCTATGGGGACCTTATGCGTCAAAATAACTCTATAGGAGGTATTATACAAAATCAACTATTTGGAACTTTTTACCACGTTACAATGTCTTTACCTCATCAAAAACATACCCAGAGTTGAGTTTTCAGCCATTCACGTTTTTGTGACTGGTGTCTCAGTTGTCAAGGAATGTTCCATTGTAATAGAGATTGTCAAAAATCGGCAAGTTGACCGATTTGGTAGAGTTGAGAACTGTTCGCTTCCATTTCCAGGGGCTTCTGTTTGTTTGATTAATTATATTGTGAAAGGGAGCTCGGGAGCAGGGGAGGGGCTTAGGAACATCGGTAGCGCAATGTCTCAGTTCCTGCCTGCTCCTCCAGGTCTGCACAATTTTAATATAATGTGTGTACAAACCATAAACATCCATTGAAATTTATTGTGCGATAAGGACTAAGATATTTGTTTCAGCTCACAGCCCAGTGTGACTTTATGTACATCATTTGTTATATATGGGCTGCACATTTGGTTCAAACCAGGCTAAGCCCATAAAGATAACACCAAAGATCGGGGCAAGTTTGGAGATAGATATATAGCTGGTCTTCCTTCCTGAGAGGAAGGCGACGGGTAGGGCTGAAACAACTAATCGATTAATCGACGACTAATCGATTATTGAAATAGTCGACAATTATTTTAGTAATCGATTAATCGTTTTCTGGTTCACACAGACTCAAATAGAGCAAAAATGACACAAAAATTTAGTATTTTTGATGAAAACCTACTTTGTTTTTATAGTTAGGGTCTGTAGTGTTTTGTACATTGTAAATTTCATGAATATCCGTCTGTCTCATCCAATCAGAAAGCAGAATTAGCGCCAAGAGCCTCCTACAAACATTTACTTTAAGTTTACTTCATCAACATGTTCTCAAGCGGCGCCACTTTTGCTTTATATGATGAAAAAAAATTCGAAAATAAAATGTTCCCACACCATTCACAGCCAAGCTATTAATCGATTAACTGTAAAAATAATCGATAGATTAATCGATTACAAAATAATCGTTAGTTGCAGCCCTAGCGACGGTCTGACCACTCGGCCACAGTTGTATGGCAGTGTATTCCGCTCACCGCTCTATAACGTAGAAGTTGTCTCCGTCGTCTCCCTGGTCGATCACATGATCCTTAGGCTGCACGACTGACTCAAACATGGCGTCGAGCACTTGGGAAAACTGCTCCTGGACAAGATAAAATCAGCAATATTAGTGGGACAAAGATGCAACCCATAATCAGTGGTGACTTGTCGAAGAATCGTAGAAGAAGCTAAGATGCAGATAATAGATTTTAGAAAAAGTAGGGAAACTTAATCTTTCTTAGTTCTGTTGCTATTAGCTCTGCAATTTCAATCAATCAATCAATGGTTTTGAGGAGTTGCTTCATAGGGACCGAACATTAAGGAAATAAAACAGAGCAGAAAATAAGACAATGTAAAGTTCAGGCGAATCCAGTATCCAGGCAAACATAATGTCCAAATAAGCGCCAGCAGTGTTTGGCGACGAGCGGCGCGGGTGTCCCCTGTCCTTAGACTCTCCAGCACGACAATGAAAAACTCAAAAACCCGGTGGGAGAAACCTTGGGGAGAACCACAGAAGGAGAGATCCACTCCCATGGACGGACAGGCTATAGAGACCCAGGGCCGATGGAGTCCCTTCAATTTATGTTTATTGGGCCTCAAAACAGCATAGTTGCATTGAATATGATACAATTTAGTAGAATAAACAATGGCAGATGCCCTCTCAGTGCTGGAGGGCATCTGTGAAATGTTCTGATAGGCTTTGGACAATGGGGATAGCAGCTACACACCGTGGACAATTTAAACATGTGCAGGTGCATTATATTTTATTTAGAACTTATTTACAAGTCTAAGCGAGAGTGTGAAAATTATACTACAACATAAAGCTCCAAGGAGACAACATATTAAAGTTTGCAGAGGACATTACGTGACTGAAATTGCAGCTTTTGCCAATTGCAACTATGACATTTTATTGACTAATCTTGCAGACGGGATAAAGAGTAGATGCCCACAGAAGATGGATTGGTCTCATGGGAAAACAAAAGCATTTAGTCTTGAGGCCTTTCCCAGCAGAACCCTTTGGGAGATATCAATATGTAACAGAAATAATAATGAGATTTAAGCTGGTCCAACCTTTTACGACTCCTCTCATTGGAGGGGGGACATAAAATTCCGACAATTATCCGATCACTAAAAAGTCTGTTGGATTGGTTGTCTGGAAGAAAGTTGTATGAAATTACATTTGCTGCTTATCAAGAGTGCAGACGTAGCTCTGCTTGCCTCTTTATTTGCTTTTTAATCATTCTATTATTTTTTTTTGGCACATGTCTTCGATATGATTGTATTCTCTTCTTTTAAGTGAACGAAGACTTTTAAATAATTGTTAAGCCTTTTTTACAACTTATCTGACGTACCAGCGACGACAGTCTTGTCAACATGGCTGAGGGAGTAACGTAAACATCTCCTTGTGAAAGCTGTCGGATGTATCAACAAGAAATTCGCCTACTACGGGACAAGATTTGTGCCTTAGAGACGGAAAAAGGACTTAATGACACGCTCCCTGTGGAACCTGGTAAGAAGACTGGAAAAACTGATACTAAACTAAAGCTAAACGATACCATAACGTTCCCAAAACTTAACAGATAACTTAGTGCTAGGCAAAGCAAAGAAAACATGCTGGTACAAATGGACCTGAAATAAAGTTAAACAGATTTTCACCTCTCTCAGAAGAGAAGTATAACGAATAGAGAAAGTCAGAGAGAAACAGAGAACAAGAAGTCAAAACAAAGATGGAAAGAAAAACTGTGCCAAGTGTCAAGGCCAGAGATATCCTGGTGCTTGGAGACAGAGCCATATCTAATATAAACATGGAGAGAATTGTTACCAGCAGCTATCCAAGCGCCAGTTTCTGACATCATAGATGTTCTAAACAAGGAAATTACAAATAACCCTGCGATTAATAAACTTGTTCTACATGTTGGCGCTGTAGACATAAGAGTCTGAAGCCCTCTGTGATTGACAGGCCTGAGTCATCGGACTTTGACGCTGCACCTGTAGCGCTACTCGTAAACAAAGTCCGAGCATGGAGTTCCAGTGAGCTAACTTGTTTAGCAACCTGTTCCACTGGGACAACTCTACAGCTCTCTCTACACAGGAGAAGCATCTTGACAGACAAAGGCCTTGTACCTGAGACTGCTCTGAGGTGCTGGGTTATTTTATTAGAGTGATTCTTGTAATTTACAAAGCTAGCGGCTTAGCATTGAGCAAGATCGATGTTAGCATCGCAGCTAAGGGACCGAATGCAACTGTCATGGCTGGCTACTTTCAGAATTTAACGATCTATTTTAATGTAGACTCTTTGCTGTGGTCTACATAAGTGTCCTCAGCAGAGCATGTGTGAGGTATAGAGACATGATTATATGTATTGCAAAGCTTTATTTTATTTTTCTTACAGCAAAGTGCACAAAACATGTCGCATAAACAAAAAAAATAATATATAAATATATAATATTTGCGCTACACTTCCTCCCCATCCTAACACAGTAGTACAATACAGTACAATACACAATATACACTAAAATTACACACATGATATTAAACTCTAAAACAATACTAACAAATATCCTAAACTTAAAGGACCTGTATCATGCTATTTTAAGCCATTCCAAAGTAAAGTATATGCATTTATATGATATATTGTACCTCTACCACTACGGAGCACTCATTTTTGTGATAAATATTAGTATTTTCTGGAGGTATTTTTCCAACCCGGAAGACAAAACGCTTGGATTCAGTTAACTCCGCCCCCTCTCGCCGCTCATACAACTTTAGCAGTAGTAGAAATATATATATCACAGCAAAAATTGAAGTTATTTCATGATGCTGTTATAAGGAGTTAACATGTGCAACACAGCTTCATGGCTAAATGGCTAACACACACACGCTAACATGCATTTTGATCGACTCACCAATCTGATGTTTCCATTATGGGTTATAAAAGTTAATCCACTTTGATTCTGGCCGAGGTTCATCAGGCATCCATCAGCGACAGGCACAGACAAACACTATTGTGGCTGATAGTCGCTGAATCCCGGAGGGAAATGCCAACTTCTATGGCCTCTTCTTTGGGAAGGTTGAATAAAGTCCACGCATGCAGTCCTCGCAGCCAAACGCGGTTTTCTCCGTGACATTATCGTGAGGTAAGAAAAAAGAGCAGGTGTCCAGACTCCAGAGTAGGTGTTTTTGATAAGGAAATAGCATAACAACATGGTTAAAAGCTCCAAAAAGTCGATTTTGCATGATATAGGACCTTTAATTCAGCTAGCTAATCTAGCAATAAAAGCAACTAATGACTAAAACTACAATATTCAACAATGCTATAACACTACACAATGATCTATAATACAAAAAGTTATGCTAAAAAAAAAAATCTACCTAAATGTTATAACTAATCGCAAACCTGACAATCAATGAAAATACTCTCTGGCTATTCCTTCTCCAACTCGCTACGGGGGCGTGAGTGAAACTAGGCCACTTTTATAGCCTAGAGTGGCAGGGCAACGGACGTCAGCCTTCACTGCTGACGTCAGCCTTCAAGCCTGTGCAAATACTGGCGCCAAATTCAAAAATCAAATGCAGTTAAGACCGATTGCCTGTAGATGGCGCCTCACTGACGGTTTTAGGCATAAAGTTGATCTTCCAACTTAATTTGCACTAAAGTGCCAAAAATATGACCAGGATATGTAGACCACACTATTGGAGACTCAATTATACGGTTTATCAGAAAAAAAGTGGATTTGAGGGTGAGTTTTCCTTTAATGGAAATGGCCCACATTTGAGATGAAGTGGAGTGAGATGACTGACGGAAAATCTCCTCCACGCTCTGCAAAATCAGAGGAGGCCTGAGCAACAAGAGAGAGCAGAGAGGAGCATGAGAAGAGCTCCTGGCTCGCCAGCAAAGGCTTCGCCTGCATGCCCAATAAAAGATACAGTCTCAGCTGCATCATCTACACCTACAGTAAAGGACTCAGCCCCAGTTAAGGGTTCAGCCACAGCAGGACCATCCACATCTATGGAAAACATTTCAACCATAGCAGCAGCACCACCTGCATCTATACTAAATGATTCAGCCGAAGGAGCACTTTCATCAACTCCACCACAGCACTTGAGCCAGACTGCTACAGCTACACCCTTCAGAGATTTTTCTGAATCATTCCCATTTCCAAAGTCACCTATGGGATTTCCCTACCATTTTGAAATCTGGATAAAACAAGGGATTAAAATGACTCCCCTCACTCCAGTCATGTCAAGACCAAGGCTTTCATCCCCAAAGAAGTATCATGCCCCTCTGCCACCTCCGCCTTTTTCACCAACCAAGGTCTCCCCAGCTCGGCCCCCACCACCGATGCCCACAGCTGTTATCTCCAGCAGCTTCACTGCTGCAGTCTAGGACATTAGGGGCCCCTGTGTTGCTACCATGCATAGCAAACTCAAAACCAACCAGAGGTCCATAGAGGGAGTGTGTTCTTCTGAAACAATTAGTACTGTCAAACAACATAGATTAGTTAAGAGAGGGACAGTCAGACCGTCCAATCAAAGAACTCTAATCCATATCCCTTGCAATCCATATCCAGTGATTCCATGCACTCAAGCACAGATAAATCTCAAACATGCTGTACTCAGTGTCAGATCATTAAATAACAAGTACTTTTTTAATAAATAGTTTTATTTCCTCTTATAATTTAGATTTGATGTTTTTAACTGAAACATGGCTCAACAAAAACACTTAACAGATTGATTGAGTGTAGTCCATCTAATTTCAATTTTGCATCTGAAACACGCCAAAACCAGAGGTGCAGGGGTGTTTGTGCCATATTCACAGACAATATAGTCGTCCACAAATTGTCATTTGGGTTTTTTCCATCATTTGAGTATGTGTCTTTCAAAATGGAGATAAAACAATCTTCTATACTTTATATGACTATTTACAAACCACCACAGAACTGTTTTATATAATCAAGAGCTATTTTTGGAAGTGGCGGTACCCCTCTTATTCAACTTGTACATGCTTCTATTGGGTCAGCTAATAAACAGCAACAATGTGTCGTACCACAACTACGCAGATGACACTCAGATCTACGGGTCACTGACGGCAGGTGAACATGGGCCTGTAGATACTCTCTGTCACTGCATCGAACAGATCAGTTTGTGGATGCAAAACAACTTTCTCCAACTAAACTCAGATAAAACTGAGATCATCGTTTTTGGTCCACAGACACAAAGAGTCTTGAGTCTCTCTTTCTAAAACCAAAAAATCAGGTTAGAAATCTATGAGTAATCATGGACTCAGACCTGAACTTAAACAGCCACATCAAAGCAATAACATCATAAGCTTTTTACCATCTGAAAAACATTTCTAAGATCAGAGGAATAGTCTCAAAACCAGACTTAGAGAGACTCATCCATGCATTTGTCTCCAGCAGGTTAGACTACTGTAACGGCTGCTCACTGGCCTTTCTAAACCAGCTGCAGTGCATCCAGAACGCTGACAAGAACCAGGAAATACAACCACATTAGTCCAGTGCTCCGGTCTCTGCACTGGCTTCCTTTCAATTTAAAACAGCTCTGCTTGTCTTTTCATGGTTTAGCACCAAAGTACATCTCTGACATGTTAGAGGCGTATGAACCATCTCGGGCCCTGAGAACTTCAGGGAGGGGTCTCCTGGTGGTTCCCAGAGTCAATAAAAAACACGGTGAGGCTGCGTTTCAGTTTCATGCAGCAAAAATCTGGAACAGTCGTCATGAGGATGTGAGACAGGCCTCAACTCTGACAATGTTCAAATCCAGGCCGAAAACAGTTCTTTCTACCCAAGCATATGAAAACTGAAAGTATTTTATCTGCACTCTTGCCTTTGACTGTAATTGATACATTTTTATGTTGATGTTTTATTGATTAATTTTATCTGTTTTCTTGGAATTTTATGCAACTTGATTTAAATGTTGCTGTGGCAAGGCTAGACCGTTTTTGGGGAGGTGCTTAAGCAGGCTACAGCTGCATTACTGTATTCACCTTATTTCGGAAGTTTGCGTCGGTGTCGCCATGAATTGTGCCCGTCTCTTCTCTCCTATTAGTTAATATGGAACTGGAGAAGTCCAGATAAAATCAATTACTACATGAATACAAAGCCGATTTTAGGCGGCGCAGAGAAACAGTGCAGTGTTGACTTGTTGGTGAAAATGAACATTCGCTTAATGAACGGGCTCTACCGGAATACAATGAAGTGCCGAACCGTGGCAAAAAGAGACAAAAGTGGGCGGGGCGGAATAAGGTGATTAGATCTTTACCTGGTCTAATGTTTTAAATAGAAGAATATCTCGGCAGGCCTCCTGAAGTCTGCAGCGCTGCTCGTCTGTTTTGGGGTGAACCACTCGGGGCTCGGTGTCCTCATCGTCTTCGTCTGGGTTAAACGCCTCCGCACACACTGCACGAGAGACAAAAGGGCACACAAAAGGTCAATTCAAAATTCAACACTGACAGAAAGTAAGGTACAGTGACAACGCGATTTGCTTCACATCAAACTAACACACAGTCGACTAAACCTCAGATCTGGCACACACCTGGAACACTTCAACAAATGTTTAGTATAATGGGTAAATGCAAAGGACAAGTTTCTTTACGGGCAAATCAGATATCACAACTAGAATGTGAGTAACATGTTTGGATTACACAGATCCTGACATATTTAATGGCGATCGTTTTCAACAGCGTTTGAAATGGTATTTCTTTTGAACTAAATTTGGGGAGGGAAGCTGGTGACACTCTTTGAGAAAGTTTCATGGATCATTTCTGCTCTGTGCGACTCCCACGTGATGTTTAAAAGATGTGCCTTCTGTCATGCATCATTTAATGTTTGTAATCATCTCAGTCCTGTTTTAGTTGCTTGCAGTCGAGATATGATCCAAGTCTTTATCTGATTTTCAGCTTAAGTACAGTCTGTAACTTATGTCGGCAATGTCTGTCATAATAGCAGTGCAGAGATGCATAACTCAAGTATCAAGTATTTTCTGGGACTCAAACTTCATCCTGAGGACTTGAACTCAACTCTGACTTCTCGAATTAAGGTTTAGGTTGGGGAGGTTCAGGTTGGGGAACTTGACTTAAACTTGTGGACCAAGGGCTCAGACGTGGACTCGGACTTGATTAAGGTCTTAACTCCTTCGACCAATTGGCTTCTGATGATGGTTTTCAGTTCAAAGGAAGTCCAATGGTCTCAAATTTCATAGAAGCGCCCATGAAGTGGACAATGCTAAATAATACCAAAACTCTTCTTAATGAGCTTGACTTTTGACATGGACTTGGTTTTAGGTCGTAGCGAGTGTGGATTTACAAACTGAAGACTTTTAAATACATTTGACAATGGAGGATTTTGTGACTTGATTAAAAGTAGTCATATACATTAGTGTTCGATAGGATTTAAAAAAATGTATTTCTAAGCAATATGCCGATTTAAACAAATATTTCATTAGTGTCGGACCTAGTCAAAGTTGTCAGTATTTGATACATTCTGCACTTTCGGGACCATTCTCAGGGTCTTGGGCCAAGATCCTGGTCAGGAATAGTTTGCTAGCATTGTTTCAAAAAGTATGGGTAGTAGGTGGAATACACCCTGGACAGCTTGTCAATGGGATAAGATATCATTTAATTCTTCTGGACAGTATTTACCAAAATGTTTACAGATTGTGCTCAACAAATTAGTCCTTTGGTGCAATGAAAATGCATCTTTAAATGTAACTTAATATCTTTCGGTTGTGGCACCCCAACGATAATCTAATTTGTTCCATCAAGCTTCTGTAGAAAGCCATTGGACAGCTACTTAGACTGAGCATCAGGTTGGATACACTCGAGTTTTTCCGCTGACATTTTACACAAATCATGAATTACTTATGGGATGCATTTTACATTTACATCTCTTTTTTATGTCATAGTAAAACTTCAAGGAGCTCGTACAGAACCATTGTCCCTCGTGATCTACTCAGCCGAGCCGTAGCATCACCTCTTGAAACCCCACTTTGCTGTACCACATAATCAGTAAACTCCTTGTATTCTAATTCTCCTCTCACTCGGCCACTTGTGCTGACGTCTTTCTGGCAAAGTTGGTATGAAGACTATTACAATGAGCAACAGGTCTGTCCAGTTTCGTGCCATCGAGTTTAACCTCTTCACCTTTAACTTATGTAGCATTACCATTTCTGTTTTGACGCCGAGCAAACAGGAGGATTTGTTTTCTCTCATGTCAAGGTTATGAAACATGGATGTGGTTTTTAATATGTTTTTCTTTGTATGACGTGTATGACAAAGAGAGGTCAATGAACTGGTAGGTTCTCGCAAGGAAAGGCAGGCCAATTATTTGTTTTAGCCATGAAATGGGTCATGAGTTCGCAGGAGACATAAAGGCGACATAACATTTAAAATCATGCAAGCTTTTAGCTACACTATGGCATAGTTTGTTTTTGACAAACATATTAGTATTTAGATTTATTCACGCAGGTCCGGGTAACCCTGTTTACTTAATCGTTTAATTAATTATGTAAATATTGTATTTATTTATTTGAACAGGGACAGTGTACAATATACATTAGCCTCAGAAAGGAGAGATGCATTGTACCAGGTTATAGCACTTGTGCTAATTTCCACCTGCAGTCCCTGGGCCTATTGTACATGTTTTTAGTGGTAGGGGAAACCGGAGTACCTCACCTACGCAGACACGGGGAGAACATGCAAACTCCACACAGAAAGGCCCCGTCCAGGTGGGAATCGAATCCGGACATTCTAGCTGTGAAGCACGAGTGCTAACCGCTGTACTACCGTGCCGTCTTGGAAGGTATTGCTTGGTTGTTGTTTTTTTTACCTAGTGTAACTTGGTGAGTTGATAGAGAGAACGTGAAGAATATGATTGAACAATGAGGACACTTCATGTAAATCCACAGGACACATAATGTAAATCTAAATGCCACGTTAGGATTGAGAATATCACCCTTGTCTCTAATAGATAGAACTACTACCATGTGTGTGATGGTCGTAGTCTTTCTTTTATTATTGGGTTGCACTGTGCTATAAATGAATGCTGTGCTATAAAAACTATGGTTTGGCACAAACATCTTTGCTCTCTAGCTAAATATATTTATATTCCTGAAAATAAATGAATGCAATCTGTAATAGGACCAGGATATGTGGCGCAATTCTTTTTTTTAAATAAACCATCACTGAACCTGCTTCTCAGCCGTTCTCCACTCACGCTGCGCTTAATACGACACCTCTGATTTGTTAGCATGTCGTTAGCTAATAACGGTGGCTTTTATCCATACAGAGTAATTTTTTGAAGTTGAAATGTGAATGCGGAACCACAATAAAATCGAGCATAATAATAAGTCCGTAACATGACATATTCACTTTAAAACTTGTGTGAACAAAGTTACCCTCCAGTTTTGTAAAAGGTACATTTTTAAAATGTATGGTCTGACTATTCTGAATAACCAGAACATTATGACCACTGAAGGGGAGTCATTGGCTGTTTCTCAATTACCAGGATCCTTCCTCTGTTGCCCACTTTGTTGACGTCCTCGGAGATGGGCTCCTCCAAAATGGAGCCGAGTGTCCTCTTACCGCCGCATTTGAGCTCAAGTGTAACGGCCTTCGGAGCGATGTCGGAGTCATGTCACGTGTTAAATCTAGGGACGTCACGGTTACCGGTGTAGCGGTAAAAATGTTGACGGTAATAATTAACGCCTTGTTTTTGAACAACTATATTATCTCGGTGGATTACCGCACCCGCGGTGTCGGCAAAGTGAGCTTCACCAGCTGCCGTCTCGTCTGCTGAAGTTGCCGCGCAGGTGCACTCCAAAGCTTACAACTAAAACAAAACTTTCTCGAAGCAGGAATCATGTTCGACACGACAGGACGTCCATCAGCCTTTAAACAGGACCAAGTCTGAAGTCTGGGCCTATTTTGGGCATTTTAAGAAAGCCGAAGGACAGTTGATGGAAGACGGTTATCCTGTTTGCGGAACGTGCAGGAAAAAAGTCTCTCTAAAGGCAGCGATACTTCGAACCTCATGACTCACAACTCTATAGCCGATGCAAGTAAGTTAACGTTAGCGTTTTAGCTGAAATGCTGATGTGGGGTCTTTGTGTTTAGTGAGAAGGTAACGAGTCGTCCCATAGTGCAGCCGCAGCGCCACCGCCAGCATATAAACAGTGTCCGGATACCTCTGGCACAAATGCGTTACAGGGCTCCTGGAGGGCAGATTAAAGTTGGTCGCCAATGCAATAGATTTACTCTCGCCACATTATTATAGATTTAACAAGGATTGCTGTCTGATGGCATTTTCCCAAATCTGCAGAGCGAAAGCAAACTGGAAGGACACAAACAGAACAATATTACTGATATAGAGGGTTTATCTAGTTACAAATATTCTAACACCGTTCTGGCGCTATAAATAGTGCATGTAATAACCTCCAAACGATCAACAATTCATAGTTATAGTTTGTTAACTTTGATGTGAAAAGTTTCACTTTTGATATGGCTTTGTTATATTTAAAAAATACAGACAAACACATTGTTACACTTTTTTTAAACTATTTCAGTTTGTGTAGGACTATCAATGCTTTCTGAACTTCTGAATCCATAAAAAAAAAATACCGCGATAATACCGAAAACCGTGATAAGTTTGGTCACAATAACCGTGAGGTAAAATTTTCATACCGTGACATTCCTAGTTAAATCATGATACAATATCTGTCTATACTAACAAAAACAACTGTTTTATGAATAAACGCTGTTCATAAACTAGTTTGGTTGGATGTCTTGTTGTTTGAACATTTTGGCCTGAATCAAATAACATTTCTGTATGGATTCGCAAGGAATTAAATTCTAATATCAAATAGGCTATATTTAGCAAGTGCAGTTTATCGTCAATAGCCTACAATTGCAGCATATGCCTATTTTCTCAATATAGGCCCATCTATTAAGATTATGTAAATAAACATAATTTTTTCATCATTACTCACAACACTTCTACCAAACATATGTATCATATTTAGGTGGTGTCATTGCCAAATAAAGTTTGAGCCATAAAAAAAAGAAAGAAAGAAAAAAACATGTGTGCAGTGCATTATGGGTAATATTCAGCTCTCTGAGGCAGTGGAGGATCCACAGGTGTATCCTGGGTAAATGGGCCAATCGGAGGAGTCGAGCTGCGAGGGGTTCAAGTGAATTGGAAGTGGTCGAGTAGAAAGAGCCAATATCAGCTTCACTATTCATCATGGCTCCTATTAAGTGGGTGGGTATTGAGGTTATACTGGTCATGGCAGAGTCACGCTGAGGTCAACCCTTAGTGAGTGAAAATGTCCTTGTGTCGGAAGCTGATAGTTTGACATTTTTTTCAACAGGTACGTTTACAAAAATATTTTTTAAGAGGCTGTTTAAGCAAAAATATGACAATTGATAATATATAGTGCAACATTAATAATTCCTTTAGATTCTAAACTATAACTATCCCTTTTGTGCCCTAAGTCTCTAATATGGCCCTAAAGTCGACGCATGTACAGTGTGTGCAAGCCTGATAACAGGCTTCAGTGCTGCAGATTAACATCAGAGACGCGCCCACAGCCTCGCGGAGTTTATTACAGTGACGTGACGAACGAGAGACACTATTAACCAGACCATGTTTACTCTGGAGCCAACGAGAGCGTGAGAAACAGAGAGGGCAGATACTGAGAGAGAGGGAGGGCAGAGGACGCACTAAGCATTACTCACTCCAGTGACCAAGTAATCCTTACAAAATTCAGTGAGGTGTGGACACTTGCAGTTAAATAATTGTTTAATTACTTCTGATCTGAAAATAATGTGACGCACATCGGAGCAAGGTTAACTTTGCACCGAGCCATAACTTGCAGCAGGTCATAAATTACATCAGACTGCGTTTTATATGAAATGTTTACTCTCCTAAGTCACAGTCTGAGCTGACGAAGCTAAACCAAAACTTAAAGGAAAGTTAAAGGCCCTGTACCTGAAAATTTTCCTGGTTAAGGTATGAAATAGTTTTTTCCTTCCTTCCATAAATTGTAAAACATACTTACAAAATGATAAGGCCTTTTGCTCAATGACTAGCAGCAGGTTGTTAGCATTATTGTGACACTGAGCAAGCAGTGAAAAGGTCTTAGAAACTCATCCGTTTGATGAACTGGAATGTCAGACATGTGATAGGAAAGTTAGGAATTACTTTGATTTCATTGTTTGTATATTTTAAACTGTTAGTTGTGCTCAAACAAGGATTAAACCAGGAAGCTAGGTGGGAAGTTTGAAACCAGTGTTCGGCTTAGAGCGATCGATCGATTGTGTGTGTTCGTGTGTGTGTGTGTGTGTGTGTGTGTGTGTGTGTGTTCGTGTGTGTGTGTTCGTGTGCGTGCATGCTGGACAGCTCTGACGTCAACCTGACTCAGGTGAAAACAGCACTCACCTGACACTCGTCTGTTGAATCTGCTCGGAGGAGGGGCTGTGGGGAGAGAAAGAGAGAGAAACATGAATACAAAATCATAACAATCATCAACAATATGGAGATTACAAAGAAAGTGTTTAGAGTTTTCAGTTTGTTTAATTCCAACAACAACATACCAGATCTAGCCTGTGACTGTCATTACTTGTTGGAATAGTGCATTTGTAACAATTGATGCAAGACTCACAATTGCCAAAATAAACACAGTAAGTAGTGACAAAAGCACATTCAATCTTATAGATCGGAAAAAGTGCTGATCCACTCAAAAAAATGTAGAGTTCAGAGTAGAAAGCCTTTCTAACTGCTTATCCAGCCCCACGTGTTTGACCCAGTGACACCCGGCTCGGCTCCTTCCGCCTTCAGCCAAGAGAAACTGTCTCCGATCCAAGAACAACACCATCTCTACAGGTGATTAAGACTGGGGTTCCTATAGGGCCCGCTTTGACGTCAACAAACGAGAGAATAAATATTAAACAACCCCGGACCACACCGGACAACCGCAGACTTCCGAGTTTAAGAGGTTTAAGTTGCACGAATCCTAGCTCTGATGTCCACTCACTCAATCAATTATTCAGCAGTGCCTGACAATCCAATTCAATACTGGAAGTAACATGTAGTTCAGAAATCAGGAGTAAGAGCAAGTAAATGGATGAAGTTATTAAGAAAGCAGTTTAAGCCCCTATGATGTTTTCCTACAATAGTCTTTTAAAAGTGAAAATATTCAACTATTCAACCAGTCTGTTCCATCTGCTTACCAGAAAATGAGTTAAGGTTGTGACTAATGGTTTAAATTTGACTTCCTCCTTCCTGTTTGAGAATGGGAGAAATCGATACATCATCCTGAAGAATGATTGGTTGTTGTTACAAGAAACTAGAGACGCAGAAAAGACCAAACAAGTAATGCTGTCGACATTGACTCTGGAGATTAAATTCAGATTAAACCGGCACAATGCTTGCTAGGGTTTAGAGGGGACCAAACAAAAAAATAAAAAACATTTCAAAGAGCAACCAAATTTAAATTCTCAACCAAACAAAATTACTTAAGATCTACCCAAAAATGGTCAGATTTTTTTTTTAAACAAATGAGGATTAAAACAGGACAAAGCCAAACAAAACGAGACCCATAATAACTAGAAGGAAACTTAAAAAACCTGATTGACGAAGTACAAAGATGACTGTGGAATTTAATCTCCATTTAGCTGCAAAAACGAATGACTTTATCAAACCTTTACCATTGTTTTCCATGAAATACTCTACGATATTATCAAAAGACTCTCGCTTTACTATCAGATGTGGACTATCGCACAGAAATCGTAGCGTTATTGCAGTTCGGCGTCATCTCTTTGGTTCAGAGAGCGTTGCGAAGTTCTAGCCCCCGTGTCAGAATCCATTAAAATCTATGTGTGACAAACCGCGCACTTGTTATGTGCTCCGGCTCAGTCACCTGTTTGCTGCGGCAGGGGTCGCGAAGGGGTTGCACGCTGTCGCCACGGACACCCAGGCAACACTGTTGCCAAGACGACCAGGTGAGACAGGTCAAGCGAGAAACAGCGGGATAGGAATTTGTGGTCAATTTTATAACTTTTGAAAACCAGGGACTAAGATAATGGGTGCAAATTGTGTCCCATCACAATTACACAGACGATCTGTGCATCACTGGCGGCGGGTGAAAATGGGCCTGTAGATGCACCGTGTCATTGTATCAAACAGATTAGTGTGTGGATGCAACATAACTTCCTCCAGTTAAATACAGATAAAAATTAGATCATCGTCTTTGGTTCACGGAAACAAAGAAAGATGGTCACTGCTCATCTTGACGCTCTCTCACCAGAGTCTAAAAATAAGTTAGAAATCAAGGGGTAATAATATTACGTCTATTGCATCAGTGGCTCATTACCGTCAAAAAGCCAATATCAAAAATAAATCAGGCCGTTATTTGGGGGTTTAAAAATATCGGCCATCGGCCGATCTAACACAGATAAAAGCCGAGATCTCCGGGACCGAAAGAGATAGACCTCCCGTTTTTTGCTTTGGAAAGAGCGACGTCAGGGCTTTAAAACGAGTCCTTCCACAACTTCCTAGACATCAGGGGAACTGAGAAACATCACAATGAAAATTGGTAAGGTACAAGTTTGTTAAACTCAAGTTTCACTAAACCTCAGCCAATATGGACCTGCTGCTATATATCATTTTGAAGCACAGAACCTGGAGAATTCAATCGCTGAGTTAGTTTTAACCTCTGCAATATTTTTGATTGCCACGCAACTATTGCTAACGGCAGCATGCTAATGCTAACGGCAACTAATCGTAGCTGGGATGACTGAAACACCTAATAAAATAAAATCGGCCATTGCTGAAGTGGCCAAGAGTTTCTGTTTTTCCTAGGGGTGTAACGGTTCAGCTATCTCACGGTTCGGTACGGTTCACGGTGCAGGACCCACGGTTCGGTGTATCACGGTGCAAGTGCGATATAATTGGCTAATAAGTCAGTTTTGAAATAAAATAGCCTAAATGTTCATTTTTTGTCATTTCAGAACTACACTGAAAAGGCTTTCTAATTTTTCAAAGCTGTTTTAGTAAAATGTGCCCCTGGGCTCACAATACAAAACAAAACAAAAAAACACAGTGCTCTAAAGTTAAAGAAAAGAAAAAAATTGAAAAAAGCAGCGCAGTGGGCCATGTCCTCGTTAAGTAGCTAATAAGTTTCGCTTTCAACACGGCAGCTAAAACAACAGCGCATTTGATTTGAGGCTTGTGTTTGGACTGTTCCTGGACGATATTCTGCTTGTCCTTTTTTGGAAACAAAGGTTTTGAAGCGGATTATGACCCAAGATTGGATTTTTCGCATTTGTCTGCGCCACCATGTGCCCTGGATCTATACTTTACCGCAGCCTGGCCATCATCAGCGGGAGAAACTTTTGCAAAGGCACGCGGATTTCATTTGTTTTTGGGAGATGTAACTTTGCCTGCAGCCTCCAGTTTAGCGGTAAGTGATGACACACATGCGCTCTGTTTAGGTGCACGTACATGCGTCTGACACGCGCCGCGGATCTTAAATATGAAGACATTTGGACTAAAACTTCATATCGTCAGATTTCTGCACCGCAGCACGGTGCATTGTTACACCCCTAGTTTTTACAGGATTACCAGACGTTTGGAAAAAAAACTAAATCCGATCTCAGGCCATGCAGCTACCCACAGTGTATTTGCCTCAACACTCATTGGACGCAGGTTCTTCATAACCAGTTCCATATTAGGCCACTGTGCGACTCAAAGATCTGGTCCAGATTTACAGCCTGGACAAAACCTGTAAATAATGTTAATGTACACAGATAGACTAAGGTCATAAACCAATCAGGCAGAATGAAGCAAAAGCATTATAACACGCTCTTAGAATAACAGCCTGTTGAGAGGGCACTTGAGACAGGGAGGGACGTTAAAAGGATTGTATAGTCGCAATCATCTCTTATGCCCTATTTTACACTTTGGTAATGTGCGTTACTTCGATTAAGTAATACATAGAAGAGACATTTGCAAAAGCAGTTTTTCAGGCAATGACTTTTGTCCAACTACTAGAAATTAATTGCAAACCGGAATAAGCCTAGATATTGCACACGCACACAAATGGCTTTAAATCTTGGGAAGAAAATCATTTCAGCAGAGTGAACTTTTAACTAAGCTCTTTATTATGGATTATAATTATTAATCACTCAAAAAAGCCTATACGAGAGTTTGACAGCCTGCCCACTGTGTCTTCCTCCACTTTCCTTCTTCTGGCTTTCACCAGAACAAATAAGACGAGGTTGGCGTCTTTCACAATCAAGCACAACATTGCCTCGTATTTACATCATGCCGGAAAAGAGGAATGTGACACACAAAGAGGTCAGACATTTGAGTTCATGGACAAACTACGGCTTTATTTGGATTATATGTATGAGATGATACAATAATAAACTTGGAAGATCTCATTGCTCCATCCAAAATCATTTCTCTTCTGTTGTAGTAGAGATACAACTCAGCATTTCCAAGTACAAGCTCCTCTGTTTGGCCTAATTGTAAAGTCAGAACAAATCCTCGTTCCGTAATTGTCTGCTGCGTCGAGTCCTATTTTAGTCCTCCCCATGAGTGTGCTCCTTATCGCCCCCTCTGTCTCTCAGTGGAACAGACCTCCTCCAGTGATGGGAACTCATTCAATTCCTCCTCAGCCACCAATCGATAACAATTTTATTCATTTGGATGGAATTCGCACAGCCCATTGAAGAGTCTTTGTGAACGATGTACTGCACTCAATAGTGGCCGCTAATGTCTTCAGTATTTTTGAGTATTACCACTGCTGCGACTGCAACTGCTATAGTCATTACTAGTATTACTAAATAAAACATTTGCATGTCTAATTTAGCCTTTTACGTGATATCCATTATTCCCCTCCACAGTAATAATGTCAGAGTCGTTTCCTGGTCTCTGACTCCGCTGTGACGCCCACTCAGAGCAGAGCGGCACTAACAGATGGAGAGCAACAAAAAGAACTGGAACTCTGCACCGACGCAAGCAAGGAGAGGGACGTGGGAATGAAATCCGGGAATATTTTCAGTTTTTTTGGAACGATGGTACAATGCGGTGGCGCTGAAACAGTGGCGTTCAATTGATACGAGTTTACCAATTTTTCCAAATGCCCGGTCTATAATCTTGTAAATGAGAGAAGAGGAGTAACGCACACCAAAAGTGGCAAGTAATACAGGTGCAAATGTTGAGGAAAATCGAAAAAATCATTTCCGCATGGCCTTCTTTAGATCATTTCTTTTTTTGAGAAAAAAAGAAGTGCTCCAAAGAGGCTATGCTGAGGCGTAATCTTGAATAAATTCACTCCTTGACATCGGCTATGAGTGTGCGATGCTGTTTTTTTTAATCTAAAATCCTGTAAAAACATAAACGCTAGCAGTGGCTGATTTTATTTTACCACTTTAGTTGAGTCAATCATAGTTTCGGTCCCAGCTTTGATTAGTTACCATTAGCATGCTTCCATTAGCATTATCTTGCTCCTTCCAATGCAACAACGCACTCCATAGTTTACAACCAAAACAAAACTTTCTCGAAGCTGGAATCATGTCCGAGACGACAGCGCTCAGGACGTCTATCAGCTTCAAACAGGACCACGTCTGAAGTCTGGGCATATTTTGGGTATTTTAAGAAAGCTGAATGACAGTTGATAGAAGACGGTTATCCTGTTTGCGGAACGTGCAGGACAAAAGTGCTAAAGGCAGCGATACTTCGAACCTCATGACTCACCTGTGTGACCGGCACCACAACTATAGCCAATGCAAGTAAGTTAACGTTAATGTTTTAGCTGAAATGCTGATGTGGGGACTTTGTGTTTAGGGAGAATGTAACGAGTCGCCCCATAGTGCAGCCGCACCGCCAGCACATAAGCTGTGTCGCGGATACCTCCATATATAAATGGTAATGCATTACAGGACTCCTGGGGGGCAGATAAGAGTTGGTCGCCAATGCAATAGATTCACATTAATATGAATTTAACAATGATTACTGTCTGATGGCATTTTCCCAAATCTGCAAAGCAAAAGCAAACTGAGAACAATATTTTCCTGATATAGAGCACTTATTTAGTTCAAAAATATTTGTTATATTATATATTTGTAAAACACGTTTCTGGCACTATAAATGTAATACCCTGGAAACGAGGGTATATTAAAATATAACACTTACACTTTTTTGAAACTTTCAGTTTGTGTAGGCCTGTCAATGCTTTCTGAACATATTAACACACATTAAAAAAATACGGAGATAATTCCTAAAACTAGGGTTGGGCCATATCGTATCGCATATCGCAATCGTGATATAATGTTTTGATATCGTTTTAATTTTTTATATCGTTGTGGACACAATATAATTTATGTTACGCTCCGCTCCATCAGAGCAGCATAAACGGTGACTGTAGAACACGGGGACACGTGCTGAAAAAGTACAAATGAAATGAAGGATGTAAACTGCTTGAGTAGATCATATTTGCGAGACAATTATGCTGTAAAAAAAAAAAAAAAAGAATAAAATATCACTGAATTAATCTTCCCAATAGGCGTGAGGCTGGGATTTTAAAGTAATTCGTCCATTGTCAATTATATCGTCAAATACATCGTTATATTTATTTTTTCATATCATGATATAGCTTTTAGGCCATATCGCACAGCCCTACCTAAAACCGTGATAATTTTGGTCACAATAACCGCAAGGTAACATTTTCATACCGTGACAGCCCTAGTGTGCAGCTCGACAGTGGGACTTGTTAAACTCCTGGTTTTATGCCTGCCTCATTTGGTCATGGGTTAAAGTTTGAAAGGGCTTGCACAGCAACAGCACATCTTTAGGCACCAAAGGCTTTCACATTCAAGTAAGTTGCTATGAAAATCAGTAGACATTTAGAGACGCTTTAGAATACGCATCTTTGGACATGTTACGACATTCAAATAATATCACATTTTACAGTACATAAAAATGATGTCCCAAATCGCACATTTCCTTGGTATTGTATACAAATGTTTTCTTACACAATTTGAAATGCTAAAAGCTGATAAAGTGACAGAACAAACTGGTGTGAAAGGAAAGGTTGCCGTTTGCTGCTGGTGTTTTATTGATTTTCGGTGAGAGCTTCAGTCGATGAGCCAGATCAGAGCAGCTGGGTCATACCCGTCCCGTCTACAATATCCATATGTCATCAATAAACAGAGGAATATGACACATGCCCTGCATGGAAGTCACAGGATAAGCCCCGACAGTCTCTGAAAAGTAGGCCTGTGCCGCTTCGCTTGGTTTGTTGTAGGGATGCACCAAACCAGCTTTTTTGCTACCAATACCAATACTGGGGTTTGAGTATCTGCAAATATCCAATTTTTACCGATACCAAGAGACTTTCTTAAAAGTGGCTTTCTCTGAGTGAAAAAATAGACCCGTTTCTTCATTTTAAGATCAAGTCACAACTTAATTTTTCACCTTTTTCTGCGACCTGCATTTGTGGTTTCTGTGTTCCACATTGTTTTTCTGGATACTTTTGTACGTCTTTGCCGAGTTTTTGTGGAGGTTTGGTGGATTTGTTTACTTTGAGAGTCTAAAATGGTCCTGAAGAAGCAGCTTTTAAAAGGTAAACAAAATGCTAGCTTATCAGCTAAACCCATTTGAGACCTACACATTTCTTCTTCTGAGACACTGAAGAGGCACCAAGAGTCCCCACAGCTGCAGCACAGAGGAGGCGTCACAAGAGGAGCTACAGGAAACAAGTAAGGGCCAAACGAGGAGACTGGAGGAGGGCGCTGCAGGAGGAAGAGGAAGGAGGAGGAGCTGACCAGTGCAGGACACCACGCTCTGAAACAGGGACAAACCCAGGAGGCGGTGCACCGTTTCAGGAGACAGCGAGAGAGGGCAGCCAGCCAGGTTTCTTCCGAGTGCTACAGTTCCCCCGACCTCCAAGGTCATGCGGGTCAGGTTGACACACAGAGGCAGCGCAGCTCAGGACTAACACCTGAACACTATTTCGTTGTACAGTTGTACAATGACAATAAAGCACTTACTTACTTATATGATGAATTCTTAAAGACAGATTGTTTTGTGGTTCATTTTAGAGGACGTTACCCCTATAATAAATAGCAGTCTTTGAAATGTTCAACTGCTAAAATGGAAATACTCATTTGATTGCAAATGATTGTGCACCCCACCATTGATTGATGGCTCACCTTTTCAACGTGTCATAAACTCAACAAATTTAAACAAAACATCCAAAGAGCATTTGCAAAGTGTGAACCAGAATTCAAGTAATGAACCTCACACACACATTTTCAAGTTTTACTTCCCCCCAATAATTTATCGCAGCCTCCAAAATTGCATTTAATCCCAGAGTATCTCCAGCCTCAGCCATGAGCGGCGCAAAGTGATTTCTGCAATAAATCCCTGTTCCCATGAATCAGCAGGAGTTTCTGAGTGACTACACTCTGGGAATGCGGCGCTCCCGGCTGAACAGTCAGACCTGACACACTTTATCAACAACTCAAGGATTCAGAACTAAAATCTCAAACCTCTGCGGCCTCTGGGGAAAGATATATTTTTTTTTTTTCCTGTTTTAGAAAACTGACAATATTCAAGTCTGTAACTTCAACTATGCACTATACTAAAATAGGAGCATAGCTAGTTACCTTTTTCATATAGATGGTTAGAAGATAGAAGGGATTTCTGAAGCTTCAGGGGGGCACACTTTGCACCAGTCTCATTCCTGGATGAACTTAAAAAAGGGAGACAACAAATTTTCAGAAACTGGCTTAAATAAACACCGCAAGGGTCATCAAACTCCACTCACAGACAGCTATTGTAACTAGGGCCGCATATCGGCTTCGGCCTTGGAAAAAAATTACTTAAAATATCGGCCTACATATTAGGCAAGGCAAGGCAACTTTATTTATATTGCGCATTTCGTACACAAGGCAACTCAATATATATAATATTATGTACCACAAACATCTACAGGCCACTGTGAATGACAGGCTATTGAATCTTTTTGATTCATTGCAACATAAACAATCTTAACTGCACAAATTGTAACAAACTAGCTGTAGTTAATGCGTATTAGCTACCAAAAAGACTGCGCAACATTTCAAAAAAATAGTAACAATATATACTGTATAAGAATTGGAGATGTTGCCGCTTTCTTCCAGATGTGGGCATGTTTGTTCATGGTTCAGATTTCAGGGTCATTTACTTGCTTTTGTGATATGGCGGCTTATAACCTGAAAAGTTTCTGCGTGCGGCTTTAAGTGAGTCAGCAGTTGTATCGGCAATGACCTCCTGAAAGAGTGGCTCTCAGACAGGCGTATGATGAGCGGGTGTAGTGCAGTGTCTTCGGTACATCACAGTCTGATTATTACCATCAGCACAGTTCAATTACAGGAGTTCAGAGCCGTCTCCGTCAGAGTCTTAAGAGACTACTAGACGACAGTACAGCGTAATGTTCATGCTTTTCATACACGTTTATAGAAGAGAAAAGCACATTTTATACACAAGGCCTCATGGGAAAAAAAGGAGATTTGTTTGCAGAAAACATTACTATGTGATTGTTGCTTTTGCGATCTGATAATTTGCACATTTTGAATTCTGGCCTTATAGCTCCAATTTGAATAGTCACAGTTATCAGTAAAGGCCATGATTATTAATAATAATAATAATAATAATAATAATAACGCATCGGTTTTATATTGCGCTTTTCTGGACACTCAAAGACGCTTTACATTGCACTATTCATTCACGCCATACCTGGTGGTAGTAAGCTACTATTGTAGCCACAGCTGCCCTGGGGTAGAGTGACGGAAGAGAGGCAATCAGTCTGCGCCTCCGACCACCACCAACCATTCACTCACTCACACACTCCATTCGCTAGGCTTCCTGGTGTTACCAAACGGTCTCCCATCCACATACCGACCAGGCCCTTCCAGGGTCTGACGGGATTGGGCAGAGCAAAGGCCACAATTATGGTAATAACATTTTCTCTGTGTAAACACTAAAGTATCCGTCTCCAAACCTGGAAATATTTTTGTTTAGAGCTGGACAACATGTGATTCTTGTATTAGATCAACTCTTTTCTCAAGTGTTAATGCTCCTGGATATGTTCAAGGACGGCACTGTGGAAACTTTAACCACATTGTTTAATCTTCAACTCTACACAACTAGACGTTCTGACTTCATTTGCCCTCCTGTTGTTTCCCTTTTAGGATTTCTAACTTTAGTCTCTTTGTTCCACTCTCCGTCTCTTTCCCAGCTGCAGCAGTCGACCACTCTCGTGAGTGTCTTTTCCTGCTGCCGCTCGGGCTCAAGAAATAGCTCCATAAAAGGAAACAGAAGAAGTTAACCCTTCACCAACTCAACAGTCCCAGACCACTTAAACTCTTAAGCACCGTGGACCACCGCAGACCTGAGCTGGCCTCACTGTGGACTGCAGCCAGTTAAACCGGCATTAGGACAAACGGTAAACACAAGAAGAAGAATTTGAATCAAGTCAAACTTTGAGAAATTGCGCTGAACATTTTCTGGATAGTGTGAGGGAAACATCTGCAGGAAAATGTTTACAGTTTCAGTTAAGACATAAATGAAATCAAGTTGATAAGTGGATATGTTTTAGGACTCAATTTAGCATGTGACCCACACGCTCTAATGAATAAAGTTTAGGCCCTGAACAATGACATTATTGTGTTTGACTACTTTGTTAAATAACAAGAGCAATATGGGGGGGGGATGTTTTACTAGTTCTAAACAAAAAAGTGATGGGGGAGCTCAACTTTCTTTACTTACGGATTTCTATTTTAGGTGGACGAGGTGCAGGCCGGGTTCT
Source organism: Proterorhinus semilunaris (assembly GCA_021464625.1). Classification (NCBI taxonomy): domain Eukaryota; kingdom Metazoa; phylum Chordata; class Actinopteri; order Gobiiformes; family Gobiidae; genus Proterorhinus; species Proterorhinus semilunaris. The sequence goes on along the minus strand of CM038347.1, from coordinate 28,386,206 downwards.
TATTATAGATCCCCCAAAAAGGAATATGTATTAAAACATGCACTGTTGGATAGATAAACTGATAAAATAATATTTAATTTGATAAACGTTGCTTGCTGATTTGATTGATTAGCGATAGCCTATCCGCAAAATACTGTCATTTATTTAGTCTGGCAGGTTAGGAATCACAGGTCTACAAAACAAAAAGAATTGAAGATCACCCACTGTAAAACCCATTGAGTTAGATTTCTCTATTATGAGTACAGCACAAGTATTTTATAGTGTGACTGCAGTAATTAAACGATCAAATGTGTGAAGTTGATAGTCCTCTGGTGTTTTTTTGTTAGAGGTGATAATTGTTCAAGTATACTTTGAGATTAGCAGCAAAAAAATAAAAAATTAAGAAAAATACTGTAGTTATTATTTCATCAACAGAGAAGCAGGACCAGTAATGTGAGCTGGTATTGGAAGACTGTAAATGTTTAAACGTTGCCAGGAACCAATCGGGCTAAATATAGCGCAGTTGGTGAGGAGCTTTGGGAAGAACATTGTTCCATGTAAAACAAGCAGCAGTGAGATTTTGATGTTTGGAAAATCCCCCTGATCTTTGACCTGTGACCTCCGTGGTGTTGTCATGAGAAACAGAGTCATCCTCTTGATTTGGAAAAGACGGAAAATGATCTTAAATTTACACCCAACGGTATGCCAGATGTTTATGTGCAAGTTTCTTAAAAAAAAACTGCTGATCAAAAAAATGTAACTAAATAAACCTAAATTGTTAGGGTTGTCAGCATTTCTGTGTGTTTTACAGATTAAGGCGAGACTCTGCAGGAGAATAGGGAGAAGAAAAAAAAAGTAGATGCATCAATTTGAAACTTTTGCTGTAGATTGTTGACATGAATATGAGGATAAAATGTACTGCACTTTTTCAGTTATTTTAAAATGGTCAAAATTACACAATACCGCAATAATAATTGAATAGAACATTTGATTTACAATTGGATTTCTTTCCCCCTATTTAAAAAACAAACAAACTGCAAACTGTAAATATATATGTATGTATTTAATTAAAGTGCATCAACATAAACAAAATTGCAAAGGCAATTAAGGCCTTTCTCCAACTGAAAAGTCCCTGTGCAGTGTGTAGCAAAGAGGGTTAAACATCCAATTTGGATTGAGCTAATAAAACAACAGAGGTGGGCTCTGTTCTTCTTGGCACATTTGTACAGCAGGACCTTCTTCCTCTGAGCAGAGTAGAGGGCAGAGAGCAAACATTTAAAAAATAAAAGTAAACAAATCTAAAAAAAAAAAAAAAAAAATATTTGAATGGATTTGACCTACCAACTCGATTTTAGTAGTTGAGTAGTTTAATAGTTAGTAAGATTTTTTCCGAGGGCATTTTGGAACTTGCTTAGCTTTAGAATAAGTTATTTGTAAGTGAAAAAAATTATAATTAAGCTTTTTTTGTGTGGTTCAAAGTTCAAGTAAATTATTGAAAAATCGTGATGAAAAAAAAATAATACAAAAAAATCACTAAATTGTTAAGTACAAGAATGGAAAGTTTGAAGTCTGTATGATGTGGAGACTTGTGTTTGGCAAATAAAAGATGTACAGTCATGGCATAATCTAAAGTCTATAGCATTATAAGAAGAATGTTTTCACCCACAGAAGCGGTTAGCGTTGTTCCCAGGCTAACCGTGGTCCACACAGAGTGAATGAGGCGTTAAGATGCAGCTGGTGGTTCATTCAAACAGGCTTCAGGGTAAAACAGCACATTTATTTATAAGGACGCACCGAGATGGAACCGTTACAACATTTAGAGGCAGCTCACTGACTGCTCACTGGCATTTTCTCAGGGTCTACAAGGCAATGTATTAGCCAAGAATAATGTGGCAGAAAATGTGTGTTTGACTATGCTAACCCGCCAAAAAGTCAAACAAATCAATCGTCAATACAAATGTATGGCATTTTTCTACTACCGGTACTTTTAAATTAGGAAGCAATTCTGTCTTTTGAAAGACATGGTACTGAAATGTTCTCGCTCCTCCTGAACTCTGCCCCTGGTAAACTGTATCCCTACTGTAACACATGGGCCGCCTGATAAAGCGTACAGTCATATCAAGGTTGTGCAAATCATCCACAGAGAAAACCAGGCCATGAACTCCCTCCAAGCCGACTTATCTTACGCTTTTCACACCACACTTTCACTATGAGCCGCGGTGCCATTGGCCCGGAGTCCCATTCAAGGACAAGGTCTGGGGGCACTACAGTAAACAACAAACCAACCGGGAACGGACGGCGGCTAATAAAGCGGACAAGTATCTCAGTGGTTATGCAAAACAACAGGGGGATATGAAGAACACAGCACTTTAAATCAGAATATCTATCTGAAACTTTTAAAACCATTTAAATATTTATCTGTGACAAGTTGTTTTTAATTTTCTTTTATCTAAAATGATTACGCTACAGTTTGTCTCAGTCATGAACTCTTAATGCTTGTATGTTTTGGAACATAAACTTTTTACTTCTACCCACAAAGGTGATGTTTTGACGGACATTGTTCAGTAGGGGTGTCACAATATCGAATTTGCTATATAATATATGTTGCAATATTTTGTGGGACAATACGATACTTTGAATTTTGATCATGTTGTGCATATTAATGAGGTAGCTATCCTAGGCTATTTTTGTGCAATATATCGCTAATCGCAGTATCGGCGTATCGTAAGGATATTGTTATTGTGAGCCATGTATCGCATAACATATCAAATCGTGAGGTACCCAGCGGCTCCCACACCTACCTTAGAGCCCTACTATCAGTGGTCAAATGTGAGCACATAATAAACAGAAACAACACAGGGTCCAAGCCATAAATTGTGGTGCTAAAAATGTGGCCCATTTTTATGCCACGTATGTTTTCTGTTGCAACCAACATATTGTATAGTCAGCCGAGGAGCACCTGGTTGTTTACACATTCCCTGGCTCAGCTCTCCATTAGCTTTGAGTTGTTAGGAGGCATGCTTATTTAATTAATTGGCCTTTCCCAGCTCTGTTTAGAGCAAGGTTCAAATGCCAGCTACTCACTTAACCCCCCACTGTATCCACATGCTATTACTGAACAGAAAAGACCCGGGGCCGGCACATCGATACTGTATGTTGTGCGCCGTTTGTAAAGGGCTGTACTGCCTCCGTGCTAACGGCTAATCTCCAGCTGACTTTCCAACACTAACCTGTCTAACTTCTACCTTCTTTTTTCTAATTGATGCGAACCCGCCTGAACAATAACATTGTGCAAGAGTGGGCCATTACTTGTCTCCTGTTCTACTTAGTTTAACAATCACTCACAAATCTGTCGTTTGGTGACATATCCTATTGTTGCAAGCAGAAAGACTCCGCTGTAACCTGTAGCTTTGGTGAGAGCTGGAGAGATGGAGATGTTTGGAGAGAGCAGGCCTGGTTGGTTCTGAGCCAAGTTGGCCGTTAGCACCGACAGCTGATGAGACAAAGAGCAGCGTGTGGTCTCAAACACGCGATGTAGTTCACTTTAATGTGCAAAACAAAAGTGCCAAAGCAACAATATTATCTATAATATTACTGTGTCCTGTGTCTCCTGTTGCTTAAGTGTAACTCCAGACACAATCCACTTTTAACCAAAGCTGTTAACATACGGCATTTCAATTACACCAGATACCGTTTCTAGTCCAGTGTTCGCTATTTTATAGTGGAAAACTTTAAATTTAAAAATTAAACTTGAAATTTGCAGTTTTGTGAGGCAAAAGGATGTTCTTCCAGTAATGGGGGAAAATGGAGTCAGTGCTTTTTAATTTTTCAAAGAGGCATCATCACCATCTAAGACCATTCATGTATGAACACACCACCCTGTATTTTAGGTCGAAGTGGCAGCGAAAAAAGCAAAAACCTCAAAGGGCTGCTCCTTAGGCAACGTTGTGAACACCAACCACATCCATCAGGGCAAATTCTGAATAATCTATTGATGCCTGTAAAGATACCAGGAATGTCACAATCGGCCCTAAAATCACTATATTTTCTAGTTAGCATCCACTCCGATCTACATTTCCAATTTGCCAGGCCGGCCAGACGCTCCTCCTTTCTGTTCAGAAGATGAGCTGTCAAGGCAGCTGCTCACAGCCAATCATTTCCCGATTTTACCCATATCGGTCCAACCACGCACCGAGAGGCAGGAGTTCATCACACCAAGAGACGGAAGCCGCCACCGCACTCTGCTCAAACATTAAAGATGGCGTGTGGTGACCGATGCACTGTTTTCTTGTGCTCTTTCGTCTGTTTTAAATCATTTGAAAAACATACAGTAAAATCCCTTAAAACTGGAGCAAAAAATTGTGTTGGAAGCATTCCTTGTGAAAAAGGACGTTTTTGAAACGGCTTCCTGAGGCTTGTTCCTGCGTCATATCCAACATTTCTCTAATTGGTTGATCCCGTCTGTCACTCACACCCGGAAATTGCTGAGATCATGCTCAGTCCCAGACTACATATCTTTGAAAAAGCATCTTTGTAAAAGCATGTAAGCAGGCCAGGCAACACTTTCAAGAATTAGTTACGTAATGAATAAAAATGCAAACGTCACTTTCAGGTTCTAAACCCCAAAAACATTTGGACCCATTCTGCGCCGTTCTGCACTCCAGCCGTTTTTAACATGGCACCACCGATTTGTTAGCATGCCATTGAATAAAAATGGTGGCTTGAATTTTGTGTTTTTTTTTTTTAATGGGTAAATCCCCTCTGTGCCAGCGGATGGTGCTCCTCACACAAAAAACAAACAAGATTCTAGGAGAGCAGTCTTCACTCATCAAGACTCTTTACCTGTAAGTTAAGCATGGTTCCTTCCAAAATAATCGATGCTAACAATACTTAGGCCGCCCTACTGTTGAGCCGCTGGGTAATTATGGCCAATGGGTCTCTGAGGAACACGACCCTCAAAGACTAACTCAGTCAACGACATTACAATGGGATTCTCTGAACAATCGCTGTGGGGTCAGAAAGAGAGAAGCTCATTACTGGGCAGGCAATATTGTTCCATCAATTGGCTCAACAGGCATGAGATGAAAATATATTCGGTCATAGGACATGAGGACCTAAAGTTCAATTGCAGAAACTATGAACATAAAGAAATACATTGCACTTTTAACCCATAGCGACTCCTCGTTTATCTAAACCTAAGAGTCAATCTCCACGCATCGAGTTCAGCCCTGTCCCAGTCTTCCCCATTGACCGTGGTAAATTAAATTAGTATCTAGTCCAGGTAATGCGGATTACATAACTCCCAGAGCCAGAGTGTTAACCGTTCAGCCGCCAAAGAAGACAGCATAGTGAGTGAGGTTTGCCAAGTTTTCTGTGGGAGCCGCCAGGAGTCTAGTTGGATGTGAACCGGTTTTGGCAGCGTCACAGTGGTTTTGTTCATTGACTGAGTGCAGGTTTAGCTCCAGGTCTGTCTTTGGCTGTGTCCGAATGTCCACACTATTCCCTAACCCCTCATTCACTACATAGGCCCGCACTATATAGTCGACTATATAGTCCACTGATTCTGTTGGCAATTCGGACAGAAGCCACTACTTTCTCCGAGCTGCGTGACGTCAGGCGCGCTGCGGCGTGCAGATTTTTTTCCCTCTTTTTTTCTTCTGAATTTATTTATTGTTGCAAATGTTTATTTTATGAAACAGAATGACAGTTTTGGCACTTTTACAGGCGTTTTATTTGACATTTAAATTAAAATTAAAACTATCATATAAAAAAAAAAAACACTCCAGCGTTAGCTCAGAGACGTGCAGAAAGTAGGTCAGCCCGGTGTCCGAAGCGCCAGCAGAATGAGCGACTACATCTGCTAAAAGTTCGCTAAACTCCGGAAAAAAAATATTTCTGCGATAAAGATCAACCAAACTCATGAAACAGTGGAATATTTATGGATAAATACGAGTCAGATTTATTTAACATGGATTTTACATGAATGGCTTGGATTATTTGAGAGGAAGCTATCGGTCATTTAACAGCTCGAGCTAAAGGTAAGCAGCTAACGCTAGCATTTTTCACCGTAACCGTTTATATTTAAGTCATTTATTCATTATAAATACGCAACACACGATTGAACACGACTCTCGCAATGCATTGTGGGCTATATTGACCCGTTTAGTGACCGCTGATGCTCACTACTTTTCAGAATGCATTGTGGGAAATTTTGAGTGCACTACTTTTTTCTCTCTGGACATTCGGACACCCCTACAAAATGGCGTGATCCCTATATAGTGCACTATATAGGGAATAGTGTGGACATTCGGACACAGCCTTTGTCTCTTAGAAGGATGTTGCTGGATGAGTTGGAGACAGGAGGACAGATAAACCTCCTAAAGCCTAATGAGATTGGAGCAGGATATTAAGACGGAGCCAGGCAGGCCCGATAAACCAAGAGAAGAGTACGAGATAGTCAATCAGAATGTCATGGAAGTGTGGATTAACAATGCCTCAAGAAGATTATAGTCCTGTCTGCATCATTCCATTGCATTCCTAATTTGATTCATTCAAATGAATTGAAGTAATTAAGTTACGGTTTTGGTCCAGACGTGTAGGGATGCACTGATCAATACTAGTGTCGGATATTGGAGCTGATGCTGATCAAAAATACTTGGATTGCGTATCAATCCCACAAATCCAATACCGAACGGAACACAATTTAACAAACAACTTTCACCAACTTGATCTTGGTGAATATGGGCATACTATATCTCATTTTGAAGCTCTGGAGAGTTAGTTTTGCACTCTGCGACCACACTTGTGACCGTGGGGCAAAATACCACAGCTAGCAGCAGCATGTTAATGCAAAAACTTGCAGTTGTTTATCTTAATGGAACCTAATGGCCTGTGCCCTTTAGCTGAGGATGTTTAGCCTAGTAAAGGCAAGTGATCCTGTTTAATATTTTTCCATAACAGTTTATTAATCAAAATCCTCTTGATATGCTTGTTTGCAAGATGTACTTCATTTCACTCCCAATGGACAAATTCACTTGTTACAAAAGAGAATGTTTTCACTCACAGCAAGACACTTTTAACCCATAGTATCGGTATCGGAACCAAAAAAACTTGATTGTGCATCTCTGCTTGATATGTTGCTTCTCGTCTCATTGCAAGACATGCAACCAGCATTGTTGAGCTACGACATAAGATTTTCCCCACAACTTGTGATCCTTTGTTTCAGGTAACTGAAATCGTACAATACACCTTGTTATAAAACATACTCAAAAGGAACTAGAACTCGCTCATGGCTCATCTGTACAGTATGGTGGCATTTCTACCACTTCCTGTGTTACATTCTTTCCACAATCTACATTCTTTAGAATGTAGAAAAACTGTAAACCTTTTTATTCACCGCGGGAGATAGCATGCAACCAGGATTTATTTATTTATTAGTTTATTTGACAGGGACAGTACATTAAAAAACATAAAACAATTTAAAAGTTGAGGCTACACACCTACACAACAAATGCCAACACAAACTCAGCGCACACTCGCGGAGCAGATTCTGAACGTAGAGCGGATTTTCCCGGAGTCTCTTGTAATTGTGTCCTCAACCAGGAATTACCCAGGTACAGACAGTTTATTAAATGCCCCACCAGAGAGGAGGCGTGTGGGTCGGATCACAGCTGACCCTTCTCACCCTGGACACGGACTATCCACCCATCTCCCCTCAGGCAGGAGGCTACGGTCTATCCAGACCCATACATCCCGCCACTTGAACAGTTTTTTCCCCTCCGCCATCATGAACAAAAAACAAGTCTCTGTAGCTTAGTTGCAGCCTAGAGTTCAATCAGGCATGCACTTAAAGATTATTTACAGCAATGTTGTTACGAATAACTATTGCCATGTAATGCTAATGTGCCTCAGCTGACCTTACAGCCCTGAGACTCAAACGACTTTAGGATCATAGGCCAACAGAGACATCCTGACAGTAAACAAGGGAGCGCTATGGGCATGTCTAATTCTTCCCTCAGAAATATTGCAGTTTTTAGACCAGGGGAACTTCAGAATTAACAAAGCTTCTTGTGAGAGGCAAAACATCTTTAACTTAAAAGAGGCAACGGACAAATGAGAGCCAGCACAAACTCATTGTACAACAGCTTTAGTTTTAGTTTGTTTCAGTTATATTTTCATGTGTTGACCCCTGGGTCAGTCGCTCATTTCATTCTTCGCTTTGTCCAAATAACCAAATCCAAATCCTTCATCACTCTCTGGCAACTAAACACACTTTCTACTGTTTTTCTTCATACTATAATAGTATCTTTTATCTAGTTTCTACATATCATCCTCTGAGATAACAGGAGTAAACTTGTTCAGTGAGTAGGAGAGGCCCGCACGGTTTCTTATCTCACATTTGCTTGTATTGGGAAACTCTCTCCAAAAGCAGCAGCATATTCAAGACAGCAATGAAACAAGACAAGGACTAATACAGAGATATCAGGGACGGTGTGCAATTTGAACTGAATTCAACAAGCCTGTAACCTTTGACTTGCCATGTAGGAGACTTGGGAGGCCATTCAGGACACACACCAGATTGGTTGCACAGCACATTTACTTGGATCAAAAAGTGACTGTACTCAGTTATAGAAATATGGCGATTAAAATTTTATCTCAAATCTATCATTTTAATGACATTACACACACGTCCGGCACGCGTAAACAGTCCATCCGTCCTCATAACCCACTGACACATGGTGCACTACTCTAAACTATGTGGATTTATTGTTTTTTTTCCACGTCATCGCCAGAATCCTGGAGGTATTTGGCCGTTGAAAGTGGAATAAAGATGAGGTACAACAGTTTGTATTGAAAACACTCTGCTTTAAGCTGCTTAGTGAAAGAGTGCAACTTAAACTTACAAAGGCAGAGCCACCAGCTGTTCCTTCAGTAAGTTTGCAACTAGGATTGTGGGGCCGAAAAGTTAAAATGACGCACACAAAAATCCGGAGCAGCGCAAGGAGAGGATTATAATTATCTTAAAGGGGACACATCATACAAATTGACTTTTAAGAGCTATAAGCCAAGTTTCTGTGCGTCTCCTTCTTCATAAGAATCATGAAGTAGTGCTCCTCAGGGAAGGTCTCCAATGCGTTCGAAGTACACCTCTAAATTATTTCAGTGCTCAAATTACCATCACTGGTCAAGAAAAGTAATCAAGCGTCTCTACTTTCTCCGCATGTTGAGAAGAGCCAGAGTTCCAGCCTCTGTTATGTGCAACTTCTACAGAGGGACTATAGAGAGCATCCTGACCAGCTCCATCACTGTGTGGCACGGCGCCAGCACTGCCTCCTGCCGAAGGAGCCTCCAGCGCATCGTGAGAGCAGCGGAGAAGATCTGTGGAGCTCCTCTCCCCACCTATTAAGGACATGTACTCCACCTGTCTCACCTGCAAAGCCGTCAGAATCACACAGTCTCTTCAAGGTAATGCCTTCAGGGAGTAGACTGCGGAATCTACAGGCCAGTTCCAGTCGACTAAAGAACAGTTTCATACACAAGGCCATCGGGAAGCTGAACTCCCTGCCCTCCTTCCCTCCCACCCCTCTTCCCCCCACTCCACAATCAAGAATGAGAGAAATATAATTTCAAATCATTCACATGGTTTGACAAATAACAAATCTTGAATCACTTCTACACATCTTTCATACAAAAATTGTACCAAGCTACTGTGTGTGTGCGTATATATATATATATATATATATATATATATATATATATATATATATTTATTTATTTACGAATGAATATAAGGCTTGTTTTCACCATTCGGTGTTCATTAGCTCCATCATTTCTGGAGAAAATTCAGTAAACAATTGTGAATTACTGACATTGCTGATCCCGTGCGAATGCACATAAAAATTACCTAACGTCCTGAGGTACCGTATTTTCCGGACTAGTATAAGTCGCACCAGCCTTGGCCTCTACCTGCGCATGGAGGCATAACTGCACCGTTGACAAGCCTCTCCCTGTTTTCTTCATTGCAGTAAGGGGAACCTCCACTTTTCGCCAATCCCTCTCACAAGTTTCGAGCTCACGCCACACTTTCTTTCTGCTGCTCGATTATAGTATTTTTATATTTTCAGTGGTACAGGAGCAGCAGATACTGGTACACAAGCGTAGAAGCGCCCTCTAAAGGCTGTCAGTGTGAAAAAAGTGTGACTTATAGTACGGAAAATACAATAATTTCAGTTTTACCGACGTCCCCAGGTAATTCTAATCCCGTGCAATTAGGTTTTACGGCTGTAATAAAGATTTAAAAAAAATACAATTTTCTTCAGAAAATTTGGCCCTCAAAATTCAGGAAATCTTGTTTAAGAGGGGTCTAAATTTCTATCTTTTACCCGCGAGCGCTCGACAGTCTGCGCTGAAAAAGCCCTGGCGTGAACCCTGAGATTGGGTCGCCATTCCAACGCTATGATGCACTAAAGTTGAAGGAGCTGTGGAGTTGTCAGAAGAAAAGTCAAATGATTGGAAACAGAGTATCAGAAGTTATGTAATCCATGGAGAAAATGGTTTATCACTGAAGCTGTTCAGTCACTGGTTTTGTATGCTGCACTTTTAAGTATTGCAAACCAAATGAGACTTCCAAGCATCCCAGAAACCCAGTGGGCGAACGGGGCAATATTCAGCGGTTCTCATTGTGCGTCTTTGAAGCCTGCACTACACGCGCTTCCTACGTTTGTAAACCACACCTCCTTCTCCATCTCCCCTCTCTGCACTCCTCGTCTTTATCCAGGTCAATGTGCATTATGCTGGAATCATTGTGGCATTAAAACGCTGTTTACTTATTGTGTGAAATGCAAAGTGAAACCATGCAGTGTTCCATAGTGATGTAGCTGCACTTTAGGGAGAGCCCAGGAGGGGAAATAATTTACAAGGCAGTTATGTAAGCAAAATGTACAATAATGTACTTGCAAGTAGGGCAGGGCGATATGGCCTAAAATCTATATCACAATATAAAAAAGAAAAAACAATAACGGTATTTAACAATATAATTGACAATGGACAAATTACTTCAAAATCCCAACCTTACGCCTATTAGGATTAATTCAGTGATATTTTATGAATTATTTTCTTAAGGGCATACTAATTTCCTCGCAAATATGATCTACTCAAGCAGATTACATCCTTCATTTCATTTTACTTTTTAAGCACCGGTCCCCGTGTTCTACAGTCAGTGTTTATGCTGCTCTGATGGAGTTGAGCTTAACATAAATTATATAGTGTCAACAACGATTCAAAAAATGACAACGATATCAATTGCGATAACAATATGTGATACGATATGGCGCACCCCTGGTAAGCCTTGCTCTGCCAACATTCAAATGTAAAATTATAAAACGTAACTTTGAAGGTGGTTTTTCCCCTTAGCCTCCAAAGATTACTGCACTCTGGAATACTTTGATAAAGACCACACACTAGCACACTCAAAATAGCGATTAGCAATGTGCCAATCAAAGTTTTCACAATTTTAACTGTTAATGGTCACCGAATTATAAAGAACAACATTCCAAAACCAAACTCTTGCTTTGCTTGTGGTTAGGTTATTTCAGTTAAATGACAGCTATAAGTAACTAAAAACTAACATAAAGAACAATTTCTGTGCATTTTCATTTAAGATAGAAAATCTGAGGTAACTGGAGAAGTCACTAAAGATGACCAGACAGTACCACAGAACACAAAGAGCAGTGTTCATTATGAAAGTGCTGAGATTACTTATACCACCTGTTTTAGCCAGAAGTGTCTAGAATCCTTTCATGTGTAGCAGATAGGAATCGCATTCTTATAGATATTATATTCAGACAGTGTAGCGCTGTGGGCCCGAACACATGACTCTGACAGAGGAGCTCTGTGTGGCTGGAAAGCCGCCCCGGGACGCCACAGTCATGTGCCCTATCAGCAGCTAAGAGGAACAGGACACAGGCCAGACGAGTGATAGGGCTAAGTGAAATCATCAGGCTGTGATCCTTTAAAATGGTGTGAAACCCAGCCGCATCATATGAAAACTTGTCAATTGCTAACTGGGAAGTGATGCTATTGGCAAAGTGATCTAAAGGAAAGAATGACAGTCATATTTAAGAAGGAACTATGTATATTTACACTGTAACTTAACAAAGAGAGCACATAAATAGCCTTCAAAGTCGTCTGGCCAAGTCCGGTAATGAGTGTCAACAGATACTGTAGATTGGAAGATATAAAGCAAACAAGTTTCAGTGTCACCAAGAGAACAGAAAAAAAAACAGACTAAAGCAAATGAAAACACATACTGTATATTGTGTACTAGCTCCGCCCTCAGAGAAATTTCCACATAAACTGTCTGACCTGAACTTGAAAGTTTATGTTTGTCTGAATTGGTGGCAAATTAGTGAACAAGAGTGTGTGCAAGAGGACAGGACAAGCTAAACACACCTGACAATGCCACATTTACCACACGCACACGCCGGTTCACAAATTGGTCTTAATTAAGCATTTTTGTTGAGTTAGTACTTCGACACTCGACCAGCAAATCTCTTGATTCAACATAATTGTATATATCCAACAAAACCATCCTCTCCACACTAGTGTGGAGAGGATGGTATTTGTCTTTTTTTCTCACATATTTTTCTTTTAATTATTTACTGTCCCGTGACGTAGCGCACTTGAATGCAGCAGCAGTGTAGACGGGCTGCACTGATCTGACTGGGGCAACAGTTTATTTGAATTATCGAAATAAACAGTGGCTCCTAAAAATAAAGGAAGTCCAGCAAAAATGCACACGTCTCCCAAAGAAAGTATGTTTTTACTAAGTTTAAACAAAGTGGAGCGGACACTTGAACACCACAGAGACACAGAGCCACAAGTTGCTGCTGTTACAAACTGGACTAAAACTGCCTCCATGGACATTATTTTGAGTCAGGATTAACATGAATCTTTTTCTGATGGATTTTAGCAACATCTGAGTGGTGAGTGTTGCAAAAGTTTCTCCGTCCTGACGCCAGATTTATAACTTTCAATTTGTTAGCGTAGCATAGCTTCTAACAGGCTAAAGGCTACAACACGTGGCTTTCTGTCATCATATAGGTTTACTACAGTGATGATAATGGGTGTATTCACGTTTACTGTGCCCACTTTTGTGAGTAAGTAAGTGCTTTATTGTCATTGTACAAGCGTAAAACGAAATAGTGTTCAGGTGTTAGTCCTGATCTGCTGCTGCTGAGCCGCGCTGCCACTGTGTGTCAACCTGACCCACATTGAACCTGGCTGGCTGCCCTCCGTCTCCTCTGATCCTCTGAAATGGTGCCGCGCCTCCTGGGTTTGTCCCCGTTTCAGAGCGTGGTGTCCTGCACTGGTCAGCTCCACCTCCTCCTTCCTCTTCCTCCCTCCGCTCCCTCGCTTCACAGTCTTTCACCATCTCTTGTTTGTCCTTTTTTGTTTCCTGTAGCTCCTCTTGTGACGCCTCCTCTGTGCTGCAGCTGTGGGGGCTCTTGGTGCCTCTTCAGTGTCTCAGAAGAAGAAATGTGTAGGTCTCAAATGGGTTTAGCTGATAAGCTAGCATTTTGTTTACCTTTAAAAAGCTGCTTTCTTCAGGACCATTTTAGACTCTCAAAGTAAACAAATCCACCAAACCTCCAGAAAAACACGGCCAAGACGTACAAAAGTATCCAGAAAAACAATGTGGAACACAGAAACCACAAATGCAGTTCGCAGAAAAACGCAAAAAACTCAGCTGCACAAGGAGAGAGTGAGGTCACTTCCTGTTTTCACGTCGCCATGACAATATTGTCATGTTAATGAGTTGTGAAAACGAATCTTGTAAATCTACTGTTTGCCTGCTCTAAACCAACTCCAAATCTTCACACTCTGGCCTCAAGTTCAGTATAAGATGCTGTTAAAGTAACATGATGCTATTTTTTGCAATTCCAAAGATTCATACAGAGCGGTCCTCAGAGAAGTCCATCAGATTGGTTTAAAGTTAAAACATGTAGCTTAATCAACATGGTAGGCTACAATAAAAATACAGTAAATAGTAGCCTAGTATATTCCCTGTGTCACTGTTTCCCATTAATAGAGGACATGGGTGAAAGTATGATAATAAGTAGGTCTGAGTAAATATTTAGCCAAAACAAAACATCTCACTCCAACGTTGCATTTGATCTTTTCAATATTTTTCTAATAAAAAGAATTGTTTGTTCCATCATAGTGTGTGAGACAGTGAGTCCCAGACACACCAGGCATTGTATTGTTTATTTTCCAATAGTGGAAAAATAATTTGAAAACTTAACAACATTTCAGGGAGCCTTTCTATTGATTTTTAACATCAAAATAAATATCGGCAAATATCGGATATCGGCCACAGCAGCGAGGCAAATATGGGATATCGATATCGGCAGAACATTTTCATATAGGACCATCCCTACTCCACACCACCTATTCCATCGGCAGGGGAATACTTACGTTCAAAGTCTGAGTCGTCGTCTTCGTCCTCCCCGTTGGACTCTGTCTGCATGGGCTCTCCATCGAACACCACACCCTTCTTGGCCCCCGTGCCGCCCCCGTCCTGGCTGCGGGTGTCCCTGAGACGGGTGAAGTACTGCACGGCGAACTCCACCAGGTCCGTGGGCCTCTGCCGCAGCACTTCCACCGTGTAGCCCTGCAGCAGCTCCGTCAGCCCCACCGGGATCTCAATACTCATGGCTCCCTTGTCCAAGCCTCCACAGCCTGCTCACTGTCTGCGGGACACAAGGGACACACAACTTTTAGTAAAAGAAAACCGCTTTGATCAATGAAGCATTATGTTTCAGTTCAGGCAGCAGCCAAACCTGCCCAATATTAGACACATGCGCACAGCACTAATTTCCATTGCATTTTACAAATTATATTGTGCCACTCAGTTCTGATGATCCAGACAGGGCCCCTTCTCTCACACAGAAAACAGCGCTGAAGACCTTAACCCCTAGGTTTACTGGTTTGGCAGGGGGGGTATGGTTACACGTGCACGCAATTTATTGTTTGAATTTCTATACACAATTAATTCAGTTTAAATAACTGTAAAGCATTTTGATGATGTAGGAAACAATACTTTGTTTTAGAAAGTTTGAGAATGTAATATACCATTATTAGATTAGCCTAATGTAGGCTACCAGTATTTCATTTTCCCATGGGTGTTTGGATTTTCCTCATATTTATGTTTAATATTTATCATCGACACATGTAATAAGTCTGTGTTCTGCTTAAAACAAGAGTCAAAATCAGCATTTAAGGCCTTTCTACAGAATCCAACAGAGCGAACTTCAGTGACTCGTGTGAAACAGATGCCAACAGCTTCACCTGCACAGTTTAGGCCAAACTCAACTGTTGCATTTAGCTTGAGTAGGATTTTCTTATTTACAAAGTACCAGCGGGATTTAATGTTCATTTTATTGTCATCTAATTGCAACTCCTGTCTCTGCCCATAGACATATTATTAATAGACCGTCATTACTCACTCCTCCCCGTTTACCACAATGACCACGCTCGAGGGGGAAATCAGGATTTACAGACTCCACCTCCCCAGCTCTGATGAAGCATGTTCCTAATAAGGGCATGAGTGCGGGATCTTCACTGTAGACTCGGCCCTTGCGTGACGTGTAGCTCGCGCAGCTCCAATGCCAACAGTCCAACCCTCGTTACGTATGAGATTTCTAAAATGTATCCTACGATAACCAGCCCGGTGCTTCCGATTGTGTCTAACCCAGTGTAATCACAGGAGGAATATGTAGCTGTAGACAGTTCCAAAAAATTAGGCACCGGGCATTAAAGTTGTTTTTAACGTGTCTATAGTGCAATGGATTCCAATGGAGGCCTAGCGGCTATATGGCGGTACTACAGCAATGGCGGCCTCCAGTGTCGTCGTCGCAAAGAAGAACAGCCAGCGGCCATTGTCTCTGACCCCGTCTCTCCGATCTTTTCTGGCGCAGCCTCCTCCTCAAATAAACACAACCGCACTGAGCGCAAAACGCGGACTGGATCTGTAAAAAACGCAGACTCGGACTGGATTGAACAGGCGTAGTAACTCATAAAACAAAAACTGGAATGGATTTGGTAAAGACGCTCGTTTTAACGATCGGTAATTAGCGCTGCATATTAAAAGAAAATCATCCTGAGAGGGCGGGGTAGGGGAAACACTGGACTTAACTGTATCAAAATCCTATTAAAATGAATGACAATACAAATGAATGGCAGAATTCCCAAGCCCGTAGAAAACTGCAGAACTCAAATGTTTTCTGAAAACTGACAAGTTGCGGAAGCTGAACATGCACAAATCGCAGAAAATTTGCAAAAAACCATCAATTTGTGCAAGCCCCATTATAAGTGAATGGGAAAAATCTGTAGAATTTTCGCCGATTGCGGAAAAAACGGAAGTTGTAGAATTCCCAAACGTAATAGCATCATTCTCCCGAACATTCAATCAAATATTTGTGGTGGAAAAATAGACCACTGTGTCTTGTAGGGATGGGACGAAATATCGTTTGGCGAAATATCGCGATACAAAACGTCACGAAACGCATCGAGTAAAAAAAAAAAATGAATCGAAATTATTATTTTTTTTTGATATATATATATTTTTTTATTATTTTATTTTATTTTTATTTTTTCATGTAAAGCTTCTTTGAGTGTCCAAAAAGCGCTATACAAGTTCGATGTATTATTATTATTATTATTAAATGAAAAAAAGAGAAAAGAAGAACCAGTCCTGAGATACATTAACCTAGGGTTAGAGCAGCACTAAGGGGGTGTTCTTGTTGTGTTTGGCCCGTTAGGCCTTGTGTTTCCCTGTGTTCAACTGAAACAAAAATAAACAAGTTGTTATTATACAGTATTATTTTTTTATTTTTTGATATCGTATCGTGACGTATCGTTTCGTGACTCTGACATATCGAGGTGCATCGTATCGTGAGTTTAAGTGTATCGTCCCATCCCTAGTGTCTTGTCTGTATAGCATTTTTAGGTTGTTTTCACACATGTTTGAGCGCCTTGTGGGTCAACCCGAGATCGCCCTAGTTTCAACTGTATTTAATTCAGTGTTAGTTCAGTTGCACTCACATGCGCTCGATCCAAACATCATATCAGCCACGTAACAACAATCAGCTGTTCACTGAACTTATTCCCATGACAATGGGCATCAACCTGTCGTGTGCACTTTTCTCTCTCAAGGAGAAATGCACTTAATCGGCGCATGGAGAGGAAAACTTTGCGCAGGAGGGAAGAGGGGCAGAAAAGACAAGGCTACTTTGATGATGTGAAGTTGATCCATTTGGCCTCATCAGAGCGGTAATCCAAACGTCTCGTCATGCCGTGTATTAATTAAAAATAAGTATTTTATTCACGCAAAAAAGAGGAATGAAAGTGAGGGTAGTTCAGCTCGAGAACAGCTGTCTTCACACCGCTCCGCCCCCGAGTACAAGTGAAGCCGCTTCGATACCAGGTAAAACAGGTGGTCTGTTTAGACCGGCGTAAAGTGCTGCAGTTGGATTCACACTGACCCAAATACGGCGCTTTCGGGTCGAGAGCCCCTAGGTCAACCTAACCAGAGCCTGTGATGACATTCTTAAAAAAAGCAGTATTCTCAACTTGTAATAGATTTTACAAACCTGAGGATTATCCTACAAGAAAGAAAGGCAGATGCCTTCGAGACCATTCAAATGAAGTGGGAGGGTGAGTCCTGGTACTGTTTTTCCCATCTCCTATTGTTCAGTGTTTTGATGAGCGAGTGCACAGTGTACCCTCACTTCCTGTGCTGAGTGGACACCTAAGCCATCTCCCTCGTGGCAACAATAAGACGTCTCTCTTCACTACAGCTTAACTGGAAATGTGCTCTTTTTCGGGAAAAGTATTTGTAATTGTAATTGTAAATAATTGTAATTGAAACTGACAGTTTCTGTCAAATACTCCCGTTTATACCTTTATTCAAACGCATTTGTATTTTCTTTATTGACAGAATAGGCAAGGCAAGGCAAGGCAACTTTATTTATACCGCGCATTTCGTACACAAGGCAACTCAATGCGCCTCCATGCAGGACTGAACAGGACTTCAGACAACTGGTAACAGGGATTTTTCCCTCCTGAAGATTACGAGATCCGACAGAGCTTTCCAGCTAAATACACAACAAAACAGCTAATACTACAACAGTTAGCTTTTAAGATGCTAGCGTTATATGTCGTTATTATAGAATAAGGTTTTTAAGTCATCATCCGTACTCTGTAGTCACCTCTCATTCAAGAAGCTTCATCAGCATGCAACACATGTCACATACATCTCAAGTTTCAACACACTGGATATAGTTCAAAACATAAGGTATACTTTATTGTCCCCGTAGGGAAATTTTGACATTCCCTATAATAATGTTATAGTAAAGGCAGTGACCAACAAAAGTTTCCATCACAGTTAAAGTTTATCATTTTGCTAAACTTTCCCCCTTGTTGTATTCAGCTGTATCTGAACTCGGACCACTCTGATATAGGGCTGGGCGATATGACGATATTAGACCGTCTTACGATCTGTCATTTTTGTGGGATAGTTTTATCACGGTTCTAAGCCGCGCACTTAACGCTAATCTCGTAGCTGCTAACTTTAGCTGCGTCTGTTGCTTCGATGCCTGCACGTGTATGTGTTTACATGGTGTGGCCTGTGTTGGGGGTGTGGTGGGGGGTGGTGTGGAGCTTGTCTTAGAAACAACAGTTATGTTCCGGTCCATTTCGGTCGCCCAAAATGGAGTAGCTGAGGGTGGCTTTAAAATCGATGCTTTTATTTTTTCACATTTTACGCATATTAAATCGATTTTAAATCGATTTTCGATGAATTGTTACATCCCTACTTATGGTAACCATCTGCTTCCGGTTAGCCTTTCACACAATAAAAAAAGGTACGTTATCGCTTTAGTAAGACTCTTATTGTGAAAGGGTCAGACAGCAACAGAGCTTGACGTCATGAGAGAGACCTCTCAGAAAAGATGCCAAACATCAACAGACACCAACAGCAAGCCTTTACCAAACTTGGTCTTACTATTTTTACTTTTGTCTGTAGTTTTATTGTGTTTTTAATGTATAAAGTTAGACTAGACTTAGAACTACAGCAAACTAATTTCTACGTCTATTTTTGCTGTGTTGATTGTCAAAGTTGAATACATTAGTGTATTCATTAAATCTTTTTCTTCTTCAGTGTGTAATTAGTGAATTTGTGAAATAAAAAAGATTTTGGGCGCACTAGCGCATGGAGAGGCTAAAAACGTAGTTTGGATGTTTACAGACAAAGATTAATGGCACATCAGGGCAATAAAATTCAGTGTGGCCACGCTAGCGCCCTCGGTTGTGTTACAAAGGCGCTAAAGGAGGAACAGCCCTGCGCGGGATTCGGTACAGACATTTGTCATGTGACGACAAACAAAAAATATTATTGTGGCCACACCCCCTGACAAACCGGAAGTCCGCCATTTTGACAGGAAGTCTGGAAAATGCTGAGTCGCATTTTCGCTGACGTCGCATTTTAAAGGATCTGTATCATGCTATTTTAGCCATTGCAAATTAAAGTATAGGCATTTATATGATATATTGTACCTCTACCACAACGGAGCACTAATTTTTGTGATAAATATAAGTATTTTCTGGAGGTATTTTTCCAACCCGGAAGACAAAACGCTTGGATTCAGTTAACTCCGCACCCTCTCGCCGCTCATACAACTTTAGCAGTAGTAGAAATATATATATCATAGCAAAAAGTGAAGTCACTTCACGATGCAGTTATAAGGAGTGCAACTCAGCTTCATAAATGGCTAACACACACGCTAACATGCATTTTGATTGACTCACCGCTCTGATGTTTCCATTATGTTGGTTATAAAAGTTAATCCACTTTGATTCTGGCCAAGGTTCACCAAACATCCATCAGTGACGGTCAGACAAACACTATTTTGGCTGCTAGTCGCTGAATCCTGGAGAGAAATTCCAACTTCTGGCGAGTGGTTGCCTTCTTTAGGAAGGTTGAATAAAGTCCTGTCCTCGTAGCCAAACGCGCTTTTCTCCGTGACATTATCGTTAGAAAAAAGAAGAGGTGTCCAGACTCCAGAGTAGGTTAGAAAGAGCTCCTTCTTCACAGCCTTCGGTGCAAACACGACATCTGCTCAGACGCTCAGGGGGTGCGTTTGTTTCCTCTGCAGGGGCAGCACGGACACGTCAGGCACTTCATTTTTTTTTTCTTTTTTTTTTCTTACGACAGAAATAATGAAAAATCAGGCCGTAAGGCATTACATTACAGACGTCGAGCACTTCCGTTCCGCTGTGACGACACAACTGAACATGTCAGTCGTTTACCAGGAGAGGGCGGAGCAGCTGCTCAGAGAGCAGGATTCAGGAGGATTACTGAGAACTGCGTAAATGAAGCCAAAAACCACTCTGGGGGTGTTTATGAGAAGGAAATAGCATAACAACATGGTTAAAAGCTCCAAAAAGTCGATTTTGCATGATATAGAACCTTTAAGGAACTCCTCCCAGGGCGTTTCACCGAATGAGCTACAAATCGCTCCAGCTCATTTAGAGATTTGTTTGTTTCTTTACGAAGAATTTTGCGACTTATTGTAAACTACAAATTGCTCCCATTCGCACAAACAAACTCAGATTAAAAATCAGAAATATACATTTTATTGACCTTTCACCCCCAGACACAACAATGTGAAAAAGTGACATTGCGCGCGATAGTGCCCCCTCTAGGCTGAGAAGAAAAAATGCATTCAGGGAAAAACATTTGTTTCTCGGAAATGGATAAAATTCGCCACAAAATAGTTGATCAAAAAAGCCAATAGGACCCATATCGTATTCTGTAAGGTGTTACCATGGTGACGCCAAGGGCCCCGGATCTTTGTTTGATACCTACCTAGCTGGAACATTGGCCTAATGTGGATATATAACCTAAATATAAATCGTGAATGTTCTGTGACCAAAAAACAATATTCCAACAAAATTTATAGCGATATTTATTATTATTAACAAAATTTGTATAATCTTTTAAAAGAAACTATTAAAAAAAGCTCTTCAATTATATAACAACTGTGCTGGCAATTCCCAGCATTCCACACAATGCTACGAAAATAGTAACACATACTATGAATAGGTGCTTATAGCTTATACAGCACAAATCCTAGAGTCTACACATTCATCAACACCATTCATTTTAAATAGGGCAGAGGCAGACACTACGGAAAACCGCTCACGGGAGCAGAGTAAAACATACATCCTCAGGGCCTAAATAAACAAATCATCAATCACTTCTAACTATGTGGAATCAGAAAGAAATGAAGTGGGAGCAACAAAGTCCCTGTGCATACAAGAAAAATAAACTATTGGTCTGCTTCAGAGTGATTGACAGGATTTAACCAATCACAGGGCAGTTTGAACTCTTAGAAAAAGCAGATGGCTTCAACCAATTTCAAACTATTAATTTGTAATCAAATCAATATGTCGGTTTCAGTTTTAGGAAAGTGTTCTGATATTTCACCCGTCACTACCAAATTCAGTGTCAGTCAAGGAAAAAAAACGTTTGAAAATAAACATGATACGGGGCTGTGCAGTGGTTATGCAGCACTGCGGTCTCAAAGAAGGAAGGTCCTGAAAGGTCACGAGTCTATTCTCATGATTTAAATAAAGGTCAAAAGGAAAACACACAAGCCCTCAGGTCTTAAATATACAGACCTCATGTGAGAAACGCAGATCACGTGAGGGAGACGTTGAAAGCACGAGAAGAATGATGCGCTGCGATCTTTACAACAATGGCTTTGTTTACGTTAGCGCCGTGTTTACATTAAGGCCTGAGGGCTATTTCATAAAACTCACTCAGTAAAGCTCGGCTTAGGCTCCAAACGTGGCTTACGTGAGGCACAACAATTCAAGCTGCGATTACTGGGTTTCACCAAAGGGACGCCGAGCTTGGTTAATCTCACTAATTCAAGACCGGTTCACCTAATTAGCACTTGCCGCGTACAGTGACCACACTAACCATCACAGAGTTCATTGAGAAATCATGGCCAAGCGTGAACGCGCAGCATACTTCACAGACCGCCAGCTTTGTTCCACTACGTTAGCTCCATAGGTAGAGCGCAGGGCTCCCATCTACAAGGTTGCAAGACCGATCTCAGCCACGACTTATTTATTTTTTTGGACTGGGGCCCCCACTTAAACACTTTAGTTTTTTTCCCAGGAATTTAAACACGTGATAGAAAAAAAAATAAAAAACTGTTGACACAGGACACAGGTCATGAGGGTGGGTCATGTGCAGTGCTTAATTTGATCCCCCGTTTTTAGTTTTTCCGGGTAAAATATCATATCAAGATTTGATCTGATATAACGGAGTTTAATGAGAGTGTTCCGTAAATGTTTTGGCCTGTTCCCCGAATCCATCCCATCAAACGAAAAGTGTTCCTGAAACTACCAATTTACAAATCATCACTGGTCCTGTGGGCTAAGGTTCCTTTTGTTGGACAAGCTTTTTGATGACAAATAATGTAATTAATGTGTCACAACTTTGTATTTCACAGATGAGAGACAAAGATAATGTTGGTGTATATTCATAATTTATTGCATAAAGTAATTGATTTTCTCATGTTTTCTTTTTCACATTTTTTAGGCCAACATACATTTTGGCCAGATGATGGCGCTAATACCCTGCTTGTATCATTTACATTGCCCATTGGTGTTGGATTCCACGAAGAAGAAACATATCTTGTGCTCAGTGTACTCTCTGACTATATTTCCATAGTAACTGAGCCAGACCCAGAGTGAGCCTGGTTTATGAAACCGAAAAGACAACACAATAAGCCAGACTTGGCCAAACAAGCCTAGCTTACAGAGTAAGCCAGCGTTATGAAATAGCCCTCTGCTTTGAAACTAGACTTTCACACATCTAATCAACAAATACATAGACACAGACAGCAACGCGTCATACAAGGGCGTGTGGCCTAGCCGAGGGGTAAAAAAAATAAAAAATCAATCACAATTTGTACTCTTTTTAACCGCTTTCTGGCAGACTATTAACATATACCAATGAAATCAAGCCAAAATTGGGTCCATATGGATGTTTTCCCACAGCAAATTGTTCAGTAGAAGCATAAAAACGGCACTCGTTAGCATCACTTTGCTAACGTTAACATAGGTAGCATGAAGCTAGCATAGCTTTCCTATTGTAGTATTTATGGGCTATTGAAGCATTTATGGGCTGTTGCACCATTTTGCTCCTCACTGTGTCATCCTTTTTAGTAGAACACTATATTCATAAATCAGCATTTGTTGGAGTAATGATGGAGAAATGGGAGAAAGTTACGTTTTTTCTTTAAACAGGCTGTATGTGGTCTCAGCATACTAATAAACCAAGGCACAGGGCAGTGTGGATATTTGTCTGACAGCTCAACAGCCCTCAGCGCCGGTAGTTATAGAGATTGCGGGAACCTGGAGAGTGACATTGTCCTGGGAGGGCACGCTATCAGAGGCAGGAACACTCTGTCCCCTTCGCTGGTGCTGCTGCGGTGGTGCCTGACAGCACAGCACGTGCCTCAAAAAACTAAGGAGAGGTAAAGGTGGGGCTAGGCCTGCCTCGATAATTACTATATCGAGTTATCGCTCGATAAGTAAAATTAAGGACGATAACATTTTTAGTCTCGATAAATGCACGATAAATGCACGTGCTGCGTGTGCTTAAAATAAATACAGAAACATGAACACTATCACAACGCTGAGTGAGCGGAGCGTCCATCCAACCCGTCTCCCTGTGCATGAAGACAGCATTGAGCACATCAGCCGTATCCCCGCATGTATCCAGATCATTTATAGATCAGCGCTGCTTTTGGAGAGAGGCGGGGTGTAAACAAAGTGCCGTGCGACTACGTAGTAGCTGCTGATTCCGACACTTTCTGTGAACTTTATCGCGGAGCAAGAGGGACTCGTGTGAAAACACTTGGAATTCCAGCCAAAAGAACTCATCACGGAGAGAATAACAACATAAATGCGACTGCATTAATGTCCAACGTGAGAACGAAACAAAACCACCGCCCAGTCAGTGTATCAAAGCTAATCAGCGCTACTGTTAGCGAGAGGAACCCAAGCGCTTTAGCCACTGTCCAAATACAAGCGCGATGGTCCTGAGAACATTACTCAGTGCTTATGTCCATGTTACTGTTCAAAAGCCAGAGAAATGCTGCAGCGGTTTGACAAACAGTCAACAAGTTTCCCAAAAAAAGCTGCTTCACTCCGACAGCCGTGTGTACAGGAGGTTATATTTTAAAAGAAAAGGAAAAAGAACACAACATATGGCTACTCTATACTTTTGCAGTAATACAGTATTACCTGAATCCATACATTTAATATACATTTTATTCTAACCAGATTTTATTTAACACAGAAGTGAGTTTTTGTCAGGAAATATTTAACCAGAATAATGCAGATGAAATATCAATATTATTATTATTGGGATATTTTTAAAAATGATTCTGTATATTGACTTAGAAAAAAAAATGTTGTGACAGGCCTAATTAAAACACAGAACCTGGTGAGAGTCTAAGTTATGTTAAAAGGTTGAGAAGCACAGATGGATACAGTGTCCTAGAATATGTCAACCCTTCTAGTTTGCACTTTGTTTGGTATAAGGTGTTAATATTGAATGTCAGAAGTTTTATACATTTCAATTAAAAGTAGTTGCTTACAGTTTTCTTTTTATTGCCTATAGTATTTGCATTATACTCAATATTATCGTTTATCGCAATATTTTCTGAGACAATATATCGTCCTCAAAAAAAATTTATCGTGGCAGGCCTAGGTGGGGCTCACTGTGCACAAGGCCACAATGCACACACGAGGAGCTAACATGCTAACTAGCACTAGCATGGATGTACAGGAAAGTGGATGTAACAAGGTTCAGGGGCTAACTTTCAGCACTGGTATAGTTCAAGATGTGGTCAACTCATAATGGCACGTTATCTTCATTAGGGTTATCAAAACGTTACGGACTCTTGCATCTAGAATAATCTAAGAACTCAAATGAATAGGGCACAAGACACCCAGGACAGGTCAAGGACGCACTAAAAAAAAGTATTAAAATAGGATTGTTCGTTCTGAAAACACAGATAATCTACAGAAAATCTTACTACACAGATGTAAGGAGCTGATCACAGCAGCAATCAATTTGTATTTAAACCAATGTTAGCACTTTTATTTGATCAACGCTATGCTATAGTTAATGTAATATTGTATCAGGTATCAGCAGATAGTCACGCATACACTGGCAATGCAACTTTACTTATACCACGCATTTCGAACACAAGGCAACTCAATGCGCCTAACTCACTGCATTTTACGCTCAAAAAGGAAGAATAAAGGACACGTTTCAATAGGGCTGGGGAATTCATCGAAATTAAATCGAAACCACTATTGTCATGGGACTTTATAATTAACAGGTTTACAGCCATGTCTTTGGCAGAAACAGCACCCAATTTGGAGTTGCTAATTGTTTGAGCTAGGGCTAAAACAACTAAATTGATTATTCGACAACTAATCGGTTATTGAAATAGTCGACAACTATTTCAGTAATCATTTAATCGTTTTCCGGTTCAGCTACATGTATTTATTTATTTTTTAATAATGAAAAAATAAAATTTGATCGAAAAATAAAGAAATCATGATTTTTGTTTTGCCACATCAACCAGCCCTACGTTTCAAACTTACTTTGACATACTTGAGTCAATAAAAGGGTACCAATGGCTTAGGGGTGTAACGGTTCAGCTATCTCACAGTTTGGTACGGTTCACGGTGCAGGACCCACGGTTTGGTGCATCACGGTGCAAGTTTTTGTAATTTCAGAAATACATTGAAAATGCTTTCTAATTTTTCAAAGCTGCTTTACAGTAAAATGTGCCCCTGGGCTCAAAATACAAAACAAACTAAAAAACACAGTGCTCTAAAGTTAAAAAATAAATTTAAAAAAATTTAAAAAGCAGCAGTGGGCCATGTGCTCGTTAAGTAGCTAATAAGATTCGCTTTCAACACGGCAGCTAAAACAACAGCGCATTTGATTTGAGGCTTGTGTTTGGACTGTTCCTGGACGATATTCTGCTTGTACTTTTTTGGAAACAAAGCTTTTAAAGCGGATTATGACCAAGATTGGATGCTACGCATTTGTCTGCGCCACCATAGCGCAGTGCCCTGGATCTATACTTTACCGCAGCCTGGCCATCATCAGCGGGAGAAACCGCAAAGGCACGCGGATTTCATTTGTTTTTGGGAGATGTAACTTTGCCTGCAGCCTCCAGTTTAGCGGTAAGTGATGATGACACACATGCGCTCTGTTTAGGTGCACGTACATGCGTCTGACACGTGCCGCGGACCTTAAATATTAAGAAATGTTGACTTCCACCGTCACTTATATACGGTTCATATCGTCAGATTTCTGCACCGCGATGAACCGTAACACGGTGCATTGTTACACCCCTACAATGGCTGCTATCTAAATTTTTATATTTGCAAATCGCAAAGACTAAGGCAGTAAAATATCCTTTCAAATGGACATATTATTATGTCTGTGTGTGCTCTTATTATGCATAAAACCTGCTAAGCCTGTAATTTAGGCCTCAGTAAACATGCTCTGAAATGCATGTGATTCTTAGTTTAGTTTAGCGGGTCATATTTTAGTTATCTCTTGAATATGTGCACAGGGAACTGAAGCTTATAGCAGACTCGACATGGAAAGGCTCTTGCCAGGTTGGGAATCATCCCTTTATTACTGTAACACAAGAAACATTCCCACACTGTGATGCACAACATTATCTTCATGATATGGCTTTTTTTTTTCAGCTACTGAATTGTGGTTCATGTAAAAAGGCTATTGTATTTGTTTATATTAGGCGTCATAAAACAATAAGAGTGACTAACCCCGACATACCCATGCAGCAATAAGCCAAGGCGGCAAACCAAGAAGAATCTTTCAGTGCAATGCTAAATCTATTTTATATAAAACATGCAAATCAGGAGCAACAACTTCACATCTCAAAAGGCTTAGCAACTAGAGAAAATTGCTATACCTGAATGCGACCTATACAAATCACCTCCTTCAGTATATTGACTTAGCTTTACAATTAAGTTTATTTTAGTAATTAAAACCAAACACAGAGTTATCTCTATGGACGACTGACATTGTTAGCTCTAATGAGCTGTAATAATGTGAAAATGTCACTCAAATGTATTCACTCCAAAACAATAACCAAGATTAAGACAACAACTACATATATTTAAGCACCAATAAAAACGATGTTGATGCCAGCTTTGAAGTTACCTTGTTGGAGTTTGGTAGATCTGGAAAAACACCATGAAAAGATAAACGATAAATTACAAAATAAAACAATTATTTTATTGTAAGATTGTAAAACTTACATAAATATTACCTAACTTTACTGTGAGCTGATCTGTGCAAATTGTGTAGAATAGGGTAGAGCTTGGCTTTCCCTCTCCTTTACTGCCACCACAGTGGCAGACAGCTCTCTAGTTGCTCCTCACCACAGCGGCTAATCAGCTCTGGCACAGCCCTGGTTTGGTGAACTACAGTGACACAAGATAATTATAATGGACCCTGCTGCAAACTACGCAGTGCACAAGCCTAAATTACACAAATAAAGCCTTTATTACGCAGATTCATACGCAAGCACCTGTTCCCATCGCTCAGCCAGCTTTCATCCAGGGTGAAATTATTTATACACAGGAGAAAAGTATCTGCCGTTGCACAAAGACATACAGTAAAAGACCTACTGGGGGCAAGCAGACAACAAATCTGAATAACAAGAAAGCGTATATAAAAGGGGTGTCATGTTTCTGGTTTCTAGTTCAATAAGTCAGTAAGATTTGCAAACAAATTAATTATTTAATTTATTTATTTGACCTTTATTTAATTACAAAAATGCTGTAGTAAAGGGCCTTGATAAATTATCTATACCGAGAGAGACCCACCACATAGCACCATATAGCTTTGGTATCAGGGGAGAGATGTCTGACTCATAGCGGGAGCTGAGTGAACCGTGACCGGCTCGTCATTACCTCCTAGGATCACTTTCCCTGTAACGTGTGATAGCCGATTCACCAGGCACCCGAGCGGCTAATCAGCTCTGGCACTGGCCTGGTTTAGTGAGACTGTGCGTGGATCAACAGATGGCAGCAGGAGCTGGTAAAGGGGCGGAATGAACCGTGACCAGACGGTCCCTTCATGTCCACTTTCCCCTTGGTGACCAAAGGGCAGCTAATGTGTTTATTACCTCTGATTTAACCCATCAACCACTCGGATACACAATTTGGGAGAGTAATCTAACGCAAAACGAGGTTGTTACTAACGTCAAGGCTCGTTCTAGGGTTTTATAGCACGATAGCTCTTTCATTAGCGGATGTAAAGGAAGCCTTTGGCGTTAGCTTTGATTAGCAACAAGCTAATGTGACCGGTGGTTCACCGTTGCTATGTGCGCCTAGCAACGGCAAAGACAAGGGGTGCAATCTATTTTTTTAATGTCCATTATTCCTATTTCGAAGAGTATATTTGGGTATTGCCATGTTGGAAAGGGCAGTTTAAACTTAACTGGCAGCGGTAGAGAGAATGGGCCGAACCTGGAAACAAACCCGCTTCCTTCAGAGATTCTGTTGGTGTACATCGTAAATCCCTCCTCAGCTGAATGGACGGCTTTGGCTGCTGAATGGACCGCTGGCAACTGTCCAAATGTGGGACACATTTATCGCTTGACTGCTGCACACAATCTAGCTATTAGACTCATTTAAAATATGCTAAAAGTGTCTTGATTAACAGGCTTGATTTTCAAGAAAGGAAGTCTATCGTGTTCTGAATGGCCATATGCTTTTGCATAAATGTGTGGCGACGCCTCAACCTGTCAACCTCAAACTCAACCTAAACTACGCCGAAGTATTATCCACAACTACTCGCTACTTATATTTTGATAACTTGAACGGACATTGCACACCTTCAAAAAGCAAATGCGTTTAGTTCGTTTTTAAGACTTAGGCCTGAAAGAAAAGCCGCTGACTTACGTGCGCTTATCTGCCCCGGCTAAACAGCCAGTTCCCTCCTTCTCCTCGTCTTCCTCCTTCGCTCTTATCCGCCTCCTCGTATTCCCTTTAGCTGTTCCCCCACTGAAGAAGACACCTGTCAGGGTTTATAAATCCAGCGATCCGCGCGTCAAGGGACCGGGCTAGGCTATCGTGGTTCTTCGTTTCTTTCTCCAGCGGTCCTGTCAGTCGGCAATGCTGGCTGATAAGTGAAGCGAGGGCGGAGGGGGGAAAGCACTTGACCGCCGCCGCAGCCTCTTGCGACCGACCGACGTCCACGCAGCTGTGACGGGGGGTGGGACTTGCTGAGGCAGGCAGGAGGCGCAGCTAACCGGGCTAGCACCGAGGCTAACGGGCTAGCTCGCTAAAGTACTTGTTAGCAACGGCTGATTTCTTCTTGTCACTTGTTCACTCCGCTGCCACTAGATGCCAAGCCCCGGGAGTAAACAGCAACATCCCCGAATGGAGCGCAAGTACAACTCCGAATAGTGACAAAAGCGCGATCAAAACTATATTCCCGCAGGTTTGCGGCAAGGGAGAGTGTCAAAACTTCGTAAAAATGAATGAAAACAGGTTCCCCCCTGTTGTACTGTCAAGCAGTTTAGTGGAACACGCACGGATGAACCACAGGCTGGAGGGGCGGGGTTAGCCTGAGTGACAAGGTCTAGAGCCAATCAGAGCGTGAGGACGGGGAACTCTCAGCCAATGGGAGCAGTCAAAGCAGGAGAGGGGATTACATGCAAAGCCATATTAGTTCAGTTAAATTACCACACCCACAGGCTATGGGATTTATCAATTGGAATATATCCACAGATTATGAATTATGTAATCCATATACAGGCATGAGGATAGGAATACAAAATGGCATGTGAAGAAATGAATGGAAGTTTACCTTTAGCCACAGGCAAAAGGTCAACAGGTTATTTATAATGGTTAACCAAATGTCAATGTCCCTGGCATGAACATAACAGGAATTCATCATGTTTATGTGAACTATAATCTAAACAATATGGCGCGTTACTGTCTGGTAATTATTAGGGAATAATAATAATGCAAGTGCTCGAAATAAGTATCTCTTTTACCCAAATTAAAACCACTGGTGAATTGGATCATTCATTAACCGTTCAAGAAGATGTCTATGGACTTATGACGCTTATTTGGACGTTTGCCTGGATATTTGATTCGCCGGAACTTTACATTGTCTTATTTACGGCTCTGTTTTATTGCCTTAATGTTTGTTGCAGCCCTATGAGACAACTCCTGTTGTGATATTGGGCTATACAAAACCATTGATTGATTGATTGATTGATTGATCTAACTTCCATTCACTTGATTATCCAATTTGTGTTCAAACTCCAAGGCTGTATTAATTGAGGAGCTAAAGGAATAAAACAAAAAAAGGTTAAAATTCTAATGTTTGTGTGCTCATTAGTCAACCCCAAAATAAAAAGGCTACTATAGGCCTGTTTTCTTCTTCTAAGCATATGTCTTCGAGGACAAACAGCCTATCCCTCTGCTGTTTATTTGTGTACACAGACGCATCAGACAACGTGTTTTACGGAGCTCCCGTGTCTGCCAGCGCCTTTCATAATAGGCACATCCCTGGTTTGGTTCTTTCCTCTCGGAGACAGAGGAAAGCCGTCGCCATGGTCACAGAGGGCCCACGTTTAAGTCCTCAAACTGTGATCTGATTGGCCCCGAGCTGAGAGAGGACAACATACGCCGGAGCCCCACCTGCAGGACACAAAGGGTACTGCACCTAATTTAGGGATAGGCTACTGTTACTGCAACTGACATTAAGCCTGCCCACTTTATAAATACGAGCTGAGAGGTAGTTATGAGGGTTTACTGCTAATGCAACTAATTGGCACTATGTTCAGTCAACTCCACTGAGCTGATATACAGTTACAACTAACTATCACTGAATATTTGGTATGTTTTACTGTTACTATAGCTTACAATGCTGTTGCTTGCTCTCTTTAAACTGTCTGAAGGCTATTTGTCTTCTGTAAATATGAGATGATGATAACACACTCTGCTTTACCCGGTGCTGACATAAGGAGGAACTAGACATCAGCTGACCTTTTCTTTCATATGTGTACAAAAGGAGTTAAGAGAAGATTGTTTATCATTCTGTAGGCCCCAGAGCATAACCAGCAGCAGATCTATTATAAGGTAACATATAAGGTAAATAAACAGGCCTTCACCAAGGCAACATAATCCACTTAAATCAGGCTCTTCCAAATACTCACCAAATGCTTAATTTCTATGAATTATTGTGTAAAAGCCTATGGTCCATTCATAACAGCTGTGAGAATCGGCCACATTCATTCAACACCCCCTTTAGTCTGTGGAGGTTTTAGTACTGTACTGCCATCTTCTGGACATATTGTAAATGGCAGGAGATTTACATCTTACTACGAAAATTACTATTAATACCTAGTTATTACTTCATGTTTCTTGGTACACAGTAAAGGTGTTGAGGTTTTAATTTCTAGCATTGGCTCCAATATTTGTACAAAAGAATCTCAATAAAAATGTTGCCTTATCAGTCAAAACAGGATTCAACATATACATTTCTCTTCTTATAAATTTGGCTTATTGAAGCAGTGATAAAAGCGATGATCGTGATGTATAAGCTACATCATAGGTCTAATTAGAATTATGCTGAATGACATGTGACTTAATGAACAAAAACTAAATGCAAACATTAATTTTGTTATTGAAACATTAATTGTGTATGTTAAATGTGCCTTGTTAAGGACTACAAATGGAAAATAGCATAGTGCGAAATCTGGTGCAGCCATCTTTTTAATGCAACTGCAGATTGTCCTTTAAATAAATAAAATAAAATAATTGTAATTAGTATAGCCTATTTGTTGGTAAAACAAATTATAATAATAAAAAAATTCAATAAGCTAATATATATATATATATATATATATATATATATATCTGGTGCCGTTTGCCTCTCCACAGATCTGGTGCAAAACCTTTCTGAGAGCGGGACATCACCAGATCATCTCCATGAAGATCGGTTATGTTACTGCTGTGTTTTGACAACGTTACAGGTAGCCAGCCAATTATGAGGCTTAAATGTATTTTGATGCCTCATAGCAAAAATAGCATCAATGTTGGTGTCTATAGCTGGTGATTAGAAACAAGTAGACTACAGTGTAGCTTTAAAAGAAAAATAGAGCAGGTTGTGAACAGTCATGTTTTATTTGGTCAGATATAGATATTAATACA
Organism: Proterorhinus semilunaris; assembly: GCA_021464625.1. Taxonomy (NCBI): domain Eukaryota; kingdom Metazoa; phylum Chordata; class Actinopteri; order Gobiiformes; family Gobiidae; genus Proterorhinus; species Proterorhinus semilunaris. The sequence continues at coordinate 28,353,851 of CM038347.1, read as the reverse complement.
TTCAAGCATTCAGTTAATCCACAGTATTTACAGTATTTACATATTCATATACTATCCTGAATGAAGCTGTATTACTTTACATGGAAGACTCAATCATGTGACGTCAGTGAGCGGATAGAATGACTTTTAATGTAACTTGACCTGGTATTTTTGCAAGTGGTACGATGCATGAACTTACTCTTTTTCAAACTGGTTTAACATCACAAACTGAGTCCAGTTTCACACAAATGTAAAACAAACTAATCATAAAATGGCATTGTGAAGATGCAAATCAACCCAGTCTCTATGTTGCATTCATTTCCCTGGTGCAGACTGAATTCAGTGGGTAAAGTGTCTTGCCCAAGGGCTCAAAATTACCAGTACAGGGAAACAAACTGAGCTTCTGTTGTTTAAGAAGTAATAATATTACCTCTAATATGTTTACATTTTTCACGCAGGAGACTGGGTTAGCAAATATGTTAAAACTGGACAAAATACGCAACGTAATATTTTGAACAGGGTATGGTCCTATATCGATTGCTTTAAAAGGAACACAAATAAAAAGTATGTTTTCCTGGTTCATTTGGCCATGGTTTAACCTTTAAAATACAGTTTATAAAAATAAACCCAATCTAAAAACAACAGTCCTATGTTGGCAGTAATTCATAGAAACCGTAGACATGGACAATGTTTACAATATTATAGAAACATACAGTCTTATATCAGGAGAATAAGGCACAACACTCGACAAATGACATATGGAAATTAGTAGTGTTTTCCTGCACATACGGCAAACTAACCTTGAACAGAAGGTCAGGTATGAGGTCCATGTTACTTACATACTACTTAATAAAAATGACAACAGGATTTGAAAAGACTCTTTCCTAAATTAGCAGCCAACGCCTGATTAATAAGTATCAACACATACAATCAACATTTTTTCAAGTTGATATAAATTCTGCGTTTATATTAGATATAGAGGACAGGGTGACCCACTCATTGGAAATGTGATCTCGCTATATTTATCATAGTCTTGGTTCATTTATTTTGACACAGAAGTCAGTGAATAAAAAAAGAAAGTTCAGTAATTACAGAGAATTTACAATGTTGAGCGCACTATTTTAAAATGCACAGGTATTTTTTTCATTCTAACATTTCCTTCTCTGTTGGAGATATTTGCCCGTAAACAAAAATAATTTAACCTCAGGGATCAATAAAGTGATTCTGATTCTGAAAGCATCATCTGTGTCCAACAGGGGGCACTCTCATAAACATAGATGTCCCTTATATGCTGCAACTTGCAACTCTTTAGATTCCCTGAACTAATGAAAGATTCCTATTGCGAGATCAAAATGGTAAATCGATCTCAAGGTCCTTTATTTATTTTACATAGTATTGTTACATAAAGTAAGACCAAGAACTTCTTCTTGTAAAATCTCTTCAGCAACTTAATCATAGACAGTATTTTATATTTAGTGAAGGTCCATATGACAATGTCATGTTGTATGATGTTATAAAAAGTGCATTAATGATCATTAAAGAAACTATTTCTATTTTCTCACAACACAGTAAATAAAGAGCTGTAAATACAATACAGGGGACTGAAGTCTACCTTAGCTTTATACACTGTGGTACTTAGAGTCATGCTGGAAGTAGTGAGATCTGAGAGAATCCAAAAGGCAAAGGTAAATTTGTAAGATGAGGTTGAATTGTAAAGTTTAGCATGGTCCAGAAAAGTTCTTTTATCATATTGCCATTTGTTACATTAAAAAACTAAAATAGTTTCCAAAACGTTCCAAAATGTTTACAGTTGTTGACTCAATGAATAAATGTAAATCTATTTTCAGCAGGTAGGCCTATAAACCTGTACACTTAGCAAACATTATTGTCTAAAATCTAAACCTATTTTAGGAACCTGCAAATAACATGAACTTAAAAATCAATCAATGTTACACTTTTGTCATGTAACTGTGATAACAGGAGTTCAGTTCATTAAACTACGCTATACAGAGCCCTAATAAATTACTTTTTCAATCCATATTTCATTAGTCCACACAGCCCTTCATCTTAAAAACTCTTTAGATGTAAAAACAGTGAATTAGACAAAGTAACATCCTGGGAAGATCTCTCAAACCCCATCATTTGCGGTTGACCCCAGTATTAGATATATGTCAGTACAGTTGTGTCTAAATGTTGACTTGTTTAGTTAGTTAAGTGCATTTTATAAAAGACTGGCACATCCCTCGAACTCGGGCCTGAAAAACAGTCGTAAAGTCGATTTTTAAAAAACCTCTTGTGTGAGGAATGTCCCTGCCTCCTTCAGTAACAGTCACAATGATCTGAGCACTGCTGACCGGCTTAAAAATAACATGTGGGTCAAAGAGAGAGAGAGAGAGCTTTTACAGAGGGACACCAACCATGATTCTGTAAGCATGACCTAACTGCAACTGCATGGTACAAATATTGATTATTTGGGCTTTACAAATATATAAAAAAAAAGTTACAGTATCTTCAATATTTATATCAAGTTGGTTTCTCTGGTTTCCCTCTGTCAGCATTTACAAGAGTTGCTATTTCGTAGTGGCTAATGAATATGCATGCCAACTCATTACCCTTTGAATTCCCATTACAAATGGAAGGATTGTTACCTTTCGTTACGATAGCAAGACATACGTTGCAGTTAGGTACAGTATAACATAAAAAGATAGTATGGTCTAAAAACCCATAAATAGGTTGCGTTCACGACATTCCAGTTGGAGCAGGGGACTTTACAACTCAAAGTGAGAGTCACAGCTTTGGAAAGAAATCTCCAAACAGAAAAAAAATCTCCAAATGTTTTCCCTGATCATTATTTGGAAGTGATTGGATCTGATGGCTGAAAGTCCTTTCGTCTGACCAACATCAAGCACATGGTTTTTAATTTTGCCACCACTTTTGGATGCCTATATGAGACAGGAATCTGATAGATCATATGTGCTGAGCGAGATGACATTGAACTTTGTGACAGCTTTTGTTTCATGCGGATAGGTCTAGCCATTACACAAAGATGTCACAAAGTTACCACGATGGGATTTTTCAAGTCAACTTTTTTAAATGATAGGCTGTTTTGAATGCCGTGATGCCACGTGAATGCAACCTATTCCCATATATAAACCCGTGGATGCTGGAGTCAGAAAGCCTTTGTGTGTGTGTGTGTTTGTGTGTGTGTGTATAGTGTAGACATGGATCAGTATTCAGGATGAGTCTGCTGCAGTTCACAACTCCGGCTCATTATCTCACATAAAAGAGCAACACGCACACACGCACGCACACACACACACACACACACGCACAGTGAGACTGACAGAGGGGGTGATAGGAGCGGAGAAAAAATACTAACAAGAGAGGAAAGAGTGAGAAGAGGGAAGTCTGCTGCTGCCATGGAGACCATACAGACTGGGGTATCATAGGAGGGATGTTAAACACTTTTATAATGCTCTACAAAGGAGCTGATTGGGTTGGTGATTACATTCGGTAAGCGAGGGGCCCACAAGCTGTGTCAATTTAGTCTGTAACAGCATAAAGTTGAGCCCTGGGAATAGGGTCTACTGAAAATACTCCAGCAAAAAGGGGCAGACTTTTTGTGCCAGTGCAAAGCTTCAGTGAGATTATATATATATATATTTTGTGTCAGTAAAGCAATAATATTGCTTTTGACCCATCTTTTGGCCTATTCGAGCAGATGCGAGTTAAAACCTTGGTAGGCACTGTCAAGCTGGACGCAATGCTTTGCAGAAAAATACACAGACAAGTCCCACATGGTCAAATAGGGGCCTCCTGCTTTCAGAGGAGCTGTGCGAACCACTCTGCCAACAAAATCAAGGGGCTTTCACAGCAAAACATGAGTATGCATATTTGTGAAACGCTACGTTCAAATGAAACTCAAGCGAATGGGAAAACTGCCACATGATCATCAGCTCGGTGTTCAAGTTTGGTGGTCAATTTGCATCTCTGAGCACCTCCCACCGGGCAACAGGAGGTGTCACCGTGGAGACCGTGTCCCCTCTCTTTGATTATGTAAATTCACTTGTAGTAACCACGGAAACCCCCCCCCCCCCTTTGTTCGTCAATGTCTGAAAAATTCCTCCAACTCATTATTGCACTTTTTAACCCACACTGAGCCTTTTTTTTACTTCAGCATCCACAAGTTGAGAATTTTAAAACCTATTGTATAAATAAATTACAAAAAAATACGAAAAATAGATTGATTTCTATCTCAGACAGTGTTTGTATCGCCTACGTTTAAAACAGTGACTTTTTATTGGTCTGTACAGAGTTTGACCTATGACACAGGAAGTCGTTCTGAGATCCAGGCACTCACTTCCTTCAGCACGTTTTCGGCCACTTCCGGTAGGTCGTGGTGCAGAGCATGGTATCCTCCTTCATAAACCTTAAAATGAAGGCAACAAGAACAAGTTATTTCAGTTAGTTTGGAGCAGAGGCTGGGCCATTGACAGGGCATGAGGGGAGGTTAAGGCCACATGCAGTCCGTTAAGTTTTTAATCTGTTCCTCAATGTATTTAAGTACCCCACTCTCAACGACATAAACTCTGTTAATAAATAGGTTATTACAGTCTATCTGAAACTTGTATTTGCTTGACAACCCTCAAACTGCTACTGGCTATTAGCATTTGACCCATTTTTTGGGTAAAAAAAAAAGCCGATACCGGATTTATAAACGCATAGAGGAGAACGGTCACACTGCTTTCTATATTCGCATTGTTCCATAGAGGTTTGATTTCCTTTCCTTTAAAAAAATTAATTAAAAATCCTTATTTATCTGTTTAAACAGTTTTAAAGATGGGTATACATACATGTGCCCAAATGAACACAATATTATTAAAATCGCCCAGCTCTATAATGTTTTTTTCCCCCAATCCCAATTGATACAAAAAAAGTTACTCTGCCCATCTTCAACATCCTATATTCAGGGAGATACAGTTTGCCCCCACATATTTTTGAGGTGCAAGTTTTCCTTTTACTGTAGACACCACCAGTTACAGTAATAGTAGTTATAAGTTCTAATTCAGCGTACCTTGAGTCTCTTGTCGGAGCTGGGCGCACCCTCGTACATCATGTGGGAGCCTCTGATGTCACACAGCTTGTCGGTGTCTCCGTGGAGCAGGTAGAAGGGCCAGTGGATGTTGGGCACCTCCCTCTCGATCCTGGACACTGCTCCCATCAACTGTATCCCGAACGACACTCGCATCCCGCCGTGGTACACCAGCTCATCTGAGTCATACGCCTCCACCTGGACAACACAGGAATTACACTTAGATAGCCCCCATCGACTTTGACCTTTTGGTTATATTGCTGTACATATTGAGGGTGGACATGGTCATAATTAGGGCTTAAAGGCATTCTTTCAAATTCATATTTTAGCTTTTAAATAAGTCAGTACAGCATAACTGATTAAGCTAGTTAGGATTTGAAATGGGTCTGTAGCGACCTTTACAGGCAGCAGTGGGAAGAACACGTGATACAACAGTGAAGACATGCTTTAGCTAATGGCATGCTAACAAAAGGATTGATGATGATTCGTGTTTTATCTGTGACGTGACAAAATCCAGGAAATACAGATTTGGAGCGCAGCAGGAGAATAATTGACCAAAGTGAATGGGATTTCTCAAAACTGCATGAATAAAGCGACTGGTCCAGGCAGACTATGTTTTTGAAAGCATGGATACAATTAGATTTAGCATGAAGTATTCCTTTTAGATTCAAATTTATTCTATAATATTTTCCCATTTACAATGATAAATAATAATGTGAAAATAATCAATACACAAAAAAACAGATACATAGCATGAGTGTTGTGTGCCTGTCACAGCAGACTGATATTTGTGCTGCAATCCATTTACCTACACTACCTATCTAATGTATTGTATTTGTAAAAGCTTCAGTTCACAGTGTAATCTGCAGCAGGTAAAGATGAAGTCTGAGACACTACACTGTGTTTTAAATAATGAACAACAGTAATCCGATACACAGACCTCACAGGTGCTCGGCTTAAGCAGGCGTTTCTGATGTAAACTTGCCTTAAAGTGGAATTTGTGCTTAAGGGCTAGAGAGCAGCGCTATTTAGATCTTGAAAAGGTGCTCTACATGTGCTACAATAAGATAAAGCCTTCAAACAAAGCCACAGCAACATCTTTGAAAAGTATCAGCATGCTATATCCTTCCTTTACTCTGATTGGTCGTCATATTGTTTCCATTAACCAAATTTGGGCGCCTAAACCTTTGGGGAGTGGTGGAATTTCTGCTCCACTCCCAGTAACAAAACAATGGTCTTTTAATGCAAGCCCAACAGTAATCTCCTGTTTTTCAGTTGAGACATGACGGAGATGTTACCGTTTGGTCTCAGAGCGGTTTGTTGTGAAAAAAAACTCTTCCTGTTTTTTCAACGTCCTGTCGGCTGAATCAGGAGGTCAGATGAGGTGAAGAAATGACAAAAGCAGATGCAATAGATCATTCCCATATATGTGCCCTTTTCTTATTGTTACCACACAGAACAATGTGTGATTAACACATTTTAGTTCAAATTCTTAATAATTACACTTATGTTCATTGGTTTGTCATTTACACTTGACACTTTGATTGTACTTACAGTATATTTGGTTTTAAATTTAACCATTTGAACCAGATAACATTTTAAAGTTCGGTCACAAAAAGAATATTTCCAAGCCTCAGTTATGTAGATAATGTGGCCTATGTCTACAAAAAAAAAAAGAAAAATCTCAATTTGCTAAGCTGTTGCATGCCTTGTCGTGTTTATCTGACCTGTTTTTTGTCACGTGAAACCCACTTGGACTCAATGGTTCCCAGCATCAGACTGGGCATCAGGTGGTTCACCACCTTCGCCACAAAGACCTGCAGAAAGTCCAACAATTTTAGACACAGAGTAAGTTTTGTAGTCGTTATTGAATGGTTTCTAGTACAGACATGTAGTGTCGGTTTTACCTTGAAGGGTGTGGCTGAGTCTGGGTTCATCTGGACCATGGGAGCGATCAGAACCACTCCTTTAAACTCTGACGGACGCTCGCAGGCTGTGAGAATTGAGATTGCGCCGCCCTGTGACACACACAGGGGGGAAAGGTCACCACAAAATATGAGTTGAATCAAAATCTGAAACAGCTTCTCAACAGCTAGTCCAGCACGCTGAAGTCTGCACAGAGGCTCCTCTCAATGGTCACATTCACTCGCTCGCGGCTTCTCAAAACACTAGAGAAACTAGCAAAGACCAGTGGATTATACAGATCTTTATTTTACGACTGTTTGCAAATGGACTTTTGCTGGAAACAGAAGAGGAAGTGGGGAAGCTGCGGTGGAGATTGTGAAGTTCAAAGAGGCTTAACAAACCCGCTACTACAACGCTACTGCCATGAGTTCATTGGTTTACCGTTTACTGTGCGTTTCACTTCGGTCTATGTGCTGCACTGTTGTTAATTCTTAGCAGGAAAAAAACAACTCCTGTATGCGCTCATTGTCATATCATTGTGCTGAGGGTAAATTCATTGATAGGCAACAGTCTGCTGCTTAAATGACGTTATGTAGCGGTTTGATCACAGTTCATAGTAAAAACCTTCGCATTGTTGTGTCTGTAGGTACATGTCTGATGCTCTGAGTCTAAAAAGGGCTGCCTATAAGTTCTGTGGGTATTTGCTTACATATGGTTAAATACCTCTTTCGATTCTGACAAGCAGCAATAAATGCATTTGTGCAATAACCCCATCTAGAGTTTACATCACCAGACACCCCTGAAACCATCCTTATTATTTTACTATTGCAGAGAAAATAGATTTTGAAGTGTTATCATAAATGTATAAATGTCTCCATGGAGCTGGACCCGACTACGTGTTTGGCCTTCTGATCCCATATATGCCCACCAGGAGCCTGAGGTCAGACGGGAGTGTAATGGTAGCTATTCCCCGGGTCAGATGAGCTAAAATTTGCACAATCTATTGCAGTTTCTGAAGAAAACCTGAAAGTGTTTTGAATTTTGTAAAGGCTGTCATTTTGCTGTGCCGCTTTCTGCACAAACTGTGCACAATGTAAAACAAGCCTCTTTGTTCAGAGTCAGCAGGAGACTCCTCTCCCTTCCTCGGTGAGAAGGAAAAGCAACCAGTCTGAACACACAAATAAAAGGTAGAAACAAAAGAGGTTTAGGAGGAGTGGTGTTTAACAAAAACAAAATTACCAAAAAAAATACACCAGGCTTGGCAAAAGTGATCGCATACTTCTTTTACTTCTCGGTCAAACGGTGTGATGATGGAATTTTGCTTTTTCTCAAATGTGGTTAATACTTTGTGGTTGTGTTCAAAAAGTGCACCGTGAAGAGACAGGATGGGTGAAGTGTCCTGCCAAAGTGATGACGAAATGCAGTCAATAGGAGAAATACAGTGGAAATGTAAGCCTACACTGTTCATCCTCTTCTGCAGGTTTGTAAAATGTAAAATGTCACCCGCAGAGTTTCTACTGTGTGTGTAGTATTCCTGAGTTGAATCGTAAAGTCTTTTTAATTACCCTCTCTGTCTGCTGTTCTCTATAGTTCTCTCTTCTCCAAACTCCAGACCCTCGCAACAGTCCTCTGTCGCAGTTCAACACACTCTAATTGGCCTCTCTGTGTTTCTCTGAATATTCATGAGAGCCGGGCCGGCACTTAAAGAAGAGAGGAGCACTAAACTGTTCCCACGAGACAAAAACGAAGATTTAGAACAAGAGAGAACTCCAAAACAGTTCAGCAGCAGCATAAAATTAGACAGCTACGACCAAACTCAAGACATCGCTCCTTAAAATACCTGATGCAATATTCATTACTACCGTTTCTACACAGTGGATGAAGACCCCTATGTGTCATGGGCATTTGCAGGCTAAGATCAGGGTGGTCAGCCAAATACTAAGCTAGTAATTGTTAGATGTATAACGTAATAAAAGTAAAGCGGAATGAGGAGTCATCAACTGACCAAATTATTTTTGTGAATGACCTCAATTATATTCCATGACCTCTTCGGTCATCTGACGTGTGGTTAAAGAAAGAACTGGCACTAATGTGGTAAGTACCTAACACCTACTGACAGAGGAGCTGCCAATTCTCTGGACATGTGCTTTACAAGGCTCCGACCACACAAATAGAGACACATGAGGCCATAGTTTAACATAACAGACAAGGAAAAGCAGGCAGGGGCTGTGTGACAGACTTTTAACAATTTCATTATAATTGGAAAAGACAATGAGTCATGATCATTTAAAACATCAATCAACTTTCTTCTTTTCCTTTATTTCAGGGTGCCTGTCCTAATGGTCCTGTCTCCTGCCTCTCAGCAAGGAGAGGAAGGAATCAGTAATAAGAGTTGGAGTAACCTCTTCAGATCAGCCCAATAAATAAATGCTCCAACTTAGAACCTCTCGCCACATGTTTTTCACGCAACTCTGCAACCAGACTCATGATCACTAAATAACTCTGCAACCAGACTCATGAACACTAAATAACTCTGCAACCAGACTCATGAACACTAAATAACTCTGCAACCAGACTCATGAACACTAAATAACCCTGCAACCAGACTCATGAACACTAAATAACTCTGCAACCAGACTCATGAACACTAAATAACACTGCAACCAGACTCATGAACACTAAATAACTCTGCAACCAGACTCATGATCACTAAATAACTCTGCAACCAGACTCATGAACACTAAATAACTCTGCAACCAGACTCATGATCACTAAATAACCCTGCAACCAGACTCATGAACACTAAATAACTCTGCAACCAGACTCATGACAATGAGTCATGATCATTTAAAACATCAATCAACTTTCTTCTTTTCCTTTATTTCAGGGTGCCTGTCCAAATGGTCCTGTCTCCTGCCTCTCAGCAAGGAGAGGAAGGAATCAGTAATAAGAGTTGGAGTAACCTCTTCAGATCAGCCCAATAAATAAATGCTCCAACTTAGAACCTCTCGCCACATGTTTTTCACACTCATGATTTATGATCACTAAATAACCCTGCAACCAGACTCATGATCACTAAATAACTCTGCAACCAGACTCATGAACACTAAATAACTCTGCAACCAGACTCATGAACACTAAATAACCCTGCAACCTGACTCATGAACACTAAATAACTCTGCAACCTGACTCATGAACACTAAATAACTCTGCAACCAGACTCATGAACACTAAATAACCCTGCAACCAGACTCATGAACACTAAATAACCCTGCAACCAGACTCATGAACACTAAATAACTCTGCAACCAGACTCATGAACACTAAATAACCCTGCAACCAGACTCATGAACACTAAATAACCCTGCAACCAGACTCATGATCACTAAATAACTCTGCAACCAGACTCATGAACACTAAATAACTCTGCAACCAGACTCATGAACACTAAATAACCCTGCAACCAGACTCATGAACACTAAATAACTCTGCAACCAGACTCATGAACACTAAATAACACTGCAACCAGACTCATGAACACTAAATAACTCTGCAACCAGGCTCATGATAACTAAATAACTCTGCAACCAGACTCATGAACACTAAATAACTCTGCAACCAGACTCATGATCACTAAATAACTCTGCAACCAGACTCATGAACACTAAATAACTCTGCAACCAGACTCATGAACACTAAATAACTCTGCAACCAGACTCATGAACACTAAATAACTCTGCAACCAGACTCATGAACACTAAATAACTCTGCAACCAGACTAATGAACACTAAATAACTCTGCAACCAGACTCACGAACACTAAATAACCCTGCAACCAGACTCACGAACACTAAATAACTCTGCAACCAGACTCACGAACACTAAATAACTCTGCAACCAGACTCACGAACACTAAATAACTCTGCAACCAGACTCACGAACACTAAATAACTCTGCAACCAGACTCACGAACACTAAATAACTCTGCAACCAGACTCACGAACACTAAATAACTCTGCAACCAGACTCACGAACACTAAATAACTCTGCAACCAGACTCACGAACACTAAATAACTCTGCAACCAGACTCACGAACACTAAATAACTCTGCAACCAGACTCACGAACACTAAATAACTCTGCAACCAGACTCACGAACACTAAATAACTCTGCAACCAGACTCACGAACACTAAATAACTCTGCAACCAGACTCACGAACACTAAATAACTCTGCAACCAGACTCATGAACACTAAATAACTCTGCAACCAGGCTCATGATCACTAAATAACTCTGCAACCAGACTCATGAACACTAAATAACTCTGCAACCAGACTCATGAACACTAAATAACTCTGCAACCAGACTCATGATCACTAAATAACTCTGCAACCAGACTCATGAACACTAAATAACTCTGCAACCAGACTCATGAACACTAAATAACTCTGCAACCAGACTCATGAACACTAAATAACTCTGCAACCAGACTCATGAACACTAAATAACTCTGCAACCAGACTCATGAACACTAAATAACTCTGCAACCAGACTCATGAACACTAAATAACTCTGCAACCAGACTCATGAACACTAAATAACTCTGCAACCAGACTAATGAACACTAAATAACTCTGCAACCAGACTCATGAACACTAAATAACCCTGCAACCAGACTCATGAACACTAAATAACTCTGCAACCAGACTCACGAACACTAAATAACTCTGCAACCAGACTCATGAACACTAAATAACTCTGCAACCAGACTCACGAACACTAAATAACTCTGCAACCAGACTCACGAACACTAAATAACTCTGCAACCAGACTCACGAACACTAAATAACTCTGCAACCAGACTCATGATCACTAAATAACTCTGCAACCAGACTCATGAACACTAAATAACTCTGCAACCAGACTCATGAACACTAAATAACTCTGCAACCAGACTCATGAACACTAAATAACTCTGCAACCAGACTCATGAACACTAAATAACTCTGCAACCAGACTCACAAACACTAAATAACTCTGCAACCAGACTCACGAACACTAAATAACTCTGCAACCAGACTCACGAACACTAAATAACTCTGCAACCAGACTCACGAACACTAAATAACTCTGCAACCAGACTCACGAACACTAAATAACTCTGCAACCAGACTCATGAACACTAAATAACTCTGCAACCAGACTCATGAACACTAAATAACTCTGCAACCAGACTCACGAACACTAAATAACTCTGCAACCAGACTCACGAACACTAAATAACTCTGCAACCAGACTCATGAACACTAAATAACTCTGCAACCAGACTCACGAACACTAAATAACTCTGCAACCAGACTCACGAACACTAAATAACTCTGCAACCAGACTCACGAACACTAAATAACTCTGCAACCAGACTCACGAACACTAAATAACTCTGCAACCAGACTCACGAACACTAAATAACTCTGCAACCAGACTCACGATCACTAAATAACTCTGCAACCAGACTCACGAACACTAAATAACTCTGCAACCAGACTCACGAACACTAAATAACCCTGCAACCAGACTCATGAACACTAAATAACTCTGCAACCAGACTCATGAACACTAAATAACTCTGCAACCAGACTCACGAACACTAAATAACTCTGCAACCAGACTCACGAACACTAAATAACCCTGCAACCAGACTCATGAACACTAAATAACTCTGCAACCAGACTCACGAACACTAAATAACTCTGCAACCAGACTCACGAACACTAAATAACCCTGCAACCAGACTCACGAACACTAAATAACTCTGCAACCAGACTCACGAACACTAAATAACTCTGCAACCAGACTCATGATCACTAAATAACTCTGCAACCAGGCTGATAATGGTAATAATTTCGTTGTACAGTTGAAGTATAATGAAAAATTAAGCACCTTTAATAAATCCCATTCCGATTTTAATTTTCTATGATATTCTGAAGTTTGATCTATTATAATGAAGTTCAATGGCATCATTCTCCAATATAGGGTGAACAAGAAACTAAAATAGAGTTAAAGGTTTCAGAAATTACAAAATCTATTTGCACACTTCAGCCCGGAACACTTTATTCTTTTCTCTTAGTTACACTCCGTACTCGGGCAGAGTTTGGCTCAAAGATTTGGATTCTCTCCTCTGATTTATCTGTTTATCTTAACCAGAGTACACAAACTAAACCTAGTTCGGGCTGGTTGGAACTGATGGAAAGCGATACAGCTTCGTAGCATAGGAGTCTTTCTGAGTGGACTGTCCCACTTCTCCCTGTAAATATGTACCCACAACCCCTTACGGGAAGTGTTGACATGACTTGTTTTTCTCCAACTCTAGGCATTGTCCTGTAACTGATCTGCCTGTGTTTGTAGATTAATACACAGAGAGTATTTTGAGGGCTGTGTTTGGAGTGGAGCTTCTTTATATAAATCTGTACCTACAAACACTGCTGCAGGCTGTAAACTTGAGCTAACAGAACAGGAAGGCTGCATCCTCTTCTCTTGCATAGACTAAACTTCAACGTTCAGAAGTCTCCTCTGTTTCCTGACCGCTCTAACCTCAGCATCCTTTTACCATGTGCGTAACTCACCATCGAGTGTCCCACGAGGAAGATGGGGATTCCTGGATGTCGGTTTTTTATGAGGTCAACGTGTTGAAGAACGTCTCGCACGTAGATCTGGAAATCTTTGATGTTCATCCGCTCTCCCTCACTCTGACCGTGGCCCACTGCAGAAACAGAACATCACCATGTTTTTGTCATCTTCTCTCGTGCATGTCTGTGTTCCATTAAAACAATTTACGGCAATCTACTGGGACATATGCTGGTGTGCTGGTGTCACTCTCGGAAATGGAGAAGTATTCATGGATTTCAGTCACATGATTTTTTCCTGTAATGGATTCCACTGTTCACTCATTGAGTAGGATTTCCTAATGTTAAAACCACAGCCACCAGGATCTCCAGTATAAATTTGCACTGTGTGTGTACAAACAGAGCTGATGCTGCAGTGATGGGGGAGAGGCAGTCTCCATGGTGACCCCTGAACCAATGGCATGCCCTCTCACTGTCACATGGCAAATAGCTGTGTACTTGTGAGGGCTTTTAGTAAAATGTGAGAATTAATGAAAGGTTTTCTATCGCCGACGTTATCTGACATACATTATCTAAGGAAATATTTATATTTCAAACGTTTAAGGACGTATTATATTGTTGTTTTGGTTTCCATCTTATAATAGTTGATCTTTAGCTTTCTATAAAGGCAATAGACTAGCTCAATCTCAAAACTAAAATCCTCCGGCAAAGTAGTCAATGACCAAACCTCTGGAGACGTGTGTTTGGGCGCTGCACTGCATTACTATTAACTATACCTTACCTGAACTTTATCCCAAGAGATCCAGACTGAGACCTGTCGAAAATCATCTTGTGACGGAAGAAAAAAATAAAATCCATTTGGAGTTTTCCTGTCTATGCCCCCGGCTCCTCTCTGAGATCAACGCGGTCTGTAGGGACTTGTTCCAGTTCAGGCTTTTCCATTAACACTGTCACATTCGCCACCGTCTCCTCTCACTTTTATCAGCTCGGCTCCTATTAAGCTCTGTGAACTTCCTCCACCTCGGTCTTATCTTATATAACAAGCCATGGATTTGTATTTAAAGATCTACTGGAATGTTATGGCCAAGTGCAGCTATTACTGCATTGTTTGGAAATAGTGTTGCAATTGTAAATCATATTTCCTAACTTTATTCGCTTCCCAAAGCACGTCTAAAATATGATCGAAACATCAACTGCTAAACGAAGACAAGAATTATACAGGTCTAAAAAAACGGGTTATCATAAACCACACGAGGGCAGCCTTATCCACTTTCTGCCTAATCTTCCTGGCAGTGTTCATAATGTTTTCATGGACCGTGCGGAGCCATTTTCAGGCGTATGTGTCAATGTGTGTATAATACAAACCATGGTCGTGGGCAAAGACCAGCAGTTGCAGCTCTGTGAGTCTCTGAGCCACCTCGTCATATGGTCCGACGTGTTCTCCTGCTCCATGGGCCACAAACACCAAGGCCCTACGGAGAAGAGAGTGGTGGGGGGGGGAGGAGACAATGGTCAAAAACCCAACAGTAAAAAAATAAATAAATACTACAAGCATGCAGTATGAATGAGGCGTAGTGTGGTCATTAAGCTTAGTAATAGTTGGCCAGCATTATGGAGGATGTACGTCAGAAGTAAGTGACTACGGTTAAGTTGCACACAAAAAACACAGTTATATATACAATATATACAAAAACCTGCCCCAAAAATATTTATATAATCTTATGTTATAGTTCAAATCAAGAGAGCTATGGTTCTCAAACTATTCATACGAAGTAAACCTCATAAAATGTTTGATCTTCCAAGCGCCATCATTGGCTTTATGCTATATTCCTATTTTGTAAAGCTGGCCAAACTGTTTGAGCAAGAAGTTTAAGTTGTACATTAATTTATAAATCCCAGTGGCAGTAACGGTCTCTTGTTCAGTTCCACAGTCAGATGAATCAGAGTGAAAGAATGAGGAGACTGAAGCTCTATTCATCAGAGTGGAGCCCGAGCTCATTACGAACAAAGAGACGCCCTCACTGGACTTTTGACAAAATGAGCGGATTTCACACCGTCCCCACCACTCAAAGATCACTCGAGGCTTCTGGGGTAAAATGCAGCAGTTGTTTCATAGAGAAATGCTAGTATTCTATTGTGGAACTATTCACAAGAACTAAACTAGAAAGAGAACTGATGCCACAATGTTGAACAAGGAACAAACCAAAAGATCACGGTTAAACGAACTAAGGTTTGAGTCAGAGAGGAAGTAGCCTAAATATAAAACTGGACTGGGTCAGTCGTAGACCTCAGCCAAGGCATTGTCCACATCTTGCAATGATAAGTATAGATCGGAGAGTCTGCAAGCCATGAGGCCCTTTTTGACAGGCAATAAACAAGGAAAGAAGAGGCTGAAAGACAAATTATGAAGATAAGCCAACAGTGGCTAATGCTAGTTCTGAAATACTAAATCCACATGTCTTAGCAAAATGTGCACAGCAAAAAAGATTTTTTTTTATTGATACATTGTTCAGATTGGAATAATTTGTCTGCGACTAAATGCATTTTTTTGCATTTCAGTCTAAAATTAGCCACGGTTTCACAGCTTGAAATGATGAGAATGTCTTGTCCCCAGAACAGCGCGGGTGAATACATGCCTTTGTTAGTTACAGTTCAGACCCGCAGGCTGCAGAGGCTGAATCCGTCCACGCTCTCAGTCCGTTCTTTGTGCTAATGTTAAGACGTTGACTTTTACAATTGGCAGTGAACGCACCATTCCTTGCATTCTTCAGCTCTGGGTCTCAATTAACCCCATATTCTCCTGACATCAAAATGTAAAAAAGTTTAAAGATTATCACCGCAGATATTTAACCTCTTAAAAATTATGCAAATCTAAAATCTTCTTGGAGAGCTTATAGCCTATAGGCCAGTGTCACGCCTCATTTGAAAGCTAAGGCCTACAAAACTGATCTAAATGGATATTTTCCTTGTGTTGTTGCCATGTTAGCGTCACTTTTCTCACATTCTCTTTTTATCTCATTCTTACCACTTTTTTGTTGCACTTTCATCACTTTTTGGTCACTTTTTCTGCTCTTTTGTTACTTTTTAGAAGCTGTAGATTTTGGTACGGCCAAACTGGAGATGTGCTCGGTTCAGGTGGGGGTTAAGACGTTTAAGTATGACACACTAGCGTTGGAATTTCAAATGTAAGTATATGAATAGAAAATTGGTAACTAGAAATGAAACCATTTGCGTAAAGTCAAAAACAACAGCCATTTCCAAGACGTGATTTGTAGCAGAAACAATTTGAGTGCTGAAATAATCACACTGCGTCCGGCGAAGCTGTCTGGACTTTGCAAACAGAGAAGCGCGCCACTTTATGACATCAGCAGGTGGGAGGTTAGCGCTTTGAGTTCTTGAGGTATAGAAACAGACAGAATATGCAGGAATAGTCAAAAGCAACGCGGGTTTAAGTGTCGCTTCCTCTTTGAGCTTCAGTCGTCCTCTTCTCCCACAGAATCCTCAATAATCTGCACACACAGACCGGGGCTGAAGAGGGTCAACCAAACACAACAGAACTAATCCAGGGAATGTTTGTTACTCTCTGTCCTCTACATGAATGTTATCTTAACTCAAGATACACAAAGGAGACAAGTACAACTAACATTTTTATCTGAAGGCGGTAAACATGGTCGATTTCAAACCATCTGTTGTTTCTTCATTATAAAACATGCACAGTAGGTACAAAGGTTTTAAAAAGTTGTTGTTTGACTTAGTCCAGATAACTACTTTTTAAAATCCCAGCTGGCAGATTGAGAGCTAACATTTTTTGTAGTTTTTGTAATTTTGTAGTCACCTTTTGGTTGCTATAACATCACTTATTCACTTTTTATGCTGCACATCACTCACATTGTTGTCACTTTTTGTCAAGTTTGTCACATTTTTTCCCCGACATTTTGGTGAGTTTTGTCACGTTTCTGATACTTTTTTGTCGCTCTTCTCTGGTATTTTTGGTGCTTTTTTAGTCGTATTTTTTGTCGCTTTTCCATTGTGTTACTGTCGTTTTTCTGGCCATGTTTTTGTCGCTCCTTTTCCCGCTTTTTCGTCACTTTTTGGTTGCATTTTCATCCTCTTTTTTTTCGTCGCCATTTCGACACTTTTTCCAAGAAGCTTTTAGATTTGGGTAACGCCAAACCGGAGAAAATCTGCGCGGTTCAGGTGGGGGTTCAGGGGTTAAATTGCCTTCACTACAAAGCCTGCTGATGTGTCTGATGTTTGTCTTCAGCAGTTCAAATCCAGTTCAAGCCAAAGCATAGCGGAAGTGTCTTTATGTGGTGGCTAAAGAGGCCATTGGTGCAGATTGTCAGCCACAAATAGATAACGGTCAGTAGTAGCACTTTGAGAAACACATCAAGTCAAGACGATTGTGAAGTAAATGACATTGTATGTTTAAAGCAAGTGAGAAAACACAAGTGAAGTCAAGTCAAGAGTTCCGGCAGGAAGTAAGAAACCGCTAGCAGCACAGAATAAATACAGAGTGCAGTGGAGGGGCAAGTGTGGGGCTTAAATGAGTTCAACATGAAAGAATTTCGGTCCGACAGGACTTAAAGAACTTTGCTTCTTTATAAGAGTAAATTATAAGAGAAACGTGACCACAAAGTACAACAATGTAAAGCATTATATGTGGCCTTGAATCATCTTTGTTGTTTTAAATATAACCGTGTATGGAATTCTGATTTAAAACAAACTATGATTTTGGTGACAATGTGACAACTTTAAAACGATCCGTTTTAAATTGTACAAGGACAGCCCGGGACATCAAAATGAACAAACAAGTTCACTTTCAAACCCAAACTTCAAAAACCACAGTTCTCAAAAAGGAGCAAAATGTATTCATGTATTCCTCTGATGTGGAACGTGTTGTTACACTGCATGCAATTCTGAGGCAGGTGGGCAGATAAATAGCAGAATAGTAAATAGTAAAGGCGGCAGCCATACCAAGCTCACACTTTCTGAAGCTATCATGCAACTTTATACATCACTCCACGTTGCAACTTTTCCCTTTGAAATAAAAACATTAAACCAATTCACCACACAAACTAACATGCTCATTTAGAATACTTTGAAGAAACCACAACATACCACTTTACTTTCTGTCCAGTCACAGCTGCACACGCTCTCACCTCATATTTATATTGTACATACTTTACCTAAGCTAAGCCTTTATGTGCCCTTCAAACAGTAACCCGCACCTGTCAATCATTTTTATACTCTCTCTCTATAACTTTCACCCAGTTTCTGTTTCTCTTTGTTAATAAAGATGGACGTCGCAGTCTGCTTACAACAAACAAGGCAGATTTTTCTTTTGACCGTGCCATTTGTTCCAGATCTATATAACCAAAAAATTAGGTTACAACGATATTCTGCCACGTTGGATGTTTGAGGATCACTGAAGTCCACCGCTAATGTCACTTCTGTCTCTGAAAATATTTGAACTACTATGTACTGATAAAAGAGAAACTCATTGGATCTAAGCATGGGTTGAACCAGCCCTAACAAAGGTGAAAGGTGAATGTTCTGCCCCCTACCTCATATGGCTGTTTCTGTTCTGATGCTGAAGTGGTTTGGCCTGAATATTTCGTTAGTTTGAATGAGTGTGGTTTCAGGTCATTAGTGGTCTCATCTCACTTAAGCACCATTTACCAGGACAGAGATGCTTCTAAATCATGTAAAGCTGTGGTTCACAACCTTTTTTCTTGGTCCTGGTTTCACACCCCATTCCTGTTTTAGCAGTTAGATACGAAAATCTCCAAAGAGGGGGATCATGCTTTGTGCAGGTATTTGGTAAAAATCTCAAACACATCTTTATCATTGTCTTACACTTTGTTGATTAGAAAATGCAATATTCATCTAAAAGAGCTGAAACAAAAGATCCTGTAGTTTCACTTCCTGATAAACACGTGCAATAGGCCAGGGTGAATGAGAGTGCAACAGATAATAATAATAATGGCTTACACTTGTATTGCACTTTACAAGCCCGTATTACCAAGTTTCTCAAAGTGCCAAACTGTCATCGTTATTCATTCACTCCAGACTCGGTGGTGGTAAACTGCTCCTGTAGCCACAGCTGCTCTGGGGTAGACTGACCGAAGCGAAGCCACCAGTCTGTGCCATCAGCCACTCGGACCACTACCAACAACTCACTCACTGCATTCACTCTGGCCTATTGTACATGTTTTTAGTGGTAGGGGAAACTGGAGTACTCGGAGGAAACCTATGCAGACACGGGGAGAGCAAGCAAACTCCACACATAAAAGGCCCAGTCCAGGTGGGACTCGAACCCAGGACCTTCTAGCTGTGAAGCACGATCTTTAACCGCTGTACTACCGTGCCGCTCACGGGAAATTATCCCCTCAGGACTTAGCCTGCGCGACTATATTATAAACACATTAGTTTCAAGGAGCATGCATGTAACTGCACACACATCCCCTCCCGCACCACACCCCAATCCTTCTGCATCCGCGTTCATGACCGTTTCGGTTGAGTTGCCTTGTGTACGAAATAAGTGGTATAGATAAAGTTGCCTTGCCAAGACTACTGTCCAGCATGGTGTGTTTACATGCATGAGTCCCATGTGTGTTTCCCGACCAAATAAAAAAATTACATATCCACCCTAGTGCTAATTTACTACGAAACAGTAACTGTCATCACTTTAAAAACCTAATGGACTCTCTCTCATTATGTTCTCCCTCAGGCAACTCTAACCAAGTGTGGTGCCAGTGTTGTGACTGAACAAAGTGATGCTGAGGAGCTGGATGCGGTCGTCATGGAAACAGTGGCATCCTCCGTATCTCGCACCGACAGAGACAGAGTTGAGTTTATAAAGACCGGAGTGTTTACCATTCATCACTGTCAGCTGCGGCTCAGCGTTCGCACCAGGATTATTACCTCAGCACGCAGACAAGTGAGCGACAGACTTCAGACTAGAATGTGATTCGCAAAAATAAAAGTTACATGAATTGTGTGGGGACCTGAGGAATAATGTTTGACCCAAAACGATGTATTGGATCAGTGGCCTTGTTCAGCATGCTTTGTGAACACTTGGATAAAGTGTCTGAATGCCTCTGCTGGAAACAGTGGGGAGTGCAGCCCATTGAGGAGAAAACATTTGCAGCAAGGTGGTTATAGTCAATATGACGCCACCAGAGAGAAGATTTGCAGAAAAGGACATTTGAGAGCTGAAATGATCAGGATGTGATACAGTAAGGATGTTTTTTGGGCTGCGAAACCAAATGATCATTGTCGTAGTTTTAGGTGGCGCAAATGCTATTGCAAGAAGCCACAATGTATCACAAAATCATGTGGTCTTCCATCCAACATCCGACCGAGATTGACACATCATTTGCAAACACAATCGAAAACAAAACCCTATAAATGTGCAAAGGTTTGTTATTATCCAAATCGTGTTCAGTTAAGGCCTTTTGGTTCTGATTTAGCATTTTTTAAAGTCTTGTTTTGACCCAATTAAAACAAAATGCTTTTTGTTTAAAAAGGATAGGATATTTTACTAACCCATTTCAGCATGGTCTAATAAAATTGTTATAGCTATTCATAATGGTTATCCAATATACATCTAAAAAAATATATTTTATTGAGCAGCCGTACATTTTTACTTGCTCGTTTCAATTGTTTACGTAATGGCCTGAAACTGCATTTTCTTCAGTTCAGGATGATGCAAACTTGCCAAATGGGAGGACTTAGAAATTGCAGGGCTTTGTTTACACACAGCACAGCGGTTAATGTGAGGGAGCAATTACTGAAAAGACCGAACTCAGCCGCTTCTGTCTCATTAAAACGCCTGTAAATCTATAGGCGTATCCTGTTGTGGGCTAAGACTTGATTCGATCTGGAGTTTTCCATTTTACTCATGGTTGAACATTTTGAGATTCAAAGATGCCCCTTTTCTATAAAAATGTGTGTTTTTTGCTTCTTATATAATTTGACCGGGTTAGACTCAATTCCATCCTGGATATTCTAATGTAGAAATAAATTTTGTAGGAAAATGCCCCAAGTGTAAAGTCAGAATTGTGTACACATGGGCTTCCCCATGGCTTATCCTTCTCAATATTTTGTCTAATGGCTGCTATACATATGAACTGTTTACACAGATGAATACATTTAAGGGAAGAAGTGAAATACATTAAGTATCCTTGCTCGTGTTGCCAGAACCTAAATTATCCCTCAAATTACTCGCTCTAATCTGCAGATAAGCCCAAAGTCCTCCAGCCCTTGATGTTGTGTTCAGATCCACATGTGTGTCTGATTTCACACCGCCGCTGCCACATGTTCCACTCACTCCAAGAAAAAAAGAAAAAACCTGGAACAGGATCAGAGAGAGCACTTTCTACATACTGTATGAAAGAAAAACGATCAGAAAGATATTATGTGTCTGCGTGCGTTTAACATGTGCAAGGATCATAAAAGTGAGTTATGGTTTAGTGCGAACATCTCAGAACACCTGGAGACAAATAGAGTGCAGAGTTATGAACATTAAAAAGGTATGAGCGAGGAAGATAAGAAACATACTGAGGTTCACTGAGAGGGAACGGGCCTGGCTCACCTGCAGTGACCATATTGAGCTGGACATTTTGAGCTTGTAATGAAAAATATACCAGGAATAGTGATAAGTTTCATTCATGCATGTTAGAGAACTCCGCTTGTGTCCTTTCAAGTGCCCCTCATGGGCTGATGTCATGTTTTCTTAAAGTCTCATTCTGAACATTCCATGGCTCAAATTACCAAAACAAATTATGTCCCGCTAACAGATGTTTTTTAGCTCTATTTGAACTGCTGAATTACTAATTTAACAAACATTAGAAAGCATATTAAAGGGATTTAATCCAGGTTACCCTCGTGGAACCCTCACCTTAACGTGGTGGAGGGGTGTGAGCGCCCGAATGATCCTGGGAGCTCTGTTGTCGGGGGCTTGGTGCCCCTGGTTAGGGTCTCCCATGGCAAACAGGTCCTATAGGTGACGGGTCAGACAAAGAGCGGTTTAGAAGCCCCTTATGAGAGACCAACAGGCCCGGTTAGAACCATGGGCCGTCTTTCTGTGGACCCACCACCTGCAGGAGGAGCCATAGGGGCTGGTGCAGCGCCAACAGCTGCCCCCACGACCCGGCAACGGACAAGTGGAAGAAAATGGATGGATTAAAAGGGATTAGGGATGTCACGGTAACCGGTATAGCGGTAAACCCCGGTAAATTTTTTGACGGTAATAATTACCGCTTTGTTTTTGAAAGACTATATTATCTCGGTCGATTACTGCGCCCGCGGTGTAGGCAAAGTGAGCCTTATCAGCCACCGTCTCATCTTGTCTTTTGTCAGTCTCACATCTGCCATCTCTGCCCTTCAGCCATTCATCTTTCAAACTGTTCAATTCATATGAATGCATTAAATCTATATTTTATTCATTCCTTTGTCTCTGTCCATTCTGTTGTTTCAAGTATCCGGCCTCATGATCTTCTCCCTCTTCACCATTACCAATGCCCAAATATAAATTGCAGATAGGTGAAGAATGTCAACTCACAACTTAATATTGTACCTAATGTTAGACTTGGAAATTGGCTAAACATGCGAAAAGGAGTCACCCAAAAGAGAAAAGGATAAAAAAAATAACCCGATACATGACTTCACTTTACAAACCCATTATATCACTACACGTCCTCATTCCCTCCTTTAGAAGTGCACCGTTTCCTAAAGATGAGAGTCCATTTGTGCCGGCGCCGTGTAAACACATTCAGAATCACCAGGTACAACTCGGAGCAAAGCAAACATTTCCTGTAGTGTTTTTCCCACAACATTCTGACCCTTCACCCACTCACCTCTCGCCTCATTCAAACACTGAACCTGAACCTGAGCAGAGACAAATGCAGCAGCAGCAGACTCACCTTATTCACACACAACCTGTCTGTAGAGCTGCATTTTTATTCATCACTACCTTTTCTTCACAATCTTCAACGCAAAAGTCCACACAAACACTATGGCCTAGTTTTCATTCCAAAACCGTGGCTTCTTTAAAAGACTAAATTTGTCCATGAAAAACCAGATGATCCGAACCTTAAAATACTTAAGACACTATATCTTCTCTAAGTGGGAGAACCTGTCGTGGTCTATAAGCGGAAAGAGCGGAGGTGGCTCAAAAGTCAAACCGTGTTCTTCGAAAACAGATGCTCAGTAGCAGCGGAGTGCAGATCAATATTTACCAAAGTGACCCATTTTCACAGCTTTAGTTCTGGCAGCTCCTCTCCCTTCTCCCTCCTCTCTCTCACTCTCTGTTGGCTACTGCCCACTCTGACAACCTGCCTAAAACGGACACAATTTCCACATTTTCAAAAAGCCGCCTTGTGAGTTCTGTTAACAGTGATTTATGATGCTAAACAGTGGCCAAAAACACAACCAAAACGTCAAAGTGAATCCTCCATCCTCTATCCAAACAATCTCATAATGGACACCTCAGACTTTATATAAATTTGTAAAACTACCATCACCTGGAAGGAGCTTGGAATTGAGAAACAATCAACAGGAAAGGTTCTAAATGGTGTTATGGTCAGAGAGATGATGATGTTCAAGGGGAGATGTCTTCTACATTGCACTACAAACCAATGATTGGGACCGAGGGAAAATGAGGACAGTGCAGGCGTTTCTTGCTTTCAAACAGAAAGTAAATTGTCTGGATCACCAGGACAAAATAGTAAATGGCATTTTTATAGTAATACTTAAAGATCTAATTAGGTCAGATACGGGGGAAAAAAACGCATTGCAAGCATTACAATGCAAGCATTGTAGGACATCAACTATCCATAATATCCTCTGCTCAGTGAGGATCCTTTAGTCCAGTCTAAACCCAAGGCCTCTTTTTTTTTCCTTTCTTTAAATAGACAGACTTGTGTGTGTTGTACATATTTAGTCCAGAACCTTACGCAAGAACTATGCTGAGGTCTGAACAGGTTTCACGCGTTTAACTTGCACTTTCTTTAAAATCTGTCTGTGCTGTTAAGAGTGGCCTAATGTTCAGAGATGGTCTTATAGTATGGTATATGACAAACTTATGGACATATATGGACATTCTCTCACCATAGGGAATGAGCCTAAACAGTGACTGGGTTTTCTATTTGCTTTCTATAAAACATCATAATCATTGAAGCACTGATATCGAGACTTTCAATATTTTGCATTTAGAATTGATACTTCCCTTCCAGACTCCTGTTCAATGCGGTAGCACTGGTTAAGACACTGAGTTGTCCCGTGGCATGTTCGGATATATGGGAGCAGTGGGCTAAGCAATTTAATCAACCAGAGGGTAGCCGGTTCACACCTCACACAGTAAGTTTTGATTGCCTTGGCAAGACACCATCAGCCACTTTTATCAGGGTTGCTGTGGGCAAGGTCGGTGAGGTAACAGGAATGGCGCAGGAAACCTGATGAATTACTGAAAGAAACAGTCCAAAATGTCTCCATGTCTCCAAAACAAGTTAAAAGATTTAAAATGAAAAAATAAATGTTGTGTGTGAGGGAATGAGACAAAGCAATCTGGCTCCTCCCACAAACTCCTGCCTCAGAACAAATGATGCCTGAATTTACATATTCATAAAGTGACTCATGCTTCTCCATCATCTGGACGGACAGCCAGACTGTACCAGCAAAACAAGTCTCAAACTGGAAGAGAAAGCCGTGAGTCCAGCAGATAAGCAGTTAAGACACTATATTATGCGTTATTACAACTTTTAAAACTTGTGTCTGGATAGAAAATATATCCGTTAGCCAACGGCTTCTCGAACCTGTTTGAATTGAGCGTTCTATGCCCATACTTATGAATGGTGAAGCCAGTCCTCATAATAAAGTATGGAAATGTGTGACATGTCAGTTTCATGGAATGTATATAATCTTCGTGGTTTCTCTATCATTGAAATATTATAAGATGATGTGTGGTGGGCATTGGATGCGTTTCCGACACCACAAAAAGCAGGAACTATAACATAGTATGATTTGGCTTTTAGCTCAGAGGCCACTTTTATAAGCTAATTCTTATCTAAAGTCAAATCTAAAAAGGTCTATACATTCATAAATGATTTTCAACTACCCCTAAATGTGGTCAATGTGTCGAAACAGCTGACAACATCTGGATCTTTCACAATTTGCTATGTTTGATGGCTAAATGCTAATAGCTACAGGAACAGACTAACAGAACGCTGCTTTTTCTTCTTTTTATTTCTCTTTAGAAAATACCACTTAAGGTGTTATATAATGTAGTTTAACGCTCACAGAGGGTGCAGACCTATTCCTGCTGCTGCAGTGAAATGGGCAAGAGTTCAAAATGAAACTTAGAACAATAAACAGGTGGGTAAAGTAGCCAAAATATGTACTCAAGTATTGTTATACTTGAAATAATTTAACTCAACTCAAGTACAAGTGTAAAGCGATGACCCAAATAATTACTCAATTAAAAAATTACTTAGAGAAAATGTTACTTGAAACTGCGAGTACCGAGTAACTGTTTGAGCGAAAAAGTCAGATTTATTTTTTTTAATTACGCCATAAATTGTGTGGGGGAAAAACACTTTAAATCGTGTGGAAATTGTGTTGTGATATTTACAAAAAAAATTCCAAGAAAATATAGAAAAAGACTAAATAATATGAAAGAACAAGAAGCGCAAGACTAACTACATCTATTTTATCAATCAAAATGAAGAATTTCATTTGGAAAAAGTTATTATTTTTCTCAAGTAAGAGTACAGATACTTCATTACAATTTTAATCAAGTAAAAGAGAAAAGTACTTTAAGTAGTACATCTTCTTCAAAAAGTTACTCAAGTACATGTACTTTGTATATTGTACTGTACACATCTACTTGTGTACAAAATACTACTCGCCTCTGACAATAATACCTAATGGCAAACACAGTAGGAAGAAGAGGGGTCTAGATCACGTCTTATGAAGGTATGAAGTTGTCTGGATTACTTCATGGAAGTGTATTGGAGTATGTGACGGACTACAGGACAAATACAGGATTACTGAAACATAGCACCATTTATGGTAATTTTTTTTATAAGGATTTAATAGTATAAACCTTTTAAATGCTCAAAACAGTCCATTTTGATAATCCCTTTACAGAATGTGACATATGACTCAAATTGTTTCAGTCAATGAAATAAGTAACTAAAGTGTTCGAATAATAGTGACCATTAAAGGGCTGCAATAGTCAGTATATAAACAATTCCTGGCTTACAATAGGGGTACCTGAGCAAAACCTATTTCAAATGATATGTTGCATAAATCATATACCAAATGATAATCTTAATACATTTGTAACTTTCTATAGTGCTGTTTCATGTCACACCAAGCAGAGAAGTTACTGGTTAAGGTGGTTTTAATAGAATATTTGGTCGTGGTCTTGACTTGTCCAGATCTGTAGCTGTGAGTGGAG
The DNA here is from genome assembly GCA_021464625.1 of Proterorhinus semilunaris. Taxonomy (NCBI): domain Eukaryota; kingdom Metazoa; phylum Chordata; class Actinopteri; order Gobiiformes; family Gobiidae; genus Proterorhinus; species Proterorhinus semilunaris. Next base: position 28,326,786 of record CM038347.1, on the reverse strand, counting down.
CTGGCTTCGACTTAATGGGGTCCTGACCTCAGACAATTCGCTCTGGTCACTGCTGAGACAACAGCTATGCATATTCACAGAACATTAATGAGATGAGACTGAACTGTGACCTGTGTGTGGTGGAGTTAGCAATGGCACCAAAAACAGGATTATCTGTCCAGCAAAATTCGTCATAATTTATCATACTTGCTCAAAATCTGAACACCATTTGCTTCCATCAACTTGAAGATTAGTATGAATATTTGCCCAACACACTGTCTGTAACCCACTCGCAGGTCCCAGGATGGGAGAATGTGTTACTGACTTTGATTATGAAACATTATTTGACCACAGTTGTTGTAAGTAATGCACCCAGCCACAAGTCGATATTTACTTTCATTATCACTCTCTTTCTCCCTCTTCAATATAAAAGCTCTCAACTCGTCTTGGAGGAGCTGTAAACATGAGCGGAATCAAATAACCCAGGTTAATACAGCTACTGGGACTCCAGGGAAGCTTTTACAAAATTAGAGGGCTCTAAAATATAGAGTTATTAACAAATGTGCAACAGAAGCAAGCTTAGAAAATGACATACATGGTTTTATCAATGCAGTTCATTGATGCAGGAGGACTTACTTTTCCCAAGAGCAATCAGTTGATTCGAAATAGCAAAGATTGCTTATATTTAGGTCATAGAATATCTTCTGCAGGGCAAAGACCTAGATGTCTAGGTTTTATAATATATAATTTTTGTTCTACGTTCTGAAACACATGTGATTCTTGTGTTATTTTCATAAAGCATTCATAGTATACTATATTTCAGTCTTCTGTCAAACATTAGTGCCACTAACAAGTTTACAATAACACTGTGAACTGAATTTTGATTTTAAAACATAAAAAGCTTAAGCAAATCCAATCATGGTAATAATGGTAATGGTAATACTCTTGCACTATTGGTGCAACCTACCCTGTCGTCTTCTTCAATATGTTTGAGTTTGCAAACACTAGGGCTTGACTGATATTTTTTTGGGGTCCGATACCAATTTGAAGGGCATGGCAAATAGCTGATATCTTAAAGAGGGAGTATTATGCTTTTTTCAATCACATAGTACCAGTCTATAGCACACTACAATGATGATGCAACCTTAGGTTGGTCTGTAAATGCAGTAAATTAAAATAACTGCCTTGAATGAATCTGCTCTCGCAAAATGGCTGTAGCAAACGTCTCGAAATAGGCCTCGGTTTCTTTAAGACGCCCTGACCCTTTCCGACACGCCCCCTTCTTCACGCTGTCTGTGCCTTCATCACAACACTACTGCATGCATTCTCTCCTCCACTGTCCACACACAAACTACGATAGATTTTTGGTGCATTTTAATTTTACTGTTGGAATGGTGCGACAATTTATCACTTTGTGAACAATGGCCATGCAGGATCCAAAGGATCGTCTTTGGAGACGAGCCTTTGAGAGTTCAGAGGCTGTGTCCACACCAAAGGAGCTCTTGCCTGAAAGATACCTGCTGTTTGGAGGCTATCTAGTCACTCTTTGCTACTGCCCTATGGATATTTAACTATACCCCCATGGTCTACACCAGGATCTCCGCAGGGACATTATCTGTGCAGGTGGACAATCATTGTTGATGAAAAGTCTGTAATAAACCACAAATGTGTAAGGCCTTGCTCATTGTGTGATCATCCTAAAGGCTGCTTCATGTAGTTGAATATGCTATTTAAAAAAAATAAAAAACTCGATTTACGAATCGAGAGATAGCTAAAAAAATAAAAAAACAAATTAAAAAAAAGGTGGCTTCTCCTCTTCAGGTCAGTGGGGAGTCCTTGCCCCAAGTGGAGGAGTTCAAGTATCTCGGGGTCCTGTTCACGATCGATAGACGGATCGGTGCGGCGTGAGCAGTGATGCGGTCGCTGTATCGGACTGTTGTGGTGAACAGTCTGGGGCTGTAGCATTAGCTTTCTCCGGAGGGAATGCTATCAGGGCATCATCAAGGCCCAAACGCATTCCCAGCACAGATTCCGCCATGGAAATACATTTTCTTGTCACCGGTTTTAATCCTGGGTGTTTAGGTAACAGAAACACTGATGTGTGTCTTTATAAAAGTCTCAGAGCTGCTGTAGCTCCGGTTTACAACACATGAAGCTAATCCTGCATGATGACTGACTGTTTACATCTGTGCTCGACATGCGAGGAGGGGGCTCTGCTAAGGAGCAGAGGTTGGTAACTTGGCTGGTGACAAAAGGTCCGAGGCATCTCCAGGAGGTGGGGGCGTTCCTAGGACTGGAGGCATAGCTACACCTAGGGCCTTTCCGAAACCGTTCCCTGCTCCCTTCCCCTACACCCTTCCACTCAGGCCTCTGTGAGGGCACCTTCAGAGGTTCACTCATCAGAGAAATTCGAGCTGTGACTTTTAGACACACTCCCCCTCCCCCCACGGACTGCACAGCCCATAATGTTGCAAAAATCACAAGTTCAACTGATCATACTTTTAAATGAAAAAAAAAGTTCCCTTATGAGTGTACAAAGTAATTCAGATTCAAATGTCATATTTACATTATATATTTTAGCTTCTTCAAACTCACAAGTGAGAACTCTTCCTCTCCCAATAAAATCATATTAGGTCTCATTGGCGCTTTCTTTTTCATTAATAAATGTCTATATGACGGTAAAGTTGTTCAAACTAACACTTAGGTGCTCCTAAATAAACGCGGAACTGAGGTTGTTTGGTGCGTGTTGCTCGTGGGACTGTCCTCCAGTGTAACACACACATGCTAAGCCTGCGTCGACGCTGACTCGCTGTGAAGGAGACACTTTCCTTCACTGAGTCGTCCGTTTCGGACAAAACTCCACTCCGCGGGCACGTGCAAACTGAGTGTTAGGGGGTAGGGTGAGAGAGGAGGGAGCGGTTTCGGAAAGGCCCCTAAAATGGCTGCCATCTGAGTTTTTAAAGATTACTCAAACATACGTGAATTTGCCAAGGCAACACTCCAGGCATGTTTTTAATGAGGGAATGACATAGTAACACGATGTAAAGCTTGAAAAAGTCGATTTTACAAGATATCCCCTCTTTAAGTAATTTGATTGGATCTATTTAAAAAAAAAATCTTTCAAATAGCCTATAGTTAAACACTTATTATAGTAAAGGTTAGGTAAACCATAGATGGAGAAATATATCTAATAGAGGTCGACCAATGTGGATTTGCTAAGGTCAATGCCGATATTGGGGGATTTTGATTGGCTGATGACGATATGCACCGCTGATATTTTTTGCCAATATCTTTTTTTAAATGTCTCGTTTATAATCCTGTGTGTTAAACTTCGAAACATGTCAGTATTGAACTGTGACAGCAGGTGGCGCTGTATATTAATGTTTTTTTAGGTACTTCAGAGGGAGCTTGATTGAAAGTCAAAAATGTCTGTTATGGTTCTGAAATTATAATCAAAAATCTTCAATATAAAATAGGTGTACAAACTTTTCACCACCCTGAGGCCTAGGAAGTTGTGGGAGGGCTACTTTTAAAGCAGAACGTCTCCATCAATTTCAGTTTGGGAGGTATCAGCCATTTTAATCGGCCGATAGCCGATGTTGAAATTACCCAAATATTGGATAGATATATCAGTCGGGCTCTAGAACACACCACTGAATACTAACGTTTTAAAGAGAATAGTTGATAATAAACCTGTTTAACTAATCAGATCAATCATTTGTCTCAACAGTTTATGGGTGTGGACTGGACCATCTTGATTAGCAAGAAATGTGGAACAATCTAATGTGGAAGAAAAACCAGCCTGTCAAAGTCAGTTATGTTCCAATCTCAGTAGGAGGGCAGGGCTGGATGAGGCGCTATTTTTGAAAGATAGTATGTATGCTATACCTACCATTGAATAAATGGAATCCTACCATCTTTTTTTACCCTTAAAAATAGCTTCTTATTGTTCTTTATTCATGCTCAGATCATCAATACATTTGCATTGACATTTGTAGCAGCATACATTAACAGGACCTATTACATGACTGAGAGGGAGGGCTACAAACTAATTATGACCTATTACACAGTTAATTACCTACATGCAAATTATAGCACCATTGTTTTATCACTAAAGTTAGCCAAAAATAACCCCAGTCTCCTGGAAACCGCACACAGCCCTGGTTGAGGTGAGAACGCTTTACTAAACGCTCCATAAACTCCCACTTCCAAACTCCATATATAAGCTTCTTGTACTTCGCGGCTGCACATTGTGTTCACCGCTGTTCCTCCCTTGGACTTTTGATTTGGACTATTTGCAATTTCGACGGACTATTGGCCATTGCAGATTGGAAACGCCACAATCTGCAATGGCCAATTTTTACAAATGCAACTAGGCCTCACTCAAATATCAATATTACAAAAAAAAAAAAAACCTCAATTGCGCCCTTATCTAGCCTTCAGTGGTCGTAATGTTTCGGCTCAGAGTGGTCAATTATTACAAAGAAAGCTGCAAACTGGTGTGAACATTAAACAGGAAGCAGGTCATGTGATCGGTCCAGAAGATTACATCTTCACTTCAGCTCAATTTTAAATTAAACTGTTCTCTGTATTTAGTTTCATATCTGTACACATCTCCATCAAATCTTTATCATCCTTATTGTGCAGTGCAAACTACTCAAAATTGCACAGAGCTCATAGTTTCATACAATGTCATGATGCCTTTCATCATGTCAAATCAAAGCTCAAATCCCATTGTGTTTGTTATGTAACGTAGGCAGTGGTAGCCTACAGTAGCCGTCGTAATATGGCAGAGGAATAAGGTAAGAAGCCTATTTAATTATATTTTATAAACTTATCAGAGCGAGTGAAAGGGCAAAAGCCTCATCACATAGCACTGAAAGCTGAGAGGTGCAACAGGTGTTTGCGTGCCAAAGTTTCAACAAAACCCATAGCGATACCATTTGGCCATCACAACAAAATAACGTCACCATTTACGACATGATATTAACTCAGAAGACCATCGGTGCCGCTGCCATTACACATGGGTAAACTCTCCCCCATGACTCTGCCCGTCACCGGCTCCGTGCACTCACCTCGGCGGGCCGCTGGGCTCCCAGTAGCGGCAGAACAGGTGCAGTCCGTCGGCGTTGACGATGTGGGGCAGGTCGCTGTACGGCACTCCCCGCGGGCTCTTTGCCTCGGGCATGGACGGCTCTGGGGACGACACGGACAACAGCAGTCTTGAGAACCAGGAGAGCGGCGACAGCAGCGAGGGCACACCGCACAGGAGGCAGCTGAGCCCGGCTACGGCCACGCAGCAGACCGCGGTGAGTGCGTGCATCGCGGATGAAGTGCAGAGCGGAGCTAGAGGCAGGCTGCTGAAGGCATCGCCACGGACAACCGGGTTGTTTCCGTTTGGAGAAGAAAGAGAGACAGAAAGAGGGACAGACGAAGCGCTGAGAGGAGCTGTGCGCGCACTCACTCGCTCAGCACCTGCGAGCACGCGCGCGCAGTGTTGTGGTAACGTCACTGCCATAATGCGCTCCTCAGTCTGTGCGCACTCGCTCATCTTACTCTGCAGAGGGCTACAGAGCAGGCTCAGATTAGCTTTATAATGATGAAGTATTTCTAAACTAGGACTTCCCAAAAGGATCAGGAGAGTTGCACCACTTTAGTTTCAGTTTTGTACTTCAGAGATGACCTAATGGGTTTCTGGGGAAGCCTCCACCAGAAAGAAGAAAGTCAATCCGTTATTTATTGAATGCTGTGTAGCTGTGAGGCCCACCTTCAACATATCAAGGCAAGCAGCAACCCCCAAAATGTTTCACTTAAAATAACTCGGCATTTGTTTTTAGTAGCCTAACAAAATGCAGCTTTTTCTGTGCAGAGTTAGACATTGATCATAAATCTTCCAATCAAAAATGTTTTAACCCCTTAACTGAGCACATTTCCTCCAGTTCAGCTTTACCCAAAGCTAAAAACTTCTCGACCGGAGCCTACAGCCTCTAGGCCAGTGTAACACCTCATTTGAAAGCCAAGACCTACAAAACGCAGAGAAGAGTCTTCCTTGGGTTGTTGCCACTTTTTTTTTTTGCCTTCTATTATTTTGCTTTTCTTTTGTCACGTTTTTGACACACGTTTTTGCGATTTTGTAACTTTTTTTATTGCGTTTTTAACTTTTTGATTTGGGCAATGCCGAACTGGAGAAAATGTGCTCGGTTAAAGTGAATGTTAAAATTCAAAATCAAGTAGACACAATAAATAAACCTAATTACTGGCTAAATCAAAGCAGCAGAGACTAGCTGTTTTTTTCTTTTTTTTTTCTTAAAAGGCGCCCATAATGAAACGCTGTTATTTATACATAATACACTTTTCATGTGCATTCATTGTTCTCATCAGCTTTAATTAAGCTGTGTTTGAAGTTACATAATTGTGAGGACAAAGCTCTTTCCACAATTCCCGTTTTGAATTAACTGATGAAAATCTGGCATTATGTTCTTTCTCCGCAATAGCACAGTGGAAACGAATTGAAGTGTGACATACATTATTGTAGTGTACGAGAGCATTAGTCCCACAGCGCAGTAATTGATTTTTTTTTTTTTTTTTTACTTCATCTACCCAAACGTGGAGCTGCAAAGCCCATAGTCTCCCGCCGCCTTGTGCCACAGAATGTATGGGGTTAATGCCTGGATAATGCCGGGGATTTGCAGAGTGAGTGTACAGCGTTCCTCATTCATGTGGGGATTTAGACGATTACTGGGAGGGCCCGTCCTGGATTTAAGACTGCAACAAAAGCTAAAACAGCCAGGTTCCCAAAATAATTCACATACATATTGTTTTGACGATTAACCGCGAGCACATTTTTCTCCAGTTCAGCTTGACCCAAATCTAAAAGCTTCTCGACTGGAGCGAACAGCCTAGGCCAGTTTAACGCCTCATTTGAAAGCTAAGACCTAAAAAAAAAAAAAAAAAAAACACATCAAGATTTTTCCTTGCGTTGTGGTCTCTTTTTCATCGTATTTCATCACAATTTAGCTTTTGACAATTTTTGTTGCATTTTTGTTCCTTTTCCCATCACTTTTCCATTGCATGTTTTGTTGCGTTTTAGTCACTTTTTTTTTTACTTTAATGCTTTTTTTTTGGCTGCGTTTTCATCCTCACTTACATCTCGTTTTGCAGCTATTACCCCTTTTTCAAGAAGCTTTTAGATTTGGTTAAAGTCGAACTGGAGAAAATGAGCTCGGTTAACAGTTTCTTAAAGTCAGACGTATCCAGATTGAAATGGCTTTTGGACATGTGCAGAAGAGGGATAGTAGATATAGAAGTGTAGGGCTGTGCCTGTTATCGCAATATTATGTGACGCAACATCCATATCGCAAAAAGCTACGCTACTATATATCGCTAAAAATCACCAACATTTTACATATGACATCACTGTAGCTTAAAACGTGCACAAGTTCAGATTTAGCCATGATTTTTCTAATTTAGGTCCATTTAGGCTTTGTTTTCACACAATATGCTAAATAAAGCGAGTCTATAGTCTAGACAGCATCTTGAGTATTGCAGCTTTTATTGCGCAGCCTTAGTTTAGAAATGCATGTGGTTCGTCATTCTAGATAAATTGCGAGACACAGTGTCCAGCTTACACCCTTCCCTAGCAGCAGGAGGGGGCTGCCTTTGTTCAAAAGCAATAAGCAAAACAATGGGGCGGCCGTCTGCACTATAGCGGACATAGGAAGGCTATTCAGTTCGAACGCAAGAGTGGACATTTAAAACTGCTGCGAAGACAACCACGCCTTTTTGTCTCTAATGTGCAAGAAATCAGCAATATCTCTGTATCACAACGTTCTATATACATTGGAACCCTTTGTCATGTTATTTGATTGTAGCAATGGGGGGAAAACAACATAAACCTGTTAAATAAAGTTAAATAAAAAGTGGCACTAATGTGATTCAGCTCATGTGGAACAAGTGTATGTATCCAAGGCCACAACAGCTATTATTTGTACGTACATATCCTGTGACGAACTGCACGTCAAATATAAAATAACACGCGTGGCTGGAGTGGCCAATATGGACAGTTGATTCTGGTTAGGGAATCAGGACACTGGATCTTGCCACTTGCTTGAACAGCAGATGATTGATTGATAATAGGCAAGGCTAGGCAACTTCATTTATACCGCGCATTTCGTACACAAGGCAACTCAATGCGCCATACATTGACAGATGTGGTAGATAGATTTGATACGTGTTTGTGTGTGTGTGTGTGTAGTCTGAAAGGGAAACAGAGAAAGGGAAGGAAAATTAGGAACAGTTGAAGGCTAACTGAAATCCCCGCTAAGTGGACAAAGTTATTGACTGATTATAAATATTTCAGAGTCATAAATTGGGGTAATTATCACATGAAACTTATTCGATCTAATTTGGAAACTAATAGAAAAAGAAATTAACAACAAATACTCACTTTATAAAAGATAACACACACCAGAGAAAGGAGACAGATTCAGCAGTGAAGTGGTTGCTATGTGGAGTAAGTGATGGTTGCTAGGTGATGGTAAACAAAGTGTAACTGTAAAATGGAACTATACAAACAAGTCTTTCTGACACAGCCATATAGTACTTTTAAAAGCAACAGCATTTTATATTTTGCTGATGTTTGATTATTAAATGAGAAGTTTTCAACGTTCCAGTTTCCAACATGTTCAACACAAAATATTACAGTTTATTATTGTTTTAAACTGGGAATACAAATACATAACTTTGGCATGGCTAATTTCAGCAACAAATGAGAAGAAGTCTAGCTTAAATTAGCCGATAGCCACTAAACTTTTGCAGACGTTGTGTCTGCAGTGATATGTGAGGCTGAAAGATCGGTGCCACTTCAAAATAGTTGTGAAATCAAAATTCGTACCAAAATCGTGTCTATAATCGCTCAGAGTAAGCCTAGCTTTAGTCTTTATGAAGCTTCACCGCAAATTTAACCTGGAAGACCTATACCTGCCATTCATGCCTCATCGGCAGAGCCTCACCAATCAACCAATCATAGTCCCATCTCAAGCCACACCTTCGTTATGAACTTTAGAAAATATTGTCTTGAAAACATCTTGCGAGCCCCACTTTGGGAGCCCTTGCTCTTTTGGCTGGGACCATAAAATTGACACGTAAACAACTCGGGTTCTTATTGCCTCTTTCGCTACTTTAGGGAAATATTTTTTTTTTTTTATAATCAAGTTAATGTATCTAAACAGTTTATTTTGAATAATTTATTGGATTTCACTAATTATAAGATGATTTACACACAAAAAATTACCAAGAATAGTAGCATTTTTCTTTTTGTTTCATCTTGAAATCATCTGGACCCCGAGGGGTCCCGATCCACATTTGGGAACTGCTGCTCTAGAGGAAGGGTCAAAGACTAAAATGATTTGGAAAAAAATGAAATTTTTTCAAAATACCAGACAATGTAATCTTTTTTTATGCAAAAGCAAAACACAGAAAAAGAAAAGCGGAACTTATTTAAAAGTAGACGATATCAAAGTGAACTCTTCAGGTTTCAAAACAGTGCCAGTCCGTATGGTTTCGAAATAGTAGCTTCTTACTGTGTGTGTAACCGTCCTTCCTTTAACATGTTGGCTACAGGCTGGTAATGGAAACCTACAATAGTGACATCTCATCATGTAACGTGACACAGGCCGCTATCGTGAGGCGTTTCCAAAACAAGTTCTTTTCAAACACCTGCATCAACACATCAGGCTTCATTGTTTTGCACCGCTCCACCTGCAGCTCCGAGTCCGACCAACTGTTCAAACTCTACTCTCTTTTGTTTTTGAAGCTGCTGTCTATATCCAAAATCTGTCTAATCCTGGTCTGAGATAAGAGAAAAGAGGAACCAGATCTTGATACTGCCCACACCCTGCCCACACCCTTTCTTAAACAGGAACTTGCGGAGACAGACTGTTATGGGAGTGAGGGCAAAAGGTTGATTTTGTCGTGTCCGTTCCATCGTCAAATGTTCTTCGGCGAGGACATCACTCGACACCAGACACTATTTTATTGTATTTATAAAGAATGATTACCAAGATGACAGAAGTGAGCTTGGTTTAAAGTTGTATTAATAGACGCTAATATACTTTGAACGGGTCCTTAACATTATTCTGCTTTATCAACAATGAAAACAACAAAACCTAATGGTAAATACCAAATAACCCAGACTTGTGGATGTTGGGTGACAAAATCCACCTAAAGACCCTTTACCTTTACAGGGATGAGTTAGTAAGCACAACTTTCAGGGTCAGTGTCACAGCAATTGACTTCAGGAGACGGACTCCTTCTTCACTCATCATCAAAAGGTGAGCTTCCATCACCTCGGTCTATGTATACTCTTGTAATGTATCTACTCTACCCAGTACCAGCTTGCTTTTCCACTATACTACACAACAACAGCTGTGTGTTGTATCAGAGCGATAACAGAACAGCCTGAAAGGTTTTGTAAGCCGCAATGAGAACTGTGGACAAATGCTGCCTTCTAGTCTGGTTTATGGAATCCCCTTTTAGAACAGCGGTATGATGTTGTGAAATATTACATTCGTATGACCTGCATGTTAATAGTGAGGGCTGTCCTCTCTCTCGTTTCCCATGCAGACAGCAGCGTTAGTCTCGGTTTAGCGCTTTAAAACCTCATACCTGGTCAGATTTGGCCCTGGCCTCGGTAGTTGAAAAGCTGGCCCAAACGGGTTGACCAGGCACTGGGCTGTGTAGTGTCTGCCAGTGGAAAAGCCCCTAAATCCCCCAAAGGCTCCCAGGACTTCATCAAGGTTCTGGAGAAGGTCGGATCCAGACATCAGCCCCTTATTGGTCAGATGAAGACACGTGCCCTTCACTGGAGGTCGCCATTTTGGCTGCGTGTCTATGACACCTGTCAATCGTTGTGTTGATTGGTCTGCAGCACGGAGAGAAGGCAATGATTGCGCCCCAGGGCTGAGAGCCAGGCTAACTGGCGTCCTCTGCTAATGTGCTCAACCTGCCCTCCATGGCATCTTTTCCATCTAGAAAACCCATACAAACGTAGGTTTCAGTGTATTTTTTGGTCCAAATTGCTACAGCAGCCTTTCACGCGACAACTGCTCACCACTTTCTTACTGCAAACTCTTCTGTTTAGCGGTAGCTAACGTATATACACTCAGTGTCCCACCAATGAGAACACGGGCAATGACGTCTACCCTACACAATGGTGCGCTCCAGGGCCGAATGCGATGGCACATTTTTTGACTGATTCAGGCTCAGAGGGCTGTGGCGGAGAGTGTTCTCAGCTGTGTCACCACACTATGGTACGGCAACACCGAGCTGGCCGAGAGAAAGGCGCTTCAGCGTGTTATCAGGGCAGCCGAGAGGGCCACGTGCTGAAATCTTCGGTACGGGAACACTCTTTACACCCAGCTGTAACCTGGCTCATGGCTGGTCCCAGTGTTTAGGGACTCCAGCTCCAAACTGAGGCACCGCTGGCCCGTGAGCATCAGTGCCCACAGGAGCCGCCGCCGCAAGAGTGTCTTTCCGTCTACAGTCCGGATTATTATTAAAGAGGGGCGGAAATACATCCTGCTGCACCAGAATTATGGATACTGGGCCGTTTCTTTGAAGGCTAAGACCTACGAAACCGATGTAAACTTTTTGTCGTTTTTGTCACTATTTTGACGCTTTTTTTTTTTTTTTTTTTTAGATGTGTATTTATTTCTTTATTTACTCAAGAGAAACGCATCCAGATTCCATATTGCTTGTACTTTTTCAATTCAATTCCATTCTATTTTATTCCAAAAGCTAATCTCAAACTTCACAATAAGAATGTGTCAGAATTAGATGTCTTTTGTCAGATTTTACAATACGGACAGAAAAAATCATTTCAGTAATCCAGATTCGGGGATGTTACTTAAATTCCTACTAGCCTTATTGTATTCACTTGTTCTGGTCGCACTACTTGGTCCTTCCAACCAAATTACGCTTATTACACGCGTGTTTATTGTCTGTCGGTGCAAGTGCCGCGTTTCATAATCCACTTCTCCACTCTCCCCATAATGAATCTCCTTCGCACTCTCTTCCTGAGCTCGACGAGCCGCTTCATTTCCGCACAGAAGAGAGAAAGACCCGTACGAGCCTTGAACACCGCGAGGGCAGGCGCGTGGACGGTAAAAATAGCGTTTAAGTGCTTTCCTATTGATTTAAACAGATATGTTTGTCTCATCTGCAGTCGGGAAATACCAAAAGTGCACCTTTTATAGGCAGCATTAAATCTCACAATCATCACAAAAGCCAAGCATGTGCGCTACACATGTCCAAATAATCCAATGGCATCGGTGCGTAAAATGCGCGGAAAAGCCAAGCACCCGTTTTTTTGCTCCGACTGGGGGAATATGGTGCACTGCTGAGAGGATCCGTAGCAAAGAGGCATCAATCTCCGGAGAATATGATCAGGAAATATGACATTAACCCAAATTAGCGCTTCGTAATCGACAATGTGCCCAGAGATGAGACACGGATTTGGAAAAGATGGACAGGCGAAGAAATTATGTTGTTTGCACCTTCATGTTTGCAAACAGCGGGCAATATCAAGCAACCCTCTAAATAAAAAATGTTTTGCGCGTAAATATTTTGCATGCAAAAAGGTGCGTTGTGGCTCGGGGGGGAAATCCTTTTACTTGACGCGTATTCCCCGTATGACAGATGACTGACACTGAAAGATGAAAGTTGACGCTTGTTTTTTGTTTTTGTCTTTTGTCATTTGGGAATGGTTTGATACGCGTAAAAACCGCGCTACTGCACAGCCAAGTGATGGACTTAACACTTATACACCACGGACATCAAACTTACCTGTGACAGACGCGTCTCGAGTCAAACTTTGTGTCCACGCTGCTCTTCCTATAGCTCCGCACTCGTTGGTTCGCGCGGCTCGGTCTTGTGAGATGTCCACTCGCCTCTTCGCCAAACACAGGAATGCGGTTTAGAAGAGAAACCACGCAGCGCTCAGCTCTCTCTCTCTCGCTCTCTCTCTCTCTCTCTCTCGCTCTCTCTCTCTCGCTCTCTCTCTCTCGCGCGCGCGCGCTCTGGACCGTTCTGCTCCATGGGCGCACTGTTTTAGCGCAAAACTTCGATCAATCATTGTCGGAATAAAAATATTTAAACATCCTGGCCCCAGGCCAGAGGACGGGCAAAAACAGGCGAATAGTAGTACTCAGTTACATTTACTCAAGTACATGTAGGGGAGACCGGCTATGTTTGTAACATGGAGACCACCAATTCCACCATTCAGGGGTAAGATAGGAGTCAAATGGACATATCAGTGGTTACCCATTTCCTCCCTGATCCCACATGGTGATTGTCGAGGTTGTACATGTTCATGCAGATTCTATAGAGAAAGAAATTGATTTTGAGGTAAGAAAGACATTTTTTTTTACCAAGATTTTGTTTAGTGCTTATACTATTGCACATAAATGGTAAATGGTCTCAACTTGTATAGCGCTTTTCCACCTACATTAGGCACTCAAAGCGCTTTACAGCAAGGAACCTTTCACCCATTCATACACCAATGTACGCAGACACTGGAGGCAAGGTGGGTGAAGTGTCTTGCCCAAGGACACAACGACAGCGTGCACCTTCAGGAGGCGGGATTCTAACCCCTGACCTTTCGATCATGAGACGACCCGCTCTACCATCTGCGCCACCGTCGCCCATAAAACCATATGACTTCGATTAGATTCAATTGTAGTTTCTCAAAATGTGATGCACATTTCCCCTGCTAATTTCAAATCTTTATGCTAATAGAGACAGATGTCAGGGGTGGGAATGGTTGTAACACAATCGTCCCCTATGTACAGTTAATAACACTTGCTTGATTTTAATACTTTTACAGAATGCCTAGACAGTGGAAAAGAAAGACTTACAGATTTGTGCCAGCTAATGTTTAAAAAAAAAGCGGAGATTCTGCAAAACACCGCAGACGCTGAGAGACCGGGGTCCAGTGATCATCCCAGTGCAGGTTAATGAAGCATCAACAGAGTTTTCTCTGAGGTGCAGGAGGAAGTGTTGGCTGACTATTTGACTCAGGCAGCAGACCTGTATTATGGACTGACTCCACGTGAGGTTAAGCATGTGCCAGGTCAGAGAGAGAGAGACATTGTTCTTTTATTGAAATAAACCAATATTCGAAGCACATCACATGACGTGGCCTCTGTTTTTATTTCTTTCGACTAACTGTTACAACTCACCCCACTACCGGGGTAGGTTGTAAAGGAACACCGTGTATTTGACATCAGCTCATGAGGCCTGTGATATTCTTGCAGAGGTTTGAATTGGTGCCATTTGTAGTTAACAAATGTGGGGACTTTGTATAAAAGTTTGAGAACTCTAGCTCAAAAATTCAGCGAGATACAGGTGCTGAAGCAAAAAGTGTTAGAACCATAGCCAGTCTCCCCTACTTGAGTAACTTTTTGAAGAAATTGTACTTCGTAGAGTAGTTTTATCATACAGTACTTTTTATTTCTACTTGAGTAAATTTATAATGAAGTACCTAATTTTTCCAGTTCAAACAGTGACCGTTTTTGTTTTGGCCCAAACTTGTTTCTAGCTCTCACAGTCCCTCCTGTGTATTCACATTGTTCAAAGAATGTAATTACATGCACATTTCACATAGTCTCGCCAACCAGACCCCGCTTCTTTACAGTCTCCTGTTTATTAATTAATAAACATCGGAGATTAGTCTGGATGCCAGGCTACATTTCACACCCATATACAGCATTGAGTGGTGACAAAGTGAAGCAGGGGCGGCCACCCCCAAGATAAATTCCACTCATTTGGATTAGACTTCTATCATCCATTGCTCAATAAAACTGAAGACAATATAACACGGTCTGTATTTTGCTGTGTTTACAACATACTCTGAGGTGGCAAAAATAAATGTATTCTATAACACCAAAAAATCAGGTATCCAGCTTTAAGTAAAAGTAATTGTTACTTTTTCCACTGTGAGTAAATATTTAAGTGGCAAATGATTCATTTTGATCTATAAAGTAGATGTAGTTCGTCTTTAGAATTATTTTGTTCTTTAGAATTAATGAGTTTTTCTGTATTTTTTGCCATTTTCTTGGAACTTTCTTTGGAAATAAATATCACAATTTCCACATGATTTTATGTTTTGTTTATAGCGTCAGACTTTTTCGCTCAGTTTCTCAGTACTGACATTACTCAAGTAATTTTCTCCAAGTACTTTTGTTTGGGTCATTGCTTTTGACTTGTATTTGAGTAAAATGATTTCAAAGTAACGTTCAAGTTCAGTATTCTTCTCCGTTTGTTCGTCTTCACTTCACACTTTACTAAACTACTTTTCACAAAGCCCATCACTTGCCATGATTGAAAAAGCCCAGAGGTTAAATATCCAGAGCTTGCATGACCATTTTTCTTCATATAGGATTTGAGTTTTTGAGGACGTTTCATCTCTCATCCTTTTGCTTTAGTCACTTTCCTTTAGTAAAGTTCCCTCTGGGGCTGTAATAACTCACTATCTAATCAAAATCTCAAAAAAACTCTCCATGGGGTCTTTATAGCCTAAAACTCTGCCGTTTAGAGCTACAAATGTGATCTTTGGTGCTATACAGTGCTTCTCGAAAGTACTAATACACCTTGAACTTTTGCACATTTTGTTCACAAAAAAAAAGTTCACACGAGTAACAGACAACTGTGAAGTGAAAGGAAAATGATACATGATTCTGTTATTTTTCAAAAAATAGAAAAGTGAAAAGTGGGGTGTGCATTAAATTGCCTTTATAACATTCCTAATGACTGCAGAATGTTCACACCTTGCTCTAACCATTAAATAGAGTCTACCTGTGCGTAATCTACTCTCAGTATAATTCCAGCTGTTCTGTGAGGGCCTCAGAGCTATGGTCAGAGTGTATTGGTCACTAAGCAACATCATGAAGGCCAAGGAGCACACCAGAGAGGTCAGGGATAAAGCTGTGGAGAAGTTTAAAGGCAGAACTATGACCCCTTTGGCGATAAGCGGAATTGCATCCAGAGTTGTGCACGCTCATGGACCACACGCACGCTTGCACGAGCACGAGCTGTTCAGAACATATCAAGGACCGCGATTGCACAAATGTTTTGTTTAGAGTCGTAATGTCTACAGAGGTAAGAAAGTTATACATCTGGAAGTCATTTTGAGTATGTGAAAGGAATTTCACATACTCAAAATAACTAGTTAATGTAGTTTACATTAATATGTAAACTACATATTAATGTTTGAGAGGAAAAACAGGGGTAGTAGGAGAAAACGTTTTTCCCCATTTCTACCTGTTTTGTGTGTTCACTGTGTCCACTTATGATTGGATTATAATGGAAATACCACACCAAAGACCCTATTAGTTGGTACTAAAATGTCTCAAGCTAATAAACTAATAATCAAATGGCACTGATGTTACATTCTATGCTAACAGCCTAATCCTCCAAATATTTGCGGGGGTTTAGCCTGTTTTATTGATTTGGTAAGTAGCATGTTCCAATAGCAGTATATCCTTATTAAAGAGTAATTTGCTCAAAATAGTTTTCTAATTAAGCTTACAGCATTTTACATCACACTCCACAAAGCTGAACTCATTTACCTGAATAGCCTACAACAGTGCTGATTTATTTATTAGGTATTTTGTCAGGGACAGTACACATTGATAAACATTTCAGTGAATTGTACTAATACTTTTCAACTACTGTCCCTGGGCAGTGCCCCCAACAAGTGTCACTAGTTTATACATTTAGAAGGGGGAAAAAGGTTACCTATACACATAACATGGAATTAGTTCACACAGTACAAGGTCATAATTGCAGGGAAATAGACAATGCATGGGCCGGTAGTTATGCAGTTCAGAACAAAGCAAACGTGATGTAGATGAAAATACAGTTATTTGCTATAGTAAATAGAAGGCCTGCTGTACAATATGAGGGAAGTAAATAAGTACCTCTTTATCATTGTATTTCCTTTCCTGCGATGTGTACAATAATACAGCATGTATTTTATCACAATAACAACATATTTTATTTTTTCCTTTAGAATTCCAGCTCGAATCAATTTGATGTTCCTGTAGAGAGAAGCACTGAGGACAGCAGTGAGGGCGGCAGGGCCAGGGAAGGAGGCCGGGGAAGGGGCAGAGGACAATCAAGAGCTAGACTGATCAGTGAGGAGGACAGAACATTATCCTGACCCTTTTGGCATTTATGCTGGCTATAAAGAAGCACCATTCAGGCAATAAACGAGTAGTGAGCACATCAGAAAACATGGCTACGAATTAGGGAAGAAACGGCTTTATTGTAACTATTTTGTTCCATGTCTGTGTAAGTTCTCAGTCGTACAGGAGTTGTCCATCTTCAATGAAGGTACTTGATTCATCTTCTGTACTCAGTAGTTGAAGTCTTCGAACGTTTCGCCTCTCATCTAAAAGGCTTCGTCAGCGACAAAGGTCACAATCTGCACGCAGCTGAATATATAGACCAATGGGGAGGAGTTAGGGTAGGCCCGGCTCCTCCCCTCTAATCACAGCTACTCTCACCTGTGGGTAAACCCCTTTGAAGTAGAGTGTCTCTAACGATCTGCTCACCTGAGTATCGGTCAGTCATATCCTATTCATCGATAATCACTACCCAGTATCTGTCCTATTCATGTCTGATCACTGCTAATTACCTGCCTATTGTTCTTTTGTTGGCTGAGGTGCCGTCTCCTTGGACTGGCCATGCCCTTTCGGTTTCTCCTGAAGGAGATTGGAGTACAGTGAAGGAAGATTAAATCTGAGCCCACCATTCAGGTTCATGGAGGGATTTTCTTTCCTGACAAAAATAGCTTCTTTAACTCCTCTTTCAAACCAACGTTCTTCTTTAGCTAAAATTTTGACCTCCCCGTCCTCAAAGGAGTGGTTGGAGGCTTTGAGGTGGAGGTGCACCGCCGACTGAGGGACGCTTGTGCTTTCTCTTCGGTGTTGAGAAAGTCTCTTCTGTAAAATTTGTTTACATGTTCCATGTTTGTAAAAATAAATAAATATGCACTGCTTATGTTTGACTTGGAGTCTGTTCAGGGAGTTGATGGAGACCAAAATTTAACTTTTTGGTCCAAATGCAAAACGTTATGGAGCAAACCTAACACTGCTCATCGTCCTGAGTGCACCATCCCCAGTGTCAAATATGGTGGGGGGAGCATCATGCTATGGGGCTGCTTTTCCTCAGCGGGGACTGGGAAGATTGTAAGAATAGTTGGGAAGATGGATGGAGTCAAATACAGAGACATTTTGGAGGAAAACCTGCTGGAGTCAGCAAGAGAATTGAGGCTGGGGCGGAGATTCACCTTCCAGCAGGACAATGACCCTAAACACAAAGCTAAATCTACAATGGAATGGTTTAAAAACAAACATATTAATGTGTTAGAATGGCCCAGTCAAAGTCCTGACCTAAATCCTATTGAAAATCTGTGGAAAGACCTGAAAACTGCTGTTCACAAACGCTCTCCTTCTAATTTGACAGAGCTTGAGTTGTTTTGTAAAGAGGAATGAGCTAAAATGACAGTCTCTAGATGTGCAAACCTTGTAGTCATACCCCAGAAGACTTGCTGCTGTTATTGCAGCAAAAGGGGGTTCCACAAAGTATTAATTCATGCTGTATGAATACTTGTGCACGCCCCACTTTTCTATTTTTTGAAAAATAATAGAATCATGTATCATTTTGCTTTCACTTCACAGTTGTCTGTTACTTGTGTGTGAACTTTCAGTGTGTGAACTTTCAGTAAAAAATAAAATCTTTATGGTTGTAAACATGACAAAATGTGCAAAAGTTCAAGGTGTATTAGTACTTTCGAGAGGCACTGCACTTTTTGAAAACGACCGAGAGCTCAGGTTTGGAAACGTAAACCCAACTCAGTAATGTTAACATGATTATGAATATCTTAAACATTGGTTCCTTGGTCTGACAACAGGAATCCCTGTTGGGTTTGTCCATTGAAGTAAATATATTTGTCTCTAATGAAAGCTGTCTCTGTTTGCACTTTGGCTCCAGGTTTCCCGAAGCTCCACGACCTCTGATCTTTGACCCTGAAATCCACGATGACCCCATGAACTGCGTGGCAAACGGGGTCCACCCATCACACGTTACTTTAGTCTCACAAACACTCTCTTGTTACATCACATTGGCAGTTATGCCGTTACTACTACAATTACAATAACTATAAGATTATTAAAGGAAAAAACTCCATGAAGCAAAATCATAGTCTTTACTTCCATCTTGACAAGCCGCTATGATGCTCCAGGACCATTTTTTTTAGGATTTCTGGTTAGTACGTTCTTTCTCTGGATGGAACGTATGCGTAACCATGGATATAGTTCCATCGGCAAAGGAAACCCACCCTTAAAAACAATGGATCCTGGAGTGCGTTTACATGCGCTCAAGTAACCTGGTTATTAGCCTTATCCTGGTTATGATCGTATTCTGGATATGATGTTTACATGTCTGTGAAACTAGGACACTCATATCCCTGTTTACATGAGCAACTACAATATCCTGGATATTTAGGCTCCAGAGAGGTGCGGAGCTAATGACAAATGTGATAAGGAACTAAATACTTTAGCAATGTTGCTAATGCATGGCTTTTTCGGACATTATAATTTTTACTGTTACCTGTTGGCACGATTCATCCCAAATCAGGACTTTTATGACACGGTTTATCTCAAACTACTGTTGGGGTAAAGATGGAAGAACTCTCTCTCTCTCTCTCTCTCTCTCTCTCTCTGTCACAGGATCTCCTTTCAAGTAAATCGAGTTTCAACTCAAAACCTTAACATTCTGGCCTGTCCTGTTCACCTGTATCCTGTCTCTGCAAGGTCATGCATTTTCAGTGGAGCATATTATACTCAACAACTTGAACACATTGCATTATATAAATCCAACAGTAAAGGAAAACTTGTCCAAGAGATTCACAAAACAAACAATTGCATTCTGCTTTTATTTTTTCTCAGAGCTGTATTCAGTCATTCATGTATTGTTATTGGCCTGAGTTTGTTCAGCAGTGAGTGAGAAAAAAAAAAAAGTTTCTGTTTTCGTTCCAAAGAACACATTTTGGGTAATTTTTGGACAATGAAACGGTGTAATGTAATCCAGATCTATAGACTCAATAAACCTGCTTTGAGTCAGTGTGGAACTAATATTTACACAGAGCACTTCAGGGAAAACCATTTGAAGAGCAAAACCCTTCCAGCTAAACAAAGCGGAAATCAACATATTGCACAAGGAGGAAGGAGTGTAGTTCTTTGGAAACAGCTTGAAGCGAGTGAAAGAAATACAGAGCCACGACTACACAATGTGAAGTGCCTTGGGTGACTTGTGTCATGTGAAATGCACTACACAAATAAACTTCGATTCTATCTAACAAAATATTTTTGAAATGATGCAATGTAGAGCATATATATATATATATATAATGTCAAATTTTGACATATACACACGCTCTAATATTTGGTTGGTGCACCTTTAGCTTTGATTATGTCACGATTTGCTGTGGTTTCAATAAACTTCCCTCAATGTCAAAAGATCCAGTGTTGCATTAACCTGAACCAAGCACATTTTGTCCAGTTTAGCTTTACCCATATCTAAAAGCAGTTTGAAAAAAAAAAAGCGTTAAAATAGCGACAAAAATGAGACAAAAACAACTATGAAAAAAAATTTGATGTGATGAATAGTGAAAAAATGTGTGACAAAAACGCTATAAAAAAGTGACGAAAATGCAACAAAAAAGCAAAGAAAGAGTAAGAGAAAAGTGAAAAGTGAAAAAGGTACCAAAAAAAAAAAGGAAAATGATCAGTTCAGATGAGTTTTGTAGATTTGGGTCAAGCTGAACTGGAAAGTGATGTCTCATGCTCCTGAACCACTCTTTCACAAGTTGACCCCACTCAATCCTGGAATTGTCATCTTGGAAAATGCCTGTGCCATCAGGGAAGAAGAAATCCGTTGATGTAATAACCTGGTCATTCAGGATATTCAGGTCCTCAGTTGATCCCATTCTTTGGGCGCTTAGTGTTGCTGAACCCAGACCTGACCAACTGTTATGATCCTCAGATCATAACAGTTGAATCCAGCTGGTGACCTTTTTGGGGGGGGGGGGTCATCTGTTTGTTACTGACCCTCTGCGAGTATTTATACTGTCAAAGTCATCTTGTCATTTCTGCTAATGCAACATTATGAAATAGATTTAACAAGAGAAAAGACAGGTACATGCATTTTGACAGAAAACCAAATATGAACCGCGCATGTCAAAATATATAAATTCATATTAATTTAAAAGATGCCCAATTATGCATGTTATCCACTAACATTGAAGTGGACTGACATTTGTAAGACATGAGGTCCAAACATTCATAATAGATACATTGCCACAAGAGGGCAGTACCGTGTGGGGTAGTTATTTACCCTGTATCAGACATTTTGGGAAGCATGCCCACATTTTGAAAAACTTTGAAAGGTCATAAGCAAGGCAATATCTAATATTAGTTACAATGACTTGAATTCTAAGTATTGTTCTTGATCTGAATTCATTCCAAAAGAATAGATTATATTCATATTAGGACTAAATATTTATAATTTGTATTTGAAGTACAATCATATTTCCCTATTAGCAGATAGTTTTGCTTGGAAATATAGAAATATATTAAAACAATATAGTCCTACTAAACAAACAACCACCCATTTAATCAAAGTTATTCAAATCAAGATGAATATTTTGAATTAAAGTTATTGTAACTAACTCCAGCTTCACAGCAATCTCTCACTTTCACTCTTATAAAATAATGGAATTGCATTAATTTATGTGTAACTGTCTTCTTCTAATCTAGGCTTTATCCAAACCGAGTCACGCCACACCACTCCGCTGCTTAATCCTTCATGTGTTTGCACTTTTGTACCAGGCTCAGAAATAAGTGGCTGTCAGGTCCTCCTGAAAAACACAAAAAGGAATCATTCTAAAATAATAATATGTGTTGGATAGGATTTAAGCCTCACTGACAAGAAATGTAGATGAAAAGCAAAAAAAAAAATATTATTAGCCTCCTAATTTTATTGCCTCACACATACTTTAATGTACACATTTTTTTGCACATTGTCAATATACTAGTTGCAACAAAGAATTAAACAAAAATCCCAATTGGCATAAATAGCTGAGGCAAGTAAGTTTGTTTCCATGCATATGTGATTTTCTGCATTGATGGTGTGGTGGGGTTGTATAAAACTGGGTAAGTGCAAGTCGACATATGCTTTTTTCAATCCGAGATCAAATGCCTGTAAAGGTACTCTAGAAATGTGAAAAATACTGTCAATTCAATTAAAATATCTTAGCAGAACACCTATTTAGGCCATATATGATGTGCAACACGGGCATATGTAGAAAGAGATGCTACACTTCGGGTCCAGCCTTTGGTCTGTTTTTTTTTAATGTTTTATTTTGGTTGCTCACACTCAAAGCATCACTCTCTTACCTACCCCTGGTGTTGGGGAATGTAAGCCCAATGTCAGCACTAGGGCTAACTTTTTCACACACACACACACACACACACCCACACACACACGCACGCACACACGCACGCACGCACGCACACGCACACACACACACATACACACAAGATTTTAATGAGGTTTCTGAGGCTCTCTAGTGGTAATAGTTAGAAGTGAAACCTTTGAAACTTAGCAGCATTGCTATTTTCCACACATTGCTGGCAGATAATGGTGTATGTCTCCTCCTCTCAATTATAAATGATTAAAACATACATCAACATTCTTATAGTTAATGTGGGGTTTTAACTAAATTGACAGAGTGAGAGAGAATAAGAGGTGACAATCAAAACAGTGACGGACCTTGTCCTGTTGGTGGCTCTCTGTCCCACAGTGACACTGACAGTGCAGGACGGCGTCGTGAATAGAAGAAAACACACAGCATTTTGTTACTTTGTCATTGAAGAATCCTCCAGTTTGTAAGTCATGCAGCACTCCAGCTGAAAACAAAACAAGACATTTATTGGTCACTATTGCAAAATCATTTTTCAGAAGTGTCCTCCTTGTAACCTGATCCTCTCCATGATTTCTCTAACATTTCATACAAACGTACTTCTCCTCTTTGGTCTTCCTCTGGGCCTTCTGTTTCCTGGCAGGCCCAATCTACCCATAAATTCACTGTCCCTCCTTAATGCATGTCCAAACCATCTCAATCTGGACACAGTTAACTTCACACGCAAACTCCTATAGCAACACAGCAGAACAGGGACATACGCCTTTCAACTGGGAGTAGCCCCTTTAAGCTTAGTCCGTCATTATGGCCCGTTCTCTCAGCCAATAAAACCAATTACATCCTCATCACGTCACACTGCAGGCTGTTTAATATCTGCTGCAAAATATTTACTTTTCTCAACAGGTTGTTTGTTTGTAAAAACAATCTTCACTGTATGTTCTTGAAAAACATGGGTGTAAAAGTTTACATTTTATTTACTAAACATGTGCTGGAAGTTTAATGTTCAGAAGTGGATTCCTGGAGTCCAAGTCTGAATGATGTCATCATTAAACATTTAAACATTGCTGCTTTTGGCACATCTTTTGGAATTATGAATGTAAGAAACAGGACTGGACCTCTACAATTACAACCAAAGATACGAGCTTGAGACTGGCACTAAGTATGTAAGTAAGTAAGTAAGTGCTTTATTGTCATTGTACAACTGTACAACGAAATAGTGTTCAGGTGTTAGTCCTGAGCTGCTGCGGCTGAGCCGCGCTGCCACTGTGTGTCAACCTGACCCGCCTCCATCACCATGTGGTTCCCCGGCGCTACAGAACGGGACAAGCACCGACTGCAGCCCATTGTGCGTGCTGCAGAGAAGGTGATTGGCTGTGAGCTCCCATCTCTCCAGGACCTGTTCACCTTCAGGACCCGGAGGCGTGTGGGTCGGATCACAGCTGACCCTTCTCACCCTGGACACGGACTATTCACCCCTCTCCCCTCAGGCAGGAGGCTACGGTCTATCCAGACCCATACCTCCCGCCACTTGAACAGTTTTTTCCCCTCCGCCATCAGACTCATGAACAAAAACAAGTCTCTGTAGCTCAGTTACAGAGTCATGGATGTATCTGCACTTGCAGTGTGTCCACACTTAGACCCGCTGCTATCACTTTATAACACTTTATATGCCTACACATCTGTATATACAATCCCGCTGTTGTTCATTGTCAAATTGTTGTTGTCTTACCATATGTCACTTTATTTTATCTTATTTATTTAATATTTTTTATGCATGCCCTTATAGCTTTATAGTTTAACGTTCTTAGCTTATTTTTTATCTTAATTCTGTGTTATATGTTCTATGTCGCACGTTTGCACCAAGACAAATTCCTAGTTTGTAAACCTTGTTCACAAACCTTGGCAATAAACCTATTCTGATTCTGATTCTGATGACCTTGGAGGTCGAGGAAACTGTAGTACTCGGAAGAAACCTGGCTGGCTGCCCTCTGTCTCCTCTGATCCTCTGAAATGGTGCCGCGCCTCCTGGGTTTGTCCCTGTTTCAGAGCGTGGTGTCCTGCACTGGTCAGCTCCACCTTCTCCTTCCTCTTCCTTCCTCCGCTCCCTCGCTTCACAGTCTTTCACCATCTCTCGTTTGTCCTTTTTTGTTTCCTGTAGCGCCTCTTGTGACGCCTCCACTGTGCTGCAGGTGTGGGGGCTCTTGGTGCCTCTTCAGTGTCTCAGAAGAAGAAATGTGTAGGTCTCAAATGGGTTTAGCTGATAAGCTAGCATTTTGTTTACCTTTACAAAGCTGCTTTCTTCAGGACCATTTTAGACTCTCAAAGTAAACAAATCCACCAAACCTCCACAAAAACACGGCAAAGACGTACAAAAGTATCCAGAAAAACAATGTGGAACACAGAAACCACAAATGCAGTTTGCAGAAAAAGGCAAAAAACTCAGCTGCACAAGGAGAGCGAGGTCGCTTCCTGTTAGAGTTAAGACTCTGCAAGCCAAGTGCGCAACAATTCCAAAAACTGATGTGTAACTCACGCAAGCAGCCGGTCAGAACCACTTTGATACCAATTTCTTCATAGTCATTTTTAATCTGAAACACACAAAGGCCAAAGTTCAGACAAGGATTAGAGGGCATGTTAGTAAACAACAGGTTTTGGTGGCACTTAAATGCACAGTAATAGCACACAGAGAATCGAACCCGAGACCTTAATGCTGGGAGTTGAAAGTCTAGTATTTTCCGTAATTTCTTGGCTATTTGGAAATGCAAATGATGAATTTTGTAATGGTGTTTTTGGAAATAGGGGGAAACCTAATCAATCAATCAATCAAAACTTTATTTATAGAGCGCTTTTCATACAAGATGTAACACAAAGTGCTTTACAGTGCTTAAAAATCATTAAAAATTATAAAAATCGTCCCCACCAGTAAATATACATAAATAACTACAACCCCACCACCCACCACCCGCACACACAGACACACAGACACATATACGTACAGACAGCCCAGCAGTTAAATGTCTTAAATAAAAATGGACATAGAGTTGAGTACGTAAGGCTGGGTACAGATGGACCGAAAGAGGAAACATCATCCAAGGAGCCGTCTGCACCAGGAGCAGCCCATCGGCCACAGCCACAGAGCGCCAACCCAGGGGGCCCGGAGTAGGTGTAGGAGAGACGTCCTGCTTCCATCCAGGCACCCCCAGGAGAGCGCCCGCACGGCCACAGCCAACCAGCACTCCCGGGGCAGAGGGCTCCCTCAGAGGAACCACTAGGAGAACATAAAAAATAAATGAACAAAATAAATAAAAAAAAATAAAAATAAATATTTAATAAGAGATACATTAAAAACAGCTAAAACTGTGCGTGAAATAGCACAGGATAAAAAGAGGGAAACTAAAGAAATAATAGAACTAGAACCGGTAAATAAGGTTAATATAAGTAAATATTAGTTAAAAGCTAAACTAAAAAGGTGGGTCTTGAGCCTGCTCTTAAAAACATGAACGTTCTCTGCGGTCCTGAGCTCCTCCGGCAGGTCGTTCCAGAGGCGAGGGCCATAGTATTGGAAAGACGCCTCGCCGTGAGTCTTTCTGTTGACTTTAGGAATAACTAGGAGACCCTTGCCAGAGGAGCGAAGGGACCGCGAAGGCTCATATGGTAAAATCAATTCTGAAAGATAAGAAGGACCAAGACCATTAAGACATTTAAAAACCATTAAAAGAACTTTAAAATGGATCCTGAAACACACGGGGAGCCAATGCAGCGACTCTAAAACCGGTGTAATGTGGTCCCGCCTCCTGGTCTTCGTCAGGACACGAGCTGCTGAATTTTGTAAAAGTTGTAAACCTGAGATACTCTTTTTGGGAAGACCAGAAAGCAGGGCATTACAGTAGTCGATACGACTGGGGATAAGTGGACATAGGGAGAACATGGAAGCTGCACCCAAACAGGTTCAACACATTCAGAAATCCAGGATTTTCTTGATGAGGTGATTGAGCGCTAGGGTCAAGATCAATTGGTTTTACAATTACACTGTAAAAACCAGCACAAAACAATAATCCACTGTGCAGAGAATACGTCTTATCCATTTTCGCATGATAACTGCATAATGTTGCCACGGGAAGAGTCCCAAAAGAACCATGTGCAGCTGTGTTTGTTATGTCACGGTGAAAACAAAAGTGAAACTGGGGGAACATTCACACCAATTTGGTTCTTTTAGTTATTGCTAATACGATTATTCTATGGCATATTTGTGTGACTTTAAAATAATTATTTTTTACATAAGTAAAAAAGTATAAAGATAAAGGATAACACAAGCTGAAAGTTCAATAGGTTTTCAATAACAAAACATGAGAAAAAACTTAAATAAACATAAATATGTGCATTTGTGCATAATGCTCAGAATTTTCTTGCTTCCCGGTAATTTTGATAATCGTGAATAATCGTAAAATCGCAATATTTTCCCTCTCAAAAATCGTGACTAAAAAAATTTAGAATCGTGGCATCCCTATAGAGAGCACTAACTGCTTCGCCTCTGCCCCTATTCTACTGTCACTTCTATACAACTACACACTTTCCCTTTAAGCGCCAATATAAAATGTCTTTGTACATTTTTCAGCGTCTTGACTCCAACTGTGTCCAGGAAATTGACAGGACTCAGGTCCAGGACGATGGCTCTGGGCAACGACGGGTCTTGCTTTTGCTCTACGTCAATCACAGCCACGTCCTTCATCTCTGCGCCGGCTGACTCCACCTGCTGGAGAGGAGGAGACACTATTAGATATGGCGGCACGGTAGCACAGCGGTAGCGCTCGTGCTTCACAGCTAGAAGGTCCGGGTTCGATGTCCACCAAGGCCGGGGCCTTTCTGTGTGGAGTTTGCATGTTCTCCCCGTGTCTGTGTAGGTTTCCCCTACCACTAAAAACATGTACAATAGGCCAGGATGAATGAGAGTGCGCATGGGGACGATGGGTGGAAATTAGCCCAAGGCTACAATCTGGTGTGGCTTGTTCATTAACTTGCACTGTCCAAACCAAAAAAATAAACCAATAAATGATATGTATCAAGTTTAAAGGGACTATACAGAAGTTTAACCACAAATAAATGTATACACATTTTCAATATCTTCTTCATACATGCTCATGCTGAGTAGAATGAGCCCTGGCCTTTTCACCTTGATTGCCTCTATATGCCTGTAAAGCCTTGAATAGTCTATGTTCGGGTCGAACAAGCAAACAGCGTAATGTGTAATGACGTCACTCGCGTTCACGCTCAGCTGTAGCGTTAGCTGTATCTCCTCTATACTGACGCTGCCGAGCGAGTGGTGACTTCGGAAGGATGGATTTGGCGGAGAATAAGACCAGCCCAGACCCAAACTAACGAAAAGAAACAAAGAGTTTATTCGAGCGTGACAAAAAAGGCGAAAGTCGAAATTGTTGAGAGAATCTCTCAAAAGACCCGCAGCTTGTTTTTGCTTGAAAGGTAAGAAATTATGACTAAATACGTGGGGGAAAAGTGTTGTTGATGCTTCAAAACAACGGTGTCCGACTGTCCGGGCATGTTGTTCAAACTTCACTGAAACAAGCCATAAAATAATCATATTTGGAAGTTACCAAAATAGTTGATCTAATAGTTGTATACCTACAGAGTAGGTATAAAACTATTAGAGTAGTATAAGTAGCAGACTATTCGTGTCAGTAATAACAGTAGTTGTGCTGTACCTACAAAACATTTGAGTAGTAACAGTGGTAATGGTGCTGTATTTACAATGGCAAAAATAATGCTGCTAATGTTAGCTTTTCTTGGCTGCAAAATAAGCATGACTGTTCACGGATTTATAAGTAGGAAAACGAGTACAAAAAGTGGACATGTGCCTTTTACAATATAATTTACGAGTTTCTTTCTGCCCAGGGAATTGAAGAGACGATTTAGGCTTTCCCTAATAGCATTCCTACCAGAAGAATTATTTTATAATTACAATTAGGCCTGCGTTTATGCATATAAAGTATACGAGGTTTTTTTCTCCTCCTTCAAACGTTATTTATTTGTTTATCTGTATTACTTGGCTTCTTCACTCGATTCACTTTGCTGCATTTGCTCAAGTATCGCATCTTATTCACTCAAACTGATTTGGTCTAAATATCAAAACAGTAACGTTTCTTACCTCAGTTGAAATCATGCCTGCAAATCTGTAAATTGACCAGATTGACCAGACTGTTATTTCTGGTGCTCATAAAGCCTGAGCGCCTCATGCACGAGTGTATCATCGGGGCTGCAGTTACGTGTTTGGCCTGAAGGGCAATTGCGAGCACAAAACTGTCAAACTCCACATAGCCCCTTTAAGCGACCATAGGGAAAAAAATGGCATATTAATTTATATTATTATTATTATTATTATTATTATATAGTTGTTTTAGCCAAAAAATAAAAAAATAATGTTTTCAGGATCATTGAATGTGTGGCAAATGTAACAGGGATATCGACATCACCTTTACCTGCAGATTTCCGTTCTCCTTTGCCTCCTTCTTGGCTTTCTTCATCTCCTTTTTCTCCACTCTCTTTCGTTTTGCTTCCAGTTTCTTTTTGGCTGCCAAGATCTTTGTGACGTCTATACCAGTCTGGAGAAAAAAAGTTTGTTTGTTTGATTAGTTGTGTGCTTTGTAATTGAGACTGAAATACATTTTTCTCCATTATGAACAACAAATTGATGAATATTACCTTTAAAAGCATATGAAAGAAAATGAAAGGACCCAGGCACTCTACTTTTTCAAACGTTCAAAAATTGCTTCTTATCTTTTCTTTCATAAGCTTCTGTTCCCTCAACACCAAAGCGCACCTTTATCATAGAATAATCAAATTACATAAACTTTCTGAGCACTGTGATATTTGATTTTTGGAATACATTCAATGCATATCATTATGATAAATTCTGAACCGTTTCATCGTAGTTAAGCAATGCTCTAGTCCAGGGGTATAGGCACGTTTGCTCTTGTAAAAAACGGCTGAACCTCCTGAAAGTGGCGCAAACTCAAACTACATTTTCAACACCTCCCTGGAGTCATGCCACTTGCCAGCCTGCTTCAAATCATCTGCCATCACCCCTGTTCCCAAGAAGCCACGGATCGCAGGACTTTATGACTACAGGCACTGAAGTCTGTTGTCATGAATTCTTTTGAGCAAACCTCAAAGACATCAGCAAGATCGTCTCACTCGGGCTATCCCTGTACGCAAACTGCTGCACCTCCAGTCACCAGTCCATAAAACTGATCCAGTTTGCGGACCTGTTCACTGGCAATAAAACCAGTTCTGATTCTTCTAATGTTGCTCCTCTATAGACTGCAACAGGGAGGTCTGGGGGTTCTTCCCCCTCATGTAATCAAAGGAAATAGCAATTCTTTTGTTTTTTCTTGAGTTGTTTAAACTCTATTTTAACTTGAGTGTTTAGATTTAGGATTTAGGTATTTGTAAAAGCAGCATACCACGTAATTTTGGATATTTTCATCTTGTGAACAGAATACAAATAAGTGCTTGTTGTAATCGGCCACTCTGACAAATGAATTAGTTTGATGGATTTTCAAGTCATGATTACAATTGTAGTAATTGCAGTGAAAACATATTGATGTACCTCACAAAAGCCTAACCCTAAGGCGTCTTGAGGCCTGGCAAAAACAATTCACCCACTCTTCTTCACACTCCTCCACACATCTGTCCTGTCTAACAAAGCCAATGGGGGGGGGGGGGGGGGGGGGATGAAACATTTCAATTCCAAACTTGAGCCCTATCTCTCAGTCAGTGCAAAAATAAATAAATGTATTTCAAAATCAAATTTAAGTCTCACAGAGTTGAAAGAGAGCTGCTATTGACTGCATCACACATATAATTATCTCCTATGGCTCCTCTCTCTCCACTCTGGTGGAAGTTCACCTTTTGTGGCAATCTCCTCTTAAAAACAAAGACTCAGGAGGAGATGCACTCTGAGAACTGGCAGGGGAACAATGTGTGTCAGACATTTAGAGACGTGAAAGCTGAAAGAAACAGGCTTGGATGATAATTACGGAGGGACTGACAGGAAATTGGAGTACAATTGATTTGAATACGAGTGTGCAGAAAATGGGCCACAGGAAGCAAAACTGAACACAATATTTTGTACTTATAATTTTAACTTATAATATTTGTGGATGTTATGTATTTTGTATTGCTCTTTTATATGGACTATTGGTGACTTTAAACTTGAACAGGCTGATAGATTAAATTACGTCATAATAGTCATGTTTTCTTTTTTATTAAGGCACGGCAGTTCCATCCATCCATCCATCCATTTTCTTCCGCTTTATCCGGGGCCGGTCGCGGGGGCAGCAGTCTCAGCAGAGCTGCCCAGGCCAGCTCGGAGACATAGTCCCACCAGCGTGTCCTGGGCCTTCCACGAGGCCTCCTTCCAATAGGTCATGCCTGGAGCACCTCCCGCGGGAGGCGACCAGGAGGCATCCGGAACAGATGCCTCCTCCAACTGCACGGCAGTTGTATGGGGAAAAATATGGGTATCAATTTGAAACTGTATATTACTATATTACTGTTTAAAGCTGCATATCATTGATATAGATATGAGAAAACAACGTATTGCATGTTTTTTTTTGTCTTTTTAAGTTTTCATTAAAAAAAATTAAAAAAGGCCTTTTAATGCATAAAAATGGCCACAATTGCTTTTGTTTTCAGCAACAAATCTAAATAATGAATAGAGCCAGGTTCAGATTTATGGTTTTATTTTGTGTATATATTTTTTAAGAGGGTATTTTTTTATACTTTTGATAAGGTCCATAACATTACATGTGGTGTGCCCCAGGGTTCGATTTTAGGCCCAGTGCTTTTTAACCTGTATATGCTCCCTCTTGGTGATGTCATCCGGAGACATGGAGTCAACTTTCATAGTTATGCTGATGATACACAGTTGTACATCTCCATGTCTCCAGATGACACCAGGCCAATGGATGCACTTTTTAACTGAATTTTAGATATCAAATCCTGGATGGCAGAAAACTTTCTCCAGCTTAACCAGGACAAAACTGAAGTTTTAGTCATCGGTCCTGAGGCCCAGAGAGGGAAACTTTTACCCAAACTACAGTCATCGTCTTTTAATCCTTCCTCACAGGTGAAGAACCTGGGTGTGATTTTTGACTCTGAGCTGACTTTAATTCCACACATTAAGAATATCACAAAAATAGGTTTTTACCATCTAAAGAACATAGCCAACACGGAGACACTAATGCATGCTTTTATCACCAGTCGTATTGACTAGTGTAATGCCCTGATTTCTGGTCTTCTCAGGTTTACAACTTTTACAAAATTCAGCAGCTCGTGTCCTGATGAAGACCAGGAGGCGGGACCACATTACATCGGTTTTAGAGTCGCTGTATTGGCTCCCCGTGTGTTTCAGGATCGATTTTAAAGTTCTTTTAATGGTTTTTAAATGTCTTAATGGTCTTGGTCCTTCTTATCTTTCAGAACTGTTTTTACCTTATAAACCTTCACGGCCCCTTCGCTCCTCCGGCAGGGGTCTCCTAGTTGTTCCTAAAGTCAACAGAAAGACTCTTTCCAATATTATGGCCCTCGCCTCTGGAACGACCTGAAGAGGAGCTCAGGACCTCAGAGAACGTTCATGTTTTTAAGAGCGGGCTCAAGATCCACCTTTTTAGCTCAGCTTTTAACTGACATCTATTTATGTAGTCCTAATGATATATTTTGTGTGTGTGTGGGTGTGTGTGTGTGTGTGTGTGTGCGCGCATGCACCTGTTTGTCTGTTTGTTATCTGTAAAGCACTTTGTGATACCTTTCGGTATGAAAAGCGCTTTATAAATAAAGTTTGATTTGATTTGATATCTATTTCTTGATTAGAAGTGATTAACATTTAACATGTGAAAAAAAAAATCAAATTTCACCATGTTTTTGTACAGTTCAAAGCTCAATAAATCAGGCTAAGAATAAAAAAAATATTAAATACAAGACAAGAACGTTATGTAACATCTGCGCATGCACCTGTACATTTCTCCCGCTTATGAAAATGGCTGTCTCCCAGAAAGTAAATTACCATATTTGGATTACAGCGACATCTCGGTCGACTTTCGTGCAACCCATAGATACCAAACATGACAATATTCGTGAATGAATACACATGTAAAAGAAGAGAGACTGCCACATTGTTGTAGTTCTTTCTGGGAAACCTCTGGTTTGCAAGCGGAAGAAACGTCATTATTAAATAAGCTTCTTAAAGAGTAAATTATAGATGATAAAACTAAGAAAAACTAACTACGAATCTCAACGTTGACCACAGTGTCTCGCAATTAATTCAAAGTCTCTTCAATGCATAGTTTACTTTACCTTCCGGCCCAGAGCCTCCTGATACATCTCTGCGTTGGCAAAGTACAGCGTGGCAGAAGAGCGGAAAACCACCACATCTGGCACCTTCTTCACCTAAAAATAACGACGACGGACGACGGAAGAGGACAAAGACAACTTCATAAACATGTCAAAAGTGTGTCAATGTTACAGCAAAAGCAGACATCACAGGACATAAATCTATTTGAACTTTGAAGAATCTGTCATGCAGTTAGTTCTCAAACATTTTACCCCAAGGAGGTACCGGTACATATTTGGCTGTACGAACAGATCTAAACCAGGTCTTAACAGGACTAAACTGGGGCTTAAACAATGCCTGAAATTGAACTAAGCCATGACGAAAGTAGTTATAAATGTGGACTAACCAAAAAGACAAAATCGAGAATGAAATATATTCTCATTCAAACAAACAATAATGCTGTGCTGTGCATATATTATGTTTGTAAAGTCTCCACAAAGTTTGAATCGCTCCCTTCTAGATGCAGGCTCCGTTTGCACATTTTTGAGCATTAATATTTATGGCGTTGCTTTCTATGGTTTAGTTATGGGTTTATTACAATGTTATTACAAGTCTATTACCGTAGACTAGTCCTGTTTGTTAGTTGGCTTGATTCCATATGAATTACTTAGCAATGAACCGTCGTTGTGTCATTGCAGTTCAAATATGGTGAAGTTGTTTGTAATTCCAGTGGTGTTGCAGTTTGATTCCAGGAAATCAAGATGTGATTGTAGATGTTCGAGACTTTGTACCTGCTCATAGCTGTTCAGAGGTCTGTAGATGTCAGTGTCAGGGATCTGTCCCAAAAGAGAGTAAGTCGGTCTGAAATAAGAAAAAAAATTATTTAGGATACTGTTGCGAGAAAGAAGAGGACACAAGCAGGCTGCAAGTGCGTCAACTTTATTCTTTCTGGGCCTAAAACAGAATAGCCGAAATGCAGGACGAACACAACAGTAAGGGCTCAGACACGCCCCCAAACCCAAAACCTGCTCGGCGAGAGACATCTCTCTAACATTTACACCACAATACGTTATTCAATTTTAATAATATCTTCAAATGTGCCCATCCAGTTCTTACAGTTGAGTCCTGAAGATGACGGTGAGTAGTGAGAAGGCGATGGAAGCGGCCAGTCCAATGTCTGGGTTTAACAGCACAGTCAGCACAAACGTGACTATCCAGACCACCTACAGAATCAGTGTTTTATTATACATGTCTTTCCACACTATACAATACATGTAACTGAAAAGATGACTTATGTATGGGTCAGTAAACTACTACTACAAGATGATGTCCCTGCTATTTTGCTTTTCACTACTGTGTCTGTCTCTAAATGACATGAGTAAAACAAATTGATTTCAAAGCCTATGTCACACCAACCATATCGATTCTGTTGCTCCACCATAGAGCTGGGATGTCCATAAACTGCTTCATGATGCCCTGTAAGTTCACGTAGATGATAGCCGCCAACACTGCCTGTGCACATTACAAAGGTTATGAATAAAACTGTATTTAGTAAAACAGTTAGACATGTTGAAAGATTGCTGTGATAGTACATTATACCTTGGGCAGATCCTCAAAGAGCTGTCCGATCCACATAGTGATGATGAGGATGACCACCGCAGACAGAGCTCCAGCCACCTGGTCAAAGTTACATTATGTAATGACACTGGAATCAGAAGTAATTTTTTGCACAATTAAGAAAGAAGCTATGCTGTCTGAATAAATGTAATTGTGTAACAGAACTGTGTTTGTGCCCCATGGTCTGGAATGGACTTGGGTGAAAGAGAGGAAGAATAGTCAAAATTATTATTGTTATTGTATATGATATGGCCCACTAAGGCACAGATTTTGACTGATTTAAAATTAATAATAATAATTACTGTAAATGTAGAATATGCTGAATACCTGAGTTCGTCCTCCGGTGCTGACCTGCACCATGGACCTGGACATGGAGCAGCTGATGGCAAAGCACTGGAAAATCCCTCCAAAGGTGTTACTCAGACCAAGCGCAATCAGCTCCTATAGGAATAAATATATTTACAGCAACAGTGAATTATGAGACTAGAGGCGTACACAGTAAAAGGCACAAGAGGCAATCTTTAGCCCGGCCAGCCATACAACTTGGTCACTGGACACTGGACTTGCGTTTTTGGCACACAAAACATCTGGAAGTACCAGCTGTCTCAATCCATGGCAAAACTATGAAGGCACATACAGTACAGGCCAAAAGTTTGGACACACTTTTTATATATTAGCTTGTATTTATTTTCAACAGTATTAACACACTATGATTCTCATTGAAGGCGTTAAACTATGAATGAACACATGGGATTATGAAAGAAACAAAAACAAGGTGAAATAACTCCAAAAATGTTTTATATTCTAAATTCTTCAAAATGTATTCTTGGCATTTTCTCCATGAGCTTCATAAGGTCGTCTTTTGAAATACGTTTTCAACATGTTTGAGAAGTCAAAACCATTTCTGGGACGACATCGTGAAGCTCAGTGAGAAAATGTCAAAAGTGTAAAGCAGTAATCAAAGTGAGAGGCGGCCATTTGGAAGAATTTATGTCAACGTTTTTTTGTTTAAAACATATGTGTTCACTCATAAATGAACGACTTCCGTGAGAATTTACCATGGAAACAGTTTTGAAATGAAAGGAAAAAACAATTTAAAAGTTTTGGCTTGTACTGTAGATATGTTGTTTCTTTTATTGGTTCAATCAGCTTCCATTAATCCTGCTTTGAAATTGCGTTAAAACCAAATGACTCTGGACAAACTGTCCCTGTATGGAATAAGTTGGTCAGGTTTAGAAGATACTTGTCCTACCTGGTTGCTGTCCACTTTATATCCGTACTTGAGAGCGAATATTCTTCCCAAAGAAATGGCCAGTCCGTACCCCACCACAGAAATAGCAAAGGCGTCTCCAATCACCTGACTGAAGAGAGAGACTTTGGGGAGCGCTGGAGGCTGCAGGCTGCACATAGAAATATTTTACAGTTATCAATTGATTTTTAAAATAATGCTTCCTTGCTGATTTTAGATGAAAAATTAAAAAAACAGTACACATTTGGAAGTGGCCATTTTGGCAAACATTTGTCTTTTGACACAATTGATGTACAAAGAAAAAGTATAGGTCCTAAAACAGAACCTTGAGGGACTCCTGTGAAACAGTTAAAGACAGACTGCTGGCTTACACACAGTCTTCTGTCAGTCAAGCATGATCTAAACCAGGAGTTGAAGCGAGTCAGCTTGGAGAGAGATGGTTTAGTATCATGCCTGCTTCAAAACAATGTGTGTGAATGAGGTTGTACAATTGAAGTATGAAAGCAAGTTGTAATCGGTAGTCCTTGCTCCACTATTTGAGAATCATTGTGATTTGACAAAACACATACATGGTCAAAAATAAGGTAATATTCAAAATGATAGAAAAATGACTGTAATTACCTTTTTAGCTAACACATTTTGTGTCAATAGTTGTCCAATAATAACAGGGACTTAAAATAATGTTTTCCTCACCCAGAGGGGATTCCTCCTACGACATCAATGCCATATCTTCCATTTAGGTCCACCTGCCACGAGACCACTGTGGCTACTATAATCTGCACACAACACATGATTACATTTATGATGAACAAATAACCTGCATACTCCATAAATGACTATATTCTTACTCCAAGAAGCTCCACTGGTATGGGCACCGGCAGTCGTTTGCCCAGATACGCGTTCAGTTCTTTGGCTAAAATCAGGCACACAATGGAGATGGCGCTGACCACCAAAGTGCCCAGGTTAGTTTTAGGAAGAAGAGAGCAGATCTCCAGCACTGTCTGGGAGGAGATGGCAGATATAAAAATGTACAATATACATGTGATTAAGTGACTTATAAGAATTGTTCCATTCAGCACCACTACATGGAGTCATGAGCTGATATAATCAAAACAAAACAAAAAGGGTACACGAATGCTTGAAAAGCTTTTTTGTGCAGCAAGATTTATATATTTTTGGGAAGGTTTTAATTTTTTACTTATAATTTTCAAAACAAAAGGCCGTGGATACCATTATTCTAACGGTAAGTGTGTGTTCTCACATATATGAGAGCCAGGGGTCCGCTGAACCTCGTGGGGCTGATGCCAAATGTGTACTTGAGCTGGGACACGATGACGTGGATGGCAGCTCCGGTGGTGTACCCTCGCACCAGCGGCTCCGAGAGGTACGTGACCACAAACCCAAACTGCACCAGGCCCAACAGCACCTGAGCAGCATGAGAAATACTGCAATAAAAACTCCCACAATAAAAAAAAATCAAAATAGAAAATTACGAACTCACTGCAATTTTCAATTAATTTTGACCAGTGAAGAACAAATATTGTTTACCAAAATGGTCTTTGGTAGGAATCGTGGTGAACCAGCAAAGTGTTGGTATCAATCACACATTTGCAAATAATAATAGTTTACATAACAAGTTGAAGAACGTTTTTGGTCCGTTACCTGAAATATCCCGGACAGGAAGGTGACAGCGGCTGCCACTTTGACCCTCTCCGCATCTCTGAGCGTGGTGTTTATTATGGCCTCTCCTGTTACATTATCAAAAACACTGAAGGCTGAATCTGGGGCTAAGCGTTCTGTCACTCCTCCGATCATCACGCTCATCACCGCGTATGTTCCTGTAAGAGAAAAACGTTCTTGTTGGCAGGCTGTGAATATATGTTCAGACAGGAATTGCCCTGGAGTTGTCTCCATTCCACAAATAAAAAAGTAGATGTGCATTTTCTCTACTTTACTGTACTGAGACACTCAAAACTCAGACTTCTGTAATGAAATTAAATCTTTATCACCAACCACTTGTTGTGTTTGTAGAGATTTCATCAATAGTCAAACATTTGTTTTGACTGATAGGTCAAGGTCAAAATGATTTTCACACCAAGTACCAGCTTGTACAATGAAAACATGATACGCACCGACAGAGATGTGTTTGGAGGTGCCGAAGATAAAGTAGACCAGAACTGGGTAGAAGGACGAGTACAGACCGTAAACCGCGGGGACAGACGCCAGGATTGCATATGCCATTCCTGCAACAAGAGGACACATACTGTATAGTGCCAATCTCCATTTAAGTACTGTTGTTGTGTCCCGGGACAAAAACCTTCACCTACATTACCCACCACAGTACTAAAGTAAGAAACTGGTTGGAACAAGGGAATCAAGTGTAAAAACTTACAAAGACATCAGACGAAAGGGAGCATCCAAAAAGGAACAAAAGGAACTATTTCACATGAAAATCAACAATGTTCAGTGACGTAGCTAAAGTAGTTCAGAGGCTATAGTACTCAGTTACAATATTGTGAAAACCAATGATTGACTGTGGAAGAATCCGCAGTCAATCATTGGTTTTCACAATCAATTACCCACATATCTTAACTTGAGTAACCCTTTGTAAGATAAGCCTTCTCTTAACGCTAGAATAGTTTTATCACAGATTTTCCTCTACTTGACAAATATAATTTTTGTAGTTTATTCATGTTAATCTTGTGTTCGAAGAGATACATTTTTTGAGTTAAAATAGAAGAATCAATAGAAGAATCAATACAGTGAGTGTCTCTATTACTCTAGCTCAAGCTACACAGTCACTCTTCTCAAAGTATTTTCACCAAATCCTTTTTTTCTTTTCTTTTTCTTGAGTAATTATTTGGATGACGACTTTTTGCTCCTACTTTTGGCTTCTCTAACCACCTCTCAGCACAGTTTGGATAGAGGAGATTAATGGATGTATAGAGAGAGAGGATGAGGTTTGATGGAGCAGAGGACTCACTTTAGAACCCATTGAAAAAGATAGACCAAAGAAGATCCACACGCTTGGCTGCTTTCCTTACCCTTTCTTTCTAACTTGATTTTACACATTGTGAAAAGGTTTAAACGAAAGACCCACTTGAATAGGTCACACGAGACAAACTATTGGATATCAGAATCGATGTTTTACCTTGAGGCAGCTGCATGATGCCTACGCTGATCCCAGAGATGATGTCTCCCAGAATGTTCTCCCTGAAGGAGTACCGTGGCAGCCATGACACCACCGGCACACTACCCACAAGGCACTTCTTCGCCCTTGGACCAGAGCAACTGCAGCAGAAAAGAAAGTTTGGGCAATGCACACAAAAGCCATAACAGGACTACCAACCATATCAAACAGGACAACAAAAAGTTGCCCAATCCTTCAATGTCCCTGAGGTAAACTCACCCAGACTCACTAGATTTTGATATAGAACTTTGGTCACCTACACCGCATGATTAAAGTGGGTGGAATTGAAGGAAAGAGTAATCAAACAGTTTACCTGACAGACTTCTGGACCTTCTCCCTCACTGTCGTTGTGTTATGGATCGGGTTGAAGACATTGTCCACTGTCTCCTCGTGCATCACGTCTCTGTGGACACTGTAGTCCACTCTTCTCCTCTCCGCCATATTTGAACTGCCGAGGGACAGGCCCAAGACACTTAAGCAGGAGTTTGCCCAAAGTGTTACACAGCCGGAAAGGGTTAGCTAGTAAGAAAATTCGGTTCAATGATTAAACATCCAAACGTGAGGAAAAAGCTGAGCAGAACCAGGTCAAACAATGTTGACACCTATTTTTAAAGTAGCTGTATGTCCATTGTTCGCGGCCCTGAGAAGTTGACAATCCTACATTAGGCCTACTCAAAAAAACAACCATTAGAGCATTTTAAAACATAAAAACACAAAACAACGACAACATTGACTATAGATTCTGAAGCTAAATAGAAC
This sequence comes from Proterorhinus semilunaris, assembly GCA_021464625.1. Taxonomy (NCBI): domain Eukaryota; kingdom Metazoa; phylum Chordata; class Actinopteri; order Gobiiformes; family Gobiidae; genus Proterorhinus; species Proterorhinus semilunaris. The sequence continues at coordinate 28,287,104 of CM038347.1, read as the reverse complement.
CTTGTGTAGCAGGCTGGGCTTGATCAGAAGATTGTATCACTTTTAGCTGCGGCCTGTGCCGCGGTCATCCGTGTGGGTTCCTCCGGTTGTTTGTGTCCTGACAGCGCTTGCCTCTGCGCTCGCCTTTTAACTTTTGCCTTGCACCCATATCGCCAGGGTTGTTTCCCTCCACTGTGATCAACCCATTGGGATACTCCGACAAAACTAAATTAACAATTGTGCCCACGCTGGTCACAACCAACGTGAGAATGAATTGAAACGTAAACCTGTTTTTATGGTACTTGGTACAATGAAATGAAATCCAAATAATGTATTGATCTTAACACAAAGTAAATAAATGAAATATATTTGTTTGTAATGGAACTGTCTATTACGAACCTGTGTGTCCTTTTAATGCTTGTTTATTCAAGCTGGTGTTGTTGGTATTTAGTTATTTTTAGGTATATTATGTTTAATTCCTAAACACCCTAACCACTCATCATGCCAAACTTGAAAATCTTTATTGACCCGTAAGAAGGTCCTCATCACCCCCAGCTTCAGGATCAACAATATAAATTAACACATTGTACAGTGCCTTGCGAAAGTATTCGGCCCCCTTGAACTTTCCGACCTTTTGCCACATTTCAGGCTTCAAACATAAAGATATAAACAAAATTTATTGGATATTTCAAACATTTTTAACAATTAAACAACTGAAAAATTGGGCGTGCAAAATTATTCAGCCCCCTTAAGTTAATACTTTGTAGCGCCACCTTTTGCTGCGATTACTGCTGTAAGTCGCTTGGGGTATGTCTCTATCAGTTTTGTACATTGAGAGACTGAAATATTTGCCCATTCCTCCTTGCAAAACAGCTCGAGCTTAGTGAAGTTGGATGGACAGCGTTTGTGAACAGCAGTTTTCAGTTCTTTCCACAGATTCTCGATTGGATTCAGGTCTGGACTTTGACTTGGCCATTCTAACACCTGGATATGTTTATTTGTGAACCACTCTATTGTAGATTTTGCTTTATGTTTTGGGTCATTGTCTTGTTGGAAGACAAATCTCCGTCTCAGGTCTTTTGCAGACTCCATCAGGTTTTCTTCCAGAATGGTCCTGTATTTGGCTCTATCCATCTTCCCATCAATTTTAACCATCTTCCCTGTCCCTGCTGAAGAAAAGCAGGCCCAAACCATGATGCTGCCACCACCATGTTTGACAGTGGGGATGGTGTGTTCAGGGTGATGAGCTGTGTTGTTTTTACGCCAAACATAACATTTTGCATTGTTGCCAAAAAGTTGGATTTTGGTTTCATCTGACCAGAGCACCTTCTTCCACATGTTTGGTGTGTCTCCCAGGTGGCTTGTGGCAAACTTTAAACGACACTTTTTATGGATATCTTTAAGAAATGGCTTTCTTCTTGCCACTCTTCCATAAAGGCCAGAGTTGTGCAGTATACGACTGATTGTTGTCCTATGGACAGAGTCTCCCACCTCAGCTGTACATTTCTGCAGTTCATCCAGAGTGATCATGGGCCTCTTGGCAGCATCTCTGATCAGTTTTCTCCTTGTATGAGCTGAAAGATTTGAGGGACGGCCGGGTCTTTGTAGATTTGCAGTGGTCTGATACTCCTTCCATTTCAATATTATCGCTTGCACGGTGCTCCTTGGGATGTTTAAAGCTTGGGAAATCTTTTTGTATCCAAATCCGGCTTTAAACTTCTCCACAACAGTATCTCGGACCTGCCTGGTGAGTTCCTTGTTCTTTATGATGCTCTCTGCGCTCTAAACTGACCTCTGAGACTATCACAGAGCAGGTGCATTTATACGGAGACTTGTTTACACACAGGTGGATTCTATTTATCATCATTAGTCATTTAGGTCAACATTGGATCATTCAGAGATCCTCACTGAACCTCTGGAGAGAGTTTGCTGCACTGAAAGTAAAGGGGCTGAATACTTCATGATGTCCCACTTGTTGTTGGTTCTTCACAAAAAAATTACAGTTTTATATATTTTTGTATGAAGCCTGAAATGTGGCAAAAGGTCAAAAAGTTCAAGGGGGCCGAATACTTTCGCAAGGCACTATATGTCATACACATAGACCAACATTTCTAGATAGGGTTTTTGTTGTCCTCCAGTAAATAATTAACTCATCTTTTGGGAAAGGAGCTCAAGGATTCATATAGCCTCCAGGCCAGAGCAGGAGTTAATAGACTCAACATATACATCAACACTTTATAGTACAGAAAAATCATTATGATAAGGCACACCTACCTGTTTGACTATTCCAAAAAAATAAATCTATAAGAATGATCCGGCGTTCAGTTACTCAAAATCGGCGTTGTTTTGATAAAGTCATTGGTTTTTCTAAATTGTCTTCTCAGTGTCCTCTGGCGTTATCCGTTACCAATTTGCACAATCCTTCCAGTCAAATATTAAACTTTTTCCCCCCAAATAGACCGAAGCCTCAGCGCCCACATTTAACACTCTTCTCCCAATGCCAATCTTCAGTGCTTCTGTTCAGCGGCTCTTTTCTCACTTGTCGGCGTCTTGTCTCTGGTCTTGATATGAATTGGACATTGCTATCAAGTCAAACCACGGGCAAAGGTCCAACTTATTGCCAAGCCGCTTTAAACAATAACAAAATGGTGAGACACTGGAGATACTCGATTCTCTTTAAACAATTAAAATGGACTTTGTTTTTGCGGCATGTTAAGAACATTGAGTTAATATATGGTGTAAATAATGTTAGCATGTCAAAAGTTGTGTGCACGTTTTTTTAAGAGATTCTGCAAAGTAGTTGCAAACACAGGAGTCCAAGAGACCACATAGATGATTTAAGAAAGAGGATATGAGGAGGAAAAACATGTCATAGTGTGTTCGCTCTTACGATTCTCAGTGGTTAAGTGTGAACCCCCAGACGTTCTATAAAGGTCGTGTAGTGTGTGCGGACCTTTAGAGTTAAAATGCAACAGTGGAATGGTGTTGTGCCAAACACAAGCAAAGATCAGGGGCAAAACATTTGCGGATAAAGAAGTCTCTGCTAGGCTTTTTATTTTTTTTTATTTATTTTTTTATATCCTCTGGCGGGCCAAAAAATATTGGCGACGGGCCAAAAGTGTCCGCCAGGCCGGACGTTGCCGACCACTGTCATAAAGGGACAAACTAGTGGAAGACTGTGACCTGTTATCTCCAGAATATTGTTCCAGGGCCCAATAAAAGCAGTTGTATTGTAAATATTCATTGTCGGCAGTTCCTGTCTTATCATAATGATAAGTGTAGATAGATTTACTGGGAGAACACATTGACAACTTAGCCTGGGGTTTGTAGCATTGTTTTATGTGCTAATGTGGGCATCTTCCCCCCCTTATTTTTAAAGGTATATAATGCAACTTATTATGGGAAACAAAACGTTTATTTGTGTCGTATTTGACCTTGTAGTGACCCAGCGGCTGTATGAGTGCTCAGCATGGCGCCTTTACTTTCGATCACGGTGGTCTTTAAGACGCTCCAGGATCAATTGTTTTGTAGGTTTTCTGGTGAGAGGGTCCATCTGCACCAGTGAAGCAGCAGTTTTAATGAAGAATTGTTGGGAAGAAAAGTTATTTTTATATAGATGGGTACATTTCAATAGCAGCTTGACTCACTCTACGGCACGGCAACAATTTAAAATCATTTGCCTCTATCTATGTCACTTCCAGTCCGTGACTTATAAGGAAGTGAAACTATAAACATCACAAAAAATTGTAAAAACTAAAGAGATGAGTAAAACTTTGAGCAAAATCTTAAATATAATTGTGTTAACCATGCTTTAGCAAAAGTTGTGTCTAATGTGTCATATGCACTTTAAATGAATAGTCGGTTCTTCCAGGGTACCTCACAAGCAGCATTCAGTCCTGATTTCTGTGCAAAAAAAGTATCGGCCACGAGGGATTGTTCATTTGCTATGTTTCTGCTTTTGGAAGGCACTACTGCTCTAAAAGACCATTTTACTGTCTTGCTACTGTATTTGGAGGTAATCTATAGCTCTGCTCATCGTGAAGAAAATGTACGTCACATGTTCATGAGCGATTCACGCTGCGGCAGGACCGTTACTGGGGGAACTGGGACCAAAATGCAGCCATAGAAACATAAAACTAGGACTGGCTGACAGAACGAGGCCTTTTTTCATAATTAATTAGCTTTTTTTATTATTAAAGAATTATAATAAACAGGATAAAATATTTACTGATGCTGTCAGTAAAGTAGAAAAAAAGGAAAGTAGTGGCTTTGGCGGCTCGTACCACATCAGAGCACAGGCCACGTACCGCAGCAGCACAGGTTCAAATCCAGGGCAGATTCGCTCCATGTTTGCCTTCTTGTCTCTCTCCCCTCAAAGTTGTCAGTGTTGTCTTGTTGTTTGAAGACGTTCAAACGTTATGAACCCCTGTTAACAATATTGGCTCTTTGTGTTGACTCCATATTTGTGAAAGAAAGAGACTTACTTTAGATCTTCGGGAAATATTATTTTGTAACTATTGGCTGAATTCCTGAAAAAGCAGATGTCAAAGTCAGTGTTTTAGCTCTACAAACATAAGTCATGTTGCACGTATGACCACACTAACTGATATATCTTCCTCTGCATGAGCTGCCATCGACTGTACACAATGTTGCACGGCGTAGTCAACAGAAGGAAACAGGTGTGACTTGGACACCGTGCTTTTCAGGCGACATAAGACTGGCTCTGGAGGAAGACAACGGAGAAAGTGAACAACTGAAGTTTAGATTGATACACTAGTCTGGTCCATAAATATTGGGACATCAACTCAATTCTTATGTTTTTGGCTCTATAAACCACCATAATAGATTTCAAATGAAACAAAGGTGTGCTTAAACTGCAAGCTTTCAGCTTTAATTTGAGCCTATTTACATCCAAATCAGGGTGTAGGAATTACAACTGTTTTTATGTGAGCCTCCCACTTTTCAACGGACCAAAAGTAATAGGACAAGTGACTGCTCAGCCATTCCATGATCCGGTGAATGCTCTTCCCTCATTATCACATTTATAAGGAGCAGATAAGACGTCCAGCGTTCATTTCAAGTATGATATTTCCTTTTGCATACTGTTGCGATTCATTCTTAATATGAATTGAAGAGCTATCACTATCAATGAACCAAGCCATTATTAGGCTGAACAATCAAAACAAACCCATCAGAGAGATAGCAAATATAATAGGCATGGCCAAATCAACAACACATTATAAAAAAGAAAGAACACACCGGTGAGCTCAACAACAGCAAAAGAACTGGAAGACCATGGATGACAAATGTGGTGGACGACCGAAGAATTATTTCCCTGGTGAAGAAACCCCCTTCACAACAATAGGTCAGATGAAAACACTCTCCAGGAGGTGGGTGTCTGTGTGTCAAAAGTCAACAATCAAGAGAAGACTCCTCCAGAGAGAATACAGACAATTAACCACAAGGAGTAAACCACTGGTGAGCCTCAAAAACAGGAGGCTGATTAGAGTTTGCCAAAGATCAACTCGTACCAGAGTGATGGGAAGAGAACAATATGGAGAAAGAAAGAAACATGGTGGTGCAGCATCATGGCATGGGCGTGTATGGGCCAATGGAACTGGTTCCCTTGTATTTATTGATGATGTGACAGTTGACAAAAGCAGCAGGATGAATTCTGAAGTTTTTCGGACAATATTACATATTCATATTCAGCCAAATGCTTGGACGCCGCTTCACAGTACAGATGGACAATGACCCAAACTACTGCCAACGCCACCAAAGAGCTTTTTAAGGCAAAGAAGTGGAATGTTATTCAGTAGCCATAACCCAGCGTCTGTGCCTTCTAGACTTCAGGCTGTAATTGACCGCAAAGGATTTGCAAACAAATATTAAAAAGGAAAAAGTTTGATTTATAATTGTTACTCTGTCCCATTACTTTTGGTCACTTGAAAAGTGGGAGGCTCACATACAAACAGTTATAATTCCTACACCGTTCATCGGATTTGGATGTTAATGCGGTACCCTCAAATTAAAGCTGAAAGTCTGCAGTTTAAGCACATCAAAACACATTTAGCTGCAGTTTTAGCTGATATCATACACAAATATATTTACGTTGTTTTCTGTTGTTGTTCCCTTTTGCTTTTGAATTTTGTAATTGTCCCTCGTGAATTCCTTTGACGGAAAGTTTGTTGAGTAAAGAAATATGTACAGATTTTTAGCATTTTGTGGCATTACAAATATTTATTGTGGGCATTAAAAAGCATTAAACCTTTTTTCCTCGAACTTTATTTAACCAGAAAAGCCCCACTGAGATAGGAATCTCTTTTTCACGGGAGTCCTGGCACCAGAGGGGAACCTATTGTACATGTATTTCGTGGTAGGGGACAAGGGGAACATGCAAGGTGGGGCGAGCACTAACCGCTGCGCCACCAGGACTTGATGCTGCCTGTATAAACCCTGCCATGCTTCAGTGAAAAGAAGAAAGTATACCTAAACCAAGAATAAAGCTACCTATATAACTAGATGAAACCATGACTGAGCCATCTTTGACCCAGGACTTTAGCAGCACAAGCAAGTCCTGGATTCATTACTACTAAAACCTAGGCTATTGTTATAGTCTTAAACCATAACTATTCCCACCAAAATGGTTATATAAACAAGTAATAGATTCATTAATGAACGACTTTCAAAGTGGTCCCCGCCACTGCACTAGATTCTCTGGCACATTGTACAGCAGACTCTTCTCTAGGATTTGTATTCTGAACCTGTTTGTTTTGATTTCAAGTGCTTCTATTGATGTAATTGTGTTTTAAATGTGGTAAACCGTGGCACTGACCTGAGCACGCTGTTATCATGACTGTGCCTCCCACGGACTCCACCTCCTCCATCACCTTTAAAAGCACAAACACAGTTTACCGCTAAAATAAAACACAGGGGAGCAATAGGCCGAGCATTATCCAACAAGGTTCCCATCAGTGCAAAGCGTATTGTCCAATCAGAGCGCGGCTGTGAACCAGACGGTCCAATCGGAGCGCGGTGTTTAATGACCACTCCAATCCGAGCTCTCAGACACTCAATTACAGCGAGATAAAAATAGGCGTGATCGTTGTTCAGATCTGCTCCACTGCACAGGAGGACAGGGGAACAGAGGAGTGGACACATTCTGTAGATGTTAAAGTTGGCAAGATCAGCGCTGCTTTAAAGCTGCTCCTGTTCACATTAAACTGCTCTAAGCTACAATACTCTGTGTGGAGGCCGGCGGGGCCTTCATGATCGAGTAACTATGGGACTGATGAATACACTAGATAGTCAGAAGTCAAGATGATATATCAACGCAAAGAAAGATAAACCATTTAGTTTCCTCCTAAATTAATACTTTTTTATTTCCCTAAATGTGTGCAGATTGAGTCCAAAACTCAAAGTCTATAATGTGGTTAAACAGGAATCCTCGGACATCCAACTTTTGGATCTTGTTAAATTATTTGGTGCACATCGCTAGAGATGGTACTTTTTACTGCAAATGTAATCATTCTGGACAATTAATGCTTCAGAAACTAGCATTTGTCTGTGAGACCGAGTTTCATTAAGCTTCCAAGTCTGAATAATGATGTGGGACACAGCTCTTAAAATGCATCCAATTGAATGTTTCACTGCATTGACCACGGATCTGTGGCCCTCGACAGCCTATAAACTTCATGCGACCCTTGATGGAAACAAGTTTGGACACCCCTGATCTAAGTGCCCTGAATGGTTGCCAGTTTGTGTCAAAAATAAACTCATCCCCATTACACTGCGCAGAAATTAAAAAGTGTGTTAATTACGTTACCTTCGAGAGAGCTCCCATAGCCACAGAATCTATGAACTGAACTGAGCTGAAATCCAGGACGAGGAACCGAGTGTGCCTTTGAGAAGGAGAGAGAGGCGAGGACTGGCCCTCCAACGGAATCATGGTGCTCTTTACTGTCTGCAATCAGACACATGCATACCAGATAGTAGGGTCCGACCCATATTTTGTGATACCGATACAGTTGGGAAGGATGCTACAATTAATGATTTAATTTGATGTATTTTTTTAATCTCCAAATTGGCTATATGTATTACTGTAGTAAATGTTTTAATCTTAGAAATAAACGTGTTACTTTTGCAATATCATTTGTTTAAATGTGTGTTTGAATATTGTATTGTAAAGTTTAGCCTTGAACCAAGTTGCTTTTGGCTCTAAACATTTATAGGTGTTTTGCACTAAAATCATCACTTGTTTATGAGGGAAAACTCGGATCATTTTGGAGTTGTATTTATAAACATTACAATGATGGACCTCTTAAGCAGCAGAATTCAAGAAGAGCCACGTTATTATTGACAAACATGGTTTTCAATTGTGTACTTTTATAGCTTTAAATTAGATATGCACGCATTCACGCTCTTCACACCTCATTAACGTAACACAGTGGGGTCCATTAACATGAATACTTAAAGTAGATCTTTTGGAGAAGTTTATGTGTTGTTTGAGGAGCTACAAGCTAAAACAAAAACAGAAACCTTTTAATTATTTATTGGTTTATTTCGGTCGGGCAGTGCATGTTAATGAACATAAATGAGTCTCATGCATGTGAACACGCTACACCGGATTGTAGCCATTATTACCTCTGACATATGCCTCATAAACTGTAAACCAACCTATATATTTTCACTATTTTGGCGCTAGTTTAGCTCCGTATGCACATCTCGTGTCGTTTGGAATGCAAGGCTGATTGTGTGAAAGGAGGGAGCAGCTTTTGGATCTTCAATGCAATTTCACACAGCTTCCCAAAGCTCCCAAATCATATAGCTATACTTTTTAAGGTGCTCATTCTCTGACCCTTCTCTTTCTGATGCAAAGAAAATAACAGCATGCATCCATCACTTTTTATTTCAGAGATATTCCTAAAACTTGTCTGCGAATTAATATCAGCCATATCGGCTAAATGTTGGCCGATAACCGTTATAGTGGCCTATATTGGCCGATAATATAGACCGGCTGATGTACATTGGCCGGGCCCTTCTAGATAACAAGCACGCTATTAACCTGTCATGCCGTCAGTAACTGAGTGTTAATGTAGGGTCATACCTCTCTGATTGAGCTGAAGACCTCGTCGGTGTTGGCAAAGTACAGAGGACCAGGACAGGACAGGACACAAACCCCTGGGACTGGTCTGGCCTGAAGACGGAGGGAAGAGAATGCAGAGAGATGTTTAGGGACAGGATAATGATACTGTGTTATAGATAAGCTACATGAACATGCCCTTATTTTTTTTTTTTTTAAAGTAAACCGACTTTAACAACACACATCAATACACACCACACGGACTGTATCTGTGCAGGTGCCTTTTGGATAAGATTGAGTTCCCACTGGATAACGATAATATTCCCTTTCTTTGGTTTGGGCGGACTGGCAGTCATTTAAGAACCAGGTGAAACATGTGCAATCCACGCCATTCCCGTAAATGTCATTTTAAAGAGAATGAACATTTCGCTCGCATTACCTGTGAGAACACTCGGACGTCCCTGTAAAGGCTCGTGTCAGAGATTCGTCCCAGAATGACAGGATCAGCTGAGAACCTGAAAACAATGTAATAAACATGCAGCACGACAACATGAAAACACAGAAGAAATATCCAGATTATTCACCAACAGAATTGAAGCAGAACACTAGCTTTGTAAACAGTGACTCATCTGCTGAACAACGCTGAACGGATGAGAAGAGTGACCCACGTATCAGAAAATCAAAAAGGGTCAGGCTTTTTCATACAATAGAGCCAACATTGCTGTTCTGACCACCTGCAAAGACAATAAACTGTGGCACGCTGTGTGTTCTGACGATTTCTCAGTCTTTTTACTGAATTCAAATTTTACATACATAATCGAGTAGTCAAAACATTTCCTCAAGTAAGAGCAAAAACAATACTAAAAAAATATATGCAAAAACTAGTTGGAGCATTAAAGGTGCATTATGCAACTTTTTGAAAAAGTAATAGATAAAAAGTCGATATTTGTGCGTATTTGACCGTGTACCCAGTGGCTGTATGAGTGGTCAGTCTTCACTTTCGATCACAGTGGTCTTTACGACGCTCCAGGATCAATTGTTTTGTAGGTTCTGGTGAGAGGCTCTGTCGGCAGTGAAAACCTTCCAAACAATTGATCCTGGATCCTTAGAGACCACTGTGATGGAAAGTAAAGGTGCCATGCAGACTCATACAGCCGCTTGGTCACTACAAGGTCAGGACACACCAATATCACCAATTTTTTTTAAATAAAAAGTTGCATAATGCACCTTTAAGCCAAATGTTTATGTATAATTAGTGTTGACGTAATCCAACGATCAAATCACAATATAACATGAAAAGTGTTTTATTTCCAATGAACTGATAATATATAATACAAAAGGTGCAACATGAAGCTTATGTCATTTAAAGACGAGTAACGTGGAAGAGTAACTATATATATTAACTTAAGTGCTACCACTGATAATTTGTAAAGTACAATTACTTCAAAAAGTTGCTTAATTTCACATGAGTAAATATAAAGTACTGTCTGCATCTGATGGTGTATTTGTTTTATCCCCAGCTGCCTGGGAGCTGACTGACAAAAACATGGCTGCCAACCTGTGACCTGTGCTTTTCTGCAAACCCTCCAGTTACTCACTCACATGGCACACTCATACAAAGGCAAGGATGGTGCAGTGTGTATCCCAAGGACAGAAACTAAATGTAGCTGGTATGGAAAAGCCATCCTTTTATCCCTTTACATCAACGTTAGATGTTTGTTTGAACTCTTTTAGGTGTGATCTTGTGTGTAACCTGAGCTGACCGTTGAGTCCTGTAGTGCAGCGCGAGCAAAGAGAAGACCACAGACACAGCCAAACCCAAGTCCAGGTTAAAGATCAGAGTGGAGAGGAACGAAGCCACCCAGACACACTGCAGAACAAGTGCCATTTTACTCAAGTGTGAAATTAATTGTGGCATGCAGAATGTTTTATTTATTTTGATCTTATTTGCTCCAAGTCGTCAAGTAAATTGTCAGATCCATTCTATTTTTAGCTACCAAAGTTCATGTTTCTAGGTGACTGACCAGGTCTGTTCTGTCTCTCCTCCAAAGTTCGCACACGTCTTTGAGCTGGATCAGAATTGGCTGAAGATTAACCACGATCACTGCTGCCAACACGCACTGCAGTAACACACATGCTCATGTACTAAACAGGGACAAGATGAGTCAGCAAAACATAGACTACAACAAGATCATTGCATAAAATACTAAGGAACATGAATCAGCGTTATGACACAGAATGTGCTCATATAAACACTCAAGGCAAGAAGGACAGTGTTTTCAGAATGCATTTTAACAAGGCAGTAATGTAATGTACTGAGGGCTTGACAGAAACAATAGACTTTAATTTGGCTCGTAACAGCTTAAAGTTCCACTGTTTACATCTGCCAGGTGGATTTTATACCATAGGTAGGCTAGTATTGGCTGCTCTGTTTGAGCGTATACCGGTTGTACTCCAAAATTAGAAATTTGGCTGTACTCCAAAATGAAAAACAAAAAACAATCAAAAAGATGCAGGTAATATGCATATGGTTCTAAATCAGGGTCAGTGGAATCTAGATTAATGTAAACAATTAGACAAATTATCTAACTTGCACATAATATATATTGTACGTTTACCAAAATCTTACAAATGTAACTTACTGTAAGTATGGCTTGTTATTGCCTAAATGGCAACAAAGCAGCCACCGTGGCCATTGAGCAAATGTTAAAGATAATGGTTGCATGGATTGCTACATTTAAGAACATAAGCTCAATTTTCATGCAAAGATGCCATCAGTCATTTAAAAGCAAAGAGTTCAGTCACTGAGCTTTAACTACTGGAGGCTGCACTAGCACAATTTTACCTTTTACCTAACCAGGAAAGTCCCACTTAAATTAAGTGGGACTCTTTTTCAGGGGTATCCTGGCCCCTGAGGGGAACTTTATGATTCTGAAACTCGTTTTAGTCATTGGATCTGGCAACCCTAAGAGAGGGGTTCATTCTGCTCTCTGAATTAATTATGGTCACACATCACAGTCATTAGTGGGAATACAAATAGGTAATGTTTATGAAATATTTACATTTTTTCTTACATACCTTTAATGTCAAGCCCTAAATATAAAGGTGCATTATGCAACTTTTTTAGCAAATAAAAAAAAAGTTGATAGGCTATTTGCGCGTATTTAACCTTGTAGTGACCCGGCGGCTGTATGAGTGGTCAGCATGGCGCCCTACCTTTCTATCACAGTGGTCTCTAAGACGCTCCAGGATCAATTGTTTTGTAGGTTTTCTGGTGAGAGGCTCTGTCAGCAGTGAAAACCTTTCAAACAATTGATCCTGGAGCGTCCTAGAGACCACTGTGTTGGAAAGTAAAGGTGTCATGCTGACCACTCATACAGCCTCTGGGTCATTACAAGGTCAAATATGCACAAATGTCAACTTTTTTATAAAAAGTAGCATAATGCACATTAATGTAATGTATCAGGACACATTTACCTTTGGCAACTGTTCAAACAGATGTCCGATCTTCAGCAGAATCAGTAAGATCATCAGCGCTGACACCAGACCTGACATCTGACACAAGAGAAGGTTGCATTAAGACAACCATCAGACGTCCATATTTACAGTCGTGCATTTAATTCTATTTATCCGAGTTTTGTTTTAAAATTGAACTCGGACCTGGGTTTTGACCCCGATGCTTTCCTGCACGGTGCTTCTGGAGAACGAGCAGCTGACTGTGAAGCACTGGAACATGGACCCCACTGAGTTACACAGACCCAGGGCCAACAGCTCCTGCAGAGAAGACAGTTTAGACATGTAACTAATGCTGTGACCTCAAGCTGTGGTTACTGCACCACCAATCAAATGTACAAACAACAAACGTCAAGCGCAAAATGAAAGGAAACCATCGCAAGCTTCTTGTGGTCCACTTTTGGTAAGCAAAAGATCCTCCATTTGGGAAACCCAGCTCTCCTCATCAAAGCCGTCTGTCTGTTATTCTCGGTAGAGTAGCCACATGGACAGTTGTGTAATATATCAGAATGTCAGTTAATTCAAGCCTGACTGAGACCGAGACATCATTTGGAAGTTGAAAATAATCTGCTGGGTCGTCTTAAAGCCCCTTCACCGGATTTAGTTTTGTTTACAAACAATGAACGCATTCAAAATGCACGTGCTCCTGTGCATTTAGAATTTTTAGTTGTGGTCCAAACTCATTCCCAACACATTTCTACTGTTCTTCACAGGGTTGTATCAGCGCTTCTTGTTGGTGGCTATATACAATAGAACACACACAAGTTTGCATTTTGTGTCATCTTGAGCAGCCAGTCACTACCTTCCATCTGCTCTTCCACACCAGGACAGTACCTGGTTGTGGTCCACTTTGTATCCGTGTTTCTCGGCGAACATGGTGCCCAGAGCAGAGAAGAAACTGAATCCAACCAGAGCAGCGGAGAGTGCGGGAAGGAAGAGTTCTGAGAGGGAGGAGAGAGAGGGCAGAGTGGGGGGAGACAGACTGAGGAGACAACGCCACAATCATGTCAAATTGAGCAGTGTCCTTTAACCTTCATGTCAATCTGATGGAACACACACGGCTGTTTTGGTACTGACCCAGTGGGAATGTGCCCAACCACCTGCACATGGTGCGCTCCACACAGGTTCAGCTTCACCGACACCAGAGTGCTCAAGATGATCTGGAGCACAAGACATACATAATTAATAAATGATTCATTCCTAATCAAGTACATGCTTATTAATAATTTATGAAGGCTGACTAAGGGTAGTAATCACTGAACACAATAAATTGGATTAGAGTCTTGGCCAAAAAACATTACAGAAATCTAGTTTATCATGAGAACACTTAACACAGTAATTGCATAGTAATAGATTGAAAATAGCATACAAACTAAATGGTGATTAATTTTCATGATAAACTGATTAACTCAAACATTTAATCTGCAATAAAGACAGATGAAATATTACAAAGAGGTTAGTGCATATAAATATAAAAACGGGGAGACAAAGGGCCTTTTACCAAGCTATTTCTAAGACCAAAACCGATGAAAAAAGATAAAAAATGTATAAATAGATATAGATAGAATAGATAAAAAATATCTAACAACAAACAACATCCTAATCTCCAATCTCACAGATGGACCTACTGCCTGTTTCTCTGTGACTGACTCATGATGGAGGGAGTTACGCAAGAGTTTGAGAAAGTCCGTGGGATCCGGAGCCATCAGGTCTGACAGTGACATCATTTTTACAACAGAAATGGGTCAAGTTCTTTGGAGCGCTGTGGCCTAATTACTGGAGAGCCCTTAGAGTGTTTTTGTCAGGTGCATGAGATAATTAATTTACCTCTTAACTGAACTCAATCGAGTTCTTCACCCAACACCCCCTCGAATGGTAGGGATTATGCAGGAGTAAGATCTTTTTTTTCTTCTGATATTGCTGAATATGAGATCTGTTTGAAAACCGTGTTCATCTGTGTGTTACCAAAATGAGTTCCCAGGGCACAGCCACAGGAAGTTTGCTTTTGAATTTGTTGTTCAGTAGTTTTCCTCCGATAAGAACCACCGCTGAGACCAAAGACAGGCCCAGAGCTGCAGGGACTGTGGAGGAGACTCCATACCAGACGTCCAATAGAGTCTGCGGAAAACAAAACAAACACCAAATTTAAACGGATAATAGGCTGCTGCACACTAGAACAGACAGCGAGTGAGGATTGAATGAATATGGCACCAAAAGTAAAAATGCTTTATTTGTCATTTTGCAAATAAGTTGTACAACACAATGAGAGATAGATGGTTAATCCAATGCTGCTGCACCTATGCACAATGCTATGGGCTGCATGTTTTGGTAGGTAAGTATCCAGAGAAAACCTGGACAAATGGAAGAATTCAGAATGAGACAGGAAAATGCAAACTCCACTCCATAGAGAATTCTATCCCTATCCGGTCCGGGAATTGAACGCTTTGACGTGCAAGTCTTCCGCACCACCCATCGATACACTATCAATTACCTAAATCCAGTTTCATCTAAACAATGTTTCATGTTTTATGTGAGGTTCATAAGATCTAAAATGCATCTGACATAATCCTTTTGAACCAAATGTGATCAAAATGATTGTGACCATTGAATTAAGTTACTGCTGTTAAATGTATTTGTACATTGTTCTTGCAGTGTTCTCAAAGCCTCTGTTGCAGTGAGTTGTGGCACACTCTCTGGATCTTTGCGAGTCTTGAGCTGCAGTTACGTAAAGCGGAGGGTGAAATGGTAAATCTTCAAAGTGTGGCCCAAGGACTCTTGTGCAGAGAGGAGCTCTACTGAACACACAGAGGTCGGACAAACTGAGAGGAGCCAGTTGTGAGTGCAGTGTCCTTGGCTCTTTAGTAATGGCAGGCTTAAGTGGGTGGAAGTCTGCGGCTGATTTCCTGTACCCTTTTGTTATAAAGCATCCTTCACCATGGTAGGTTAACACAAACACAAACAAGAGCATGGGGGGTTTAGCTGTATCCTCTCACCACACACAGTAAGAAGAAGGCCCCTCATTAAATTCCTAGGCAAGGTAGGTTCTGGGTGAATGCACATGTTATTGCAAAGTCTATGTTTAACTACAAAGCATGCAGATGGTCCATATAGTGACTTGCACAGTTAAACATCTTCAACTCTCTGTGTGCTTACACATACACTGCTGGAGAACTATAAAAGTAAGTTAAGTCTGGGCCAGGCTTTGAAACTCAAACAAAGTTACTTTTTTGATATTAGAGGAGATTGTGCAAATTTTTTAAGGTGGCATGTTGAATTCTGACCCATATCGAAGGCAGCAGTCCTGAGTGTCTCTGGGTCTGAATGCCCATCATCAGAGGGAGCTGCAGGATGAGGACATGGATCGCAGCCGCGGTGACGTACGCTCGGATCACAGGGACAGACAGCCATCGGACCACTCCACCACCCACCAGCAACAACAGAGCCAACTTAAAACACAACATAAACATCAAGTTGAAACATAAATAAAAATCAATTTGAAAAAATCAGCAACAGCAACTTAATAACCAACTTAATTAACTTAAAAACATGATTAAAACCAACTTAAAAACATTAATGACGCCAACATAAATAAACCAACTTAAAATCATAAAACATGGCCACTCAACCAGCAACAGCAGAGCCAACTTAAAACACAACATAAACAAACACAACATACATAAAATCAACTTTAAAACATCAGTAACATCAACTTAAAAAAAAAAAAACTGAATTAACTTAAAAACATGATTAAACGTTACTTAAAAACATAAATATTAAAAACATAAATATTAAAAACATAAAGCAAACGTGAAAACCAACTTAAAAACATCAATAATGCCAACATAAATAAAACACCTTAAAAACATCAATACACATAAATAAACCAAAAACATAGCTACAGCAGAGGCAACTTAAAACCATAACATGAACACCAAGTTAAAACAATTACTTAAACTTAAAAACTATAACTTAAAAGCACGATTAAAATCAAAAGTCTGTGATGTAAAGCTACACCTACGATATGCTGCAAATAGCAGTCTGACTCTGTAAAACGTAAAGTTAAAAATTAACTCAAATTGTCTTATTTTCATGCCAAATTACCCAGTGCCACAGTTCTGGGCTTTTGTAAATCACAATACGTGTATAATTTTATAAAACGGGAATGCACATAAATTCTTACTTTTACCTGGTATAGGTGCAAATAGTATTTGTACACTAATGTGGGTGTTTACCTGCATGAGTCCACAGATGAAGGCGAGCTGAATGGCTACATTGACTTTGGCCATTTCCACATCAGTTTCTGTACTAGCAGGATTCTGTTCGACGTTAGCTGTGACTGAACCGCTCATAATGGCCAAGACGGCAAAGGTACCTGATGCAGGAAGACACTATTGTAGTGCAAGGATAATGGAAAGATGCAAATTATGATTTTTTTTAATTTTTAACAAAATACAAGTGGTATTTACCAATGGAGAGGTGTCTGGAGGTCCCAAAGATGAAGTAGATGATGAGGGGATACAGAGAGGAATACAAACCGCAAACAGGAGGGACACCTACCAACATCGCATTGGCCATTCCTCAAAACAAAAACAGTAAACCATGAAATTGTTTATAAAATGTTTTCAATGAGAGGCAAAACAAACACTAGCCACATTATGTAGCTTATAGTAGTGCACTTGAAGACCCTGCACCCAATATTTGTTTCTATTCGAATTACATTTATTTCGTCCTTCATTAATATATTGTAACATTAGACATTAGACATCGATGAAAAAAGCATTTTTATCGGTTGTTATGTTTAGTTTATTTATTTTGTGAGCAGTTTACATTTTTACAACATTCACATTATTCTGTTACAGGAGCTAAAGTTAGAAGCTTATATATCCCGTAATCAATATAATAAACATGTACATTTCCCGTTGATACTGCACAGTCCGTCTGTATCCAAAATAATAATTCAGTGAACTTGACTAACTTTTAGAAGTATTTGTACTTCTTAGAGTATTTTATCCATACAGTACTACATTTGTACTGTACTCTTGTGTGAATAAAAATAATAGTTACATTTTCCCTCTGAAGAAAAGCTTCTAAACAGCATCAAGAAACATAAATGTACCTATGGATTACTACAAAGAATCTTCTTTATAATAATATCCATAACCAGGCTATAGCGGGCTAGTTGTTGTGAGCATTACTGTGACACTAAAGCTTATTCCCTTTGCTCCGTGCTTGAAATGTGATTATAAACTCATTATTGAGACATTCGAAATGCGTTAAACTAGAAATGAGTTAGGACCACCACCTCACCATAACTCCACTCGCTTCCTCTTTCATTGTTTTTAAACAACACATCAGGAACAAGGTCTTTAAGTGAGGAGATTTAATCTATCAAACTAAAACGTTTAAAAAAAATGCAGATGCCAATGATTTCAGCATCCACGATGAGAACATCATCCTCATTAGATGAAGTGCGATCTGTGACTCACCTTGCGGCAGATGCAGGATGCCCACGCTGATGCCAGACGCCACATCTCCCAATATGTTCTCGCGGAGGTTATAGTTGGGCAACCAGTACAAAACCGGGAACAGACTGAGAACTACCGACTTAACCCTGGATCCGGAGCACCTTGAAGAGAATAATTGTAAGAGGTTCCTAAAGTGGGGCCGGGAAATCCAGGGTGGTCACATGGTGGGGCCATTTTCAAGGTTTAATTTACAAGAATATTGCAATTGTGTTTATGTATATGTAATTCTAAATAGAAAATCAAAAGTATTTAAAAGCAATAAAAGCTTGTAAAATAAATGTGTTTTAAAAGTTCCCACCTTTAAATGAGAACAAAATACATTGAACAGTGGGGACTCCCAGTTGTTCATATTGATATTACCACAAATCATACTGTATCTAATCAATTCAAAGCATACATTCAACCAGGAAGACTGTATTCATCTCTTTCCTACTTCCTGTCATCTGTGTGTCACTCTCAGCCAATCCCGGTGTTTCTCTTCACCAATCACTTCAAGAGCTCATTGCTTGCATTGCCCCTGCAGTTTCTGCTCCAAACTCGATCAATTCAATAAGATATGAATCATACTTCTGTCTGTCTTTTAAGTCTTTCCTGAATTACGGTAACTCACCCACAACGGGCCTTCACTTTGGTCCAAAATGGCGGCTTCTTCCCCTCCACTCTTTGTCCGAGCAAGTCCAGTTGGGATTCATCCACAAGTAGACTAAGATTTTTTGAGACCAAACAATGTGAAAGGCTATTACATTGACTGGTATCCATTTTACCAACTGTAACGACAGCTCGAACTATTAACGTTAATGGGAAATGAGAAATGGTCCAATAGGTCTTCTGAATGACTAACCAGAGCAGATAAGTGAATGGAAGGTCATGTGTAGAGTAAAAAAAAAAAAAAAAAAAATGTTGTGTCATGTCAGTTCAACACGTGAGGCCTTCACCCTGGTTTACAGCCCTGTACACTGAATCAATGGGGCCTTTATCTCGGCTCGGCTTTCAGAGGGGCGTGCACGTTAGAGCAGTGCACGTGAAGCCACAGTGCGCACGTGTGGAGCGGTGTGGAGGGGAACGGGGAGGACAGCGTCAGAGGAGGTCGAATATAGTTTTATGGCAGGTTGTAAACAAGGCGAAAGGGCGTTTGCTTTGCTGTACACGGACAGAAGGCTGGTTTGAGTCGAAATATGTTTTGGTTTGTCGTAACACTTTTCTACAATCATGGTCCAGCAATCTCCTTAATGGAACAGCAACAACTCATTAAGTGCCGGAAATGTCACACTATAGCATTAGCTAATTTCATTTCCAACGAATTATTTACTGTTGCATTGCCCACAATAACACAGAAGCGGATCAAGATGTTTTTTTTTAAAGCATGTTGTATATTGAAATGTTTTCTTTTCGTCTCTAGAATGGTATAAATACAATGCAGTAGCAAAACTTGATATTTCAACAAAAACAATTAACCTCTTAACCCCCGCCTGAACCGAGCACATTATCTTCGGTTTGGTTTTATCTCAATCTAAAAGCTTTTTGCGACAAAAAGGCGATCAAAATGTGTGACAAAAATGTCAATAAGGTGATGACAATGCGAGGAAAAAGATCCGTTTCGATGAGTTCTGTAGGTCTTACCTTTGAAATATGCTTTTAGATTTGGGTAAAGCGGAACTGAAGAAAATGCACTCGGTTAAGGCGGGGGTTAAGAGGTTAAATAAGCAAATCGATTAATTTGGTTTCGTCGCAACACTATTGCTGGGTTGCAGGTTCTAGAATATGATGATGTCACCGGACCCAGTTTTTCCTATTAATAACATTACACTTTCACAAGTTGTAGCTCAAAAGAAAGAGTATAAATTACACAAATTATCATTAATATCAGTCACTGGGTCTATGATCTCTCTGTACAAGACCAAAAATGTCCTCAAAAACGAAATAATTTTTCCTCCATATAATAGTATTGGCCTTTGGAATGCTGTGATGTCACCTGCAACCCAGCAATACAAATACAAATTGTTCTTAAAGTTTAAACTACTCACTGCCGCCTTGACTCCTTTCTGGTTTGGTTTTCCACAAATTGATACATGATTTACAATATATGCCCTGGCAAAATTAAGTGACAGCTTTAATGCTCCTGGATGTGTTAAAAACGTGCACAATGGATGGAATCTTGGTTTAAAATATACAGTTATGGGCAGTCTTTGTCACCACACTTTGAGTCCGTCAGAAGTGCACTTGTTTGATGAGCAGCAGCAGGTTCTTGGTCCGCTCCGCTCGGCAGTGTGGAGACTGGTACAGGGGCAGCTCAAAGAAGGAGAAGGTGAAGCTCCTGGAGAAGCTGAGGTTGGTGACCTGACGCAGCGGAGGCAGGCGAGGCGGGCGAGGGGCGCGGTGCTGGGGCAATGGGCGGCGCTTCAAGCGTAACATGCGACCGGCGCCACCTACAGGGAGCGGGGGGTTTCATGGAGAGAGATAAATATTTCCATAAGAGTTAGGTATTTGGGGAAAATCCACTGAGAGTTGAATGTACCAAAGTGTAAATGTTATTGCTGTTGGGCAAAACTAGATGAGTTCAGAACAGTTGGGAATGAGGCAAAAGGTTGTGATGGAAGTCTGATTTTGCATGTTAGGCCTGAAAGTCCGCACCGGGGTTCAGACTTAGAACTTGACAAAAATTAAGTTATTGTGGTTTGATCCACACACTTTTCAAGTATTTTCTTAAAGTCAAACTTTTCCTGCTTCTGCCATCAACATGAGAATGGGAGCGGCCTCATGAATGCAGAGGAAATGTGAAGAAAATGTACAGATTTTCAGAGCAAATATATGTATTTTAAGAAAACACAGTTGACAATTGTTACATTAGGTCAATAGAGCTCGGAATGGAATGTTATTATGTTATTAGTGTTGCCTTTAAACGGCCTTCTTTGTCCTCACCTGTGTCGTGCGCCGCCTGCACCGGTGACGGGGTGGAGATGTAAGAGTTGACGGAGGAGGTCAGGCGGTCCCGGGTCTGTTTCTTGGTTCTCTGCGGTGATGCAGGTGTAGTGTGAGGGGCGGGGGGCGGAGGAGCGCTGGGAGGTCTTGAAGGTGATATAGAGGTGAATGAGGACTCAGCCAGGTCCAGACCCCCCCACGGAGCCATACTGGAGTCGGACACCGGCAGTGACGGTTGAGGCTTCAGGGCCTTGAACTGAGGGGGGCGCTGTGTTGCTGTGGGTAAAGATAATTTGGTTAATTTCTTACCCCCCACCCTAACTAAGGGTGGGGGCTTTACCCAAATCTAAAAGCTTCTTGACTGGAGCTTACTGCCTATAGTACAACAACAGTATAACGCCTCATTTGAAAGCTAAGACCAACACAATGGTAACTTATTTGTCACAGCGTTTTTGACACACTTTTGAAGCGTTTTTGTCATGTTTTCGTAGATTTTTGTTGCATTTTTTGCTTTTCCAACACATTTTTCTCACTCTTTCGTTGTTTCTTTGTTGCCTTTTTGTCGTGTTTTCGTAGTTTTCTTTGTTGTGTTTTTGTCACTTTTAAATCCCTTTTTGTGGTCTTTTTCTTGCTTTTTCGTCTTGTTTTTGGGACGTTTTAGTCATGTTTTGGTCGCTTTATTTTATTATTTTTTGTTGTTGTCTTTTTGTTTTCTTACACGTTCTTGTCTCTATTTTGACACTTTTTTCAAGTAGCTTTTGGATTTGGGTAAAGCCAAACTGGAGAAAATGTGCTCGGCTCAGGTGGGGGTTAAGAAGTAAATGATTGAAATAGAAGTGGCCTCTAAGTTCTTATCAAATCAAATTGCGAGAAATTTAGAGAGATGGTCAAAGTGCTTCATTTCAAATATTACTCCATTAAAAGTAAAAATAGCTGATGATGATTACTTAAAGTACGGATGTATTTTTTATTCTAGTTCGGATTCAAAGTAGAAAATGCAAATGAGTTTAAAGAAGAACTATGTAACTTGTTTACCTTAATAAATCCTTTTCATAATCCCTCTGGGGGTAATACAAGTGTTAATGGGAAGATTGGGGAGTCTTTCATCTCCCCCTGGTGTCTCTGGCCTGAAAACCACAATTGTAACTTCCCTACCTCCGGGTTGGAGCCGAAATACACACTAATGGAATCACAAAGAAGAGGCTAACAGGCTAACGGGCAGGGCTAACTGCGGGCTAGCGCCATTTAAGCAGTATTTACAGTCAAGTTTGAGTAAAAAATAAAAATCTCCATTGTGTAATTGTCTCTCTCTCCCTTTGTCTTTTCTGTCAGCGTAGTATTTACTCTCACGGACAATTAATGAGTAAAAAAATGCAACATGCTACAACGCTTGCAGTGGCGCTTATGGCCTCTAGGAGCACGGGTTACTCAGTTCTGCTTTAAATAATAACATTACCGCTCCAAAAACACAAACATGCTAGTTACTCTGACCTGAAAGTGTGAGCGCCAGTATACTTCCTGTCTGTATTCATTTCCTATGGAGATTAGCTCAGACCCGCTGGAATAATCATGTTTTCTGAGTTCCTGGTATGTTCACTTACTGCGTGCTCAAAACTTGATGTAGGATGTGACTAGTTCAGAGGATGTGACTGTGTTCATAAAGGGCTGATAGTTTGTATTAGCTAATGGCTAACATGCAATAAAAAAATAATGAAAATAAATACCTACAAAAAATGTAAGTATAGACAAGATAATTGCTTTCATAGCATGAATTAGCATTTAGCTTCAAGACAAACTCACTGACCTTAATAAACACAGGCGTCTCCTCCACTGAAACATTCATCCTACATCAACTCTACCACAGTCTACCACAGAAACTTTAGGAAATATGATTATCTGAACGGGTCTAAGCTAATCTTATCCTCTTAACCCCCACCTAAACCGAGTACATGTTCTCCAGTTTGACATTACCCAAATCTAAAGCTTCTTGAAAAAAGTGTCAAAATAGCGTAAAACAACAACAACAACAACAATGAGACAAAAACAGCAAAAAAGTTACAAAAAGAATGTGAAAAAAGTGACAACAGCATGGCAACAACACAAGGAAAAGGATCCGTTTAGATGAGTTTTGTATGTTGTAGCTTTCAAATGAGGCATAAGGAGTTACAGTGGCCTATAGGCTGTAAGCTCCAGTCGAGATGCTTTTAGGTTTGGGTAAGGTCAAACTGGATAAAATGCACTCTTGTGAGGCGGGAGGTTAAAAAAAAAAAAGCATACATATGTGTTTTGTGTTAAAAGCTGTTACTCCAGAACAGTAGGTGACACTGTGCAGATGTGCTGTCAATGCCACTACACAACAAGGAAGAAGATCTGTCCCTGTTATCTTTCTGTACCGGAGTATAAAGTATATTTCTTTATCTTTCAAATTATGAAAAACAAACAAAAGAAAAACTCACATGTAGCTTTGGTTGTTTTGCCTCCGGATGAACCAATCAGAGGAAGGCGCTGGCGTGACATCACTGATTCTTCTTGCCTAATGGTGAAGGAGACTTTAATGTCATGAATAATTGTAGATAGAATACAATTTAATGTTTACAATTCATCTAAATAACTTTATTCACTCGATCGTTGTACAGCTCAGTTCTTATCCACTTGAGTCCCGCCGCAGCACACCGTGATGAATGAAGTATCACATAAAAGAAAGAGGGACCTCGTTTTTCTGCGTTTGCTCCTCGATGATTACTCCGCGTCTTTAGTTTCACAAATCTGCCTTCAGACTGGTCGTCCCACTCACTACATCCCTACAATCCACAGAGCCTCCATGTGTCATCTGTCAACGATAAAAATGGTGTTTATCTTCCAAGAAAAGTTCCGGAAGAATGAGAATTTGCAAAAAACATTGTCTTTGCCTCTCAGCTAAATACACACATTATGGCAACCAGTGTGTTTAGCTTGCTTGACTCTGCAGAACACTTCTTTTGTTGTTACTGTAGAACTAGGTGAACTTACAGCGGTCAGAAAGTTGTGAGAATGTCCATATCGACGTTTCTAATTCTGAAACGATTCCAAAAATGTTATGACTAAAGTAAGCACATGCAGAGCCATTGCTAAGGTCCCATCCTCTGAATTGAGTTTTTTTTTTTTTATTAAAAACTTTTCAAAACCAAATTAAAATCCCGTTAATTTCCTTCTGCTGCGTACAAGTCCTTCAGTCCCCTCTCACACTATAGTCTCTGGTCGCATGTCGTTACCCCCTCAGCGCACCAACCCTCCCCCCCCCACCTTACCCCCTGTCTGTCCCGGTAAATGATATCCCAGCATTACATAATTCATAACCAACTGCTCTGAAGAGGCCATTTAAACCAAGGCAACCACCTAAATTATCATCTGTCTGGCAAATGTCCTGAGAGAGCTGGAGTCTTGAAGGACATATTAATGCCTTAATCTTTGTAGGACTACATTTTAATTAAAGAGAATTACTTAAATCCCCTTTCATAATCCTCGTCTCGCTGAAGGGATGTTGCGGGTCGGACCCTTGGTTTCTCTGATTGGAGTGAACGTGTCTTCTCTGGGTTATCCCGCCTCCTGCCTCATGTAAAGAGGTTGGGTTGATCGCTTCTGTATTGGTGAGTTTTAATATTTTACAGTAGCTTCCTGTTCCACACTGATCCCGTGTCATCCAATAAAGGTAGTCTTGAAGGCCCTCTAGGGGATTATCCCAATGAAACTCGCTGTCCAGTGGGTAATTTTATTTATTTGCAAGAGATATGCTGGACGCTCAATAGCCTTGAACAGAAACCTAAAAGGCGATAGCACTTCATCGAGAAAAGGGGAAAGGGTTTATGCTTGGCTGTACAATTTTTTGCGTATTAAATCTCTCATCATATTGATTAATGGATGACTGACCTTTGGCACCACAAAAACATTATAACTACTGACAAAATGAGTGGAGTTTGAGTGCAACAGTATCATGATCTGGTTTAAAAAAGAAAAATCTATTCCATATAATTGAAAGAATGGCGAACAGCTTCGGTTTAGAAAGTTTCAAATAAACATTGATGAGTGTCTATCATATTTGTTTAAGCTTTTACTATTTGATAGTCCATAAGAAATATTAAAAACGTGCTGAGTTTCAAGGTGGGCATTATTAAACAGGTGACAGCTATTGAACCCACAGCCTTCATGCTGAACCTCAGTCAGCTCATCTATTGCTTCAGTGAGCAAAAGAATGAAAGTCTAGTCTTCCTCTCCTTCTCGTATAACTTCTGTCCCCGTCAAACTAAGTGTTAGACATTGATGGATTCCTGCTTGATTTATGCTGTAACCTCCTCTGCTCCGGTCGGTTCCTCCTCGCCTCTCTCCTGACTGACAGCTCCACAAAAGGAAACAGGATCCTCCATGGCGGACATCTTTAAATATTCATGCCCAAACTCTTCCCTGACCCTGGGCCGGAGCGCTCAAACGTGCAGCCTCCGAACCATTCAGTCAGCCCTCTCTGCATTCACATCACCACGTCCAGCTACTGTTTAGACTTTTTACACTCTACGCATTAAACTTCATTTTGTAAACAACATGGCCATGTAAAACACATATAAATACTATCTGCACGTCACTGGTGCTGGGATGAAACAAATTATGCTTTTACACTCCATTTACGATGTAAAGGTTATTATGTGGAAAAATGTCCATAGGTATTGAGCTATGCTGCATCCACAGACATTTCAATCACTTTTGTAACATCAAAGTCTGTCTTGTCAAAATGTCAGGCCGCTTCACATTTTTACGTCTCCCTCATGAGCATCAACCTGTCAGAGCAAACAGATGGCATTTAGAGCCATGTTGTACCCTGAACCTTCACTGCACACAGTTCTGAAAGCAAGGCAGAAATCAATGTCCACAGATACACATGCACACTAGAGGTGAGCTATAGTGGGGGACAAAACCTTTTGGAACATGAAATATGAAGTAACATTGGTAACACACTTTACAATACGGCCCGTTAAGTCTATGTAGTTACTGTAGTACATCCTAGACGTCTACAGTGGTACAGTTCGTTACTGTAACTAACTGTGAAGTACCATTATAAGTACCATGATATCATAGATCAGGGGTTCCCAAACGTTTTTGGCTAGGACCCCAAAAACTGACACACAAACCACCCCATTGTGTTATTGCGACTTATGAAAACATGTTAAAATCAAGTTAATATGTATTTGTTTTACAGGTTGTTTTAAGTAATTGAATGGACTTTAATTATATGCTGTGTCACAGGTTCGAGTCCGATTGGAGGATCTGGGTGTGGTGTAGCCAATAAAACAAATGCAGTTTAAAAGGATAAAATACAATTTAATATAAAATGTTAAAAAGGGGACAAACTACCATAAAAACAACCGGTTGCAACATTAAAAAGCCTGTATAAAAGTGGGGATAAAACAAAGAGGATTAAAACCTGGGGGTTTAAAAGGGAACTAAAAATGAGCGGGCGTGCGTGCTCCAAGGTGCTTCTGTAAGAAGGTGCGTAGTTAGGTTCCGTCCATCGCCGGTGCCCTTCTCCACCAGCCAGTCCTCGCCTCCTTCCTCTCCGCCGCGCCTCCCGACCACAGCGGCTCCAGGAGCTGCGTCAAAGTCCAGGGGTCCGCCTCGGGGCACGTGAGCTGGGGGAGCCTGTCGCCGCGGCTCGACCCCGCCGCGCCTGTCCGGGGGACTTCCCTCTCCCGAGCGCTCCCGAGCCGCCTTCCTGGCCTCTCCTGCGCGCCCACGGCCCTTCCGTCCATGGCGGCCGTGTGTCCCCGTTCCGTCCCCGTTTCCTGTCGAAGGGCCGGGCCAGGCCAGGCCAGGCCCTGCCTGCCTGCCTGCCTGCCTGCCTGCCTGCCTGCCTGCCTGCCTGCCTGCCTGCCTGCCTGCCTGCCTGCCTGCCTGCCTGCCTGCCTGCCTGCCTGCCTGCCTGCCTGCCTGCCTGCCTGCCTGCCTGCCTGCCTGCCTGCCTGCCTGCCTGCCTGCCTGCCTGCCTGCCTGCCTGCCTGCCTGCCTGCCTGCCTGCCTGCCTGCCTGCCTGCCTGCCTGCCTGCCTGCCTGCCTGCCTGCCTGCCTGCCTGCCTGCCTGCCTGCCTGCCTGCCTGCCTGCCTGCCTGCCTGCCTGCCTGCCTGCCTGCCTGCCTGCCTGCCTGCCTGCCTGCCTGCCTGCCTGCCTGCCTGCCTGCCTGCCTGCCTGCCTGCCTGCCTGCCTGCCTGCCTGCCTGCCTGCCTGCCTGCCTGCCTGCCTGCCTGCCTGCCTGCCTGCCTGCCTGCCTGCCTGCCTGCCTGCCTGCCTGCCTGCCTGCCTGCCTGCCTGCCTGCCTGCCTGCCTGCCTGCCTGCCTGCCTGCCTGCCTGCCTGCCTGCCTGCCTGCCTGCCTGCCTGCCTGCCTGCCTGCCTGCCTGCCTGCCTGCCTGCCTGCCTGCCTGCCTGCCTGCCTGCCTGCCTGCCTGCCTGCCTGCCTGCCTGCCTGCCTGCCTGCCTGCCTGCCTGCCTGCCTGCCTGCCTGCCTGCCTGCCTGCCTGCCTGCCTGCCTGCCTGCCTGCCTGCCTGCCTGCCTGCCTGCCTGCCTGCCTGCCTGCCTGCCTGCCTGCCTGCCTGCCTGCCTGCCTGCCTGCCTGCCTGCCTGCCTGCCTGCCTGCCTGCCTGCCTGCCTGCCTGCCTGCCTGCCTGCCTGCCTGCCTGCCTGCCTGCCTGCCTGCCTGCCTGCCTGCCTGCCTGCCTGCCTGCCTGCCTGCCTGCCTGCCTGCCTGCCTGCCTGCCTGCCTGCCTGCCTGCCTGCCTGCCTGCCTGCCTGCCTGCCTGCCTGCCTGCCTGCCTGCCTGCCTGCCTGCCTGCCTGCCTGCCTGCCTGCCTGCCTGCCTGCCTGCCTGCCTGCCTGCCTGCCTGCCTGCCTGCCTGCCTGCCTGCCTGCCTGCCTGCCTGCCTGCCTGCCTGCCTGCCTGCCTGCCTGCCTGCCTGCCTGCCTGCCTGCCTGCCTGCCTGCCTGCCTGCCTGCCTGCCTGCCTGCCTGCCTGCCTGCCTGCCTGCCTGCCTGCCTGCCTGCCTGCCTGCCTGCCTGCCTGCCTGCCTGCCTGCCTGCCTGCCTGCCTGCCTGCCTGCCTGCCTGCCTGCCTGCCTGCCTGCCTGCCTGCCTGCCTGCCTGCCTGCCTGCCTGCCTGCCTGCCTGCCTGCCTGCCTGCCTGCCTGCCTGCCTGCCTGCCTGCCTGCCTGCCTGCCTGCCTGCCTGCCTGCCTGCCTGCCTGCCTGCCTGCCTGCCTGCCTGCCTGCCTGCCTGCCTGCCTGCCTGCCTGCCTGCCTGCCTGCCTGCCTGCCTGCCTGCCTGCCTGCCTGCCTGCCTGCCTGCCTGCCTGCCTGCCTGCCTGCCTGCCTGCCTGCCTGCCTGCCTGCCTGCCTGCCTGCCTGCCTGCCTGCCTGCCTGCCTGCCTGCCTGCCTGCCTGCCTGCCTGCCTGCCTGCCTGCCTGCCTGCCTGCCTGCCTGCCTGCCTGCCTGCCTGCCTGCCTGCCTGCCTGCCTGCCTGCCTGCCTGCCTGCCTGCCTGCCTGCCTGCCTGCCTGCCTGCCTGCCTGCCTGCCTGCCTGCCTGCCTGCCTGCCTGCCTGCCTGCCTGCCTGCCTGCCTGCCTGCCTGCCTGCCTGCCTGCCTGCCTGCCTGCCTGCCTGCCTGCCTGCCTGCCTGCCTGCCTGCCTGCCTGCCTGCCTGCCTGCCTGCCTGCCTGCCTGCCTGCCTGCCTGCCTGCCTGCCTGCCTGCCTGCCTGCCTGCCTGCCTGCCTGCCTGCCTGCCTGCCTGCCTGCCTGCCTGCCTGCCTGCCTGCCTGCCTGCCTGCCTGCCTGCCTGCCTGCCTGCCTGCCTGCCTGCCTGCCTGCCTGCCTGCCTGCCTGCCTGCCTGCCTGCCTGCCTGCCTGCCTGCCTGCCTGCCTGCCTGCCTGCCTGCCTGCCTGCCTGCCTGCCTGCCTGCCTGCCTGCCTGCCTGCCTGCCTGCCTGCCTGCCTGCCTGCCTGCCTGCCTGCCTGCCTGCCTGCCTGCCTGCCTGCCTGCCTGCCTGCCTGCCTGCCTGCCTGCCTGCCTGCCTGCCTGCCTGCCTGCCTGCCTGCCTGCCTGCCTGCCTGCCTGCCTGCCTGCCTGCCTGCCTGCCTGCCTGCCTGCCTGCCTGCCTGCCTGCCTGCCTGCCTGCCTGCCTGCCTGCCTGCCTGCCTGCCTGCCTGCCTGCCTGCCTGCCTGCCTGCCTGCCTGCCTGCCTGCCTGCCTGCCTGCCTGCCTGCCTGCCTGCCTGCCTGCCTGCCTGCCTGCCTGCCTGCCTGCCTGCCTGCCTGCCTGCCTGCCTGCCTGCCTGCCTGCCTGCCTGCCTGCCTGCCTGCCTGCCTGCCTGCCTGCCTGCCTGCCTGCCTGCCTGCCTGCCTGCCTGCCTGCCTGCCTGCCTGCCTGCCTGCCTGCCTGCCTGCCTGCCTGCCTGCCTGCCTGCCTGCCTGCCTGCCTGCCTGCCTGCCTGCCTGCCTGCCTGCCTGCCTGCCTGCCTGCCTGCCTGCCTGCCTGCCTGCCTGCCTGCCTGCCTGCCTGCCTGCCTGCCTGCCTGCCTGCCTGCCTGCCTGCCTGCCTGCCTGCCTGCCTGCCTGCCTGCCTGCCTGCCTGCCTGCCTGCCTGCCTGCCTGCCTGCCTGCCTGCCTGCCTGCCTGCCTGCCTGCCTGCCTGCCTGCCTGCCTGCCTGCCTGCCTGCCTGCCTGCCTGCCTGCCTGCCTGCCTGCCTGCCTGCCTGCCTGCCTGCCTGCCTGCCTGCCTGCCTGCCTGCCTGCCTGCCTGCCTGCCTGCCTGCCTGCCTGCCTGCCTGCCTGCCTGCCTGCCTGCCTGCCTGCCTGCCTGCCTGCCTGCCTGCCTGCCTGCCTGCCTGCCTGCCTGCCTGCCTGCCTGCCTGCCTGCCTGCCTGCCTGCCTGCCTGCCTGCCTGCCTGCCTGCCTGCCTGCCTGCCTGCCTGCCTGCCTGCCTGCCTGCCTGCCTGCCTGCCTGCCTGCCTGCCTGCCTGCCTGCCTGCCTGCCTGCCTGCCTGCCTGCCTGCCTGCCTGCCTGCCTGCCTGCCTGCCTGCCTGCCTGCCTGCCTGCCTGCCTGCCTGCCTGCCTGCCTGCCTGCCTGCCTGCCTGCCTGCCTGCCTGCCTGCCTGCCTGCCTGCCTGCCTGCCTGCCTGCCTGCCTGCCTGCCTGCCTGCCTGCCTGCCTGCCTGCCTGCCTGCCTGCCTGCCTGCCTGCCTGCCTGCCTGCCTGCCTGCCTGCCTGCCTGCCTGCCTGCCTGCCTGCCTGCCTGCCTGCCTGCCTGCCTGCCTGCCTGCCTGCCTGCCTGCCTGCCTGCCTGCCTGCCTGCCTGCCTGCCTGCCTGCCTGCCTGCCTGCCTGCCTGCCTGCCTGCCTGCCTGCCTGCCTGCCTGCCTGCCTGCCTGCCTGCCTGCCTGCCTGCCTGCCTGCCTGCCTGCCTGCCTGCCTGCCTGCCTGCCTGCCTGCCTGCCTGCCTGCCTGCCTGCCTGCCTGCCTGCCTGCCTGCCTGCCTGCCTGCCTGCCTGCCTGCCTGCCTGCCTGCCTGCCTGCCTGCCTGCCTGCCTGCCTGCCTGCCTGCCTGCCTGCCTGCCTGCCTGCCTGCCTGCCTGCCTGCCTGCCTGCCTGCCTGCCTGCCTGCCTGCCTGCCTGCCTGCCTGCCTGCCTGCCTGCCTGCCTGCCTGCCTGCCTGCCTGCCTGCCTGCCTGCCTGCCTGCCTGCCTGCCTGCCTGCCTGCCTGCCTGCCTGCCTGCCTGCCTGCCTGCCTGCCTGCCTGCCTGCCTGCCTGCCTGCCTGCCTGCCTGCCTGCCTGCCTGCCTGCCTGCCTGCCTGCCTGCCTGCCTGCCTGCCTGCCTGCCTGCCTGCCTGCCTGCCTGCCTGCCTGCCTGCCTGCCTGCCTGCCTGCCTGCCTGCCTGCCTGCCTGCCTGCCTGCCTGCCTGCCTGCCTGCCTGCCTGCCTGCCTGCCTGCCTGCCTGCCTGCCTGCCTGCCTGCCTGCCTGCCTGCCTGCCTGCCTGCCTGCCTGCCTGCCTGCCTGCCTGCCTGCCTGCCTGCCTGCCTGCCTGCCTGCCTGCCTGCCTGCCTGCCTGCCTGCCTGCCTGCCTGCCTGCCTGCCTGCCTGCCTGCCTGCCTGCCTGCCTGCCTGCCTGCCTGCCTGCCTGCCTGCCTGCCTGCCTGCCTGCCTGCCTGCCTGCCTGCCTGCCTGCCTGCCTGCCTGCCTGCCTGCCTGCCTGCCTGCCTGCCTGCCTGCCTGCCTGCCTGCCTGCCTGCCTGCCTGCCTGCCTGCCTGCCTGCCTGCCTGCCTGCCTGCCTGCCTGCCTGCCTGCCTGCCTGCCTGCCTGCCTGCCTGCCTGCCTGCCTGCCTGCCTGCCTGCCTGCCTGCCTGCCTGCCTGCCTGCCTGCCTGCCTGCCTGCCTGCCTGCCTGCCTGCCTGCCTGCCTGCCTGCCTGCCTGCCTGCCTGCCTGCCTGCCTGCCTGCCTGCCTGCCTGCCTGCCTGCCTGCCTGCCTGCCTGCCTGCCTGCCTGCCTGCCTGCCTGCCTGCCTGCCTGCCTGCCTGCCTGCCTGCCTGCCTGCCTGCCTGCCTGCCTGCCTGCCTGCCTGCCTGCCTGCCTGCCTGCCTGCCTGCCTGCCTGCCTGCCTGCCTGCCTGCCTGCCTGCCTGCCTGCCTGCCTGCCTGCCTGCCTGCCTGCCTGCGTCCTTGTCGTCACCTTTTTACGTGCCCCCGTCTGTCTCCAACCGCTTCTGCTTTTGTGTCCTTCCTCCAGGTGTGCATACTTGCCGTGATTAGCAGGGGCGGGGCAACGAGCTTCGTATAAAAACATGCATAAAATCAAACATAAAACCATGCAAATAAAAACACACTAAAACCAACTTAAAACCAGTCCACTCGTGCCCGTGTCAGCTGTTTTACACTCGAAAATGTACTAAAAACAGAAGCATTTTGTATTTTTATTTAATCTTGAAATCCTCTGGGGACCCCCACCCAAGGCCTCGCGGTGCCAGTGTTTGTTCTATTTTGTGTTTTGTTTTTCTGGAATTAAACTTTTGTTTTTCAGTATATTGTAAAAATTCTAAAGGAAAATACAACTGTGCCTTATGTGGCAGTGTGCCTGCAGGCGGGCGCTGCCACTTGTCGTTTTGATGGTGGTTGGCTGTGAAGAAAGGAAAAAGTGGAGAGGTGCGCATATGCGGGGACTTCAAAGTGATCATTAACCCGGTGCTGCGCACAGTGCAGTACCCCCTGCCACGGATTGAAGACATCTTCTCATCTTTGGCTGGTGGGGAGAAGTTTTCAAAGATTGATTTGTCTCAGGCCTATCTCCAGATGGAGGTTGAGGAGTCAAGCAGAAAGTTCTTAACAATCAATACACACAAGGGACTTTATCAGTACAATCGCCTTGTGTTTGGCGTTGCCTCGGCTCCAGCCATTTGGCAAAGAGCAATGGATCAAGAACTTCAGGATATACCTAGAACACAATGCTACCTCGACGATATACTCGTGACAGGAAAAGATGATGATGATCACTTCCATAACCTAAGCAAAGTGCTCACCAGGCTGAATGAGTATGGCCTACGGGCAAAGAGAGAACAATGTGAGTTTTTCAGAAGTAAAATCTCATACTGCGGACATGTCATTGACAAACATGGCTTACAGAAATCACAAGAGAAAATCGAGGCAGTGCTTAAAGCACCTAAACCTCAGAATGTGTCACAGCTGAGATCATACTTGGGCCTGGTAAACTACTACCACAAGTTTCTCCCAAACCTTGCCTCAGTGTTGTACCCACTGAATGCGCTGTTACAAACTGGAGCGAAATGGCAGTGGTCAGAAAAATGCGAAAATGCATTTGCAGAAACAAAAAGACTAATAACATATGATGAAATATTTACCCACTATGATCCATCACGACCCATTCGACTAGCATGTGATGCGTCTCCGTATGGCATTGGCGCTGTTTTATCTCATACTATGGACAATGGATCAGAGCGCCCAATCGCATTTGCGTCAAGGTTGCTTTCAAGTGCAGAACGCAATAGGCTCCGTGCAACAAGTCCCGTGACGTACTTCCGTTTTCCAAAGTGATCGGCAGATCAGTTTCCTGTTTACTTCCCGCTTCATCGCATCACCATGAATTTCACAAGATGTTTACAGAACCTGCCAAAAATATCAATAAATGATGTTCACCGTATCGTGGATGCCCACTCCCCTGCTCCCAAGAGCAAAGGTGAAAAAGGATTTCGTCTTTATATATCCAGTTACTTGCACCAGTACGAGGGTAAGTCAAGTAGATTATGTGGCTATGCTATCCAGCTAGCTAGCTAAAGTTGGTGACGTGCTATGTTTAAGCTTTGCGTTTGTTTCGTATTTCTTGATGTTCAAACTCTGTCAACTTTATCTCTCTCTCTCAGTGTCAGACAAAGATCAGGGCACGTGTGAAG
This sequence comes from Proterorhinus semilunaris, assembly GCA_021464625.1. Taxonomy (NCBI): domain Eukaryota; kingdom Metazoa; phylum Chordata; class Actinopteri; order Gobiiformes; family Gobiidae; genus Proterorhinus; species Proterorhinus semilunaris. Next base: position 28,253,616 of record CM038347.1, on the reverse strand, counting down.
TTGTTGTCAGGGCGCTGTGTTACAGGTCCATGAAGAAAGCTGAGAAGCCTCACAGTTTGAGTGTATGGTGAAGCCAGAATAGATAAGACAGCAGCGGTTGCTTAGAGAAACCCAGTGTTCCTGATGTTCTTGGGGACCTAGCAAGATCATACATTCTAATGTAACTCTAAAATTTGCTCAAAATGAAAATAACGGTTAAAATGACAGGTAAGCTGATGTTGCTGGTCCCCACTGGGTTACTGCATGCGTTCATGTTCAATCTGTAATGTTGTTATCAGTATCGTAAGTTATTATAACTCAGGTTTCCTGATGTTCCTGGGGTTGCAGCTAGATGAAAACAGTGGTAAGAAGAGGCCGGTAAGTTTACTTAGGTGATCCCCACTGGTTATTGCGTACTGATCCATCAGTTCCGTATGGATCTTATCGTTCCTGTCACTAATTATTAACTGTGTTTTACCTAAAGTCAGTCTTTTTTTTTAAGTGTAAGCTGGGGTTGCGGGTATAAGGCATAATATTGATGTAGTGCATTTGAAATATTAAGCCAAAATACTCAAATGTATATTTGCTTAGTGGCTATTAGAGACAGGAATGATTAACATAAACCCAGACTGTGTCTAAAAGAATGATAAAACAATTAAGTAATCCCAGTTTAATAAATACTTCCTATGCCATTTTACGTTTACAGGTGGTACTGAAAGATTCCAGTCCTGTGGAGCTGGTGCATCACAGCTGCACATGTGTGGCTGGAGCAGCTTTATGTAACCACTGTGTAGCCTTACTTTTCCAGTCTGCACATTATTCTCAGCTGAAAGTGCCTGTGGTCCCCCCTATGCTAAGCTGTACTGAAGGAGAACAACAATGGCACAAGCCCAGAACTTTGGTAAGTGACAATAAAGGGTATATATATATCTGTTGCACACTCATTATATACGTGTTGGTGATATTTTCTAAAGTATATCCTGTTATTTGATAGGGTATAAAACCAGGACCTGTGGATAAGATGGCTGTGCTATCTGCAAAACCAAAGTGTGGAGGAACAAAAGAGGGCATAAGGTAAAAGCTGAACATTGTAGATTTATTACAGTATCCTGCATGAATGTTTGAATGAAAATGTGTATGGCACATATGTAAAGTTTTATGTTTCACATAGGAGCACACTGTACAAAGGCCTGAGTGGGGATTTACCCGATCTCTCTGTGCTTCAGGTAGGGGTAACAAGATCAAATTCCGAAGGACAGTATAATATGGTCTCAACTTAAAGGAATAGGCCACCGTTTTTACATACTGACATATGTTCTTACCTTACCTTACACTAGTTGATATGTACCTGTCTGGTCTTTGTCCGTGCGCTCTGTCATGCAAACGGAGCACAAACGCAGCCTCCTCCACATACTGTATAGTTCCAAATCAGCTCCCGTTAGAAGCTACCAAACTCTTCCACGTTTTCCCTATTTAAATACAGTTACGTGACGTGTTACACTACAAAGTATAGTAACACAGAAATGTAACATGTCGATTTTCTCAGCGGATAAAAAGGGGTACTATATTGTGAGGCGTAATAATACGAGGAGCACTACGTCCGCGCACTAACACCTAAAGACTTCTCCCCCGCTCACTTCCGTCAATAGAAGCAGCGTGACTTGTAGTGAGCGGGAGAAAACTCTTTAGGAGTTAGTGCGCGGACGTAGTGCTCCTCGTATTATTACGCCTCACAATATAGTACCCCTTTTTATCCGCTGAGAAAATCGACATGTTACATTTCTGTGTTACTATACTTTGTAGTGTAACACGTCACGTAACTGTATTTAAATAGGGACAACGTGGAAGAGTTTGGTAGCTTCTAACGGGAGCTGATTTGGAACTATACAGTATGTGGAGGAGGCTGCGTTTGTGCTCCGTTTGCATGACAGAGCGCACGGACAAAGACCAGACAGGTACATATCAACTAGTCTAAGGTAAGGTAAGAACATATGTCAGTATGTAAAAACGGTGGCCTATTCCTTTAAATTTATATACATATACTTATATTTCACAATTTTATGAGGAGCTGTTTAGAGAAGGGTTTTCAATTAGAAAGCTATTTTTAGTGATGTGAGGCCATGCACACCAATACATTGAAAAAAGGGATAATTATGATTTATTACATTTCTAGGTGACAGAAGCCTATCAGAACTTCTCTGCAGCTGAGGCACCGATGATCTGCAGCATGGGCATCAGCTGTGAAGTTCCTCTGGTTGACTCTGCCCTTGGCCCAGTTCAAGCTGGCAGTCCATTGTCCTACCAGCAACCAGCAACAACTAAGAGGGACCTATCCTTCCATGCTGCCCCACCACCTCCATCTCTGCCTCTTAAGAATTACCGCCTGCAGCCATCTAATTGCATGTTTGTCTGTAGTGAAGCAGAGCAGCTGCACCTTAAAAGTCTTGATGTCACTTGGGACATGGTACACAAATTTGAGTGTGCTACTAGAGAACAAAGTTCGTGCAGTGAATGGCATCAGTTGAGGAGGCCAAGACTGACTGCCTCACGTTTCAGGGAGATCTGTCAGGTAAGAGAGTGCACTGAAGACAGTCTGGCTGACCGGATACTGCAGGGAACCCGTCAGACTGCAGCTATGAAGAGGGGCCTTGAAATGGAGGCAGATGCCATCTGGGAGTACTGCCAGATGAAGAGGGTCAACCACTACCCTTGTGGATTTGTAATTCACCCTGATGCCCCTTGGTTGGGGGCATCTCCCGATGGGGTAATTTTTGATCCTTCAGAGCAGTGTAATTTTGGTTTGATTGAAATGAAATGTCCGAATGTTAAAAGCTATGTTGACTGCCCATATCTCAAAATGAATTCAGGCAAACTGGAGCTCAAAAGATCACATGCTTATTACTCACAAGTACAAGGGCAGATGCTAATAACAGGAATGAATTGGTGTGACTTTGTTGTCTCAGCTGAGGAAGACGTACTAATTCAAAGAATTTACAGAGACCGTGACATGTTAGATGTCATCAAAGAAAAGATAGACAGGTTTTATTTCAATGTATACATGCAGAAATGCATGTAATGTGTGCAAATCCAATCACCATGCACAATGTAATGAAATGTAATGTAATGTAAATGCTTATTTTGAAATTATATAAATTTATGATGCAACATTGGATTTGGATACTTGATTTTAACTAAACCTATAAACCACTGGAGGGGCTGCTATGCCAATACTTAGTTGTCAATTTTCCACTGTGGTGGGTTCACTGAATGAGAGATACTCAGCAGACATTCGTGTGGTTATAACAATGCATTTATTCAGAATCTTCAGGTTCATTTCCCATTACTGATCTATCTAAACACATTTAAATTACACATATATATATAATAGAGATTAACCAAAAAGACAACTGATTATCATGAATATGTAACATTTATCTTTCTAAGTCCTAAGTCAGTAAAAGATACGTGAGAGAATCAACAAATTGAACATAAACAAGACAAAAATGAAAGCTAAGGAATAAACAAATTCATGTTCATCACCATACCCCATGCAACTTCAACAAAATAGTAAATGGTAAGTAAATGTGGATGTTCTGAAGATGCAGTCCATTGCTCGTTTAAAATCTCCTGTTGCTTCCTCATCTCAAACATCATACACCCATTTCTTGACAAGAGGCCCATTTTGGTAATTTGTGAGGAGACATGCAACTGTGAAGATTTGGTTGATGCTGCCTGAGATGGACAGAGGGATTATAGAATCAAAAATTTTATTTTCTTTGACTCTTCTGATCATCCTCTCAACATGCACTCTTAAACGAGCAATGGACTGCGTCTTCAGAACATCCACCTCCAACATTTGTGTCCTCTTGGAGAGAAAGGCAGGACGATGAACAGTCCCAGGTACAAGTGTATCCACCAGGAAGCCCTTGTCAACCATGATGGCCATGTCAGGTGTTAAGAGTGATGTAATCCCTGACTGGCGAAACACCTCTCTATCACTCATGGATCCTTCAAAGAGTGCTGACACAAATGTCAGGGCTCCATGGGGGGACATTCCCACCATGGCCTTGAAGGTGCAGTGGGACTTGTAGTGTGAAAAGACCTCACTTTGAAGGAGCAGAGATGAAGGTGTCTGACAGCGTAACTCTGTGCAGTCAAGGACCACATGTGTGTCGCTGTAGCTACCATGAAAGTCCTGTGGGAGACTGGCCTTCACAGCTGCAGGAGACATCCATGTACATACCGATCCCAGTAGGCTGTAGAGAAAGTTGGCCCAGGTCACAATAATTCTGCTGACTGTTGCTCGATGGATGTTAAATCTATGGCCCAGCTCCCTCTGGGTACAGCCAGTGGACAGGTATGACAGAAAGAGGAAAAGTTCATCTATTGGCAGCAGTTTCTGTGGGAAAATATTACATTAAAATTAGATCATGATCATAATATTCATGGATGTCTGTATTTGTGTTTGAGTCTGCTACTTACAGTCGGTCTGGTTACAGGACTTTCAGTTGTTGTGCTCGTTGTCTTTGCTCTGGTGTTGGTGACCCGAACCATCTTTACTGTAGCAGAACTGATCAGGCCCCAAAATGCCATCAGATGCTCATATGAGGGGAATCTAAACAGTATTGTAGTTGGAATTAATTATCATACTTGCTCAATATTAGATTAAAAAGACAGAAAATAATACACTGAAACAGACAATAGAGGCAACCACTTACAGTAAAGTTAAACGTTGATCTTACCACTACTAACTTGGCTTGATAGATTGGTTGTGCATATCTTACCTGGTGTAAAATCTGATGTCCTCTGGTGATGATGCAAACCGCTGGAGTCCAAATGAGCTCTGTAGATGAAGCGTTTGGACCTGCCGTCTCAGCGTCTCGATTTCATCTAGTAGCTTCTCATATTGTTCCCGGTCGACACACACTGTGGGACTTGCTCCGTAGTCGTGGTCGATGGGCATGGGGATCATTGCTTCCACAATCTCCTCCTCACTCTCCTCAGCCACGAGATCAGGACTTGATGGTGTGGGACGAGTGCGGCGCTCCCAAACACCAGCCCGCGTCTTGCTGTTCGTGTAGCCGTTCCATTCGAACAACGACGGCACAGCACTTGCAGCTAAAATCCGTTTACCCTTAGCAGTAGTACGGATAAGATCTTTAGTGAAATGTCTGCTACATACCTTCGTATGCAGAGTTACGGAAAACCCCGTCCTTCGGATCTTATGAAGCCACTGCGCACGAATGCTCTTAGGTTTAGGAAAGCGGTGGAAGCTGAGTTCACTGTTATAACGGCTGGATCCCGTACAAAGTGGCACACAGCAATGGTCGTTTGAACCACCCATTGTTTTCTGTAACCTGAATACACTTTTGACGTTATATTTTGTTTTTTTTCTTACGGTTACAGCGCTTGTTTGTTCACTTGGCATCATCTTTACGGCCGTTTTAACAGGAGCGGGAAGTAAACAGGAAACTGATCTGCCGATCACTTTGGAAAACGGAAGTACGTCACGGGACTTGTGCACAGAGCCTATTATGCACAAATCGACAGGGAGGCCCTTAGCCCGGTATGGGGCATCAAAAAGTTTCATCATTACCTTCATGGCCGAAGATTCACCCTAGTGATTGACCATCAGCCCCTTGTGTCAATTTTCAATCCGAGAAAAGGAGTTCCTGTGATGTCAGCCACCAGACTACAACGATTGGCCCTGTTCTTAGGAGCACATTCTTATGACATTGAGTTCAAGGGGACCAAGCAACACTGTAACGCCGATGGTTTGTCACGTCTCCCGCTGCCAACATCTGAGGAAGAAAAGTGTTCAGCATGTGATCCAGCTGAAGTGTTTCATACATCACTCATGGATCAGCTGCCAGTAACAAATGTCAAGATACGAAAGGAAACGCGGAACGATCCAACACTTTCAAAAGTCTATGACATCACAGTACAAGGGTGGCCCGCCCATGGAAATTCCTGTTTCCCAGAGTTTTCAGCCAGACGTGACCAGCTGTCAGTTTGCCAGGGAACTCTGATGTGTGGATCACGTGTGGTAGTGCCCTCTAAGCTCCGCACCAGCGTGTTGGAGAGTCTGCACGAAGGTCACCTGGGTACTGTTAAAATGAAGAGCCTAGCCCATAGCTATGTATGGTGGCCCGGAATAGATAAACAGATTGAGGATATAACCAAAACCTGCACAGGATGCCAGAGTATTCAAAATGCACCCCCACAGGCACCCTTACATCCTTGGGAATGGCCGTCTGCACCCTGGCAGAGAGTGCACATTGATTTCGCTGGCCCATTCATGAATTCAATGTTCCTAATAACTGTGGACGCTCACTCAAAATGGCCAGAAGTCGTAACAATGAAATATACAACATCTGAAAAGACTATTTCTGTTTTGAGGAACATCTTCTCCAGGGACGGCCTGCCTGAGCAAATTGTGAGCGATAATGGCCCACAGTTTACTTCTGATGAATTTCAACTTTTCATGAAGAAAAATGGCATTAAACACTTTAAGTCAGCACCACACCATCCAGCAACGAATGGGTTGGCGGAACGGTTCGTGCAAACCTTTAAAAAGTCAATCAAGGCAATGACAAAAGAGGACGTCTCCCTTCAACACAAAGTTGATAATTTCCTTCTTGTGTACCGGAATTCTGTCCGAACGAACCAAACACCAGCAATGCTGTTTATGAACAGACCCCTAAGATCTCGCATTGACCTCCTAAAACCGGACTTGAGGAGAGAAGTGCAGAATAAGCAGTTTAGCACTATGTCAGGTGAAACAACAAGGAGTTTCGATGTGGGACAACAAGTGTTAGCACGCGACTATCAAGGAGACAAGTGGACACCTGGACGGATAGTCACTAGGAGTGGCCCGCTGATGTATGAGGTGGACATTGGCGAGCGCACTTGGAGACGTCACGCAGATCAGATATTGAATGCTCAACCAAAGGCTCCGGTGCAACCTGCATGTCCACCGGACTTGTATGTCAACTCTGAGCACAATACTGACGGTGGTGTAATACCTGCAACTGAGGATGTGCCCCACAGAGAGAGCACTCCGCAAGTCCCTAGACGTAACCCTGAACGCATCAGGGCACCACCAAAGAGACTGGACTTATGAGTTCTTTGTTTATGGACCGTTAAAAAAAAAGGGGTTAAAATTGTGTCTGCAGTACATCATATTTTGTATTTACAGTATTGTGCATGTGTTGGTACAAATCTAAAAGGGGAGGAGTGTAGTATCTATGTGGGTCTACTTGTTTAGCGCAATCACTTCCTGAGTTATTGGTTTACGTGTATGTAACACGTCTGCGCACTGATACGTTTTGCTGCATTTTGAAAAACAAAGTAAACATGGAGGTTCACGCATTGATCTGTCTCCGAGTTTGATTTATTGGTATCTGATATGTTGTTGCAAAGACACAACAGGTAGTAACTACAGTCCCTATTTAGTTGCTGTGGCGCCGCCATGGGCCTGCGTTCTCCCGGCCATGATCGTTGAGTGGATCGGTTGTGTTGACTCGGACCCCGCTGTCAAAGCCTCGAGCTGCGCTAATGCCTCCGCTCAGGTTTGTGGCTTGGTCAATATAGTAACATATCCTAGTAGTTTGTACTCGTGGTAGTGACGCGTGCCTTTTCCATTTGTAGCCTTTGGCCGAGCAGTGGTCGTCACTGCAGCCTTCCTTTTTACCACCTTTTGGTTCGCCTGTTCTGTTAATCTCCTGTCACTGGATTCGTGGAGCACAACGTCCTTACGAGTGACCTGTGGTAACATGTCACTGAAAGTACGGACTAAAACAAATGACTCAACTAAAGAACGGTGAAATGGACTTCGGACAAACCTGGTCTTAACTAAAGAATGTGAAAATAAATGTAAAACTTTTCTATACAGTGCCTGGACTCTGTGATCCATTTATTCAACAACGAACTTACGTGCTTTATTATTTGGTGCTGGCCATCTCCAGCTGGCGTTGTTTGGCAACAATATTATGTTTAAACTGCTAAGTTAACCCTCGCATTGCCACACTTATAATAAAGTCTTCTGAAACACTGAAGAGGCACCAAGAGCCCCCCACACCTGCAGCACAGTAGAAGTGTCACAAGAGGTACAAAAGGAAACAAAAAAGGGACAAACGAGGAGGTATCTGGGCAAGACTCTCAGCTAAACCACACATGCCTTCTATGGTTCTGGCTAATGGACGTACACTGGAGAATAAAACTGCTAATAAGCTCTTCCCAGAAGATGGTGAAGGACTGTCGTCTTTCGCAGGAGGACGAGAAAGAAGGAGGTGGAGCTGACCAGTGCAGGACACCACGCTCTGAAACAGGGACAAACCCAGGAGCCGGTGCAGTATCAGAAGAGCACTGAAGGCAGCCAGCCAGGTTTCCTCTGGGTGCTACGGTTTTCTCTACCTCCAAAAACATGCTGGTTGGTTGTTGCTTGCTTATCCTGGCAGTAAAGCTTCACTTTGTTCTGTGAAAGAAGTGAAATATGCTTATAACTCAATCTTGGGAAGATTGACATGTTAGGAATGGATTTAGATGTCACTAAATTTGAGTTGAAAATGCACAGATGCTACTTTAAAAAAAAGAAATGAAATACAGCAGTTTTTGTTTCATTGACGTAAACTCAATAATAACATTTTGCTAATCTTCCAAGCAAACATTTTTCTATAATATACTGCCCAGCACATGTAAATCAATATACTGCCTTACAGGTAAATGTAAAGCGACACAATAGATAAGAACACACTTTATTCTTCCAAGTTTCAAGCAATTACTTGGGCACTTTCTCAGTAATGGCAAAGTTACATAACCTCTTCAAAGTGGAATAAGCTTTTCCAAACTCCGGTCGCTGCAGTAAAAATAGTCCGGGGCAGAATCCATTAACTCCCTCTAAATTAATTTCAGCGTGGGCCGAGACGGAGCTCCCAAACAACAAGGGGATGGATTTTCTGTTGAAACATTTGGCGCTCGTCATAAGAAAATGAATGAACTCAGTTTTAAAGCCATCTGTAGCAGCTTCGGGCCCAAATTTATTTTTAATTCGCAGAGAGGAGAGGAAGGAGAAACACCCGTTTTAGTTAAGAAACCACCTCAGAACTCGCTCTAAAGCAAAACATGACCCACTAAAGCTGTTTGAAAGTGCGCAGTGTGTTTAGATGTGACATTTTTCACAGGGGGAATAACTTTGTTTGTTTGCCGCTCAAAGTGTCCCTGTTTCAGGGTTTGAATGATGGCAAACTGTGTCAGGTGATAAAGGAGAATTTGCGGAAATGAAAGGAAACTGAAGAAGATCGACATTTTGCTTCTCAGAATCAAAATAGGTTTAATTGCCAAGGTACATTTACATACTAGCATTATTTTGAGGATGGACCACAGGGTAATGGAGGAGAGGCTGGACCACAGGGAGATGAAGGAGGTGAGGATGGATCACAGGGAGATGAAGGAGGTGAGGATGGACCACAGGGAGATGAAGGAGGTGAGGATGGACCACAGGGAGATGGAGGAGGTGAGGATGGACCACAGGGAGATGGAGGAGGAGAATAGAATAGAATAGAACTTTATTGTCTGTTCCAAAGAGCAGAATTTGTCTTTCAGCACAGCACAAATCAATCAAAAAACACACACAAACATTGTTACAAAATATCACATAAAAAGATCAACGTAAAGTACAGTGCTGATCTTTTTTTGTGATATGAGGAGGAGGTGAGGATGGACCACAGGGAGATGAAGAAGGTGAGGATGGACCACAGGGAGATGGAGGAGGATAGACCACAGGGAGATGAAGGAGGTGAGGATAGACCACAGGGTGATGGAGGAGGTAAGGATGGACTGCAGGGAGATGAAGGAGGTGAGGATGGACCACAGGGAGATGGAGGAGGTGAGGATGGACCGCAAAGAGAGAGAGGAGGAGGAGGAGGTGAGGATGGACCACACGATGGATGGAGGAGGTGAGGATGGAGATGGGTGAGTCTGTCAGGGTGAGGGGAGACGATGGCAAATTTCCTTTCAGTTAAAATTTCCCATTTACATACAAAGTTTATATAGCATTTTTAGAACCACACTATTATTTGCTGTCACTTTAGAGCCAACAGGAATGTGGAAAACAACATTTAAATAGAAAAAAAGTAACTGAGCCAATTAGATTAATTTACTCATTCAATTTAATTCAATCTAAAATGGCCTTCACTGAGAGAACATGACTAATCTCCTCTAAGGTAACAGGCTGGCACCTCCTCTGACATGTGCATTAGCATACAGCACGCAGGTTATGAATATGTAAATCAACATGAAAATTACACCTCACACAAGACCAATATCCATATCCAATACACACACGTTCTGTGCAAATCTCACCTCAGCTCTGTGCATGTGAGAGCCCTACTGCTCATGTCAGTTTTAGCAACCAATATATATCTCCAATTTGGGGACCGAGGCCTGATTTCAATTGTCTTAGAACTCAAGATGAATCGGTGTAAGGAAGCAAATTATCCTGTTGCTCTACCCCTTCATTTAAAAAAAAAAAACATCTATAATTGTAATAACTCTGCTTAACCAACCAGCCAGCACAAAAAATATGCTTTCACTGATATTGACAAACATGGCAAATTTAAATAACACTCAATGTCTCATCCATTTCCCTCAGGATAACATTGTCTCAGAGAAGCTTTATACAATGCACCCGACTGTCAATATGCCTTGGCCAAGTTGTCTCATACAAAGCCTTACTGGCATTCATGGCTGTCTATTTGATGCACTCAATGTCCTCCAGTGGAAGCAAATCTGGACTTGAATGACATATACGATAACAAGCTTAGAGTTCATATCTCCGCGTTCCACAATGATGGTCATTCATTTCTCCTCCTGTCAGACATTCAGAGTCTCCTGCCTCTCTTTTTCCAGAGCTCTTATCATTACAATCAATATTTGATTTGAACATTTTTAAGTTATATTCTTGGACACAAATGGGTCATGTTACATAACATTCCTCTACTCTCTACCCACCTTGAGGTTCCTCTACTCTACGTAAGTTAACAGTGCAAATGCCATATTAGCACTACGGCCCAATACTATAGAAGTATGTATTACCTACAGCAATGTTCACTTCCTACACATTTGTTCTATGACTACTTTTGTCGCACATGCACTTTTAGAAACTACATTTAAGCACACTTTTCCACCTACACGCCATCTGTCTCAGATTACCTTGGCTTGTATGGAACAGATGAAAAAAAAAGATAAGAAAATAAATTACCTTTATTAAAATACATTTTAAAACAATACAATAGATTGATTGATTCATTGCAAACTCCTTATAAAGTCTTATGTGTTTGTTTGAAAGAGATTGCATTTGACCAACTTAACCTAATTTATTCCCCATTTCCCCTTGATCATTTCTGACACGTATAAGCTGCAAACCTTGTCCACAGACTAACATGTATCCACTCAGTGCTTGTCCTGCTTCACTCCCCTCAAAGCGAACTGTTTCTGCTTCATCATCTCCCGATTTCGCTCCCTCTTCAACTGTTACCTCAGCCCCTGACCCACTTTTCTGGTCACATTCGTCTTCCCAAACTGCAAGGGCCGCCACATCCGCCACATGGGAACACACTGCCCTCTGGTGGGATATCCCCGTACTGCCCACTCTCCACAGACAAACTCTCTGATCGCAAGACGTAGAAACGATTTGTTTCTTGTTCAAGAACTTCAGAGATGTCAAAGGGGCAGCGTGGGCAAACTGGATGCTAAATTTGTTTTCAAGGCTTATAGAAAGCTGATTAGCAGAATTTTGACCAAACTGGATTTTGATATTAGAAACGGTGAGTTGGCCATCATCTCCCCCACTTGAAACAGTTATATGGTACAAGTCATTAAGTTTGACTGGGTTAACGTCCAAGGAGTTAACTCCGCTCTGATGTGCGGGGAAAGTGAAAATGGGAGAAGAGGAAAACTGATTGGAGGTAGATAATGAGCTGAAATTCCACACCGCGATCTGTCCATCTGTAGCAGCAGAGAAGAGCAGCGCATGCCTGGAACAGTGAGAAAAACAAAAGTACATTAGGTCACAGGAGTTATTCAGCTGTCATCTGTACTGAGTAGTTCAAGTGATGGACGTTTTGCCTCTCATCCAAGAAGCTTCATCAGCAGCAAAAATAAACAAAGCTTCTTGAATAGGAGACGAAATGTGCGGAGCGTACGGACACCTCCATCTCACCTGGAGCCTTGCGTATCCTCTAAACAGCAGGTGGAGACAGAGAGCACACAGCGCTGATGGTGGAAGCTCTCGCTAAGCAACTCTATGTGGCGGTTCACTTCACTCACTGAGAACAGCCTGTATGCAAACCAAATGGGAATAGCCATTAGATAATTTACTTCGAAATGTTCATTGCATATTGTTATAAATCCAGTCACCTGATCGAACCGTCGCTACAGGCCACGGCTAGAATCACAGAGTTTGGGGTCTGCTCCAAAACGGCCATGGACATGTATCTGAAGGAGAGGAAGAAAGAAAGAGAAGGTTAAACAAAACATTATCCATCAAATGCAAAAACCTCTTATATATATATATATATATATTTTTTTTTTTTCCAAGAAGATTTTATCTTTGGGTAATGCCGAACTAGAGAAAATGTGCTGTTAAGGCGGGGGGTTAAGAGGTTAGAGGTGCATTATGCAACTTTTTATAAAAAAAAAAAAAAAAAAGTTGATATATTGTTGTGTGTATTTGACCTTGTAGTGACCCAGCGACTGTATGAGTGGTCAACATAGCGCCTTGTGGTCTCTAGGATGCTCCAGGATGAATTGTTTGGAAGGTTTGCACTGCTGATGGAGGCTCTCACCAGAAAACCTCCACAAGAATTGATCCCGGAGCATTGTAGAAACCATCATGATCCAAAGTACAGGCGCCATGCTGCCCTCTCATACAGCCACTGCGTCACTACTAGTCAAATATCAAAAATATCAACCTTTTTTTCACATAAAAAGGTTGCATAATGCACATTTAAACTTAAATGTCTGTGTGGTACCTTGTTTCTGGATCCATCTTGACCATCTTGTGCCTGTTCCTCTTCCTCTCCCACTGCTCGTCCAATCGGTGCCCCGCGACCTGGATCACCTGACAGCAAGGAGTCCCTGCCATGTCGTCGCAGCCAATCAGAAGACGGTAGCACTGCATCTGAGCCCGCCCTCCTGCTGACACCAGCAGTGCCGACAACTGCTTTGCGTCGCCATCTCTGTTCACCACAGCCGTCAACGCTCTCACACTCGAGATGTGATCCGTCAGAACCGCTAGCACTTTGACGTCGCCATTCTTTGGATTCAGTGCCAAAACCGTCACGCTAGTATCCTCTCCACCAGTCACAATCACTTCCCAGAAAGCATTTCTTTCCCTCAAAATGTGTCCTAACCTGTAGACGCACCCAATCCCTCTTCCATGTATCCCTTCTCTTAGCGTCCAACTGAGTTTCCCATTTGATTCCATCAAAGATCTTTCTGATGCCAAAACAGCGCCTTGTTTGATAAATACTAGAGCCCCATTTCCAGTCCAGCGTCCTCTTTGATTGGGCCAAAGACTCCAAGAACGGTGACCACCTCCACATAGAACTGAAAGTAATTTTTCTTGGCAAACAGGATCCCATATGACAAAATGGTTACCGTGAAAACCAACAATTGCAAAGCGTGCTTCTTGGATATTTTGTTGACTCATGCTATGATTCACTTTAACAGCTAACTGATTAACTTCAGTCAATTCTTTGTTCTCATCTAAATTTCTTTTAAGTCCCTCAAATTGTTCAACTTCATGGCCATTTTTTGTCTCCAAAATCAAAACTTTCTCCAGCCACTCCATGCCTTTACAAGCCCGTTGTACTCTGAAGACCTCCAGCGCAAATTCTTGTTTTTCCAAGTTTCCTATATTTTCAAGCATTTTTGAACAAACTTGAAAAATCCGCACACATCCGTCTCGTCCCGTGCTGTAGTAAAGTCGTTTATGCTGCAGAACAGAAGTCACTCCTTGTTTTCCGTGAACACCAAACAATACACTTACTGGCGTTAGCTTTAGCATATGCTTGTCTTTGCCTATAGTTTCTTCCTGGCTTTCTTCTGCATTAATTGGCAATTTTTCTTTTACTGCTGATTCCTTTAGCTCCAGCTTCCCAGTAGCATGACTTAACCTTTTCATAACCATTTCACTTTGTTCTCCAAAGTTTGATATATCGTTGTTTTGACTTTCCTGGTACAAAAGTAGTGACCCTCTTCTGTCCCCACAAACCCAAACTACATCTTTTCCCAGTTCAACTCTTATTGCCGTTGTTAACCATCTTTTTGCACAATTTGGTAGTTCAAAACTCGTCGTTGTTGTCATTTCCAACTCCAAATATCCACTTTCTTTAACACGTACCCACCAGCGATACACCAGGCCATCACTTCCAGAAGCTAGCAACCAAGCGCCTCCCTGTTCTCTCTCTTTACACCAAATCAAGCTGTGAATTTTCCCCTTCCCAACTTCCAAACATGTCCCGCTTTTCGGATTTGCTACTGGAAAAACTTGCACTGATCCGCTAATGTTTCCTACAGCGCACAAATGGACGAGTGAGTCTTTGGTTTTGACGCTCACTACTTTCATTGCGCAGTATGATTGAAATTCAGAAGGCCCTTGCCAAATTTCTTGCCATTTTCCATTACTGCATTGATAGACTCCCCCTTTATCTGTGCAAACGATGAAACTACAGTCACTCCAAGTTGAGCTTTGGGAATCCAAAGAGCAAATGACTTTAGGAACACCAAAGCCAATAATGTCTAACTCCACTAAGGTCTTTTCAACTTTCTGGTCTGCTTCATCTTGTGATTTGTTTCCATCATCAACATTTTGGTAAACTTGAGTTCTTAGCATTTCATCATTGCTTTGCTCTTCTGTTTCAAGGTTGCCTACGGTCACTACCCCTTTATTTGCCAGATTGTCCATGTCTGATTCAGAATAATACACTCGAGGTGCTCCTTCTAGCTGTGAAAACTTAGCTTTATATTGTTTTTTCACACTTTCTGGCTTCAAACCCTGATCCATTGGTTTTACTTTTTGCTTCATCATCTCCGTGTTGTCCATTTTGTCTTTAGGAAACTTCAAATCTACCAACTTCTCTTTGTCGCCTTCCACCTCATATGACTGAACTCCAAGCTTCCAGAATCTAACTCCTCCGTCAGCCCCTCCTGTCGCCACCCATATGGCTTTTTCACAACTTTTTGAACTTATCGCCAACGCGCGCACACCTCCAGCTCTGTGCCCTTTCAGTGTTTGCACAACCTTCCCGTTCTCCCACACCAGGCAAGCTCCATCTTCGCCAGCGCTGCAAACTTTGCCATTCAAAAGCTTCACCGAAAAAACTCTAGCTTGATGTCCATACAAAACGTGCAAACAAACCGGATTTTCATCACCGCATTGTCCTTTGTTTCCTCCTAAATCCCCAACTTGCCAAACGCGGACGCTGCGGTCATCAGAAGCGGATGCAAGAACCCCTTCGTTTTGCAAATATGAAATGCCAAAAATGACGCCACTGTGACCCAACAAACGGCGTTCAACTTGGGCCTTTGACTGACTTTTTGCTGCCGCTCCTGGCTTCCAAATAACAAGCTGATTAAAGACTGTTCCTCCAATTAAAACCGTATCAGACCAAGATTCATGAGCTAAAACTAAAGCAGAGTAGAGTAGACATCCTTCGGAGCATGAGCAATGGAAGAGGGTGGTTCCTGTTTCAGGGTCAAGGAGAAGTGCACTGTTGTGGGCCAATCCAACGCAGAGTAGTGGGCGTAGGTGTCCAGACATCCAGCGGACATCCAGAATCCAGTCGCCAAGCTCCATAATGGGACTAATGTTTTCTAAATGAACAGTGTCTAATAGTTGGAGCTGGACAAGACGCACAGCTTTGCCCCCAAACACTGCCAAGTCATAAAAAGAGGTGCTTGGTTCTAAAGGAATGAATAGAAGAGATATAGATTTGGTGAATAGAGAGCTCACTCATAAAATTCAATATGAACATTTCCCCCTTCAAATAAGCGTCTCTCAATATTTGAAAGCTCCTGTTATACATTATTATTATTATGCATGTCAAAGGTACAGCACAGTATTTTGCTAGTTCATGAGATTGTGATTGATGTTGAATTTATTTTCAAATACTTTGACAAAACAAACAAATGAGAGAAAGTGGACAGTCTTTCTACTGCAGCTGACCAACTACAATCGCTCCTGCAGATTTACAACATAATGCATTCTTGCTTTGTTTGATACCATGCAATATGAAAATATCCCCACAAACACACAAAAATGACAGTTTCTGTAAAGACCAATACTTCACACTAATCTTCATTATAAACTGATACTAGCCCAGGCATGTAGGTTCTCAATTAACATGCTACTGCACACGAGTAAACATTGTGCACATGTTAAAAAGCTAGTTACTGTAAATAATCTTACCACCATTTCCTTGCTTAGATACGTTTGTATCATCTTCTCCTTGTATAATTCTGGGCCGTATCCCGTGGATCCTCTGGTGATGGAGCACAGTCAGAGAAGTGCAGCTTTTACTTTTAGTCTGAGGGCTGAGATTGAAAATGGTCAGCACTGGACCTTCACCTGTCAGGACAGAAATAACACAGGCTGTTACAAAACGTTGTTCCCCCAATATAAAGCTGTAAAAGTGTGTAACAGGCACTTCAGAGAGGAAAATTTGCACTTGGCATTAATAGCCGGAATTACTGATAATGTGAGAAGAAAGTCTATGTCTATCTTTACAGATTCTAAGGTGAACCAAACTGACACATTCGATAAAGATAAGTAGAAATTAAGTACCTGAGAGTAGAAACTCGTTTTCAATTAACTCCAGAGCTGTGACAGGAGACACCAAGGCCACAGTCTCCATTCTAAGAGTAAATTTAAGTGAAGAAAAGATGGATAATAAGGTACACTGGCAGGGCTGCCTCGCTCAGCCACACATGCTATTTGTGACATCTAACAGTTTAAATACGAAATGTACCCGTAACAGCGTATTATCCAATATCCACATGTTACACATTACTGCTGATTAACACTAGTAGTTGGCAGAGTGTTAAAAACGAGAAATAAGCCAATTTGTCGCCAAAAAACACCGCTTCACATGTTTCTCTCAGCTGCTGTGGCACTTCCGGGTTGCTTGGAACTAATCAGGCAGCACTCCTCCATTAGTGCGCGCTGATTGGCCACACAAGCATACGACGTATTTTGATTGGAAGGAACGGGACATGTGACCATTTGCCTCAGATTGTGAAGCGTTTGTAGTTTATCAAAGGGGACACGAGATGGCAGCAGACTTACACGATCAGAAACAGTGGAGGCGCTGAATAGATCTTCCAAATGTGCCTTTGACGCTCCTCGAAATTGTTGACTTAAATCAATGAAACGACAACGGATCATTCTGCAAATCATAAGAACTGCAGTTGGGGTGAGACACTTTGAAGTTCAAGTCCTTCATTTGGAAATACAAACATGAACCCATCGTCGTGCATTTTAACTTGGCAAGAAACCGTGTCAGTCACCGTGTCTGAATTATTACTATAACCTTTACACAAACATGACAATATTCATATTATTTGTCAGTACAAATGTGTCTTTACATGCTTGATACATATTGTTTGCGGAAATGTACGGGCCTTTTTTTATTTTTTTTTATTGAAAATACAAAACACAAAAAGTGTTTAACAAACATGGCTGAAAATGCTGTTCGCAATAACATCATATTAGGGAACAGTGACAGTATAGTGCAATCAGAAACGTGCAAAAACATGTACAGTCAAATGTTATATTGTCTCTTGAAAAGACTGGAGTTGAAGGAAATTTTTTTTTTACCCAAGTTTGTAAATCATTCCAAAACAATTGAACAGAGTCACAATAAAAAAAAAAACAGATGGTCAGTTGTCTCCACATTAATATTGCAGAATGTACATAGATTTTCTTGTATGTTAAAACGTAATCGAAGTAGTTCTTTGGATGGGTAAATATTGTGGAAATGTACGAGACTTGGTTTGATAATAAGAGACACAGCCTAAATAAGGATTATACGTCACAGTCAATTATTTGTTAGGACAAAGGACCAACACAGGGCTTGGGACTATCCTACTTAGTTCTGTAGTTATATTATATAGTTTTATTATACTTGTTTTCTAGTCTAACTTACCAACTTAAAGTGCATATGAAAGGTTTTAATGCTTTTGAAAGTATTACTTATTTAGAAGGATAACATCAGTTGCGTAATTATCAATTTATTTCAGTGAAGCTGCAGTTTTAATGAAGTTGGGCAGAAAAGTTATTTTTATTTGAATTTTTAAGCCGCTGACAGGAAGTGACGTAGATAAAGGTAAAGTTCCAGAACAGTTTGACTAATTTCCCATTGACTTAACATGGTTGCACGGCAACAGTTTTAAAACCGTTTGTCTCTATCTATGTCACTTCCTGTTGGTGTCCAATAAGGAAGTAAAACTATAAACATCACAAAAATGGTCAAACTAAAGAAAGCTGGGTACAATCTTGAGCAAAATCTTAAATATAACTCTGTTAACTATGTTTTAGCACAAATTCTGTCTAATGTGTCATATGCACTTTAAAGAATCTAGCTGATACAGTCTGCCTGTCATAGCTATTTGATGTTTTAATCACATGGCAGTCATAATCTAAGTTAGAAATTGTTAGTGGAAAAAGTTATGTAACGTACACCTTTCATATGACTCCAACAAAACCACACCAAACACTCGACTATTGTTTATTGTCAACACAAAAGAGTCAAAGTTGGCTCCGAAATGATGTTTCATGTCTGTTCACTCTAACTCCAGCCACAACACAAATTGCAGTTTGTGAAGCCAAGTGTGTGAGGATTACGAAGAAAAAAAAGCTACTTCTGACGTCTACAATGATCTGAACTCACTCAAACTAATCTACTCATTCACATCAGCCGTTCATGAAGCTGAGAGGGCCTTTGTGGAGGTTCGTTAGTGGTAATTAAGATCCCACTGATCAGATGAATTTGGCAGAGAGCCCCAAATCTCAGCTTCTAATGAGCAACACCACAGGGCTGTATACACGGCCAGGGTTATGGTCTGACCATGTGGGTGGTTCAAGGGTTCTCCGTCAAAGGCGTAATTACTGCACGGATTTTCTTCTGAAGTCGGTTAATTTTGTTGGAGTTTGACGGCGCCCTGGTTCACTGGTTATAAATGTAAACAGCAAAGAAAGTCTCTTAAATTAATAGCTTTACTAATTAACGTGGAAAACAATCACCCAAAAGGAAGCAACTGGCTTCCCAACGCGTTTGCGTAGCATAGCTGGAGAATCGGCCTATTACGAAAATTTTAGGTATGGTTTTTATATCAGGGTTTTTTTTGTGTGTGTGATAATTCTGTGGAAATACAGTATGTGTTTGAAGGAGCTAAAGTATGGAGAATGTGAGGGAAAAAAAAAATTGATAATGTTTTGCCATATAACCCACCACTTATCCTATCATACTGTATGTCTTAGGTTCATGGGGGAAACTGGAGCACCCAGACACGGAGAAGATGCAGACTCCACGTGGTCGGAGAATCCAACTTGAGACTATCTAACCAAGGTATGATTACTAAACGTTTTTTGTGACTCTATTGCCTTAAAATCAGATGGCTATTTAACTTGTGTTTGAATCTTTAAAGATGTATCATGCAAAATCTACTTTTTGAACTTTCTACCCTGTTGTTCCCTTGTCAACGACAGACCTGGAGTAGCATTTCACTACATTCACGCAGTTTTGAGTAATTCAAGGGCAGAGCTGTTACATTTAGAGGTTTCTTCATCTACGGTGTCATTGCTTAATTCTGTACTTCCTGGATACAACAGCGTAATTGTTACAACCCCAAACTGTCCTCTACATTTTTAAAGCCCATAATCCAACATTATATTGGTTCTGAGCCGTTCTGCGCTCAACGTGTGTTTATATCACACCGTGCTGAAGCTGTAAACCAGGCCATAACTCCAAACTGGAAGTTAGTTTTATGTCTATTTATTTAAGCCCCATATAAGGTTAAGGTATACTTCATTGTCTCTGTAGGGAAATGTGTTCTCTGCCAATTGACCCATCTTTTGATGCCGCTGGGGCAACCCCTAAAAAGCAGTGGGTGAATTAATGTATCTGGGGACCCATCTCCAGATGCGGAGCCAGGCTAATGGTCAGAATCACCTGGCTGGAGTGCATGTTTTTGGTCGATGGGGGAAACCGGAGGAAACCTATTTCTACCATAAGTAACCAAGCAGCAACCTCCCTCTCTCTTTTTACCTTTCCCCACAAACTGCATTTGTAGTTTCTATGTTCCACATAGTCATACTGGATACTTTTGTACATCTTTGCTGTGTTTTTGTGAGGTTCAGTGGATTTTTTTCCGCAGAGAGACTAGCCAGGAAAGACCCGGGTTTTTTAAAAGTAAGCAGCTATCTTATAAGCTAAAGAATTGAGACCTACAAATTTCTTCTTCTGAAACACTTAAGAGGCACCAGGAGTCCGCTACACCTGCAGCACAGTGGAGGCGTCACAAGAGGTGCTACAGGAAACAAGGAAGGGACAAATGAGGAGAAGATGGTGAAAGACTGTTGTGGAGCGGAGGGAGCTGCGCAGGAGGAAGAGGAAGGAGGAGGTGGATGAGCTGATCTGTGCGGGACACCACGCTCTGAAAACCCAGGAGGCAGTGCATCGTTTCAAAGGAGCCAGCCAGGTTTCCTCCGGGTTCTCCAGTTCCCCCAAACTCCAGAAACATGCTGGTCAGGTTGGCCGCGCGCCAAATGTAATTTCATTCTACAAAGACAAATTGTTCTTATTTACTCCACACAGAAAAGACCACATGTTCCAAGAATCGAACCCAAGACCTCCTTGTTCAGAGGCAAGAGCACAAACCACTCAGCCACCTCAGCCAACATTACATAGCCTATGCAGGATATGTTCACTTTAAACTAACTCGGGATAACTTTTGGCAATACCTTTGTTTGCGAAAATTCAGCGTCATGCATTTTTAAGCGCAGAATAAATGTAGTGTTAATAATGCATTCTCAAACTCGTCAATGTTTAATATTAGATTAGTGAGAATCTATTGATCTCACAGAATGGCCCACACTGGTCGTAGCTATTTGTTTGCAAGTCACATAGAACAACAGAGAAAGCTTCAAAAATTGCCATTCAAGAGTTGCAGATACCTGCTAAATGTAGGATCGTTCTTTGAGAAAAAAATATATCAGAATCAATCTCACCACACAGGCCGTTTTGAGCCGTAACTTAAACGCAATGTTCCAATAATACAAGCAAAGCCTATCAAAACTTTAAGTGAGTGAGTGCATAATCAAAATGATCAATAATGAAGCTACTGATGCTCTTCCAATGTTCAAATATGTAGCTGTGTTAAATATCCAAAAGCTTGTAGTTATTAATGGATGATGTTATGAGGAATCCTTGGAGCGAGTTTCATTTAAAGCCAACCTGAATCCATTATTAATCTGAGCGGAGGAATAATGTGGCACTGCTACTGGCCTTGGACTGAACTGAAGTAACTGTAAAAAATTCACTGCATCCAGAACATGTGGGGCTGTTTAATGATTGTATTTGGGTTAGGACAGAAGCCGGAGAAATAATAATGAGAGATGTGCTCAACGACATAGCAGAGAGGAGATCGTGGTTATGTGAAGGAAAGGCCTCGGGAGAAATAAAGAGAGAACAAAGAATTCTGTTGTTTCTGAACCTGTGCATTTGAACCGAGGAACAAGAAGGGAATTTATAAACAGGAGAGGTGCAGCGGGAGTTTGAACAAGGCACTTTAATATAGTGCTATTTGAATTTCATGTTGAATCGACATCCAATACAATATCACAGAGAACTTATGGTAGAAACTTTATTGTCCCTACAGGAAATTTGTTCTCTACATCAGTTCATTCCTTGGTGCTGTTGAAGTATCTGGATCGGACGGTGAGTAACTAGCTGGAAGATTGGCAAATTGTGCATGTTTTATCAAAAATAATAAATAAACAAACTGATTGTACAGAAGCAACATCTGCTTATGACTGGACTTTCCGGCAGCCCGTTATTTTTCTATGAAGGATTGACATTGTCTCACTCACACAAATGAATGTTTCAAGATTATGTGATGAGTTACTGACTACATTATGTTGGATGTAAAGAGTAAATGGTCCAAATTTATGTAGCTTTACCAGCTCCATTTGGCGCTGGACTCGCTTTTCCATCAAGGAACCACTGGCCTGTTCACACTCACTTATACACCACTGGAGGACATGACAGTTTATGAATGTACTGGGTGTAAGTGCGTGTAAGTGTGTGTGTGTGTGTGTGTGAGTGAGTGGTGGCAGATTGGCAGCCTTTCTTTCATCAGTCTACCCCAGGGCAGTCGTGACTATAATAGCAGCTTACCACCACTGAGTAGGATTGTCAAAAAAATTAAAGATTCCTCTATACTAAATCGATACTAAAGTGGTATCGAAGTTAGATATTAATTTGAACAGGTATCGATACTTTCTGTTACCTCCGGGCTGCGCACAGAACGGCCCCCCCTCCTCCTGCTCCCAGAGCAGCGGAAGGAACCTGTGGGCTCAAAACTTAAACTGGAGCTAAAAAGTACTCACTTAAACCCTGAATAAAATTCTAAAACTAAATGCATCCATTGTTGAAGTGTAGGATCTGGTTACTGGTGCTGGAAGGGTCAGAAGGAGCAAGCGATTGTGGCTAACGTTAGCTTAGCGACATCCATTGGTTTACAAAATGAAAGTATTCCAATGTCAACTGTACAGTTACATGTTTACCTGTACTTGACTCATGGATATAATAATTTTATAGGCCAGTTTTAACATTGTTTGTGCTTGGAATTAAAGCTTTGCTCTGCTCCTAAACGTGACAGCAGTGACTGTTAGTGTTCATTTTAGCAGAAACAGACAGTGTTTGTTATGATGGTCAAGGGCCAAATCCAGTCTGTAAATAGTTCATATTGTAGGTTAAATCGCCAAGTACAGTATAAGCTTTGACTATGACTATCGCAGCTGAAAATGCAAATGTTATTATAAGGATTTCTCAAGAACATGATAAATCTGAATATACTAATATATTGTTGAGTATTGTGCAATGTAGATACTGTAATACAGGGCAGAAGGAAAGAGGCAAGAGTTTACAACAGATACAGTAGCACTTTGAGGTTTCTTTGAAATGTAAAGTGCAATATAAATAATAAAGTGCAATATAAATAAAATGTATTATTATTATTATTACAGTAGAGTGCACTTTTTTCTTTTTTGCCTTGGTATCGAAATCGGTATCAAGAATCGAGTTTTATTTTCAGTATTGAAATCGAGTTTTTTTTAGTATGGTGACAACACGACCATGTATGGATAAGGACTGCAGTTTGGCGCATTGAGAAACTTTTCAATACAGGATTGTAAAGCGCAAACTATTATTATTATTCCATCATCTGAGCTTGGGCTGAACGATATAAGTAACCTGCGATATGCGATACCGTTGTTCAATATCGCGATAACGATATAATTGTGATATTTCACTAAACCATTTCAACACGATATGTTTCATTCTCATTAAACACAAATCATAAGCAGCAAGTTTTTCAGAAAAGACATCAAACATTACATCAGGGCCAAAACAAGACTAAAAATCAACTAAATTAGGACATGTTTAACTAAAACGCAACTTTGACACATTTATAAGTTCAATGCATCCATTTTTTGGTTGAGTTTGCAATAAAATGTGTCGAAGACTTTAGTGATGTGATATATTGTGGCTTCTTGCGATACGGAAATTGGATCACCTAATACTCCGATAGGATTTTCTTTTGCTGATATTTTGTGCAGCCCTGATCTAAGCCACCGTCGCCCCACTTTTGTGTTCATAACAGTCCTGGATTTGACAGAACATTTTGCCCATTGCCGTAACATGGCTCTATGTGCAGTGTTTCAAGTTATAAAGCTCATATTTACTTTTGCTCTGAAATGAAGTGGTACCGTAGTCACAAAGAGCTCGCTAATGTTTATACACACACACCCATCCAATGTTCCCTTACGCACTGTTGCCACCGATCTCTGCCTTGTCCGCCCCTAAACACAGTGCACGCTTCTCTATCCCTCCTCCCTCCTCCCGTGTCTCCTTCTCTCCTCGCCAAAAGAGAGAGAGACTCAAATACACAGCGCCAGCCCAAAACCTCCCACTTCGCTTGGAGCGCAGATTCTGTTACGACCTGCGCCACTTTTATTCAACAAAACACTTGATTTACAAAAACACCTAAACATTACTTATTTTTTTACACCGTTGTTTTAATCTTTTTGGAAATTTTCTTTTTTTTAAATATTTTCCAGTATCAAATGTGGACTATACCAGACTTTGCATCCATTCATTTCTCCTCAGACTGGATCTTGACACTTTTGGTTGTGTGTTGGTGATTTTTTTTGCAGAATTTGAACTTAAATTTAAAAAGTGAAGAATGGGGACTGGATGTAGATGGGTTGTGTTGGTTTGCTGGATCCAGGTGTGGGGTTTCACTCAGGCATGGAGAGCATCTCAGCCCAGACTGCAGCTCACATATTCAGGTAAGACCTCACCCAGTGCTGGGCGTGGAAGGCTGGGGGTAGAAGATGTGGTTACACTTGGTTTATTCCATCTTTAAATCTTGTTCTGGCTTGAATGTGGTTTACTCTTTTGGAGCTGGTTCGTTCCTGTTTTGGACTAGTTTAAAACTTGTATTGTCCTGGTTCAGTCCATTGTGTTGCGTTGGTCCTGGTTCAAGGTGCAATTTTAGACCTTGTTTTAAATATCCATACTGGTTTTGTGTTGTTATTTTGAGGGGTTATTGCTTTACTTTAGACTTGATTTGTTGTTCAGAATGAGCCACACTATCCTGCTTCAGTCCACCATGATTTATTAAGACCTGAATGATTGTAATTCATGTTTAAACACATGTCTCATGCATCTCTCATTTGTCTGTTAATTCCCTGTATTTGTAGTAGTTAAAGGGTAGCATTACTCATCCAAAGGCTGTTCAGCCTGGTGCCTTGTGCATATTGTAGTGTGTTGTAACACTATTGCACTGCTGCTGCTGACAGCCTCTTCTCACCTCTCACTCACACATTCAACCTCTTCACACCACGCTCTCCGACTTCTCTTTTCTGCTCTGTTCATGCAATAATATTGCTGTTGGTTATTATTCAGTATAAATCTCTGTACTCTGTTTTCTGTCTTTTGCAAAGCATTGTGTGTTGCCCAAATATTCCACATTCCCCAAAGTCTCAGTTTTTTCTATAATAATAGTTTATTATCCTGCATTTCATTAAACGTTGCAATTACTGCAAACTTACATCTATATAATCAATAGGAATCACACCGGCCAATACTGACTTCTCTACTGTCTCCACTACTTAGTTACACAATATATTATTTTTTATTTATAGTTATTATTCAGTAATACAACTTTGTGCACTGGCATTTATTACCCACTTATTTCTTTACCGTCAATCAAACCCACTGGATTTTCTTGATATAAATGAGAACAATTCACCACCAAACATGCAGCTTCTTCAAAGGCTGTGTCACACTAGGTCCATGACTGTGCACAGGTGTTTGAAATGTCGGCATTAATGTCAAGAGAATCCAGCGGGTTTGATTGAGTGCACTGTGATAAATATACCTAGATGATTTGTATTCTTATTGCTTCACTTTTTTCATTGTCGTTTTTGCTACACAAGCCACAAAGCGGCCTGAACAATGTGGTGAAGTTTTGGAAAATGGAAATGGAAAAGAAACAGAATTATTGCACCATTATAACACAGAATAGTTCTTCATTAGTGGACATGCAAACACGAGCAGTGTATATTTGATAAAAGTATTGTTGTTGGTTTAAGAAATGTTGACTCAAAGATCAGTAGTCGGTAACAATCCTTCTACCTCAAGAGGGGTTCATTATACTGCTTTTCTCTACTATAATAGGCTATTATAGAAAGTAAAAGAATGAATAATAACATCGACAAATATTGGCAAAAGTGTGGCTCCAAGATGTTACCAGCGATAGATGTATCTTATTCTGTATTGGTGTAGCATACAACAGCATCAGTAAGCAGGACACCTCTCATCACCACCTCTTTCTGTTACCTCTTAACCCACATTAACTTTTATCAGTACCGGCTCTTCTTCTCCCTAAACCCAGCGGGGCCGGAATCATAATTGAAAATCTAACCGAATTCCTGGCTGTGATTGGCTGAATACGAACTGCCACTTTGATGGATGGACCCAGGCCTTATCCAAATCCGCGCCACTATTTCTCTATTAATCTGCGCCGGTTGGACATGTGTCTTTGTCCAGGGGGTGTCTTCAAGCTCCAAGGGACAGGAGGACCCCCCCGGACTACGGCAGATATAATGAGATATAGCTGTAATGATGTGGCAGAAATCCAGATTGAGATTAACTGATGATGGATTAAGTCTGACGGGAGATTGGCTCGGGTTTTGGAAGCAGACTGTGGGCCAAGAACCGCAGCTAGAATTAACTGAATTACATTATTAGGCAGATTTAAAGAGATTTGTGCAGATTTGGTGTCAGAGCTGATAAAAGCATTGAAAACTATACCTGTCGAGAATATTGTTCATCCGTCTGATTAATCCCAAAGTTCATTTAAAACATGATGGTTTGATGCATTGTGCAAAAAACAAAACAAAAACATTAGGACATTATTAGTAAAGCAGGAAGATTAAATGCAATTCAATTTAAATCACAATGTGTCTGATGAAGCTAAATATGAGTCCCGTGCTCTGAGATGCATGTGACTGTTGTATTAAGATATTTTCCTCAGAGTTAAAGGAGACATATCATGCACAATTGAGAGAGCTGGAGTATATTTCACTACATTCACACAGTTTTGAGTAATTCTCGGGTTAACCCTATTTAAATGAGCTGTTTCTGTCAGCGTTTGGTTCTGTACTTCCTGGATACAGTTGCGTCAAGACAACATTATATCAGTTCTGAGCCGTTCTGCGTTCAAAGTATATCAGCCCGCGCTGAAGCTGTAAACCACACCGTAAATCAAAACTGAAACTTTGCTTTTTAATAAGTCACTCCTACAGCTACCAGCAGGAGGAGCCCCAGTCATGATCTCGTCATTTCATTACTTATAGAGACATAATTTCAAAGTATAAAAGGTAAAATACCAATGCTCAGGCACCAAAATAATGTTTCAAGTCTATTTTTAAGCCCCATATGCAGGATATGAGATCCCGGTGAACTCGGAATGATTGGAAACGTGCACTGCATCTTGACTGTAAAACATGAATCAATTGAAAAATAAAAAGCAATTATACCCCCTCCACCTTTCCCTTGTTAAAATGAAAAAATAAAATCACAACCCCAGTCTGTAATATGTTTTCAAACGATTAGTCCCCAAACTAATGATTAATGAGTAATTTTGTAGTTAGAAGGCTCTGAGAGTGTTTTCAGTTTTCTTTAGTTTATGAATAAAAATTATTTAACGTAAATGATTTAATTTGATTTGATTTATTTGAGTGATTATTTACATTATTTATATTGTTGCAGTGCAGAAAATAAAATAACTGATAACTGCAGATATACAAAACATGTGCAAAAATAAATAGGTAATTTTACCCATTATTTGCTGCACACATTGATTTCCCCGTATTTAGTAAATGACAAATGACAAATAGTTTTACTGCAATTTCAGCAATATTCCCAGCTACTGCAATCGCACGCTGCTGTTGTTGTGTCTTTGGGCAACACACTCAACCCACACAACCCCCTCACAGTGCTCCTTATACTGTACTTACAAGAAAAACAACATCCCCATTTTCCACCCAAATTGTTGAGCATTCATTCTAATAGAGGCAGCTGCGTTGCCATTATTTCAGCCTCTAAACAACTTTTCTCCACAATGCCCCGGTGCGAGAGTGTGTGTGTGGCACAAAGAGCAGATAACATCAGCCAGGGGCATTAATGAGAGGAAATCACTCACCATTAGCTGCTATTATCACTGCCATTACTGCCCCCGTTATGTGTGGGGGTCTGCTGTCTGTACAAGGGGCAGCCATGTTGTGGATAGTGTTATTTGTGGTGACTTTTGGAATAACAAGTGGGAATATTTCGTAAAAGCAATCTTGAATTTGTATTAATTTGCGCAATGAAGACTTACATTTTGAGATACGCAGTGGAGCTTTGTTTCAGGAACTACGTATATAAAAATGCAGTTTAAAGTTTAAAGCAAGTTCGTAACGGTCACGTCAGTGCACATCGATAAAGTTGTAACTCAGGGTTGTACTCCTCGGGTGAATATTTCCTCTACAACCAAAAACATGTACAACAGGGTCCTCTCTGGAGCCATAACCCCTGGCTGTGAATATAGTGTGTGGCTTTTGTTGTATCCTTCTTCCTTTGGCCCACGGTCAGTCATGTATTTTTATCATGTACAGCAGTAGCTTCCAAATAAAAAAATGGCCTACACAAAATGCATAGAAGGAGTTTCCGGCGTAGAATGTGCTGAGTAGAGGTTGTGACACAGATGTCCTGCTGACTAGCATTACCTCATTTCTGCAAACTGTGACTTACTCTATGGAAAAATACGTTCATTTCTAAAAATACAAAACAGCTGGTCATACGTTTATAAATGCCTTCCACTGGGGGTCATGACGAACAAAGTCACGTTATGTATAAAACCTGATAAAATTTGCCAACAGGTTCAAAATGTCACAGTGGTTAAGGTTTTGTTTCTGAATCAAAGTCACACTCTGGGGTATATTAAACTTAAAACATAAACATTCCAGCGATACCAAACATGATACCACCATTCTAATAATCAATACAGTTTCAAAGATTTTACATTCGACAGTCACAAAAAAGATGTATGCTTTGTTCTTTGTGGATAAAAAAAATAAAATATCTTTGCTGCTCTTTGAAACCTAATTGAAAGGGGTCGAAGTGGCTCGTTTGATGTTGAAGGTTGCAGACCCCTATATGAGGCTAATGATCAGCTAGACTCTGAACAGACTATTTTTGCAGTGGGTTATCAAAATAAAGCACTTGGAAGAAGACCTAATGTACAACCTTATATTTGACTACTTACTGGCAAAGTAAACATGCAATTTTTATTTTTGATTTAAATGTTACACAGTATAGCTTCAAGTGATTGTTTTAGTTGTTTTTTTCTTACATACCTCCAAGTTCAGCCTTGCCAAGTTAAACCTCTCAAACCTGCCCCAGTCCCGGTTTAATGGTGTGTATTCCATCTTCTCTCGTCGTGGCGTTAATAGCCTCATGTGTTTATTTTCCACATGTTTCTGGGTCATGGTTTCTACAGGAGACAGTTTTGTTCCTCTGTTGTGGCTTATGTAACGCTCTGTAATCACCACCGCACACTTTTATTTTGAAGGAACCTCATCAAAGATTGTGCTTTTACTCTGAAACGTCCCTCATCAAAGAGACCTGCTCCACCAAACCAAACCGCTGCGCACCACTGACCGGCTTTTAATTTGAAGGGACCAAGGCCAAATCCCGTAATACGCCTTTCTTTAAGAGGTAGAGGACTTTGATTTTGACCAATGACCAAGTTATAAGTGATGTCAGGGTTACCACTGTTTTATGGGAAACATTTATGGAGATGTTTAAGTCATCAATTACTTCCAGTTTGGAATGGGTGGAAAGAGGACGGCTAAACAAGTCTGGATAAAATATCTCATTTAAAAAAAATCAAGATGGTTTACAGTGCACACTTAACACAAGAATCACATGTGTGGTCTGAACCTATTGCAGCTGTTATATATTGGTATATCTTCTAAGTTTTACTGCTCTACTGCACTTTACTTTGCCACTAAGGTCAGCCCCTTTCAAGAAGAATGCTAATGGTGGTGCAGGAAAGTCTTTGAAAGTCTCCCAGGCTTCTTCTTTTTTAGAAAGGGATGCAAAATGTTACACTGCTGTAAACAGGAGCCTGAGAGAACCAGCCATATAAGCCAAGCCATTACTCAGACCAATAAAGTTCACTTTTCAACAAGAGGTGCAACGTCTGGCACAACACCAGTCAGTGACCGCACTACTAGTTCAAAGACAAAACATGTAAAATTGTTCATAATATGATGATCCTTTTGTTGACTCTTGAGTATTGAAACAGTATTATTTAAAGAAATTCAGGTCAGAATAATTAATGGTTAAAGGTGCTTTATGCAACTTTTTATGTGAAAAAAAGTTGATATTTGTGCGTATTTACCTTGTAGTGACCCTAGCGGCAGTATGAGTGGTCAGCATGATGCTTTTACTTTCCGTCACAGTGGTCTGTACAACACTCCAGGACCAATTGTTTGGAAGGTTTTCACTGCTGACTCTCACACCAGAAAACCTGCAAAACAATTGATCCTGGAGCTTAGAGTCTCCAGACCTTGAGCTAGCTTTGGTCAGGACTACCCAGCTAATGATAATAATGCCTTACACTTGTATTGCGCTTTACAAGCCTGTATTACCAAGTTTCTCAAAGCGCTACACTGTCGTCATTATTCATTCACTCCATACTCGGTGGTGGTAAGCTACTGTTGTAGCCACAGCTGCCCTGGGGTAGATTGACGGAAGCGAGGCAACCAGTCTGCGCCATCGGCTCCTCCGACCACCACCTGCCACTCACTCACTACATTCGCTAGGCTTCCTGGTGTTACCAAACTGTCTCCCATCCAAGTACCGACCAGGCCCTTCCCTGCTTAGCTTCCAAGATCTGACGGGATTGGGCATAGCACAGGTGGTATGACCACCAAAGCTGGAGGTTCAAGGCCTATTTTGCATATTTTAGGTTAATGGGGGAAACCAGAGCCCTTGGAGGAATCCAATCAGGGACCAGAAAAGCAGTGCTCTCTGTCAGCATGCAAAACAAAAATATCTTTGTCATTCGAAGGCTTGAAGGCAATGAGTTTGAGATGCCATTTGTTCGACAAAAGTGACTTCGCCCGCGGCAACACCTAAAGAAAAATTCCCGAAATATGCCATTGAGATCCTTCAAAGTCTTTCTCTTAGATCTGAGTCTCCTTATCCCCCGTTTGTTGTCAAGGTTAAACCGCACTATTAACAGTCAGTCCAGGTCTGCTCCTGTAAAGAACCTGCCATTGACAATCCATTCTTGAAGCAAAGCACACCGCTACAGTGCGATCAGTATTCACGAGATGCCAGGCCTTAATACCCTGAGTTAT
Source organism: Proterorhinus semilunaris (assembly GCA_021464625.1). Taxonomy (NCBI): domain Eukaryota; kingdom Metazoa; phylum Chordata; class Actinopteri; order Gobiiformes; family Gobiidae; genus Proterorhinus; species Proterorhinus semilunaris. The sequence continues at coordinate 28,222,376 of CM038347.1, read as the reverse complement.
GCATGTTTTATGTATTTTTTACAGTTTGACTTGAGGAGAGACAGTGAGTTGTAAACATAGTAGACTGGTTTATTTAAAATGGAAAAAGGCACATCATGTGGAGTGGTGTGGAGTGGTGGAGACTAGAGCCTGGAAAGCAGTGTCCTACATTCAGCCACTTCAGAGACTCATGAATAATGGACTCACACTGGAGTTTAATATCAGCGTAACGCTTAACAGCACTTTAGAGATTCACACACACTCGATAGAAAGGACAGGTAATTATTGACTATGGCCAGTGTGTGGGGAGCTTTTTTTTTAAATGGCACGCCTGAAGTTGTATTTTGTGTCATTCATGCACATTAGTCTTGTATTTTGAGCCTGCATGTGATCCAAAAGTAAATTAAAGGATGAATGAAGCGAACTGTTCACACTTAGGACCAACTGTGGTTACGGGTCACAGTGGCTGCTATAATTAGAGTATTTGTCTAAGGATCCAAAGATCAGCGGGTGGAATCCCAGCTTTGGCTGGTCATACTGTCCTTGGGCAAGACACTTGAGTGAGGGACTGGTAGTGGTCCCAGGGGTGGTGGTACAGATCGGAAGCCTTGCTCCCGTCAGCAGCTATTCATAGCTCACCACCCCTGAGAATGGAGTTGTAACGCCTTAAGCCCGTCAGGTTTGTAAATTACATTACTAGGGTTTCGTTTAATATGGCTTGATATTGTATTTTCTCTCAGCACTACAGTCGGCAGCTGTTATTCAGTCTCTAAACAACCTTTGTAGCCACTGTTGCCTTGGGGCTGACAGAAGGACACATGGCTCCCTTCGGTATCAGCTTCTACCACCACTCAAATAACATCTCATAGGACGGGTGAAGTGTCTGGCACCCAACAGTATATTGCAGGGGCAACGTCAGGCATGAAACCTCTGTCCCTTAAGACGATTTTAAGAAATATGATTACACAATGTAGAGCTCAAATACCTGGTAAAGTACTCTATACTTAACATTTCCCTGGCATAACAACCTATTTAGTCATACATAGTGGTGCTTTACCATGGGCCACATTTGGGAGGTTTGACCCTTGATATTTTGACGGCAAGAAAATTGGCCCTCCATCACCAAGCAAACTTACCCCTGGAAGTATTGCGTATAATTTTTTTCTTTTAACACAGGGATGCCGTGGGCCACATCTTGAGTTTTAATCTGGCCTCAAGGAAATTATAAATTATATTTATTTTAAAAACTCCTTTTGGAGCTCATGTGCAAGTATTTGCAATGAACTCTTGTGCATTAACAGCCTATTGGTTTTCGATTAGTTCTCTGACATATAAATAATTGAAATACAAATGGCAAAACACGACGCACCTATTTCCTGATACATTGACGATGTTTATGACATTGGCCCACAGCCACACCCTGAATACAGAATTTCAGCCCACAAACTAAATTAGTTTGGCACCACTGCTGTAACATGACAATTTACACTGTGTACCGGATAAAGTGGCCATTCATGGATTAGAAATAAACTATTTTAGCCTGACATTCTCCTTTACTTTCTTCCTCATGTATTCCATTCTTTGTTCCTTGAGGCTGAATACCTAAATTATTTTCTTTTTTTATTCTCAGACTGAATCTGTTTCTCTCTCTGCTCCACACCTGCATATTATGCGCCCGCGAGTGTGTCTCTAATTGAATAATGCTGCTATCAGAGCCATCTACCACACATCTAAAAGCAGGCAGTTTGTATGGAAATGAGCACAGATGATCTTTTTTTTGCATATAAATTACCGATTGGCTTTTGACCAAAATCCAATAGCAGTCGCTAAAACAATCAGTTGCTCAGAGGTCAGGGGTCAATCTGCCAGCTTTTATTCCAACTGTTGTACGGGGAAGTCTTTGTGGATTGAAAATGAGAAATGGGGGAGTAGGAGATCAGGAATACAAATGATGGCATCTCTTAACAAACAGTTTAAAGTATCTTCAGCGTTATTGCGCATTCACGTTTAAACTCACAACATTTTGCTTTGTTTGATTTTTCTTTTTTTCTTTTTAACTGTGTTAAGCGTCATGGCACGTCACTGGAGAGAATGAAAGAAAGTCCTTTATTCAAAGTGGAACAACATCTTCATCAGGGCAAGCACCCTGTCTCTTGCTTTTTTACAAGTTAATCTTGTTTGATTTGATTGTTTCTTTTTATACTTCGGAAGTGCTCCCATTTGTATTTTGAGGACATGGATCCTCCACATTTTTAAAGCCCCAAAGCCAAAGCTGTTCTGCACTCATTACAGGATCATTGATTTATTAACATGCCATTATAAAAAAAGAAGTTTCCTTTTTTTGGCTTATAAGACAAACTTTTCACACTGTTGGAATGAAGGTGTATTTGTCCCTCTGACCGCCACCATTCATTCATGCACACACAAACCGGAGTACCCAGAGGAAACCTACGCAGTCCGGCTGGGGATCTAACCACTGCGCCACCGCAACTCTGTTGTCAATTAACATGCAAAACAACACAGTAGTTCAGCTATAAAACTTAACATACATTGGCAAATAATAGCTATAATATGTTGAATAATATTCAATGTGTTTTTGAAATATAACTAGTTTATTCTCTGCGTTTCCCTTATTATTGCATGTGCTCCTTCATTCACTAATGCAACTGCTTCCACCAGTGCTAGTACTCATAATTTTTCTTTTAATACTTTATGAGAGATATTTTAGCGTCGCCAGCCTCAAGAATACCATTTCACTCTAAGAAATGGTATATACTTGGCCAAATACTCTGTTAATTTAGCCCACATATCTTTCATGATTTATGACTCATTTAATTGATAAGCCTACAAGTTATAATTTATTTTCCTTGAGAGTGTGAGTGATTAGCGGTGCGTTTCTTCAGGGCTGTTCCTCCTGAGTTTGGAGATAGTTGGGTCTAATTGCAGCTCTTGCATTTCTCTTGTGCACACACTTTATAAAGTTACTCTGTGGGCTCTGGTGGTTAAGTGTCTTCTCTTCACTGTTTGTAATGAAGCCAAGTCTCTGCTTTATTTCCCTCCAGTCTTCATCTGCTTTAATTTACTGTCGGTGTGAGACAGTTTCAGCACTTTTAGGTACGAAAAGTTTTGCTCATTTGGTCTAATTAGGAGGAATCAAATTTACACTGTTTGAAAGTGGCAGTCAAAGGTTAAGGTGCCATCCTTCAATGTTATTGTGGGCAGCCCGGCTGTCGGGGGCAGTGGATCAGATCTGAGCTTATCTTGGGCCAAGAAATAAGGGTTTTTCAGCAGACGACTTCAACAAACCTTAATGTGATTATCTACCAAATAATGACTGAGGTATTAAATTGAGGAAGGAAAAAACTTCTACTTTCACAATGTGCTTCTTTTTTAAAGCATCAGCAATAAGAGGACACACCCCTCTGCATTAGATCAAGTAGGTTGTGTCCAACGTAGCAGCGTAGTATGCTGTTTAGCGACTCTCAACACAACGGAGCATTGGCCACTTGAATGAAAACATTTTATAGTCTTTTGCAACCCATGTGTAAAATCAGATCAAGTAACATGTACTTTATTTGTATAACAAGGTCAATGTGTGGATGCAAACTCAGTTCGCCCGATCTTAAGTCAAACAATTACTCGGTTGAGCTAAACGTCAAGTTGTACTGGAAACATTAATTTGGCATTTCACAGTTTATAGAGTCGTACATGTTAATTTCTCTTCTCTGTAGTTTTAATTACACTCACGATGTTGAATGAAGAGCCAAATCAAAAATAACATGTGACTTGTTTTCTTGTAAATCAAATAGTGTGACTTCAGATACGGTGCGACGCGTTATTGTTTATCGTCATTTTGCATTTCTCTATCGCATGTTTGTCTTTCACCAGCCCATTGCGAGTGTAGCCTGCCGTAATCTGCAGATAATAAACTCAACTGGTCGAGTCAACAAATCGCGACGCCTCTTTTGTGGATTATGCGTTAAACTTTGTGGATTAAACAGAATGTCGCAGATTAGAGGTTTCCGAGGAAGGAATGCTGTGAGAAACACTTGCCCGCCTCACCTAAAGAGCCCACCACACACATGAAGCATGAGATTAACCGGAGTCTGTTACAACCAATCAGTGTCACTGCTCTGTGCACTAGACCGGTAATAGTCACTTTTTATGCTCAGTGTCCCTTTAAAGAGACTAGATGCAAAATGGTCATTTTATGCTCACTACTGCCACCTCAGGTCTTATGCATAACTGCAGTCTCTATATTAAGCTCGTGTATGAAGGCGCTTCGGACCGAAGTAACAACTTTTTGAGTGACAGTGCAGGATTTCAGAGGCAGTTGTGCTGAACAGGTCTGGGCTCATTCTACACATTAGGACATGGCTGGAACATGTAAGGGGAGGAAAATACTTAGTTTTAACATTTTTAAACTCTGTATAGTCCCTTTAAGGTATAAGTAAGAGTGCATCAAGAGTTTGCCCATATCAGTTGTATACTGTATTTTTGACCATTACAAGTATCAATCTGCTGTACCAAAGTCTTAAAATCACATTGAAAGACACAATATTATGTTTTATTCATAAGATTGAATTCGATGTACCTTTCATTGTGTGGTGATTGTAGGGGTTGTTTCTACTGTTGCAAGAGAAAGCTTTTCCCCCCTCTCGAGCCTGCCAAATTTTATTATCTACCAACCATATTTTCGGGGACTTATTGTTTGAAAAATGCTGTACCCGATGTCTCCTGAGAGAGAGAGAGAGAGAGAGAGAGAGAGAAAGTTGAATTTAAACTAGTTGTGTCCCTGTCTGGCTGCCACAAACCCCTCTGCTCAATCCAATTTATTACATGCATACATTTATGGCACGTTTCACGTTTTACAGACTAAAGTGGAGTTTGTGTGGCGGCGAATCTCAGCAAATCAGCACATACTGTACTTCCGGGTTTGCAATTGATCCAAATGTTTTATAATATGATACTCAACTGTAGGGGGAAAGGATATGGGAAAATGTTTGGATGCTTTAAACCTTCTCAGTTAAATTACACAAGTTCGTAATGTGTTGTCAAACTAGACTCTATCACATCCAAACCGGCGGAAAACAGCGAAACCACAAAAATGCTATGTCTTTTTTGGGAATAGGTACAAAGACACAAAGTTCATAATCTTGCTTCCTGTTTTCACGTTATCAGACAAATTAAAGCTGCAGTCAGGGGGCAGTTTTACTGAGAACTTATCAAACTGGGGTCTTCAAAGAGGATCACAAATATGGGCCAATCTTCATCTTCCAATTTGGATTTATGAACATGGGTTGGACCTGGACTTGACCAGGACTTAGCCATGACTAGATCTAGAGAAAGGGTCTTGCTTCTTTGAAGTCTATTGAGATTTCAAGACCTCAATGGCTTTAGCTGAAGGGTAAAGAAGAACATCTTTCAAGGGGAACTTAAGCAGAAGGAAAATGGATGGAAAGTGAACTCTAATAGAAGTAGATTAATTGTATGATACTAGATGAACACAGCCCAAGCGATGACTGATGTTGTGTTTTTGGGTCATATTTCCTCCTATGGTTGTGACAAGAAGGGAGTCCAGCTTTAAATCTGTTCATTCTCTACACTTCTCTTTGACAACCTTGAAAAAATGACTCCCCAATCATTTTCTGCTTTTAGATACAATTTGGATTGAACAAGGCAATATGCTATAATCCTAAAATACAGGCAAGCGACCTGGAGGAAAGTACTCTATCAAGTTAAGTAGCCTGCTTATAATTCAATTCAGGAACAGACCATAATTAATCACAAACGAGCGGAAACGGAACTTCATTTCAGGCATTTTTCCGATTAACACTGAGCTGACACGGGAATACGTAAACATTAGCGCTATAATTACAATCAGTGGCTCATAATCCCACCGTGCACAGTATGTAATGGGTATTGTGTCTGAGGTCCCAGCCTGAAAGATGATGGTGTATAATGTAGATCCGAGAGGTCAGAGGTCAGACTGCCCACATGGGTCTGGTCTCAGTGACATAGTCCAGACGCAACTGCCGAGACCGAATGTGGAAGTGGAGGATACATGGGCCAAATGTGGATACAAGTCTAGACAGTTTTTGCCCTAATGTCATTTCAATTTCAAAACTCTTAATTGTTGACGTGATAGTCTATCCTAAAAGATTTGTAGCACTTTTTTCCCCTTCAATTTGGGACTGACAGATTGAAAATGAAACACTGATATCTTGATAAAACCTACTCAGATAAAGAAGAACATCCAAGTTCCTCACAAAAAGGTCTGACAACTGAACTAGTGACCTACTCGGTAACCACTCTGCCGCTCACGCCTCTCACAGCAGTCATCTTTCTCACAGCGGTCTGTTCAGATTAAGTCTGCATAATTGCTTCAATAGTTGTTGCAGATTACACAGTGTTTATGGCGGAAGTGTGTCCCGGTTTCCTCCTTGTTTTCCCCCGAAGCAGTTTTTGTCGGTGGGACTCAGACTGACCGAAGTCCCCTGGGCTCTAGGTCCGGACCAGTGTCTCACATGGAGTTTACCCAGAGCTAAAACTTTCAACAGGCCTGAGACTGAGGGAGCGCATAAGAAAGGACAAATAAAATGTGGGTGGATCATCCATTATTTTATCTTTCTTTTCCAATTGCCTGGTTGTGGGTACTCAATTTCCATTAACTATTTGGCTCAGGTTGGGCACGCCTTAGACAATGGTTTGTTAATGTTTTGTTGACTATATTGTCTCCTGCATTTGACCCATGCATTAACCAGTGCCCATTTATGAGGAGCAGTGGGCAAACATCGCGCAGTGCCCAACAAGAGGGACTATCTCCATATCTATGCATGTTGTTGAACAATGGAGAACCTGTCAGCCCTCACTCAGAGAGCTCAGTCATCCAGCCCACAACATCCCAAAATGGAAAGTCACTCGGCGTTTTCTCATCATCTGCTGTTTATGTTGGTCGTTGCAACATTTAAAATTTACTGCCAATATCGTCCCTGAATAAATCAACCTCCGTTTGAGAAGATGGAAGCTGACAGTTTGTTTATGAGCTGCCGTCTGTGACTGTACTTTTTTTCCACCAATTAATTTATGATGATTTATGAGTTTGATGGGATTAGTTTACTGTGGAATAATTAGGAAGTGCCGGATCTAATTACTTTAAGCTCCGGAGGCTGTTTGACAGTTTGGGATGAAAATTTAAACCTTCCATGAATTATCGTTATGTAAATTGTTAGCAAAGACCCTTGCATGCGCCTGTGTCCTCTGCACTTCAACCTGTTGACTGTTTTATCTGTCTGGAGCCAGCACTGGGGTTAACAGGGGCCGCAACCTTTGCCCCAACACAATTGCCCTTTGACCCCTGTCAGAGGGAATCAAAGAAAGTCGGGGTGAATACATTAGGGCACTGAGACATAATAATCTATGGAGGCCCCAGTGGACTGAATGGCCTCTTTATATTGAATCAGTTTTTCCTTGGTGCTGGTAAAGTCTGGAAGGGTCTGATAATGTCTGGTGAAATCTGATAGAGTCTGGTAGGAGCTAATGATGTCTGGTAGGGTCATCATGAGTCTGTCTAAAATGCTCTGTTGGTAAAGCGTTTGTTCATTTGCCTGGCCAGCCATACTCACTTCTTTCTCTTTTTTCTATTGGAAAGAAGGAAAGTCCAGAATAAACAGTCTGGTGTGCCAGGCTACTTGTCCACTGACCGAAAGATTGGTGGTTGCTGCTCTTGGGCATGCTCATCTCCCCAATTTTTGGCCCTGTCCATAGGAAGTCAAGCTAAGGACCTAACGCAAAGATATTTTATCAATCCAGTGTATCGTCCATACGAGCCCGGCGTTTTGGGGGTCTGTAAACAAACATTTTCAAACTAGGTCCCAGAGTGGAAAGATCTCAATGCGCTGTTCACATGGCGCCGTTGTTACAACGTCTCCGCAACTTTTACTAAAACGATGACATCACAGCCCCAGAGTGGAGTCTGTTATCCATAATCTACTGACCTTAGAATGATTTTACTCATGGATCTATTATGGTTTTACTCCGCTCCTCTTTGCTCCACTGGAGTCCGTGAGCCACAGGTGACAAGTAGAAAAACAGTCTGTGTTTTTGGACTGACAGTCAAAGTCCGGTCACTGACAGGTTTTCTGCTTTAGTCCCGTTACGTCTGAAGAATAAACTCGCCTCCTCGTCTCTTCTGTACATCGTAAATCCTTGAATCCATTTCATTTTCACTGTTTACATTCCACACAGGTTTACTGCGCATGCGCCCTCTACATCTTGTTCTATTATCTGTGTTTGCGTCACAGCGCCTCACACAGGCCTGGCAGATGAATTACGCCGTTTTCACAGAACTGAGTCGACCCATGTGGACGCACACATTTACTGAGCTGGCTTCGTGCTTACAAAGAAAGTTTCTGAAAATATAAGCGTTTTGTCTTTGTGTGGATATAGCCTCAGTGTGAATGTTGGTTAGACGTGATCGCTTGATGTTGGTTTGGGAAGCTCCTGGCGGAGATTTGTAGCTACGTTTCTGTCAGTCTACCCCAGAGCAGCTGTGGCTACAACATTACCATTAGAAAATAAATAATGTAAAGCACTTTGGGTGACTTGCGAGGTATGGTCCGCTAAAGTCTGCTCAGGCCTGGCAAACTTTTGTAACTTCTTGTAAAGTCTTGTGAGGCCTGTGAAAAGAGATTTTGATTTAAGGGCAGTGGCAGTTGGTGAAATACGTGAAACTAATTATCTGTTAAGTAAAGCAACAATTTATCTATATTTCTCTTCCCCCTTAAAACTCAAAGTTCTGTTGTCAATTACATGTTTGTAATGTGTCCAGATTGAGATGATTTGGACACGTGTAGAGGAAGGGTGGGGGATATGTGGGCAGGGGGGATCCTGAGGTTACAGTTGACAGGAAAAAGAGGCCTAGAAGGCGGCTTAAATCGAGATTTACTCATGCAGTGAAAGAGGACATGAAGTTAACTTGTGTGAGAGAAGAGGATGGAGAGGATAAAGTTCGATGGAGTGGACAGCGACTGCTGTGTTGTGCCAGTTCATCTCTGTTTTCTGAATGACCTTTGGCAGAAGTCCATAACTCCATCTATTATTGATTCTCATCCATTATTTATTCATTCAACATTTCAACTTTGGTTCAGTGCTTGTCTGTCTGCGGTTTTTCGATCTTCAACTGTTACAAAAAATACTCCGTGGCGTGCAGAGGACAAGTTATTGCCCAGTCTTGGAAGAAAATTACTTCTTAACACTTTGACGAGTAATTTTGCCCATTTCTATCGACAGGACTGGACCATTGCTTGTGATCTCTCTTCCCCCCCGCCCCCCCTTCGCCCCATCTCTCACAAAATGAAACTGGATTGCTTCTCCATCTTGTCACTGAATAGATGATTGGTTTGAGGAGTGGAGTGACTTAAAGGAAATCAATTTTAATCAGAGTTTGGTGGAGGAGTGTCTGGGCAGAGCGAGGCGACAAACCGCTCCAAGTCGATACATGAATCAACAATCAACTGAAGGAAAGATGAAACTGAAAACGGAGTGAGATTTGGAGAATCTTAAATCAAAGAGTGACCTTGAAGTAAAGATTAGTCAGGTCTAAATTGACAGTTGCTCTGAGTCTGACACTTATAACTCAGGATACCAGGCTTTTTATACATGTTTTTGATTTGACTATTGAGTGCACAAACAAGCGCAATAGAATAGGAATTGCAATTTTAATGGTCAGAATTAGCTTACTGCAAAGGCTGCAAATATTTAGGTAGTTAGGAACAGTAAGGTGCAACAAAGAGAATGTCTCCATTGTGATTTTTCATGTGTAAAACTTGCTAACCCGGTATACATGTGAATCGTGTATTGCACTGCCTGATCAAAAATAATAGTCACTACAACAAGAAAAAGGTCAAACGCTTATTTGTGTTTAAACTGCCTTTCGATTTGTCTACAGCATGAATTCGCTCTGGCATTATTTCAATAAGCTTCGGCAATGTGAAAAGATCCAGTGTTGCGTTCATTTTTCACCAATTGATGGTGGAAGAGTGTGACCACTGCTCAAAGCCTTCTCCAGCTCATCCCAATGGTTCTCACTGTAGTTAAGATCTGGACTCTGCGGTTGCCAATCCATGTGTGGAAATGATCATGATCCCTGAACCGCATGAGCCCGATGAATCCTGGCATTGTCATCTCAGACTACGGCCGTGCCATCAGGGAAGAAGAAATCCACTGATGGAATAACCTGGTCATTCGGGATGTTCGGGTCCTCAGTTGTCCTCATTCTTTGGGCACATAGTGTTGCTGAACCTAGACCTGACCAACTGCAGCGACCTCAGATCATAACAGTTAGTTACATCCAGGTGGCAGTAGGCAGTGTATCTTAGAATATGGACGTGCGTTGTTGCTGCTTTTCTAAGGATTATTGTATTGTAGACATACCTCTATAACCCCTCTCAGTGGTGTGTTACCATGCTACACCAGACTTACTCCAGTTTCAATGTGATGTGGGTCAAACATTCATCAGTTTGAGTTTTTGGGCAAAAAGCCAGAACCCACTTTCCCCAAACTCACACATCACTAATGACACAGACCTGCTCCAACCTGCTCCCACTGCTACTGGCCCTAAAGAGTCCTTCTGACATCTCTCCTACTTTGCTTCCTCTTAAACTTCCTAGGTCCTACATTCCTTGTTCATGACTCTGTGCTAAAGTTACAATTGAGTTACGTTTAACGCACTGGCTGTTTTTCAGTCTGACTGCCTTCATTCATGATTCAAACATTTAATTGATTTAGGGTCAACTGAGGAGGAATTTCCCACTAATTACTGTGTCACAGTTACTGCTTCTGTTTATACGTTTCATGCAGTAGAAGTAAAAATATCACATGTTTTTGCAGTGCTTTCCCTAATATTTCTTCTACGACCATTGCACATACAGTATACAGATACTACCAATCCTGCTACAAGTTAATCTAGTGCTTTGAAAAGCCCAATACACAAGAAATTCTACTGTCACATTTTTTACCACAATGTTCTATTATATTTTACGTTGTTTTGTGATTTACCTTATTGGCTATTCGGTTCACAGTGTTTTAATTATGGCAGCATCCCAGCTTTTTTCTACTTGGTGGTAAATGACCAAAAACACATCGACAATAGGTGAGTTTTGTGAATCATAATCCTGTTTGAATATTGACGCAGAACCGCCACTGATTGTCCTTTGCTGATTGGTTTACTCTGCTTCCTGCGTATGTTCCGCTCTGGAAATGTAGTTGACGGGACTCTAACCAGACTGGATTTTTCCAGGCAAATTCTTATGTCATTCTTGAAGTGAAAAGTGAGAGAAATGCCCAATATTAACACTGGCAAAAGGCAAATTAACATGAGGTTTTAGAAAACCACCTGCTCTTTGTTGAGACGCTAACCCCAAATCTTAACTCTTTACTCTGTTAACCTGTTATCTGCCAGTTTAGGGGTTGGGTTAGGTTTTGGGTTAGCAACTATGCATATCCAAATCTTAAAGTGTATTGACTGGAGAGCTTAGAGCCGATATTCCAGTGTGATAGCTCATTTGAAAGCCAAGACCTTCTAGTTTCTAACAATACTGTATGTGTGAGTGAAACACGACTTACATCACATTTGTCGTTTCTAACCCTAATCATAACCCTAACCCTAGTCCCCTGATCAGGACGGATGGCAAGTAACAGGTTAAACACTAATTAGGGATATAAGGTAAGGGATGAAGTTTATATTTGCCAACATCACAATGCATGAACACAAGAACACATACGAACAGGGAACAACACTGTCACACCTGGGAAAAAGAGCGCTCACTCCACATGAACAAAGCATAAACTAGAGAATTAGCAGGTTGTTGGACCTCACCTAAATAATAGCAGCCTTTCCAATTTTCTGATTGTGACCATTTGAGTTACAATCTCTAACTACTCAGTCATTACCACCATTGCTGTTTTAAATTACATCTCTCCAGCCGCAATTGCAGCGATAATATCAAGCTTTACTGTTAAGCATTTAAGCTTTTGAATCCACCATCTGAAAAGCTTTTCAGATGGTGGATAGTCAGCCACTACCATCAACCATGCTGTGAACCCACAAGAGCAGAGTGGAGGTTTATTGAGCTGCAGTGAAAGTGTGTTTGTTTGGCTCTCATTTATTTTAGTCCCAACACATGTCTCTGACTCACAGCTCACTGTCTGTTTCAGTTCTTTGCAAATGCTCTTCTTATGACTGTGGAGGGAGCTTTCTCTCTTCCTCCAACCAAGTCTAAACCAGAAACCTATGGCCAGACCAGCCGCCCAAGCCAGTCCTGAGTCTGACAAAACTTTACCAGGAAGAAATTATACAGTAAAAATATTGATTGACTGTAAGTATGACCTCTCCATCTTCAGGGCTTAAGCTAGAAGTAAAGCCACTGTGGATAGTCTTTAGGTTGATGTTGTGGGTAATGGTTCAATTGAAAGAGAGGTGGTAGGGGCAGCAAGTTGATGTGTTGAAAGTTGTAAAAGGGCTTAAAGCCTGGTTCACCCCAGACCCCACACATGGCGATAAAATAATCACGCGTGTAACAGTTTTGGTCGTACAGTGTGTGGTGTGCATCCACATGGCAAAATCAACACATAAGACACGAACTGATTTCACTCACGAACATTCTCAGGTAAGACGGGAAATGTCACAAAACCTCTTGAGATCAAACGTGATGTGACTCAGAGTAAACAAACACGGTGGACGGAGAAGAGGCAATGGCGAAAGTTTGTAGTTTGTGTTTAACTGAATAGCCCTCGTCTCCGACGTCCTCCGGAATTTCTGGCGCACCTTGACAGCTGTTTTGATTTTGGATTTGTACTTCCCCGCCGCCTCGTCACCTTGCGTTCTGATTGGCTTCATGTTACAGTCAAAAGACTGTGGCTTCAACATGTTGCATATTTGATTTGAGGTCGGAGCAGTCCCAATGTCCTTCCGAGCAGACGAGTCTTAACACACCACACGGCAGGAATATCTGATCAAATTATCTTACGATAATCGAAGCGTCCTTAAGATTGTCGGAAGGGGAGAATCGGGGCTAAAATCTGCCTAATTATCCTGCCGTGTTAACCAGGCTGAAGGATTTAGGTGAGTTTGACAATTTCCATCTATCCATCCATCCATTTTCTCAGTTTGACAACTTGTGATGCCTAAAAAACACTGTCTATCTAAAGATCTATCATCAAACATCTCAAAGACTGTAGCTCCTGGTTTACGTTGGTCAATGTTGGTCCAACAGTTGAACACCGGATGTCAAATGTTGTGATGTTGCAACAGGCTATTATTTCTCCTCCTATATGATTACTAGACGTAATATTCTACACAAATTATGTCTTTTGAATCCACAGACAGGAAACATCTGGTGTGGGGCCATTAGTTTAATGAGATACCCACTGGCTTAGTTACTCAGGCGAGTTACCAATGTAAGTGGAGAATCCTATTTGCGGACATCCTTGTTTCCTGTAATCATTGTCCATTTATGGTCTTTACTTGCTTGAAAAATGTAAAATGGTGATACTTCTGACAGGTTTTGCTAATGCGATTGCTTTTGCAGTAAGTATGAATATATTCGCAGAGGTCTAAATCACGATCTTCCGCATTTAGCTGTTTCCAGAAGATATACAACCTAAATAATTGCAGTCTTAAGCTATTTTCTTATTGCGGTCCCAAATGACAGTTTTGAATAGAAAGTGCTGGTTTGGATAGTTTATCTGTCAGTGATAAGTAAGTTATTGGGAGTATTTTACCATCCAGTTTCCTTATCTGAATGTGGTGGTCTTTTGTTTGAATCAGTCTGTATCCTTCGCTCTGTGCATTGGGGTAAACGTGGAAGTGTTTTGCAGCTGATTTAAAGTGAAGCGACAGAAGTTTTTGTGTCCTGAGCCAAACCTGAAGCGCTCACTGTGGAGAGAAAGAAAAACCTTTAGTATAAAAGTCATTCAAGCTCAAAACACTGGGGACAAGCTCCTGCTATCAATGAGGTTTGTGTTACAGAATACAGTGAGTTAGGCACAAGTTTGAGTGGCAGGAACATAAAAAAACATTCTGATGGCACTTTAGAAGCTCGGAATTACTTGATTGTCAAGAAAAACAATCACAAACGTTTATACATCCAATAGACCTTACCTTTATTTATCAGAAAAAAAGGTCTTTGTTATATTGTTAACTTGCTCCAGTCATAACACAAAGCTCATTAAAAGGTTCCACCTCATGTTTTTGGCCCAGATCCAAACCCCGTTTACTCGGTGTAATAGCGCTGTATAATAACCAACAGGAGTCAGACTCTTCGTTTTAATGAGCCCCTCTCTCTCTCTTTGTCATGTGTTTATAGATTAGTTAGAGACACTGTGCAAACACTGTGCCGACATTTCTATTAATGGCACAAATACACCTTTGCTAAAGCCATTTCCATGTCGCCATATTGCATGTGAGTTCAGTGATGCCCGTAGTGTTTGTGTCTTTGCATATTGTACAGTCCAAAGAGGATCGTTTGTCCAGTGCGTTTTGAATCATCCTTCAAACAGTGACAACCTGTCAGGAGCAGTGGATACCAATCTCTACCTCTTAGTTAGGGGTCAGGGGCGCCGCGCTGAAGGATTACCCAACTGTGAATGTCTTCAGACATAAAACATGCACCATTCTCACATCAACTCAAATTGTGAGTTATTAATTACCCAAGAATAAAGTTTTTGAACCTTAAAACATGCATTTTGATTAATGTCACACCCACTAATAACCAATCAAAATGCATCATCATGCCAAAACACACAAAACATAACTGTGATTTAACCACTGTGATTGGTTAAATTCACCTGTTACTAACTCAGGTCATGATAAATGGTGATCAATACGTTGTGAGGAATTGGCGGAACCCGTGTCTGACACAGAGCTGCATTAAGCAGAACAGACTTAAATTATAGAACAAACTCTACAGACTGGCACGAGGCATGGGCACTTATAAAAATATAATATTGTAACACTGCACACACTTGGCAAGGCAAGTTTATTTGTGGAGCACAATTCATACACAAGGCAATTCAAAGTGCTTCATAGTTGCATAAAATTACAAGAAAGCAGATCAAATCAATCCATAAAATCTCAACATAAAAATGTATCAATTACAGTAAAAAGCAAGAGTGCAGATAAAATACACGGGTAAAAAGAGCTGTTTTCAGCCTGGATTTGAACATTGTCAGAGGTGAGGCCTGTCTCACATCCTCATGAAGACTGTTCCAGATTTTAGCTGCATGAAACTGAAACGCAGCCTCACCGTGTTTATTATTGACTCTGGGAACCACCAGGAGACCCCTCCCTGAAGTTCTCAGGGCCCGAGATGGTTCATACGGCTCTAACATGTCAGAGATGTACTTTGGTGCTAAACCATGAAAAGACTTGTACACAAGCAGAGCTGTTTTAAATTCTATTCTCTGAGTGACAGGAAGCCAGTGCAGAGACCGGAGCACTGGACTAATATGGTCGTATTTCCTGGTTCTTGTCAGGACCCGAGCAGCAGCGTTCTGGATGTTCTGCAGCTCTAACAGCTCGTTTAGAAAGGCCAGTGAGCAGGCCGTTACAGTAGTCTAACCTGCTGGAGACAAATGCATGGATGAGTGTCTCTAAGTCTGGTTTGAACACTATTCCTCTGATCTTAGCAATGTTTTTCAGATGGTAAAACTATTCACTTGAATATAAGCAAAATTGAAACAAACATGGAATGAGTCTTATCAATTTCCGAAAGCTCTTCTTTGTATTGGACATACTAGGGCTGAACGATTTTGGAAAATAATCGAAGATTTTTTCTTCAATATTGAGATTGGGATTAAATATGCGGTTATTGTTGCAAGGTCCTCTTCTCATTAATTTTTCACCTAACACAAACAATAAATCAGTCTGTTTCATAATAAACAATATTAGATTAATTTGAAGTGAGAATTGCAATAAAGCAAACAATATTGTTGCCTGACCTATTCCAAATTGTGAACATGTGGACTGCACTTCTTAAAAACAGTACAATGTATAAATAAATGAAAAAGATAAATTATATATATAGATATAAAAATATATATGAAAAAATTATAAATCTCACTGATCCAGTCAGTAACATCACCCATACTAAAGTGCAGGAAAAGTAAGAACAAACATCTTAGGAAATCAAACTCCCAATTAATACAAAATAAACGATTTATTATTTATTATTTCGGCCAATCAAATCCCGGTCTGAGCTGCGACTCATAGTTGCACACGCCAAAACACAGTGGAATTAGGAGCAGCATTTGGGTTTTGGGGATGTGGACAATATGAAGAAAGGAGATGGGGACATGAGGTCCAAACACAGACACGTTTTCCTTTTCTCTTTGACTCGCAGCCATTTAGTGACATTTCAGCTTAAACAGCACCTCAGCAAAATAAGACATGGCACGGAGTCCTGCCTCGGATCGTAGTTTCCAATCCTTTTCATACAGCAGTTTAATGTTTATATCTAGCGTCTGTACTACTTACGGAGCATATGTGGTAGATGCAAAGGTAAATAAAGGCACATCGCCTCCGCGGATACTTTATGGTCATGAACCGTCATTATGCTTTTGAGATAAGTTCTTTATCCACAGCATTCCCAAACATAAGCCTCCTAAACTGAGCCACAAATGACTCTTTACTCTTTACAAGCAGCACAGGCTCACCTATATATGTCTGTGGAGGAGACGTGTGAATCCGGAGGTGAGATCGTTTCTGTGATCATCAGAGCGTGTAGTAGCGGCGAGGGAATGGCGTGATGAGCGCTGCGGCTAACGCTATGCTAACGGAGGAGAAAACAATAGTCCTTCACGGGGGCTGCATGATAGACGCTGATATTTTCACTGTACATCCACAATCTACCGCGCACCTTAACTAGACTGAGACGTAAACAAAAGCACGCGGTGGAGCGGACTTTGCTGCCATATCTTCCAGCTCCATTCACTTCCGAAATCGCATGCCCTGCGATTACGAAATCGCGTTGTGTAATATCGCGATAAACTTGAAAATGCAATTAACCGTTCAGCCCTAGGACATCACTGTCAGACACTGGTGTCAGACATGGCAATTATTATTTCTTTGAGACTTGATCTTTGCTGTGATATATATTTTAGTGTATAACTTTAGATTGTCATGCTGCAGTTTATGTCTGTCTGTAAAGAAGCAACCTTCAGTTGTGTTGATTCCCATTAATTACCATACATTCCCGTTATTTCCCATGGATCATTTCCACCGCTGAAAATTCCCAGATTATTTAACCCTACCCCCCAAAGAGAGAGGAGGGCCACCTGGTCAAGGAACAGCATGGGACGATATTGAAATGTTGTCTCACGATTATCTTTGACAAAATAATTAACAATATTATCACACTAATTATTAGACATTTTTTTATTGTGAATTGTTCTAATATTATTATTTTTTTTACTTTTCCAGATACTACATGCATTTCTGCGGATTAGAGTTCAATGTCTTCACATTTCATAACTCATTTGGTGTACAATGGGAACAATAATACATCTAAAAATTTGGCTCTGGAAATATAGTTTGTGTCACTGAAAAAACTACCAGTTGGAGATGACTGTAATATACGCTTCTATATCAGTGTCAAAATGACTTGGAAAATGCTGATGGAGGTAAGACCTGAGCCTCAACATCATTGTATTTTTCCAAAATAGGCCCAAGATGCAAAGTATTAAGCATTGTAGCAGTTACAAGCTAACAAAGGAATCAAACCCGGGACATTCTAGCTGTCAGACGAGAGTGCTATAAAACACTCAGCCACCATGCCAGAGAGTTATTGGCACTGAGGGAACAATGGTGTGAAGCTTTGCAAGCAAAGTGGTCAACCAAGTGAGCCAAAGAGTTAAGTTTTGATTTGTCTAGAGACAGGTGGACCAGGAGGAGAGGAGGAACGATACGTGGTTAAAATGGACCAAAAATGTCATATAAGATCAGAAGAGGAGTGAAGGCTGCAGACATTTAGGTGGTGCTGCAGAGAAAATGTCAAGAGGAGATGAAGGCGGAGAGAGGAGGTGACACGATATGATCGATATGAGCAGATCTGACGGGAGCGAGGGAGGTTGATGGACAGGTGCGTGGGAGAGAGCGATTAAAACAGGGTACAGCTGATGGACGGGTAAAGGACAGGTGTGGAGGGGGGTCTGGAAAGAGGGAGAGAGATGTCGAGGTTTAAGTGGAGATGAAAGTGAGTTGACATACGAGAAATGCTTTTGTGGGAGATGACAGAAAAGGGGGTAAAAAGGTTGTCAAAAATGTGTTGTACAAATGGGTTCTCATTGAGCGTAGCATAATTAGAATCACTGACACTATGAGTTCAATCAAGTAGAAATGATAAACGGCTTCGAGAACCCAATATGGCATTCGGTTCATTCATTAGTGCAGTGAATGTACTGTACTGTTGGTCAAGAGGCAAGTTTTCGTAAGATTGTTGGTCACTCATGAACCACTCCGTCCTTTTCCTAAGTCTGTGTGAAGCTTTTTCCTTCACGCTTTTCACTTTCCTTCAGTGTCAAGTGTTTTGTTTGCGCATTAGACATTCTCCCGACGTCTATCACAAAAAAGCTCAAATGTTCAATACCCCTTGCCCCTCCAAAAAAAAAAAACTGCTGGGGTCTGTATAATGGCTATTTGTTTCCCTTTGGAGAGCGTCACAAAGAAAACATTTATTTTTTATTTGTAAGAGACAGACACTCGGAAACAGAGCCAACAAATAATTGGTTGAAAAGCCCATACACTTGTTCATTTAGTTCTTTGTTTTTTTCCGTAAATCCCTTGAATGCGGCGTGAAAGAGGTTTGTTAAAATGAGGAGCAAACAGGGGAGTAGACTGGCACCACCACTGTGACTAATGGACCAGACTGGATTAGGGACATTTAAATCGGTCTAATGTGGAAGTGGGACCACAGACAGACAGCTTTTAAGCATTTCTGTGTGTTTCTTTTGTAATTATACGAGGGAAATAGTTCACTGACATAACTGATAAAAATTGGACGCAATATTGTTTTTTGGTTTGTTTACTCTACCCACCTGTGAAATGTGCCAAATACTGAATCTGTTTTCTTTCGCCCACAGTGTAAAAATTCCTATTTGTACAATATACAGGCTTTTTATGTACGTTCTAGACCTTTACATTGATGAGACATGTTTTATAACTTGGAAAGGTTCTAAAAAAGTAATATAGAAAAAATATGTAATTTAGGTAGATACATAAACAAAGTCTAATAAATCAATACAGCTGGACATTGAGACGGCAAACAGTTTCGTGATCAAGTTGATTTAATTTAGTCCTTTACTGCATGCATATCTGTGTGTAAAACTGTAAAGGCTGAAGAAGTGTCTATCATGTTGCATCATTTCTCATCAAATTCTCAAATTTAGTTGCATTTCTCTCTCTCTCTCTCTCTCTCTCTCTCTCTCTCTTTCTCTCTCTCTTTCTCTCTCTCTCTCTCTCTCTCTCTCATAGTCAGTCTCCACAAACTTAAGCAATTGCGTAATGTCTCTAATAGCTCACTAAACCTATTCCAATGCCCAACATGTCCCTCCTCTGTCCACACTTTAATATTCTCTGAGTCACTTCCAGCAGAGCCACTTTATGCCTGTTTATTGCGTATACTACTCCCAGTGTGTCCTTTGAGGTGCTTCTCTGTCATTACCGCTTCCTGAACAAGATAAATACATGTTTTATGAAGTGCTCCGCTGCGGCCTCTCATTCAGAGCCTCTCTGAGCCATAATTTATCAAATTTTAAACCGTGTTATTTTCATAAGATTCTTCCTCAGGGACACAGATTTGGGTTTGCTGCCGCACAATTGATGATTTGCGGAGAGCGTAATATGATGGCGACTCCTGATCTGAATGGACTGTTCTCACAGTTTTTGTGTTACTTTGGTATGGCGTGGTATGAGCAGACTTGATTTTTCATGTCCTTACTGTCTTTCTGTGGCTCCCGATGTCCAAAGATAGAGCATCTAGATGTTTAAAATGGTAAATGTGTGTGTAACATGTTTGGTTAATGTTTAAACTGCTCTTCTGACCCTTTAGTTTATACTCTTTAACTTCTCACTATCACATCATCCCCATAACTTTACAATCTGATGTATCAAGGACATACACAGCGTCATTGTTTCTCCTCATGTTTATTTTCTTTTCTGGACTAGTTTATTCTCCGGTACGTCTTTTGATCGGGTGTTATCTGGTTTGGCCCGTTATCTAGGCAAACAAAAGGTCTCAGGGACTTCAATATACAGTCAAGTTATGCTGGCACAAAATATCCAATATGAATCATGCGAGAGGTGATTGGTTGGAGAGGAAACACTATCGAGCTATTATTAACAGTGTTTCCACAGATTACTTGAAAAAGTAATATATTACTGATTACTCCTTTGAAAAGTAACTTAGTTACTTTACTGATTACTTAATTTTAAAAGTAACTAAGTTACATTACAAGTTACTTTATTAGTTACATTCAGCTTCGGCCGACAACATCTCCACAGCCTCAACACTAATGACAAACCCTTTTACCAACACTCACTTTATTGGACGTGTGTTTTAACAGTAACATCAACAAAGCGGATACAGACTCAGAAAAGTGACGTATTTCCATCTCTCCCCGACCAGTGTGAGTGTTTTAGGCTGAAAATGTGACATTATGTTACGTCACTCATCGAGATGCAAAAATAAATGTCTTTTTTTCCAAAGGAAAATGTTCAAAATAGTAACTCATAGTGATTTGGAAAAGTAACTTAAATCTGATTACTTGTTTGGAAATAGTAACGCTTTAGATTACTAGTTACTGAAAAAAGTAATAATTACAGTAGTCCGTTACTAAGTAATTAGTTACTGGCATCACTGATTATTAATAACTGTAATGTACGGTTGCGCAACATTATTACAGTACCACTATCTGAACATATTTCAAAATGACCATACTAAATTTACTGTGTTGTTGTCTTTTGTTGCACAGACCTGCAGCAGAACGGGCGGATCCTCACGCTGCCCCTAGAAGCCGGGGACATGCACTCCCTGCTCCCCGATGACGACGGGAAGAAACTTTACGTGGCCATGAAGGACACTCTTCTAGCTACCAACCTGGACGACATCAGCCACGACCCACGCAAGGTGAGCTGCTGAACAAGTGTCAGTACTGTTCAAGCCAAGCATTATTTATTAGATTTTTAAGGATTGCCGGTTTATCTAAGTGCATTGATTTTGGTGAGGGAGTGTGCTTCAGACGACTACTGGACACTAGCCTGTGTACAACTCAGCATACAGTATGTTTTCCATGTTACCAAGGAAAAATTGGGAAATGTAAAGGCAATGTTTTGCGTAAAAAAAAAAGGGTGATATTAGTGCGTATTTGATCTTTTCAGTGACCCAGTGGTTAGGGTTAGGCTTGACGTCTTCGCTTTCCATTCCGGTGGCTCCAATGATGCTTCAGGATCTTCTGTTTCAGTTATTTTAGGGTTTCTGGTAGGTTTTCCAAATGGATTGTAGACGTAACCATGGATACGGTTCAATCAGCATTGACAATCTAGAAAAACAATTGATCCTGGAGCGTCGTACAGGCCATCGGGATGGTAAGTAAAGGCGCTATGCTAACCACCCAAGCCTCCGCTGGGTCACTGAAGGTCATATACGTATTAATATAAACGTTTTGCATAGTACTAAAGTACTTTGAGTGCAATATTTTACTAAACCATTTCAACACTCTTCATTCCATTAAATTAGAAAAAAATATTACAACCAAAACAATGTTAAAATGGATTTACTGTAAATTAGGAAAACCATGACTAAAACGGAACATTGTTTTATTAGTTAAAAAATGTGTAGCTCTACAATGGAAGACTTCGGGGAAAATGTGTTATGCTTTGGCTTTTTTTGGTGATGTGCATAATATGCGTCACCTAGAATTACCCTCACGATCATTTGGTCTCAGCCCTAGTTACCGTGTTTTTAAGTATAGCCGTAAAAATGTCCAATGCTGTGACCAAATCCAAGACCAAAAAAAAGTCAGTTTCTTGCACAATGCTAAAAAAGTATAAGCAGCACCACACGTAGAATCATTTCTCTATTTGCAGAGAAATATTTGCAACCCTTTACCTTTTGCATTTTATACAAACTAATGTATTTTAAATGTGAGAAAAGAAGACAAATGTAATCAGCCTGTTCACAAGTACAAATGTAGATCTATGCACAAGGGTTTGAGACTCTCTCTGCATGTTTTCAAATGAGAAGCGTCTACGGTATCCACAGCAGTTATGCAGTAGAAGGTGAGGCATGGCTCAAACATGCGTTAGACTGAGATACAGAGTAGATAGAGTGAGCAGAGGAAGGTCACACCCTCAGAGTAAACGCACTAATATCCTCCGATCACTATCTGAAACACTGCACCACATACTTCTCATTTTACTGCCTCTTTGAAATGGTTAAGCATTGACTCATCTCATTCTCTCTGCTAAGTTATGTTCCAAAGAAGTCCTGTTGACTCCTCGCGCTTGGCTTGGCTTTTTATTGACTTCCATTCAAAGAATAAAGCCATCTCCAGCTTGTTGCAATGCACCACATGCTTGTGACTTTCTCCAAGACTCCAATGTGTTAGCAACGCTCATACTGACAAGGGTGGTTTTGGTTCAGAGACGGCAAGGCTGAGATACTTTGCTCACCCCATAACTGGTTAACCTCAACACAGACTCTCAACAGTTAGAACCCCAAAGGTGTATGGTTTTAGTTTTTCCAGACGTAATAAATTTGCAATTTTCTGCTTTCAGGTCTACTTAATGCCAGTGGTTAATCGCCACCCTCGGGCTATTTATTCTTCTCTCCACCGTTTAGAAAAGAAACAAAACTGTTTCTTTAACATTTCAAACATTTAAACACATTCGTACACTTGACTTGTATCATGCAGACTGAAATAATTAAGGTCCGCGCTACATTTGCAGCCGTTTATTGTGAAGGTTTCTGATAATCACTGTAGATAGGGGAAGAGTTATTTGACCTAGTGTTAAAATATCCGTGGTATGTCTCTACAAATGTTTGGCCAATTTGTTCCGGGATAAATGCAGAGGGCTTGGATACAGGTCTGTAAAATTAGTCCAGATTAGGACTATGAAAGTGTATGTTTTTATTCAGGAAAGGAATTTGGTTTATTCTTTCGCTCAAATCTGCCGTGTGGAAAACCATAGTCCTATTTTGAACTTTGCTTGGTCTAGTGTCGGTTTAGTCATGTGGATATTTTAGACCTGGCTGTTATGAGTCATGGGTTAGGTCTAGTGGTTTTGTCGATGTCTGTGCTCAGTTAGGCCTAGTTTTGTCCAGGTTTATTCCATCAAGGTTCATCCACTGGAGTTTTCTTTGGAGGTAATTTTGTTTTTCTCTCATGGTCCCAAAGGAATCTGTTATTATACGTTGATAAAAATCATTCCAATGTTTAAATGTTTAATTTAATCGCTGCCTCTGTTTTTTTTTTTTTTTTTTGATGGATCCCTCAATGTGTTGTTCTGTTGTCTCGTTCGTTCCATAAGTCATTCCCCATTGTCCCATTTGACCCAAGACTCTCGCCTGTCTCTTTGCCGCGCAAGAGGCAGACAGTACGGGGACACAATATATCGATGCTTATGGGACAGTGTTTTGTGAAGCTCACTGGCCCAAACACGACGCTGCATTGTCCCCGGGACCGCAGCTGGGGCCGTTCCCACCGACACACGTCAAAACCTATCAGACCAACATGTGTTTCTATCATGCGCTCATGCTTCATCTCCTCCCAGACTCACATGTGGGCCTCCTCAGGGGCACAGGGCGTGGTGTGAGGGACAAAAAAAAGAAATAAATTAGGTAAAGTTTACAAGTGAGTGGTTACATGATTTACTACATGTGCCGTGAAAGATACAGAATGCAGGGCATTTACGGCAGATTATCTAGATTTTAGGAGACATTGGCAAAAGCTCCTGTAAAAATTGGGATGTTTTTCAAAAATGTATAAATTGAACTCTATTCAAATTGATCATAAACCCAAGAAGGTTGACTAAGTTGACTAACAGTACTGTCTGGAGAGGACAATACAGTATATGTGAGATGTCATGCCCATACTAGTATGGTCACAAACCCAATTTTGATGCCGAAAATAAAACTCGATAGTCGATACTGATTTCGATACCACAGCAAAAATATGCACTATCTATGTCTGCTGTAGGAAACTCTTGTCTCTTTCCTTCTGCACTATATTATCTACATTGCAGAACACTCAAAAATATTGGTTTATTCAGATTTACAATGATCTTGAGAAATCCTTGTAATAAAAGGTCTTATTATTTTGTTTTGCATCTTCAGCTGCGATATTCATAGTCAGATGCTTATTCTGTAATTGGCGATTAAAATACCTAAAATACCTATACGTATAAGCTACAGACTGGATTTGGCCTATGACCATAAGGTTAAACACTGTCTGTTTCTGCCTTCATGAACAGTAACAGTCACTGCTGTCACATTTAGGAGAACAGAGCATTAATTTAAAGCACATTGTTGAAACTGCTTTAAAAGTCCCTGTAAATATGTCCATGAGTCAAGTACAGATAGGAAACATGTAACTGTACAACTGGCATTGGTATCTTTTTGTTTTGTTGAGAATGTTTTGTAGAACAAACGACGTAATGGCCAATGCTAATTGATAATTGGATGTCGCTAAGCTAATGTTAGCCCCAATCGCAAATTCTACAGTTTCTATAAAAAACGTCTGCTCCTTTCTACCTGGTACAGCACCAGTAATCAGATCCTACACCGACAATGGATGCATTTAGTTTAAGAATTCCATTCAGGGTTTAAGTGAGTACTTTTTAGCTCCAGTTTGAGTTTTTAGCTTTTTTTTTTTTTTGGACAACCCTAGCTCAAACATATGGGATATATAGCCTATTGTTTGTACCAAAAAACGTAGCTTAGCCCACAGCTCTTTTATCCTGCCAGGATTTCCATTACCTGTCTCGTAAACATTCTTGATAACTTCTAACTTAAGCCCACCATTATTCCACATGCCAATTTTGTAGTCGCACTAGTACAACCCTCATGATTCAGAGTTCACCCCGAGGTCACACAGCCCTCCTCCGTGTTTGCGGCTATGGCTGCATATTTGTGTTCATTCAAACCTACATGTGCCTTTGTTGTGGTTTTCCCTCATAGTCACTCTCTCCACACTCCGCTGTGCGTTTGGATTCAGAGCCACATAAAGCGCTCGGACATGGGAGGAGTGGAGGACATTGTTTAGTTCTGTGGCACTTTGTCTAAGCAGCGTGGCACATTCAGGGTTGTGAAAAGTTATGGGAAAAATGTGCACGTTGGCTCAGAATTTAATTGGAAGCAATATGCTGAGCCGCCACTGTATGATTCTTATATGATGTATTGCTTCGTAAACGGTTCCCAAAATGCTAAAGTGGGCCATTATTCACTCAGTCGATGCACTTGGTGGTAGATACGTATTAAGCCATAACTTCCCTGGGGCGAAATGGCTGCTAATCTGTGCTGTCAGCCTGTCGACCACTACCGACCTCTCACATTCAGACGAGCAATTTGGATGTTGTGTTTTGCCCAACGAGCTGAGATTGATGATCTACCACCGGAGCCACAGTCACCCCAATTCAAAGGGGGAAACGTGCTAATAGAAAGTTGGGATGCATTTTCGAGTGAGTTGGTAAGCAGTGCAACTAAAGGTTACACCCCAGATGGGACTCGAACCCACAATCCCTGGCTTAGGAGGCCAGTGCCTTATCCATTAGGCCACTGGGGCTTGGAAAGGATCCCCCCACGTCCCATATATGGTCATTAAGTTCTGGGAAGAGAATGGAAAAAGTGCTGTATTAGAACTCGCAGGTGACAACATGACGTGTAATAAATGACTTACCACATGCCTCAACTTCATTTCTAAAAACAAGCTGCCTTTGTCCCTGTAAGCAACGTCATTCGTTTCAGTTCAAAAAGCTCAGCAAGTATTCTTCTTTTCATATTTCATCAGATTCCTAACATGACAGAAAGGCAACAATCAATATTTTTTCCTGTACACTTTCAAAACACTATTGTTCCAAGTTCCAAGTATGGACCAAAGCAAATGTGAACCTCACTTTCCCATGTCACTGTCTGACCCCCCTGAGTCCCATAATTCCCCTGTGTGAGTTCTCGCTCTGTGGTGGTCCTGATCCTAATCCTGATCCAGCCTGTGGTTCTCAGATAAGGTGCTACGGGCTGTTATCTGCCCCAGAATCCAGGCTCCTCTCTGGGCTGAACCTCCAGCAGCTGCAGCGTCATCAGGGAACCATTATGGAGCTCCGCAGAAGATCGCTTCCTCCTCCACTCGCAATTAAGCACTTTCTGAATTTTTAAGTATGACTAAAGGCAAAAGAGGAGGAAGAGCACCACGACCAGCGCCTCTAGAAATAATCATTTCGGGAGAGGCGAGCTGGACTCAAGATGAAGTGTAATTCAAAATAGGAATAAGAAAGTCTATTAATGTAGTGTCTTGTTTTAAATTTATTAGATTTGGCAGTTTCGCTTCGTTTATTAACAGTGTGCTGTCCTTTTAAAACATCAAACTGATCCGTATTATGAAATTGAGGTGATTGAGTGTCCTGCTGTTGAACTCTTGTTGGCTCTGCTTCAGGGCTGTCCATGATCTCTCCGTATATTCCCTAATTTAGATGAACGCCTCGTCTTTGTCCACGTTAGTCATGCCCCACAGAAACACCTGCCAGCAGCCTCTATCTCAAGCACATAAACCTGTCTCTCTTTGCTGACGTTTTTTTTTTTTCTCTCTGTGTTTTTTCTGAAGCTGTTTTGGCCCGCGAGTCCAGACCGGGTTCAGGACTGCCTCATGGCCGGGAAAGACCCCGAGGTGAGCCCAGGATACCACATAATCAGATAATAGTAGATTACATTTTGAGGCTGTACGTTTTCGTAGAAATGAAATAGTTTATATTTAGCATTTATATCTAATCGTGGATTAGATTTATGTAGTAACATATAGTAACATTTTAAAGCCTTTCTTGTTGTTTTGCAGATGGAGTGTGGGAACTTCCTCCGCGTCTTACAGCCGTTTAACCAAACTCATCTCTACGTGTGCGGGACCGGAGCCTTCAACCCGCGCTGTGCTTATATCCACACCGGACTGTTCCAACAGGTACCACTTATAATATACTAAACTACATTAACTGGGTTATCCACTAACAGCTGTCAACGGATGCGATTAGATACCTTATTCAAAAATTAGATATAAAACAAAACAGGAAATATAGTATCAACACTCTTTTATATACTGTTTTATCATAAAACACTATCCTCTTATACTAAAAGCTATACGGTTGAATATTGAGCCATACACTTCCTGCTGCTAAAAGAGTCATCCTAGCAGAGGATGGTTTCGATCCATCGACTTCTGGGTTATGGGCCCAGCACGCTTCCGCTGCGCCACTCTGCTGATGGGAGAGAGAGTCCTTTCAGTTTGTGCAATCAGGATATAATAAGATTTTCACTGATGTGCCAGCTCCACAATGGACTCAACTGTTCTCCTATGTCCTGTTTAGTGAAATATTATAACCTATATTATAATAATAATTATGTGCTTCTGTGTTGAGATAAAACTGAATTGACTCAATTAGACCCTAGACGGTTTAGAACGACGTAATTCAATGTTCTTGCAATGGTGAAAATCTGTTTATGGTGCTGGATATATCACACAGTAACAGTACACAGTAACAGTGTGTGTAACAGGTTATTACACACGAGTCTGATACAGAGTTATTGGGTCTTGTTATTGTTCATGAGTCATAGTGGAGGGGAAAAAACTGTTCATGTGGCGGGATGTTCGGATCTGAGTGGACCGTAGCCTCCTTCCTCAGGGGAGAGGGGTGAACACTCCATGTCCAGGGTGTCAAGGGTCAGCTATGATCAGACCTACACGAAAGTTGGGCTGCATTTTTAAGTGAGTTGGTAACCAACTAAAGGATACACCCCAGATGGGACTCGAACCCACAATCCCTGGCTTAGGAGGCCAGTGCCTTATCCATTAGGCCACTGGGGCTTGGCATAACTGTAGAACTCTGAACTTCCAGGTTACAACATAATACTAATCATGACATTGTTGCATAATACCTGTTCCAACAGGTACCATTTTATTATACCACTTATAATACACTAAGCTACACTAACTGGGTTATCGAACAGCTGAAAAACAGAGGTCATTTGATACCTTATTCAAAAATTAGACATAAAACAAAAGCCTGCAATATCAACACTCCTTATATACTATTTCATCATAAAACACTATCCCCTTATTCTAAATTTGAATATTGAGCCATACACTTCCTGCTGCTAAAACAACGATCCTAGCAGAGGATGGTTTCGATCCATCAACCTCTGGGTTATGGGCCCAGCACGCTTCCGCTGCGCCACTCTGCTGGCGGGATTGGGAGTCCTTTCAGTTTGTGCAATCAGGAGATAAGCATTTTCACTGATGTACCAGGGCTGCTCCACAATGGAGGCAACTGTTCTCCTATGTCCTGTTTAGTATTATAACCTTCATAATGATGTGATGATGTGCTTTTTATGACATTTTCTGTGTTGAGATAAAACTGAATTGACCCAATTAGACCCTTGACGGTTCAGAACTACGTAATTCATTGTTCATGCTATGGTGAAAATCATCAGCAGGAGATCATCCGTCTCCTTTATTATTGTCATGGCACTGTGTGTAGAGTTACTCATCTTCAAACAGCAGGATATACTGTGGAAAACACCACTAGATGGATCTAGCTGATGAGAACAGTCACTTACGCAGACTCGATATTTAATCTAAGTAAGAGTACTGTTACTTAAAAAAACACCTATAATTCCCCCATGTCGATTAAAGAAAGTGCTGTGTAATAAATCTACTCCAAAAAGCACATCAACTTCAAAAATAAAAGTTGCTGAGTACTACCCTAGCCTCTGCTGACCAGCCATCATCTACTCCAAATTATAGTATTAATATTACAATATTTATATATATATTTTTTTAGTACACATAGTACTTTTTTTGTATTTAGACACTGAGCTGCTTTACAGTTTGAAGCAATGTTCATTCTCTACTCTTATTTGGTGATATTGGCTACTTCTGTTGCCACATCTTCCCCTCTTACTTCCACGCCACATTAATACATAGGAGAGGATGGTGAAGTGTCTTGCTCAAGGGCACAGCAACAAAAGTTATTTGGTCGGACAAGGGATTAGAATAACTCTACATGAGGCGAGCTGTTGGCTCCAGCATCTTATTTGATCAAACACAACCTGCTCTTTTTTTAAACTTTGCACATTGAGATAAAAAACATGCGCTTGTCTTCCCGTCGCCCACGCCTTTCCCTGTACATCATACCTGTGTTTCCCCATGTATCCGGTCCCACCGCGGCCCGTATCTTTGCCGAGCAGCTGGAGCCGCTCTGTGTGGAGTCTGCCCCTATTCACTTCATCACCTCCTCCTTCCTTTCTCCCAACACAATACCCTCCCGTCTGCCGCCGCAGTTTATTTGACAGTCGCAATTTGTACAGAAGTGATATGGCTTTAACCGTTTCACGTGTGATTTTATTGGGTGTAGAGCGAAGTTTGAGTGACGGCTGGGAAAAAAGAGAAATGCAAATGAGGTGCACTTCTATAATGGCCTATTGTGGCTGGGAGTCACTGTTCAGCTTTTGTTGTTTTTTTCAGAATTAAATGCCAATGTCTTCGGTTCTAATGGAAAAAGAAAGCGCCTATCTCTGCCAATCGCAGAATCAGACGTACACAATCACACAGGAACGTTTGTTCTTGCCCAAGGGCACCAAACAACAAAAACATAGTAATCTCATTTTCCAGGATGTTTCTGACTGGAAGCTCTTGACTGCACAGCTTTACATCCTCTTGCTGTTGCTGCGTTTCTCTTGTCACTATACCCACAATAATGTGTCTGAATGCTCTCAGCTATGTCCGGCATGTCCCTTCTTCGACAGCAGATTTTGGATAATCCCATAAAAGAGCAGGAGGAGGACACTGGTGCGGATGGCTTATTGAGACTACACACATCCCCTAATCCACAACACTTAGCCCTGTAGTATCCAATTAGTAGCCTCCGCCAAACTCGACCAGAGAAATTGAAGTGACGTTTATCTCAGATAATAAACTGTTACACTTAATAAACGTGTGAAGGCAACTGCACTCCTCAAAGAAAGACAAGACTTGTTAGTGATTTGGGTCAAGCTTCATATTGCAGTGCATTGAAAAATGTCTTCTTCCCTGAGTCTCTTGTTGGATCTTCCTCTTGGCCTCATGTTTTCTGGCACCTTTAACCTCAGCTTTCTTCCACCCATATATTGATTGTGCCTTCTCTTATGCCCAAAGCATCTCACTCTAGACAACTCTCAATTCCTCTCCATTGTCACTGGGGAACACATTAGTCCATTTCATTGTTGAAAAATGCAAAAGGTCTTGTATTTTCCATGTAAACATGAAAAGAAAAACAGAGTTCAGTGCACAAAGCCCCAGTGGCCTAATGGATAAGGCACTGGCCTCCAAAGCCAGGGATTGTGAGTTCAAGTCCCGTCTAGGCTTTGTTGGATCTTTTTAACAATCCTTACAAATATACTTTTGACAAATAATACTTCAGCTAACAATACAGCTACTAGTTTAGCTGAGGCCCGTCATCAATGGTATTTCCATTTCTCGCTTTGATTTCTAACCCTGCAGTGCATTGTCCATTTTGTTTGTGTTCCTAGTCAGAACAGCAGGTCCTGCCCTACAGCCAGACCGAGTGTGGCAAAGGGAAGTGTCCCTATGACCCTCTGCAAAAGACTGCTTCTGCTGTAGTGGGTGAGTGAAACAAAAAGATGGAACCCGTTTGAAACTAAGATGTTGCCTGGACTAAACCATGGATAGAATCAGACAGTATAAGGACTAAAGTCGATGAAATCACAAACAAGTCAGGAATAAACAGCAACTGAACCTAAACTAAAGCCGGACTAGATCAGATGAGAACAGGACTAAACCAAGACTAAACCAGAATGAACCAGTTCAATAGTAGGTTTAAGCCAAGGTAAGATGTATCTTGTGAATGTGTAATACATTTATCTTATGCTCACAGATGGGGAGCTGTACGCGGGCATCACTTCTGACTTCATGAGCAGAGACTCCGCCTTCTTCCGTTCCCTCGGTAACCGCCGCGTGATCCGCACCGAGCAGTATGACTCCAACTGGCTGCAAGGTACTTGTACTTTCACTTCTTTACTTTAAAACTATATAATTGTACCTAACCAGACTGAGATAGAAAATGTTTTGGCCCGCAGCCTGTCAGATCCTTGTGGACCGCATTTGTTTATTTTTACAGAAATCTGTCTGTTGTCGCTCCTGCTTTTATCAGCAGTTTCTCTGTCGCCCAGAGATGAAAACATGATTAAACTGTCTTGTTCTGCAAGATTCAAAAAGGATTTACTGTGTTCAACAGTATTGTTCAGTGAGACAGACAATGTCTGTCTCGATGAACAATACTCATCATGTCATGATATAAACTGCACAGTAACAAAATGGCAACAGTAAGATTTCAATGTATGTGATATTTTCATATGTCTACAGATGCCCATTTCATCCGTGTGTCTGC
This sequence comes from Proterorhinus semilunaris, assembly GCA_021464625.1. NCBI lineage: Eukaryota > Metazoa > Chordata > Actinopteri > Gobiiformes > Gobiidae > Proterorhinus > Proterorhinus semilunaris. The sequence goes on along the minus strand of CM038347.1, from coordinate 28,190,698 downwards.
TTTGTCGGAGACGGATAACCCCGAGGATGATAAGGTTTACGTGTTCTTCACGGAGCGCGCTCAGGAGTCCGAGGGCTCGGAGGGAAAGGTCATCTACTCACGGGTCGCTCGGGTCTGCAAGGTAAAGAAATAGGAATATGTAGGACCAAACCAGGACTAAACTAAACCAGTACATTCTGCCTTGTACATTTCATATCCAGGTTGTTTTGCTGGAAGTAACAAAAATGTAAAGCTACTTTTGCCATTTGTAAATCTGTGTATACAGTATGAGGGATAAGATTAATAATAACTTCAACAATCGGCAGTGAAAAAACATCATGGTGAAAGGTGTTAATGCAGATTTTTAACATTGTCTATAGGTTCATCTTCATGTACAATTCAGTGTGGCCCTGTAGTGCACGTGTGGGCCCAGATTCCCAGAGCGATGTCTCAGAGCTCTCCCTCTGTAAACAAACCTGTGCACTTTGTTTGGTTTTGACTCTATCTGTATCTGCAGCTCTGATGAGACGCACTGTCCCTGTTTACACTGCTGTTTCTAATGTGGGTCTCAGCAAACACAAGCTTCGCTGCACGTTTCTATTTCCAAACCACAGATGGAGAGTTATTTCAGAGAAAACAGATTGTCCATACAAGTAGAAGTCATTGTAAGTAGTAAAATGGCTTTTAGACGGGGATGACAGTGCCCCAGTGGTTAGACCACAGATCCCAAAATCAATGGTTTGAATCCTGGCTCTATCTAGCCAGCACATGCTGACAGTTGTGTTCTTGGGCACTTACCCACTTGGTGGTGGTTGAAGGGGCCGATGGAACAGATATGCAGCCACATTTACGCAAGTTTACCCATGGGCAGCTGTGGCTACAGACGTACCACTCCTGGGGGGAATGCAATTGTTTCAATAATGCATGAAATTATATCATGTATTAAATTATTTGTACAATTTTTATGCAAATAAAAAGGGAAATAAGAGAGATGCAATACTGTAGGAACAATGAATGCTCTCTCAGTTTATCTTGCTGGCCCAGTTGTCTTGCCTTTCCAATTCTCTCAAATCTTCATCTATGTTTCCTGCTTACAATACATAATTCTTACTCACTGCTAATGCAAGATAAATAAGTTTATTATTGAATTTTGCACAACTTCTTTGTCTCATGCAGAATGATATTGGGGGTCAGAGGAGTTTGGTGAACAAGTGGAGCACATTTCAGAAGTCCAGACTGGTGTGCTCGGTGCCAGGACCAGACGGACTTCAGACCCACTTCAACCAGCTGCGTGAGTCCCACATATAAATCTTACACTGCACACCCAGACTCAGCATCTGAGAGGCATATGGGGGAAGAGCAGTACTCTTCCCTAAACTACACTGGGCTGTTAGATAGTTTTGTCTTTTTATTTCCTCCATTAATGGTAGTTGGAACATCAAAGCATTCTAGAGACTATAGTTTGATATAGCGGCGTTGGAGAGGCCAGACATCCTTTTAATTGTCAAACTGCAGAGGTTTTGAACTGGTTTATGGCTAATATCTCTGCCATTAGAAGGGCCTATCCACATGAAACACAAAACAGACAGAAAATTTGGGAAATGTGGAAAATCTGCAGAGAAGTTTATTGATACAGACTGAGTGTATACATTTACATTTTTCATAAGGAGAAAATAACCCTAACGCATTGGCCTACCAAGTATTCAGCTACTGCTATTCTGAGTGAATCTCCGGCAGACATTGTAGACCTGTAATATTCCGAATATCAGAATCTAGGTTCTTTTTAAAATAAGTAATGGCCTACTTCCACTTTTAGCTCACATTTTGGCTTTCCCTAATCCCTACCGATACCCCTTCACACACTTGAAAACGTGCCACTGAATAGTCCCACTTTTCAGAGCCTGTTTGTGTTGAGTTTGTGGGAGTTTCCACAAATATTTCCCCCGGTTAAAAGCTCAGCGTGCGTCGCCCGAAGTCCTGGACCGTTGCCGTGGAGATCAACGGTTCGTCCACAGGAGACAGTAACCACGGCAACAAACAATTAAATCATTCATCATTAGATCCAGGCCAGTCCCATGTCTGTGGGATGTGCATGTGTGGTCAACATGCGTCGCGATACTGGACTCTGGTTAAATCACTGGTTATTGCTGAAGTATAAAGTACAAAGCTTGGTTTTTTACCTCATAGAACCCACAATCTCAACCGGATTTTTATTTTTTACTACAAGTGAAATGAAATGTGTTTTGTCATTCTTCAATGTATAATAGGCAGTGGTTTGTGAGGTAATAGAGTATTGTTATTGATTATGAGCTTGCAGGCTTGCTTTTGTTAGCATTACTGTGACAGTGACCCTGAAAAGTGACCTTCAAAGTTATAAACGCATCCCTGTGAAGAATTTGAAATGCGTTAGGAATGTTGGGGATGATTCCAGATCACAACAGTTGAAACGTTCAATGTTGTGTGAACAAACAAACAAAAATGTTTTAGGGCCTTTAAGGTTAAGGTTTACTTTATTGTCCCGATTGGGAAATTTAAAATCTAGACTTTATTTCTTCATTGTTTATAACACGTGCCATAAAATATCACACTTTAAAGCCCATAATCAATTACCACACTCGTCCTGTTCTCAAAGTGAGTTCATCTTGCCACCATAGATTTAGTATCATGCCATTTGCAGAAGGTTGAAAGCTTGTTTTCACTGTTTTATAGTTTGCCATTCCCCAACTGCCTGCTGAGGGCGCTGCCTCACACCCTGTTATATATTTATCTTCATCATCATTAGAGTTCTGGAAGAAGTTATATAATGTTCTTTAATATATTTTTAACATAGGATTTTGTTGATCCATTTACTTTGCTTTATTACTCCATTGTTTAACGTTTTTGACTAACATCTAATAGCAGTAAATGCACACGGGTCTCTGGTCTCTTATCGCATCTCAGAGTAAACTGCGCGATGCTTTGTTTGTCCGCACAACACGCAGAACTGAATGAAAGTAAATATATACTCTTCCCTAACACATACACTGCACCGCATTGTGTTTATTTTACATTTCAGCCCGCGAACACTCAAAACCTGTTTAAACTTGTTGAGATGTAAACACGATTTCCCAGCATGCTCCTCGATCTGATAAGGGTTGTGCGCCTCTCCAACATGTGAAAAGCCACAGTGCTTTCGGGCCGTGGACGGGAGGCAGGTGAAGAATGCAGTGAATGTGCTGTTTATGCCACGCTCAGCCAAACAGAAACACTACAAAACCCATAAATCACTGCGGCTCGGCTGAACATGTGCGCATCAAGTGGAGGATTTCTCACTGTCGTTTTTGGTTAGTAGTTTGTTATTTTGTCCGGGGTATTAAGAATAATTTGCTCAGGGTCATGCCAGAAAAGAAACTCAGCTGAGAACAATGGCGCTGGTGTTTTATAAAATGACCGATATGAGCTATTGGGCACATGTGGTTTGCAGATCCGAACATTCATATTGCTTGCCCAATGCCCCACAACGCAGGGGTGCATATTCTGCTTTCACCTTTCAGGCTTTGGACATCTCAATTGTTTTAGACTGTGCCAAAAAAACACACAGAAGCAGCGCTGTGGCAAAGTCGTAGCACTCTTATCATGTCTTTTCTGGCTAAGTACTCCTGACCAGTGTCCCCCCCTTAGACGTGATGCATATGTCAAATCCAGAGAAAAAAGGACAATAGTTAGAACTTGTATCTGTCCTCTGTTTACTCTCTGTTTACTGTTTACTTGGTACTGGGACAATTTCCTTCATTTGCCAAAAATAAACGGCTGAACTTCCTAATCAGGTCCTATTACCTTCTACTAATGCCAGTGTTGTGTATCATGTATGACCTAACAGAGGTTTTTCAGCATTTTAAGAATGCTCTATCCTCTTGTCTGCAATCGTATTATTCAAAATAATTTTGGTGGCCAGAGGTTATGTACTGGAAGACCCGATATAGGCCCTTTGCCTCACGTTGCCCACCACTACCCTAAATCAGTATCAGACCCGTTCTGACTGCTGCCTGTAAAAGGCACTTCAGTCCAATTTGAAATCTTGACCAACACAATCCAGTCATGTCTTTACCTAGACATTATTTTAAAATGTAATGTAATTGTGATTTAAAATACAATTACTGTGGTGCCTCAAAACCATGTTTATTAGCCACAATTACGCATGATATGTAAACTTATCTTTTCATTTGTTCAGTTTCAATTCAGGCTATCTTACATTTCTCCCTTCTTGCATCATAGTTGTTGACTCATTTGAAAATCTCGCTTCTGTCCATCCAGCTTCATGTTTGTGGTTTTAAAGAACTTATTTCCCCCACTCGTATCCTGCAGCCTCTCACCCCACTGTCATTCAGAGCATTTTATTATCCACTTCTCATCCTGCTGCGTTCTGACCATCACTTCCTCCCTGTCAAAGGCGCACACTGGTTTACAACTCGTGTGGTGGAGATGTTCAGAGCCATTGTCGAGTTTGAGGTTTGAGGAATGTTGGCTTCATGTCTGTGGTCAGACTTACTGTTGTTTAGATTGCAGTATGGCCACTTTCACAGAATCCAGAATGATTTGTCAACATTTAAGACTTACAACGGGACGTTTGTGGCGTAAACAGGATGTGACAAAAGAGGTAGAGTTCTAGTTGGATTTTAAAGGCACGACCTCAAATATGTCAGATTTGCCACCACAAGACAAATACCTGCACATTGTTCAGGAATATAATCTGTAGCAGGTAGGATTAGCAGAGGCTTTTGACTAAGTACCACTAATAAAGTTGAGTTTCTCTTATATTGACAGAGCTCCATCAGGAAGGGCATCATATGTTACTTTTTTGTATAAAATAAAGGGATCACAATCTGTATAAAGCATTAAATGCTGTGGCTTGACCTAAAAAATAGCTCTTAGCAGAGGATGGTTTCGATCCATCGACCTCTGGGTTATGGGCCCAGCACGCTTCCGCTGCGCCACTCTGCTGCCTGTGTAAGGCTGTGCCAAACAGTATTGTTACAGCTCTGTTAGAGAATAGAGTCAGTGGGACACACTGATCTCCATTACTCATTTTTAGGACCTGCACAAATGGCTGTTTCTCTTATAGCACTTATATAATTTTCTCAGATCTACTTGCACTTTGTCTTACAGCATCCCGACTGCTTTCTAATTGTCTCCCATTATTCCCTGAAGCCATAACATCCATATGTCCTTTTCTCTAATCGCCCTCTGTCACTTTTATAATATATTTTTAGAATCTCCCACATGTCACTGTTAATAGCTTTGTCTGCTGCCTGTGGCCATAACCATCATTATATCTCAATTAGGCTCTCTCCATTATATAGACTTGCATATCTATTGTGAGGGGAAATATGCATATAGTTAATAATTTACCTCCAGCATCCATTTTGTTCAGTTAAATGTACAAATGTGCGCATTTAGTTGGAAAAATGTGTAATTATTGAAGGCTAATTTGTAGTTTTTACCATCTGCTGCTTTTCCAAAAGCATCTTGTTTGCTGGTTGTGGTGCGTCCATATCAGTTGTTGGTGCCATGTTGGTGTGGTCAGTCTGATCTCGCCTACATGGTGCAATGGTGTCTGGCGGAATGTGCTTTGCTGGAAAGTTGGAAAGCTGTGATCACATAATTGACATATCAGTCAAGAAAGCAATGAATGCAAAGAGGCCATTGAAATCGGAACACAGGGCACTTCCACAATGAACAGAGACAAAGGAGCTCCCCAACTTTCCAGCTCATGGGACACACTCTTCCAGCAACCGTCGGCATACGGGACGGGAGTATGCGTGATCAGTCTGGTAGACCTGGCAGGCCCATCAGGCTGGCCAACAGCTGGGAATGACACATTACAACTTGCAGTCATCATGAGAAACTCCTGCTGAAGGCAGCAATAGACTGTTAAAACATGTCAAGGTTAAAGGTAGATCTATAAATAAAAAGCAAAAGAACTTAAACAAATGCTGAACAAAAACAATGCCCATCTGTCAGAAAATTATGGGTATTTTCTGTCTTGTTCAGTTATAAGAGCATGAGCATGAAAAGACTGAAAATAACGATTAATCACACACCTAGAAGCAGAGGTCAGCACCTCAGGATTAACAGGTTTTGTTAAAGCCATCTGGAGTTGCCATTCTAAATGATTGCAACTTAATTTCCCTACTAATTCCCAAACAATTACTTTCTTTCTAGTTCGACCAAACTGTTAACTTTCTGCAAACAATCAAGCTCCCACGTTTGCCGTCTCCCATTCATCTAATCTCTCAACCATGATGGATGTGATGTTCTAAAGTGCTGCCTTCAAACCCTGATTTATCTTCTCAACCACAAAGAGACCTTTTCAGACCCTCTCGTTCCAAAGCACTTGTTGATGCGGCGAAAAGATCGTTTGTCAGTGACACTTCCTCCAGCTCCGAGATTATAAATGATTTCAGATCCACTTGGTTGCTTTATTGGACCATTATCTAGGATCTCAAAAGGGCATAGAGGCAGAGGATGGAGCGTCAGGGTGAAAGATTGTGACTCTGAGTGAAAAGATCTGTACAGGAGCCAGAGGAACCTGCTGATTCCAAGAAAGGGTCAGATCCATCAAATATAAAAGGTTTGCTGTCAGAAGTGATAGATGGAAGAGGATGTATAGAAAACTCAAAATTGTGTGGAAAACAACGGGAGGGAAGGAAGTTAGGAGGCGAGCTGGGTGTAATTGAGCTTTGTGAGATTTAATATCAGGGTGACACATTTACAGTAACACTTCAGAATGGATTAAGACAAAAGTTCATTGTGAGATTGAGGCAGAAAATTCCAACTCCAACCTCAAGGTTTCAGTAAAGGGACAAATTATCATCTTGGAGGGAAACTCATAAGGAGTTCACCTGACCTACCACCTCGTGTTGTGAGTCCAAATCATGGCTCTAAAAAATTGGCAAATGTCTCTCCCCACTTATCTCCCAATTCTACTGCCCTGTCCATTAAAATGTATGGGCCTTTTTGAATCTTTTTTGAGTGGTTGATTATAATGTTGTTTGTTTCTTTTTTATCTTGAAGCATTCTTTATCTTGTTGTGCTATTTCAAACCAAATATCCTTTGTATAATATGTTGTACATGCTGTCTCCACCTGTTTCTCCCATGATCCCCGGAGGCTGTCTGTGTCCATGTTTCCATCTGGACTCTCGTCTCCAGAGGTTTCTCTCTATTGTCTGTTCTCCACAAACACCACACACGGTTCCCCCTGAGGCACTGTCTCGCCTCCAGTCTGGACCATTTTGGTTGGACCATGTTTTTCCTTTCAAGTTAATATTTTATTAAAATTCAAGACTGCTCCAATGAACACAACATTTAGAAATAACTATCAGTGGCCTGAGTATATTAGTGGAAATTTAAAGTGCATGTGACAGATTTTAATGTTTTTGAAAATATGACTTATTTAGAAGGATAACATCTGTTGTAAGTACAAATTATCATTTATTTCAGTGAAGCAGCAGTTTTAATGAAGAAATGTTGTACAGAAAAGTTATTTTTATTTGAATGCTTAAGCTACTAACAGAAAGTGATATACAGTGCCTCTCGAAAGTACTAATACACCTTGAACTTTTGCACATTTTGTCATGTTTACAACCATAAACATAAAGATTTTATTTAGAATTTTTTACTAAAAGTTTACACACAAGTAACAGATAACTGTGAAGTGACAGCAAAGGGATACACGATTCTGTTATTTTTCAAAAAATAGAACATTGGGCGTGCACAAGTATTTATACAGCATGAATTAATACTTTGTGGAAACACCTTTTGCTGCTCTAACAGCAGCAAGTCTTTTGGGGTATGACTCTACAAGATTTGCACGTCTAGAGACTGACATTTTAGCCCATTCCAGAGATTTTCAATAGGATTTAGGTCAGGACTCTGACTGGGCCATTCTAACACATTAATATGTTTTTTTTTTGTTTAAACCATTCCATTGTAGATTTAGCTTTGTGTTTAGGGTCATTGTCCTGCTGGAAGGTGAATCTCTCCGCCCCAGCCTCAATTCTCTTGCTGACTCCAGCAGGTTTTCCTCCAAAATGTCTCTGTATTTGGCTCCATCCATCTTCCCAGTCCCCGCTGAGGAAAAGCAGCCCCATGGCATGATGCTCCCCTCACCATATTTAACACTGGGGATGGTGCATTCAGGACGAGGAGAAGTGTTAGGTTTGCTCCATACATAACGTTTTGCATTTGGGTCAAAAAAAATTTTTTTTGTCTCATCTGACCAAAGCACCTTCTTCCACATGGTCGCTGTGTCCTCCATATGACTTCTAGCAAACTTCAAACGAGATTTCTTATGGCCTCCTTTCAATAATGGCTTTCTTCTTGCCACTCGTCCATGAAGGTCAGATTTGTGTAGAGTATGACTTATAGTTGTCCCATGTACAGATTGGGGGAATCTCACATTCCCCCAATCGTCCACAGCGCTCAGCGGCAGTACGTCGCAGCTCCTCCAGAGTTATCTTGGGGCACTTGGTTGCATTTCTGACCAGTGCTCTCCTTGGTCGGTCTGTTAGTTTAGGTGGACGGCCGTGTCTTGGTAAGTTCGCAGTGGTGCTATACTCTTTCCATTTCCAAATGATGGATTGAACAGTGCCATGTGAGATGTTCAAATCTTGGGAAATCTTTGTATAACTTAACGCTGCTTTAAACGTCTCCACAGCTTTATCCCTGCCCTCTCTGGTGAGCTCCTTGGCCTTCATGATGTTGTTTAGTGACCAATACACTCTGACCATAGCTAGGGGTACTTGGTATCGACCAAAAAGCTCCGATTAGGGGTGGTATTGAAAAACATGGTATCGTTTCTTTTTCTCTCCAGACGTCAATATATGACCCGTAGCGAGTCTAAAAAAAGAAACATGAACGTGTGCGCTGATAATGAGCTGCTTCAGCGCAAATGGAGCGAAGCAAAGCTGTAATTTATAGCTATAACTTAAAGCGAAGCAAAGCTATAACGCACTAAACTTTTGTAATAGAGATGGCTCTGCCATGGTCTGCAGCAGGATTGAACCAGGACATACACCGGTTGTAAAACCTAAAGCTGAATAAGAAACTTGAGTTTTTAGGCAAATTGAAAAGGAAAACAGCGCAGTGACAACAAGAAAGACGTCTTTACCTTTAGCGACAGACCCGGAGGCTGAGTTTACGTGCTGTTGTTACAACTTTACAAGCAGCTGCAGTGAGGGGAATATCAAAGATTGTTTGTGGAACAGTGAGCGCTGACTCTGTATTTTGGTACATTTTGGTAGATTATTAGTGGCAGAGTGAGCGCTCTCACTGTGTAAAGATCTTTGACGGGAAAGTGCTTTTCACCTCGTTAAAAAAGTTTATCCGAAAGAAAAACCGTGTCCTGATGTGGATCTGTCCTGTCTCTGCAGCTCAGGAGGTAATAACGTCCTTTCATTCTTTTTATCACTGCTTAAGTGGAAATTGTGCTCAAAACACAAAGTTACAGGTGACGCTGATGCGGCCTGTGGAGCTTCTGTTTTGCTGTTTTAGGACTTTTTCCTGAACTACACTTTTTTATACATGTTATTTTAATTGAATTAAAATGACATAGGTACCGAAAAAAGTACCGTTAAGGCACCGGTACCAAAAAGCAGGTATTTTTAAAGTAGTGGAACTCGAAAAAATACGAACGGTACTCATCCCTAACCATAGCTCTGAGGCCCTCACAGAGAGTAGATTACGCACAGGTGGCCTCTATTTAATGGTTCGGGCAAGGTGTGAACTTTCTGCAGTCATTAGGAATGTTATAAAGGCAATTTAATGCACTCAGAAAATGCTGTATGAATACTTGTGCACCCCCCACTTTTCACTTTTCTATTTTCCGAAAAATAATCATGTATCATTTTGCTTTCACTTCTCAGTTGTCTGTTACTTGTGTGTGAACTTTCAGTAAAAAATTCAAAATCAATTTATGGTTGTAAACATGACAAAATGTGCAAAGGTTCAAGGTGTATTAGTACTTTCGAGAGGCACTGTAGATAAAGTTCCATCACAGTTTGACTCATTTCCCATTGACTTAATATGGTCAGCATGGCAACACAGTTTAAAATAGGTTGCCTTTATCTATGTCACTTCCTGTCAGGGTCCAATAAGGAAGTGAAACAATAAACATCACAAAATCCCCCAAACTAAGGAAAGCTGGGTACAATTTTTTGCTAAATCTTTAATATAATTGTGTTAACCATGTTTTGGCAAAACTAATGTGTCATATGCACAAGTATGAAACCAAATCTTCTTCCACAATAACGATCAAGCAGATAGAGTCTAAAATAGTTTATACATATCCAATGGAAATAGAAATATGTTAAGCACTCAGAAACCACTCTATAAACATCTACAGTTTTAAATGAATAGACAGTTCTAATTTAATATATTTTATATTCTATTTACATGTCTTTGTACCAATACACACATTTCAATATGAGGTGGTTTGTAATTATTCATATTTATCATAAAACATCTTTATATCAGTGTTACTGCAGTTGGTTGCTATTCATCAAATTGTTTTGCAACATTGTAATTGCTTAATAAAAGCGTGCATTCCTTATATGAACCAGTTATACCTGCTCCACTGCTAAAACATCCTCTCTCTCTTTGGTATCAGTAAGATAAATGTTTTTGTTCTCCTCCCTTTCTTGGATAACAATATTAAAACCATCCTCAGCCCCCATAACTCTAACAGCTCCGAGCTGAGACCTGTGGAGAAACGCTGAGAATTGACTGTGATTTAGTGAACCCCGAGCGGAGCGGTAAATATAAGAGACAGCTTCTTCAAAGTCTGCTGGAGGAAAAGCATATCTCGGCTTCTGTTTCTGAGGTTTTGATTTGGAGAAGTTTTGCCGCAAAGTGTGAGACAACAAGAAGTTGGTTTGAAATGCAGACAAAGTGGGTCCCTGGGGAGTTTGAAAAGTTTGCACCAAGTTTTGCAAAGTAGAAATTGCCTCGCATGGCGTCATCCTGCTCAGATGAGTTAACATTTTGTTAAGGTAACTTGATGCTATCATGGAGGCTTCTGTGTCTCAATTTGTAACTATTCTATATCAAAGGCTAGCATCGACATTTATCAAAATAAAGGTTTGCATTAAGTAAGGTCACATTGGGAGGTTGGTGGTTTACTCTCTGCTCTTGGCATTGTATACACATACGTACAGCCATTGTGTCCTTGGGCAAAACATTTTCCCTACAAATGAGTAGTGGATGGTTCGAGAGAGATGCAAAACAAATGTCTTATTAATTTGTTTTACTCCCAGCTCAGTTTGTCCCATTTGTTTCTGTGGTGACAATCCAATATTTTAGACAATGCAAAATAGGGCTGCACTGTTAGGGTTTGTAAAATAGGAACCCCAAAGCAGAGCCGGAGACGGACCAAACAAAGTTAAAAAAATGTATTTCCTTAACACAAGGCAGGCAGGCTCGGCAGTGGAGACAGGGAGCTGGCTGGCAGAGTGGTAGGCTCCAGGAGTGGCACCAGGAGATCTGTGCAAAGGAAAAAGATTAGATCCAAAAAAAACATGGAGTTTTCACAGTACTACAGACTGAACTCTACCGAGTAGACGTAATAATCCGGCAGGGATGTGGAGGGAGAACCAGGGTTTTGAAGACTGCAAACGAGTGAGTAACTTCAGGTATGCCTCATTCCCCCTGTCACACACGCCCTGCACAGAAACAGAGAAGGAGGGGGAGCAGAAAGGCAAAAACAAATCCCTAACACTGCACAATCTATACAGACGGCATTTTTGAAAATGCCCATAATAATGGTCATGTTTGAAGCAGCCAGAGGGGGAAAACAAAGAAGAGAAAGAAATAAACTTTTTCCCATTGCTCCACCATTACTTTAACAAATGCTGAATTATGAATATAGTTTTCGATACTAAATAAAGATACAGAGACGTGGAGAGGAAAAAAGTGGTTCAACAATCCATCCATCCATTTTCTTCCGCTTTATCCGGGGCCGGGTCGCGGGGGCAGCAGTCTCAGCAGAGAGGCCCAGACTTCCCGATCCACGCACACGCACAAACAGCAGAGATGAGATCCTAAGGTTCCCAAACAGGACACCCTCCGGTCCCTGGCTGCGCCTAGAAATTCTGTCCATATAGGTAATGAACAGAACCGGTTCAACAATTCATAAATACTTAAAAACTGACAATGCTAACCAGGAAGCTACGTTAGCTTCATGCTATGTTTGCTAATGTTAGCGACAAGTGCTGTGTTTCACTTCTACTGAACAATTTACTCTGAAAAAACCTTCATATGGACCCGATTTTGGCTTTACTTTTCTTGGTATGTGATAATTATGTTTATAGTCCACCAGAAAAAAAAAGAGGGACAAATTGTGATTCCCATGAGAGGCCACGCCCCCTTGTATGACGCGTTGCCGTCTGTATCTATATCAATTAATTTTTATCGCAATTTTAGGTGACGCAATATTCATATTGCAATAAAGCCGAAATATATTTCTAAATCACAGACTGAGTTTTACACATTTTTGCTTACAGCATTAGACAAAAACACTGGTAACTTGAAAATGTTCAAAAGTTTTAGCCATTATTTTTCAAATGTAATCCTGTTTTACCCTTGTGCTGATTTAGAATTATTTTAAAGGCTTGTTTTGAAGTAAAACATCACAAGATTACTGGTATTGCTATATACAAGACACAAAATTGTCCTTGTTTTGTGCAGCCTTAATGCCTAGCTAATGTGTCAGCATTTGACCCATACTTCAATCACTAATGGGACAACCTGTCAGGGGGAGTAGGTAACCACAGCAGCAGCTACCTAGATGGAGGCTACTGTGCATGTTTTAGATGTAGGTGGGAAATTGGATCGCATGGAGAGCCCACGCAGACATAAGGAATTCAACACTGCATTTTGTCTGATGGAGTCACAAATAGCTAACCACTTTGCACAGCACCAGACGGGTCAAGCTTCACATCGTGGTATTGAAAGATGGGTCCAATGCTGAACTTTGACCAAATAAAGCTTTTCACTTTCACGCTTTTAGCTCATCTTTTCCTATCTCCTACGTCTCGGCTGCTATCTTTCATCTGATATTTTCCATCATTTATCATAAACCTTTACAGTCCTATATGCCTAGAGCTCATCCCTTTTGCGCTAAATTCATGTGGAAGTTCGTGTGAAGGCTGTGCACAGATTCAGGATATATCAGCACGAATATAAAGTTATATATGAGTAGCTGCAGTAGTGACAGGAGCAGGGCTGATAACGCCCTTGATGGATGTACACAGAGCGATATGGATTAAAATGATGAGGGAAAATATATACAGGGGTTTATGGGATGCAGCAAAATGACTAAACCCGAAGATTTATAGTGGTCAGATAAATATCTTTATTTCCCCTAAAAAAGGAGGATCATAAAATGCTTTTGTCTGAATCATAATGTGAATCTACTGTGTAAAGGGTGTGCAACCCTTAACGTTCTGGACAAACAAATGATTAATAACAATGTAGAATAGCCACTCATTTGGCTAGTGTTTGAAATTATTGCTTGAAAAAAGTTGCAAGTAATATCAGACATTTCATCTTTTTCATTTTGAAAGATAAATGAATCTAGCATTGATGTTGGGGCGGGTCCCACAGAGCGGTGACAGCGGGATGTGAGTGAAGTGATCATGTTCTCTCCACGACTCCTAAACTTTATTAATCATTCTTACAAAACAAGGGAGACGGCGGACGTGCTTTGTCATTTAATGACAAAGCACGTCCGCCGTCTCCCTCTGTCGAGCCCCTTCTGGTTTGGAAGCATTGATCCTTCATTAGATATATACAATTATTTCCTTAGTCACTTCCTTTCTCAGTTGTTGTAACTCTAAAATAATGTCAATGTTCAGGGTTATAACTGAGCTTTTTCTTGTCACTAGATTCCATTCCCCATTGTCTGCAACGGCTTTGTCTAACTCAGAGAAGCAGCTAACTCCAGCCCCAGATTGTGCCTTGCCTGTCACTCAAACATATTTATACCCTCTCAAATAAAGCCGTCATCTGTCACTGGCGTTCGGATTCAGAGAGTTCGGAGAATGAGACTGGAGCAGGTTGTTATCGTCTCAAACAGGAGCAGGATACAAGGCTGCCTCATGCTGTGACAATCTATTAATACTCCGCTTTGTCGATTCTGCGATACGAACTTTATCAGGAACACTGTCTTTCTAATACCAGGTAAAGGGAAGCTTTCCTCATTTGATTTAGCGTTCTGTGGATAAATGTAAGAAGTGTATTGGGAGAATATCAGGGGTTTTCCATTACCAAAACCATCTGAAAGACATGCTTCCTCATTGCTTTCACTCAAAATGCCATGTTCCCCACTTGTCCTGCCTCGGACCACTGTTGATATACTGACTGGGGTTGAATTACTTTTGGAAAAAGTGTTGTGATTATTTAAGATATTTCTCATGAAGATTTTTGTGTTCATAAGAGCATTTCAGTGAACACGGAAATTCTTCATTGTTTTTTGTCTAATTAATACATGAATCATGTATGCAAAAGTGTCATGTAGAGATCTTCTTAACATGTACCTAAGTAATTGCAGTTACATTTCAACCATTCAAATTGTATTTTCTGTTAAGTCACACATTGTCACCCAACTTGTGCTCATTTTTTCATTTCATGTATGCAATAATTACTGGGAAATCAATGACCAAGTGGCGGTGATCCATTCAACAATTTGTTTCACATTTCACACTTTTTGGTATTTCAAAATGAATTCCATGATCTTACCCCAGCAACCAAACCCCTCTGTCTTAATGAGGTTCAGGCGAAAGGTGCCAAAAGTTTCCTTTTCGTCTTCAAAGTCAACAAAATGGAGAGAATCCATAATGTTGTGGCTCTGACTCTCCAGACACAATATCATTACCAATAAACACGTTGTCACGTCCTGCATCCAGTAATAAGCGCTCAGCGGGTGAGTGTTTGGACATATGGACCCTGTCGGCACCTGCGTTGCTCCTGTTGTGTGGTCCTCCCGGCTGCGTAACAAATGACCAGCCTCCGCATGGAACTGTTATGACTGTTGTGAATATGAGATAGATGACGGAGAGATGATGTCCCAGGGTGCACGTTATTAAGGCCCACAGTCGAGCCCTGCCTCCTGCCGCTCCTCATACCAAACATGTCCCCCTTCAGGCACACACAGGCAGGAGAAGAAAGGACTGGAGATTATTACCAGAGGTGATGGATGATTAGCCCCATGTGTTACACGTCTATATGATAAATACACATCAAAGGAGGTTGATAGACGTCTGCAGAGTTTTTGAGCAACCTGTAGCCTTGGAGCCACCAGTAGTTCTCCAATATAAATAGTGGTATTTAGAGAGGCGCTGAATTGGAGCTATGTTTCCTTTTCTATAGTGCAGGGCAGCTGTAACTATAGCGTGACCTCCCTTAAGTGTGGAATGAGTGAAATAGTCTTGGAAATGGGAAGGAATTAAGGTACTGTAGTTGTTACATGTTACACCTTTTCACTCTTAAAGTGTAACATAACATAATGTGATTGACATAATGCTAACTTTATGCATTTGTACTAATGTGTAAAATATGTGTTTTTGTTTCAGAGGACATCTTTATCCTCCACGGTAAAGACAAGAAGAACCCACTCATCTACGGCCTCTTCACCACCTCCAGGTCTGCACTGAGCCATGGGCTGCTTTGATACATTTGCCAGAATACAGTTTGACATAAAATGTGTTGGTAGCGCTGTTAAGAGTATTATGCACTTGGGCAATTTGTTAATCAAATATTGCATTTGCTGTAAAGGTCTGGACGAGCAAAAATAATAAGCCTTAAACAAGGCTTTTTTGAGCTTTAAACAATGTTATTATAATGTTGTTCCCTCGTCAAAGACCTGCAATGTTTCACCACATACACACAGTTTTGAGTACTCCTCAGGTAATCCTGTTTTATTTCTTGGTTTCTTCTTCTGCAGTGTCATTGCTTCGCACTGTACTTCCTGGATACACTTGACAATTGTTAAACCCAAAAACTGTCCTCTACACACATTTAAAGCCCATAATCCAACATTATATTGGTTCCATGCTGAAGCAATAAACCACACTGAAAATAAAAACTGAAAGCTATTTTTAAATAAGGTTTTCCCTCTGCTGCCAGCAGGAGGAGCCCCGGGCAAAGTCTTCACCAACCCCAGCGTCTGTATTTCATTGTTCCCATATACAGTGCCTCTCGAAAGTACTAATACACCTTGAACGTTTGCACATTTTGTCATGTTTACAACCCTAAACAAAAAGATTTTATTTTAAATGTTTTACTGTAAGTTCACACACAAGTAACAGATACAACTGTGAAGTGAAAGCAAAATTATACATGATTCTGTTATTTTACAAAAAATAGAAAAGTGAAAAGTCGGGCATGCACAAGTAGCAATAACAGCAGCAAGTCTTCTGGGGTTTGACTCTACAAGGTTTGCACATCTAGAGACTAACATTTTAGCCCATTCCTCTTTACAAAACAATTCAAGCTCTGTCAAATTAGAAGGAGAGCGTTTGTGAACAGCAGTTTTCAGGTCTTTCCACAGATTTTCAATAGGATTTAGGTCAGGACTTTGACTGGGCCATTCTAACACATTAATATGTTTTTTTAAAACCATTCCATTGTAGATTTAGCTTTGTGTTTGGGGTCATTGTCCTGCTGGAAGGTGAATCTCCGCCCCAGCCCCTGGAAAAGCAGCCCTATAGCATGATGCTCCCCCCACCATATTTGACACTGGGGATGGTGCACTCGATGAGAAGTGTTAGGTTTGCTCCATGCATAACGTTTTGCATTTGGTCCAAAAAATTCTATTTTTGTCTCATCTGAACAAAGCACCTTCTTCCACATGATAGCTGTGTCCTCCATATGACTTCTAGCAAACTTCAAACAGGATTTCTTATGGCCTCCTTTCAATAATGGCTTTCTTCTTGCCACTCGTCCATGAAGGCCAGATTTGTGTAGAGTACGACTCTAGTTGTCCCATGTACAGATTCCCCCAGCTCAGCGGCAGTACGTCGCAGCTCCTCCAGAGTTATCTTAAGGCCCTTGGTTGCATTTCTGACCAGTGCTCTCCTTGTTTGGTCTGTTAGTTTAGGTGGACGCCCGTGTCTTGGTAAGTTTGCAGTGGTGCTATACTTTTTCCATTTCCGAATGATGGATTGAACAGTGCTCCGTGAGATGTTCAAATCTTGGTAAATCTTTGTATAACTTAACACTGCTTTAAACTTCTCCACAGCTTTATCTCTGCCCTCTCTGGTGAGCTCCTTGGCTTTCATGATGCTGTATAAGGCTCTTTTCCACATGCAGGAGCGTGTCAGCCGAATGGCTCTTTCGCCTGCTTTGTCGAGCTTTTCCATAACAAAGGCCAGTGCCAAACCGGTCTGACCAGGTATAGGTTTTCAGACCGACCTCTGGCTGTGGCCAAAGCGCGCTAGCCTGTGTCTGATGTGACGTGAACAGACTGCTGGCCTCTGATTGGCAACGAGAGAGTAGACAGCCCTCACTATTGACACACAGGTCATACGGATTTAATATTTCACAACATCATACCGCTGTGCTAAAAGGGGATTTTGCGGATATTAGTATTTAGCCGCTTTTAGTGCAGCTTTAGCTGGTGTTAGCATAACATTTGCATGTAGCTTACCTTCATAGTTGTATTTAATGGTTTGTTTTCTGTTTTAATACAGCTGAATGAGTCCATAACTTCCACCAGAAGGCAGCATTTGTTCACATTTGTTCTCATCGCGGCTTACAAAACTTTTAATGACGATCTGTACAGCGTGCTCCTCTGTGCGGTGCCGCCCACAACAAATGCGTGTGTGTGTGTGGTGGAAACAGAAAGGTCTGCGGGGTAGCGTCGATACGTGCACGTAGATCGTGGCTTGCGTAGCCGGGTCACGCTATGTGGAATGACGGCTTTAGTGACCAATACACTCTGACCATAGCTCTGAGGCCCTCACAGAACAGCTGGAATTATACTGAGAGTAGATTACAAACTGGTGGCCTCTATTTAATGGTTAGGGCAAGGTGTGAACTCTGCAGTCATTAGGAATGTTATAAAGGCAATTTAATGCTGTATGAATACTTGTGCACGCCCCACTTTTCTATTTAAAAAAGAAAAGAAAAAAAGAATCATGTATCATTTCGCTTTCACGTCACAGTTGTGTTACTTGTGTGGGAACTTTCAGTAAAAAATTCTAAATAAAATCTTTATGTTTACGGTTGTAAACATGACAAAATGTGCAAAAGTTCAAGGTGTATTAGTACTTTCGAGAGGCGAAAGGAGGTATAATTTTAGTTTAAAAAAAGGAAAGGCACCCAAAATAATGTGTTGAAGTCTATTTTTAAGCCCCATATGCATTATATGTCCACTTTAAGTAGTGTTTTATGTTGGTATTCAAGTTCCAACCACTGTCAGACTGTATTAACATGAAGTTTGGCTGTAGAAGTAAGAAAACATTAGTGAAGTCATGGTAGTGAGTTTGCCACTAAATGAACCAGGGAGTGGCCTTGTTTCTGGTTTAGACTTTAGGTCCAAACAGTAACACGTTTCTCCACAGAGTCTAAACTGCAGAGTTATTTCTGAGCGCTGACTCACTCCTGCCCGCTCTCATTTATCCGTTTGGGTTTGACTTCTGCACATGCCGTCTCCGCTCCGTCTGTTTCTCCCCAACACATTTAAATCATTTACTGAGCCGCCGAAGAAACAGTTGAGGAGAAAAGTTACAGACGAAAGCATTGTTCAAATACTGGGCTGCCTTTTCTGCACATGCTTCTAAGAAGAAAAGAAAATTTTACTTTATTTTGTTTTGTAAAATGTAGACTAGATGTAATGCAGTGCTTCTATCAGACCTAAATTGACTTTTTTGAGCTTTTAACCCTGTTATAACGTACGTAGATGTCACTTAATTCACAAGCTTCTGAGAAATCCTCTTCTCTTTGTTCACTCTTTTCATTTCATATTCCACTGCAGAAGAGCGTCTGTCCGTATTTCCTGGGTTTTGTTGGGTCATCAATGGATTGAACGCAAAAATATAAAAGCTGACAGGAATAAAATTCAGGTCTTTTCTTGGTCTCAAATTCTGCTCAGACACTAGTGCTGTGTCAGTTGTGCAGGAATGAGGAGAATCTAAGACAGTCTATGATCTTTTAAAGGTGTTTCATTTTAAACATGACACCATTAGACTCAAAGAGTGAGTGACAGTTTGCCTCAGTTTTCCAGCGGAGTTGTTTACCAATGTCAGGCTGAGCAGGAATGATAAGAAGTTGTTTTGGCTCTGTCCATTTGTGAGCTTCTGTCCATACTCTCCTCAGACAAGATATAAGGACAAGATATTTCTGACAAATAATGTGTCAGCCAGACTCTCCAACCACCACCAATCAGTCTATCATAACAACATTCTGCACTGATCTTTAGACTTTTTATTGGATCAAAAAAGTGTTCATTTTTGTTGCTATTGGTGATGCATGTTTTTATGAGCTGTTTTTAAATTGCACTTTAATATTCAATCTTGGTTTGGTACATTAGGCATATGATTTATGAGAAAAGAAAGTTTCAAAATATGAATTATTTACAACTAAAATATGCCGAACAACATCTCCCATTTAAAAGGCCCATATTTCTCCTCCATTCACTCAGCCTGAAAACCCAATGCTGTTTTATATAGCAGTATAACGTGTTCAAAGGCCTGTTTTGTTTGGAGCTTTTACAGAGAAATGAAGTAGAAACCACAGTGACTCACCGCCAAACTTAAGTGAGTAAGTAAGTGAGTAAGTGCTTTATTGTCATTGTACAAGCGTACAACGAAATAGTGTTCAGGTGTTAGTCCTGAGCTGCTGTGGCTGAGCCGCGCTGCCACTGTGTGTCAACCTGAACCGCATGACCTTGGAGGTCGGGGAAACTGTAGCACTCGGAAGAAACCTGGCTGGCTGCCCTCTGTCTCCTCTGATACTCTGAAATGGTGCAGCGCCCCCTGGGTTTGTCCTTGTTTCAGAGTGTGGTGTTGAACACATTGAACACATTTAATACGTAAAACACATTTTATATGACGCTCAACAGTCCTGTGAACAACAGAGAAAGAATGATCGATACATGATGAGAGCTTTGCGTTTTCTTCTTGTATTTAAAGGTTGTATTATCCTTTCTAGAAAATATAGTCCTACTGTCAAGGTATATTCAGCATACATAAAATTAAGCTTGTTTGTTATTAGACTTTATTATATTTATTAGGCTCTGAGATTTCTTACAGTATTCTATTTACAGTAAATATAAGTGTAATTAGTATGTGGCACACTCTCTGTCTCTCCACAGTGACATCCTGAACGGCTCTGCAGTCTGTGTGTACCGCATGGAGGATGTGGTTCGAGTTTTTAAGGGGAACTTTCTCCACAAAGAAGGTCCTCAGTACAAATGGGCCGAGTACACAGGGCACATACCATATCCACGACCTGGCACTGTGAGTAAACCATCTACAGTCTCTGAAATTAAACATGTAATAAGATATTTGAACTATTTTGTTTTTGTAATTTTCTTCTCAGTGTCCCAGCAGCACCTACGGCAGCTACAGCTCAACTCGAGAGTATCCCGACGATGTGATCTTCTTCAGCCGCACGCACCCTCTCCTCCAGGTCTGAACTCTTCGTTATCTGTCTGCCGCAAACGTTACAGCATGTTATTTACACAAACTGCTCAGTAAACTGATCAATCTTTTCTTTTTGCAGGAGAACGTCATACCTGTGGGAGAGCGCCCCCTGCTGTACCGAGTGGGAGTGCACTATAGGTTCAGTAAACTGGTGGTGGACAGAGTTGAAGCCGTGGATGGGACTTACGACGTCCTCTTCATTGGGACAGGTGTGGGCGTGAGAACAGTGCAGTAGAGGCTGGCTACTTTTTGTTACATTGTTGAATCATTTTATGTGTTTTCTTTTTAGACTCTGGTTTGGTGCTGAAGTCCATCCACCTTTCCAAAGAACATGGCCAGGGTCAGGAGGTCACTCTGGAGCAGATGCAGGTTTTCCAGGTAACAACTACTCTCATTTAATGGAGACATTGTTTATCAATGATGGAAATTAAACTTTTTTCAGGCCAGGGAGTTGCCATTTTGATATAATAGATTTTGGATCATTTTATGTATACAAATAATTGATATAATACATTCTGAATCATTTGATAAGGTCCATTTTATATCAAAGTTGTACATGTTTAGTTTTTGTTCTACCACAAGCTGCCAAAAGAATTACCTTTGGCAACGTTTCGGCAAGAAGGTCTTCTGGTAAAATCAGGCCTAGTTTACGAGCATTGCACATGACCTTTCCAACGCACCTGTTATTTGAAAAAGATGTGTGAAGAACCTGCTCCCCAATGGTGCTTTCCAGGCACCTGGAAACTGGTTGAAATATACAACTTATAACCTCAGAGCGTTCCAGCTCAATAAACTCGTATGTAAACAAAACGGCTACAACTGTTAGCTAATAAGATGCCAACGTTATATGACCGTTTCTCCACACTAGATTCACAACATGCTACATAACGTTATGTTGAAGGCTATGACCAAAAGAAACGTTCATGTCACTGATGCAGTGGTTTTGTTACAGTTTTATCATTAGCTGCTCCTCCACTGGGAGCCGCCATTGTTGTCTTCATCTCATATCTGAACTCGTAGCTCTCTGGACATCTCCGAGTTTACGTACATGTTGTAATTACGTTCCACGGCATTTTTCCTTAAATGAGAGGTCAGAAATGTACCAGTTGCCTGGAACACACCATGAGTATTGCAGATATTTTTATTATTGAAAAATCCCTTAACAAACATGTGTCTTTGATGTGAGCGGCTTACCGCTTCTTACATCTTAAGTATATCAGTCATAATAATACATATAACCAAACAAACCTTTATTTATTTGCATTCTTCATTTTAGCAACTGCAGCTAAAACATGCAACTGCAGCTAAAGTTGAATCTTTGGTTACATCCCCAGACATTTTACCAATACAGTAATAGCTCAATGATATGTTAATTCCACGCTGTAGTAATGATATAAATATTCATGCCTTACATTATGCATCTGTGGATAGTTATAGACAGAAGGAGCAGATGTGGTCAGTGCAGTCGGCCTGAAGCACTGAAGTTTTCTGAGACATGATTTGAATTGTTTTAAATGATTCTGGTTTGGAAACAAGCCCAAGGATACAGTACATTTTACCCACCCACTATTGTTCCTCTGCTACTTTTTTTTAAGTTATAAACAATTTTGCTGTAAGTATTTCGAAAAGCGCATTCAACCAAGGCCTTCAACAAAATTAGAGAATAAACAGTATGCTTCTCCTTGTGTCTGTTTGTTTCTACAAGGGCATGAGAGCATGCAGGAATGCACAATATAGGTTCCCATTACTACTGAGGCCCTTCTTTTTGACATAGAAATAACAGAAACGTTAGCAAACAGCTTCTTGGACCTGTTTGAATCCCCATATAAATGAATGGTGAAGCTAGACCCTATGTTAAAGTATGGCAAGGTATGGTTTCTGTATCATTAACATAGCATAAGATGATGTTTTGTGGCCATTGGATGTGTATCTAACCCCCCCAAAAAAGTAGAAACTTGACTTGAGAATATGATTTAGGTAGAAGGCAACTAAATCATTTTTATCTAAAGTAAAGTTTCAAAAGGTCTGTATGTCTAACTAGGCTTTGATATTACCTGGGTTGACAACTGGGTTGAAAAATATATTGAACGCTTCTTTATTCCTATGCTCTTTGATAACAATTCTTGTTCTACCGAGGCAGACTGCTTGAGAAAGATATTCTAAAATCTCAATGCGACTGTCCATATCCTTTTCAAACAACAAAATACTGTGTCCCCATGAGGTCTTATTATGTATAAAAAAAGCTTAGTGTTTAAGACCACTGCAAACATGTTCTTGAATGCTCTTTTTTTTTTTTTCTCCAACTTTATTTTACATTTTTAAGGCACATAACAAATACAAAAGTGAAAATGCAATATTCAAAGAGACTATACCAAAATAGACATAAAAAAAAAAAAAAACAAGCAAAAGAACAACATTGTATTCATCACAAAATAATGTATTATTTATCTGAAAAACAAAACAAAAACAAAAACAAACAAAAAAGCAGGTGCCAGCGGTTAAGGGATTGTAAGATGTTAGTTGCGTTGATACCAGCAAGCTGTTTAATCGGGTACAAAAGGGAAATTAATTCTTCTGAGAATCACAAATAAAGGGTTCCATGTTTTAGAAAATTTGTCAAGGGAGTCTCTCACAGTAAAGCGAATCTTTTCTAATTTAACAAAATACAGTACATCCCGTAGCCAATGAATATAAGATGGGGGTGTTGGACATTTCCATTTTCTTAGTATAGTCCGACGTGCCAGAAGGGTCATGAAAGCCAGTGATGATTTCTGAGAGGCTGAGAGAGATATTTGAGAAGGTGTAATACCGAATAAGGCAGTAAGTGGATTTGGGTGAACTGTTTTACCAACTACACCCGACATGATTTCAAAAACTTTAGCCCAATAATTTGACAGTTGCGGACAAAGCCAAAAGGTATGTATTACATTTGCAGTTGGATGTTGGCATCGGTCACATACCGGTGAAACATTTGGGTAGATTTTAGCTAAACGTGATTTGGTGTAATATATTCGGTGCAGAAATTTGCACTGGATAAGACTATGTTTAGCGCATATTGAAGATTTATGTACTAGCAATAAAATTTGTGACCAAAGCTCCTCTGATATGACCTCCCCCAAGTCTTCTTCCCAGCGGACTCGAATTTTATCAGTGGCTTGTGGACGAACTGAGGTAATCTGATTGTATGTAATAGAGATTGCACCTTTGAGAGAAGGGATAGGTTGCAAAAATATATCAAGGGATGAATTTCCTGGAGCATTCGGAAATGTTGGAAACATACTATGAACAAAACTTCGTACCTGCAAGTATCGAAAAAAATGATTGCGAGGTATACAAAATTTATCAACAATCTGTTGAAAAGAAGCAAATATATTATCAATGAACATGTCCCTGACTGATTTAATACCCATCCTCAACCATAAAATAAATGCTGTATCTGTAAGGGAGGGTGGGAAAGTATGATTGGATGCAAGTGGGGCATACAAGGAGAAGGATTGCAAACCAAGGCATCGTCTGAACTGAAGCCAAATCTTCAATGATGATTTTACTATCTTGTTGCCTGTGTAAGCAGACACTGGGAATTGAATAGGAGAGTGAAGCAAGGCCAACAGTGAAGTTGGTTTAACAGAGTTTGCCTCCATAATGAGCCAGGCAGCAGAATTTGAAGCATCAAACTGAAGCCAGTATCTGAATATTCTAATATTACAAGACCAGTAATAAAATTTAAAGTTGGGAAGGGCCATGCCCCCAAGTTGTTTAGATTTTTGCAAATACTGTAAGCGTAAGCGAGGAACCTTCTTGTCCCATAGAAATTCACGAATAACAGTATCAAGTTTCTTGAAAAAAGACTGCGTCAAAAAGATTGGGATACATTGAAACAAGTATAAAAAACGGGGAAGTATATTCATTTTAACGCAATTGATACGTGCAACCAAAGAAAGCCCTAAGATTGACCAACGGTCTAAATCTTCTTTAATGCGCAACAATAAAGGGGAAAAGTTTGCAGCAAAAAGATCCTGAAATTTTGAAGTTACCTGAATTCCCAAATAAGTGAAATTATTTTGAGCAATTTTAAATGGCAAAGTGTGTAGAGGAAACGTACAAATAGATGCATTGACCGGGAAAAACTCACTCTTATTGAGATTTAATTTGTAGCCTGACAACCGTCCAAATTCCTGCAGTGTTCTAAGAGCCGCTGGGATAGAAGAGTTCAAGTCAGAAACACATAAAAGTAAGTCGTCTGCATATAAAGAAATTTTGGTCTCTATACCATGTCTGAATATTCCTCTAATTCCTGGGTTTGATTTAAGTGCTATTGCAAGAGGTTCAATCGCCAAAGCAAATAACAAAGGACTTAATGGGCAACCTTGCCGTGTAGAACGAGTGAGACAAAAATAGGTAGACTGTATGTTATTAGTTCTTATGGAGGCATGTGGGTCCGAATAGAGCAGCTGAATCCAGGAGAGGAAATTTTCGCCAAAACCAAATTTTCTAATTGTATAAAATAAATATTGCCACTCCACCCTATCAAAAGCCTTCTCGGCATCTAAAGAGATTAAGGCTTCCTGGGTGTTTTCAGAGGTGGAGTTGTAAATAACATTAAAGAGTCGTCTTATATTGGAAAAAGAGTGTCTTGAATGCTCTTTAACTGGTGTTTTATATTGAAACTTAAATGTTAAACCTCTTGAACATGTTTCTGAATCTTGCTTTTAAAACATACATAGCACTTCCAGTCGCAATCGTAATACTTTCGAGAAAAATCACACTTTTCTAAACTTGTGAAGTCCTAGATGCTACATTATTAAGATAAGATAAGCCTTTATGGATCTCACAATGGAGAAATGCACTTGTTACATCAGCAGTTAACCCCTTAACTGCCATCTCCCCTGATCAGGGGGCTAGGATTAGGATTAGGGTTAGTTAACCCTAATCAGGATATAATTAGGGTTAAGAACGGCAAATGTAACGTAAGTTGTGTTTCACTCACACAGATCTCACAGATATTTTTTGAAACTAGAAGGTCTTGGCTTTCAAATTAGGTATCACACTGGCATATAGACTGTATGCTCTCCAGTCAATACGCTTTGAGACTTGGATGTAAATAATTGTTAACCCTAACCCTTAACCTTAACCCTAGGGTGGCAGTTAAGTGGTTAAGAAACATTCAGGGTGTGCAAAATAGGCAGGAAATGTGCAAACAATTGAATAGTAAATACTGTAGAGGTATCTTACTACTGTATTTGTGGTGAAGTAAAGTAAAATATATTAATGATACATTTTGCGATAGTTTATGTAAATCTCTTTTTCACTTAAAATGGAATCAATTTATTCTGTCTCTTCTTGCAGCACAAATCTCCAGTGACGGCCATGACCCTCTCCAAGAAGAAGGTACCCCCAACACACACACACACACACACACACTCTGCCTCCTATGTAATGTACATAGATCTGCGCCACACAAATATAAACAGAGAGAAAAACACAGAGTTATCATCAGTCATCTCCGTGCTGCGTCTCCAAGGACCGTCTCCAGCACCTGTTGCCATGGTGACGCAGCATCCGTCGGTGCGGCAACAGGACGAGAGAGGCTCCTTTGGTTTATCAGGGCCAAGTGTGCGCTGATAAAAATGATATATAGACTGGTTTTCAGGGTTACCGTTAGACCTCGATGTAGCTGGAGGTTTTTATTTATTTAACTCACAAAAGAGAGAAATCGGAAAATCTTTCCTCAAGATATCTTCGTATTTGACACTTAAAGCAGAACTAATTAACTTGTTTACCTTAATAAATCCTTTTCATAGTCCCTCTGGGGGTAATACAAGTGTTAATGTTAGCTAAAAAATGTATCTCCATTGTGTAATTGGATGTACAATATCCCTCTCTCCCTTTGTCTTTTCTGTCAGCGTAGTATTTACTCTCACAGACAATTAATAGGAAAAAAACATGCTACGACACCTGCAGTGGCGCTTATGGCCTCTAGGGTGCATGAGTTACTTAGTACAACTTTAACATTCTTGAAGCATACCTACTAATATCAACATGTTTAAATGTTTTGCTTTATTCAGGCCCTTTTTAAAACATTTGCCATGGTAATTTTTTTTGCTATATGAATCAAAATAATGCATGTGTATGGAAAAGTGTTGATCAGATCTTAAAATGTATCCAAAAATAGTGACTTTTGTTTTTCACAATTTTAACTTAAACAAAAAAGTCTTTCATCTGATTCAAAGCCAACTAAAGTTTTGCATTACAGCTCTTCTACACAACACTGACTTTTCATGGTATTTTCCATATTGTTTTTACAGCAGTGGTTGTATGTGGGCTCCAGAGAGGGCGTCTCCCAGCTGGCCCTGTACCACTGTGAGATGTATGGTCAGGCCTGTGCTGAGTGCTGCCTGGCCCGGGACCCATACTGCACCTGGGACGGACACGCCTGCAGCCCATACATGCCCACTGTCCGGAGGTAACAGCCGCAAAACTGTCTTCTCTCACACCAGCCAGCTCATGTCCTCTTTGGCTACATTCCAAACATTCAAGTTCAATAACGCTCTAGATCGCTGTTGGCGATAATTTCCAGCATTTACAAGCAGCCAGTTCAACAGAAACACATTTTTGTTCCATCAATTCCATTGTTTTCATCTTTCAGGAGAAATGCCCGCCATTTGGGAGAGGAAGAGGATCCACTCACTCAGTGTGTCCGACAAGGAGGTGAGAAGTTATCACAAGTTATCGTCTAAATCTGAATGTTTGTTATAGCATTAAATGACCTTCAGCCTGTTTCTCCTCTGTGTAGCGGGACTGCAGGTGGAGGCGGAGCAGAGGGTCATGATGGTGGCTGAAGGGAACAGCACTTACCTGGAGTGTCTGCCCCGATCCAGACAGGCCTCAGTCACTTGGTACAAGCAGGCAGGGGAGAACAGCCCCGAGCTCAACCAGGTAATAAAACAATCAAGGTTTATTTATATAGCACTTTACAACAACAAGGAGGACCAAAGTGCTTCACAGAAAGATTAAAACAATTTAAAAACACAAAATGATTACAACCAAGACACAATTCAGTGTGCCCTAAGTATTAAAAGCAAGTTTGAAAAGATGAGTCTTTAATCTGGATTCAAAAAGGGACAGGTCCGTGAGAACACGCAGACTGAGGGGCAGGCTGTTCCACAGTTTAGGCGCTGCAACCCTAAAGGCACGATCGCCCCACTGTTTGTAGTGGGACCTGGGCACATCCAGAACTATTTGATTGGCAGAGCGGCGAGCTCTGCTGGGGCAATGTATGGTTAAAAACTCAGTTAGATATAACAGAGCGAGACCATGAAGAGCTTTAAAAACAAGCAACATTTTTAAATCAATCCGAAAACCGACCGGAAGCCAGTGCAGGGAGGAGAGGACAGGAGTGATGTGGCTGTGTCTGGATGAACCGGTGAGAAGACGGGCTGCTGCATTCTGCACTAACTGTAAGCGGTGGAGTGACGAGTGTGGGAGGCCAGAGTAGAGAGCGATGCAATAGTCCAACCGAGAACTGATAAACACGTGAGTGTTTCTCGTGGTCTGGGCGTGAGAGAAAGGGCTTCACCTTGGTCAAAAGGCGCAGCTGGAAAAAGCTGGCTTTGACAACGGCATTTATTTGTTGTTTAAAGTTCAGTTATCAGTCAAAGACAATTCCCAGGTTCCTGACGGCATCACGGACTGGACCCACGACCCTGGACTGAATCTGAGGAACATCCCCGGAGCCAAAAATAATGAATTTGGATTTTGTTTCATTGAGAAAATTCTGCGTGAGCCATTGTTTAATGACCGAAAGGCAGTGATGGAGGGAGCCAAGAGCAGTCGCAGTGTTAGGGAGCACTGGTAAATAGACCTGGACATCGTCAGCATAAAGATGGAATGATAAATTATGTCTGGCAATGATGGACCCGAGCGGCAGCATGTAAAGTGAGAACAGGACCGGGCCAAGGATGGAACCCTGTGGCACCCCAGATGACAGCAGGGTGGAAGAGGAGGAATAGTCATCGACCATCACAACAAAGCTCCGGTCTGGGTCTGGGTTGTAGACTGCAGCACATGAGCACGGCACTGACTTCACCTTTCAACTCTTGACAATTTACTGAATGCCTTTCGTCATTCTGGACTGTGTAATAAAGTCTACGAGACCAAAGGATATCTGTTTAAAAAACGTATATGACGAAAAAACATTGTGCCAGTCCTACCTACGTAAGCCTATATTTGACTTCGGCTTCAGTCAAATACAGTATAGGCTTATTTGACTTCAGCCTATTATACACAGGCTTAAGTCAAATGGTACAAACTGAAGAGAAAGCTTAACTTGGTAAAAACGGATAACATTATACATAAATATTATTCAGTGTTTGAAATATTGCTACCGTTTAGGCTTGAACTCACAACCTCAACATAATTGTAATAAAGCAATTGGCCGCATTTCTTTTCATATAAAGAACAAACCTTATAGATCTGTAGCTTAGGATGTAACTCTGTTGAAATTGAATCAAATTGAGGTACAAAAGTATTTGAGTCATACTGAAATATTGCATTGCGTTGTTGTTGGACCACTTTAAGAAATACTGCTTTATTTACTTTAAATATTCACCTGAGTTGGACAGTTCTAAATTAGTAGATGAGTGTGGTAGGGTGGTGGTTTGATGAAGCCCTGTTCAGGTCAATTTTTCACAGTGGAACATTGATCTGATTTGTGTACACTAAACATCTAACATCATGTGTAGAAATATAAATTAGAATAAAAACAAAAGATAGCTTTTAACAATTATAAATTCCACTGGATGATTTAGAATATCTAAAATCCAATAATTAATTCAGTCTCGATCAATTAAATCCTTTCATAAATAAAGATTCATAAATTGTACTTTTCTCATTTCCCTCATGTTTTCTTTCCACAGGTGTCGTCAGGTGACCAGGTGCTCGTCTTCGATCGGGGCGTTCTGATCCGTCGCGCCGAACTCTCCCACGGCGGGGTCTACCACTGTCAGGTGGAGGAGCACGGCTACCATTGGACGGCAGTCACGGTCCGCCTCGCCGTGTGGAGCCCCTCGGCCAGTCGTATCCACGCCTCTCTGTCCTCCCCGGCCTACCAGAGCGCGGGGCCATGGTACGACGACGTCATGGCGCTGGTTCACCCTGGCAACATCGCGCAGCACTGTAAGGCCTTAGGATTCAGGCCCCCTAAAGGCCACCGGAGGCACAACGCGGCCTTCCTGAGGGAGAGGAGCCAGTACAGAGCAGGGCAAAGGGCAGCCGGGAGGAAGAGCAGGAGTAAACCGCAGCTCAGAGCACCCAGGAGCACTTAAACGCACCGCAGAGGGAATGCAAAGATCCTGATCGAAACGCGGAGGAGGAGGAGGATGGACGTGTACAGACATTTAAATAAAGCACACAAGAAAACACAGGCTCAGATTATAGTTTTAAATATTTATGTTTCTGTCCCATTTTTCTTTGTTGAATATGAATATGAACAGTTTACATTGGTGACAAATGTGTGATTCTTTTTTTGAAATTTAAAAATGTTAGATAATCAAATGGATAGTTTGTCTACAGGGGCGACGATATAGCAATGACATTTGACAGTATTGCGAAATACTTATTTATTTCAACCTATTTATTTCTATAATAAGGACAAACATCCGTCAAAGCTTTTTTCAGCCATAATGCCCTCTGCGTTTTCAAACAAACTTTACTTTCAAGCTTTTCTTTGTTCTTTTCAAATGGTCTCAATCGTCGAAATCCTTAGTATTTTTGCATCAACCTCCCTGCGACCCACTTTTCCACCACCTGGAAAATCACTGTGTACAAAAAAAAAAAAAACTGAAAAAAAATGTAGCCTGGCCATGTTTATTTATTAAAAATAGCTGTATATATTTCCTTTATTTTACAGCCTATACTCTGAGCCTGCCCTTTGCCATTCACACTCACACTCAGCTGTACAAAGAAGACCCATGTCGGCATGCTCCTGTCTCATTACGAAGACAAAATGAACTGCGGCGGCGGACGGTGACATTCCAGGAGCGCTATTGCTCCCACAAACTTGGACTAAATGAAGGACTGGACTTGCGTGGGTCTGCTGCTTTCTCACAAGGACATTTAAAACCACCTCTTTTTTTTCTTTTTTTAATATAATGATTTGTGCTTCTGAGCTTGTTATTTTGGTCCATTAGGCATCACCGCACATACAGCTGTCTCCAGATTGATTTTGTGGCTCGAGGCGGACAGACGAGAACAAGATTTAATCCATCACGGGCAACTCCACTGCGTGCGCCAAAGTTTTCATTTCTCAAGGACACAGGCTGAACATGGACAGAAGTGCAGAGTGGACTAATGAGAAAATGTGGTTTGGAAGATGGAGTGGGTTTTTTTGTGGATTTTGAGAATGTCCTTGAACACTGGAAAGAGTTTCTTGTTAGAGTAAGCGTTTTAGGCGTGTGTACAGTGTTTTCCATTTGTGCAGGCGCCCTTGGGAATCACAAGCAAAGGGGAAAGAAGCAACAGCAAATAATGTAAATAATGGTACACAGCCTATTAACTTTATCATTATCACTGGCTGTGTATTTCAAAACAATGGCATACGCTCTCTCTCTCTCTGCTTTTGACGGCAGCGCTGTGGTTAAGTAGTTTGCGCTCTCCTCTCAGCGCAAGAAGTTGAGGCCTTTCTCCGTGGAGTTTTGCATGTTCTCCACCGTGTTTTGCGTGGGTTTCCTCCTTGCCCTCCTTCCCCCATCATACTTACGCATGTACGAAGGGCCAATCATCCCGCTAGGTGCTCACGACCACTGCCCACTGCTCTTGACCATTTGCAGGATGGGTTAAAATGCAGTGACCAATTTCAATTTACCCCGGAAATAACGTTGGTTTAAGATCCATGTCTCGAAATGAAAATCCTTGTACAAGCTCAGAGTGAGGTTGGCCTTCTTAACCACAAAACCACCGTCATATCTGCTTTTGCTTCACGCGGCTGATATACAGTGAATGCGTATTACAGTTTTCCCTAGGAGCTTTCACGCCCCAATCGCAGGGATGTGTAAAATCTTTGTAAATACCTCGTTTTTCTCCCAGAAACTGAAAACGTGAAATGTGTGACTACAAATGTGCCAAAATGTTTAACTGGATGGCTCCATTTTCAAGAGACTATTAACCAGAATTGTCTTCCTGTTACGTCAAGTTGTAACATAATCATTGCTTTCAATCATTGTCATAGCAATGAAGAATTTATGACAAAAAAATCCTCATGATGACATTCATACTGTATTTGACTGAAACCCATGGATAGGTCTCGGATCAGGACTGAAGCAGGGCTAAACATTACTAAATTAGAGTTAGACAAAGCCTAAACCAGCACTATGACTGGACTTCGCTGAATGGGGACTGTGTCACTTGTGGGCTTAAAGCAGAACTAAGTAACTTTTGCCCCTAGAGGCCAGAAGCGCCACGGCAGCTGTCGTGGAATGTTGCGTTTTTTTTTTATTTACTCAATAATTGTCCTTGAGAGTAAATACTATGCGAGAGAGGGATATTGTACATTGTGACACAACCCAATTATACAATGGAGATATATTTTTCCGCTCAAACTAGCCCACAGTTAACTTTGCCTATTAGCCTGTCAGCTTCTTCTGATCGTGATAAACCAAAAAACAACTTTTTGTAAAATGTTCATCAACAAAACGAAACCTGTAGACAGAATACAGTCAGGACTTACCTGTCCGCCACGTCACAAACCTCAGAAAAAGTGATTTTGTAAAAAACTGAGAGCACCGTGTCTATTAGTGTGTATTGGGGCTGCTGAGTCGGAGGCAGGGAAAGTTAAAAACATTTTGGCCAGAGACACCAGGGGGAGATTCAAGACCACCCAGTCATCCCATTAACACTTGTATTACCTCAGAGGGCCTGCAAAAATTATTTATCAAGGTAAAAAATGTACTTAGTTCTGCTTTAAACCCGGCCTATTGTGTTAATGAGGAATGTACACTTTGTCTCCAACTAAAGCAGGTATTCAATTCTTAAACAGGACTAAAGAGAGCCTCAACCACCATATAATGTATGTCCAAAACTGGTCTTAACTAGGAGTAAATCAGGACTAAAATGGGTCTAAACCAAAACCTAAACCAGGGCTAAAGTACATCTACACCAGGTCCAAGCCAGGTCTAGACTTGGACCAACAGGGGTAAAATCAAATCTCTGTATTGCCCTGAATATGATGGGCTGAATATGAATCTTGTTTTTTCATCTTCTAAAACCTTTGTACAAACTTGTACAAACAATGCTGTGGTATTTTCATCTGCTGTCTGTGCTAGTAAAAACTGCATTCAAACTTGTAAAACGAAAACTCTGCCGCTTCCACAGTATATGGACTTCTTGTGTTGTCTTGGGAATGGACCTAAATGGTTTGTAAATAATGCATGCTTCTCAAACTGTGGGGTGCGGACCAAAACAACAACCACTTTAAAGCAAGGCAAATCAAGGGGGACAATGGCCTGAACTGGACTGTAAGTTATTATTCAGGTCTGATGGACGTGTGGATGTGACACAAAAGGACTATAATGTTGAAAGATGTAAATATTCCTTTCTTGGTGTTATGAAATTAAACCAAGTCCTAAATATTTACTTTGTTTTGAGGTGTCTTATTATGTTGGCAATGAGTTTGTGGACATTTAAGGACTTGTATATTATCCAAAAATGTTCTTGCTTCATTTCAGATTTCCGCTGGGCCGACAAAAGCCACTTGGCATTTAGACACTTCAGAAACACCTCCTGAAAATGTCTGCACAGTCTCAACACACAAAAAAACCACATGCTCCCATTATACATCCTGCCACAGACTACGGGGAAATCAAACTGGACAAACATTTTGACATTTTCTCCATGAAAAGTGATCCAGATGGTCAGTTTTTTCCTTCACGCGCAAAGCCAAAACCTTTTTACAAGACATATCATTTTTTTAACATGGAAATAGTGCTGCCTTTTTAGAGCAAAGGGAGTGCTTGGAGGCAGTGCGGTAGAAACACAAGGAGGATATGCACACTCCACTCTCCCCTGGGTTAGTTACCACTCTGCCACAATACCAAAGGGAGGACATTCACACTCAGAGATAGCGTTAATGCCAATAAAGCGAGTTCAGTCTTAAATGTATGAGTTTGAATTTTTTACCTAGTTTTGGGCAAAGCATTACACTGGAATAAATCCAAACTGTTGTGGTTTCTCTGTTTACATAATTTCATAAATTAGAGCGTAGCAAACTGAAATGGTTTGTTCAAGTCATATACAGGTGAAACTCAGAAAATTTTAATATCATGAAAAGGTTTATTTATTTCTGTCATTACGTTTAAAATGTGAAACTAGGATATAGACTCGTGGCATGCAAAGTGACATAAGTCAAGCCTTTGTTTTAATTTGGAAATTGTAAAAACCACAAATTGAAAATTTTAGAGAAATCAATGAAAACATTATTTTAAACAGAAATGTGGGTCCTCTGAAAATTATAATCATGCATATGTACTTAGTGCTTGGTTTGGGCCTTTTACTTGAATTACTGCCTTAATGCGGTTGCGTGGCATGGATGATCAGCCTGTGGCACTGCTGAGGTGTTATGGAAGACCAGGATGCTTCAACCAGAGGAATATGACATTTGAAGCTCATGTCCAGGATCCGTGTGGTGGCTCTTGATGCACTGTCTCCAGCCTCAGTCCACTCCTTGTGAAGGTCCCCCACACCTTTGAATGGCCTTTTCCTGACTAGCAAAAGAAGTTTGATGTTCTCAGAGTGCTGTATCAAAGCAGAAAGTTAAGTGGAAGGGAAAAGTGTGGAAGAAAAAGGTGCACAAGCCGCAGGGATGAGCGCAGTCTGGAGAGGATTGTCAGGAAAAGGCCGTTCAAAAGTGTGGAGGACCTTCACAAGGAGTGGACTGAGGCTGGAGTCAGTGCATCAAGAGCCACCACACACAGACGGATCCTGGACATGGGCTTCAAATGTCATATTCCTCTGGTTGAAGCATTCTGGTCTTCCTCAGCAGTGCCACAGGCTGATAGTATCCCACGTAACCGCCGGAACTTTACAGAAATAAAAGAATTTTTTCACGATATTCTAATTTTCTGAGTTTCACCGTACAGTACTAACACAATTTAATATTTTCAAGTTTTGGGGTTCTACAGAAAACAGGAGTATAGGTGTGCAAAGGATTCCACCTATACAGTAAATGACTCTAACCATATTGAAGCTTGTTTGTAGTCATTTGGAATGAATGGAGTTGGACCATTAGTTAGTTTAGACGTGACATACCTTGAATATTTGTGGATGAGATAGATTCCTGAGTAAAAGCTCATGCACAGATGAGTCAGTGTTGGTCCAGGTTTGGCTTAGAACTTCATGGGGAAAAAACTCCAATAAACAGGAGGGGTTAAAAGCTGTCTTGGTCCTCAGACAAAATATAAATGTGGAGTATTTTGTGAGGCACCACTAGTGAGTAAATTTGAGTAAATTAAGGTAAATGGAGTGAGGTGGCAGCAGTTGAAGGTTGAACTAACTTAATCAGGCACAGTGCCCAAAGACGACCCTATGCTAAATGAAAAGGTATCTCACCAAACTAGACCAGATCGGGGCATGTAGTGTGTATTTAAATATTAGCCTGCTTGTCGCCAAGCCAAAACAAATATGGGGAAATTACCACTGAAGAGATAATATTTTTATACGATGTTTTGTTCCTTTGGCTATTTAGCAAACTAACCAAAAGTTTTCATTCAGTGCAGTATAAAGGTGTGGTTTCCCCAAAAAAGTCCTTTGTTTCAGGGAAGATTGAGACACAGCGACCCCCACCCAGTCCACTGGCCACATGGTCAATAAAGGGTTCAAATTACAAGGGAGACCAAGGTGGAGCTGAATGCACAGCTGTGGGAGCCAATGGGAACGATGAAAACATTACATGTGGTCTTAGACTCATAAATCTTGTAAACAATGGAATGTGTAAAAATACTGTGCTTCCCCAGGAAGAGTCAGTATGCCCATTGGGAACGGCTGCTGACAGACACATTTGATAGGGCACTGGGAAAGACAGAATTCTGTATTAAGATGACATGTTAGGGAATAAAGCGTCTAAGTTGAACTCCTTGATTTGTCATCAATTCCTGGTATGTATTTTTATTAGTTTTACGTAGCGTAGAAATTTGACGGTTCTGAACTCCTTTTTCAGTTTGAATGCGCAGTGTTGTCAATTAAAGGTAATGTTTAAAATAGGGGAAAAGTAAACTCGTCGTAGTGATACTCTTTATTGTGTACAAGGACAACACAGGAAAACGGCTGTTTTTCTTCATTTGGTGACCGCGACGGGCTGAAGGGGGTGCTGAAGAGCCGTCAAACGGAGACGCGACGAGGTTCGGTCTTCGAGAAAAAAAAAACCCACTTTTGCGGCAGGCATACCAGGTCCTTATCATTCCACATCATACAACAACAATTTCATGGACGTCCATCTAGAAAAGGTAAGACTGCTTTTGACCCCTACTATTGTGTGAGTCTCAAAGTACGTCTATTTGGCATATTTTTCCAAATTTTAGATTACTTTTTAACGGAGTTGTCTGTTGTGTGGTGTAATCTGTGAATTGATGGTGGAATTAAGGAAAGAAACGTTATAATTTGATATCTTAGATACCACAAAAAAAAAAGTGGGATAAATTGAAATTACGAGTAATTAACGGGCTGCGCGTTGGGGTTTTACCCCTGTAAAAGCTGAAATGCACGTAGGCAGAACCGCCCAAGGCCGTGGACGCACGGTCTGAAATAAAACGTTGAAATATAGTCGTTGACAGATTTGGGGTCTGTCTAAAATAAACGGTTGGAGGCCGTTAGGACGGGGATCCTATAAATTCTACATAGAAACAGGTTTGAGGCCTTTAGAACGGGGTTCTATAAATTCTAAAAAAAAATACGGGATTAAGTGGTATAAAAAAATTAATTAAAAAAAAAAAAAAAAAAAAAAAAAACGAAAAAAAACCCATAGTGAATTCGGTGAATTTATGTTTGGTTTTTGGAAATCATAAACGGTATTAAGGTGAGTTGGAGTGGTGGTAAGTATAAACTTGTGTGACGTGACAAAGAAGGTAAGAAAATGCTGGAATTAATGGACTGTGAAGGTTGGGGGAAGGCAGTCACGGAGGCGTCGCCTCTCTTAACAAAGACCACGCGAAAAGACTTGAACAAGGCGATTTTGGCCTGTTTTCAAGGCTTTGAGCTGCTTCAGAGGGACCCCACGGTCCCACATTCACTGGAGTTTTTCTGCGGGGTTTTGACTGGTGCAGTGGAGTTCTGCACGAGGGAATTGCAGGACGAGGACAAATTAAAGGGGAGTAATGGACTCTCGAAGAGTGAGAAGAAACTGCTGAAACTCACGATCAGTAAGTATCAAAAACTGAGAAAACGCATCGACCCGGTCCTTGCACTTGCTTCAGCACAATGGTTGAAAGAGAGACAGGTTTTTTCCCCAACTCAAGGGGGAGGGGTTCAAAAGTCCCTCCCGAGAGGAGGGGCTCCCGCCGTGGAGCCGAAGGCCCCTGCTACAATCTCCCCCACTTCAGGGGGAGGGATTCAAGAGCCCCTCCCGAGCGGAGGAGCTCCCGCTTTGGCCCCACAGGCCCCTCCTCCGTATGACCAGAGCGGAGCGTGTGGGTCCTCTCTATACCCACAGTTAACCCTTCATGGACTGGTGGACGTGGACGTGGCGGCTTCAAACTTGTTATCAGCGGACGAGCATAAACATGTTAGGTCCTTGATAACACGCGCTTACACTGACTCCAAGACAATACCAAGGGATCCAGGCGGACAGTTGTGGGGGACAAAGGTGGTGGAACAAACAGAAAAATGCGCCAAGGAAACAATGCAAGCCCTTGAAGAATTGAAGACACACTCGCTGTCTCAGACACAGAAGGTGACTGAAGATCATCTAAAAGCGCAACAACAATTAATGGAAAGATTTAATGAAGAGACGGAAGCAAGAAAGGCTGAGGTTCACGAGCTGACTGAAAGGCTACAGGAACTTGCGCTTAAGGCCAACGTGGCCCAGCCGGCCCCAGTGGTGAAACAAAAGAAGAAAGTAACTGAAAAGATTAGTCTTTCCCAGTTCTCGGATGATAGCGAGGACGAAGGCCACTGTCGGGCCAATGTGGAGTCATACAAAATATCGGATGAATTAAGCGCACTTTACACCGAAAAAAGAGGCGCTTTGGATCGCGTATTTGAACTTAAGAATAGAGACTATGAGGAGGATGAGGAGGAGGACTGGAAAGTGGAGCTGAAACAGGCAAAAAAGGTGGTAGCGGACCTACAGGTGAAAATTGAAAAAAAGACTAAGGAATTGGCCAAGCTCCCACAAGGAGCTACATATCGAGGTACTTATCCTCTTATTCAGACGGGACCCCCAGTAAATGCAGGGGGCCCGGTCCCAGTGGCCTATAAACCACTGAGTAGTATTGAATTACGACACCTTAGGGACACCTTACCCCCCCTACAAGAAGGGGGCAAAAAATGGTTTAGCACATTACAGCTACAGTGCGCCAACGCGCAGCTGGCGGTCGGCGATATTAAGGGCCTGGTGTCCGCGTGTGCAGCCCCTCACGCTGTAAGCCACCTACTGAGAACCGCGAACCTGCACAACGTGCAGGTCCATGAACCCTTTGCTCCACTGGCGGAGAATTTCCTGACAGTAGTGGATCTTATGTATCCACCACCATCCCCCCAACCTCCCACATTCCCATCATTTGTACCGGGCACCTGCCCTACCCAATTTCTGGATAAATGTATCCAACTTTACATTGCATCCATGCATGTACACCCGTACAGACACCCACAGACATCCTGTCTGTTCCTTCAGAACGTGCTGGACGTTCTTCCAGAACCTATTAAGACCTGTCTGACCAATGTCCCAGGACTGACTTCAGACTCAACCACATTTCTGACTCATTTCAAACATCACGCTGAAATTTTCAACAAAAAACACAGTGCCAGACAAAGTAACATTGAAATCATGCAGGAAGAGCTGCTGAAGAATCAGCTTAACCAGACACGGCAGCAATTAACGGCTGCCAAAAAAGATAACAAAAAGACACAAATGGTGGCAACAACTCCCACACACACACCCCTGACACCTGTCCCTACACCAGCAAGCTTCCTATATACGCCTCCCAGAATCAGCCCTTAGGGCCAACATCACAAATGCACATTCATGTTCATAGCATAGGAGGAAACTCAGGGGGTAGGGGTAGAGGCAACAAAAGGGGACGATCAAGAGGCAGGGGGTCCGGCGGTACGGGCTATGGGGCTATTGGAGCTGGGCGGGGCCAAGAGCACAACCAGGCCTGCTTTCACTGTGGGGCGCAGGATCATTGGGCCAGAGACTGTACCCAAGGTGGCCTACAGGCGGGCTGCTTCAACTGTGGGGACCCCAGTCATTGGTCTAGGGATTGTCCCAACCCACCTGCTCGTGTGCCTTTGGGAGGAGCGCGTGGGGCACCACAGCTCCGACATCCGGCAGGGGGACCTGGCCGTTCTGGACCAGCCCCGTGGTTTCGTGGGGGCGGTGGTGGCAACTATCCAGTACACGACACTCATGGTTGCCTCCCATACGGTCAAGAGGACTTCTACTAGGGGTGCCCAGTGAGTCCTGGACCCACCCCAGAACCATTTGTCCCAGTAGAGGTGGGTGGGGAAACGTTGATGATGCTCGTGGATACGGGAGCTACTCATTCCACGACTAGAAAAGCAACACCACACATGCTAAGTGACAAAAGCATTAACCTTTCAGGACTCATGGGAAAGGCAACCCCTCTACGCATGACCAAAGAACTGACTTTCAAACTGGCTGGACAGACTTTCAAATCGTCATTGATATATTCACCCCAGACTCCGGTGAATCTGCTTGGTCGAGACATCCTTCAAGCTACAGGAGCCATTATTAACTGTTCCCCTGACGCCATGTATGTTACGTGGCCAAACGGATATTCCATCACCTGCACACCGGCACGGTCGCATGGACTTTATGTTTTTCGGGAAGAGCGTATGGCTGAGGGAGTGTCAATCTATTGGCTACTCCTAGAGCCAGGGACTCCTGACATGACTGGACTCTACGCAAAAATGCTCGAATGGAAACCATGGTTCACTATGCTCCACCCATATGCCCCTCCAATTGATCCACTGCACTGCACTCTCTTCTATGACAGAAGTGCGGACGCCCAATACCAGTTGGCTTTTGATAGTGAGGTTAGAGGTAATACATATACTATCACATCCACACATTTGTATGTACATGAATCAGGTGTTGTTGCCCCAGTTGTTCTGCCGGAAAACATAAAATGTTTCTATAAAAGAGACACTCTTACTGACCCACACGTGTCACTGTTCTTAGGCCCTGGCCATGAGGCCAGGGAGTTGGGTCCCCTAACACATAAACTTAACAAGGTTCTGGACTGGGAGCAGACTGGTATGGATGGGGTAATGTACAGTTCAAGTACACAGGCATACAAGGTCGAGTTAGGTTTAGCGATAGACGAAACAATGGCTGAAGAAGAGATTCTTTCTCGGTCTCATGGCCGCGAGTTGACCGACCATGAAGGTGCGGAGGACATGTTAAAGCGCTTCTCAGAGGACTTGTGGGCGAGGGGCCCATCGGACATCGGATATTGCACGAAAGTGGACCCGGTAACTTTGGATGTTGCCCCGGGGTCTCGTGTTTATGTCCCGCAAAGACCTTTTCGTAAAGAAAAACAGCGGGAGGGCATTGAAACTGCCCTGACAGACTTATGGGAAGCTGGGGTATTAGAGCTTTCTGATTCTCCTTGGAATACTCCTTTAAACCCAGTGCCAAAGCCTGATGGCACTTTTAGACCTGCACATGACCTAAGAAAGGTAAACGAAGTCACAACCACACCTCTCTTGCCTGTTCCAGACCCTCACAAATGTCTCTCTATCCTGACTCCTGTGATGAAGTACTTTACAGTCATTGACCTGAAACATGCATTCTTCACCATTCCCTTGGCTAAGGAGTGTAGATATCAATTTGCATTTACATATGGTGGAGTGAAATTGCAGTACAAGGTCTTACCTCAAGGTCATCGGAACTCACCAGGAATCTTCAATAAAGTTTTGAAGGACTGTTTGTCCCCTATTGAAGTACTTCCCGGTGCTGTTGTGTCACAGTACGTTGATGATATTTTAATTGGCGCTGAAAGTGCCAAAGATTGTTTGGACGTGACGGCCGCTGTCCTGTCACGTCTCCTTGAATGTGGCTTTAAGGTCTCAAAGGAGAAGCTACAATGTTGCCGACCCCAAGTTCTCTTTTTGGGTAAGGTTATTTCGGCTGGTCATATTACCCCTAGTGCCACCCAGAGGCAGTCCATTCTTACGGCCGACCGTCCGGATACGGTACGGTCCCTTCTTTCCTTTTTAGGGTTGGCGAATTACTCCAGACACCATGTCTTGGACTACAAAGGTAAGACTGCTCCCTTGCGAGAAATCATCCGCGCAGCTGGGGTTCGAGATCTCCGAGCCTCCCTGTCTTGGACGGAGGAGGCTGACAAAGCCTTTACTGACCTAAAGGCAGCTTTGGCTTCCTGTGCGGACCTTGCCATTCCTGATTACGGTAAGCCTTTTCATCTTGATACCACCATCACCAATTGCTCCGGACATGCGGTCTTGTGGCAGAAAGGAGTGAGTGGTCAGCGTAATATCATACTTTCCGCATCCACCTTGTTGGACCCAATTGCCAAGAAGGCCACTGATTGTGCGCTGTATGCTGATACATTGGCTTCCTTATTGAAGAAGGTGGCTCATGTAGTGATGGGTCATCCATTGGTGGTGTATACCTCTCACTCGGTGGTAGCTTATGTACAATCTAAAACCTTTGCCCTGACTCCTCAAAGACAATTGAGACTTGCAAGGGAACTGACTGCCCCAAATTTAACTTTTGCTGCCGATGACGCTCCTAACGTTTCGGCAGGACTGACAGGAAGGTTCCTGGTCATTCTAAGGCGGACACAATGACTGCCATTGGCAACAGGGCGGCGGATGTTGCGGCGAAAATGGCGGGTGATTATCATTTTGACTCTCCCGGTGAAGGGGAGTGTAATCCTTTGATGTTGGTAGGACTTGTTCAGGCTCCTTTGTTGGAGTCCTTGCAGCTGGTCTCGGATGTATGGGTCAGTATTTCTACAATTGACGGTCATGATGTTGCTCTGACTGACTCAGGTCATCTCTGGATGCCCATGGAAGTGTGGGATCGCTTGGGAACCTTGGTGGAGAACTTGCCGCCAGGCAGGGCGCACAGCCTTAAATTTCATTTAGACACCTTTTGGGAGCCCCACTTAACGCCTGTTGCTTTTCAGGGACTTCTGAGTGTCGACGAGTGCCGTTCTTATCATGATGAATACGGTGAGGACTTTTGGTCACGAAATCGCCTTGCTGACGCGTACGTTGATGGGGTCTATCGTGGCCCTAATGGCCTGCCATTCTTGACGCCATCAATGGAACAACGTGTTCTAGAGGAAATACATGGTTTGAATCACCTTGGTCCGAAGGGCATGGCCAGCATCTTGGAACAGTTCTACTACCATAAGATGCCTCTCTTTTTGTGTAAAGACTTTGTACGTGCGTGTCAGACATGTGGTGCCTTTAATCCTCACCCACACCACAAACGAGGTGCGGGTGCGGTGAAAACTGGACGCTACCCTGGTGATGTGATCCAGATTGATTTCACGGACATGATCGTGCCTCACCAAGGTAAGCGATTTCTGTTGGGTATTGTAGACACGTTCTCGGGATGGCCGGCGTTCTTCCCATGCAAAAGGGAAAGCTCAGCTGAGGTCATGGCTGTACTTCTGAAAGACTGGATCCCTCTCTTTGGGGTTCCCTCGGAGTTACACAGTGATTCCGGGACCCACTTCACGGCCCATGATGTTAAAACTCTCTGTGGTCTCTTGGGTGTTCACAAATCGTTCTCCTGTGTATATTACCCTAAAGGTAACGCTAAAGTGGAGAGAATGAATCGGTCACTGAAGAGTGTTCTTGCCAAAATGCTGCGAGACAACCCTAAAGCCACTTGGTTGTCCTCGCTCCCCGCTGCGTTACTTCACCTTAGGTCCACTGTGAATAACACGACTCATTTCACCCCATTTGAACTTGTGTTTGGCAGGGCCATGCCCGGGTGCCTGCCTAAGTCTAACTCAGCGACCTTGCCTGAAGTTACTAACATCTTCCAGTTCAGACCGTATTTTGAGGCTCTCAATACACTTTTGAAGGAACTAACACCCATTGTGGCGACTGACACCACTGTTTCTGATTACACAGCGGACTTACCATCGAGGGTCTACATTAAAAACCACACCAGGACCTGTTGGAACGCTCCCAGATACTTAGGACCTTTTGAAGTGACTCAAAGGACTGCCACCGCAGTTAAGGTTGAGGGGCGTGACAACTGGTACCACTGGTCACACTTGAAGCCCTGTTCTGAGAAAACTGGCTTACATTGGACTCATACGCATCCCAGACGGTTGACACATCCTGCTGAATATGATAGTGGGTCTAACAGCCCCACTGAAGGGGGTGGGGGACACCAACCCCAACCCAGACGATCACAAAGACATAAAAAAGACTAACAAATATGGACTTAAGGCCTGGGTTTTAAAACCAGGACCTTTAAGGTGTCCATACGGGGTGTGGGCCCTGACACTTGCTCTTTGCTTGCTCATCATACCAACAGTAATAAAAATAGATGATCCACATAGTTGTGAGGGACGGGTCAGAGGACACCCTATCAAAGAATTGAAATTGGCCCTCTACAAGGTATGCAAAGAAGTAGGTAAAACACCTGGAGAAAATCTGGTCATCTACTGCAACAATGCAGGTACAATGTTGGTGAAAATGAGAGAAGCAGTGTCGGACCAACACACCCTAGACTGGATCACCCATTGTACAGAAAAAATGATAAAAACATGGGAAAACAAAGAAGGAACAAATTATGCTGTTTTGAAACCTGTGATTTATGATGTATCTAACATGTCTGTTTCCACAGAGGGAGATGGATCTAGGAAGCGACGGTCTTTCGATACGGGGGGTCATAAGCCAGGAGAGAATACATGGGTAAAATTAGCTAAGCACACGCCCATGATTACCAACTCAACCCCGCCCTGTTGGGTGTGCTCCCTCAGGCCCCATCATGCTGCAGAA
Source organism: Proterorhinus semilunaris (assembly GCA_021464625.1). Lineage (NCBI taxonomy): Eukaryota > Metazoa > Chordata > Actinopteri > Gobiiformes > Gobiidae > Proterorhinus > Proterorhinus semilunaris. Next base: position 28,146,820 of record CM038347.1, on the reverse strand, counting down.
GTGCCGTCCACTGTCCCAGTCCCGATTTCGGTAAGGGCCTCGGTGTGTCTATTGTGGCTCTACCATTGGTGGAGGTGGACTGATAGGGTCCTACCGGGGTGCGAGCCATACAAAAAGTATGCTAGTCCCTTACAATGGGTCTGGCCAGGGAATTGGACGACCGGAACCAATGACACCTTGAGGAAGGGGATACGGTTTGCTGGCGTGACACATTTTAGGAAGGAGCTAGTAGCGCCCCTCGGGTTTAAGCGGGAATGTGGGCAGGGGGACAGGTACTTGGGTAAAACATCGTGCTTAGATTACATAGGTGATGGGTTTTCTGTAAGAAACCAAACATGGGCCGAGAGAGTAGTGAAATTCCACAGTGACCTCGTAGAAAAAAGCGAGATAAAACATAGAAGGCATCCGTTTTTCGGACAAACATGGCCGTTGAACCGAACCACTTGGGCTAGGGTAGTGGAAATGACTCCCCTAACCTACTCCGCGGTAGTATCAGTCCCACTGAGAGGGGGATTTCCCACCCCGGTCGGACACATCTGGCTATGCGGCGATAATAGTTATTTGACCCTGCCGCGGGGGTGGTGTGGGACCTGCACTCTGGCTCGTTTGAAGCCCTCATCTATTGTGGTGTCAGATGCACTAATGCAAGACGCCGTACGAGAATATAGACACCATAACCTACATAAGCACGGCATGAGAAAAAGGGACACCCTGAAGGTGGGAGATCGTACCCTCGGTCAATCATACGTACCTTTCTCTGATAACGGCGGACGTAAGCCCCTGTTCGGAGATGGGAAAGGATTTATCGCCACGCTGATCCCTATGATCGGTGTGGCGGCCTCCATGCAGCGTCTAAATGAGGTATGGTGGATCCTGGAGGACCTAACTGAGGTAATAGGCGACATCTTGGACCAAATGGAACGGAGTCCAGAACTTAAGGCAGTGGCTGTTGTGGCTATGCAAAATAGAGTGGCGTTAGACGCGCTGTACGCTGAACAGGGTGGTATGTGCACAGCAGTTGGCCTTGACCACTGCTGTACTTATATTCCCGACGACACTGGCAATTGGACAGCCATTAAAAATAAAGTAAAGGAACTCAAAGACTTCCTCGCGTCTCAAGAAGACCAGGGTCCTCAGTGGACCTGGCTAAATTGGTTGAATTCCGGTTCCTGGATCCATATCCTTCAAAAGGTGGGTATTCTTATAGGTGTAATACTCTTGTTTTGTTGTGTTGTGCCTCTCATTCGCAGCATGGTCTCCAGGGCTCTGGGTTCCACTGGGGGCATCTATACCATGGGTGATGCGTCCCAGGGGGACACGGAGCTCAGGACAAGGGAAACGCAAGAAGGGGGTGGTCCCAGCCTGTACTTGGAAAGAGTACGGCAGGCTTTGAAATATGAATGGAACGACCCCCGACAAGGCTGTGATGGAGAATATTGTGGTGGAGATAATATCTAAACAACACTGTTCGGTGTTGTTGTGCTTGTTGTGTTTTGTGTTGCAGGAATGTTTATTTTTGTGTCGAACAGAGACGGTCCCAGGGGGACGTAAAAGGTGAAATGTACCGTTGACACGGAATAAAAACCAGCCAAGTTCCGCTTGGAAAGATTAGTAAGCGGAAGTTACACATGGGAAGAGAGAGATGATTTTGTAACCACTCAGCGGCTGGTTGAGTATGCCCTACATAAAGTGAACATGTTTTTTGGTGTTATAATATGTGAAATTGTACTGTGATTTTTGATACAGGCTGTACTTTTGTGAACTTGAAAATATTATGGTTTTGTTGACCTCCTTTTAGAGGTCAGAAAGGGGTCTGAAGAGATAATATTTTTATACGATGTTTTGTTCCTTTGGCTATTTAGCAAACTAACCAAAAGTTTTCATTCAGTGCAGTATAAAGGTGTGGTTTCCCCAAAAAAGTCCTTTGTTTCAGGGAAGATTGAGACACAGCGACCCCCACCCAGTCCACTGGCCACATGGTCAATAAAGGGTTCAAATTACAAGGGAGACCAAGGTGGAGCTGAATGCACAGCTGTGGGAGCCAATGGGAACGATGAAAACATTACATGTGGTCTTAGACTCATAAATCTTGTAAACAATGGAATGTGTAAAAATACTGTGCTTCCCCAGGAAGAGTCAGTATGCCCATTGGGAACGGCTGCTGACAGACACATTTGATAGGGCACTGGGAAAGACAGAATTCTGTATTAAGATGACATGTTAGGGAATAAAGCGTCTAAGTTGAACTCCTTGATTTGTCATCAATTCCTGGTATGTATTTTTATTAGTTTTACGTAGCGTAGAAATTTGACGGTTCTGAACTCCTTTTTCAGTTTGAATGCGCAGTGTTGTCAATTAAAGGTAATGTTTAAAATAGGGGAAAAGTAAACTCGTCGTAGTGATACTCTTTATTGTGTACAAGGACAACACAGGAAAACGGCTGTTTTTCTTCACCACGAATAAGCACAAATGTATGCATGTAAAGGCTTAATTTAAAGTGTTAAATAAATTAAGAAGTTAGCCTAAAACTTCAAATACATGAGCCTTACATTAGATGTAGAAAATGTATAATCTCCTTTCAGTTCTGGAGCCTGTCTCGACTCAGTGGGCAATAATGGGCATGAGGCAGGAACAGCACTGGCATTTGCCTGTGGAGGAAGAATAATAATTCTAAGTCATGGCAATTCTATGGCAGTAGAATTGCCATGCTGTAACATTTTCTTTATTATTAAACTGTATTTGCTTCCAGTGTAGCCTGTTTAGCCTAATTTCCTGGCTAAACTTTGAACAATAAGTGTCAAAAATGCTCCCAAATCCTCCAGTGGCCAGTCTGTCTTTTTATTGTGGCATGTAACTGTGTTAAAAGTGAACTGGGGATTGAGTTGTCTTTGTTTTTGTGGATTTAATAACAGAACAAATCCCTTGAAGAATTAATACGTCTGCAAAATAAATTATAAAGCGTACACTTGGTTTTGGATGTGGTTTTCTTCAGTCCTTTGATCTGTGGCCACTTCAGTAAACTGAAACCCCACAGACGACATTCAGGGTCAACCAGAGGCAAAACTATCTAATAAAACTGTGCTGTGGATTGATCTTTTAATAAGAACTTCATTTCAAATTATGTTAGTTGAAGGCCACAGACTTGTTGTGATCTCCAAAGCCAATTCACAATCGGAACATAAAAATAATTACATCTCAAATTTGAATCCAGCAGTGATTTGAATCACAATTTTAGGGTTGGGCCGGGGTCTATTGGAGTAGCCTTTACGGGGTGCCCAGAGTTTCTATTAAAAGCCATTTCAACCAGGTTAGAATGATTAAACATGTTTATTCGAATGTCAAATGTTAACTGCTCTACTATAAATTACTTTAATTGACCTTAAAACACAGAAGTTTGTCAGCTTGGAACTAAATAAGAAAAGACAAAAGCGTCCTGATCGGAGTCTAGTGTCCTGGCACACTGAGACAGAGTTGTTAATGAAATATACTGCTGCTCTGTCACTGCAAAGCATAACATGATTGAATCAGGCTAAAATGCGAAATTGTAACTGCCTATGAAGCTTATTTGTGGAACAGCAGAGACACCTACAGGCTGGTTGTGGTAGTTAGTCCAATTCTTTTTAACAGTCTATGTCCAATACCCTAAATTATATTTTAAATGCCTAAACCTCATATGAAAAATGACATCTATTACATTTCTAGTTTTGCAACCTTGTTCAGGTTCAGGTTGCATATGCTTTCAGAGGAATAATCCCATGAAGTCGTAAGAACATCATAGCTAGTCTGAAGACGGCGGAACCTTAAGTGGGGAAATATTAGCGCGGTGGACTCGGTTGTTGCCGAAAAAAGTAAAGCTACTGCTCTGGTGAGTGTTTACGTTTTTAAACGAGTATTGTTTATGTTTATTTAAGTGATATGGTTTCAGACATGCACCTAATTGTGTGCTAACAACATGTGCCGTGTGGTCAATTGAATAAGTTTAAAGATTGTGATGAATAATGTGGTTTAAATAGCCAGACAGCTTGCGTTAGCCATTTAGCACCTAGGCGGCTAATGACAGCAAAACATCAACTTCCTCATTGAGCACTCACTTGAAGGGCTAGATAATTTTTTACGCATTTGTTTTTACCACAATATCCCTCGTATTTGACACTTTTTTAGTTCTGCACCTTTGTTAGTTGGGGTTATTGTTGTTTAATAAAGAAAATTGTGAGTACTTGCTTAGCTTTGTGTCAGGCGTCTGAGTTGGAGCCATATTACGTCATTTTTAAGCTTTTGGGAGTCGACTCACAAACTGGGGTTGATTTTAACGCGTATAAAACTCCAACATCACTGTATGAAACATGTTTGCCTTTGTAAATTCATGTGATTGTTAAGTTTTCATAAAATACTTTTCCCATACAGCTTATTAACATTTTGTTTTAGTAAGACTACTCACTGTATTCAAATCAGTGGGTTTGATTCACGATATATAATCTGTAAATGTATGTTATTTACAGTCAGCATTTCAAGTATGTGTCCTCAATCAGTCATCACATTCATTATTAATAAGTCTAGTTTAGTTTATTTAAAGCATGGTTAACCCCATTGTCCTCTCTCTCAGCTGCAGGTGGAGGGATGAGTCTCTCCCCTGTGATTGGCACAGAGGTGCCAGAAACTGCCAACGGGGTCCTGAGCTCAGCAGAGAATGGACCCCACTCTACAGTCAAGTGTGCAAGTACCACTCAGACCAAACCAGCGTGTACAGAGGAGGATATAAGACATACTGACAATGGAAATCTAGTGTCAAACAACAGACAGACTGTGTTTAATAATGAACTATCAGATGGGAATAGTGGAGAGGACCCAGAGACTGCTGACATAACCCAGAGAACAGCAGACTTGTCTCTAAAGTCAAATGAAACAAGTACAACTGAGGCCACAGATGCAGCAGAGCCTGGGGCTGCTGCTCTGGGAGGAGGCCCAGGGGGAAGCAGTGATGGAGCCGAGGAGGAGGAGGGAGAGAAGGAGAAACAGGATGAAGAGGAGGACGAAAAGAAGTGGAGGAACCAGCACATGGCGGAGAGGAAGCAGGGCCAGGTACGACAAACAGGAAACATTTCTTTTGAATGGAATTTTAAATGTAAAGATTTTAACATAATTATTTTGAGATTTGTAACCTTTCCTACAAATATCAGCCTTGTTATCTACTGCAACCTCAGTGGGATTTTGACATTTGCGTTCATGATGGCTGTATTATCCGATTCATGTCTATTCAATCTTTTCAGTGCCGGATGTCCTATCAGTTCTCCTCTTCAGCACCAGGCCCTAGTTCAGCCTCCTGCCCCTCTCCTCCCCGTCTGCTTCCCTCAGAGGAGCCCCCCTGCCCCCCTCACGTCATGGCTGAGGTGTGGGTGCGGAATGTCAGAGGGATGCAGGACAGTAAGAGCCTGGATGAGATCAGCGGGGCTTGTGGAGGTAACGCACTGTTCTTTAATATGAGCCGTGTTTTTTGTTGACCTCAGTGTTTTGTTTATTGGTCTTTGAAAATATTGCACCACACAGCAGTCACAAGATGGGGTGGTGGCATCAGCACTTTTTTAGCGCTGGAGCGAGAATTCCTTTCATCTTCTCCAAGAGTATTAGTTTTTTTGAGCCATTTCTTTTGAATTTATGACCACAATTAGGGCTGGGCACTTTTCCTTTTTTTCACACTTGTTTTACAATACAGGAACCTGAATGATACTCGATACCTGTACTACAATATTCAATATCTAGAAGCATAAGTCTGAGGTTCGATTCCCACCTGGACAGGGCCTTTCTGTGTGGAGTTTGCATGTTCTCCCCGTGTCTGCGTAGGGTTCCTCCGGGTACTCCGGTTTCCCCTACCACTAAAAACATGTACAATAGGCCAGGATGAATGTGAGTGTGTTTGAGAGTGCGCATGGAGGACGACGGATGCAAATTAGCTCAAGGCTACAATCCAGTGTGGCTTGTTTACATGCACGAGAACCATGTATGTTCATTAACATGCACTGTCCTGACCAAATAAACCAATAAATAAGTTAAAGTTCATGCTTTCCATAAAATACCTTTTTATTTTGTTCTTTTTTTTTTTTATCTTTGAATGAACTAGGTATTGCAAGAACTGGAAAATTTTGAATCAACATAATTAAGGGGATATTAAAGGTGCACTATGCAACTTTTTATATTAATGGATGGATAGCATAGCGCCTTTACTTACTGTCCCGATGGCCTGTAGGTCACTCCAGGATCGATTTGTCTTTTAGCTTTAAAAGCTGATTGAACCATATCCATGGTTACATATACAGTCGATTCTGAAAAGTTACCAAAAATAATGGTAAATGGTCTCAACTTGTATAGCGCTTTTCCACCTACATTAGGCACTCAAAGCGCTTTACAGCAAGGAACCTCTCACCCATTCATACACCAATGTACACAGACACTGGGGGCAAGATGGGTGAAGTGTCTTGCCCAAGGACACAACGACAGCGTGCACCTTCAGGAGGCGGGATTCGAACACCTGAACTTCCGATCATGAGACAACCCGCTCTACCATCTGCACCACCGTCGCCCAAAAATAACGTGAAATAAACTTGATCCTGAAGCATCATAGGAGCCACCGGGATGGAAAATAAAGGCGCTAAGCTAACCACCCAGAGTCACTGAAAGGTCAAATACGCACTGATGTTTTTTTTTATTTTTTTATATTTTTTTTTACATAAATGTTTCATAAACATAAGACTGTGACTGCAATATCATTGTCTGTAGGCACTACTTTACATGAAAGTATTGTCCCTAGACTCCAGATACTAGTTTGAGAAAATGGCCTTTGTAGTTCCACGTTGTGTTTCTTTCTTTCTTTATTTAAGGATCCCCATTAGTATTTACAAGGCGCTAAGACTACTCTTCCTGGGGTCCATTCTCATTATAAAACAAGTCAAAGTGTAATTTATACAACACACATCAACAATACAGAGTTCTACATTCAATTCAATAATGAAGGTAAGACATTAGAAAACAAGTCCGGTGCATTACAATACACAAAGCAACATTAAGTCAGGTTATTATTATTTTTATTATTTATTAATTATTATTTTTATTACTTTTTCCTGCTTTACCGTGTGTAGGTGCAGGGGCGCGTGGAGCAGGCAGAGCAGGGCAGTCTGAGGGGCGGAGAGCCACTATCTCCTCTGCTCTGGAGCTGGAGGGAACGGTCAGTCATGAGGGAGACCTGACCAACTTCATCACAAAAAACCTGGAGGAGAAGATCAAGATGAGCTCCAAACCCAGCCTGGACTGCAGCGACTGTGAGTATCTAAGTATTTCCAATTTTGATTCAGTGATAACGTGTCCAGACATTACTAATTGCACAAGCCATATTCGATGTACCAGACTCTTGGTTGTCCTGCTATGTAATAAGAAGGAGCTAATTGATCCACAGTGGAGAAATTGTTTTCAGGCAGCTCCATAAAACGCAATGAAGTGTAGATGGCAAGAAAAGGGAGCATGCAATAAAATCCAGAGTTAAGAATAAAGATTCTTGCATTACATCACATTCAATTGCAGGCTCAGGTTTTGAAAATGTAGTTTGAATTGTATTATTACTCTCAACAATAAATATACTGATATATTCCTCTTTTGGTTTTACTGTATTTATAATCAAACCATTTTAGATGTGGTTTAGTCCTGGCTGAGTTCTTATTTTGACTCATCTTGTTTTACAACGCCCAGGTCTGTTACAAAACGTTTCATCTGTCAAACTCAATGACAGTAAATTGCTTCTGTGAAACACACACTTGCTCTGACAGGAGAGTTTGGCTGTTGGAGTGAGAAGTGTTGAGTCACCCTCATCTTTTATTGATGCATGAACCTCGGAGCTAATGGAGAATCAATGCTCTATATTTAGAAAATGAGTCGACTCTCTTGCTGTTTATCGACTGTGACAAGTTTAACTCAAGTTTCAGCATCGGACTCAACAGTTTAAAACCAATGCTCTTTTTATTTATTTATTTTTCAGCCTGTACAAATTTTAATACATGCAAACGATACTCCAAATGCTTTTATACCGATAACTTGATTTTAGGAGTTTATGAAACATCTGGAAAGTCGCGCCTAATTTTAATTTCACACTGTAATTTTCTTCTTAAAAAGGTCAAAATAGAGAATAACGCATTCAGCCCGAAGTCATGTAACTTGTTGTTTGTGTCATGCTCTCGTAAATCTATTTCTGTGTCCGTCTGTAGCTGACTGTTCAGGTCCGATCTACCGCAGCAGCCGCTCGGTGAACCGCAGACCTGTGGACATCCCTCCCATCGACCCCTCGGTGCTGCTGGACCTCCACCGACACACGCAGGAGGTGGCCCAGAGCGTGGAGGCCATGATGAAGAGCCTCAACGGAACCATCCAGAATGTGAGATCTCTTTTTCACACATCTTTACGACATTCTTTTTTACTACGTCAAACCTGATATTTCAGTTTTCTTTTTTACTTATTATTCTTATTCAGAGTTGACCTCACCCCATAAAAAAATAAAGATCACAGTTTTAGTTTCAACTCAGCCTCGTTTGGTGCCAGAATCCAAAAACCTCTTTTTTGGGATCTGCTTCATATCCAGTAATAAGATCATACAACACCTTCTTGTTGTGCAAAAGAATGCAATTTTGGTTCAAAAGATCATAATTAATTATCATTATTCGGTCGTTTTTTAATGTTTTTAAAAGTAAAACATTTATTGGTTATTTTACCATTTACCATTTACCATTGGTTATAGGGATTTTCTTTCTTTTTTTCGGCGGCTAACTGACTTTTCTGAAAGACTAGGGTCCAGTGAATATTCATTCTAATTTTGGCACTTGAATCACGATGCGAAGGATTTTTGACTAATCAATTTGTGTTTAAACCAAGTACTGTAATAATTGCAAGTGAGGAGAAAATGCTGAACGTTTCTTTTGCTCATTTGTTTCTAAATGATTTTTGTTCAGATGACGGCGTTGAGTGTGGGCTACATTCAGACGTACAGGGACTCAGTGGACAGTCTGGGAGAATCTGTGGACATGAGCATCAAGGTAAAGCTTTGAGCCTTGTCGCTTAAATTTCTTTTTTCATCCATTCACATCCGCCTTGCACCGTAAAGTCATTCGCCCTCTGTTCTTCCTCGTTCAGGGCATGTACACTCTGATGGCCCGCTGCGAGGAGCTGGACAGATCCATGCAGCCCATTCACAGTTTAGCGGCGCAGATTCGGGACATCAAACGCACCCTGGACGCGCTGGAGGCCATCTGTAAGTAACCCTCCTCAGAGGTACCAGTGCGAACCCCTCCTCAGAGGTACAAAGACTGAACTCCAATCACCCAACACACACCTAAGAGCTACCATGCCTAAGCTCTGCTCGTCTCAAAGGTACGGTAACAAAAATTCTACCAGCCCGAGAGGGAACCGGGCCTCTGTTCCGCAAGGATGTTATTGTCGTGAGATCCCGTTTTAATGCTTGGAGTTTTATTTCCTCAATTCACGTCCTTGAAAAATCAAAATATTGGAGACATTTTGTGCCCCCCGGAAAAATTGAAGAATTTGCCGTCCAATGCTTGGAATATATTGCACTATGCTCTTCTTGGTTTGGAAGAGACTTGTTGGAACTCTCGAGACTTTTGCACAGAATCTGTTTTTTACCCTTATGCAACACGATTTCTCCGAGTGATGTGTGCGTCATATCTGTCCTTTTGTTGTGGTTTTTGTGTTAATTTATTCACGGCTTGCTTCAATGTGGCAGCAAGTTTGGAAATGTTTACGTCTAAGTAACAATGACACTGGAGCTTTTGCAGTTACAGAATAGTTTTACAATGAAATTTGCTTCAAGAGGTTGGTGATTTCCCTCCGTTTATTGTGATCTGTTACATCTGCCGTTTTAACGAAGTCATTCAACAAAACAAAATTAGGCTAATTCCTGTTTTGAAATTGTGGTAAATCTTTTTCAAATTAATGATAGATATTGGCCCCAAAAATAGGCATAGTGTTTAGTAGAGGTCGACCGATAAAGGTTTTTCTAAGGCCAATGCCAATATTCTCCGCCGATATTTTCAACCGATATTTTTGTCTGTTTTTTCCAAATGTCTGATCTATAATCCTGTAAAAACATAAATACTTGGGCACTCCTGCAGTGGGCCATTTTATTTTATTACTTTGAGTGATTCAATCATAGTTTCTGTCCCAGCTTTGATTAGTTGCAGTTAGCATTAGCGTACTATTGCTAGCCTCTGCATTTTGCGCGGCGATCAAAAATACAATTGCAGAGGTTAAAACTAACTCACCGATTGAATGCTACAGGTTCCATCCTTCAAATACCTCAAATACCAATCCATATTGACTGAGGTTTAGTAAAACCTGTGTTTAACAAACTTGTGGCTAACCAGTTTTCATTACGATGTGTCTGTTCCCCTGAGGCCTGGGAGGTTGTGGGAGGACTCGTTTTAAAGCTCTGACTTTACAATGCAAAGAACGTAAAGTCTCTATCGATCGGGCCGCTTTCTATCGGCCGGCCGATATATCAGTCGACCTTTGGTTTTTAGTTAGACTGGACAAAAAGTGTTTATTATTACATTCTTAATGTTAATACATCAGGGGTCTCCAACCAGTTAATTGGTAACGTTCCAAGTAGCTCCCCAAGGCTTTATATATCAGTTTAAAGACACACTGCGGAACTTTCCGGGTTATATATTAGTACATTACAAGTGCAACTAAACTGTAAATGCCACAAACATTCAGCTGGTAATTAAAATAAAGCATTTGGAAGAGGACCTAATCTATTTAAACCTCACATTTGGCTACCGGCTTCATCTCCATGGAGACAAGCTGGTGAAGCCCCTCTCCCGGAAGAGTCAGGTCAGAGGAGAGGCGAGCCCGTTCACTACGAAGAAACTTGTTTTTAGATGAATTTTTCACCAACAAAAAACACCTGTAATCAAAGAAATGCTTATATTTTATTCTATTTATTGAGCAAGATGTTGCGCAGTGTTGCTTTAAATATTCAAAGTAAAAAATTGGAGACCCCTGCCATACGTTGCGTCCTTATGTACTGACCGTTCAAAGTTCCTGTGTCCTTCGTGAAGAAATCCACCGCATGTCCTTGTCTTTTAGTTGTTAACATTCAGCAAGCATCTCCCAAGTCGCTCACAAGACTGAACTACAGTGTGGCCGCTTTCTCCTCACACCACAACAAATTTCAGAGACAAATCCTAAAGGTTTGCATGTCCATACACTCGACTTCTTAAAATGTAATTTAATTGTGAATAATATAAATAAATGTATGATTTGTTTTTTGTTGTACATTAATGCATTTGTGTAAATACTAAATCTCGGTTACTCTGATTTAGATACACCTGTCTCTGTATATTTTAATGATGAATAAATTTGCAAACGCGGAAAAAATGTGTTTGCAAATTATTATTATTATTTTCCACCCGTTATTATTATTATTATTATTATTACTTTGATATGGTAAGTATTGATTATGCAGTTTTACACTAGAAGAAAAATTATATTAGGAAGAGTTTGAAAAAGTAAGTAATTTTTTAAATATTATAAATGAACACACAGAGCGAGAATTCCATATTCCAAGGATAAACCTGGGATGGCCCTTATGTACAGTATGGTTTGTATGGCGACAATTAAGGGATGTTGACTTCTTTTTGTATCACATCATGTCCCTGTGACCAATAAAAAAGTGAAATAATAAGTGCCAATAGAACCAACCGGACGTCCAGTGACCAAGGGTTCACACCAATTTTTTGTCTTGAACAGCTCCATGTTGTTTTTAGTTAATTTTATGCGCCGACAGTAGTAGGCCTAATGGTTTGATAAAACAAATGATTAGTTAGACAAACTGTCAAGTCATTGCAAGTTTAGTTCCATTTTGGTGCAGTGGATTTGTTTCAATTGAATTAAGTGCTTGTTGAGAGCAATAAAGCAAATTGTATTGATCATTAATTGTTTTAGATGCAGTTGATGAGATTTAACCAGGTGCAGTTACATAAGCCACAGGGAGGGGGCGCTTTCTACCAACATTCCATCTCTGTCTTTGGAATTGTACATAGATGGCAAAAACAAAAAAAAGGTCATCTTTGTCCAAAATTATTATTAATTGTGGTGTCACATTACAAATTACAGTCTGGTTATTGTCCTGTGCCCTTGACTAACTTTACAAAACCCACAAAAAAGAAGAAACCGCGACCGTGTCCTTTTATATCTGTGTGGAAGCAAACCCTCTAAAGTCAGAGCTCACAACTGCGGCGCCCGCATTGTTTCAAATTATCAGTCTTTTTGCTTTAATGACGCCGCCACAATTCAAGTCGCAATGATTTTGACAGCCCTCTTCCACTCCTTTTATTTTTCCTTTACATTTACAGATTTATATTATCTCTTAATTCCAAAAAGACACTCATAGACAACATTTTTTCAAATAAACAAAAAGATTACTGCAAAAGCGACACTGCACTTAGTTTGTTGTTCTTTAATGCATCGGAAAAAGAATATTAATAAAAATTTGGCACATATCGTGAATGACTGCAGTCTTAGATCATATTTTTCTTTATGCGTCCATGCTCTGCTCCAAGGCACTTCATTCAGAGTTGTTGGTGGAATCACTTTCCTGATTATGTCCAAATTTAACTGGCAAAAGTGCGAGTTAATTTTTGGTTGGTGAACTGAATCTATAGGCAAATTACCAGCAGCATCAGCAGTAGTATTATTGTCCTTGAAGTACTTTTTATAGCTCCTCCATCCAGTGGCGTCGCTTTTGGACCAACACTTCCTCCAGTCTGACCGCCGTAGGCACCCGTAGTTGTGGAAATTATATCTGAAACGGTGCCCAGTACATCCAGCCCCTGCCCCACGCTGTCCTGTCTCTTCCCCACTGAGGGAGCTCCGTCCTTGGGCGGCTGCTGGTCTGATACGTCCCCATCTGCAGAGGAGAACCACTGGCACTGAAAATCCCTCTTCCACAGCTCTGCGGGGTCCAGCTCTGGTCTAGGGGTAGAGTCAGGCTGGTCTGTGCTGTCTTCAGACTGGAGGAAAGGAGGACAGAAAGATAGTTAGAGTAGAACTTTTCATGGGTCATGCGTTGCAGGTGGGGTTCTGCTTCCAAGAGCAAACTGATGGACTCAGATCAAAAGTGCCTGTGTCGACGGATCAGCAACGACTGAACTTGCTCTTGACAGGAGCTGCAATCTATTTTAATGCAAAACTGTCTCTTTGTCTTTTCATTTGGATTAGAATCACATGCCTTACTCTGCTCTCACTGTGATGCATTAAGGCACATTAAAGCCTATAAACAGTGGTTAATACCCTGCCTGACATTAAAAAAATGTAGCACCTGGAGTTGCTCCATTTGGCGGGGTACGGGTTTACGAGAGCAACCTGAACATCCTGAATGACCAGGTTATTCCAGCAATGGATTTCTTCTTCCCTGATGGCACGGGCACATTCCAAGATGACGATAGTGAAAGAGTGGCTTAGGGAGCAAGAGACATCATTGAAGAAGGCTTTTCACGGTGGGCACACTCTCCCATCATCAATACAAGATCTTGGTGAAAAATAAAATGCAACACTGGATCTTTTATCATTGCAGAAGCTTATTGAGACAATGCCTCAGTGAATGTGCGCTTCATTCAAAGCTAAAGGTGGCCCAACAAGATATTAGAGCATGTGATCCTTTTTTATTTTGGTAAAAAATTTTGGTCAGGCAGTGTATTAACTAAAAAGTTGATATTGAATTTGGAAAAAATGTGGTTGATGATTTTTTTTTATTTTATCTAATCCTTGCAACAGCAGGACATGCAGCTCTGGAGCAACAGTTGTAGTTTTTAGTCTGTGATAGAGAGTCAATCTGAGCGAAACTACACATACTATATTTAAAAAATACAGTCAAATAATTAATGAAAAGGAGTATTCAAACATACCCTTTGTGTCAGGTTATAAACAGTAGGTAGAATACATTTGGAATGGGTCAGTCTGTTTGTTGTATTTCATATTTTTGCTTAGCATGTTCAAAGTTCTGACTCCACACAGTCAGTTTTGGTTCACTGCTGCTTCATCCTAAACTTCAAAGTCTGGTGTGATCAATGGGAGATGCTTTGAAAATGTTCTTTTACTTTTTCTACTTCAAAACATGAACTACATCAACAAACTGCATTCATAGGCCTTTTGGAGAAGTTACCAACCCATTCTAAGACCTTATAGATGACGTATATAACAGTTATTGCCAAATTTTTCAACCTTTTTCCATCATTTTTTTTAAGATTCCTTTGAGGAGTGCTGGGAACAGAGGCCTGGTCTGAATTTCATAATAAAAGAGTAGAAACAGCAGGAGGTAAAGCGCCGGAGGCTTCAGATTTGAAAGGACTCCGATTTAAAGAGGAAGAGGTTCTTTAACCAAAGACTTCGAAGATAAGGGAATAAGATGGAGATGGAGATGGAGGTAACGCGTTTTATAACTGACTTTGTACTATTTTTAACTTTTCAGGAATGCCATTTTATGATTTTTGTTCAGGGAAAGCCACCTTCATGGCCTCATCTGTTTCACCAAACCAATGTCTTTAACTCATCTACTCAACTGTGGCGGTTTAATGAAATCCAAAAGATTAACAATTATAATGTTTTAATTTTCTTCATGTCAAACGCCATTATAAATAATTGACCATAAATATACTACATTTAACCTCCGAGCCCCACAACTTCAGAGTCACTATTTCAATGCTGGGGTACCTGATTTTTCCTGTTTTCATATATTAGCAGCAGTAGAGTTTAAATGTTCTAACTTGTTTCTAGCTCTCACAATATGTCCTGATGTTCCTGTGGATGTTTTCCATGTTTCGGGCCCATGTTCAGCTTTGGCTGAAATAAAATTAGACACTAATTGAAACTTTTTTTTTCCTACAATTTGCTACATTTACAATAATCTATGGTGGCAAAAAGACCGCACGTAAATCGGTTTCCCCAGAGCTTCCCCATTTAAATATATTCCATTATTTCCTATGAGGGTATTCACACAGTCTCTTTGAACCCAAGTTAGTTCTTGATCCTCACCTCATCAGGGGTCTCCTGGTTTTTGGGAGGTAGATGCAGAAAGGTGGGCTTGTCCTGGTCCAGTCTCACACAGCGGCCTCTGCTCTGACACAGAGAGGCTGAGCACAGTCTGGAAGCCGCTGTCACATTAGACACATAAGGACCCAGCACTGAAGAGGTGAAGGCACGGAGGTCCTCACACTCTCGCTGAGCAGGACACAGGAACAGGGGTCAGATGCTGTTCTATTTCTAGGACATAACAACGTCTGTCTAAACAATTGTTTGTGTTTTGTATTTGTACCTCAGTCTTGGCCTCTGTTTTGTCCCAGATGACAACTCCGGCTGTTCCCAGAGCGGCACTCTCTCCGATGGCGGTCACTAGGTCGTTCTGAAAAACATAAACCAAGTGTTAGAAATGCATTTACCCAGAGCAGATATCATATATCAAGTCTCATGTCATACCCGTGATAGGAAGGTGTTAGTGGAGGCGTAGACAGTTCGAACTAGTGGAAACACTGGCAGGTCATCTGAACTTCCTCCCAAAGACGCCACTCTCAGGGATTCTCTGATTTGATTGGACAGAAACAAAGCTGCTCCACGAGTCCCACCCTAAAAGTGGAGATAATGGATCAAATTAATGATTTGTTACTGTCATAAGCATTATGGGTTGAAGGCATTAGTGAATAAGCCCAATGCCCATCTCGGCTCGCCCGTTGCATTATGGGTAATGGAATGTCTTTTGGCTACCAAACAATATTGATAGTTAGCGTAAAGGAACGAAGAAAGCTATGATTTGGACAGTTTTAACTGCTGGAAAGTTGATGATTTAAAGCGTTTTTGTCGTCGCCATGGAGCCTGGTGCGTTTAGCGCATCTGCGCGAATGTACCGAGTAAAATTCCTAGTTGTGAACCTGTTCATAACAATGGCAATAAAACCTATTCTGATTCTGATTCTGACAATATTAGCTTAAAGTCTATTTTTACAACCAGGGCTGCGTACGGAGATAGACAGAAAAGAAACTGCCATTCATACGAAGAGACGCTGTCAAAAGTGACGACCAGTCCTTGTTCATATATTTGGATTAACTATGTCAGAAAAACATTTCTGACCCTTAAAGGCCACTGTTGGACAAAGTCCAGGGTCTGAAACTGTGGCCTCTTGTCGCCGATATTCACAACATTTAAACTGAAATGAGAAATAAAAACATAGAATCCCTCTTTTTTTTGTCAATAAGAAGGTGGACAGTAGACGAAATCTTTTTCTTAATTGTGACCAGAGAGATCCACATACACACATAGGCTTATTGTTAGATAATTGTCAGGTTTGGTAATTGGAAATTGCCCTTAAAAGTAGGATTTGTCACATGTTTACATGCATTTATAGCAACAAAAGTTGTAATTTGGGCTATGTTTCGAGTTGAGGATGTCTCCATTCCTTTCTAATCAAAAAAGGCTATATCACTTCCGCTAAATGAGTTCTGTTCAAGAAAGAATTGATTTTCTGTTGTTGCCAGTGGAACATCATTTTATGAAATATTTTGAAAGAGACAAATCTTTTTAATTGCATCCAACTTTCTTAATTATTGCATGCTATAAAAATATTCCCATCAATTACAATATGTGCAAAATGTAATGAAAACCACAGTAGTCGTAACTAAATTACAGCTGAATGTGGTATGGCTTGGGCCTGTCTGTCTCTCGGACCAAAGCCGAAGCTTTGTGAGTGGATGGTTTATGGACAGGACTCAGGAGATGGGGGCTGAGCATCGGCTCCCGCTGGGCTCATTCAGGGAGAAGATAGCAAGGTTTGCTGCTCATCAGATTCTCAAATCTAACATTAAACTGTCATGTGACCCCAATTTATAACTTTTCTCTTGTAACTTATGCTAACCCTGGCTTGCAGTCCTGATGTCCTTGTGTGCCCTTGTTATGCAGTGTGAGGGGGAAAAAGCATCAATAGACGACTTGCCTCCGGTGAACGTTTGCTACTTAAAAAGAGCTGCATTTTCTGATTTTGGTGTGTGCATTGTCGTTTTCCTCTGCTAAAGAAGCACAGTGTCTGTTCTCCTCTGACTCGCACAAGGCTAAACACCGTCCCCTTTCCCCGTATGAGTT
Organism: Proterorhinus semilunaris; assembly: GCA_021464625.1. Classification (NCBI taxonomy): domain Eukaryota; kingdom Metazoa; phylum Chordata; class Actinopteri; order Gobiiformes; family Gobiidae; genus Proterorhinus; species Proterorhinus semilunaris. The sequence goes on along the minus strand of CM038347.1, from coordinate 28,129,645 downwards.
TTGTCTCCTGTCAATCACGGATAGCAGTTGTAAAGGTTTGAAAATAAAATGCATTAAAACACCATTATGGCATATTATGAATATGATAGAAAAGACAATAAAAATGCTTTAAGCAAATAATTGGATAAAAGGGCTATCTATATTTAAAAAAAATACTGGGCTAAGCCCAGATGTTTACTATGTCTGGCGCCGCCCCTTGTAGTAACTGTAGTAGACCAAAAAACAAAAATATTAATTCTAAAAAGCAGTCTGAGGGTCCTTAGAATTATTCTTTTTGTTGGGACCTCTTCCACTCAGAACCCCAGGTCTAAATCCTCTCCCACCTGTATCTTCTCGAGTGTGAGCAGGGGGTAGATTGCATTGCTTCTCCTCCAAAGCCACAGCAGCTGGTCGTTCAGGCTCTTCTCCTCCTCGGGACACTCCCCGGTGTAGTTCGACTGAGAAGTCTGAGCGGGAGAACCATTGGAACAGCGGGGGTACGGACACATCCCCCACAGTGCTTTGGGACGTGACCTCTGGACCTCCCTCAAAGTCTCTGTCATTACGGACTGAGCAGCAGCTTCAAAGTCCACCTGAGGATCAGAGAGAGGATACAGTCAGAGCAAGTTTGGGTAGGTGGAACAGGTCATTAACACTGAGAGAGTCAGGATGAAGTATAAGAGGAGATGCTGTAAATAGAACACTGATTGTTCCCTCCATATTTTTAGAATAGAAATTAGAAAAAATTGGATGATGTTTCAAGATTCAAGATTTTTTTTCTTAGTCAAACCATGTGAATGATTTGAAATTATATTTCTCTCATCCTCTTGAAGAGGGGTGGGAGGGAGGGCAGGGAGTTCCGCTTCCCGATGGCCTTGTGTATGAAACGGTTCGTAAGTCGACTGGAACTGGCCTGCAGATTCTCCTCCCTGAAGGCATTACCTTGAAGAGACTGTGTGATGGGTGCGTAGGGTCCCTGGTGATTCTGACGGCTTTGTGGGTGAGACGGGTGGAGTACATGTCCTTAATGGAGGGGAGAGGGCTCCACAGATCTTCTCCGCTGCTCTCACGATGCGCTGGAGGCTCCTTCAGCAGGAGGCAGTGCTGGCGTCGTGCCACACAGTGATGGAGCTGGTCAGGATGCTCTCTATAGTCCCTCTGTAGAAGTTGCACATAACGGAGGCTGGGACTCTAGCTCTTCTTAACTTGCGTAGAAAGTAGAGACGCTGATTACTTTTCTTGACCAGTGAGTGTGCATGGTCCAGGAAAGGTTCTCTGTGATGTGCACACCCAGGAACTTAGTGCTGGTCACCCTCTCCACTGCAGCACCGTTGATTGTTAGAGGAGCATGCTGGACCCGCACTCTTCGAAAGTCCACAAGAACCTCTTTTGTCCCGTGTTAAGTTAAGAATGAATGGTAATGGATTTTTGGAAAGTCCATTACAGCATGGAACTTCTGGAGCCTGCCCCCATTTCATTCAGGCTTCAGCAGCTAAAACCGATGCAACATCCATATTTTTCACAGTCTATGGATTCAACACTTTAAAAATATCCAAACTAAATAAGTTTCTGAGCTCTAGAGTAGTGAGAGATTTCTTTACACATCCTAATTCCAGTATACAGTGCCTTGCGAAAGTACTAATGCACCGTGAACTTTTGCACTTTTTGTCATGTTTACGACCCTAAATATAAAGATTTGATTTAGAATTTTTTACTGAAGGTTCACACACAAGTAACAGAGAACTGTGAAGTGAAAGCAAAATGATACATGATTCTGTTATTTTTCAAAAACTAGAAAAGTGAAAAGTGGGGCGTGCATAAGTATTCATACAGCATGACTTAATACTTTGTGGAACCCCATTTTGCTGCAATAACAGCAGCAAGTCTTCTGGGGTTTGACTCTACAAGGTTTGCACATCTAGAGACTGACATTTTAGCTCATTCCTCTTTACAAAACAACTCAAGCTCTGTCAAATTAGAAGGAGATCGTTTGTGAACAGCAGTTTTCTGGTCTTTCCACAGATTTTCAGGATTTAGGTCAGGACTTTGACTGGGCCATTCTAACACATTAATATGTTTGTTTTTGGCTCCATCCATCTTCCCAACTATTCTTACAATCTTCCCAGTCCCCGCTGAGGAAAAGCAGCCCCAAAGCATGATGCTCCCCCCACCATATTTGACACTGGGGATGGTGCACTCAGGACGATGAGCAGTGTTAGGTTTGCTCCATACATAACGTTTTGCATTTGGGCAAAAAGTGAAATTTTTGTGTCATCTGACCAAAGCACCTTCTTCCACATGGTAGCTGTTTCCTCCATATGACTTCTAGCAAACTTCAAACGGGATTTCTTATGGCCTCCTTTCAATAATGGCTTTCTTCTTGCCACTCGTCCATGAAGGCCAGATTTGTGTAGAGTACGACTCTAGTTGTTCCATGTACAGATTCCCCCAGCTCAGCGGCAGTACGTCGCAGCTCCTCCAGAGTTATCTTGGGGCACTTGGTTGCATTTCTGACCAGTGCTCTCCTTGTTCGGTCTGTTAGTTTAGGTGGACGCCCGTGTCTTGGTAAGTTCGCAGTGGTGCTATACTCTTTCCATTTCTGAATGATGGATTGAACAGTGCTATGTGAGATGTTCAAATCTTGGAAAATCTTTGTATAACTTAACGCTGCTTTAAACTTCTCCACAGCTTTTTCCCTGACCTCTCTGGTGAGCTCCTTGGCCTTCATGATGTTGCTTAGTGACCAATACACTCTGACCATAGCTCTGAGGCCCTCACAGAACAGCTGGAATTATACTGAGAGTAGATTACACACAGGTGGCCGCTATTTAATGGTTAGGGCAAAATTCAAAATAAAATCTTTACGTTTAGGGTTGTAAACATGACAAAATGTGCAAGGTGTATTAGTACTTTCGCAAGGCACTGTATACATAAAATAAATTAGACAGGAAAAATGAATGAAATACAGTACACTACAACGTAAGCCTCACCTTGGACCACCTGTCCAGCACCTGCCTGGTCCAGTCTGGGAAGAACCTTCTGAGCATTCTCCTGGTAGCATTCACATACAGCCCCTGTTTGTCTCCGCTCCTGCTCCACTGAGGGGACCACTCCTGCCAGCGCACCACCCCCAGGCCCAGGTACCTCAGGGCAGGCAGCGCAGTCTCCACATCCCCCTGGGTCTTTTGGATGTGGAGGTCCAGTTTGGTGTGCTGAGGTAGACCCCCGTTTACTGGAGTGTCTTTATCCACCAAATACGGGTAGTTCCCCAAAGTGTCTTCGTAAAAAACAGCCACACGTCCCTCCGGCTCAATCCCGAATGATCGGAAGTCGGACCGGTTGGAACAAGAAGAGTCTTTGACCCCCCAGAATACGATAAAGGGTTGTCCGGAGAGCAAAGGGGCGCGAGCTGGTCTGGGAGGTCCCGCTTGAGTTACATTCATAAATGAGGCCAATAGGAACAGCAAAAAAAGTGAAAACAAAGGCTGGAGGTGAGATTGAAAACTTAAAAACAACCTTAATGTTATTTGAGGTTGAAAAGTTGGACTAGTTCTTGGTTTTAGTCTTGGTTCTAGAACTGCTGGTGTCTCAATTTGTTGTTCAAAAATTGGATCAATATCTATTTGTAATCCTGGATTTAGAACGGATTCATGGTCTACTTCCAGACATCTATTTGCTAGTTTTGGTGCAAATTTTGAGACTCTCTCAGAATCACCCTCCAACTTTACCATTTGTATTGTATATTTCCTTGGTTCGTGATGGGAATAGGGACTGCGCAGAATCTCTGACCTTGTCAATAATCCTGGTTTTTGGTCTTCAGTGAATGTTGTTGATCCTGGTTTTGACTCTAGTTCTTGATAAAGAGGCCCAAGTTCTCTGTAGGTTTTGGGCCTTAGCTGTGGTTGCAATCTTAGTCCTTGTGTAGTTCCTTGTCGTAGTTCCACACATGGTTGCAAGTCTTGCCTTACTGCTAAAGGAATCCCATGGTTTGATTGTATTCTTTGTGCATTTCTTAATCCAGGTGATTTTTGTATTGATTCAAATGTTTTCTCTGTCTTCAATATAGAATCCAGTTGAAGACCATTTCTTTCTGGTTCTTGTCCTGGGGGTAGCTCTGGTTTTGTTCCATAATTTGGTCTTGATCCTAGTCCTGCATGTGACCTGGTTTTGGCCATTGCCATTGGAGCAGCTTTTGGCTCCTTAGCCCTCGCAACCAATCATCTCCCTGCAAAACAAAGCATACAGTTTAGTGGCTCCTGATTTTTTACTCTTCTTAAGTTTATCAGTAATCCTGTATTATTACTTTGACAAAAATACAATTTGGTTTGTTCTAACCAGTTAAAAGAAGAAATGAGCATGTGCTCGTACCACATTTCTCTGATTGATTTAAGTCCGCCTTGAAATGACATTGAATCAATCAACACATGACTATCATTGTACTTCATATACAGAGAAAGTCAAAGTGTTATGGCTAGACAAACTACAACTAAAAGCCTTCAGATTACACTGTATTGGTTTAACGTAATTTTAAAAAACATTTTCCTGAAGCAAATCAAAATTCAAATGCATACTTAACAGGCTGAAATTATTTAAAAACTCCCTTAGAGATTTGTCGTCTTTCCAGTAGATTTAGTGAGCAGCAGATTGTTTTTCAGAATTTTTGAGTGTTTTCATTTGGCAGATGACAGTGTTTTTCTAATGAATCCAAATGGAGGCAGAGCTGCAGTAGGAGCTGTGCCAGTCGCTCACTAACAGAAAACCACAGCATTCAGGAGGTTTTTGTATCAGAATGTTTGTGTCCATATCGCCACACAGATAATGAGAACAGGGGATGTAAATGGGCAAAAATGGCAGGTTTTAAAAGAATAACACTTTTAATGAGCAGATGCGTGTCAACACAGAAACACAGCAGCTGAACAGAATGTTTCATGTTTTTGGAAAAAAACATGAAACAAGAAGAACCTGTTACTCTATACCTAAGACTATACCTGTTACTCTATACCTAAGAGCTATATTTACAGTCCTGAGGAGTTCAAATAGAGCAGTGTGATAATTGGCTGTGGTTGGAGCGGCTGCTCGAAGGCAGCAATGCTTTTACCACTAGCATGTGATGGACTTTGTTAATAAACATAGTATACCATTTTGTTTTTTAAAAATCACAAAATTTCATCCCTGCAGACAGAAAAAGAGAAAACTATTTATTTAAAGGGACTATACGAAGTTAAAAATTAAACTAAGTATTTTCCTCCCCCTACATGTTCCAGCCATGTCCTAATGTGCAAAATGAGCCCAGACCTATTCACCACAACTGCCTCTAATATCCTGCCCTGTCACTCAAAAAGGTGTAAATTCGGGTCCGAAGTGCCGTCATGTACGAGCTTAATATAGAGACTGCAGTTACGCGTAAGACCTGAGGTGGCAGTAGTGAGTATAAAATGACCAACTTGCGTCTAGTCCCTTTAACTTGTCTATAATCATAATATTGTGGCTGATGAAGATGTCATATTTACATTGAGTCAATTTAATATTTATGTGAATTTGTTGTTTAAAAGCCTTTCGAGAAAAGAACATTTATTTTATTTATTGGTTTATTTGGTCGGGACAGTGCATGTTAATGAACATACACGGGTCTCATGCAGGTAAACAAGCCACACCGGATTGTAGCCTTGGGCTAATTTGCGTCTGTCGTCCCCCATGCACACTCTCAAACACACTCTCATTCATCCTGGCCTATTGTACATGTTTTTAGTGGTAGGGGAAACCGGAGTACCCGGAGGAAACCTACCCAGACCTTCTAGCTGTGAAGCACGAGCGCTATAACCGCTGTACCACCGTACATTGCAGATAACTTTAGAAATGTTGTGCATTATATTTCGAATGCATACTTGTCCCTATCAAATAAGTGAATAAATCATAAAACTGACAACACAAGGATCTGCACAATAACAGTGTGTGCTACCAGCTCTTTTCTGTATTCGTCATATTCTCATGCTGATCTCCTTTCTCATACTCCTCCCCTGTCTCTATACATTTAGTTTTGTCACTGCATTGCTTGTGATTTGTCCCTCTCTGCTTCACATAGTGTTTTTTTCCTCTCGTTAATGGCCTTGTTACAGTCAAACTTATGCCAGCGCTGTAACAAGCATCGCCGGACAGTTTGGGCACAATCTGACAGGCGTAGGGAAAAGTGTTAGAGAAAATAATACACCCTGTCTGCACAAAACTCCAGCGTTTAGAACAAGGCAAAAGCAGGCGGCAGAGAGGAGCAGAAACCTGTCAAGACAAAACACAACTGTGGTAGGAATAATTGGACTCCTTGCTAACAATATGAGATGTTTTGTATAACCAGCATCAACAAACGTATATGCGGAACATTAACAAGTAAAAAGTTTTGGTGAAGTTGAAATGCAAATTCATAACTCATAACTTGTCTTATCTGTCATTATCAGCCAATCCCAGTCCTGTACTATTCTATTCATATAAATGCACTTTCTCCCCCTCTTTCTTTTAGTTTCAGTTTTGGAAGTTATCTGCCTCGGCTTATTGAACACATTTTGAATAATAAACCATAATAAACTCTCTCAACACATTTTAGAATAAATCAGGTAACTACAAGCTATTAAGCGTTTCTTAATGCTATATTTATTGTTCCTAAAACATTCATACAGTTTTGCAAACCTCTATTAATCATTTAAGCACCTTAATGGTTGCCCTTAGTAACGGTTTATGGTTAGGAAAGTTGTCTTATAGCGTCTAAACCATAGACAACATACGAGAGGTAGGCGGAATGGTAAATGGTCTAAACTTATATTGTGCTTTTCCACCTACATTAGGCACTCGAAGCACTTTACAGCAATTGTCCTCATTCACACACCAATGTACGCAGACACTGAAGGCAAGGTGAAGTGTCTTGACCAAGGATACAACGGAAGTGTACACCTTCAGGAGCCGGGATTCAAACCCCTGACCTTCCGATCATGAGACGACCCGCTCTACCAACTGTCGTCCCATTCAGCCCCGTCCATAGTAATGGGACCATGTGATCTGTGATAACAAGATTGCACACCTTGCCCCACCGACCGAGCATGTTCCTAAAAAGGCGGGGCACAGGTACAAGCCTCCACAGTGCTCCGGGGCAATCAAAGCATCAGGCTTAAACTTTATAATTCTACAGAACAACAACCAGCCTTAACACAGCACTGTCACATGGATCCCAGCAATTTATAGAAAAAAGAAAACTCTTTGGAGTCAGGCTTTTATGCCGTGCTAGGGAGGTACAAATTCTCCATTGCAATTCATTTGTATTTTGCAGTCGCTCCTGGCCAGTAGGGGGTGGTACTGCAGCAATGTCAGCTCCCAGCCATCAGGACCAAAGAGAAGTGCTTTCCTTGCCCATTGGTCTAAACATACAGTGCCTCTCAAAAGTAGTATACACCTTGAACTTTTGTCATGTTTACAACCATAAACATAAAGAATTTATTTTGAATTTTTTACTGAAAGTTCACACACAAGTAACAGAGAACTGTGAAGTGAAAGCAAAATGATCCATGATTCTGTTATTTTTCAAAAAATAGAAAAGTGAAAAGTGGGTCGTGCACAAGTATTCATACAGCATTTTTCAGAACTATGGTCAGAGTGTATTGGCCACTAAGCAACATCATGAAGGCCAAGGAGCTCACCAGAGAGGTCAGGGATAAAGCTATGTAGAAGTTTAAAGCAGTGTAAAGTTGTACAAAGATTTCCCAAGATTTGAACATCTCACGGAGCACTGTTCAATCCATTATTCGGAAATGGAGAGAGTATAGCACCACTGTGAACTTACTAAGACACGGGCGTCCACCTAAACTAACAGACCGAACAAGGAGAGCACTGGTCATAAATGCAACCAAGTGCCCCAAGATAACTCTGGAGGAGCTGCGACGTACTGCCGCTGAGCTGGGGGAATCTGTACATGGGACAACTAGAGTCGTACTCTACACAAATCTGGCCTTCATGGACGACTGACGAGAAGAAAGCCATTATTGAAAGGAGGCCATAAGAAATCCTGTTTGAAGTTTGCTAGAGGTCATATGGAGGAAACAGCTACCATGTGGAAGAAGGTGCTTTGGTCAGATGACACAAAAATTTCACTTTTTGGCCCAAATGCAAAACGTTATGTATGGAGCAGACCTAACACTGCTCATCGTCCCGAGTGCACCATCCCCAGTGTCAAATATGGTGGGGGAGCATCATGCTATGGGGCTGCTTTTCCTCAGCGGGGACTGGGAAGATTGTAAGAATAGTTGGGAAGATGGATGGAGCCAAATACAGAGACATTTTGGAGGAAAACCTGCTGGAGTCAGCGAGAGAATTGAGGCTGGGGCGGAGATTCACCTTCCAGCAGGACAATGACCCTAAACACAAAGCTAAATCTACAATGGAATGGTTTAAAAACAAACATATGAATGTGTTAGAATGGCCCAGTCAAAGTCCTGACCTAAATCCTATTGAAAATCTGTCAAAAGACCTGAAAATTGCTGTTCACAAACGCTCTCCTTCTAATTTAACAGAGCTTGAGTTGTTTTGTAAAGAGGAATGTCAGTCTCTAGATGTGCAAACCTTGTCATACCCCCGAAGATTTGCTGCTGTTATTGCAGCAAAATGGGGTTCCACAAAATAATAATTCATGCTGTAATAAATACTTGTGCTCGCCCGACCTTTCGTTTTTCTATTTTTTTATTTTTTAAATAACAGACTCATGTATCATTTTGCTTTCCCTTGTGAGTGAACTGTCAGTAAAAAATTCTAAATAAAATCTAAGTTTATGGTTGTATTGGTACTTTCGAGAGGCACTGTATTTATGGACTGAGCAATATAATAATTATAACTTGTAATAACTTTGCAGTATTTAGGCCTATTTAAGCTATAGTTGGATAAGGTGTCCACCTAAGTGGTAGGGCATATTTTATTGTTAGTAATCCCAGAGGAGGTGAAAGGTGTGGAGTATAATGTGTCTAAATCTGGTCTGTGTTTACAGTCAGGTCTGAGCCTACCTCTCCCTCTCCGCCCTGACCTTAGGCTCTCATGAACGTCTCCCACTCACTGCTTAAAGAGACTAGATGCAGGTTGGTCAGTTTATACTCACTACTGCCACCTCAGGTCTTATGCGTAAGTGCAGTCTCTATATTAAGCTCGTGCATGACGGCACTTCGGACCCGAAGTAACAACTTTTTGAGTGATGGCAGGATTTTAGAGGCAGTTGTGGTGAACCGGTCTGGGCTCATTCTACACATTAGGACCTGGCTGGAACGTGTACGGGGAGGAAAATACTTAGTTTTAACATTTTTAAACTCTGTATAGTCCCTTTAAGCAATTAGTTACAGTAGTTCCTAGTTACTTTTGAAAAACGATATTATATTTGTTACTCTATTACAGGGGATGCAACAACATAACCACCTCTACTATATCATAAAGACAAAAGTGAAACGGAGACACCGTATGAAAAGAGGAAATCGCAGCAGCTGCGGTTTGAAATGCTTTTCCCGAGCCCAGGCATCGGATCAGAGGATCATACGCTTCAATAAACTTATGAAAACACGGGCGCAATAAAGGACGCACTGGATTACAAACATGTTTTAACGGGAATTTTATTATGACAGACAGGTAATGCACACTCCCACACATATTGAAATAATATCGGGAGAGGAAGGAGACGAAATTTGCCTCAAGTGTCAGAGAAATGTAAGCACATGTAGCCACACATGTAGTGGTGTAAAATTTAAAGCATTTATTATATGACAGATATTTTCATCATTGAAAAATACCTCATAAATGTACACACAAACTTATGCCTTTGCTGTGAGCGGCTCATCTCTCCTCAGACATAACTGTAACTTTATCGGCAGTGGTTACGTCTCCAGGTTGTGTCCATGTAGATGTTGGATGTTGTCAGTAGAATTTGAGATTTAAATAGGTTAGATTCTCATCCAAATCAATTATTTGATTACCCACTGCAGACATAGCATTTTCTGTATCGAGCTGGCCATTAGGAGCATGTTTTGTACTGATGGCAACAGGGTTCGGTGGTGGCCACCGAGTATGGAGTGAATGATGCATTGTCACATGTGAGGTGCTTTGTGATAGGGTTGGATATTGTTTATTTTTTCAATACTTTAATGATACTCAGTTTTTGGTACCAATACCTGAACAATACCATTTTAGATTACCTATACAAACATATTTGTCACCCCCCTTTTTGTCACCTTGTGTTTAACTTTTTCCCCCATTTCCCTAATTTCTCCCCGATTTTCCCCTCAAGTTATATCGACCAACAGCATCAAAACTTGGATCTAAAGATTTAATATTTTTTTCTGTACCTGCTTTGGATACTTTTATTTTTTCAATCCCGGTAGAACCTAGCCTTTTTTTTTTTTTTAACCATACTGGTATCATTAAAATGGTACCCGGTCCTACTTTGTGACCATGTCTGTGAAAGCCACTGTACAAAAAAAGTCCTTTCCTGTTTAACGGTAAAAAGACTTTTACGCTTTTGCCCCCAATCTGAATGGAGTAACACAAATAGCTGAGTGGCAGTGCAGACACGGCCAGAATCCACAGGTGACCAAGGAAAAGAAGCAGTCTCAGTTAATCATAGCTGCAAAAAGTTAGAAAGTTCACTCTGAATGATGCAAGCTCATTTATTGCGAGGAATGTGATGGATTTGTCACACAACCTGCCGGGAAGAAATGACTCACACAAAGGCCCGTTTTCACCAGAACTACTCAGTTCAACTCTCTTCTACTTTCCCTTGTGTTTATTTCGCTGACGTCAAACTACTCCGATCATCCCAGAGTTTGCAAGTAGAAGTTATGAGCTCAAGAGGCATTGAGGCTGGGAGAAAAGAGGCCAGACCCTCATGCTTTTGATAAAAATGTAGGAACGCCACACTACTTCGCTGAAGGATGAGCAAAGTAGCCAGACTCGCCACAATACATACAGCACGGTCTTGGAATTGAACATGTGACGTCTTTGTCAATGTGGCTCTAGGAATAATGTCACATGAAGCTCTTTCTCTTGACACCTGCAGCCATCTGTGTCTCTCTCCTCGCTGTGTGTGTGTGTGTGCGTGTGTGCGTGTGTGTGTGTGTGTGTGACGTGGCGGTCTCTAATCTCTCTCTTCCTGATTAGATTCTGAGGTGTTTCCTCCTTCACTCAGCCACAGCCTGTCACACCGAACACACTTCATGTACATGTACTTACATCAGAGTACAACATGTAATCATCAGAGTGGGTTTACACAGGGATTTAAGCAGAGATAACACTTCCATTTTAGATAACGCGCTTACCTTAAATTTAGTGAACATATAGTTGAGATTGTAAGCTGGACATAGTCCATGAAGGAAACAGTGTTGCGGATTGATTTGAGATATTATCAAATTGAGATTGTACATACTGTATTTGCACATTAATTGTTGAAGCCCTTAGCAATTGGATCTGAAACAGCTTTTGTCTAGTCACAAAGTCATTATTTCTACAATATGTTCTGACTTTTGTGTCTTACCATTGCACGGAATGACTTGGTAATTTCCCCCAACACCCTGACAGTCTAGAAAGAAGCAAAGTGTGGTTTGGCAGAATGAAAAATGGCCCTTATCTAAAAAAGACCGCAGAGGATGACAGTGGCATTTAGGTCCAATACAAAAATGGGACAAAGAGCTGGGGATAAATTCTTTGAAACCTATAAAATATATATCTGTCTGTTATGGTTCCAATGCCCAAAGAGTTTGAATATTTGTGAGAAGCAGGAGCACAAAGGCTAAACATACTAAATGGAACTATGGGTTGCAGAGAACGCAACATTCTGGGGTGGCAAAAAAAATATTTTGTAGAGCAAAGTTTTTAAGCAGTCATCTGTACTTGGAAGTCAACGTTCCGTGGATTTTTCGCCTTCCATCCAAGAAGCTTTGTCAGGAACTCATGATCTTTATTTGGCAGCAAGCTGAATATATACCTAGTAATGGGTGCTCCCATCTTTATTTGATCTGAATTTGATCCAAAGGCCCTATCGTTTTATGAGTGTGAGCATCAATGATTCTCTTGCCCTGTGCCTGGTGTACACGTTACTGTACATGCCGAGGACAAGTTACAGTTTAAAAACGTTTCCTGTGAAGCTCTTGGGTAGCACTGCTGCTACTATTTTTTTTCATTATTGTGTCCATGGGTAAGCCACTTCACCCCACTGTATATATGTGGTGATTGGTGGTAGGCTGTTGGTGCAGCCACGTCAGCGACTGTCTGCTCCAGGGCAGTTGTTGCACTACACTAGTAACTTACCCCCCAAGTGTAGGGAGTGAATGAATGAAAAGTGATCAATTCTGGTGTCAAAATGAATGACAGCAAATCCCCACTATGGAAAATATTGCACTTGAGGTGTTCACTTCTGATTCTCTGTCAATTATTCTGGGTGTAGTCCAGTATTGTCACAGTACTACTTTTAACTTTAGATTTTGTAATCAAAGAAAAAAGTTGATATACAATACCGATTCCAAAACCACAGTGCAAAGGTTAATTGTTTAGGTACAGTGACAAAACAGTTCTAGTACACTCCTGTCTCCTTTACCATTTGCCATAGTCTTTAGCCTATAACGGATCATTGTATAACACATTACAAATGTAAAACACACGTCTAGTTTCTTATTTTACCATTCGATACTTCTGATAAAGTTCCAGACCATTCTAAAACTCTTTACGAATAATCTGTTTTAGAATAGACAGCAAAGTATTGATAGCCTTTGCAAAAATAATGATCTAGATGGATACTAGTTAAAGTATCGATTGCTATCTGGGTGTCAGTGTTTTGACAACGCTAGTATAGTGTCCGGTTTAGTCTTTTTAGTCCTGGATTGATCTGAGTTTCTTGGAACACACACTTGCACTGGGAGTCTGGATATTGAGCTCATAGCTGGTCTAGATTCAGGGAAAGACTTGTGTGTCTTCTTTGAAATACTGCTCTACTTAACTGCTGTACATCAGCCGCCATGTTGGATAAAAATAACAAACTCACCTCTGCTCTGCTTGGTTCCTTTTGTCTTCTCAATGTCCTCTCCAATCTGACATGTTCTCCACCATCTCCAGGTCAAATTGTCCGGAAATTCCTGCCCCATAAAAGGTGGCTAAATATCAAACAAATATCAAAAATCGCATTCTCAGTAAAAAAGTCCTCCTGTTGAATCCATTTGCACAGCGTGGGAAATTGTTTGCTTTCCGTTAGTGTTAAACTCAGCGTCCACCACAACCTGCTCACATGACCAGCAGCCTCTGAGATAATCCCATAATCCCATGCTCCTAACGCCAAACAAACAGCCAAAGATCACACCTGTCCATCCGCCCACCACTTCCTGTCCACGCCCCTTTTAGCTTCCTGCTCTGATTCAGGTCCCGGGGCATTTTTTGTCAATTTTAATCTTCTTATGGATTGATGGATTAAATGTGTACTTTTTTTTTTTTTTTGGGAGGGGTGCAACGCTTCTCTGCTCCTCAACCCTGAGCCAAATCCGACTCAGTGTAATCCCTTTTTTTCCACACTTGACTCTCGCTTGTTTAAAGTTGACCTCAGTTAGAGCGCAGCGTAAAGCAGACTGGTGCACAATTACATACATGTAACATACAACCCTCTCTACTGCGCAATAACTCTGGAATGTATTTCTGTATACCTTTTCATTGTTTTATGGTCCATTTGTTTATTTATTTGGTATTTTATTTATCTTTAAATCAGATTTTAAAAATAACTGACAGGTCAATGAATTGCGCTTGGAATCTCATGTACAATCAAATCCTGTTTTCACTGCTTCATCATCTTATGTTTTCCCCTGGTTTCTGTTCTCAGAATGTCTCCATCTCAGTATTTCCATTAGAGCTGTCAGACCCCACGGTTAATAAGACATTTCACATCCACACCTGCGTCTGCCCGTCAGCTCTAACACAATTCTGCAGCAGAATGGACCGAGGGAATCACATTGTCCTAAAGGCATTTGGAGGCTTCTCAATTTCAAAAGTATAGACAGTCTCGCTGATTGTGTCCAGTTTGTTTTGGACTAGAAGGAAAGAAGGAATATTGTTGACAGATTGGAGGATAAAGGTAGAATATTCAAGTATAATTCTGATACCAAATCCATCCAAAAAAAAAAGGGTTCAGATGGGGCCACATCGCGCTGACCAGTGGTCAATTCAAATTCTGCATGAAAAATTATCAATATCATATGGGTGACATTTCACCTCCAAATCAAGAAGCTTCTCCAGCTTTGAGTTTACCCAGGAATACGGTACCATCCCCTCTGTGGTCTGTCATCTCTTTGATTATTGGCTGCCTGTCCTAATTAGTCTTTAACCTGTTACTGCTTTCACACTTTTTGTTTGACATGCACATAGTTTTGGCTTTTTAAATGGTCCTGATCCATATTCAAGGTTAGATCGATGCGTTGTGGTTTGGGTCAGAGAAGAGTCTTAGATTAAGGTGAACTTTTTTGTCCCTGTATGACATTTGTCCTCTGCATTTGACCCATCCTTCGATGCCGCTGGGACGACCCGTCAGGAGCAGCACCTATCTCCAGATGAGGAGCCAGGCTGATGGTCAGAATCACCTGGCTGGAGGATTCACCTATTGTACATGTTTTTGTGGTAGGGGAAACGGGAGTACCCAGAGGAAATCTACGCAGACACGGGGAGAACATGCAAACTCCACTGAGAAAGCCCCCGTCCAGGTGGGAATCGAACCCGGGATCTTCTTGCTGTGAAGCACGAGCGCTAACTGCTGTGCTACCAGGAGAGAGTTGACCTTTATGATATTCTGTAAGTTTTAATGTTTTACAAAATTACAAGATTGCATAATAATTGACCGCCTGGATCTGAAATCTGATGTAACATTACGTGAGTAATATTAGATAATAATATTTAATATTAAGTCCCTCTCTTTGCTGATTTCAGCAAATAATCAGAATCCCGGGCTGTCACTTTGACCAACGAGACAAGTTTTCCTGTGAACCGACCCGTCAGGACCAATCAGGAGGGAGGGGGAGGGAACTTGATCGCTCACTTTGGAAAGTTTGTTCTAGCACTCCTCATATTGCAAACTAGGAGTCGCTTTTGGGTCCTATTAGGAGGGGAAGGGGGTAACTTGATGTTTACTTTCAAATTTCACTCTCACTTTCTCCTCACATTGCAATCTTGCAGACAATCACTTTATGCCCTAATTTCTGTTCAGGGTTCTCATTCTTTCTCCTGGCCTAAAATAAGAAATGAGTTCTTAAAGCCCAAAGCTGATTTGACAATGGAACAGGGAGCGCCCAACAACTTTCCGCTTACAACTTTCAGAGAACAATACTGCCACAGTAATGTAACAAACAACAACTAGTCTGCCAGTGCATGAGGATTTTTTTTATCACACATGTCAGTTTTTACAATATGCTGAAGAACAAAACAATTGTATTCCACTACAAGGGGGAAAAAAAATCAAGGATGGGGTCTTTAACTTAAAAAACACATCACATTCTTTTTGCCATTTATTGATGCTGTAACTTTTCATTACCATTGACCTCTTCAGGCTAGAAGCTTGTTCTCTCAGATGCACCGCGTTCACCTTGGATTCAAAAATAAATAAATAAAAAGATCCTCCTTTTTCCCGATCCTGCGCAGGTTAAACCCTCCAGAGACCCTACTCCTGTCCAGAGCCTATCCCGGCATTACCTTTCTAAGGGCTGACCCCTCTCAGGTCAGTGGACTTGGTCGACCAGAATCATATCTCTGCAGAGTCAGGAGAAAACCAACAATACATTTTACCATTTGATGCTTTTGTGATATACCATTGTTACCATTCACATGATAAATGCAGTGTGATGTTTTAACGGTAGTACAGCGGTTAGCGCTTGTGCTTCCCAGCTAGAAGGTCCGGGTTCAATTCCCACCAAGGCCCAGGGCCTTTCTGTGTGGAGTTTGCATGTTCTCCCCGTGTCTGCGTAGGTTTCCTCCGGGTACTCCGGTTTCCCCTACCACTAAAAACATGTACAATAGGCCAGGATGAATGTGAGTGTGTTTGAGAGAGCGCATGGGGGACGACGGATGGAAATTAGCCCAAGGCTACAATCTGGTGTGGCTTGTTCATTAACTTGCACTGTCCCGACCAGAAGCCCCTTATGAGAGAGGCCCGGTTAGAACCATGAGGCCGTCCTGTGGACCCACCACCTGCAGGAGGAGCCATAGGGGCTGGTGCAATGTGATTTGGGCAGCTCCAACAGCTGCCCCCACGACCCGGCAACGTACAAGTGGAAGAAAATTGATGGATGGATGTTTTAACATCCATCCATCCAACATTTATGTAAAGACTCTAATGAAAGTCACCCCACCTAATCTGGCCAGCCCCTCATGTAGTTTGTGTCTGGTGCGAGCAGACATGGCCTCACATCTAAGTGGATCACAGTAAAGTCCCGGATTAGTTCCAGGTCACACAGACCCCAGACCTTTGTGCACTATTACAGATTAGTCACCTCTAAACCTGCGGCAGCTAGGTGTAACTGCAAATTAGGTGTTTTGAATGACAATAAACTGACTCTTGAATTTGGATAAACTAATGCTGCGTTTACACATAAGCACGATGCGTTACGAATGCCACAAATGCACATTCGTGGCCAAGGATCACGAATTTGATGATTCGGGGTCGAGGTTTCACGCGCCGCCACTAACTGTTGCGACCTGTTACTACGCGTTACGATTAATGGCACGAATTATTACGCACGGTCACGAATATGCGTGGTGCTGCGCGCTGCCACGGGCTGTTACGGGTCACTAGGAATATTCGCGTTCTGTCCGAAATCTGTCAAGAATTGGGCGAATGTGGAGTGATCTTCTGCCGCCGGGTTGGAGGCGGAGCAGAGGCCGTGCTCTCCCCTGAGTCATTGGGCTCGTCTGGCTCCAACTCCCGAACATCAGGTACGACCGCAGGAGGAAGAAACACTTTCAGCACCCCGAGGAGCGGCAGCGGCTCGAGGTGCTGAAAGTGTTTCTTCAGGTGCTGTCCGTGACTTGGACCGCGGATTGGCCGACTTTGTGACACTTTTCCTTGGCGTAGCTACTGCAGGTACGAACATTTACTTTGGGCGTAGCGTGGGTTTCTGTCAATTTTGAGCGTGAAAACAGTGATTCTGCTCCACGAATGCTCTACGAATGCTCTCACGCTGAATTACGAAGCGCCACTACTCCTCACGAAAGGACACGCTCCGTTGCGAACTCCACGAACAGAGGGTGATTCGTGACATTCGTGGAAGATTTTTTGACAGACAAAAACTTTCTCCACGAACGTCACGAATGTCTCGAGCTGATGCGTTCTGTTAAGAATCCCATTGAGATGCGTTAAGTCACGTCACGAACGTCACGAATGACGGAAAAATGACATTCGTAACGCATCGTGCTTATGTGTAAACGCAGCACAAGGACCATGGACTTATTTGCATTATAGTGCTGTATATGCTGAAATGTGAGTGACTCTCTTATCCCAATGAGATCATTGGGTTCACTTGCATTTCATTTTAGCATGGAGTCCCATTAAAACATTTCAGGGGGAAAATGTCTACAGTTCCATGTTACCTATAATTCAACGCTGCTTGGGGCAATTTGTCAGGAGTATCGGACAAGATCTTGAGCCAAGATCGATGTAAGAGTACCCAATGGTGGTCAGCCCATTTTAAGTAATTTAAAGTAGAAAATAATTTTCATTCAATGTGGCAAGTACAAATCAGTTTAATTAAGTGATAACTTTGCGGCTTCAAAGCAAGCAGATTCTGCCGAAATTCACCTATAGGGCAACTTACAGAAAAACATTTACTTTCTTACAGACCACCTCTTGGAATACCTACCTGGAGGACTAGTCTACTTTACATATTTTAAGTGGGGGGACACTGAAGTACCTAAAGGAAATCCAAACATACAATAGTAACATGCAAGGCACGCTTCCCACTCTATTTTTGTTATACATTTCAAAGTGTCATATTCCACCACCAGATGCTGCCCAATCCTAAATGCACCACTAAACCCGTTTCCATTTAGCTCCCTCCGCTGGTCAGAGTAGTAGCCACACCCTTTATCCCGACATGGATGAGGCAGAGGTGGCATTAGCAGAGAGGCTGACACTGCGGCTCTGAACAGAAGAACTGCAGAGTGGAGCAGCTCTATTGTCTTCTCTGTGACTGTGAACAACTGGAATGTGTCTCTGCGCGCGCACACAGCATCACAGTGGACCTAACACCAAACAGAGTGCACTTTGGACTTGGGCTAGACAGGTTCAGCGAGGACTCACAGCTCATAACAAGACTCGAGTAAGGAAAGAGTGAAATCTAGGAAAATGGACATTGTTGTGGAGCATTTTTACTTCAAAATCAGAAGTACAAATAATGAAATGTCTGGAAGCCACAAGAGTTTATGTGATTATGGGCTCAGGTCTTATTTGAACTGTGTTGTCTTGTAAAATAAAAGTCTAGTTCAGTTTGCTTTGTATAGTTTGGATTCTGTTTTGTTTCAGTTCACAGTTTCAGTTCAGTTCAGTTCAGTTTGGTCCATTATTTGTAGATCAACATATATTTATATATATTTCCATACATCCTTAACATCGCCAGTATCCTGCAGTGTCTTTCTCTGTATTTACACCTCAGTGTCTAGGGTCCCTCTTTGCTCAGATTATCTTCAGTTGGGCAGCTGTTACAAGCAGTCCATACCACAATCCAAACCTGATTGTCCTCCCAGAAGGCGGAGTTGGCCACCATGCTGTGAGGCCATGCACCTATAGGCAGATGGAACAGTGGACATGAGGAGGAGGCAGCCTCCAGCCCAGGAGAAAAGAAGAATAATCAAAGAAATATCACACGTGTGTACACAGATCCACCGCTGAGCTACCACGCAAACAGCTGAGCCCCCTGCTGTTCACTCTGCTGACCCATGACTGCGCTCCAAAGTACGACTCAAACCTCTTCATCAAGTTTGCAGACGACACAACAGTGGTGGGTCTCATCAACAACAGAGACGAGTCAAACTACAGGAGTGAGGTGAGCAGTCTGGCCATGTGGTGCACACAGAACAATCTCTCTCTAAATGTGGAGGAGACAAAAGAGATTGTTGTGGACTTTCGAAGAGCACGGGTCCAGCATGTTCCTCTAACAATCAACATTGCTGCAGTGGAGAGGGTGACCAGCACTAAGTTCCTGGGTGTGCACATCACAGAGAACCTTTCCTGGACCATGCAGACTACATCACTGGTCAAGAAAAGTAATCAGCGTCTCTCCGCAAGTTAAGAAGAGCTAGAGTCCCAGCCTCTGTTATGTGCAACTTCTACAGAGGGACTATAGAGAGCATCCTGACCAGCTCCATCACTGTGTGGTTCTTCTACAGAGGGACTATAGAGAGCATCCTGACCAGCTCCATCACTGTGTGGCACGTCGCCACCACTGCCTCCTGCCGAAGGAGCCTCCAGCGCATCGTGAGAGCAGCGGAGAAGATCTGCGGATTCCCTCTCCCCACCATTAAGGACATGTACTCCACCCGTTTCACCTGCAAAGCCGTCAGAATCACACAGTCTCTTCAAGGTAATGCCTTCAGGGAGGAGACTGCGGAATCTACGGACCAGGTCCATGCGACTTAAGAACAGTTTCATACACTGAAGAGTCGAGCTGGTCCAGTCCAGATCACTGTTGTTAAGTCAAAATACCACTGAGAAGTCCATCTGGATATCTAATTAGCATATGATGGGACAGGTGGCTTATGTAGATTAGTGTGGAGGAGACTTTTTCACTCCTCCTGTAGTGATGACCTAATATCATAAATGATAAGTGGTCCACTTTTGGATCATCACCCTTAATTCCCCATTGTTGGAAAGTTAATAGATGGTGTATTTAGCCCCATTTGGGTATAGGCAAAGTGCCCGACAAAGCAGCTGCAGATGGGAAATTATTTAAACTATTTTTTTATTTTTTATTATTTAGTTGATAGTAGTTAATAGTCTTCTCAACTTTGCTAGTCACGTTTTTTAATAGTGATCAGTAAGTTACATACCACCACTGCTCCATAACTTTTATTATTTGCATGTTTAGTTTTTAACATCTATAAATATAACAGTAACTCTTACTTTAGTCCATTTTGCCTTTACCTACAAGTGATACTCAATTTCCCCTTAAATGGACAAGAACCCTGTGAACAAAATGCACAACACTTCCTCCTCCTTTGTAAACCTGCTTCACTAACAGAGCGGACGGGGGAGAGAAAACGCAAAGCTTTTGTTGAGTTTGAAGCGGCAAGAGTTCAGACTATAGACCCCATCTTTGAAGTTGTCCGAGCGTGCTCAGTGGAGTGAACTGCATGTCCAACCCACAGAGAGGCAGAGAAACGGGCAGCAAAATGCAGGAATTTACAAATGAAAAGAGCAGCTTTTTCTCCTAATGCGATTAAATTTTTCCATCTCACTGCTTCCCCGGCAGAGCTGAAGGAGGCAAGGAGGCAAAACCAGGACTGTACAGAGGAGACGTGGGGGGTATATAGAGGAATGAGACCGAGCAATAGAAAGAGAACAAGAGTAGAGTTTTTAGTTTGGTGAACAACAATAAATTTGCACTGAACTGTTAAAACCGAGCCACCCGTTGGATTCTAGGGACTTTTGGAAGTATTTCTAGTATTCCAATTTGCTACATGACCGAGCTAATGTTCAGATGTAGTTCACTGAAATTATTCATTTCAATTATTGTCACTATCAACGCATTACTCTCAAACGCTTGGTGCAAAAAGAGATTAATCAACGCTATAAGCAGAGCAATAACGAATACAAAATCTACGGGGCAGCAGAGGGAGAGGAGGAGGGATTTCAGCTTCTTGACAACCAGGGGGAAGAAGCGGTCCCTCAGTCAGTTGGACCTGTCATTGATTGAGACTCTCCCTGATGCAGGACTGAAGAGGTTGCAAGATGGCATAACATCTCCCCCTGAGATAAACCTCTGCTCTGTTGCAAGAAAGCTGGTCAAATGGGCCCAGTCCAGATCATTGTTGAGACAAAAACGGCTTGATATCCAAAGAGCCTCTTGAAGCAGGCTTGTGTTGGATTGGATGAGCTGCTGGCTGGAGACATCTCCTCTGTTTACCCTTCTCTGTTTTTCATCAAACCACTTGTAGTTGTTGAGTTTTGGAGCAGATGACGTCTCCATATGTGCTTGTTGGGTTTAAAAAGTTTTGTTTTGTTGACTCGGGTCTAGCAAAAAACTGCAGTCCACAAAGACGCGACGAAACTCAGAAACATTCAGGGCTGCACATGACATTGCAAAAAATATCGTATCGCGATATTGGGTAACGCAATATCCGTATCGCAAGAAGCCGCAATATATTGCAAAATCACTAAAGTTTTCATCTGACTGAGATTAACAAATTTTTTGCAAACTCAGCCAAAAACAAACAATGCGTTAAACTTATAAATGTGTGGAAGATAAGTTTTGGTTAAACATGTCCTGATTTAGTTAAATTTTAGTCCTGTTTTGGGACTGATGATGTAGCGCCTTGTTTTGACCTTGCTGAAAAACTAGTTACCTACAATTTGTGTTTAATTAGAATGGAACATTTCGTGTCGAAATGTCGCAATAATATCGTTATTGGGATATAGACACGTACAAATGTGGAGAGTGAGTTGGTAATTGGTGGTGGGAGATTATCGTACATTGGTAGCCTCGTAAGAATTGGCCGAAGCTTCTCTTGTTCCTATTTTCTTGTGAATTGCTGTGATTTTGTATGTCTGAATGTAGGGCTGAATAATATTGAAGTAACTTGCAATATGCAATACGGCAGTGCAATGGTGGGTGGTGCCACATAATGTACTTGTGCTTTCATTGTGACACCACATCTTTATGCCATTTGAAATTGTTATCAAAGTGAACTCTCTGCTCTTACTTCTTGTCTTCAGGGCGCCATCTGTTCGCTTCACTTGTTGGAAGAATCCTTTACGAAACAACTTTCTGACCCCACACCGGTCCTTTGACATTTTTGCTCTTTCCGTTAAAACTCCATTACCTCCTCCTTGCCCGCTCTCGTTCTCTTTGTACCGCCCTTGACTCCAGTAATGACACGCGCCTCTCTGCTCTCCCCGTTTGCGACCTCTGACCTTCGACCCCGCTGACACATCCATCAGTGCCTTCAAAGACCCTCACTCAGACCCTCTTCAATGGGCCACCCCTCTCTGCTCTTTTATAACGGGATTCTACTGTCTTCAGATGGGCCTCAAGTGTGAATGCACCTCAGATACATCACGCGCATATCATCTCTGCCTCTGAATCACCACGTGTGCCTCCCTTTGTCCCGCCGAAGGTTACGGCTGACAGACATTGTGCGCATGTCGTGATAGATGCCGACGTCCTTTCAAAAAATCTGGAGATGTTTTTGGCGGAGTGGCGCCGAAAAAGCACCGCACGGCCCCTTTACTGTCCCCGGTCAAAGAGAGGAGTAACAGTAAATGGCTTTGTTTGGCACTTCTAGGGCCGACATCCATCACAGCAGCAGACAGGCGGTAGAAAAGCGCGGTATAGAGAGACAGCGGGGACGTACTACGTAAAGGGTGAAAGAGATGTGCTTAACTTTTGACCCGTGATCTAAAATCAAAACGATGTGCAGGGACCTCCACACTTAAATTGGCGGTCTTGGTAAATCAGTGGTTCTCAAACTTTTCGCATCAAGTAACTTTCATTTTATCAAGATGCCATCAGGACTAAACGGGTGTAAAAACTTTGGGTTTTACGGTTCTTTCTTATGAGCCGGAGCATTTGGATCGGTTGGCCAAAAAGAGCCAGCTGTTTTTAAGGAGCCGCATTGACTCCCTCGTGTGTCGCTACTCCCAGGTTCACCTATAAAAGGCGCTGCTTTCCCATCCTTGCCCGTCTCTGACCTGTCACCCCTGACGTCATCCACCAGTCGGGAACCGGCCTAGTTGCGAGGAGCACACTTCTCGCAAAACTGCCGGCTTTACGCTCCTTGCGGCTGCAGTGCGCCCATCGGTGAGTTGAGCGTATGCAGGTTAGCCCGTGTGAATGTTCGTCAGAGCTAACAGGCGTGTGTCTTAGTGGCCTCGGCGTTGGACTCCTCGCGTGCGTGATGGGGGCGTTGTGTACGAGACCGGCACAGTAGTGGTACGGTAGCGCAGCGGTTAGCGCTTCCGCTTCACAGCTAGAAGGTCCCGGGTTCGATTCATACTACGACGGGGCCTTTCTGTGGGAAGTTTGCATGTTCTCCTTGTGTCTGCATAGGTTTCCTCCAGGTACTCTGGTTACCCCTACCACTAAAAACATGTATAATAGGTGAATCTTCTAGCCAGGCGATTTTGACAAACAGCCTGGCCCCTACATCAGAAGATGGGTCCTCGGGCGCGGCACTGCCGTCGCCCACTGCTCCTTGAGGGGTGCCCTAGCGGCATAGAAGGATGGGTCAAATGCAAAGACCTGTGGCGTGCCCGGTCCTGCACCTCCCCCCCGGCATGGCTTTATCCTGAACATTGGTTTAGCGATCAAAATCTAACCTGCTGTTCTATGGGATTCTGGTTCAGTAAAGCCTCGCCTGTGGAACTGCTCTTCTTCTCCACTGTTACCTGGAAGCATTTTATTTTGGGGAGTTCTCCTGGTTCTGTCTTGCTGTCTGTTAATGGATATGTCTAACTATGTGCCTTGGATGGAATTTGCGAATGTCCAAAGATAATCTACTTTTAACAAAATTACCAAACGAAAAAGAGAGATAATTATTAATAAATTAAGTAGCATACCATGTCTCTGTCATCATTAAGTCTGATAAAAGCCAGTGTTGCCAGGTAGTACGAAGTGGAGTAATGTTTACGTGCCTTAGAAGTTATGGCCGCTTACTAGCGCCTTTCCATTCGGTTACACTCGCACGTGAGCAGGGGCACCAGAAAACTTGCTGGATCCAGTTTAACGTCTTTCTCACAGGTTGCCGCATGGGGAGGGTCAAATGCAGACAAATAGTTTTGAGTGACAAAAAAAAGGTCTTCCTTAAACCTTAACTAATGCATAAAATAATTCAAAACAATAGGTTTACAATGACCTCATCATTTGGACACACTGAATAGGGAAAGGCTCAAAGAAAAAGGAAGTCACATAACTCTGGATGTTTCAAAACTTTACCCATCTCCAAAATGCGCCTTCTTCAGAACTGCCCCACATTCAAACTGGCACTGACAGTGTTGTTGTTGTTGTTTTTGAATTGAACCAGGCTGAATTCTGATGTTTGACTTAAAATGCGGAGACTGGAGGTAAGCGCTTCACAAAATAAATAAAAATAAAACACACTAAGATAGAGGAATGGGGCTGGAGTGGAGCTGACAGTCGGAGGGGTGGTGCGGAGATGGAAAAAGACCAGCTCA
Organism: Proterorhinus semilunaris; assembly: GCA_021464625.1. Classification (NCBI taxonomy): domain Eukaryota; kingdom Metazoa; phylum Chordata; class Actinopteri; order Gobiiformes; family Gobiidae; genus Proterorhinus; species Proterorhinus semilunaris. The sequence goes on along the minus strand of CM038347.1, from coordinate 28,105,257 downwards.
GAGTGAAGGATCGAGGGGCTGAGACAGTTTGATTGGACAAAGAGAATGTGTTTAAAATGTCAATTTCAAGACAAAACTGAAGCCACTTGGAGCTTAACAATGGCTGTGACGGAGGTGTAGTGGATTGTTAGACAAACTTTGGCGCGTAGGACGTGACGTGACGAATGTGTGACAATTGTGTAGAACATTTTGCCATTCATCATTTTAGAGTTTCAGGTTTTGGTCCAGTCCGCATTCTGCTAGTTGATAGCACCACTCGCTGGCGGTGGTTTAGCTCATCTGGTAAATTGCCGAACTAACAAATTATAATCGCCAATTTGTGGCAGTTTGTGGGCACATTTTTCTCTCCCATTATGGAGCTAATCTACACTACCATTGCCGTCTGCAGACCATGTATCACAAACAACTTGTTTGTGCAATTTTTAGACATGGTTCACCAATGCCTTTCTGTTTCTTAACTTGGCTTTTTAGCCCCACCTCGCCTTTTTCTCATTCTCTTTTTCCTGCTCGATAGATTGGGATCAACCAACTTGTGCGGAGGGGTGTTCAATGCCAAATGGTATCTTCCTGTTACAGATGCGTGATGCCAAAGTGGTATATTTTTCTTCCGTATTCCAATACCTCACCTATTTGGCAGATTAACATGAAAAAGCCAATCACAAACCAACCAACTCTGTCCCCTCATTTTTTTCCGGTTATGAACTCGTCCTGGCTCAGTGGGGTGAGCTGTTTGCAGATTAAAAAAAAGATTACAGAATATTTCCATTTATCAATGGAAAACCCCTTAAAATGCAACATCTCGTTTGCAAAAGGAAACATAAAACACAGAGACATGACAATATTTACCACACCACAAAGCGTGAAGTGCTTAACATTGTGCAAATTGTAAAGACTCAACATGGAGCTGAACAACAACTTTAGAAGCAATAAGAAAAAAAAAACTAAATCATCCAAAGCTGCTTAATTTTCTTGTCTTTTTCACAGTGTTCCTGAATTTCCTCGTAATTGCCTGAGCACTCAAGCCCTTGATGAAATTGTGGCTCCAAATGATCACTTTTATTGTCGTCTGCTTCAACTAAATGAGTTCTTATTCCCGAATCTCTCTGAACAAAACATTTTAATATGTCCACGGGAGAAATTATGAAAACCTAATCCCTTGCTGAATTGATAATGGTAACTAGGTTCATTGCTCACTTTTTACTCATTGACAAGACATTGTTTTTGGCTTATCTGGCTGAAATAGAGCTAAACTTGTTAGAAATAAACATTCATTTTAGGATCAAAAATATTGTACCTGTGGCGTAGTAAACAGTTCCTGTTAAGTGTGCACCTTGTTTATGCAGGCGTGAGATGGAAACTATGAGTGATATGTTTTGTGGTTGAAAAGAATAGGGGCCCGATCTTGAGTTTCAAAACGCAGTAAAATGTTCTGCTTTCGTAGGAGCGCACTTTGCGATCTTGCCACTCCAGACTTAGCGCATTTAAGTGAGAAGTGCGTGGGGGTGGAGACACACCCTTTCCTCCAACCAGATTGACTCCGCGGCCAGGAAGGGGGTGGGAGAGGGGTTGTGGGGGAGTGGGGGGTGAACATGTGTATTTGTTTTGTTTCGCGTTTACGGCACTCGGACAATCTAAATTTGCCAGAAGCCTGCACCACCCGTGTACCAGGCACAAGATCTGGCCCTAAAACTGAATACATTTGACCTGCCCAAGGAGCAATTGTGTATGTAAATTCTACATTAACAATTCAGGAATCCACCCCGGTCCGTATTTATTTATTTATTTAGTTAGTTTATTTGACAGGGACATTGTACATTAATGAACATTTTTGTATAATCTAATATAAATATTTTCTAAAGAAAGATCTCAAAAGGGTTGTACATTCAGAAATGACTTGTAACCAGGCTTTGACATCACAATACATGGCAGATCATCTGGATCATTCATATTTTGTATTCATTTTTTGTATATAAGAAATGCCAAAAATGTGTTCAGGTTACTCCCACACTTACTCCCCTTTTCTCCCTTCGCTAAACTCTCACTTGGACACCAACTCTGTCTTTTATAGTGTCAACATCTTAAACAAAACTCCCATCTCTCTCTGTCTCTGTCTCTCTTTCTCTCTGCAAACAGGCTTTTACATTCCCCCAGCAGCAGCCGTGACCCGGGCACAATACTTCCTCCCCCCCCAGGTAACCATGGTGACAAGGGAGGCGAGGTTACCGTGGAAACGACCTGTTCACCCCCACCTATAGAAAGCTTGACACTCCCCAAACTGCTATCTGAGAGTAAGTTGCAGGTGAACTATATTTACAACAAGAGGACGGTATTGCCATATTCACTATGGACGCCGTAAAGCCAAAGTCCAAACTACAGTTACATAATAACAATAGTCCCCGCTGTGTTGCTGCACAGGCGGTGAAATTGGGTTCGGTCGTAAAGTTTTGGAAGTCGTAAAGTTATTATTCACAACACTCTATTAGGTTCAGGGACAAAACAGGTGTATGTCCCAACGCTATATTTTGGGCTGACATAGAGATTAATGGCGGTGACCTTTAGCATACTGAGAAGGACTTAATTAGAAATATTCAAATCTCTGACACACTCTGAATGCCACTTACAATGAGTTTCTTCTCCAAATAAAACTCAAGTCCAACCACGCACACCACTTTATCTCTGGATTTGGGGCTGTTTTTCATGTTGTGACTTTTTTCATTAGAAAGAATTAGCCAAGTGCTCATAGAGCTCTATCTACGATTAAATATAGCTGCATTGTTGTTGATAATACGACATAATATTCATTAGATTATTCTAACTCCAATTAGTTGCCAACCGGCAAAAAGAATAGTGTAGTGGCCCCGCTGAGTCCGAATTATGTTGAGTCTGGGTTCATTCAGGTCTGACACAGAAATGATTTTTTACTCACTACTTGTTCCAAAAAGTAACTGAGTTAGTAACTGAATTACTCTATAATGAAAGTAACTCATTACAAGGGAAAGTAACTATTTGCGTTACTATTTAAAAAAAAGTTGCTAAATATCAAAGAATTTAGATTTTTGTTGTTGTTGCAGTTTTAAAAAGTCAGTTGAAATGAGTAGAACAGACAGGTGTTTGTATTTATGTCCTATCATGTCAAAGATGTTCATAGTAACTGAATGACCTGAATGGGGGGTAGAGTGGGGGAAGCCCCATTGACTGAACGGTATTCAAAGAGAATGAGGAGGAACAGGAGTAAAAGAAACATGTGCCAATGCAGCCAACAAGTAGGGCAAGTCTCTCCGTTCAATCATCAGCAAATATAAGGTTAAATGCCCTAACAGAAAGTTAGCGGCCTGCAGTGTCTCTGGAGCGGAGAGAGGAAGAAGAAAAGGCGCTGAGAGAGAGGGGGGAGGGGGGGAGACCGATTCTGCGTCTTTGGGTTAAAAATAAGTTCCAACACTACAGATCAATGATCACCAACTCGATTCTCCCCCGCGGCCGCACCGCGCTGTGGGGTTGACGAGCCGCGGGTCGGGGGCACACGTAGTTTTTGGAGCAGAAAGCACGATGCAACCAATGGCCGCTGGCTGCTCCACTTTATGACCACAACACTGGAGGCCGTATAGTCCATATAGTCACTAGTCTCCCATAATAGTCGCTAGTCTCCCATTAGGAATCATTATACTTTAGACACATTAAAAACAACTTTAGAGCCTGGTGCCTAACCTTTTTGAACTTTCTACAGCTAGATATACCTCCTGTGATTACGCTGGGTTAGTTAGAATTTAAGGCACCGGGCTGGTTTTCGTAAAACAAATGTTAGAAATCTCGTACTTAACGTGGGTCGGACTGTTAGCATTGGCGCTGCGCGAGCTACACATCACGCAAGGGCCGAGTCTACAGTGTAGATCCCGCCCTTACGCCCTTTTTAGGAACATGCTTCGTCAGAGCTGGGGAGGAGGAGTCTGTAACTCCGCCATGATTTCCCCCTCGAACGTGGTCATTGTGGCAAACGGGGAGGAGTGAGGAGGAGTTCTCTATTCTTTTTAACAGTATATGGAAGCAACACTCTGCACAGACAGCGTGAACACTCCGTGAGACTCCGCCCACCCTCTCCCCTGCTCCTGCTTGCGTGAGCTGACACCGTGGCGCTCATTCAGTGGAATTGTAACGTGCCCCTTTGTTTACCCAGTAATGATAACGGCGTTGTAAGGACGGGAAGAGTAATGAATTAGATTACTCCTTTACTGAAAAAATAATGTTGTTACCTAACACTGCTAGCCACTATCTAACATTTTACCTCTTTGCTATTACTTTTTCAAAGAGCTCAATAGGTAAAAATATGTTTGCATGTTTACGTCAGGAACCGGGAGTGCCCCCTTTAGTTGAACCCCATACGTGGAGCAGGACAGGTGGTGGTAATGTTGTGGCTGATTGAATAATGCCAGTATTTCCCGACCGCCTCACTTTAAGCCACTTCAGTCAGAGAGAGTGATAGCCCGTTCCTGTGAGGTGAACTCGCTGCCTCCTTGGCTCACAGAGTTATTTTGTGTTAAACTCGTGGAGACAGCTGCTCTAGAGATGGATGAGAGTGTCTCTTTGAAATCACATTCACAAAACCGAAGAGAGGAGAGGACAGGTTAAGAAGATTCCTCACATCCGCGTATCTGCACCAAAACTAGAAAAATATGACACTTTTGCGCAATAATACTTATTTTCGTAACTATATTCTTGCCCTATGAAATAGTTTATTCAATGGGTTTGTATCTTCCTATTCCAGTTTTCAGTTTATGGGGGGCATAGCTCAAAATAATATTTCTAAAAGGACAGGATTTGGTGTCACGATTCCATACAGATTTGAATATGTTTTGCTGCTTCAAGTATAAATTAAAACATGAACCAGGTCCAATATGTGTAAACTCTGCTCTAAGACACGTTACCCATCTTACATGTTGATGACTATTGATTGCCTTTATCTTGCTTTGTATTTGCTGTTTTAATTGTAGGTTGAAGCTAAAATCACACTGACACATACAGCCTTACCTGGTCATTTTCCTGCATTTTCCCAGGAATGAGCTAGCGTGAATAAAGTCAGAATGGATTCCCCCCACATTTTAAATCTGGCAATTTTCCAGGTCAAATTAACAGGAATTTGCCGTGAAGGCCCATGGGAGAAAGATTACCAGAAAATTGCCAGTTCTGCTGCTTGGTTTCTGTGGTAACGTGACATTATGCACCAGGTTCTCATTGAAACTGAATGTGGATGCAGTGCACCTACTATCTCTTTATTTTTAAAACTTTGCCCACTGCGCTAGTTGTAAAAAGAGCGTAGTGGATTGTTTACTGACTGGCATGAGGGATGTGGGTAAATTTAATGAGGGATGAGCAGCAGAGGGGTGACCAGGGCGGTCTAATTGTGTTTTGCGCATGTGTTTTACTGCTGGTAAAGTTGTGGTCACTGGTGAGGCCTTTTCTGTGCGAGGGCTAAAGTTTAAAGGTCTGTCTAAGCCAACCAAATGTCCACCGAGTAAGATGTAGCCCACGTTTACCACCATTCAGAAAAATCAATTGCTTCTGAAAAAGTCTATTAGATGATTAAGTCCCTTAATGAGAACAGCTCTGGTGCGTGAGCTGAAACTCTTTTGAACAGCTGTGCTCCTCTTTCTTTCTATTTTCTCAGACAGAACATTACCTTGTCTGGGTCCGCCTTCGTTCACTCATGAATCACTTGATCATTATAATGAATCCTTATCACATTCATCTGAGGACACATGCCATCACCTCCAAGTATCAAAGGCACTCTAAAAAATATTAAAAGCATTGTCTGATGCCCATTAGTCAATTATACTTTGTGTCATTCATGTAAGAATGTCATCAAAGCCTATGTTTTGGCAGTACATACCGGTACTTTATTGCCCCCAGACAGAAATTTGCCACTTGCCAGTGGCAAGTGGCAGAATGGCCAGGCCAGTAGTGTTTTGATGGCCGACAACAAACACAATTTATAAACGACAAAATAACATCCTAAGCATGAGGTTCGATGTTGACTTAGTGGTGCGTTCTCAGAACTGATCTTGGATGTTGGTGAGTCTCATAATGTTACCATAACATACCATAACATAACACGAAATGTAAATCTTTAACAAGCTAGAATAACTCTGGAGGGACAGAAAAACCAAGGTGAACTACAATTGAGCGGCATATTTGGATGAAAGCAGGAAGTTCCATCGACAGGGGCAAATATGCAGGAGAAGAATCAGAGAAGCCAGAAGTGAAAGGCTGCAGCCTGGAGGTAACAGACAGGAGAGGCGACGGGAACGTTTGATGAGAGTGCCCTCAGAGGGACACATGAGAGGAATCAGAGGAGTTTTAAAGGAGCACGAGCCACAAAGTTTGATGCAGACTTTGATAGTGATCATCAGAGAAGGTTCAGTGATTGGAGGAGGACAGGTGAAGAACGAGGCCCAGGTAATCACAAGACAAACGGCAGGCGAAGTGGAAAAGGCCAAATAGTTTTGCTGAAAAGTATCGTTTTTGACATTTCTCCTTTATCATAAATCAAACCAATCCAAAAGGTTTGAATCAGACATAGGAAGTAAGGATGGGACTATAATTGGTTTAAAGGTATGTCGCTGCACTGGAATGCTTCATTACAATACAGTGAGGGACTGACGTTAATGATAATGCTCTAACAAAGAAGTGGTTTCTCTCTTCTCATTTTGCAATCTTTGACCATCACTTTTAACCTATGTTGTTAGATTTAAAAAAGTTCTATGTCAATGGGTTATAAATCAATGTTATATGTGGGATAAAACTCCACTTGTGTGTACAGACTTCAACTATCTTCAATACATAAAAGGTATTCGCAGTATGTATTATATATGTAGTATGTTCTGTCTTTGTATTATTGTATATCTCTGTTTTGGTGAAGATAAAACACAGACAAGGTCAGAGCGGAGAATAAAGCATAAGAAAAGCCTGTGAAGACCCGAGGACAATGAAGGACAGATGCGACTGAAGAGGAGCTGCTGCTAGTGCATCGTATTGTATACTGAGATAAATAGAAATGAGAGAGCAGCAAGAGCAGTGGAGTAGATTATTTCACTTTTATACTGGTGACTGTTAGTTACCTCACAATCGGTAACTTAAACATACTCAAAGATTAATGTTTAATTTCACCGGTTCAACCATTTAAACATAAAACAAATAAAGTACTTTGCAATAATCATGCAATGTTTTTCAAATAACGCTTTGCCCCAAGTAAAGCTTTTCAGGGCATAATTTTGTCCAACATTATTTCAACCTGATAGACTCACACAGACAGAAAAGCGTTTTAGACGTTTTATTGAATGAATGCAAAACATAATTTGGGGCTCAGACCCCGGCGGAAGATTGGATGAACGATAAATCCGCACGGCGTAGAACGATAGCCAGGATCTTCCCCCGGAGCCTGGACACTGGTGGTGGTAGAAGACCCAGGTTGACCAGACGTTCGAGCAGCGCCGAGAGAGCCCAGGTGGAGAATAGGGGTGGAGGAGGGTTGCAGCACGGCTGGGAAACTCGGAGTGATGGGCCATGGTGCTTATGAAGGAATCTTGGAGCGATGATTGGTTGATGTGGAGAAGCTGAATGGCTGGACTGTGATTGATGAGTGGAAGCAGCTGCCGGTGATGAGCGGTGGTTTAAACAGCTGTTGAGTCTTCCTTGTTGAATTTGCGCATAAGCTTCATTTCAACCTGATAGACTCACACAGACAGAAAAGCGTTTTAGACGTTTTATTGAATGAATGCAAAACATAATTTGGGGCTCAGACCCCGGCGGAAGATTGGATGAACGATAAATCCGCACGGCGTAGAACGATAGCCAGGATCTTCCCCCAAAAATTACCCGGGGTCTGAGCCGAGACAATGGCATGATGACGATTGCTTGTGTTTTTGATGGAGCTGAGCTTACCACGTTTGACAGGGCGAGTGACTGCGCTTAAAATGAGCGCGCAGGCCGAGACAAAACCGCTGAGATAATGACAGCCTTTGAGCTGTAGAAATGACGATGCGGGTGAAGCTTAAAATCCCTCCGGCGAGGGCATCAGGCAGAAACGGAAACCCTCCGGCGAGGGCAGCAGGCAGAAACGGAAACCCTCCGACGAGGGTAGCCGAGCAGCGCAGAGCGGGAACCCTCCGACGAGGGGAGCAGAAACGGGAACCCTCCGACGAGGGGAGCCGAGCAGCGCAGAACGGGAACCTCCGGCGAGGGTAGCAGACCAGAGCAGAGGCCCTCTAGAGAGCGGCAGACGGGGAGGAGAAGCCTCCGGCGGCGAGCCTATGTTTGTGTATCTGACGAGAATGAGAGCCGAGCGAGATGGGTCTAGACCACCACCAGTTATTTGCACGAAACTTATAGTTATGAAGGGAACGTTGAACTGAAAGGAAGGAGTTCGACTCAGGGCGGATGTAAGAGATGTAGCCGAGGAAGACCAGCGCCCCAGCTGTTGGAGTGTTGCTGCGGGAGACCTTGAGCGGCAGCGATGTAGCGGCGCCGATTCTGAATGAGTGGGCTGAATAGTTGTGTGGGGATAGTTCCCGGGTAAGAGCGCCGACCGAAGGTATTTTGAAACCTGGATGCCGTCATAGTTAACCTTCAGGGGTTAGAAACAGCGCTTGAGTGGGCGGACCGAGCTTCGACGTTTGAGCAAATTTCGCATGGTTAGAAAAGGCAGAAAGCCCCCCCTGTGTGGCAATGACTGTTACAGGCGCCTTTGGAGCTCTTGAGGAACGATTGAAGAATTCGGATGAAAACTCGAATCGGAGAAGGAAGGAGGCCATGTCTCAGCGAACCATTTACCCTGATAGAAACCCCCCGAACCGGAGGACGGGGTGGCATCCGTGACAAATTACAAAGCGTCCGCGGAACGTACGACGTCATTGTAGGAGAACGACACCTGTGCGTCGTTTAGCAGCAGGACCAGAAACGCGGGTCGGAGCGACGCCCTTCGTTCAGGAAGACCGAGTCGAACAGCGATGTAACGGAGTGAGCTGCGACGAGCAGCCGCGAGATGAAAGAACGCCCCTGGGGAACGATATGCATGGCAAAATGAGGAGGCCCAGCCGGGACAGGAGCTGCTGCTTTGTGATATCGCGGGTGGCAGCTGCTTTCTGAATCACGTCGGAAATGCGGCCAGCGTATCGGGCGGAAGAGAAGCGACCATGGCGACATAGTCCAGTTTGATCCCCAAAAACTCCAGCTCCGTGGCTGGAACGACTGTCTTTGACCGACAGGGGCACGCCCAGAAGGCCGAAGAGGAGCTTGAGTTTAGACGAGGACGTGCCGGGCGAGGGCCGGGCACGAGCGAGTGGAGTACGGACTAAACCCCGACATATTGAGTAGGATCCAGCACAGCGCCTCCGAAACCATGTTAACGAGCAACGGGCTGCTCCTACAACTGAACGTCGGCCGAACCGCGAAATAAAATCTAGACTCCCACTGCAAAGGTGCCACAGAAAACGGATGAATGGGGACGATTTTTTTTTTTTATTTAAAGCGTCTGCGACGTCGGCCTTGCGAGCCTAGCGCCACGACCCGGCTGCTTTATCTGCGCGATAGCGTGGTCCACCGTAGCGTAGTGAGCGAAAAAGGGGCGGGTATGATGCTATTGAGCTGGGAACTGGGCCCGAGTGGGGGGCAGAATCATGGGCGTCGGAACCATTCATTGTGAGGGGGACGTGTCCCCCCCCACTTTTGAAAAGTGGTTGATTGGTCCCCCCCACTTTCACAACGTGAATTTTCATTGACTTTACATTTACTAGTTTAGACTGGACCTTTTCAATAGGCTCCCCGAGGCCAAACAATTAAATATGACCCGCGCCTTATTTTCCATACATTTAAAAACATATGTATTGGCATTATCCCATTATCCGCGCCAGTCTCGCGTCGCTCCGCGGCGCATACGCTCCGCTTTGCGTAGCTGTGTTCATGCGGCTCCTCACCTCAGAGTGGCTGAAATGTAAACATGTCTCTGTAAACCGCTGAAAACGGCTAAAGTGAGAATACTGAGGATTATTGTTGGACGGACGGACAGATTTGACCAAACCGAAGCACAAGACACTCGTGCATCGTGTTTCTGGAGTTTTTTACGGATTCTCACATGGAGGAGCAGGGCTTTTCGCGTCCTCGGCAGGTGGACAGCGTGTCTTCATCGGTACAAAGGCCTGACCAGTAACTTTAAGGTGAGAAACATCAGTGTTGGAAGTGTTTGTAAAGCGAGTGATGAAACTGATATAGCGTGAGTTTGGGGAAACTGCACCGGCTAGCACGAGTGTTCAACCGGTCAATACGCGCGTTAAACCTCACTGTCTGGAGTCTAACATAACCAAACAAATCTGATTTTTTTTTTTTTTTTTTCACACAAAGCGTCATGAAGCCAGGGCTGGACAGGAGAACAGCGGCTCCACAGGTGTTTGGTTATGCGCCCTATATGTCCACCCAGCTGCCAGGAGGAGGTGCTGCTGAGCCGATCGAGTCTCTCACGTATTCTTGAAGTAGCGCTCGATTTGGATGTAGTCCCGCTAAAGCAATAACATTGCTCTGTGTCCTGACCGTGTCCCACTGTAGTTCTTAATGTTAAGAAGTCGACCCCTTCCATTTTTTAAATGTGTCCCCCCCACTATCAAACGCTTCTTGCCAGAATACTTGCGAGTGGCCACACCCAGGGACTAGTGCGGACCGGCGAAAATGGGGAAGACTTGAACGGGCCGATCATGCACCCCTTAGAACCTCCCTCTGAAGTAATTGAGAAACGACCGCCGGTTCCCTCAATGCGGATTGCGAGTTCTTAGAAACGAAAACGCGGGCAACAAACGAAACGCCCACGTGAAAACCCTGGGAAAGGCCCGTGAGCAAGAACAAAACCGGGATCCGGGTGGAAACGAGGTTTGAAAGCCGGTGCAGAGACGTTGATTGGGGTAGATAGGTGACGAGAAATCAGCGCTTGAAACCAACGCGACTCGAGCTGGCAGGGCGCATGCGACGGGGCAGACGACATTGGATGGGCATCCTTGCAGGAACTACAAATGAGAAAGCGGCAATTACCATGGTGCAAAACCACCTCGTTGAAGTTGTTGCTTAATATCTCGAATTTTATTTATTTATTTATTTATTTATTTATCTGCCACGGCGATCTAATGGGGATGAGGGGCCCTTGAGAACGTGCAGCTGTTGCGCGGGCTGCGAGCAGTGAAAGAAATGATCGGACTGACTGAACCGCACAGCGAACTGAGACAGCCTGAGTGGGCGTGAGCAACGACTCTGTATCGAGAACGGACCAGTCCAGATGCACGTTAGCATGAGTGATTAGCGACGCTGATTTGGCTGCGAAAGCCTTGTGATATTGGTAGAACGCGACCGACTGCATTTTAAATTCAGATCCCTGATCAGACATAGGTAAAGTCAAGCTCGGGCGGCGATCCGGATACACGAGGACGCGATCTGGTCCTCGACCTCGGAGAGGGGAGAATGGGCAAGACCAGGTTCACGTAATCGCCCCGCAAGATTTTCGAACGCAGCCTTGACGAGATATTAGCGTGCAACAGAGAATACGGCCTACCCAGAGACGGCCCAGGACGGGCGCTGGCGAGGGCGAAGAGCGGGGGATCCGGCTGAGTCACCGCGGCGAGAGAAGCGTGGAGCACACCGAGCGCAGGCTGAGTGGAGACGGCAGGACGAGCGGCGTTGAGCAGGAGATGGGCCGACAGCCCGGAGACGGAGTGGCGAAGAGCGTCCATGGAGGCAGACATCAGACGACGGTCTTCCGCGGACATGGGTGGGGTCGCGGCAAAAGACGAGGAATCCCCGGAGAACACGGACGGAACCGGAGGAGCTGAGACAGACCGGGAGTCCAACGCCGCGCGGCAGACGTGGAGGCGGCGGTAGTTGAGCCCGGCGCGGCAGCGGCAAGCGCTGCGCCTGCAGTTCTGGAGCCCAGCGCGGCAGCGGCAGACGCGGAGCCCGCAGATGTGGAGCCCCGCACGGCAGCGGCGGCAGTCATGGAGCCCGGAGCAGCAGCGAAAACAGGCCAAGGCGAAGACGAGACATGGGCCGGAGCCACGGATGGAGGACGACCCCGGCGGCGTTTGGCGGGGGGAACAGAAGACTTCCTGGACCGTTTCCCTCCCGGGAGAACGAAAGGAGGCGGCGAAGCGGGCGGAGACGGAGATGAATCACCGGACGGCAAGACAGCGGTGAGTTGAGCCAGTTGAGTAGGACCGAGACCGGTTCCGGGAAGAATCCCCTTGGACAGAAGGGCCGAGCGCGGGGAGACGTGAGCTGCGCGAGCAGCGATGCGGGCACTTTTCCGGGAAGTGCGCAGAACGGTGGGACCCGTGTCCCGCTGGAGGGGGGCAAGGGCCCGGCAGTAGAGTCAGACATTAAGCGACGAGGTTGCAGCACGGCTGGGAAACTCGGAGTGATGGGCCATGGTGCTTATGAAGGAATCTTGGAGCGATGATTGGTTGATGTGGAGAAGCTGAATGGCTGGACTGTGATTGATGAGTGGAAGCAGCTGCTGGTGATGAGCGGTGGTTTAAACAGCTGTTGAGTCTTCCTTGTTGAATTTGCGCATAAGCTTCATATAGCTTTACTAATATTCACACTACACACAGTGGTGGTAAGCAAGTCACTGCTGTCCTAGGGGAGACTGGCGGTCAGCTTTTGCCATTGACCACTCCGACAACCACCAACTACCCTACGTACCACATTCATAAACAAGCAATAAAGTGTCTAGCGCAAGGACACAATGACAGATGTTCAGATCGTAGACGCTCTCTACCATCTGAGCCATTACTGTCGCACATAATACAAAGCAATGAAAAACAAAAGAAAATTAAAGCCGCAAGCGGCATCGAGAGGCCCTCGCGGGGGTTCGTTGGCCGGTTGACGCCGGTTCCCGCACGCCGCCGCAATAACCGGGAGGCGCTGCCGCGCCCTACGTGGTTATAATGTCGCTGCCACCCTAGGTCGAGATTATAAAAGAGCAAAGGCGAGAAATGGCGCCTTCGGCGCCGATTACTCGATTTTTCCCAAAATGGCCGACCACCTGTTGGTCGCCTAGCAACCATGTAATGGAGGCCTCCCTTAGTGCCTCCATTGCCGTGCCATAACCCTACCGAGGGCGCCAACGTGGCCACACTACATTTTATTTCCCTGATGTGCCATTAATCTTTGTGAGTAAACATCAAAACGAGATTTTTAGCCTCTCCATGTGAATGATGGCTCCAACCTGCAGAGGGCGCTAGCGCGCCCCAAATCTTTTTTATTTCACAAGCAGCATCAGACGGCCTTGACGGGCCGTACTTCAATCACTACTGTCCACACGCTCCTGACAGAGGGCGCTAACGCGCTGTAATCGTGTATAATGTGTGATATGCGGGTCAGTCCCATTGGAATAACATGGAGGGGCCCCGGCGTCACCATGGCAACACCGTACAAAATACGGTATGGGTCTCATTGGCTTTTTGGATTGGGATGCCATCAGCTATTTTTGTGCCGAATTTTATCCATTTCCGAGAAAGTAATTTTTTTTCCATAATGCATTTTTTGTTCTCGGCCTAGAGGGGGCGCTATCGCGCCAAATCTCACTTTTTCACATGCGTTGTGTCCGGGGGTGAAAGGTCAATAAAATGTATATTTCCGATTTTTAATCGGAGTTCGTTTGTGCAAATGGGAGCATTTTGTTGTTTTCGGTAAGTCGCAAAATTCTTCATAAAGATTGCGGCTTCGCCGCAAACAAACCGTAAAATTTAGCCAAAAAATTTGGATAACTTTTGATGCCCCACATCTCGAGATGAGCTGGAGCGATTTGGGGCTCATTTGGTGAAACGCCCTAGGAGGAGTTCGTTAAAATGCGACGTCAGCGAAAACGCTGACTCAGCATTTTCCCGACTTCCTGTCAAAATGGCGGACTTCCGGTTTGTCAGGGGGCGTGGCCACAATAATGTTTTTTGGTTGTCGTCACATGACGAATGTCTGCACCGAATCTCGTCGCTCTACGACAAAGTTTATGTTGGCCCCCTCCCCATAGGCGCAATGTATTTTCACTTTTGTAGGTGGCGCTGTCGCGCCATTTTTTATTTCCCCAAAACGAAACACACATTTTAATTAATTTTTCACCGGATCTGAATTTTGGGCAAAGTTTGGTGAGTTTTCAACTACGTTCAGGGGGTCAAATTCCTGCTCAAAGAGCAGAAGAAAGAAGAAGAAGAAGAAAAAAAATAATAATAATATTTCCTGCAAAAACAATATAGTCGCTTTCGCGACTACATCATATTATACATTTTTGGAAAGCTTTTGACTTCCCCCACGCACTCGTGGGGCTCGGAGGTGGATGACGAGCGCTTCGCGCTCGTCATCCACCTCCGTATGACAGTTGGCCATATACCCCCATTCATTTTGCTGCAATTATAAGTATAAGGGCCCACACCAGAGGTGTGGGCAGTCACTGTTTTACACGGTGAGTTTACGTTTGACATGGGGACAGCGCTTCGCGCTGTTTTCGTGCGCTCCGCGCACCTAGGTTCAGTGCGCTGCGCGCACTGCGTTGCGATTACAATAGGCCCTTGCTACGGCAGGCCGCTCGGGCCTAATAACTCTAATTAAATCCTACTACATAGTTACACAGTAACTACTCAGTGATGAAACCTATTACTACCTCAATTATAATAAATAAATGAGATTATCTTCATTACTACACAAGAACATTGTTATCCATCTATCCATTTTCTTCCGCTTTATGCGGACACGGGGGCAGCAGTCTCAGCAGAGATGCCCAGACTTCCCGATCCACGCACACCTCCTCCAGCTGTTCTGGGGGGACCCCGAGGTGACACCAGGCCAGCTCGGAGACATAGTCCCACCAGCGTGTCCTGGGCCTTCCACGAGGCCTCCTTCCAATAGGACATGCCTGGAGCACCTCCCGAGGGAGGCGACCAGGAGGCATCCGAAACAGATGCCCTAGCCACCTCAGCTGGCTCCTTTCGACGTGAAGGAGCAGCGACTCTACTCCGAGCTCCTCCCGGGTAACTGAGCTCCTCACCCGGAGGGTGCGCCCAGCCACCCTGCGAAGGAAACTTGGCCGCTTGTATTTGCGATCTTGTCCTTTCGGTCATTACCCAAATCTCATGACCATAAGTAAGGGTGGGAACGTAGATCGATCGGTAAATCGAGAGCTTTGCCCCCTGACTCAGCTCCCTCTTCACCACAACAGTCCGATACAACGACCGCATCACTGATGACGCCGCACCGATCCGTCTATCGATCTCATGTTCCACCCGTCCCTCACTCGTGAACAAGACCCCGAGACACTTGAACTCTTCCACTTGAGGCAAGGACTCCTCCCCACCGACCTAAAGCGGGGAAACCACCTTTTTCCGGTGGAGAACCATGGCCTCAGATTTGGAGGTGCTGATCCTCATCCCGGCCGCTTCACACTCGGCTGCAAACCGCCTCAGTGCGCGCTGAAGGTCCTGATTTGATGAAGCCAACAGAACAACATTGTCTGCAAACAGCAGAGATGAGATTCTGAGGTTCCCAATCCGGACATCCTCCAGCCCCTGGCTGCGCCTAGAAATTCTGTGCATAAAGGTAATGAACAGAACCGGTGACAAAGGGCAGCCCTGGCGGAGCCCAACACACACCGGCACTGCCGGCAATGCAAACCAAGCTCCTGCTGCGGTCATACAAGGAACGGACAGCCCTTAGTAGAGGGCCCCGGACCCCATACTCCCTGAGCATCCCCTACAGGGCACCACAAGGGACACGGTCGAACGCTTTCTCCAAATCCACGAAGCACATGTGGACTGGTTGGGCGAACTCCCACAAACCCTCGAGCACCCGATGAAGGGAATAGAGCTGGTCCAGTGTGCCGCGACCAGGACGAAAACCGCATTGTTCCTCCTGGATCTAAGGTTCGACTATCGGCCGGTGTAAGATGCAACTTTATACATAAAGTCAGTCAGAATCCCTAACATTGTCTCTGACTTACTGTTGCGTTAATTGTCTGTTGCATGTTTTTACAAACTGTCTCAAATGTTTATTGTCTTTTTAAAATTGTGCTAAAGTTGTGTGTCCTGTCTGTAAACATCAGCCTGCCCTGGGGCTACTGATGAAAATTAGCCTTTGTCGCTAACTGCATATTATATATATATTACATGTGAACTTTGGGAACTCATGTTAATTAATATGCACTGTCCCATCGTAAATAAACTGTTGCGGCGATCTGCTGTCTCCTCCGCCCACTCCGTCTGGTTGCCGCCCCCTCACCAGAGTCCAGGCGGAACGAATTTACAGTCAGGTGCACACACCTGGACTGTTCATAATGACGTGCATTCACTCCACTTTCATGCACCGGGAGCATCCCAAACACTACGGCAGGAGCACAGGGAAGCTCTGCCGATTTAACAAGACTCTCAACCAACACAAATGCTGAGCGGGACCGGGTTCTCACTTTTGAAGAGCTGAAGAGACCGCCGGTAAGCCCCAGCGTGTGCTTCCGTTTATATTGAAAGTGAGGCTATGTGTTTCTGTTGTGCTAATGCTGCGTTCGGCAGCACTTTGGAAATATTGATTTGTTTATGTTGTGTGGGAAAGGTATACACATGTTTAAGGCAGATTTCGTGGGTTATGGAGAATATTGTTTGCAAGTCCCAAGTTTTTCATTAGTTCACTACCATCAGATCATTTGTAAAACTTATAAAAAGCATACATAATGCAGTGGGTTAAAATGTACTGAGTAAGTCATATTTACAAGTTGGATAAAAAGTTGAGCATTAATTCATGATTGCCGGTATAAAAGTTTAAATCCCTTTAAAGGCTAAAAACCTTTATAAAATCAAAGGGTAAAATGGTTTAAGATCACATATATTTATCTGTAATTCAGATATGAACCTAAATGGTTGAAAGTGTGTTTGATTATGTAACCTGCTAGCTACCTGTAACAAATGTGCCTGTGTTTGCCTGTATTTTTATTTATTGGGTTTTTCTGTTTCCACTAAGGTTTTTTACCTAACTGACGAACTGAGTACAAAATGAAAATAAAAGGAGAAAGAAAACTTCCTGCCTCCATAGTTTGAGTGAAATCCTGTACTTAACTTCAGTAGTGAGCCCATCTCACGTCAGGTGTGGGAACCCGCCCAGCAAAAGTAACCTGACATAAACAGTTAATAAAAATATAAATTACAATCTGGACACTGACCCAAGCTCAAGACTGAATAAATATTTCTGTAATGCACTGCTTGCATTAACACAGTTGCTTTGCCTTTTTCTATATATTTTATTTTTATTTTCTATTTGTCAAAGCAAAAACATGGACATTATTCAGAACACTCATTAGCATCATACAAGGCGGGTCATTGTAAAGAAAACCACACAAGTGGAAGCCTAATCTTTCTATATCCAAGCATTAGAAACAGCTTTTGATCATCGCTTCAAGATCCTTCGAACAAGAACACACCAAATTACCCTCCCTATACCTCTTGTCTGTCTTTGACTTTAGACGTGGTATTAGCATCGCAAACGGCACGGAATAACTGTCAGGAGGCATATACAGAAACATCAAACAGCACCAGCCCCTTTAACTCTCTCATTAAAATTCAGAGTATCTCTCCACAGTTTGAGCCGCGTGTATCAAACTGTGAGTTTGGATCAATAAATTTACCGCGGGACTCCGGCCGTCGTCTTTGATAGCGTTGGTTCGGAGCCCAGACCGAGTTTCAGAGCCAGATTTGAAGGCGGAGGTTACATTTACAAGCGAAGAGTGCTATCTGCGCCTCGGCCTTGGACAGAGGAGAAGTCATAAAGAATATGGGAGACTGGCAGTAAAGTGAGTGCAGTGAGCAGAGATGGGTTATGGGGATCTGAGAAGGAGGAGGAGGAGGAGAGGAGAAAATCTGATTGAAAGTTTGGCGATGAATGAAAAGTAGTTTGTAAAATATTTGAGGTGTGAGAGTGAAGTGTGCCCAGAGAGAGACTGGCGCAAACCATGAATATACTGAAGCCTAATCAAGTGGTAAGTTTTGGCTGATTGTTACGCCAGAAGCCGCTCTTGTCAAAACCAGCCACATATATTTATACGTAATGGAAAAGATAATCGGTAGGTCTAAGTAAATGCTTGTTGCATGATGTGGCTACCCTAGTTCCAATGACTAAAGCTTTGAGAGACAGTTCTTCCTGTTCCTGTTTATTCCCTAATAAAATTGTCTTAGACCCGCCTGCATTTTTTCTCACTGTCTGACATTAAACCAGAATTAACTCTTATTTTTTTTTTAGGTCAAGTAGAATTTTAAAAATTATTTATATTTGCTGAATGCCAGAAGAACTTTTTTTTATGTTTTTGTTACTTTCTACAAAGTCAGAAGTTTACATATACTAAAGGTGCGTACAGACCAAACGTGCGTCCACGCCCCATCCGCCTCTAGTTGGACGGCAAACATGGCCGCCTCACACTCGCGAGAAACGCCTGTTTTCTGGCGCGTGAAGTTTTGCAGGCGTCATAATTAGGAGGCGTGTCATACAACTCAGGCCGAGCGCAAACCGCGATGATCAACTTGTCCTCCATGCTGCAGGTAACAGGTGACGCTGTGCTCACTATTTGAGCCCAGTCCCTGACTGGTTAACAAGGCGTAAATGAACGCACGTGTAGATTGGATTACTTGAGTGCATGAAGCAGTGGGCGTGGCCTCCCTGCTCGTGTACCGCGAAGGTTCTCCCTGGCTTTCACGCGTTTTTCCTCATCCGCTCGCATTTGCTACGCTTCATTAGCCTGGTGGGACCAGAATGATTCCCCTCTGTATTTTTTATCCAGCAGGGGATCAGTCTGGTCACCCCGTCCTCGTTCGCGGCTTCCGCAAAATCAATCCGTTCACGTGCAATCAGATTCGTTTATTTGCCGTGACGTGTTGTTAGCGAGCGACGTCACTCACGGGACGCGGAAGTCCCTCAATAACAATCTACGAACGATGCAGCGTGACACTACAAGTCACGCTGCTTCTATTGACGGAAGTGAGCGGGGGAGAAGTCTTTAGGTGTTAGTGCGCGGACGTAGTGCTCCTCGTATTATTACGCCTCACAATATAGTACCCCATTTTATCCGCTGAGAAAATCGACATGTTACATTTCTGTGTTACTATACTTTGTAGTGTAACACGTCACGTAACTGTATTTAAATAGGGAAAACGTAGAAGAGTTTGGTAGCTTCTAACGGGAGCTGATTTGGAACTATACAGTATGTGGAAGAGGCTGCGTTTGTGCTCCGTTTGCATGACAGAGCGCACGGACAAAGACCAGACAGGTACATATCAACTAGTCTAAGGTAAGGTAAGAACATATGTCAGTATGTAAAAACGGTGGCCTATTCCTTTAACGCAAAACCGCTAATAACACCACATCAACAGCAGACGCCCGCCCTTCGCTGATTGGTTTACTCCGCTTCCTGTTTGCTTGCGTATCTACCGCTGTGGGAAATGGATTTGACGCAGGGGTGACCAGACTCACCGGCTGGTACAGCGGTGAGTCTGGATTTTTCCAGGCTAACGCTTCATACGCCCGGATGGCTTTGCTTACATTTCGAAGCGCGTCGAAGCACATCTACATACAGTTAACATGGAAGTTGCAGGTGTGGTGGAGTTTGGTGTGTACGCACCTTTAGATTACTATGCCTTTAAACAATTTGGGAAAGCCCAAATGACGATGTCCTGACCTTGGAAGCACTAGTCTGGTTCATCCTTGGGTGCAGTTTCCAGACACTTGAAGGTGCCAGGTACAGTGGATAAAACAATGATGGAAATTACCAGTCATCATACAGATCAGAGGTTCTGTGTCCCAGAGATGAATGTGCTGTGGTCTGAAATTTCAATATCAACCCAAGAACAAATGCAAAAGACCTGGTGAAGATGCTGAAACTGGTAAGAGTTTGTCATTATCCAGAGTGAAACAAGTACTGTACCAACATGGGCCGAGAGGGTACTTTGCCAGGAAGAAGTTCTTACTCTGAAAGAAACATCAAAAAGCCCGTTTGGAGTTTGCAAATAAAAAATTGATAAAGAATTTAATTTTTGGAAACATATCCTGTGGTCTGACAAAAAAAAAAAAAGGTTTTGGCCATAATGACCATCATCGTGTTTGGAAAAAGGGGGAATCTTGCAAGCCTGAGAACACCATCCCAACTGTGAAATACGGGGGTGGCAGCATCATGCTGTGGGGTTGTTTTGCTGTGGGAGGGACTAGTGCACTTCACAAAATAGACGACATCATGAGGAAAGAATGCTATGTGGGAAAATTGGAGCAACATCTGAAGACATCAGCCAGGAAGTTAAAGGTTGGGTGCAGTTAGGTCTTCCAAATGGACAATTCCCACATGGCTTAAAGATAACAAAGTCAATGTTTTGAAGTGGTTATCACCAAGTCCTGATCTCAATCCAATTGTGAATGTATGGGCAGAGCTGAAAAGGCATGTGCACGCAAGGTGGCCGACAACCAGTTCTGTTTGGAGGAATTCCCAAAAAAATTATATCTGGAATCTCTTGGATCAAGAGACACGGTCGCATCACCAGATGTCTGTGAAGCCACATTCAACAACCTTTAGATATATCACATCTGTACTCGCAAGTTTGTCTTCCCTGCAATTTTTGTACAAGAAAATGGATTGCCTTCAGTACAAAACTCTGCTGGGTACAATGATGTTTCATTATATGATTACTTTTTCCTCTTTTCTCTATAAACACTACATAATTTCATATCATAACCACTAATCATAGGCGTTAGTTTAAAAAGTCAGAGTAATGCATCAAAGTCCAATTTATGGAACCATCAAACATATAATAGCTGCGTCTGCCTTTTTTGTTGTTGTTGTTGAAGCACTACTGTAATTATCTCAGGCCTGACCATATTTCCAATCTTTATAATAAACTGGACAACAACAGAACAACCTTAATCACGGGTTGTAGTGCTTTCTGTCCATCTCTGAAGACTCTCATCTCTCTCTGTTAAACCCCTATAAACACGGGGTCCTATCTCTGCAGCCATTAACCAGAGCTGGAGAGGGTGTGTGTTGCTGATTGCACCCAGGCCTCGGCGCTCTTTTCTGGGCTTCTGTACCTGGACAAGTGCCTCTCTGGGTGGGGGGCCACACTTAGCCACCTGCCGCATTGCCACGCGCCGCCGGGATTCTGGCTTTGGTCATTAATTGAGCTTTTAATGTGCTGTTGTTTAATTGTGTGAGACTGAGGTAATGATTTGGGGAACATCTGGTGGCTATAAATGAACTGGTTTAAACTCCAACTGATAAGACTTTTAATGAGATGAAAATAAAAGGGAATAAAATCGATTGTCATGGGGCATTGATGTAAACGAGGGTCAAGTTAGATCTGTCTCCTTTGGAAATAAATGAAACGTAGGGTATGTCAGATATTTTGAATCTATTTGTGTCCCCAAATTCGAACATGTTGGAAAAATATTAGTTTTACTAATAACAATTAATGTACTGTAGATCCATTCCCATCCATCCATCTATCCATCCATTTTCTTCTGCTTTATCCGTGGTCGGATCACGGTGGCAGCAGTCTAAGCAGAGAGGCAGACTTCCCTATCCATGCACACTTCCTCCAGAGTTTTTATTTTATTTTGATACTCACAATAATGCCTCAAATTAGAAAGCAAAATTAGCTCCACGCTGAGGGTTGCCAGATCCTATGGCTAAAGCCAGATTGTGGGACTCTTGTCCGTTTCCACAATTTCAGCACCTGTCCTGATTAATCAAATCCTGATTAGCGCTAGGACAGCCTTCAGTTGAAGCTCAGTGTCTGAATTCTGGAGGTTCTAAGCTTTCAAATGAGGGATGAAATGTTTATGTATAGAGAAACTTGCACCGGACACAAGTAATGTAATAACGTCCCTCAATAAAGGTATCCCTGATGTTGTTCCCTGTTATATTAAATGGGGCATAGCATGCAAAATCAACTTGTCTCTCAGTATAATAGCGATAGCTACACTGTTAGCTTCCTGCAGAATTGGAATTACATGAGAAGAACTGAAACTAAATAAAGCCTTGTTTGCTGCGGTCACATGATCGCTACAAACACTACAGCAGGCATAAATCAATCAATCAATTGTATTCATTCATATATCAATCAGGCATTAGTCTCAACAGATTTCATATTCATATTTTGCTTCATTTATGCTGGTTCTTGCAATCCTGTTACTTTGATCAATTCCTTTTCTGCTGAAGTGCTTCCATTCGTACATCCTTGATTGTGTTGCATAAAAATAGAATACAGAAGTCCTCCGCATCTTTAAAGTCCATTGGCCATTACTGGACCCATTCTGAGCAGTTCTACAATCTTTTTTTATTGATACATAAAACAAAGCTTCCAAACAGCACATAGACAAAGGAAAGATACACAAGTATTAAACTGATACACATTGATTCTTATGCTCATTCTTGGGTTGTGCATGGCGTGGATGTGTGGTGTGTGTGATGAGTAGGTGTGAGATATGGATGAGAGAGAAAACAAAAAAAAGGGAAAGAAATAATAGATCATGAGAAACAAGCAATAGTAACAAATAATAGTAAAGAAACAATAATAATGGAGGTAAAGGTAAACTGAATAGGGTAGTGAACATGAGAAAGAATAAACATTAAGATTCAAATCAAACTGACAATTAGGAAGAATAAACAAGAAACAACAATGTCCGTGTAAGTTCTCAGTCGTACAGGAGTTGTCCATCTTCAATGAGGGTACTTGATTCATCTTCTGTACTCATCTTCTGTTCAACTACTGAGTACAGAAAATGAATCAAGTACCTTCATTGAAGAAGAAACAACAATAACAATCTAAATTGAATTACGATTTCTAATATTGCACTAAACAATTACAAAAATAGCATAATCGAGAAAAAACAATGCCCTCCTGCAAGTCCATCTGAAGTGCATAAAGTCCCTTGTTTGTAGGAGTGCATCTAATCCAGTTAACAACCAGCACTGTGTGATGTTAGGGCTGTCGCTCCATGTCCGCCTGACGAGCGGCGTGCTGCCGATAGCAGCGTTTCAGACGCTCCGTAGCGAGCGTAACCCAGCCAGCAACTTTCTAATGATCTCTGCTGCTTTACGAAGGCCGCGTGTTGTGTTTTTGTTGTGCGCGACGGAGTTTTCTTCGCTAAGTTTCCCCAAGTCTTTTTCTCTACTCTTCTCTCACGCTAAGCCATGCGCTGAGCTGCTGTCGCTGCTCAGGGTTGCCAGATTCTGAAAACCATTATATGGTACAAAGCTTCCAAAACTATCGTTTTTCAGCACAAACTATCGTACACTATAAATATGCCAATATCGCTGTAGCACCAGCGCAAAATATTGCTCATATCATCATCACCCCTAACTACAACACAGCCCCACGCACTGTCCCATTTATTACATTACGCACACACACTACGACCTGCTAACCAAAGAGGATGCGTCAGGGCAGAAGGATAATGCAATAGTGGAACTGTAAAACTGATCCAGGGACAGTCTCTCCTTCTTACAGCAGATTTTATGCCTTCGTGAATACGGAGGCTAAGTCTGACTCCAGATCAGAGCGAAAGCGAAGCGCTGCTGAGAGGGGACAGTGCATTTAACCAGACTTTATCTGGCGCTCTGAAATTATTGTACATTTAGGGCTTTTTTGAATTATTGATCGTACATCGTACAGGGGTCAAAATTATCGAGCAAATACGATAGTTATCGCACATCTGGCAACCCTGCCGCTGCTGCAAGCATTTAACTCCACCCCTTTCCCCTTGAGTCTCCATGGAGACGGTTGTCAATCACAGCTGAGCTTGAGGATGATTAAACTAAAGGTTTATTAAGAAGTTTTACTTTTGAGAGCAGACAAATAATATTTAAAACAGAAATAACAATTTTATTTTTAATGGGCCTTATTGTAGGCTATATTATGAATCTAAATATTAATGAACAGGACTCTGAGCAGTTTTCCTTATATGAAAGATCAGGAGACCTTTATTATTTCCAATCAAATCGATTAAAATCATAATCGTCCAACCTGAGTAAAAAAATAGAGATTTTATTTTTGGCTATATCGCCCAGCCCTACGGGATGTACTGTTGTATTTGTCGTAGTAAAAATGTTAACAATATTTTCAAGTAGCTCTTGTGATAACACCACTGATAAGTGCTCACCTTTTGCTGAAATAAGAATAGAAGTTTAGAAGCCTCTCATGTCCTTTGCCCTAGGCGCTGGTTACGGCTGGAGAGTCAATAACTTTTCACTCAAACAAACCACACTAACGCAGTTTAAAGCAAACTCGCATCATTTCATGCAGCTGGATTATTTTTGTTCCCTTCGCATTTCACGTGCTAATGGCAAATACAGTTCTTGTCCGACATGAACACATTAGCGCTGTGTGATGATGTAACCAGGGTGCGTGGCTCTGTTTCATTGGGCAGGTGCATGGAAGTAGAATACAGGTGGGAGGCCTGCCCAGCAGGGGGCAGTTGTGACATAGATCATTAGTTTAAAAACGTGAGCATGTATAATTTTTACTTTTTTATTTGTCCAAAGTAAATAGTCATCGTTTTTTTATCAATAAATAAATAAAATAAAGATTGTTTTGAAAAGGGAACAAATAACAAACAATTATGGCTCAAATAACCGTGATTATTACTTTTTCTATAATCGAGCTGTCCTACTTTTACTTACCATCTCGATGGCTTGTAGGACACTCCAGAACCAATGTTTTTTTAGGTTTTCACTACTGATTGAACAATATCCATTGTTACATATACATTCCAAAACCTACCAGAAACCCCAAAAAAACAAAACAGAAATGTATCCAAAAGCATCACAGGAGACACTGGGATGAAAGGTGAAGGCTAATCACCCATAAAGCCGCTGGGTCACTGAAAGGTGAAATACCCACTAATATGAACTTTTTTTTTACATAAAATGTTGCATAGTGCACTATTAAACATGAAAGCTTCTATTTGACATTGAAGATGGACAACACCCATTGCTGCCTGCAAAGGGTGCTCCAACCAAACAACAAGTCATAAAACTTATTTCCATACACAGAAAGAGTATTTTAGGTACCAGTATGAACATGTAAATGCTGAAGTGGACAAAAGCACTTTTACAAACTGCAGTTATGCATAACATTGCCATTTTAATGCAGTTTGTTCCAGTAATCCTTTATATTCTGAGTTATATGCTGAGTTTATGAGAAGTCAACATCATTTTGCAAACCACCTGAAAGCACTACCAAATCAACAAGCCCTCTGCGTCCAGTCTTATCCAATAACTCTGTACATAATATTGTACAGTTCTGCTTCTGCTATAGTTGTTGCATCCATTTTTCATTTTGCAGAAAAAACATTTGGGGTACTATAGAGCTTCTTTCCCTCAGTTTCTATTTAAACGCACACAAAGAAGGGGGACTCCGTGCCCCCTCTCTTAATTACATCAGTTTCTTCAACGTTTAAATCAGATATTTTTACATTTTAAAGATTAAGTTACACAAAAGCTTAACAAGTTCTTTGCACATTTCCCCGTACATTTCTATCTATAACCAGTCATAATGTGTGTGTGTGTGTGCGTGTGTGTGTGTTTGTGTGTGTGTGTGTTGTGCGCTTTCCCTCCGATTGATCCGGTTTAGCCTGCTGCGCTCATGTGCAGCGTGGAGCATCGTGTGAAACATTGGCGTGAAGACATCAGAAAGAACGGAGCGAGGCAGCGTAATGAGATAGATTCAGGTGAGCTGTAGCCGACTGTTGGAGTGCACAGAAAACCTCCGCCATTCTCCCAACACAACAGGGTGGGATGAAAATAACACCGTACGGCTCGATGTGGGATCCCCTGTGTGCGAGAAATTCTGTGTTTAGATTGCACCACTCGCATTTGTTGTGTCCATAATGCACCGTCACATAGAGTTTAGTCTATTTGTGGAAGTTTAGCTTATCAAAAACGTGGTAAAAAATGGGAAAACAAGCTCTTTTTTTTTAATGTTCTGTACAGCTTCGCTCATTCCTATTTTATTTAATCCTCATGGCCAATAATGTAACAGTGTCTTAAGTTCCAGTGCTCTTGCCTCAACAACAATAATAGGTCAAAATCATAGGACAAACTAATCAATAAAGTTAAACCTAATTTCATTCAATATGTTGAGCAAAGCTTAGTGTCCCCTTTATTGTACTGTAGTGTATAGTATTTATTGAGTTGCATGTTATCGTACATTCTGTGGCCTGAATGCAGACCCTACAGCACCTGTGACTAAAGGCTCATGAAGACATTTGGATGAAGAAGAAATGGGAGATTAGCCGAGGGTGAATCATCTCGATGGAACAGAAACCCTCTGAACCGGCTCCAGCCTTGGGGAGCAGCACATTCCCCAGCAGATTTGGAACTCAAAGGCTGGGCAAACCCCACGGAGATGGAGAAGGGGAGGGCAGAGAGGTTGGACCAATTACAGTAACCATACAGACTTGGATCAGGATGCCAGTCAGGAGAGCCAGACTCCATGTTTTAGGTTGTTAGGGGAACCCAGGGAAACAGGAAAAACCCTCTGTCTCTCAACGTTCTCAAGATATTACAAGTTTTCTCAACCTCTTAACACCGACATGAACCAAACACATTTTCGCGAAATCTAAAAGGTTCTTGAATAAAGTGTCAAAGTGTCAAAAATGAGACATAAACAAGGATGAAAACGCAACAAAAAGAGCAACAGAAAAGTGACAGAAGGGCATTGAAAAAGTGACAAAAAAGCGATGAAAATGTGGCAAAAATGTGATGAAACCCCACCAAAGAAGTGATGAGGAATTAATTTTTTTTTAAGTGACAACAACGCGAGGAAAACGATCCGTTTAGATGGAGAGTTAGAGTTTTGTAGGATTTAGCTTTCAAATTAGGCGTTACACTGGCCTATTCACCTTACTCCGGAAGTTCCCGTTGGTGCCGCCATGAATTGTGCCCGCCCCTTTTCTCCTATCAGTTACCATGGGACTGGAGACGTCGAGATAAAATCATTTACTACACAGAAACAAAGCTGATTTTAGGCCGCTCAGAGAAACGGTGCAGTGTTGACTTGATGGTGCAAATGATCATTGAACATTTTACACAAATCAATCTACTAAACATCAGATTTTATCGGCGAACATTTTCCCTCGTTCTCCACTTAAATGAACGGACTTCGTGCTCGACGGGAAGTTTCAATACAACGGAAGTGCCAAGACGAGGCAAAAAGAGGCAAAAGTGGTTGGGGCGGAATAAGGCGAATAGGGGGTTAAGTGGTTAACAGCATGTAAGACTTTGATTGGGGAGGTCGAGTTTCTCAACAACATCAATACGTAACCTGGTCTTTACCACTGCCAGGAATTTCTAGACACGCATTTCTGAGCGTTTAATGTGTGAGAAGGGCATTTCTTTTTAACCAAATACAGGTGTTGTCTTGTGGAACTAATCAATGTTTTTTCCCCACAGAGTCAAGAACTTATCACAAGCCTGACTATAATCGGACAGCAAGCCTAGTCGGACTACCCTGTGCACAAAGACAGTGGGTTGATCTGGAAGATGTTCTTGGTGGTTTTGGGCCCTTCAGTCCGGGTTTCGCCAGTATATTTGGGGGTGTTTCTCTGTCTGTCAGACTCGGTGTCACACTTCATCTGATCAAAGCCTCAGCAGGAGTCGCTCTGATCCACTTCACTGGACATCGGGCAGCCACGCATCACAACCCCTGCACGCACAATAACATACCAGCGCACGTGCACCATTTCTTTTTAAGACACAACGGACACGGGGCATCACAACACACACATATGACACACATTCAAACACATACAATAAACAGGACAGCACATCAATAACCCAAAGGTAGAGTTTAACTTAAGGACACAATGACAGTATCTACAGGAGGCGGGATACGAACCACCAATTTTCTGGTTATTAGACCCGCTCTACCTTCTGAGCCACTGTCGCTCCCAGATGTAGCTGAACACTCGTACTTTTTCTTGAGACCTTCCCCTGGCTTGGGAGACCTGCATAATACCGTATTACTCTGCTTATAGCTCAAAAAGTCCCTGTTTTTAAACACAAGTTACAAAATCCTATCGAAACAATATAAAAACAATTGGGTCCCTGAAAGGTGTGACGTAGTCAGACAGGATTTACCCCTTTTCTAAGCGGAGAAAGTGAAGCGAAGCAGCGAGTTTTACTGCCACAATCAAACATGCAGCGGCGGAATCTGGAGCCGCTCTGAATGATAATTTATGAGAACATCTCCCATCACACGGCGGGGAGCGAACAGGCGCCCCACAGAGGGTTTAGGCTTTTCATTTTATCTTTTTACTCCTTTCAATTCGCACATTCATGACTTCTAAAGAGATGGGAGAGGAAAGTAGGACTAGAGTTTCCAAAATAACATTACAGGGGCAGTGATTCACGCTCACTGGTTTCACGGAGGCTAATATTGTATGTATAAATATGTTTGGAGAATAGTGGAAGGTGTTGCGGATTAAGGGAGTCAAGCTGAGGATCAGCAGGTTACGACAAAATGGATTCTCCTCCTTTGACCTTGTTTTTTTTTCTTTTTTGTGGAGAGAAAAGGTATGAGGCCAAGTGAAATCCAATCAAACGTGGAGCAACTACAGAAGAGGGGCCCAGGATCAAACATGGCTGTTTCATTTCAGTTCAGTTAGCTTTGGATTATGGTCACTTCTAAAACATGTGAACCACATTCAAATGCTTTCTCTCATACTCCTGGTGCATAAATAATATAATACCACAATATAGTGCTATAAATGTGCAAAATAGGAGGCAACAGTCAGAGAAGGGGAGAGTTCACAGGCTCGTGGATGAAGATCTCCTTCAGTCAGTTGGACCTGGCACGGATCATGACTCTGCAGTCTTCTTCCTGATGACAGGACTGAAGGGACTGTTTGATGTGTACAGTCCTCTCCCTTTTAATATGTGTCAGTTTTTCCTTTTAGAAAATGTACTGTCAGACTTTTTGATAAATTCAAGATTCAAGATTTTTATTTGTCAAACCATGTGAATGATTTGAAATAAAAAGCACGGTGCAAACTGTTACCAAGCCAAATACAAAGAAGGTTCCACGAACGCACTGGTTTTTATGATTTACGTGATGAATTAAACTTTAGGATTCAGAAACATAGCACAACTTTGAAAAGTTTCAGCCCTACAGTTAAAGGTATGCATTTGTGGAATAATTTGGAGATGGAGATGAAACAATGTCCAATTATCAACCTGTTCAAATATAAATACAAACAAAAGACTTTTGAAAAGTACAGAGAAGAAATAATTAGTTGCCACTAATCATACACTGTACATAATTAAAATAAAAAATAAAATGTACACAGAATAATATTGTGTTTAGCATGGTAATGACAATTGTGGAGTTTAATATTGAAGAAAAGCCTTTTTTTCTTTGTGTTGTCCTTGGTTACCTTGTACACAATGAAATAATATTACTACGTCGTATTTTACTTTCCCCTATCTTACCATTACCCCTCCGGGACAACACTGCGTATTCACACTGGAAGAGGAGTTGTCATTGTCGTCAGCACTTCTCTATCAGCTAATAATACATACCAGTATTAAAGATGACCAGAAATCAGGAGATTAAAGTTACGAAGGTTTATTCTCCTAACAAATCATCTAATACAGACGTCTGCTTCCTTAGGTCCCTAACAAAATGAGTCTCGTCAGCACCCCGTACCATAGGGAGACTGAAATCCTCAGGAAGTCAGACTTTTTCATACCACACACCAAATATGAATATTCATGAGCCTATTTCTACGTGTACATGGGTCCCGTTTAGGTCACCGAGTCCAGCCGACTCTATCAGCTCCTGCATTCCACATTCCTGCAGGTCGACCTTGGGTCAACCCCGTCGGATGGAGCTTTATCTGCCTTTCTGGCTTCTTCATTTTTTTCACTGTAACAAACTGAGAACACTTCGTACCAAAAACATTCTATTTCTACATAGCTTTTTTTTAAGCAAACATCTAGCAAATTAGAAACAATTAACTTTTCACACCCCCTTTTGATCTTTACCGAGATCACCTTGTTTCTAATTAACGAAGGTGCAGCCGTCGTCAAAACATAGTTGTCCCCTGCCCATTGTATAGTACCACCACCAGGTGTCGAGTTTGGCTTGGGCATACACAACCAGGTCCTCCAGTCCTGTAAAATCATCACTTTCTTCCCACATGTAGTTACCACTCACGAATTGTTCCATCCGGAACCTGTAGCTCCCAGGACTGGGTTCAATTATACATTTTACTTCCTCGGTTCCATAGGCTCCATCCCGAATTAATATGGAAATAAACATTTCTGCAAAACATAAGCACAGCGAAGCAAAACACAACATAACATTCTTAATATGGTTCTTAAAGATAATCTGAGCCACAGTTTCCCTCTCCACATCCTTTCTGTGGGTCCTCCCACTCATATTCCAGAGCCCTCAATGCCCTGAGTTGATACAGGCTTGGCTCACCCCCTTCAGGCAGGGACCTGTCCCCGGCCTCTGGGTCCTCCGGGGGCAGAGCCACTGCTGCGTACAATCCCCCCGAAGTCCCCAGAGCCCTGGAGACCATGCTGCGAACGAGAGGGACAACACATCAACAGTATTACACCAATTACTATACCCACCTTTTGAAGGACATGGATCCAGGAACCGGAATTTAGCCAGTTGAGCCAAGTCCATTGTGGCCCTTGGTCTTCTTGGGACTCTAGGAATCCCTTTAACTCCCTTACCTTATTCCTCATTGCTGTCCAATTCCCAGAGTCATCGGGGATGTATGTACGGCATCAATGCCCACTGCCGTACACATACCACCTTGCTCTGCATATAAGGCGTCTAAAGCTACCCTGTTTTGCATGGCTACCGCTGCTACGGCCTTTAGCTCTGGGCTGCGCTCCATTTGATCCAAGACCTCGCCAATGACCTCAGTGAGATCCTCCAGAACCCACCACACCTCGTTCAACCGCTGCATGGTAGCCGCGGTACCGACCCAGGGAATAAGAGTGCCCATTATCCCCCTCGTCTGGACCCTGGCCTTCTACATTAAGAGACCGTCGCTTCCTAGATCCATCGCCTTCTGTGGGAACAGACATGTTAGATACATCGTAGAACATTGGTTCCAACAAAACTCTCTTTTTCTTTCGATTTTCCCATGTTTTCTTTGCATTTTCTGTACATTGAGTAATCCATTCCCGGGTGTGTTGGTCCGATACTGGACCTCTCATTGCTACCGCCAATGTTCCTTCTTGATTACAATAGATTACCAAATTTCCGCCTGGTTTTGTGCCTATTTGACGACACACTCTCAAGTATTCTGTCTTTAGTTGGGGAAAGGGATGTCCCCTTACTCTCCCCTCACAACTGTTTTGGTCTTCCACAATTAACATAATTGGTATTATTGTCATACTTAAGGCCAGTATCAGTCCCCACACCCAAAATGGACACCGTAAGGGGCCCGTACTCCACATTTTTTCCTTAAGTTTCAGCATTGTCTTTCTGATTGCGGAGTCTTTGTGATCTCCTGGGTGGGGGTGGGAGTTGTCCCCCTCCCCCTTCAGTGGGGCCATAGGTCCCACTATCATTTCCAATACGTTCAGGGTCAGTCCACACTAACCCCGTGGAGTCTGAGCAGGGTTTAAGATGAGTCCAGTGGTACCAGTTATCCCGGCCTTCAACTTTCACAGCTGTTGCAGTTCTTTGAGTCACCGTGAAAGGTCCAAGATAACGTGGTTTATGCCAGGCCGTACGAGCGTGGTTTCTGACGTATACCTGCTCAGGCAGGTGCGCTGTATGATCAGAAACAACAACATCGTTATGTACAATTGGGGTCAGTTCCTTAAGTACTGACTGTAGAGCCTCAAAGTACGGCCTGAACTGGAAGATGTTCATAACTTCAGGTAAAGGGGTGGAGTTAGCCTTAGGTAATCCACCGGGCATAGCCCTGCCAAACATCAACTCAAATGGTGTGAAACACGTGGTAGCATTCACAGAGGAGCGTAGGTGGAACAGAGCAGCCGGGAGAGCCGACAACCAAGTGCTTTTGGGAGTATCTTGTAACATTTTGGCCAGCACCGTCTTGAGGGTGCGGTTCATGCGTTCCACCTTGGCATTCCCCTGTGGATAGTACACACAAGAGAATGATTTGTTTATTCCCAGCAGGGAACACAAGCTCTTCACGTCAGTCGCCGTGAAGTGAGTTCCCGAGTCACTATGCAGTTCAGACGGGACCCCAAAAAGTGGGATCCATTCTTTCAAAAGCACTGCCATAACCTCAGCCGAACTTTCCCGTTTGCAAGGGTAGAAAGCCGGCCATCCAGAGAACGTATCCACAATGCCCAAAAGGAAGCGTTTGCCCTTTACGGGCACAAGCATATCCGTAAAGTCAATCTGAATCACATCACCGGGAAAACGTCCAGTTTTTACAAGACCCGCCCCACTCTTGTGATGTGGGTGCGGGTTAAACATTCCACAGCCAACACAAGCCCGTACAAAGGTTTTACACAACAAGAATGGAGTACGATGATAGTAATACTGTTCCAACAAGCGAGCCATGGTCCGTGGACCCTGGTGATGAACTCCATGTAGCTCATTCAGAACATGTTCCTCCATACAAGGGGTCAAGAAGGTTAACCCCGTGGCCCCCGATAGACCCCGTCAGAATGGGGTTGGGCCTTCGGGTGCCGTTGCCAAAAGTCAGAGTCATACTTCCTGTGTGCTGTCTGACAGTCTACCACGCTCAGCAGACCTTGAAAGGAGGGAGTGCCGTACGCGGGTTTCCAATAGGTGTCCAGATGAAATTCCAGCTCATGTCTTCGCCCTGGGGGCAAAGAAGAGGCCAGGAGCGACAGACGATCCCACACGTCTTGTGGCATCAATAACTGTCCGTTTTCAGTGTGGGCAATATCCCGTCCATCCACACTCGCCACCTTAACCCATACATCAGATATATGAGTCAACGAGTCAAGAATAGGGAACTGTATTTGTTGTATCATGGCCCAAACTTGTTCTTGTGGGACCATGTTTTCCAAGGGATACCCACCAGCTGTTTTGGCCGCTAAATCGGCGGCTCTATTTCCAATGGCCGTCATGGAGCCCGCCTTTGAGTGGCCCGGCACCTTAACTATGTCCAAAGTATGTGGCAGTAGCAACAAACGTGCCACCTCTTCACAAAGGTCTTTATGGGCTACCGGAGTGCCCTTAGCGGTCAAGAAGCCATTCTTCATCCACCCTGCTAAATCTCTGAGTACTAAGCCACAAACATAGGCTGAGTCCGTATAGATGGTAACTTTCTGGTCCTGTGATATTTCCAGGGCCAATTTCAGAGCCATGAGTTCAGCATACTGCGCCGAGGAACCCCCTTCAGGGCCCCACTGCGCCACCACATGGGTGCGATCGGGAGGGAGGAGCTCCACAACCGCAGCCCCAGCCGACAAAGAACCATCAGGAAGTCGGTGGCAATGTCCATCCGTGAACAATGACCTAGAGTGTGGGATAGGTTTGTCGGACAATCCAGGACGGATTTCTGATTGCTTCTGGGAAAAGTTTTGGCAACAATGAGGTAGTCCAGGCAGCCCCATGCCTATGGAAATAGTTGGCGCATCGTCAGCTGCGAAAGTTAGGTTTGGGGCCGTCAATTCATTAGCCAGCTTAAGTTGTCTTTGCGGAGTTAGGGCAAAGGTTTTGGACTGTACATAGGCCACCACTGAATGGGTGGTATAAACCACCAAAGGATGACCCATGACCACATGCGCCACTTTCCTCAACAGGGAGGCCAAAGTGTCAGCATATAAAGCGCAATCCGTAGATTTTTTCGCCACGGGATCCAGCAAGGTAGAAGCATAAAGAATTACATTGCGTTGTCCTGTGGAGCCCTCCTGCCATAACACTGCATGTCCAGAGCATGAGGTAATGGTGGTGTCAAGGTGGAAAGGTATACGATAGTTAGGTATCGCCAAGTCAGCACAGGAGGCTAGAGCCTTTTTTAAGTCAGTGAAGGCCGTATCCGCCTCTTCCGTCCAGACCAAACTAGCCTGCAAGTCTCGGACACCAGCGGCCTTGATGACGTCCCTCAGGGGTGCTGTCAAGCCCGTATAGTCAAGAACATGATGGCGTGAGTAATTGGCCAAACCCAGAAAGGAAAGCAGAGAGCGGACCGTATCTGGCCGATCCGCACTTAAGATCGATTGTTTCTGGGAGGCGCTTGGGGAAAGACTGTCTGCGCCAATCACTTTACCTAAGAAAGAAACCTGGGGGCGACAGCACTGAAGTTTAGATTGTGAGACCTTAAAACCCCACAGGTGTAAGCGACTCAACACTGCTGCAGTCATGTCCAAACAATCCTGAGCCGTAACTGCTCCAATAAGAAGGTCATCCACGTACTGCTGGACAGCTGAACCAGGCAACACCGTGATGGGTGCCAAACAATTTTTAAGTACCTGGTTGAAGATTCCCGGTGAGTTCTTGTGTCCTTGAGGAAGCACTTTATATTGTAATTTTACACCTTCATGGGTGAAAGCAAATTGGTACCTACTCTCAGGAGCCAGTGGAATGGTGAAGAAGGCATGCTTTAAGTCAATTACTGAGAAATAACCCATGTCTGGAGAAAGTACTGACAGACATTTGTGTGGGTCTGGGACTGGCAAAAGGGGTGTAGTGGTAACCTCATTTACTCTACGTAAATCGTGGGCCGGTCGAAAAGTACCATCTGGTTTGGGAACCGGGTTTAACGGAGTGTTCCAATGCGAGTCTGATAATTCTAAAACTCCTGCTTTCCATAAGTCTGTTAACGCCGTTTCAATACCCTCCCGCTGTTCTTTGGTCCTAAAGTGACGTTGAGGAACATACACGCGAGATCCTGGGATTACATCCAGTTTGACAGGATCGATTTTAGTACAGTAACCAATGTCCGCCGGACCCCTTGACCACAAGTCCTCCGGGAAATGAGCCAGCATGGCCGCTGCTCCTTCATGATCTGTCAACTCGCGGCCATGCGAGCGAGAAACAATTTCTTCTTCTGCTACAGAGGCATCTGATGAGAGGCCTATATCAATTTTATAGGCCTGGGTGCTTGGGCTATACTGTACATCACCCATGGCAGTACATTCCCAATCCAACGTTTTGTTCAGCACATGTGTTAAGGGTCCTAATTCTCGAGCCTCATGTCCTGGGCCTAGAAACAGTGACACATGTGGGTCCGTTAGGGTGTCACGTTTATAAAATGGCATAATTTCTTCTGGTAGAGTCACTGGGGCAACCACACCTGATTCATGTACATAGAAGTGTGTGGAAGTGAGCGAATAGGTGTTACCTCTAACCTCACAATCGAACGCCAATTGGTATTGAGCGTCTGAGTTGCGATCGTAAAATAGGGTGCAATGTAGGGGATCCTTTGGAGGGGCGTAGGGGTGGAGCATGCTGAACCATGGTTTCCATTCAAGCATCTTTGCATATAGTCCTTCCAATTCCGGAGTACCAGGTTCCAGTCGTAGCCAATAGATGGAAACACCATTTGTCACGTTTTCTTCTCGAAATACATATTGTCCATGTGTCCTGGTGGGTGTACAGGTCACACAATGTCCATTCGGCCAGGTGATATACATAGCGTCCGGTGAGCAGTTGATCACTGCCCCTGTGGCTTGCAAAATGTCTCGCCCCAATAAGTTCACTGGCGTTTGTGGTCAGTATATCAGGAAGGATTTAAATGTCTGTCCGGCAAGTTTCAAAGTCAATTCTTTAGTCATGCGTAGAGGGGTCGCTTGTCCCGTGAGTCCCGAGAGGCTGATGCTCTTTGTGCTTAACATTCCAGGCGTAGCTCTCCTGGTCGTGGAGTGCGTAGCCCCTGTGTCCACCAACATCATCAACTTTTCCCCACCCACCTCTACAGGGACAAACGGTTCCGGGGTGGGGCCAGGACTCATCGGGCACCCCTAGTATCCATCCTCATATCCATAGGGCAGGTAACCGTGTGTGTCGTGCACCGGGTAGTTGCCTCCCCTCCCTCTTGCTCCGCCCCTGTGCCAAGGCGGTGGCGCTTGTTGTCCTGGTAGGAAATCCCCTCCACTGGTAGACCTCATCCGTAGAGCACCTCGGCCCCCGCGACCCATTGTCGGGGGGGCTGGTGCTGGGGGCTCCGGACAGTCCCGTAACCAGTGGCCTTGATCTCCACAGTTGAAACAGCCCGTAATTTCGACAGGGCAATCCCGTGAGTAGTGGTCCGGTGACCCACAGGAAAAACATCCAGTCGGTGTTTGAGCTGCAGCTCCTCGTCCCCCAAAACCCACTCCTCCAGATCCCCGTCCCCTGCGTCCCCTGAAACCGCCCCTCTGCCCTGATGTTTGTCCCCCCATCCCATGGACATGTATGTGCATTTGAGAGGTCGGGCCGGACGGCTGTTTATGGGACGCGTATAAGACGCTTGCTGGTGAGCTGGGCGACTGCATAAGTGCAGGTATGGGAGTGGTTGCCACCATTTGAGTCTTTTTGTCTTTCTTGGCGGCTGTCAATTGTTGACGCGCCTGGGTCAGTTGATTTTTCAGGAGTTCCTCCTGCATGGTTTCAATGTTTTGAGTTTTGTCTTGACACTTTTTGTTAAAGATGTCAGCGTGGTGTTTGAAATGTGTCAGGAATAACGTGGGGTCTGCGGTTAGTCCCGGCACATTTTTCAAATTTGTTTTGACTGGTTCGGGTAGAACGTCCAGCACGTTCTGCAAGAACAAGCAGGAAGTCTGAGGCTGCCTGTATGGGTGCACATGCATAGAGGAGATGTACAGTTGGATACATTTATCCATAAATTGTGAGGGGCAAGCGCCTGCCATATACGTGGGAAACGAAGGAGGTTGTGGACAAGGGGGTGGGTACATTTGGTCCACTTGGTCGATAAACGCTTCCGAATATGGATCAAAAGGTTCATACATTGGGGCGTCCTTTAGTCCTGTGAGCCTCAGGATCTGAGTGACTGCGTGTGGGGGGGCGCAGGCAGAAACAAGGCCTTTTAAGTCCCCCACCGCTAGCTGCGCGTTAGCACACTGCAACTCTAATGTACGGAACCAATTTTTTCCCCCATTCTGCAGGGGCGGTAGAATGTCTTTCAAGTGTTGCAACTCCACACTAGACAGGGGTTTGTAAGTTGTCGGGGCGGGGTCCCCCTCTGCCGGGGGAGGGCCCGAAGATACGAGTGGGTAATTCTCTTTTTAGTATGTCCATTACTGCTTTTGATTCCTTGTCAGATAAGAGATGTGAGCCTTTAAAGTCCACATCCACTACCCCTTGTACTGCTAACTGTGGATATGCTCCCAAGTGGGCGGGGACATATAGAGGCGGGGCCGTAGGGGCCAAAGCGGAATCCGTCCTTACCGGCATTTGGGTCCCGCCCCCGGACTCGGGGGAGAATATTTTGTTCTTTCTCGTCCATTCTGCTGTGGCCAGTTCAAGGACTGGTTCCACTCGTTTCCTCATTTTGTCTCCATTTCTGCTTTCTCCATTATCTTCTTTTCCATTTATGCATTCTTCTATCCAGGGCTCCCTTGTTCTCATGTTTTTTTCGCCTTCCGTTGTCCTTTGCGTGTCCATTTCCACCATGGTGAGGAATTTCCCAAATCCCTCACCCATTCTTCACAAGTTTTTAATTCACACATTCTCTTACCTTCGTTTCGTCCTTTATTCATTGTAAACTTACGTGCTTTTCCTCGTGAAAGTATACTGTTTATTTGGGTCCGCGACCCTTTAAATACTCTTTATTTGGGTCCGCGACCCTTTAAATACTCTTTATTTTTGTCCACGACCCTTTAAGTACTCTTTATTTGGGTCCACGACCCTGGGTCCACGACCCTTTAAGTACTCTTTATTTGGGTCCACGACCCTTTAAGTACTCTTTATTTGGGTCCCCGACCCTGGGTCCACGACCCTTTAAGTACTCTTTATTTGGGTCCCCGACCCTGGGTCTACGACCCTTTAAGTACTCTTTATTTGGGTCCCCGACCCTGGGTCCACGACCCTTTAAGTACTCTTTATTTGGGTCCCCGACCCTGGGTCCACGACCCTTTAAGTACTCTTTATTTGGGTCCCCGACCCTGGGTCCACGACCCTTTAAGTACTCTTTATTTGGGTCCCCGACCCTGGGTCCACGACCCTTTAAGTACTCTTTATTTGGGTCCCCGACCCTGGGTCCACGACCCTTTAAGTTCTACAGTCCCCAACTCTGTAGTATTTGTTCCGTGCGTCCACGGATCTGGGAGGTCCCACCCACGTACCTTACGGCTTTTAGAGGGATGAACCCAACGCGTAGTCCTATAACTCTGTTACCTTAACTCTTCCGTTATTTTTACGACTCTTCTATCTTCCACCATCAATTCACAGATTTAAACCATTCAACACCTTTAGCTTCTTTTACTATGTTTAACTAAAATTTGGAAAAATATGCCAAAAAGACGTACTTTGACACTCGTTAAAAATAGTAGTCAAAAGTAGTCTTACCTTATGGATGGACGCGTCCGTGAAGCCGTGGTTGAGTGGTTGTGGAAGATAGCACTGGCATGTCTACCGCAATGATTTACCGGACCGGACCTTCGCCGCCGTCCGTAGTTGACGACTACAACTCCCCGTTCAGCACGTCTCGAGGTCACCATATGAAGAAAAGCCTTTTTTTCTTTGTGTTGTCCTTGGTTACCTTGTACACAATGAAATAATATTACTACGTCGTATTTTACTTTCCCCTATCTTACCATTACCCCTCCGGGACAACACTGCGTATTCACACTGGAAGAGGAGTTGTCATTGTCGTCAGCACTTCTCTATCAGCTAATAATACATACCAGTATTAAAGATGACCAGAAATCAGGAGATTAAAGTTACGAAGGTTTATTCTCCTAACAAATCATCTAATACAGACGTCTGCTTCCTTAGGTCCCTAACAAAATGAGTCTCGTCAGCACCCCGTACCATAGGGAGACTGAAATCCTCAGGAAGTCAGACTTTTTCATACCACACACCAAATATGAATATTCATGAGCCTATTTCTACGTGTACATGGGTCCCGTTTAGGTCACCGAGTCCAGCCGACTCTATCAGCTCCTGCATTCCACATTCCTGCAGGTCGACCTTGGGTCAACCCCGTCGGATGGAGCTTTATCTGCCTTTCTGGCTTCTTCATTTTTTTCACTGTAACAAACTGAGAACACTTCGTACCAAAAACATTCTATTTCTACATAGCTTTTTTTTAAGCAAACATCTAGCAAATTAGAAACAATTAACTTTTCAATATATATGTATATTAATGTACCCTTATGTCATAAAACAAGTGATTATGGGAGATATTTGGCATGGGTAACAATCTGAAAAAAATATTATATATTAATGGTCGCCTTTTGTTACTTGCTTTGTAGGGATCTTACATGAAACAAGACTGTTCTTGTAATAGTGTTTCGTTCTGTTAATTATATGAACAGTTCAAACAGTGGTTGTGAGTTTGGTCTGTGTTAATAAGCTGTTCTGAAAGGTAACAAGTTCTTCTTTTCAGTCAATGAGACTAATCACAAAATGATGCGGCTAAATGTATGACTGAACATGTAAACTTATTTTCTTATTATTGCTGTGGAAACTGAAGCATGCTTCAGGGGTCGAGAGTGATTACGATTTCATTACATAGAATTATCATTGTTATTGTTGTAATTAGTATTACTTGTTTGGGGAAGGTAGCCTATAGTACATGATAGACATGTAATCTTCCGTAACGTAAATACCATCTTGCCAACCATGACTGTGCACCTCATCCTTTTTTGCTATTGTTCCTTGTTGATTGTTTTGTTCCCTTTACACTGATTGTACTATTGTGAAATTAAATGTTTTATCATATTGAGTTGGGGGTAGGCGCTCATAAGCTTTTTGCTTCGGCCCACTCCTTTTGAGCAAAATGTATGCTCAAATAAATATAGTGGGGAAAGAGGGGTGGGAGGGAGGGCAGGGAGTTCAGCTTCCCGATGGCCTTGTGTATGAAACTGTTCTTAAGTCGCATGGACCTGGTCCGTAGATTCCGCAGTCTCCTCCCTGAAGGCATTACCTTGAAGAGACTGTGTGATTCTGACGGCTTTGCAGGTGAGACGGGTGGAGTACATGTCCTTAATGGAGGGGAGAGGAGCTCCACAGATCTTCTCCGCTGCTCTCACGATGCGCTAGAGGCTCCTTCGGCAGGAGGCAGTGCTGGCGCCGTGCCACACAGTGATGTAGCTGGTCAGGATGCTCTCTATAGTCCCTCTGTAGAAGTTGCACATAACGGAGGCTGGGATTCTAGCTCTTCTTAACTTGCGGAGAAAGTAGAGACGCTTATTACTTTTCTTGACCAGTGATGTAGTGTGCATGGTCCAGGAAAGGTTCTCTGTGATGTGCACACCCAGGAACTTAGTGCTGGTCACCCTCTCCACAGCAGCACCGTTGATTGTTGAAGGAGCATGCTGGACCCACGCTCTTCGAAAGTCCACAACAATCGCTCTTGTCTTCACATTTAGAGAGAGATTGTTCTGTGTGCACCACATGGCCAGACTGCTCACCTCACTCCTGTAGTTTGACTCATCTCTGTTGTTGATGAGACCCACCACCTTTGTTGTGTCATCTGCAAACTTGATGAAGAGGTTTGAGTCGTACTTTGGAGCGCAGTCATGGGTCAGCAGAGTGAACAGGAGGGGGCTCAGCACACAGCCTTGGGGAGCTCCCGTGTTCAGTGTGATGGTTCTGGAGGACTTTCCGCCGACACGTACAGCCTGTGGTCTCCCTGTCAGAAAGTCCAGCAGCCAGTTGCACAGTGATGTGTTGATCCCCAGATGGAGCAGTTTGTGTATTAGCTGCTGTGGGATTATAGTGTTGAATGCTGAGCTCAAGTCTAAAAACAGCATTCTAACGTAAGAGTCCTTTGTTTCAAGGTGAGTGAGGGCTGAATGAAGAGCAGTGGAGATGGCATCTGCAGTTTCAATTCTTGTCACATCTGACTCCTTAGCTGCAGGGATTATTCGTCCCTCCTCTTCACCAGTGGGAGCAGGGTTTTTCTTTGTTGAGAAGAAGGACACTACGTTGCGGCCCTGCATTGACTATCGTGGGCTAAATAAGATCACTATTAAGAATAAGTATCCCTTGCCACCGCTTTTGAACCTCTTTACCAAGCAACCATTTTCACCAAACTAGACTTACGAAACGTTTATCATCTCGTCCGCATTCATCAAGGAGACGAGTGGAAGACCGCATTTAACACTCCCTTGGGGCACTTTGAGTATTTGGTGATGCCTTTTGACCTTACGAATGCCCCTGCCGTTTTCCAAGCCCTGGTGAACGATGTCCTCTGTGATATGTTGCATACATTTGTATTTGTTTACGTGGATGACATTTAGATTTTTTTCCAGAAATCTTCAAGAACATGTTCAACATGTGAGGTTGGTGCTACAGAGATTGTTTGAGAACAAGCTTTTTGTTAAAGCGGAGAAATGTGAATTTCATGCTGCCTCTGTAACCTTTCTTGGTTTTGTTGTTGAACAGGGGCAACTCAAGCCTGATCCCGCTAAAGTGAAGGCGGTCGCTGAGTGGCCTACACCGGAAACTCGGAAGCAACTCCAGCGATATTTGGGGTTTGCCAATTTCTACAGAAGGTTCATCAAGGACTACAGTCGTAAGGCCGCTCCACTTACTCGTCTAACCTCCATATCTATCCCTTTCAAGTGGACAAGTGAAGCGGATGATACGTTTGCCACACTCAAACACCTTTTCATAACGGCACCTGTTTTGTCTTACCCAGACCCGTCCAGACAGTTCACGGTTGAAGTCGATGCCTCTGACTCCGGAGTGGGTGCTGTCCTCTCCCAGCATTCACCTTCTGACCAGAAGATGCACCCCTGTGCCTTTTTCTCTCAGCGTCTCACACCAGCAGAGGTCAATTATGACATCGGTAACCGGTAGGGCTGAACGATTAATTGCATTTGCAATTTTATCGCGATATTACACAACGCGATTTCGTAATCGCAGGGCACGCGATTTGGGAAGTAAATAGAGCAACGAGATATGGCAGCAAAGTCCGCTCCGTCGCGTGCTTTTGTTTACGTCTCAGTCTAGTTAAGGTGCGCGGTAGATTGTGGATGTACAGTGAAAATATCAGCTTTTATCATGCAGCCACCGCGAAGGAATATTGCTTTTCTCCGTTAGCATTGCGTTAGCCGCAGCGCTAATCACGCCATTCCGTCGCCGCTACTACACGCTCTGATGACACAGAAACTCCCTCACCTCCGGAGTCTACGCCTCTGCCTCCACAGACATATATAGGTGAGTCTGTGCTGATTGTAAAAAGTAAAGCGTCGTTTGTGGCTCAGTTTAGGGGGCTTATGTTTGGGAATGTTGTGGATAAAGAACTTATCTCAAAAGCATAATGACGTTTCATGACTATTAAGTATCCGCGGAGGCGATGTGCCTTTATTTACCTTTGCGTCTACCGCATATCCGCTCCGTAGGTCGTACAGACGCTAGATATAAACACTAAACTGCAGTGTGAAAAGGGTTGGTAACTAGGATCCGAGGCAGGAGTCCGTGTCATGTCTTATTTTGCTGAGGAAATGTGCTGTTTAAGCTGAAATGTCACTAAATGGCTGCGAGTCAAAGAGACGTGTCTGTGTCTGGCACCTCATGTCCCGTCTCCTTGTGTCAGTGTTCTTCTCTTTCTTCATATTGTCCAAAGTTACATCCCAAAACCAAAATGCTGCTCTTAATTCCACTGTGATTTGGCGTGTGCTCCATCTGGCCTCTCCGTGTCCTTCAATAACGCGCATCTGAAGCAACTCAGACAGGGATTTGATTGGCCGAAATAATAAAGTACTATTTAATAAATTAAATAGCTTATTTTGTATTAATTGGGAGTTTGATTTCCTAAAACTTTTCCAACTAGTTAAAGCAGACGTTTGTCCTTACTTTCCTGCACTTTAGTCTGGGTGATGTTACTGACTGGATCAGTGAGTTATTTTTTTTTTAATATCTATATAATTTAGCATTTATTTATAGACTGTACTGTTAAGTTCAGACAGTTTAAGAAGTGCAGTCCACACACATTTTGAATAGGTCAAGCAACAATTTTGTTGCAATTTTCACTTCAAATATTGTTTATTATGAAACAGGCTGATTTATTGCTTGTGTTAGGTGAAAAATACATGAGAAGAGGACCTTGCAACAATAATCGCATATTTAATCGCAATCGCAATATTGAAGAAAAAAAATCGCAATTAGATTATTTCTCAAAATCGTTCAGCCCTAGTAACCGGGAACTTCTGGCAGTAGTTTTGGCTCTACAAGAGTGCAGACACTTGCTCGAGGGAGCTGAACAGCTCTTTATAGTCTGGACGGACCACAAAAACCTTACCTACCTTCGTTCGGCAAAACAGTTGAACTCCCGGCAGGCTAGATGGGCCCTGTTTCTGGGGAGGTTTAACTTTGTCATCACCTATCGCCCTGGATCCCGCAATGTAAAGCCTGATGCCTGTCTCGCCAGTCACAGTTAGAGTCCAAATCTCAACCTAGTCCCGTCCTTTCACCGACCTGTGTACTTGGTGCGGTTAGGTGGGAAATTGAGAGGGTAGTACAGGAAGCTCAACATGCTCAACCTGACTCGGGGGGTGCCCCCCTAACTGTTTGTTTGTCCCAGACTCTGTTCGGTTCCAGGTCCTCCAATGGGGATACTCGTCAAAGTTAGCATGTCATTCTGGTATTAGTCGTACCCTGGCATTCATCAAACAAGGATTTTGGTGGCCCTCCATGAATCGAGACACTCGTGACTTTGTTTCTGCTTGTCCTGTATGTGCTCGAAGCAAATCCAGTCATCAGTTCCCTGTTGGTCTTTTTCATCCTCTGCCTATCCCCAGTCGTCCTTGGTTATCACCCGCAATCCAATGGACAGACTGAAAGGGCTAACCAAGACCTGGAGTCAGCATTGCGATGTGTCACCGCGCGCAATCCCACCTCCTGGAGGAAATGGCTAACCGACACCGTAAGCCATCCCCCACTTATCTGCCTGGACAAAAGGTATGGCTTTCTGCTCGAGATCTGCCCCTTCAAGTGGAGTCTTGCAAGTTGGCCCCTAAGTTTGTTGGGCCTTTCACCATTGAGAAAATTATCAATCCCTCGGTAGTTCGTCTCAAGTTGCCGACAGCTATGAACATTCATCCGTCCTTTCACGTGTCTCTCTTAAAGCCCGTTGTTTCCAGTCCTCTCTGCCCTCCAGCAGACCCCTCCTCCTCCCGCCCGGGTTGTTGATGACCATCCGGCCTTCACTGTGCGTCGCATTCGAGATGTCCGTCGCCGTGAGAGGGGCTTCCGGTATCTTGTGGATTGGGAGGGGTATGGTCCAGTGGAGCGGTCTTGGGTTCCTCGTCGTTTCATCCTGGATGCCTCCCTGCTCCGGGACTTCTATCGGGCTTTCCCCGGCAAGCCTGGGGGAACGTCCAGGGACGTTCCATAGGAGGGGGGATACTGTCACGCCCCTGGGTGTGACTCTGGTCCTGTGTTCCCCACTCCCTATTCCCTGTGTGTGTGTGTGTGTGTGTGTGTGTGTGTTGGTGGAGTCTGCTGGAGATACTCACCTGTTGGCCATCTGCAATCAAGCTGCCACAGTGAAAGACCCAGCTCTCCAGACAGACTCTGCCAGATTGTTCCGTCAGCTTGATGTGACCCTCCGCCTTGTTTGGACAATTGAAGAAAATAAATTGTGAACTTTGACTCCTGTCTTGTGTCTGTCTTTGGGTCCGATACTACTAAGCCCTAACACTCGCCTAAGAATACAGTTGTGAACTGGGCAGAGTGG
Organism: Proterorhinus semilunaris; assembly: GCA_021464625.1. Classification (NCBI taxonomy): domain Eukaryota; kingdom Metazoa; phylum Chordata; class Actinopteri; order Gobiiformes; family Gobiidae; genus Proterorhinus; species Proterorhinus semilunaris. The sequence continues at coordinate 28,060,401 of CM038347.1, read as the reverse complement.
AGGATAAAACACCAGGTTAAGTAACTATTAAATAGCTATTGACTGTCGTCAGTAAAATCCTGTGTTTTTATTCACTTTTATGTGTTGTTGGCTTGAGTGAAATTTGTCTTTCACTCATACATTCTTTGACTTTGTCATGTAATGTGCCCTTCTAATCCCTCCAGTCGAGCATTTGTTTCACTTCAACACCTTCACACGTCCAGCACTGACCCCACCAGCCTCTGAAACCACCCCCATCTCAAACATACTGACCGTATACCCCTTAACCACCCCTTACAGCAGAGGTGCCAAACAAATGTTGGGTTGTAGGCTCCGCAGTCAAGATGTGGCACAGGCTGAATTTTTTTATTTTTTCAATTACTTATTTGCAGGTCAGAGCAGACATACTACATACAGTTACACTAATCAGACTTTGTAACGCAGTAAAGTTCGTTGTAAATACTTGCACTTGTGCTGCAATACATCATTTATTATTATCATGAGGTAGTTTATTTTTATGGCATTCATAAAATATTTGATTTGCCTAATCCGTGTGTTCTGCTTTTCTCATGGATCTTAAATCAGACATTTGTGTTTTATTCACCATGTCTTCAGTTTGAGTCACATTTGTGCAGAATAAGAACTGTCACTGGATTTAGTACTGTCTGTGCTGACTCCAGTTTTAAAACTAGCTCACATCAACTTCACCGGGTTAATGCTTTATTACTTTCTGCTGTGTCATTGTCATAAAATATAATTTATTAATTGAGAATTGCTGGATGTGGCCCAGGGGCCGCAGCTTTGGCAACCCTGCAGTTTCTCTACGCACTATAGTTTGTATATACAGTTTGTCTATTTGCCTTCACTGATCCTGCCCATGATCAAACTCTCTTCATTGCGCTGATTAGCATGTTTGCTTATCTCTTTGTGCAACAGCTGCTGAGGAAGTACACCCTCTGCTGGCCTTTAGTATAACTGCCTCTTGTTATAGTATTAATATAAGGATATTATCTAACACATGCATTATTTTAAGTTATACTAAATATGAAGGATATTAAGTAGTTTTAAAAGCCTGAAGCATGACACAGGACACTTCCTGGAGCAGTATGGATAACTCAAGGTACAACTGCAGGTGATTATATTGGGGATTTATTTTGATATATTTTGGAAGATTTTTTTTTTTCTTTACCCGTTCGTTTGCCCTGGACCTGTTGAAGTGGCCGTTGCCAGGAGCTAAACAAAAGAATGCAGCTCCAGCAGAGAGCGCAGGACATGGGGACAGAGTTCAGGCTCCACTGCGGGTTAGGCAAATGTTAACTTTTACTGTACGAAAAAACATTCAAAAACAAATCATTCATACACCTTTTAAAACAGAGCTGACATATGTCGTACTGTTATATCTTTGTAAAAAAAATATATGTCAGAAGGTGCCTCTGTAGAGCAGTCCCCTTGGATGATAGGAGCCTACTACTCCCGTGGTGGAGTTTAAGTTGTAGTGTTTTGTTTTTGTGCATGAACTTAGTAAGCAGGTGTAGGCTATTTTTAAACGATGACGCTCGGAGAGACTTCAAAGACACGCCCTCAGGTAAACCCCTGACTTGTGCATTGGACACTTCTCATTGGACGGAGAATATAAAACACACCTGAGGGGGGGCCCAAAACAGGAAAGAGGAAACGGCAAGTGGAGGACGGGGAAGACCGAGTACGGACGGAGATGCTGATTGACTGACGCTATGATACAACGTGTGCTACAGCTAACACGGCCGCCACGAAAGGGACGGGAACGCGTGATCCAAGAGAAGGGCTTTCCCTGTTTTCTAAGCAGAGACTGTCTTCTGGTTTTATCTAGGCTGCTCTACGTAGATCCAGTAAATAAACGTTGTTTTATATAATCTTAAACCCGTTTCCTGTTCATTTCTCACTTGTGGAAATAGTTATCTTTGGTGGCTTAAACCTAGTCACATTCTGACATATACCTAAAGTGCTGTTTTTCAGTAATCCTTCATATTTTTTTCCGTCTCCCTCTTCCGCACTCAAAACACCTGTAAGTCACACAGACTTAATCCTTACAGCTCCTATACTTTAGTACATACTTAAGTTGCTTTCCCAGGTCTAACTCTCTTTCAAAGGCAGTTCAGCCCCTTTGCAGCTTGTTTTATATCATTGTTTTCCGTTTGTTTCTGTGTGCCCTCTGCTGGCGTTAAGTATAACAACATTTGATACCATCTATAGGGGCTTTGTTACACGACACACACATTATTTTGTCATGGCTATTTGTCCAAAGTAGTTTAAAAGCCTGGACAAAGCAGAACTGGATGTTTATACTTTTATACGAATATATGCTTACTACTCTGCCCACCTCTGGATTTTAGAATAGTCTTTATTCTCCCTCCATTTATTTGCAGCCAAAGTAAATGCCATTGTGCCCCCACGTCCGCGCTGTCCCCTCTGTCTGTCTGTCTCTCTCTCTCTCTCTCTCTGTGAGCTGAATGAAAGTGCTGGGTGGTGCTATCTGAGCACAAACGCTCCGCTCAGCTCTGCTTTTATTAACACGGGCCTCGCTAAAGCCACATAAGCCCCCTCCACTCACACACTGTCTGCGCTGGAACCAAAGGGACAGCAGCAAATAATGATTTTTTGTTTTATCAGCACAAAAGTCAATTTAGACCTGATCGCAATGCTCCTGGGGGTGGTTTTGTCATTTAAAAGTAGGCTATATGCAAGAGGTTGCGTCGTCTTTGAACTCAAATGCACTGCTAATGTGCCATATGGAGCTATTTGGTCTCTGATATGTGCACACTTAGCCATTGGATTAAAAAAAATGTCACAAGGAAAAGCATGACACCGCAAGGGCATTAAGAATAACAACTTGATAATGATAATAAATCAACCATTATGGAGACAGTTTTCAATGAAGAAGTGGAAATAACCTTATAATTCATGCAAAATCGACTTTTTTGGGCTTTAAGCCATGTTAGAATGTTGTTTCCTCATCAAAGACATACCTGAAGTAGTATCACACAGTTTGAGTAATCACAGATTTAATTTAGATGTTTCCTCCTCTACAGTGTCAGTGCTTCATTCTGTACTTCCTGGGTACAACTGCGTCATTGTTAAACCCAAAAATGGCCTCCACATGTTTTAAAGCCGTAATCCAACATTATGAATTGGTTATGGGCCGTTCTGCGCTCAAAGTGTGTGTATCACGTGCTGAAGCTGTAAACCACACCATACATCAAAACAGAAAGTTCGTTTTTGAATAAGTTATTCCCACAGCTGCCAGCAGGAGGAGCCCCAGTCAAAGTCTTCACCAATCCCCCAAACTGCCATAATTGCAACGGGTAAGTTCTCTTCTTATGTTAATCTAATGTTGAAAAAAATATGAGTGTTACTGTTAAGTTTGCTGCTTGCTAAACCTGCAGGAGCCAAGCGGCTCACAGACCCCTACTGACTGCAGTGGCTCTGTCTCCCCCGCGGCTGTGGCTCTTATTCTGCGTGATAAGATATTAGTCATGATTCTCCAGCCGAAGTGCCACGCGTGCTATCAGTACAGTGGCAAAACAAAACCACCCGCTGCTGTAATATCAAGACGTGCCAGATATTTCAGCGGCAGAAACAAGTTTTTTGTGACCGTTTCCAACAACAACAACAGCTCATGAAAGTCTTTGCATATGACAAGACGGATGGTAAACGGGTCTTACCTTGGCTTACAAGTTAGCCGGCGGGGCTCCTGCTTTTATTTTCGGCTTTAAAAAAGGGAAAAACTATTCTATGGAAGGAGATCTGGAGAATGACGGATAGCAACAATTGCTATGAGGTATGATTGGACAATGACCGTTTTGGGCCAGGGTTTAGAAAAAAAGTCAATTATAAAACGTCAAATATCAATAAAGAGGCACTCAAAAAGTCTATTTTTATGCATGATATGTCCACATTAATGTAAAAGGAAATGCAAAAGTAACAAAAGGCTTCAACAGTCGTTGGTAGAAGAGATCCCGAATATCAGTGACTTTCAGCCTCAAATGAGCAATACATTAAATATCAGTAATTCTGTTTTTCCGTTCTAGTCCAATGGACACCACAAGAGACAGTCATATATGAATATATGACTGTAGCCCACTATAGAATATATTATTCATACACAACATTGCTGAAGGTTTTTACTGAATACATTTCAGTCTAATACAATTGAATCCCCCCTCACTCTCTCTCTCCGCTCTGCCTCTCCTCCAACCCCCCTCTCTCTACCCCCTCTTTCTTGTCAGAATGCACAGTAGCCGGAACCTCTTTCGCTCTCTCCCACATTCCCTCATGCACCTCTCCTCGTGCACCTCTCCTCTGTGCACTGCGCCCTTTGGATTTTCAGCTCTGAACTGACCAGTCATCCGGACGTCCACATCCAGCGTCCAGTAGAGGAGGGAGGCCACCTGTCTGCGTCCACATTCCAGCTCTCCTTTCTGAGTTTGAACTGCAGCGGCGTCCGAACAGTGTGCCAGCTCCCGGGACGATGAGTTTGCTATCTTTTTCAACCCGCTCCAAAGTCAGCTGAGAAGATTCAGACATTTTGTTGAAATTTTAATTATCTTTTTGCATCTTTTTGCCAAAATCAGCTGGAGTTGCTCTAATTAGAGTCCTGACTGACAGCTCGGTAATTGGATTTATTTCATATCCTTTCCCTTGAAGTTGTGTGAAGGAATGTTTTTTTCCTTCCACTTGTTCAAGCCTTATCCTGCTGTAACGCCGTCTATAATGTAGCTTTTTGGGGGGTTTTGTTTAAGCTATTTACTTCAATAACCTTAACATGCTTAAATACAGTCCTTTAATTTGGTTTGTTGCATGCTTTTTAAGTGAGCTGTAAATTTGATTAGATAGATATAATACTTATCGCAGAAATAATGACTTTGCTATAAAAAATATATATATATGTGTAGATAATTATAGATATTATGCATTTCTTCATTAAGCACAACAGGTGCTGAAGAGAAGAAAAACTGTGACAAAGAGAAGGAGAAAAGAGACTTCACAGCTGACAGAAAAAAACCTAATGATAAGAACACACAGTTACAGCAAGAAGCAGAAATGATAAAAGTCGAAGATATCTACAAGATAACATTATCAGCAGATAGACTAAATTGCACAATGTTGTGGTCACTTTCCGGTGAGCACAACATTTTCAACTTATATATATATATTTTTTTACCTTGGTTACTCCAATTCACATCAACCACAGTATCTTTCGATGCATCGGCTAAAATCACTGGGAACTGGCAAAAGCTTGGTCTACAGATTCCTTTTTTTCGTGGTCAAAAACAATCATCTTATATTCACAAAAACAAATCGTGTACTATTTATGTCTTAGGTTCTACTGTGGATGTTATGTTGATTAGCCTTCAGGAAATGGCTATTTTCCGTGTGATATAAGTTCTCAAACAGGATTTTCCCTCAGTTTGGTTTTAGCTCCGTCTTAAACCCGCTCTAGTGGTTTCCGACTTAGTTCTGGTGGATTAATTTCCCTTTTAATCCTGGTTTAACTGTGGATTAGTTCAAGCAAAGTTTTGATTCTTGTTTAGTATTTTTAGTATTTTTTGTTTTTTTAAAGGCGGGGTTTTAACCATTTGAGTCACTGTTGATGAGTGTCGCGAACAAACCAGTCAAAGCGTGGCAGCTTTTTGCACCCTTCCTTTCACGACCAGCCACATCACAGCGACCATAGAGCCATACTGTACATGCGAAGTGTCTTGAAGTGTGCGAAATCAGAAAGCGAAAAGACGTCTGAACCGTTTTGAGTAAAGCAAGTTATTCCAATTGACTTAACAAACATCACGAATGTCACTGTTGAACCCACTTTATACGTACTGTCCTTTTGCGATGGTATTTCGAACCTGAGAGGATGAGGGTGGACTCGCTGGTGGTGTGACCTATAGGGGGACGAGTGGGAAGACTCAGGTGTGAAGCTGCGCGGCTGAAGATGGAACAATCTACTCCAGATAACAATGTTTTACAATTAACGGCACTCACACTCTCAATTAGAAGCTGCCAAATAGAAATGGCGTTATAGAAAAGGGGGTTGGAGAGGGCTGAGCAAGGTGGCGCTCTCACGTCATGGCAACAAGTCACTGGCTCAATCTCTGCATTGTGTGGATGGGTGAAATGTTTTATGACCTTAAATCAATTGATTTAAGTACTCTGTTTGGACGCACTGTTTTGGTTCTTCTGTAATTGTAGATGTTATATTTCATGTATACTTAAAGGTGCATTATGCAACTTTTTATGTGAAAAAAAAGTTGATATTTGTGCGCATTTGATCTTGTACTGACCCAGCGGCTGTGTGAGTGGTCAACATGGCACCTTTACTTTTTATCACGGTGGTCTCCAGGACGCTTCAGGATCAATTGTTGGGAAGGTTTTCACTGCTGGCGGAGCCTCTCACCAGAAAACCTACAGAACAATTGATTCTGGAGCGTTGTAGAGACCACTGTGATCAAAAGTAAAGGCGCCATGTTGACCACTCACACAGCCATTGGGTCACTACAAGATCAAATGTGCACAAATATCTTTTTTTTTTTTTACATAAAAAGTTGCATAAGGCACCTTTAAGTCGTGCATTTCAGTTTGACGCTTTTCCGATTTAGACATGCCTTGCACCCAGTTTAGACCCAGTTTTTTTAGCTGCAGGTTAATCCTAATTTGATCAGGATCAAGGCCTGGTGATACCTGGAATGTCAACCATTTTATCAGGTGCAACTTGGTGTGAAAGGTTTGAGAACCACTGCACTAATGTTTTGATCTCATCCAAGTGGAACTAAACATTTTTTTATAAAACATGTCTTGGATTCTAAGTTTCCCCTTACACATTTATCACAATACCCCATTTACATGTATGATGGGGCGACATAATGTTGTGTCCTTGGGCAGAACCCTTTTTCTGTCTGATTGTGATATAATGGTATTTTGTATTCTCCAGTATTCTACAGTTGCAGCACCATGTTAAGAACCCAAGTTTAAAGCAGCCGTATTGTTTTCTTCATATCGATCTGTGTGGCTTCATTTCTGTTTTCATTTGCATTTTAATCAAGATTTGCTTCCCTTTTGAAGTCCTGACCTTTAGTGGGCGAAATGTGGAGATTTTAATCTGATGGAAAAACCAATGCCTTTATCGGTAGACGGACTTCCCAGTGCTGCGTATGGCTTTTTATTCCTATCTGACTGTATGGGGTTCATATAGGGATGGAAGCCATGCACAGAGCTGGGGATATAGCACCAAAATGACAAATTAATGTTATTAGCATTTCACCAGGAATATAATATGTATTAAAGATAACATATATTGTGTAGTCATTGTTTTGTTAAATAATGAAAGAATCATTCACTTTTGTATTACTAAAGATTGGACTATGTTGTTAATTCAAGTGTTTCCTTTCCTCCAGGCCAGGATTAAAAAAAGCAAACAGGGAAAACCAGCTAAACACAGATCACTATTTTGTTTTCATAACTTAACAATATTTAATCCTTTTTACTTTTGATTAATTTAATTTCATACTGTGCAAATGTCATATTTTAATCAATGCAATCCATGTAACTAGAGTCAGCAGCTCGTAGTATGAGATCAATGGTTCCTTTGAAAACTTAAACAAAACAAAAAAAAGAGTTATTTGATCTGATTTTTTTGTTGCTCTTTTCAAGATCCATGTTTAATTATAAATTGTTTGGATAGACCAGTAATTCTTATTTCAAAGACAAATGATCTTCAAAACAAATTTAAATGGGCCAAAGTAATTAATTCACCGCCACAGTGACTGAGGGTAAAATAATATGAAATCTCATCAAGAAGTCTCAGCTGGTACAGTGTAACATCAGCTCTAACCATTTAAAGTTTGAAGTGTGGGAGAGGACCGAGGACAGTATTAAGTGTTACAGAGGGAACATGTGGCTTGGAGCAGATCGATCGATAGGAGCTGATTTGGACTTAGATTGGACTGAGATGATGTGAGATGAAAGAGGCCAGACCCTCTCAGCGTCTCCCTGATGAGATTCATGGTTTTACCCACAGAGCTTGGACAGGAGCGGGAGCACGGGGAACACAATGCAATGGGGGAGATTCAATCATGTTAGTAGAGTTTCATTCACACAACCAATAAATGACAAGGGTGATCCCGACTTTTTTCACATCACTGTCAAATGTCAGAATACTCTGGCTGCTATGTGTGTGTGACATTTTCATCATTCATGCATTCAAATAAAATATGTATCGTCTAGTTTTCCTGAGTCCTTGTGGTCATTTCTTAAAAGATGACATTTCTGTTTCAAAGTTAATATCCCTGTTGATACTGAGTCATGTACCCAAGAACTTTTCTGTCTAAAGGTGAATATTACCCTGTTAAAGAATTTGTAGATACATTTAGAGATGAATTCAGTGAATTTGTGAACCTCATTACTGACATAAATGAACCATGGTTCATCATTTTACAATATAATGTTATATTTTCTGAATGAATTGTTTCCCTTCCTCCATGGTTGACTTAATTGTCCCTGTGTTAGTACATCATCTTGGACACTATGCCTGTGGAAGTAAAATAAATGACTTAAATAGCCTAAAAATGAACACCACTGGAAAACAGGTCCTAGTGACGGGTCAAACAAAGAGCAGCTCAGAAGCCCCTTATGAGAGACCAACTGCTCCGGTTAGAACCATGAGGCCGTTCTCCCGTGGACCCACCACCTGCAGGAGGAGCCATAGGGAGCTGGTGCTATGTGACCCGGCAACGGAAAAGTGGAAGAAAATGGATGGATGATAAATAAATATTTCATAAACAGGACTTATCTGTGTCCTAAGATATGACCTCAACATTTTCAAATCCAATATTGGTTTTAAAGTTGTAACAGTTATAAAAGCCATAATGCTGATGTATTAATAATCACAAATCTAATTTTACATAACAACGTTGTTTAATGTTTACATCCAATGAGAAAACAGAATTAGCCCCACACTTTGGGTTGCCAAGTCGGCTAAAGTTAGCACGGAAATGAAAGCTCTCTGCTATTTCAAAAATCCCAGCAGCACCTGTCCCCAATCAAATCGACCTAGGTTCTTTCAAATGAGGAGAAGCAAGCTATTGCTGAGTTGCAGGTGACATCACAGCATTCTAAAGACCAAAACTATTATATGGAGGAAAAAATATTTTGTTTTGAGGACATTTTTGGTCTTGTACAGAGAGATCTTGGAACCAGTGACTGATACTAATGAACATTTTTGTAATTCTTTTGAGCTATGACTTGTGAAAGTGTAATGCTGTTAATAGGAAAAACTGGCTCCTGTCCATTGAAGTAATTTTTCAATTTTTTATTTTTTTATTTTATTTTTTTCATTGAAGTAAATATATGCCCCCCGCTGGGTCCGGTGACATCATCACATTCTAGAACCTGCAACCCAGCAATTATGAAACTCGAGCTTACATTATGTTCTCATGCAGCCAACTCCGTTGGAGTGCCCTTAGAAGCCACTAAGAGCACATCCTAAATATATATATTTTTTAAACTGTCAAAAACAACAACAAAAATAACAGCAACAAAATAAACACCAACGATCTAAACTCCTGTTGCTTTAGCTGACAGTAGCGTTAGTGTCATTGCTGTACTGCCCCTTAGTGGTTATATGCTGCCATTGCACTTTTGAACAAATTGTTTCAAACTAAAAACGCCTACTTGAAAATAAGAAATTAAAAGATATGACTCTGGGGACATGTTGTAGCCTTTTGTTTATTATAAATAAGTTTAACAAATGTAAGATAAATCATGGGCGGAAGTGACGTCTCAGCTTCGCCTGAAACATCCGGCGCGCACTTGTTCTCGTTATGAAAGCTGAATGAAATGTTGAATAACTCGAACTTTTCCTGCTGTTACTAAACCCTCTATGTATCCCCCGCTGCTCCCCTGCAACTCCAGGCAGCGTGTACATGTTTTCATTACTTTGAGGCACAAATTAGGAAAATAAAAATGGCGAAAAAGAAAGAAAGTGAGTCTGGATGTGAGAAAGCTACAAAGAAGAAACTGCAGCAGCCGCGCAAGGCGAGAAGGAAAGAGACAGGTGGGCTGTTTATGTTCACGATTTGCTTCATTGTAAGTTTTGGTCACATATTAAGAAATGTATTTTTTAAATCCATGTTCTTGAAGCTATTAACAAAGTGGAGGGTAATATCTATACCTGCCCTAATTGCCTTTTATTTATGACGCTTAATTGATAACTTTACAGACCGAACATGAAAAACAGGCATATCTGGAGGAAAAATACACTATGACTAACAAAAAAAAAGTTTTAGCATGAAGTCAGCAACACTAGCTCCTAAAGTGATTTAAACATGCAATTTACTGATTCTATAAAGCGCGTTAGATATATTACGTACATTGGGTTATTTGTTACTTACAGCGCTGTTGGTTTACCCCCAGTTATTGGTGTTGGAGACCTTGAGGAACCCGTCAAGAGGAAAGTTAAATCCAAATCTCGAGTCTCTGGAGGCAAAACCGATGCTGAATCTATCAGTAAATACTTTCAGTCACCGGTGAAAAAGGAGGAGGACTCTGATGAAGATGATTTTATCGAGGTCCCACTTGACACAAAGACGGAGGTCAAGGAGGACAGTGAGGAAGACGACTGGGAGGAGGTGGAAGGTTAGTCAATATTATATTCCCTTACTAACAAGATGGAAAATAAAATTTAGCCTATGTAATGGTAAGCTTCTAGCATTAAAACAGCATTGTTTTGTTGCAGCAGAGGAAAAAACAAAACACTGGGAACTTACAATATTGCTATGATTACTGTAATACCACTTCAGATTCGGATATTGTTACACCCTTGTCATGGAACGATCAACATAACTGATTAAGTTAAAAAACGACTAACACAGTAATTACTGTGTTACATACATTCCTACTATTTTTTAGGAAAATGATTGCGGTTGCAAAATTCCGGGAATTTTTAATGTGGTAAATTTTCCATGGGAATTTGCAGAATTAACGGGAATATATTGGAACTAATGGGAATAAACAATGAATTAACCCAACTGACAGTTGCTTCTTTGTAGACAGATATAAACTAAAGCATACACATTTGATTTATTAGTTATACACTGAAATGTCTGTCACACAGCAGAGACGAAAAGCCTAAGTTTTGCGACGTGTTTAAAGAGGACAGTGCTTTAGGCTGTGGCCGATACAAAGAAGAGCTTTTGGGAAATGGAAAAGACTCCTTCCATGTTTGTTTCCATCTTATGTTCATCATTGTAATACAGCTGTGCAACATTACAAAATTATATTGTTTTAAAAGTCTATAATTTAGGTCTGTTTAATCAATGCACTCCTCGTACAGTATTGGTTACCGTTCGTCATGTCTGAGTTACAGACAGATGCATTTAACAAGTCACAGTGTGATTAAACAACGTCATCATATGAAACTTTGCCGTTTATCCCAGCACTTATTAAAGAGACTAGATGCAAGTTGGTCATTTTATGCTCACTACTGCCACCTCAGGTCTTATGCGTAACTGCAGTTTCTATATTAAACTCGTGCATGACGGCACTTCGGACCCGAAGTAACAACTTTTTGAGTGCAGGATTTTAGAGGCAGTTGTGGTGAACAGTTCTGGGCTCATTCTACACATTAGGACATGGCTGAAACGTGTAGGGGGATGAAGGGACTATACTCTGTATGGTCCCTTTTTAAAAAGAAAATGAAGCCGAATGTAGGTTTAGGAAAGTTGTGTTTTGACCTGACAATATAGACCCTCACACTTCTTGTATGGGTCTGGGGTGTGACATCACTCACATGCAGGTTTTATGGTTCAAAAACATAATTCATGGTTAGCTAATAGTTCACAAAGGGTTTCTTTAAACAAAAAATGAAAAAATATCATATTTTTTTTAGCGTTTTTCAATATTCCCATTTCCAAGATAAAGTTCCCATTGAAAGTTTCCAGAAAATTGTGAACTTTTGCAACCATAAAAATGACCCATCTCATTGTCTTACTTTGGAAACGTGTCTTTGCCGTTTGTAACCAACAGCATTAGTAGTAGCATTGATGCGTTGTGATATTGTTGATCAGAGTTGGAGGAGCCTCTTGGTCCAGTGGAACCGTCTGCTCCAACGCTCTCTGTCCCACAGTCTGTGGAGATTGAGATCGAGACGCCAGAGGTCAGGAAGAGGTGAGTAAAGACATTACAGACTTCCATCTAAAATAACAATGCTGATTGCATGAGAAAAGGAAAGGCTAAAGTTGTATTTCTTTTCCAGAAAGAAGCAACAGGCTGAGATGGAGACGTATCTGCGGCGAATGATGAACCGATACAAGAAGGATGCGCTCATAGACACTCACAAGGTTTTTCCAACAACTCTCACACAAATTACTTTTTAAAGGATAACTAAGCACCAAATCAACTTTTTTGAGCCTATAAACTGCATAAATATGTTTCTTATAGTGCTCTCTACATGTCCTGGTCAATTTTTTGACATTTTAGTGCAAATTAGATAAAATCTCACTTTTGAGCCTAAAACCGTCTGTGTAGCGCCCTCTCTACATTTTCGGCTGCACTACATTTGAATTTTGTGCCTGTCCTCCCCATTCGCTCTGCCAGCTGTGTGACGTCACGTTGTGTGTGTGACAATCGATTTTCAGGTTAGCAATTTATTAGCATAGTATTTAGTTAGTTCTTTAGCGCAGCGTTTCTAGTGTAGTTACTTTAGCATTTCTAGTGTAGTTACTTTAGTCAGGTAGTTTAGTAGCTGTTTTGTGACGTGAGCACAACATGCCGGTCACAGAGCGGCCAGGGAGCGGGAGGATGAGGAGAGAAGACCCAAGACGGGATTTGATCTACGAGCTCCACTCTGTGTGTGAACCACAGCACTCACATCCTCGACCTCTCCTACTAAATAAAGACAAATGTAACCCCAACATACCCAGATTCACTTATTTAGTGACATGGCTGGATGTTTTCACGTTGAAACTACAGACACGATAAAGCTGTATCGGGCAGACAGAGATAATCAGGGCTGTCAGTGCTTATGAGATGGGGCTGAGAGCTGCTTTTTACTGTAATCTCCCCCAGGGAGAGCTCACAGACACCGGGGGTAGCAGTTAGCCATCCCCTGCCTTGGAGGCTCAGAGCGGGGCAGAGTGTCCGCTAAAGCCAGGAGAGGGAACGGGGAGATACGAGCGCCAAATGTCCGCCGCGGATGCTCGGCATGTAGCCGGGACGACGGGCTCGATAGTCCGGGAAAGCGGCGCCACATGTCCGGAGAAGCTAGCCGGTACGAGAGGCTGAAGTGTCCGGGAAAGTGGCGCCACATCGTCTAAATGCGGCATAACGGGAGTCAGTCAGTCCTGGTCACTCTGGCCCGCTCTGGCCCATGGTCTAAGACTGTCAACAGAGCAGAGACCGCCCACACACTCCCCCTCCCCGCGTTCCCCCAAAGCCTCCCGCCACGCCTCTTTCTCTGAGTTTTTTGAATTTTGGGAGTGGGTGGAGTAAGATCTGGAAGGGGTGTTTAGTTACTCTTTAAATATCCCATTAATTAAGCTAACCGAACTTATACTTGCAAGCACAATGACTCTAATCATTTTTTTTCTTCCCTGTGTTATCCAGGTGCATTTGTTGTGTCTCGTGGCCAGTGCACAGTTCCATAACTCTGTCTGTAGTGAACCGGATCTACTGGCCATTACCCTGTCTTTACTTCCTGCTCACTTTGGAAATGTGGCCAAGGAACGCATCGATCAGAACTACCTCTCTGGACTCCACAAATGGTACCACTTTATCAACTTGATCATTTACTGAACCTCAACACTTCATATTGATTGTTATGTCATTTGCGTCTTTATCTTAGCCAATAAATAACTAATCAACATTCTCTATGCAGTGATTACTTAAACCAGTTTTTTCCTCCAGGTTCAAAGCGACAGTCACTCTAAACCCCAGTCTTCCCTGTGAGGATCATCCCAATGCTAGATCTTTACTGGAGAGGCGATTAGCCAGTCTGTCAGCCAAGAATCACCAGGAGATGACCTACGTGAGCCGCTGCTTAATCCGCTATTACATCTATATCTTAGTTTATAATAAGTGATCGATAGTAAAATGACTATTTATTAGTTTATAATAAGTGATCAATAGTAAAATGACTATTTATTAGTTTATAATAAGTGATCGATAGTAAATGACTATTTATTAGTTTATAATAAGTGATCAATAGTAACATGATTTTGTGTCGGTGTTAGTTGTTCCTGCTGGTGCTCAGGTCCCTACAGCTCTTCTGTCGACTTGTTTTCTCTCTGCAACCTCTGCCTTTTAAACCTCCATCTGCTGCAAAGGTAAAGACATACAGGATTATTATAAAATGTATATTTATTCTTCATCAAAATTGTGTTACAAATGCATTAAAGATTCATACATTTTGATCCTAATTGCCATTTCTATTTCCAAGCAATATGAATGTTCTACTTTACAGGACAAAGACACCAAGAGCCAGAGCAAACAAAGCTCGGTTGAGTCGAGTCCCACTGGAACCAAAGTCTCTCCTGGATCCAAGAGACCTTCCTCTGATGAGAAAAAGCAGAGAGGAGGAAAAAAGCCTAGAAAAAAAGAAGTCCAATCTGAGGATGAGGAGGAGATGAAGCGAGTGAAGCCAGGACAGAGGCCTAAGAACAAGAAACGCAGGAGTGTGGCCTCTAAAGTGAGCTACAGAGAGGAGAGTGGGAGCGACGGAGGAGAAGGCGGGAGCGACGATGAGGAGTTCAGGGCCGTGAGTGAAGAGGACTCTGATGAAGAGGAAGAGGAGGAGAAGGGTAATAAGGTACGGTCTCTGTTCAGAAACTCTGGGCTACAGTTATAAAAATTGTATGCCTAGTTTGGTCCAGATTTTTATCTAGAAGATAGTGGGAGGAAAATGTATGTTAATGCTTAGGAATTTCTCACATTTCTGCCTAAATTGCTCATAAAATGTGGTCTGATCTTTATTAAAATCACAAGAATGAGTAAACAGTGTCGGCTTGGGTGGTATTAGCTTAAACTAATACCACCCAAACAATTGCATGTAATCATATTTTTATTGGCCATAACATGTAAACATTCACAGGACAGGGAGGAATAAGTGAGTGAACCCAGGGTCCAAGATTCATCTTGATCGTTGTGCACGTCGAATCTGCAACTACAAAATGCAGTTATTGCTACAAAAGAAGGGTCAGCCAGCTATGAAATACAAGGGTTCATTTACTTATTCCATGTCTTGAGTTTTTTCTGCAAAATATCTTGATAAACTTACGTGAATTAATTTTTCCATTCATGATAGAAAGTTGTCCAGGTTGGCTAACACCTGACTCTTAATGTCTGCATAAACTGGTCTAATTAGCTCTTAGAGGATCCTTAGCCAGGGGGTGCACTCACTTATGCCACTCTGTCCTGTGAATGTTTACATGTTATGGTCATTGAAAAACAATTATAACATGTAATTGTTTGGGTGGTATTAGTTAAACCAGACACTGTTGGCTCATTCTTATGATTTGGATAAAGATCAGATTAAATTTTCCAAAGCGTTCAGACTTTTTCCTCCCACTGTAGGACTGGTAAGACATGTTAGGGCTTGCAATACAATACATGATTACATTGATATATTTTTTTGACATTTTTGGATCGCTTGTAAAATGATATTTAATTGGACAGCTGACTGTATATCTGTTTGTTGTTGTATTTAAGAAATCTCCTAAAGGCAAGAAACTCACAGAGACCAAAAATCCAGCTCCAAAAAGACGAAGCGGGGCCAAAAAACAAGAAGGTGATCAAGAGCAGCATGAAGACGAACGTAAGAGGAGGAGACACAAGGACAGCCCTGGAGCAGACGAGTGGGTCGAGGTGTACCTGGACAAAACCAGCTCCTGGGCCTGTGTGGATGTGGACGTGGGCATGGGGCCTCCTCAGACGATATCCCAGAACGCATCACAGCCGCTGACGTACGTTATCTCTGTGGACGGAGATGGATTTCTCAAGGACTTGGGCGCAAAGTACGATCCGACGTGGATGACGGCGTCCAGGAAGCGGAGAGTGGATGACGACTGGTGGGAGGACACGCTAGAGCCCTTCTTAAGACTCGAGGACGAGAGGGACAAGCAGGAGGACAAGGAGGTGTGATGGAGTTAAAAATCTCTTACCCCCGCCTTAACCAAGTGCATTTCCTCCAGTTCAGTGTCACCCAAATCTAAACGCTTCTTGACTGGAGCTTAAAGCTTATAGGCCAGTGTAATGCCTCATTTGAAAGCTAAGACCTACAAAACTGATCTAAACAAATCTTTTTCATTGTGTTGTTGCCGTCGTGTGTTAACTTTTTTGACTTATTTTTCATTGTATTTTTTCACTTTATTGTTGCTCCTTAGTTGAGTTTGCGTCACATTTTTGTTGCTCTCTGGTTGCTTTTTTGTTGCATTTTCATCACATTTATGTCACTTTTTTGTTGCTCTTTTGTTTTGTTTTTTTATCCTTTTATGTTGCGTTTTCAGCCTCGTTCTCTTCTTGTTTTTGTCGCTATTGTGATGCTTTTTTCAAGGAGCTTTTTGATTTGGGTAAAGCCAAACTGTAGGGAAAATGTGCTTGGTTCAAGTGGGGTATTTCTAACAATAACACTTACTCTTCTGTCTCCTCTTTAGCTGCAGTCAAAGCTAATGAATAAGCCCCTTCCCATTTCCATCTCGGAGTACAAGAACCATCCTCTGTACGCTCTGAAGAGACATCTGCTCAAATATGAGGCCATTTATCCGGAAACTGCTGCTGTTCTGGGCTACTGTAGAGGAGAACCAGTCTACTCCAGGTATATACAGGCCATAATAACATGAGCTTTATCATGTTATCTACTGTATATCCTTGTATTTTTGTTTTTGCTCAAATGCATGCACCTAATGATCTTCCAGGGATTGTGTGCACACGCTTCACTCCAGAGACACATGGCTGAAAGAGGCTCGAACTGTCAGGCTGGGAGAGGAGCCATATAAGGTTAGATCATTGATTTGATGCATGCAGTACTGTATTTTGTTTACTTGAACTTTCTTAAAGTGTAACAATGGCGGGTCAGTCAAGGTGTCAAATCTTGCACGTAGATAAAAAAAACACCTCATTGAATTATGACGTTATTGTTGTTTCTTGATGTTTAGTACCTGGTGTTTACTGAATGCCAAATTTCATGAAGTACGGAACATCACAATATAAGATGATGATGAATCAAAGCTCATACATTAAGATGAAATTGTTAATTATAAATTCACCCCTATTAAAAAGGTTCTTGTGAAATGCCTGTTTGTTACATCCAAAATGAATTCAATTTGACAATGTTTCGACAGGATAAGAATATTTGGCACCAATAAAAGTCACTTACTCGTAATAACATGGGTAAATACCACATCATAATCATCAAACCAGACACATACAGTATTATGTAAAATCAAATGGTACCACTCTTTTTTCACCTGTAGACCACAACAGGTCAAGGTAAACTCTGCCCTGTCAGACACAGCCATATGTAGCAATGGCGCCCCCCCAGGGGTCATTTAGCTGTTTACTTCTTATACAAATAACTGTGTATGTTCGGCGCACAAACAATACATTCTCAAATTTTTCCGATGATGCCGTCTTACTCAGTTTGTTGAACAAAACTTCCAACTCAAGAATCCACAGTGCTGCTGTAGAAGACCTGGTAGCCTGGTGTGATGAACACAAACTGCAGATCAACCCAAGTAAGACTGTAGAAATGGTGATCGACCCCAGACCAGACGTAGACCATGGCACTGTTGCCATCCATGGCCATGTGGTACGGCAGGTGAGCTCCTTTAAATACCTGGGAGTTCACATTGACAGTGATCTGAGCTGGCACACACAGGTCACCACAGTCTGCAGCAAAATACATCAGCGCCTTCACTTTCTGCGCAGGCTAAGACTGTTTGGTGTCTGTCGGAACATCATGCTAATCTTTGACAGAGCAGCAATTGAGTCAGTCCTCAGATGCGGAATCACCAGCTGGTTTGGAAGTTTGTTGGTCAAGTTAAAGACACACATTTTCAATCTAGTGAAGACTGCAGGAAAGATCATGGGCGCTCCTGCCCCTCTGGCTCCACAGGAGCTGTATGAACAGGCAGGGAGGAGACAGACCAGGAGCATCCTCTCTGACCACACACATGTACTAATCCCAGAGTACCAGCTGCTGAGCTCAGGGAGGAGGTACCGGGTGCCTCTATGTAATCATAACCGGTACAAACATTCTTTTATCCCTGTTTCAGTGTTGCGGCTAAATGACAAGAAGTGGTGACTTTGAGTATGTGCGTGTGTACCTGCTGGGGGTCTGAAGAGGGAGGGGAGAGTGTACGGAGCAAATGTACTGCCCACTGGAGTCTCTTGTTGTTTTGTTATATGTATTTGTGTATTGTACTTGTGGTGTTTTGATGTGTGGCCAGACCCTGTCCGAACCAAATTTCTCCCAAGGGAGACAAATAAAGTAAAGTAAAGTAAAACCTTATGTCTGCATGAGTGTAACATGAACCCCAGTCAAAACCGTCAACCCTTGAGTAACAAACGTGTGCCCGTGTCCCCTTCAGATGGTGAAAGGATTTTCCAATCGCTCTCGTAAAGCCCGAGTAATGTCGGAGAGCAAAGATGAGAACGACCTGGCTCTGTTTGGAGAGTGGCAGACGGAGGAGTACCAGCCGCCCATCGCTGTGGATGGGAAGGTAAAGAATACCATAGTTACTACGGTGCTAATACCTAATGTCCTGCCACACTACTAATACTACCACTTGATGAATTGCGAATGTCTACTCGCTAGGTTCCTCGAAATGACTATGGGAACGTGTACCTGTTTAAGCCCTGCATGTTGCCGGTGGGCTGTGTTCATCTGAAGTTGCCAAATCTTAACCGAGTCTCTAGAAAGCTCAATCTGGACGCTGCTCCTGCTGTGACGGGGTTCGACTTCCACGGAGGATACTCGCATGCCGTGTGAGAGCCGTAACACTGTAACAGTTATCCTATAACAACCATCTGCACCTTGGCTCTTTTCATCTCTATTTCAAATTTGTTTGCGTGTTTTTGTAGTACTGATGGATACATAGTGTGTGAGGAGCACGAAGAGATTCTGAGAGCAGCCTGGGTGGAAGAACAGGAAAACTACAAACAGAAACAGAAGGAGGTAAGACAGATCAAGGAAATAGTGTAAAGATAATTTACAGTCAAACTGCAAAATGCGTCTTATGCAAGTTCAAACACACATGATCCAATTTTGTGGAAAGATTACTTTAGAACAATTTATAGAACTACAATAGATTCATATTCCAGGATATTTCAACTTTAATTAAAAATTATTGCAACAAAAAAACTCTGTTCAAATGGAAGATAGAAAAGGATCCTTGTTGTAGATTCTGTGGGGAGGAGGAGGAGGACCTGATGCATTTGTTTTATTTTTGTCCATATGTGGCTAAGTTTTGGGTCAGTGTACAACTGTGGTTAAGGTCTATGGATATTGTTTTGCAAATTACACCTCAGAATATTGTGCTTTGTGTTTTTAAGGGTAAATGCTTTTTTGAATATGATTATTCTGATGGGTAAAATGTTTATTTTTAAAGCTAAAACGTTATCAAATTTATGTATAAAACACTTTAAGAATAGAGTTTATCATCAGTATATGTTGGAAACAATTATAGCAACAAATAACAACAGAATAATTGAACATGAAAAGAAATGGAATGTCTGCTTACTTGAATTAGAGATATAAAAATTGGTTGTACTTGCTATGCCATTTGTTATGTCATAAACGTTTTGCCAATTATATGGCATTTTGTTTTTGATTGGTATAAGTGATTTTCTTTTTTTCTTTTTTTTATATATATATATATATTTTTACATGATTTTATTTGTGTCTGCTTTGTGCCTCCTTTCTGTTTATAGTCTGTGTTCCTGTCAAAATACTATGAATGTGTGGATGATTGTGGTTGTGATTGTGGTATGAATGCAAGGAGGAGTGGCTGGGGTTGGGTGGGGGGATTAAAGTTTGTCTTATTTTATTATGTAAATAAAAAAAACAAAGTTCAAACACACAAACGAACAAACTCAAGTGGTATAAATAAAAATGTTTTCATCTTTTTTTGTCTTTGAGTGTAAGAAAGTGCATTCAACTGCAATTCTCAACTTTTCCCAATTTCTTTCAACAGAAGCGTGAAAAGCATGCGCTTTCAAACTGGACTCTGCTGGTTAAAGGCCTACTGATTCGTGAGCGTCTAAAGCAGCGATACGGGACTAAACCTGGTGCTATGGGGTCTAAGGAGGGTCCTGAGGGAGAGACCGGCGGGTTCTCATCGGACGAAGACCCGGACAACGAGGAGCTCAGTCCAACAGTAAAAACAGCCTCTGAAACTCTTGCTCTGTCCTGGCCACAGAACAGACAGGCGGAGGAGGAGACCAGCAAAAAGAAAGTCAAACGGGGCAAAAAAGGACAAGAGCAGAACCTGTTTCCATTTGAGAAAGTGTAACACACAAACTAAGACTGCAAATTTCAAATAGAAAAATGTTTTGAATTAAAATGCTGTATAATTCATTTTTTGGATTACTTTCTATTTGTGGATGTGACCATACAATTCCTAAACTTACACATTTTGGACCAAATGCTCATTGATAGTGGAACTTTATTAATCATGGACATGAATACTAGACCCCATTCTCAAATGGTTACATCTTAGGGACAACGGTTTCCCTTATCTTTTTAGGGACCTAACTTTTTAAATACATATGAGCATAGCTAGGCTGTGTATCTGCAAACAAAATCTGCAAAGGCACTTTATATGCCAGCATTTACTCAAACACTTCGCCTTCAATTTCAAATGTACTCTTCTGTGAGGTTTAATGTGAATTACTTTGTTTACACTTTTTAAGTCACATGTTGTAAAGCGTTTCATTATGTCAATATGTATTTGTGTTTTTGTACAAAGTATTTTTTACAACAAAAAAAGTTAAATAAAAGAAGTCTTTCCGTATCGCTGTTTTTCACTTTGCTAGATATAATGGGTAATTGGCTTGCCTCTAAAAACAAGATGTTAAACACAATCACTCTCCAAAGTACAATAAAACCTGGGACCTCTTTGTGCAATGGTGCAACAACTCCCTCGCCCCTTACTGCGTACTAAACTGGTTCAAGTCCTAGCTCGAGGACAGGACGTACTTTGTCGAAATTGGCAACTGTGTCTCAGACAAAATTTCTATGACCTGTGGAGTCCCCCAGGGGTCAATCTTGGGACCCCTCGTATTCAACTTGTACATGCTTCCATTGGGTCAGCTAATAAACAGCAACAATGTGTCGTACCACAACTACGCAGATGACACTCAGATCTACGTGTCACTGACGGCAGGTGAACAGGGGCCTGTAGATACTCTCTGTCACTGCATCGAACAGATCAGTTTGTGGATGCAAAACAACTTTCTCCAACTAAACTCAGACAAAACTGAGATAATTGTTTTTGGGCCACAGACACAACGACAACGTGTTATCAGTCACCTTGAGTCTCTCTCTCTCTAAACCAAAAAATCAGGTTAGAAATCTAGGAGTAATCATGGACTCAGACCTGAACTTAAACAGCCACATTAAAGCAATAACATCATCAGCTTTTTACCATCTGAAAAACATTGCTAAGATCAGAGGAATAGTGTTCTTTTTACCCATGCATATGAAAACTGAAAGTATTTTATCTGCACTCTTGCCTTTTACTGTAATTGATACATTTTATGTTGATGTTTTATTGATTGATTTGATCTGTTTTCTTGTAATTTTAGGCAACTGTGAAGCACTTGAATTGCCTTGTGTATGAATTGTGCTCCACAAATAAACTTGCCTTGCCTTGCCAGGAATTGTCTTGGTTGAAAATAATATAATAATAATAATAATAATAATAATAATAATCATTATTATTATTATTATTATTAAATATCAAGCAGAAGAAGACGGACGTTGCTATCAATCTTGTTTCACAAAATATCTTTGCTTTTTCTTAAAGCTTGATTTTATTTTTATTGTCAGTGTCATGGCGTCAGCGAAGTCGGCGTCATTGCTATGACAACAGTGCACTATATAAGCAGCGAGTTACTGGAATATAATTACTGTCACTGCGACATTCGAGTGAGAGATTACACGAGAGGTCTGTATCGTAATTTCTCACCAAGTTTATGTCAATTCTTGGTCAAAGACACACTCAAAACGCTTTCTAACACTTTCTTTCTGTGCTTGTATGTTTTTTTTTTTCAGATTTACGAACAAACGCCTTACTTTGATTGATCATGGCATCAAATCCGGACCTCTTCCCTGGTGGTAAGTGTCTTTACGATACTGTATATCAACAAATATTGCTAAAATAGCTGGAATGTTCAATGTTAGTACCAGTTTTGTCCATGTGAGGGCAATGCGGCTTTTGCTAATGTTAAAGTTTTGGTCAAAAGTGGTCAAGTTGAAGCTAATGGAATTGGTCAGGTTTGAGTTAGTAACTTTCACTCGACGATTTCTCGTTTGGGCATGGTTAATACCTGACAAAAATGGCTTAAATGTATCAGTAGGAGTCCTAAGTAAAAGATTATTAAGGAATTTGTTGGAAACATGAGGTAGTTTAGTTTCACGGCGTCTTGTTTTGGTCAAAAGTGGTCAAGTTGAAGCTAATGGAATTGGTCAGGTTTGAGTTAGTAACTTTCACTCGACGATTTCTCGTTTGGGCATGGTTAATACCTGACAAAAATGGCTTAAATGTATCAGTAGGAGTCCTAAGTAAAAGATTATTAAGGAATTTGTTGGAAACATGAGGTAGTTTAGTTTCACGGCGTCTTGTTTTGGTGAAAAGTGGTCAAGTTGAAGCTAATGGAATTGGTCAGGTTTGAGTTAGTAACTTTCACTCGACGATCTCTTGTTTGGGCATGGTTAATACCTGACAAAAATGGCTTAAATGTATCAGTAGGAGTCCTAAGTAAAAGATTATTAAGGAATTTGTTGGAAACATGAGGTAGTTTAGTTTCACGGCGTCTTGTTATGGTCAAAAGTGGGCTAATGGAAAGGTCGGTCTTGAGACTTGTTGGTTCCTTGGTAACTTTCAATCGTCTATTTCTTTTATGGGCATGGTTAATACCTGATAGCAATTGCTTACTTTCATCAGTAGGAGTCTTAAGTAAAACCTCATCAAGGAATTTGTTGGAAAACTGTGGTATTTTAGTTTCTGGGCATTGAAATTCATTGGTGGTTGATTTAAACCGTTCCAGTCCAACATTTTAAATTGGTAGATTATTCCTTAGAAATGCATTTGCTATGCTGAAAAAGTAGTTAACTTTTGATGCTTTTTAGGTTTGAATGGCACTACCAGGTGCTCTATAAACTTTGGCAAAACATGCCAGACTAAGGTCAGTCATTTAAAATTATCATTATTGTTCATTTATGGTAGCTAATTAACATGAATTTGTTATTAGATTTGTTTGTGCCAGTGTAAATAGTAAAACTATGTCTAAAATGTCTAGATATTTCCGTCGACTAAAATATGTCTAGATAAAAATGAAATGAAGAGACTAAAATCATCCAAACTTCCAAAGACAGTTTGAAAGAGCCTCACATCATTTAAATTCACTGCCAAAAGCACAACTGTGAGCTTTGTTCATGTGGGAGCTCCATGAAGCAGAGGACCTTGATAATATATGATTATAATAAATATTATAAATGCAAAGTCGACTAAATTTGTCTTCAATTTAGTCTAATAAATTTGAGAATTATTTGACTAAATCTCGACAAAAATTAAAGGACAAAAGACTTAAGACTAAAACTAAATTAAATATGTTGTCAAAATGAACACTGGTTTGTGCAAGTTGCTCATATTTCTACATTTCAGACCCTGTGGACGCTCCGTGGTACCTTCTGTTGGACGACCCGTGGGACGTTCCAGAGGACATGGTCTACTCAGACGAGGACGACGTAGGTGAGTTTGGGGTTCTTGGGGGTCCTTTTTTGTTGCATGCGTTGGAGGAGGATGAGGAGGAGGAAGAGGTGGAGGACTGGGAGGACGACGAGGACGTCTTCTTCGTTCTCCACGAGGAGGAGGACTGGGACGACTGGGACTCTGGCTACGGTTTTCTCGCAGAGGAAGACCAGTGCGTGCCTGGCGAAGAGTTTCGGGGCCCTTCTGCTCAAGCTGTGGAGGACGATGAAGAAGAAGACGAGGAGGACTGGGACGACGGGGACTCTGGCTACGGTTGTCTCGCAGAGGAAGACCAGTGCGTGCCTGGCGAAGAGTTTCGGGCCCCTTCTGCTCAAGCTGTGGAGGAAGAGGAGGAGGACAGCGATGAAGACGGGGAGGACGATGAAGACGAGGAGGACGATGAAGAGGAGGAGGACGACGATGAAGACGAGGACGACGATGAAGATGAGGAGGACGATGAAGAGGAGGAGGACAGCGATGAAGAGGAGGAGGACAGCGATGAAGAGGAGGAGGAGGACGATGAAGAGGAGGAGGAAGACGATGAAGAGGAGGAGGACAGCGATGAAGAGGAGGAGGACAGCGATGAAGAGGAGGAGGAGGACGATGAAGAGGAGGAGGAAGACGATGAAGAGGAGGAGGACGACGATGAAGAGGAGGAGGACAACGATGAAGAGGAGGAGGAGGACGATGAAGAGGAGGAGGACGACGATGAAGAGGAGGAGGACGACGATGAAGAGGAGGACGACGACGAAGAGGAGGACTGGGACGACGGCGACTCCTGTTCCAGTAGTCTCGCAGAAGAAGAGGAAGGTGAAGACCAGTGCGTGCCGGTGGTTCTTCCCCTGAACCATTCCCCACAGCAGCGAGCAGAGAACCTGCCTCCAGCCTTCAGCGCCCTGCAGAGGATGTTTGTGGCACCCTCCCGTCCCATCCCAGATTTGTCTTCAGGCCCTGCTCTGGACTTTCTGCCCCTCGGCGGATCCAAGCGCAGCAGGGATGAAGATGACGAAGACGAGGAGGACGACGCCAAGCGCCCGCGCCTCTCCTTCTTCTGAAGACGGCTCCGATGGCCCCTACACTTCTGCTGGGACTTTCGGGGGCTTCACCCGTTACTTCCTCCACCCCCACCTGCTCCAGGACCCTTAGTCACACGAGGACTGAGTTTTAGCCTCAAAGACCTGGAAAGTCCGTAACGGCAACATTTAGCACCGTCCACGCCGCCGCTCTTTGACCTCTATAGCCTTAACTTAGTCGTTTCTGCGTGTGCTTAAAAACACCAAAAGTAGTAATAGTAGTAGTAGTAGTAGTAGTAGTAGTGTGTGCTTTTTATAACAAAAAGACAAAAAACATATTTCTTGTAGTAGTAGTATTAGTGTGTGCTTAAAAAACAAAAATACAAAAACATATTTCTTGTAGTAGTAGTATTTGTGTGTGCTTAAAAAACAAAAATACAAAAACATATTTCTTGTAGTAGTAGTATTTGTGTGTGCTTAAAAAACTAAAATACAAAAACATATTTCTTGTAGTAGTAGTAGTAGTAGTATTTGTGTGTGCTTAAAAAACAAAAATACAAAAAACATATTTCTTGTAGTAGTAGTATTTGTGTGTGCTTAAAAAAACAAAAATACCAAAACATATTTCTTGTAGTAGTAGTATTTGTGTGTGCTTAAAAAACAAAAATACCAAAACATATTTCTTGTAGTAGTAGTAGTATTTGTGTGTGCTTAAAAAACAAAAATACAAAAAACATATTTCTTGTAGTAGTAGTATTTGTGTGTGCTTAAAAAACAAAAATACAAAAACATATTTCTTGTAGTAGTAGTATTTGTGTGTGTGCTTAAAAAACAAAAATACAAAAACATATTTCTTGTAGTAGTATTTGTGTGTGCTTAAAAAACAAAAATACCAAAACATATTTCTTGTAGTAGTAGTATTTGTGTGTGTGCTTAAAAAACAAAAATACAAAAAACATATTTCTTGTAGTAGTAGTATTAGTGTGTGTGCTTAAAAAACAAAAATACAAAAAACATATTTCTTGTAGTAGTAGTATTTGTGCGTGTGCTTAAAAAACAAAAATACAAAAACATATTTCTTGTAGTAGTAGTAGTATTTGTGTGTGCTTAAAAAACAAAAATACAAAAACATATTTCTTGTAGTAGTAGTATTTGTGTGTGTGCTTAAAAAACAAAAATACAAAAAACATATTTCTTGTAGTAGTAGTATTAGTGTGTGTGCTTAAAATACAAAAATGTATTTCTTGTAGTAGTAGTATTTGTGTGTGCTTAAAAAACAAAAATACAAAAAACATATTTCTTGTAGTAGTAGTAGTATTTGTGCGTGGGCTTAAAAAACAAAAATACAAAAACATATTTCTTGTAGTAGTAGTATTAGTGTGTGTGCTTAAAATACAAAAATGTATTTCTTGTAGTAGTAGTATTTGTGTGTGCTTAAAAAACAAAAATACAAAAAACATATTTCTTGTAGTAGTAGTAGTAGTATTTGTGCGTGTGCTTAAAAAACAAAAATACAAAAACATATTTCTTGTAGTAGTAGTATTTGTGTGTGCTTAAAAAACAAAAATACCAAAACATATTTCTTGTAGTAGTAGCATTTGTGTGTGTGCTTAAAAAACAAAAATACAAAAAACATATTTCTTGTAGTAGTAGTATTAGTGTGTGTGCTTAAAAAACAAAAATACAAAAAACATATTTCTTGTAGTAGTAGTATTTTTGTGTGTGTGCTTAAAAAACAAAAATACAAAAACATATTTCTTGTAGTAGTATTAGTGTATGCTTAAAAAACAAAAATACAAAAACATATTTCTTGTAGTAGTAGCATTTGTGTGTGTGCTTAAAAAACAACAATACAAAAAACATATTTCTTGTAGTAGTAGTATTA
This sequence comes from Proterorhinus semilunaris, assembly GCA_021464625.1. Classification (NCBI taxonomy): domain Eukaryota; kingdom Metazoa; phylum Chordata; class Actinopteri; order Gobiiformes; family Gobiidae; genus Proterorhinus; species Proterorhinus semilunaris. The sequence goes on along the minus strand of CM038347.1, from coordinate 28,033,528 downwards.
GTGTGTGTGCTTAAAAAACAAAAATACAAAAAACATATTTCTTGTAGTAGTAGTATTTGTGCGTGTGCTTAAAAAACAAAAATACAAAAACATATTTCTTGTAGTAGTAGTATTAGTGTATGCTTAAAAAACAAAAATACAAAAACGTATTTCTTGTTGTAGTAGTATTTGTGTGTGCTTAAAAAACAAAAATACAAAAAACATATTTCTTGTAGTAGTAGTATTTGTGTGTGCTTAAAAAACAAAAATACAAAAAACATATTTGTTGTAGTAGTAGTATTTGTGTGTGCTTAAAAAACTAAAATACCAAAACATATTTCTTGTAGTAGTAGTATTTGTGTGTGTGCTTAAAAAACAAAAATACAAAAAACATATTTCTTGTAGTAGTAGTATTAGTGTATGCTTAAAAAACAAAAATACAAAAACATATTTCTTGTAGTAGTAGTATTAGTGTGTGTGCTTAAAATACAAAAACGTATTTCTTGTAGTAGTAGTATTTGTGTGTGCTTAAAAAACAAAAATACAAAAAACATATTTCTTGTAGTAGTAGTAGTATTTGTGCGTGTGCTTAAAAAACAAAAATACAAAAACATATTTCTTGTAGTAGTAGTATTAGTGTATGCTTAAAAAACAAATACAAAAACATATTTCTTGTAGTTGTAGCATTTGTGTGTGTGCGTAAAAAACAAAAATACAAAAAACATATTTCTTGTAGTAGTAGTATTAGTGTGTGTGCTTAAAAAACAAAAATACAAAAAACATATTTCTTGTAGTAGTAGTATTTGTGTATGCTTAAAAAACAAAAATACAAAAACATATTTCTTGTTGTAGTAGTATTTGTGTGTGCTTAAAAAACAAAAATACAAAAAACATATTTCTTGTAGTAGTAGTATTTGTGTGTGCTTAAAAAACAAAAATACAAAAAACATATTTGTTGTAGTAGTAGTATTTGTGTGTGCTTAAAAAACTAAAATACCAAAACATATTTCTTGTAGTAGTAGTATTTGTGTGTGTGCTTAAAAAACAAAAATACAAAAAACATATTTCTTGTAGTAGTAGTATTACTGTGTGTGCTTAAAAAACAAAAATACAAAAAACATATTTCTTGTAGTAGTAGTATTTGTGCGTGTGCTTAAAAAACAAAAATACAAAAACATATTTCTTTTAGTAGTAGTATTAGTGTATGCTTAAACAAAAATACAAAAACATATTTCTTGTAGTAGTAGTATTTGTGTGTGTGCTTAAAAAACAAAAATACAAAAACGTATTTCTTGTAGTAGTAGTATTTGTGTGTGCTTAAAAAACAAAAATACAAAAAACATATTTCTTGTAGTAGTAGTATTTGTGCGTGTGCTTAAAAAACAAAAATACAAAAACATATTTCTTGTAGTAGTAGTAGGATTAGTGTGTGTGCTTAAAAAACAAAAATACAAAAACATATTTCTTGTAGTAGTAGTATTTGTGTGTGCTTAAAAAACAAAAAAACATATTTCTTGTAGTAGTAGTAGTATTAGTGTGTGCTTAAAAAACAAAAATACAAAAACATATTTCTTGTAGTAGTAGTATTAGTGTGTGTGCTTAAAAAACAAAAATACAAAAACATATTTCTTGTAGTAGTAGTATTTGTGTGTGCTTAAACAAAAAAACATATTTCTTGTAGTAGTAGTATTTGTGTGTGCTTAAAAAACAAAAATACAAAAAATGTGGTAAGGAGCTTTGTCTCCAGTTTTCTAAATGTAAAGTAGCTGTGTGTGTTTACACTATTTATTCTTCTCCTAGTCATAACTGTGTGAGCACTTTAAGACAAATTGACCCAAAAAGTATCATCTCTATGTGTTGCACGGGTCTGTTAACGAGCTCGTCCCCCATGGGGTTGTTGTTGTTGTTGTTATGGGGCAGCAGTGGCTCAGCTGGTAGAGTTGGACCTCTAATTCAAAGGTTGGTGGTTCAATCTCAGTTACTTGCAACTGTCGTTGTGTCCTTGGGCAAGACACTTGGCCCGCCTTGCCTCCAGTGTAGATGTTTGAGTGGAGAGAGTGTATGGGTGAATGACTGAATGACTGCTGTACTGTAATGTAAGTGTGTCTTTGGAGCCTGTCTGTTCACACTTGCTCACTGTAATGAACTGTAAAGGAGATTTGGCTTTGTCCATAAACTCAGCAGTTTGTGGGACACTCCCTACTTCTCCCGTTTCTCTTGTTTTTGTTTGGTATTGCACTGTATTAACTGTATTAATATGTTTAAGAAAAAGATTTGACTTGTCTCTTTGTACTTGTTTTTGGTTTGTAACAAAATCAATATTAAAAGGTGTGAAACATGTATTTTCTTTTAATAAAAATAGAATAATAAAATGTTAATTTGAAGATGTGACAAAACTGCAGCGTAATTTTCACCTAATGCCTTCTATTTATGACTGATGCCGTAATATTAAAGATGAATAGGAGTGTGTCTTGGTAGGTAGGGTTGTGTGTGTTTTTGTTTTGTTTGTTTACAGGGGAAACGTCTGGGAGTGAGCGCGGTACCAGCAGAGGGCGTCCTGATCCAACACCACACGACATGGGAGTGACCGCTGCTCCTGGTAAAAGGTAAATGGTTTCAACTCATGTTTGTTTTATAGTGCCTTACATCAAGGAGCCGCTCACCTATTCACATTCTCATTCATACGCCGATATGTGCAGGTAACGGGGGCCAGGTGGACACAACCGCAACGCGCAGGAGTCTGGATTCTACCATATGCGCCACTGTTTTCCTTTCTTGAGGGAAGTCACATGTCACTGGTGTGCCCAGAGGAGCTCCGGTGGAGGTGAGACGGCACTGCAGCCGTGTCTTTATGATGCGTCCCCCTAACTGTGCAGTGGCCCCGAAAGCACTTTGAGCAGTGATAAATAAATGTATGTAAATCAGGAGGATGATTTGTATGGTCTTTTTTGTTTATTTAGAAAGCATTGGGACATTGGAATAATTGACCTTTGTAAGTGTAGTATTATAAACAGCCCAGATTTTGCACTATTACATTTCTTTCATTCACTAGTTAAATATAGTTTGTGCGGTGGTCATAACTAGTTATATAGTTGTGAGACATATGTAACCGGCATAGGATTTGTGCCTTACTCCATTATACGGGCAGATCAGGTTACACACTGCAGAGACAGGTGTGCTTCATCGTCATTCCACATCTCAGCTAAAACGTTACTTGGCCAGAGATGATAAACTCAATGCATTTGGGACTTTATCTACTGTGATGACATGAAAAATACCAGTCTTCCCAGGGTGGTTCTCCAACCCAACATTCAATTACAGATCCTTCAACATACATTCATCAGCTCCCATTTATTTACTGGTTTATTTGGTCGGGACAGTGTATGTCAACAAGCCACACCAGATTAGCCTTGGGCTAATTTGCGTCCGTCATCCCCCATTCACACTCTTGTTCATCCCGGCCTATTGTACATGTTTTTAGTGGTAGGGGAAACCGGAGTACCCGAAGGAAACCTACACAGACACGAGGAGAACATGCAAACTCCACACGGAAAGGTCCCATCCAGGTGGGAATCGAATCCCGGACCTTCTAGCTGTGAAGCACGAGCTCTAACCGCCATACTACCATCAAAAGCCATAACAGTTTCAACTTTATTACAATAAAAATAACATTACATTCCTGGTGGACTGCGAACATAATCTTAAATCCAAAACTATAGCATTGTAAAACAAAAGTATCTGTCAATCAATGGCTCAATCTGCTAACAGATCATTCAATAGAAAGGTGAACCAGAGTACTGGATGTTCATGACCATGAAAGGGTTTTAAAAGTACTGCTCTTAGCAGGGTTGCCAGGTCCGTGGTTAAACCGCGGAATTGGGCGGTTTTTTAAGCCATTCAGCGGGTGAAAAAAACTGTCCACGGTTTTTTGCCTTGCTGGTTTCAATGTAAAAATTTATCAAAATCACTATTTCGAATGCCAAAATCTCAAATCCAAGGCTCTTTGAGCTGCTTTTTTCAATAAGACAGGGAGAAAGGGGCGGTTTCTCATCATTGCGGGAGCACATGGGCTCTGTTTACTGGTAAACAATATTGACAATTCCAGCCGCGCCGTATGTCCGCGGGTTTTCCCCGGTTTTTCAGATATTTTTGGACGGGTTTGGCTGCCCAGACCTGGCAACCCTGGCTCTCTTGCAACGTTCATTTTTCCAAGGATGTGCTCAAGGAAGATCAAGGATGTGTTAAACACTGCAGCAGCATCTATTTTATGGTTGTGGATAAAAATTAGGATAAATAAACGGGCCTCGATTTATTTATCTATCCTTTAATTTATTATTATTATTTTTTTTACTAGAATATTTTTTGATTGGCAGGGAAGGCCGGATGTGACGACGTGCTAAAGTCGCTGTGTAACCGTGTAACTTCCAGGTCCCAGCCCCGCGGACTCAGTAAAAATCGCTCTTTCCTGACGATTCTCCGCATAACCAAGCGCCCCTGGGTGCCTCCGCGGACCGGATCAGCGCTGCGGAGTCAGGTGAAGTCCGCACCTTAACCCCAGTGTGTACCATCCGCGCCGCTGCCCCCTCTGGACCTTCCAGCACCGAGCTGCAGCGGGCCTTGTTTACATCCTAATCCCCGGGCTCGAGTGGCCGAGAGGCACAGGCTCAGCGGGAGGCAGCGGCGCTAGGAAAGGGCTCAATCACCACATTTACACCAACCAATAACTACTTTTATTTTCGCATTTTCAAATTCACAGCTCTGTCTGCTCAAACGCTTTGAAAAACGTATTGATCCAGTTTGTTTTGCGGCTAGTTTATACAATACAGCAAGTTAGCACGCGGGCTAATCTTGCTAACGCTTTTTAGCCTGACGTCCAGTGACTTAACAAGAGAATTGGGTTAAGTTTTTAAAGAGAAAACGTGACCGATGATTCAGGTTCGGCCGACACTGGCCTGGTTTATTTTGTCTGGATCCGTGTTCCCGAAAGTGTCCAGAAAACGGTATCATAGCGTATTTGCATTAAAATGTTTACCATTTCACTCTTTGGTTCAATCTTATGGGATAAGGGACTGATTTCATCCGAGTTGTTTACTAAAAATTGCAGGGTTTGCGCTTGTTCTTCTTACATCGTTACAATGTCAATTTATTATTTTTTCTTTGTGATTTGCTTCTTGTTGTGTCTGTACTCTACAGTTATAATTTATAAATTCTAAATGAATACTTCTTTAGGAGATGTCTTGAACGAATGGCAGTAAGTGGAAAGAAAACCTCAAACGAAACCTTTAGTGTGTGACAGCTACTAGTATGCACAAACTATTTTAATTCGATTTTTTTTTCTCTAATTCTTTTTGTAATCTTTGGCCCAAAATGTATCCTTTATTTTTTTTGTATTTAAAAAAAATACTAAAATAGTTAGAATGACAATGGTGATCTGACACAAAATAGAAACATGCCAGGAAGTTTGGAGGAATAAAACAGCAATGATTATACCAAAAGGAAATTGAAGATTTGGAAATGTAAACAGCTCAGGGGGAAACAGACTCTTGCAAAAACTGTCATTATAGTGTTGTAATAGTTGCTTAAACTGTGTGAACTTCCTCATATGATTGGGTGAACAAACACAAGCCATTTCAGAGTTTTGTTTTTGTTTTAGTCATTAAGGTGATGTGTGCTGCTCGGTCCTGGTGAGGGTAGAGATGTTCGATAACTGCCTTGAATATTACAATATCGCAATGTTTTATCGTCCCCAACTGAGATTTCTTAATTGTAAAATGTGTCCCAACTCAGCCTTAGGTGTTTAACCTTGGTTTAGATTTAACAAAGTCTAGCCCAGTCATCTGTCAGTCCAGACTAATCTAAAGTAGACCATGTCCCTCCCTCTGCTCGGAGTCCTCTTATCAAACCACTGCTGACTCTTAATGTTTTAGCTGGATCTGTGTCACTGAGGCTATATTTAGTCCCGGACTCACGCTGAGCTATGCGTCTCTGCTCTGGGGCTTCTCTCAAAGACGAGTGTCCGCCCAGCTGTGAGAGTAGAAACCTTAGCCAAACGGTGACATAGCAACTGAAATGTTAAATGTTTGCTAAAAATGCTAACTCTCCAGCACTTTTCAAGTAGTTCCTCAAAGCCTTTAAACTTCTGCGCAGACTTTGTGTGTCAAATTTGATTATTGTCCTCATGGAAAAACTACTCGTGTATAAGTTTGTGCCTTTTTCTTTTATCCAATTTGAAAAGCTCAACATCGCAGTGGGAGGAAAGATAAACCTTGAAGAGAACCACACAGAAGGGGAGATCCAACTCCCATGGTTGGGCCGGCTATAGATAGACCCAGAATTCTGGGGAGTTTGCAAATCTAAAGAAACGAAACGTGTGCAGATTTGTTGCGTTTGAATTAGGGCTACACAATATATGGCAAAAAATATTGTATTGCGATATTAGGTGACGCAATATCCGTATCGCAAGACGCCACAATATATCGCAACATCACTAATGCCTTCATTTGACTAAGATCAATTTTTTTTTTTTGCAAACTCAGCCAAAGGTTTTTTACGTTGCCACGACGTTTTGTGCACTGCCGTATTGCATATTACAAATTACTTCAATATCGTTCGTGTAGTATTTGGGCATTTTATGGCACCAAAAGAGTTCAAGTTGACTTGCTTCTACCTGCATAAACCCAGAGTAAGTATATGAAAGTACATGGAACTCAGGCCAAGGATTAGCTTCTCATGTGAGCAGGTAAATGACTGAGTACGGCTGCATAGGCAACAGGTAATTCCCCGAGAGTAACCAAAGACCCCTAACTCATCCGTTTTTAGATAGAACTTTTTCAGTTTTGGTTGCATCAGACCGTGTCAAATTTCCTAAAAAGAGACCCTTTTCTCTGCTTGTTTTTGCAGTCATTTTGCTCAAATGATTTCTGTCCTCATGTCAACCGCAGCCAAAGCCTGTTCTCTTAATCCTCTGCGTCGTGACATTGAGTTCTGTGCCGCTGCTGCATGTGTTGTTGAGTGGGATTAAAAACAGTGGCAGCTCGTGGGGAAACTCTTCCCTCCGAACAATTAGTCAAATGAATGGAAATCTTGGTAATGCAATAAGGGTTCTGCCATGTTTGTAATCCCAGGGTAGAGGGAAGGATAACTGGTGATGATGGGTGTCAGAATCGGCTCACAGAAATGATTTGCATCTACTACTGCTGCTGTATTGGTAAGTCGGTCGGTCGGTTTCGTCTTGTGACCGTGTAGTATTGCTGCCGTCACTGGGGAGATGGAGGCAGTCAGGGCTCTGCCAAAAGAGGCACGTTTTCCTTCAGCTCACACTTTGTTTGCACTCTGTTTATAATCGGCACTCGTTACTTGGAGAATAATTATTAGAAAATGGGATATTTTTTTAAGAGATCATTTTGTCAGAATTAAGTCTATTTTTAGGCCCAGTTTAGCCCTGATTTGGTATTAATCTAGGCCTGGTGGTACTTGGAAATAGGGCTGAACGATATGGACAAAATTTCATATCTCGATATTCATGCAAGATCTCGATACGATGCGATATAACTATGGGTTAGGTGAAAACTAAGAATTTTTAAGAAAAATAAAATCATAATACAAAAGAGTGCAGTTTTATTGATGAAAATCTATATCGTTTATATCTTGGTTTTTCAATTTTAATATTTTGAATATTCAAATCTATCAACACGATAACGATATATTTTTCTTTTATGATATTGATATCTTGAATGTTCATATCTCGATACGATAACGACCTATCTTTCAGCCCTACTTGGAAGGTTAATTATTTTATGAGATCTTACTTGGTGCGAACAGTTTGTAAACCAGACTGAAGTATTTTGATCATTACGATATCCTTCCATGTATTAACTCACTGTTTGCCTTCCTCTCCCTCTTCTGCCCAGAGTCCAGTTTTGTCTAGAGTCCGGGCCACTGCAAAACTTTCCCAATGAGCGACGGGGAGTGCGACTTCTTCTGTTTCTTCCGCTGCTGCTGAGGGGAGAGTCTCCGGGCAGGAAGCGAGGCCATTGCAGCCAATCAGAGCGGAGCGTGCGGGGCGGGTAGGCGGGCTGTCTACCTGTCGGGGCCGGGCGGAGCGTGGATGTCCGTGGACATGAACAGCCAGGCGTCGGACAGCAACGAGGAAGACTTCGGGGTGAATTCGGAGGAGGAGGAAGATGGCGGCGAGGAGGAGGACGCGGGCGACATGGAGGGGTATTACGACGATGTAGCGAGCGACGTAGAGCAGCAGGGGGCGGACTCGTTCGACCCGGAGGAATACCAGTTTACCTGTCTCACCTATAAGGAGAGCCAGAGGGTACTGACGGAGGAGGTCAACACGGTGGCTGCTGCCCTCAAGGTGGGTCTTTTACAAAACTGCTAAGTGAGATGCGGTTTATCACAGAAAAATTTAATTTTAACTTCTTAACCCCTGCCTTAAGTGCATTTTGCCTCATTTGAAAGCTAAGAACTACAAAACTGATCTAGAAGGATCTTTTTCCTTGCGTTGTTGCCGCATTGTCGTCACCTTTTTGACATTTTGTTCCATTGCTTTTTGTTGCGTGTTTGCAGCATTGTTCTCATTGTCACACATTTTTGTCACTTTTTTAAAAATCACGTATTCATTTTTTTAGTAAATTTTTCTATTGCTTTTTTGTTGGGTTTTTGTGACTTTTTCATTCTCGTTTTCGTCTCTATTTTTGTTGCGTTTTCATCCTAATTTTGGTCGCTCATTTTCCAAGAAACCTTTACATGTGGGGAAAGCCAAACTGGAGAAAATGTGCTTGGTTAAGGCAGGGGTTAAGAGGGGAAGGAGTTTAACTTACTCCCCTCATGCTGAGAATGCCCAAGTTAAATTGGTTTAATTCAAGCACAAGTTCAAAAGATTCCCAGTGCATACATGAGATAAACCAAGCTCTACATCTTTCTCCTCTGTAATTTCTTTGTCTTTTGTTCTTCCTTAGGTTTTACCGGCTGAAGCAAAACTGATCCTGGTTCATTTCCACTGGCAGGTTTCACAAATAATAGACAGGTAAAGCATTAAGATACAAGCCCTACCAATACTTCGTGTCAAGTAATTTCAGTGCCCCTGTTTGCTGACTCGGCATGTTTCTCATGTTCAGATACAAATCAAACTCGTCGCTGGTGCTGTCGGATGCTCTGGTTCAGCAGAGTAGCAGCTGCAGATCAGTCGCTGTGAGTTATTTTTTTTTCTTCTTTAACCTTTGCAAGTTCAAGTGTCTTCTGTATTTTGGGGGAATCAAAACCATGCACCTTGGCCAGTCAGAATGGACAAAAGCAGCCTTAATGACAAAAAAACACACTCCATTTAGTGTGTTGCAAAATAAATGGGAAAGGTTTGAGGGGAAAACAATATTCATTTGTTTAAAGTCAAAAGGGATTCCAGATCCTCGTACTTTTAAAAGGAAAATAGTGGGGGCTTACAGACCAATGGCTATGCAGTTGTGCAATTTGGTTGAACTTATTCTTTGGCTGTAGATGCATGGTCAAAAGCATGTTTCCGTGTCGTGGAGTTTTTGCACTTAACATTTATGCATTGTTCATATGTTTTTTTTATTGTGCCGTTGTGCAGGGCCTGCCCTCTCTGCAGTGTGGCGTGTGTCTGCAGGTGGTGCGCAGAGACGCTCTCCTAGCCCTGCCCTGTCAGCACTCCTTCTGCAAAGCATGTTGGGAACAGCACTGCACCGTCCTGGTCAAAGACGGCATGGGAGTCGGTTAGTCTCTTACAGTTCACTTCCCTGTATTCACCCGGGATAGCTACCGACGGCATCTCTGGAATCGCCCATATATCGTCATGTTTGAAGCAGTTGAAGGTTAAAGCAAAGAGGAGGAAAAACTTAACTTTCTATAATTACTCAAACTGCATGTAGTTTTCTACCCAATAAAGATACAAAGACATGGAGAGGAGCAAAGTGGTTCAATAGCCCAGAATGACAAAAATAATGGAGAATGTTAGCATCATGCTACATGCTAACACTAGCTACGACGGCCGTTTTTTTTGCTTCTACTGAACAATCTGTTGTAAAAAAACATCCATATAGACCCGATTTTGACGTGGCTTTATTTGTGTGTGATAAGTTATTTATATTCCGCTAGAAAACTGGTAAAAAAAGAGTGACAAATCTTGTTTTCCAAAACGTACTTCCTTCCCCCTCGGTGAAGCCTCGCCCCCTTGTATGATGCGTTGCCGTATGCATCTATACCAGCAGTCTTGGGACACTGCGGAGCATTTTAATCCACATGAAAGTCTGAGTTTTTCTCCAGAGCAGTGAGTGTTTCAAACCATGGACAGTCCTCAAAATTGCACCCATAACAGGAAAAACTCATGAAGCCTAAACCCTTAAATGAAAGGGGAAATGTGATGATTAATTTTAATCCCGAACGTATGTGTTTTATAACCATTGTTCCAGGACATAATTCCAATGGCGCTTTCAGAGGAGTTATTGAACTGGTTATATGTGATTAAATCCACAGGGGGGGGGGGGGAAAGTGCATTCACATGTGCCACATATCGTTCAGAATGTTTATTTTTGTCACCAGTACTTCATAGATTATCGGCATCTTGGAGCTAATTTGTTGGAGGTTAAAGTTTTCGATAGTGTTAGGTTTATGTTGGCAAAGTTTACCACTAACACAATGGCATCTCCTGCCCTCGCTTGAGTACCTAGAACACATATCTTAGCCTAAGTCCTTGAGCGTCTGATAAGTGGCTCCTATCACCTCCACATAATTGCGTTTGCACAGGGTATCTGGGTCAGTGTTACACAGCTGTACAACCGTCATCTTCACTGTTTACCGGCTGCCATGGTTGCTGTAACGTTTTCTCTAAAGCTTGTGTTTGTTTTGGAGGCATCTACTGTAAGGATTCAGTGCCGGGACAAACACTTGGCGTTTCACGAAAGGACAGAAATAACCTCGGAGGCTAAGTTAATATTAGAGTTGAGTCTGTAACAACACTGGGGGTTGTATCTAGGTCAGTGACTCTCATGACCAGTTATAACATCAAAGCAACATCATCAAAAGTCCAATAGATTTTGCGAGCCAATTGCCCAAATGTGGTGAGGTAATTCGATATCCGTGTATCTTCTTGTCACGCTCATCGTTTGTTGGACTCTGATTTTTTTGGTTTACACATTTATAAAAGGCACTAAAATGTCATAAATAGGAGGTATTACGTACTCTTGCAGGTGTCTCGTGTATGGCTCAGGACTGCTCTCTGCGGATGCCTGAAGACTTTGTTTTGCCGCTGCTGCCCGGAGACGAGCTGAAGGACAGATACAGACGCTACCTCTTCAGAGACTACGTAGAGGTGAGTCACTGTTGTAAACGGTAAGCACGTGACCTGTAGCGCTTGTCCCATCTCTTCTTCTTTACGCACTGATGTACATGGTAAACAATTGCTGCAGCTACCGTATGTCTGAAAGTGCAATTTATTTTCGATTCTGGTCTGCGTCACATATAGTTATAGTTTTGTAGTATAAGCAACAACGCCATTACCTCCAATAGATTTTTGAGAAGGAACATTCGCATGACAGTCACTCCTCCGCTGCCCCACTTAACACATCCAAGTTACAGAAACCTACACTGTACTTAACTTGTAAACCGCGTGGATCAAAACATGAGCTGTGGAGGGGCCGTAATTTGTGTCTTAACTGATTTTTAAAATGCGTGGGTACGGCTCTAAACACTGTTCAAATGTTTTCCTGGTTGTTTATCGCTTTGTGTCATTGCTCTGTGATTAGGGATGCACCGATCCAATACTGATATTAGAGCCGATACTGAAAAAATACGTTATTGAGTACGGCCGGGCAATTAATCGAATTTTAATCTAATCGTGATTTTAATAAATGTCGATCACAATAATCGCGTGGTGCGTTTTTAATCGAGCAGAATTGGCCAGTCCTGTCGCATTCTAGAAAAAAATATGGACGGTGCAATGCTGCAGCGCCTGTCAGGTCAGTCCCAGGGATCACTCGGCCCAAACAAACGGGAAGCACAGGATGGCACATGCGGCGGCAGCATGAGGAGAGGACATATTAATGTACAACTTGTGTACATATTAAGTTGTTGGCGCTTCACTCCGTGATGTCATGGCCTTTTGAGGCTCTGCACACAAACATGCACTCGTTGTTGCTTCTGACATTCTTCAAACATTCCACTTTTTTGCGTCTCCTTTGCATATTTTTGTGTGTTGTTGTGAGGGGATGTTGTACTGTGATGCTAGAAGTGTGGAGTTTGTTTTTGCTGCTGAGTTAGCTGCAGTTTTAAGTTTGGCCGCAGCGTCTGTTTACTTGCTAGTCCAGGAAAGACCACATTTATTGTTTTTTTTCTTAAAAACAAAAAAATCGAATCGAAAATCGAGATCGAACAATATGGGGAAAATAATCGTGATTTATTTTTTTTCCAAAATTGCCCAGCCCTAATATTGGGTATCGGCTACGAATATCCGATACTGAACTAAGGATTTTAAAATTATCCGGTTTTACGATTACCACAACTATAAAAGGACGCGGTAGGTTATCCGTAAGAATTTCATAAGCCACGGTTTACCGCGGAAATTTTTCACGCTGATGCACGAGCTGCTGCACGCCATAAACAGCGCGTAAACTCACCGGTAGTTGAGCAAGGCAGAAGGACGCTCTCCTCCAGTGTATCCACCCCAAAACGATTGAAGTCAGCAGAGTGGGACTTCCTTAGGATCCAAAAGATGACCAAGGCGTTGTTGTTGTCGATGGACGTCCGTTATGCAAACCCTGTCGTCAGAAAGTTGCAGCAAAAGGCACTGATATCGGCTATGTTGAATATAAACTACATCTTGGAGATAAAAGAGTCTCCTTAGTCATTTTGTTAACACGTTTCATTCTTTGTTCATCAAAACATCTGACAAAAAATTAAGCAACAGCATAGAACAGGAAACCTAGCACAGCTTGTGACCTAACAATATATAGTCAAATAATTATGGTCATTATAAAGAAGTAAAGTTGACATTGTTTTGTATTATTCAATGTAGGCATTCAATCGCTGTGGTAGTTTTAACCTCCGGAAATGTATTGTTGCGCAAAATGCATCGGCTAGCAACAGCATGCTAAAGCTAGCGGCAGCATGTTCAAACTAACGGCAGCATGCCAACGCTAACCAGAACTAATCAAGGCAGGGTCAGAAACTATGATAGAAATAACCAAAGTAGCCTAATAAAATAACCACTGCTGGAGCGGCCAAGTGTTTGTATTTTTATTTATGAAATGCTGTTAAAGAATAACTGATCTAACAACATATTTTTAATGCACGAGTTTTCATGATTAGAACTTAATGTGAGTTGTTTATATTAATGTAACCTGTAGCCAAGGATATAAAAAAGTTCAGTGATCCTTGTTAAATTTCTTTCCACTAGTTTAGTAATAGATATAACTAATAATTGGTCTGTAACACCATAAGAAAAGATAAGATTCTCTATTGATCATTGATAATTTACTTTTTTAGCTTTTCAGCAAAAGGGCCGGGTCGGTGCATCTCAATCTGTGATGAGCATCATCACATGTGAACATGTGTCTGAACTATTGACTGCTGTTGGGTGTTTTATTTTCATAATATTGCACTTGATTAAAAAAAAACTATTCTTTTTTATTGTTTATATTCAGAGTCACTTCCAGTTACAGTTGTGTCCTGGAGCAGACTGTCCCATAGTGATCAAAGTCCAGGAGCCGAGAGCGCGCCGAGTTCAGTGCAGTCGCTGCTCCGAAGTATTCTGGTAACTATCATTGACCCGCTCTCTAATGACACTGTACTGGGCCCGTGATGAGATTGAAAAAGGTTGTGTGGTGAATCCATCATTATGGCATCTTTGGGACAGGGATCACACTTACAAATTATGTCTCGGGGGTTTACGACTACAGCTGATCTTGGGTTGCGTTGAGCTGCTTTTGAGAGCACAGGTTTGACTATATGTGACGATGCTATTTGAAAGCTAAGAACCTCCAGAGTTCAGTCACAGAACTTTAACTACTGGTGGCCTGCGGTACTAATTAGGGCTTGATTGTGGAAGTAGGAGAGCATCCCATCATTTCACAAACCCTAAATGGGGGACTAATTCTGATTGGATGATTGTCTCGAACCTAAACAAAAGATGGAAACATGAACAACTTCTAAATCGTGCAACTATTGTTTATTGCAATTGTTATGTGTAAAACTTCACACAAAAAACAATGAATAATGCTGGGTTTACACATCGGCACGATGCCATTTTTCTGTCGTTTGTGACATTTGTAATGTTACTTAATGCGCCTTAATAGAGTTCTTAACAGAGCGCATCGGATGGTGACATTCGTGGAGAAAAAATGTCACGATTCACTCTCTCCATTCGTGGAGTTCACAGCGGAGGCGTGTCCTTTCGTGATGATTAGTGGTGATTCATAATTCAGCGCAATAGCATTTGTGGTGTAGAAATTGATGTTTTCCTTCAAGTTTGTGCTCAAAATTGATAGAGACCCACGCTGAGCTATTTCGTATCTGCAGTATGCAGAAGAAAAGTCTCGGCTAATCCGCACTCCAGGCCAGGGACTTCCCCTGCTGCTGCCGCTCTGAAGTTTTTCATGTAAGTTTCACACAGGACTCTGGACCTTTTCTATGAATGGGGCTGAATAGGTATTAATCTATCTCTAATTATTATGTCTATGGTGTAAACCCAGCATTAAAAGCAACATATAAACAGCTGCTTATTGAACATGTCCGAAGAGTGTCACCAAGAGACGGGCAGAACATTTCATTGAATGGGGAAAGGACTGGTTTTAAAAATCAGTTTGGGGGATCTTCAGGAGACTTTGGCATGAAAAGTGAAGGGTGTTCAATGAGGAGTCAGAGCCAGTCGGCAATATGTCAAGTGCTTATAATATAGTAATAAACTGTTTCTTTTCCATAGCTTTAAATGTCGTCAGATGTACCACGCTCCCACAGACTGTGCAACCATCAGGAAATGGCTGACGAAGTGTGCCGACGACTCTGAAACGGCCAACTACATCAGCGCACACACTAAAGATGTACGAGATTTTAATACCAATTAATAATATATATGTTTTAATCTATCATACAGAGACAGTTTGATCGTATACTGTATTTCTAATCGAAGGTATAGCTCAGTGAAACGCTCATTGTTTGTCAGTTTTTCATTCAAACTGTTTGAAAACTAGAGGACAACAAATTAATGTGATTTTTTTTTTTTTATTGTTTGTTCGTGACTGACTGACTTCTTTTTTTCCTCCTCCTTTCCCCTCCTGCAGTGTCCTAAGTGCAATATCTGCATTGAGAAAAACGGAGGGTGCAATCACATGGTGAGTCAGTCCCACGCTCCCAACACCAAATCATTTCTCCCACAAAGTGTTCTGAGAAGTCACCTTTTTTTTTTTTTTGTCAAAGCACTGAAACTGGGTCAGTGCTTTAGTAGTAATCCAGAGTGTGTCTATTTTACCATTTGATTTTGTTCATTGGATTTCAAGTTCATGATCAGAATAATTTTGATAACCAAAATACAGTTGGTGTGTTTCAGAGTACTTAAAAATGTTGGATGCATGTACAGAACACATTTGTAACTGTCATTTGTCTTTGTTACAGCAATGCTCCAAGTGCAAACACGGTATGTACCTTTTCTACATTTTCAGTTACTTGACCGTGTGAATTTTATCATGTAAGAGCTCTTTGTAAAAAGGCCACAAATGCTTCCATCTTAAAGGTGGTTAATACAGTATTGGGGATAACCCGAATTGTACTGCTCTGTATTTCCCAACTCTAATTTCTTGCCCCTTCCAGACTTCTGCTGGATGTGTCTGGGTGACTGGAAAACTCATGGCAGTGAGTACTACGAATGCAGCCGTTACAAAGAGAACCCCGACATAGTGAACCAGAGCCAACAGGCCCAGGCCAGGGAGGCGCTGAAGAAGTACCTGTTCTACTTTGAGAGGGTGAGGACGTCAGTGACGGTTAACTGCAGTCACTCAAACGTCACATGTTTTGACTTGTTTTGCTTTTATTCCTTTTGTTCAGTGGGAGAATCACAACAAGTCTCTGCAGCTGGAGGCTCAGACGTATCAAAGGATTCAGGAGAAAATCCACGAGAGAGTCATGAACAACCTGGGCACATGGATCGACTGGCAGTACCTGCATAACGCTGCCAAGCTGCTCGCCAAGGTACACACACCGGGTTAATCTGGGCCTGAGCACTCTGGTGCTAATCCGGGATTCTCACGCTCACACTACAACCCTAAAGTTTTGTAAAAATGTACTCTATTTTGGGGAGTGCATACTAATCAGGGATTTCATGACATTTATGTCAACTGTGTCAATTGACACAATAAAAGAGGAGTGTCCACGGGTTGTGTGTCCGACCCCACAAAAACTTTAAGTGTATGTGAGTTACCAGCTAAGATGCCAAATTTATACCCAGGCTTTCACATCACATGATTACCTAAAGTCACAATGTGTAACATTTTACCCAATAAATAATAATAGGATAAAGTTTATATTTTATTACAGATATTTTGATTGTTGAAAATGCCATTTTAAAATGTACAAACGCTTGCTTTGAGCAGGGGCTTCAAAGAAAAAAGGTTGGGAACCACTGCTCTAAAGTACCTACATGAAGGTCCTGAATAAATCAGCCGTGTGCTCCTGATAAAACTCAGTCACTGATACGTTTTACAGTAAAGAAGCACCATACCAAAAATATAAGTAAAAACTGTTCACATCAGCCATCGAAAAACCCATATTTGTCCACCTCTACTGGCAACAGCATAATCCAAAATGTTACCCAGTATGCCTTTAGTAAAGAATACAGAGAACAGGCTTAATAATTCAGAATACAGTGAACAGGCTTAATAATTCAGAATACAGTGAACAGGCTTAATAATTCAGAATACAGTGAACAGGCTTAATAATTCAGAATACAGTGAACAGGCTTAATTCAGAAAAGTCCCTGGAGTAGACGACTTGCTCCGGTTCTGTTGTATCAATTGGGAAAGTCTCTTTTAAGTCTTTTTGTTGTGGTTTTCTCATGTTTGTACAAAATGTACATTAGACTGAAAGTTGTCTGTGTATTTTTGGAAAGGCAATCAATTAAGACCTACTTGGACTTTCATAATCCATAACTCTATATTCTATTGACTTGTGTGTTTCTCTCTAGTGTCGCTACACGTTGCAGTACACCTATCCTTATGCTTATTACATGGAGTCTGGGCCGCGCAAGAAACTGGTGGGTCACAGTATAGCGATCTTACATGTTTACATGCCTCATGCCTGTTTGCTAAATGTCTCCCATGCTCCTTGTTTGTTCAGTTTGAGTACCAGCAGGCGCAGCTGGAGGCCGAGATTGAGAACTTGTCGTGGAAGGTAGAGCGGGCAGACACGTACGAGAGAGGAATGGTGGGAGGAGAGGAGCTCAGTGCCAGTGACCGAGGGGTATGTATGCCCAGTGCAACTTGTAACTGATAGTTTTACCTTCACAGATCGACTGGAAATGATGCATGTTAGCCAAGAGGGAACTGTCGAAGTGCTTTGTTTGAATCCTGACTTCATAGAGACAATAATTGCACAAGCGGCATAAAAAGCCAAACGTCATTTTAATTATTCCATGACTTACTACTCGTTTTGCGTTGGAAACTTAGCATTTTGATCATCTTCTCCTTAGGACTTGGAGAACCAGATGCACATCGCAGAGCAGAGGAGACGCACGCTGCTCAAAGACTTCCACGACACATAGACTCCACATCACGCACCACCACCACCCCCTCTTCCTCCTGCCTACTGTTCTCTCCCTTCATCCCTCCTTTGCGTCAACATTTCTTTGTGCAGTATTTTCTTTTTTTTTGCCCCCATTTCTCACTCAAAATCAGCTGCAGGGTTTACTATGGCACGATTGTATCACCTCATCCATTCAATTTGACTTCCGTTATACCCACACTTGGGGCATCACTCGTATATCGATTACCAAATGTAAAACAGATTAAAACATTTCTTTCTTTTTCCCCAAAAGAAGATTGAGAAGGAGGGTTTTGCTAAGTATTAAACTAAAATTAATTGATACAAAATTCCATTTGTCATTCATGACTTTTGAAACAGGGATACTCTCAATTACTTCAAATACTCAATACTCGAATAGGGGTCATTTACAAATTCCAGCAACATTTCCTGATTTTATTTTTATTTTTTTCTCTATACACGCAGTGAGATGCTTCTGAACTGGTCTGCAAACATCTTTGCTTTACATTTATCTATTTTCTTTCCAGTTCTTATCTTAAAATCGCGGGCAGCCTCTACAACAATGACGGATAATCTCTCGAATGTTGTTATTGCCACATTTTCTCTTGCTAATGCGTTCAAATAATTTCTTTTTAAAAATGGTTAATTGTGAAATGGTATACCCCGTATAGTAGTAGACATGGGTTTACAGTATTTTCCTGCGTCATTTGCATGCCCATGTACATTACCTAAATGTATGTGTTTATAAAAAACTTTTCAAAAAGACTGTCTTTTTACTATTTCACAATTAACACATTTCTCAATTGCTCGTTTTGACCTTTTGACGAGCTCCGCTGGTGAGGAAGTTACTTTTTCCAAAACGACACAAGTTTGGGGCAGAAATGTTGAAATTACATTACATTACTGTATACTACTTTATGACTGTTTAGCTTTTTGCAAATACAAATGACTTAAATATATTTATTTTTACATTAGTGCTTGCCTTGGCTTAAAAATTTAATTATTTTAAGGATTTTTTGGTATTTACTGTATTCAATCCTTCAAATATGAAAAATTACAAACTTTGTAAAACTCCCAACCATTTTTAAACTATTGAAGCTGCTATAGTCATGCAGGCCACCATTCTACACATTTGACTTCTACTGTCTGAACCTTTTGTTTTTTTGAAGCCCACAGTGTAGCTCTAGCCTTTGTCGCACACTACAGTCCCCCCCCCCCCCCCCCCATTGACATGTTATGCACAAACACTCCGCAGCAGACTCATCGCTCTACTTCTGTGTCATCTGCTTGACTTTACTTTTCTCTCTCATTTTTGTTTAGTTCTTTCTTCAAACTCGCTCATCGTTCACTTCTGGAAAATGGCTGTTGATGATAGATTGTTTGGAAAAAAAAAATGAAAAAAAAATAAGAAAATTAAATGTAAAAAAATAAATAAAAAAATTGCTGTAATTTTCGACGGTTGTACATTAATGCTGAAATAGAGTTACTGAGAGAGTTTTTAAAACCGGACTGTGGCTCTTGTCTCTTATTTCAAACGCTCACGCTTTTCTTGCTTTTTATTTATGTTTGGTTAGAAAACAACTTGTATATTTTTGTACAACCAATGTTGAAGTTATTATCGCCACTTTAAATTTAGCCTGAGTTGGCCTTTGTGAATTGGCAGCGTTCATATCTGGGGCAGTGAAGTGGCAGCTGAAGTTTGTATGACCCAGTTTAAAGTTAGCTCTCTCCCTCTCCACATGGTATGAATGTGTTTATGAAGGAACACACTGGAAGGTTGAATCACTGAACAAGAAGGGCAACCAGGGCCATGAAGCTGTTCAGCTCAATTAAGATCAGTCTATGAAATGATGTGGGGTCTTATGCTTGTGAAGAGAATTTTCTAAATGGATTCAGAAACGATCATGAGTAATGACATTTCAAAGGCTCTATAGCTTTTTTGTTGTTAAAAGCAGACGTTTGTGAAACGTAAACTCATTGCATGTGTCTAATTTAGATGTTAAAAATGTTTGAGGAAAGTCGACGAGTTTTGTACCTTTTAGGAATTAATCTTAAAGAGACAAGGGGCTTTTCCGAAACCACCTCCCTCTCCCTACACCCTTCCACTCAGGCCTCTGTGAGGGCACCTTCAGAGGTTCACTCATCAGAGAAATTCGTGCTGTGACTTTCAGACACTCCCTCGCCCCCACTGACTGCCCAGCCCATAATGTTGCAAACATCACAAGTTCGACTGATCATACTTTTAAATAAAATAAAAAAAGTCCCCTTCTGAGTTTACAAAGTAATTCAGATAAATGTCTATATGACGATAAAGTTGTTTCAAATTAACACTGAGGTGCTCCTAAATAAACGCGGAACTGAGGTTGTTTGGTGCGTGTTGCTCGTGGGACTATTCTCCGGTGTAACACACACCTGCTATTTAAGCTGCTGACTCGCTGTGAAGGAGCTGATCAGACACTTTCCCTCACTGACTGCTCCCTAACACAGGGGGAGGGAGGAGGGAGCGGTTTTGAAAAGGCCCTAGATGCAAGTTGATCATGTTATGCTCACTACTGCCACCCCATGTCTTATGCGTAACTGCAGTCTCTATATTAAGGTCGTGCATGACGGAACTTCGGACCCGAAGTAACAACTTTTTGAGTGACAGTGCAGGACTAAAATCATAAATGATATTTAGTTCGAAATGATTCGAGCGCACACAGCAGTCTGGCGTTAGCCAGGCTAGGATTTTAGAGGCAGTTGTGGTAAATTACGAAGGAGCAATGTAGTCCGTAAAGTGAGAAATCATTTTCCCGCTTTTTTATTTTATTTATTTTTTACCTTAGTGGATTATCTCGTTATTACGAGATATATAATTTTTTTTAATGTAATTTTTTTTGTATCCGTTTTCCGAATTTTTTTTTTTTTTCCCCAAATGAATTTTCTCACTTTCGGTCGGAAACATCGGAGGTCGACACGTCCGTAAAAGTTACAACTTTGTTTCTCATGTTCGAGCATCATCAGTTTACAGGGAAACTTCATTGTAATATTTATTATAATTGTTATAAATACAGTGATTTAGCACTAGTTAAAAAAATAGTTTTTTTTTTTTTACCGTTAATAAGACGCTAGCAAGAGAGCAGTAAAGCTTATCCGTTTCGCGTTGACATCCCCAAGTTTATTTGGGAAACATCTGCCAAATAACGTGGTTTAATTAAGGTTTACATGCGTTACATGTCACGTCGGGCGCAGCAGTGCTCCTTCTCGGGTGAGCTGATTCTGTCCCGAGTTTCCGAGTCGGAATTACGGAGTTGGTGCGCGTTCCAGTTGTAATTTCCAACTCGGAGCTCGGAAATTCCGACTTCCGAGATCAAGTGGAACGCACCAGGAGGCGCGTCCTCTCGGAAGTGACGTCACCGCTGTTGGAGACTGGCGTCAGTACCATCATCGGTCCGCACGTGTCCGCGCTGCAGCTAAAGAACATGAGAGATCTGCGGCAGAAAACACCTATTACCGAAGAGACACACGGGACCGCGGCGTTATTGGGCCGATTCTAACCACACTACACACGGAGACAGCGCGTAGGCTTTCCCGGGCTTTACGCAGGCTAACTGGAACGGTCAGCTAAAGGGCTGCAGACACGACTCACGAGCAAAGTTCTGCTTCATCTGCACCGGGGAACTTTCAGCGTTGTTGGTCCGGAGGACGTTTTGGGGGTGTCATGGCGGAACTCCTGATCAGCGGACAGACCGGCTACATACCGGACGATGGGCTGACGGGACAGCAGCTTTTCAACGGAGGAGACGGCCTTACGTACAAGTAAAAACACCGACCCTCAGCTGGAGTCTAACGTTACATGAGCTTAACATAAAACCGTGCATGTCTTTGCTTTAACCTCCAGTAACAATGCAAACCATTCTAGTGATTGTCTTGATTTAATTCTCATTCACGCGTTCATTTCTTGTGTGAAAAGCTCACGCCAGGTAATGCTTTGTTCCTATTACTACAATATCCAAATGGTTCTTCCAGACGCCACATACTACCACTTCAGAAGGTTTCCATCTAACCAATCTGAAGAAAGGCCACATGCCAAATGGGACTAAAACATCCCACTCCAAACTGAGACATGTGGCAACAAGAAATGCATACAGTTGGTGTCTGTAAATGAATTGACAGTCAGTGCATAATTCATTTATTTGAATTCATGCGCAGCCCATACAGCATTATTATCATAGCATTGTGGGGACGCGTGAGAAACTGAAGGCACGTGCGAATAAGTGCGATTGGTCTCCACACAGACAGTGATGTGATTGTTAGTTTTGGTCAGTGGACGATATCAGCAGACTCGTGGTTAATGTATCTGAAACGATGGTTCTCAAACTTCTCACACAAAGTAGCACTTCAAGACAAGTATCAACATGCTTAGATCAAGGTTAAAACTGGACTAAACCAGTTGAAAATAGAAAATGATCTACACCCTGCCATAGAAGCCCAAGAACCACCGCTTGAGAACAACTACTTTACATTATATGGACATAGTGTTCCTGCGGTTTTTTATCTATTGAGTAGATACTACAACAAATTCTGGCCTTTTACTTTTCTGACCAAGCTGGGGGATTAATCGCTGACCCACTAAGTCTTTAAAATATATATTTTTTAAATATCCTAGGATGGGCATAAAAAAAGTACATTTTGCTGCTTGAATTCCAAACCAGCTGACCCCGCTGAAACCATGCTCACACCCGTGCAGTATCATCCTCCACCTCTAACTGAGTAGCGGCTCACATATTTACTACCCCTGTCTATGACCTTTGAACTCTTACAAAACTCAAAATTGCAACAAACAGACCATCAGAGACGGGAGAGATTTAAACCGTTTTATGGTTTATAAAGCCCTGAGATCATCCAAATAACTTGGTCTCAAGTTTAGTTTGGTTTTGTCCCAGACATGGTCTCAATGTAGGTACTACTTCAGTTTTGTTTTAGTCCTGGTTTAGTCTAATCTTTTCCGGTGAGAATCTATGGTATCGCGTGATTTAATTACGGTTGAGGGGGTCACTTTTTGCCTCATATCAGCTTCAAAAGACTGAAAACGTACTTGGTTAATTATTGTTTCATCAATGAATACGACAAAACATTCCATTTTTAGTGGACCTCATGGGGATTATGTTTTTATTTTAATGGTTTATTTAGTCGGGACAGTGCATGTTAATGAACATACATGGGTCTCATGCATGTAAACAAGCCACACCGGATTGTAGCCTTGGGCTAATTTCCATCCGTTGTCCCCCATGCGCACTCTCAAACACACTCTCATTCATGCTGGCCTATTGTACATGTTTTTAGTGGTAGGGGAAACCGGAGTACCCCCCCCCACCCCACCCCTCAATCATCATTCATTCACTGTTTCGACCAGACTTAGTCTTTTTTTTTAATTTTATTATTATTACCACCATTTAGTATATCAGTAGGGATTATTGCAGCATTCAGCCTGTGTTTCTTGTTCAACACGTTCTCCTCCGTCAGAGGCGTAAAAGGCAGGGTCAGGTGGAGGAGCAGAGGACCCACATTTCCCTTTAGCACACATCCAAAAATAGACAAGCAATCATGGGCTGGACTTTGCTCATGGAATATTTATAGACTTCAGAACCCACGAAAATGAGCAGAGGGATCAACTTGTGAGGGTCTGACATTCTGTACATTCTGGGAATTGAGGGCTTTAAAACATCACACACAGGGGTATGTGAGGTAGAGTTTGTTGCTTGCATTTGCTGTAGCTTAAAAAAAAATAAAAAATAAAAAGTCACATTTTGATCTTGTATTGATGGATAAAGATGTCGTTTTTGAAATGAATTGGATAGAAATTACCGTAGATATGCATAAAATATCACATATAATCTTTGTGCGTACCCCCCGACTATGTACAGACACCAGAAAATGTAATTTTTCCTTTTCCAAAACTTTTGAAAAAAGAATTATGAACAGTCTGTCTTTAATCGCTTTTTAGGACTGTTGTTTTTGAACCTTATTCACCATTTTCACACTTTCTCCTCAGTGACTTCCTGGTTCTTCCCGGGTACATCGACTTCACAGCAGACCAAGTGGTGAGAAATTGTCACTGTCTTAGCGTTATTGACCACACAATCTGTCTGGTTCTGCTCTCATTTAATTCTTCCCATTCGGAAGAGACTGCAGTACAAGTCCCTCGTTGTTCAAAATCTTTATTTATATTTAAATTTTATAAACGTAGAGTTTCCAAGTTGGCTTGATATAAAACAATGCAACTCAATATATATTTAGCTCAACCAGTCTTTCAAAATAATACAAAACTTTAGTACTTTGGCTTTCACTTCAATCATGCACATGGTATCAAAACACTTTAAACAGGGTTTATACAGGTACAGGAAGTCAAAATTAATGCTTTTTAATGCCGCATTAATTATTTCTTTAGATCTGTTTCATGGAATGTTTACAAATCTTAAGAGGAATGAGGGGGAATTTTGTTATCCAGAAGCAAATTAGGCACAACAGGCAACTTTTGAGTAAAAAAGTGTATAATTTCAGCCAAAACTGCAGATGAATGCGTTTTAGACCAGATTTCTTTTTTGCACTTGTGAGATACATATGCAGGACAAATAATCAAATAGAGTGTCAACTAAAAGCCTAATCTTTGATGTTATGTTCTTCAGGACCTGACGTCAGCGCTGACTAAACGCATCACGATGAAAACTCCTTTTGTATCTTCTCCTATGGACACAGTCTCGGAGTCCAACATGGCCATCGCTATGGCAGTGAGTACAATAGACCGTGACCAAACAGAAACACCTGTACAAACCAGTTTCTGAAAGTGATCAAGTTACAGGGCAGCGCCTACACAAATAATGGAGGTTTAGGTTTAACATGTTTTCATGAAATAGTCTTTTATTGGATATACTATTTATTATTATTATTATTATGGTATAAGAAATACAATATTGTTTAAAAAAAAAAGTTATGATTAACACAAACCTATTTAGATGGAACAACATTATACATAATGCATTTTCTTCAAGTATTGGTTTCTATCATTTGCCGAAATCATGAGCTAACCTGGTGTGTTGTTGTTTTGCAGCTGACTGGTGGAATTGGCTTCATCCACCATAACTGTACACCAGAATTTCAGGCCAACGAAGTCCGCAAAGTCAAGGTGCAGTTCTCACTTATGCATACGCTCCAACCTTCTTATCCAATCTCAGAAAATGTGTCAGCTCTACAGATGCTAACTTTTACGTGGTCTCTTTCCCTTGCTGTAGCTCACGAGAGGAAGCTTTATATAGTCTGCTGTGTAGCCTCTCCCTGCCTCAGTAGTGGTTAGTGGATATGTGACCCTTGTGTTCCTTGTGCCCCTTTGTGCCCCCCCTGCAGAGATACGAGCAGGGCTTCATCACAGACCCAGTGGTGATGAGTCCAAACGAACGGGTGAGAGACGTGTTCCTGGCCAAAGCACGTCATGGCTTCTGCGGCATTCCCATCACGGACAACGGGAAAATGGGCGGGAAACTGGTGGGAATCATCTCCTCCAGAGATATCGACTTCCTGAAGCAGGAGGACCACGATGTAGCGCTCAGCGAGGTGGGAATAAGGCTTATTTTTAGTTGTACTTACATTCTTTAATTCATATACCAGAATAAGATATATTTAATATTTTAATTCTGATCTATTGTAAATCCAGGTGATGACAAAGAGAGAGGAGCTGGTGGTGGCTCCTGCAGGAATCACACTAAAGGAAGCCAACGGCATCTTGCAGAGGAGTAAGAAAGGTAATTTCACAGACTGTTGCTTCATTTATTTAGAGAAATGTGCAGTGCCATTTGAAAAGTGGTTTAAGTAGAGTACCTTCGGTCTAATTCTGCATGTCTTTTGTCCAGGAAAACTTCCTATAGTGAATGGAGAGGGGCACCTGGTGTCCATCATCGCACGGACAGACCTGAAGAAGAACAGAGACTTCCCGTTGGCATCTAAAGACTCTCGTAAGCAGCTTCTGTGTGGAGCGGCCATCGGCACGCACAACGACGACAAGTACAGGCTGGACCTGCTGATGCAGAGCGGAGTGGACGTGGTGGTTCTGGTGAGTGCTTCAGTGATGGAACATGAAGTTCAGACACTTGGCAATGTCAAGCTTTTTAAGAGTTCATTGTTGGTCCAGCTTGATGGACCTGGAGAGACACAGAGGACGCGGGGTTGAAAACCTTAAAGGAAGAGAAAAAGAAATGGGATACTATCAGAGGACGTAATCTCTAATAAAACGTCTAATGGTCTCTAAAGCTCCACCCTTTGTGATCGTTTGTGCTTACGTTTGAAAGTAACTGTTTTTAAGGTTTTTACCATCACAGTTTCAAGGTTTTAATCAACATATTTGAAATCACAGGTTACTAAGGGTTTTAGCAGGGTTTTAACATATGATATTTATGTTCTCAACATACCACAGGTTAGTGGTTCAAATATTTGCTTGTACATTTTTACTATTTATTTATTCTTATACTGAATCAAAATACACAAAGAATTTAGAACATAATCATAATGTTTTAGCTTTTACATGAATATCTATATGACCTGTGCTTAAACTTAGAAAAAGCCTACATTTCAGCCTATGCAGCCATTTTTAGTGTTCGGCCCAATTACTGTTTGGCTGTGAAAGGAAAACTAGGTTATAACTCATTAACAAGTACTCATAAACATAGCAGGCTCTAACAATCGTAGGGGATCATGTCCCTAATGTGAATCTGAACCTAAACATTCATTAATTATGTTGAAGCGTGTTAAACTTAAACTCGCCAACAATGTCCCTGTGCTCTTCCATCTGATTGCATTGACTGGGTGTGTGCAGTCACACCTGTATTGGGTCTATTGTGACCAAAATTATCACGGTTTTCGGTATTATCGCAGTATTTTTTGTGTGTGTGTGTGTTAAGTTCAGAGAGCATTGATAGTCCTACACAAACTGAAGACAAGGAGAGCCCTTGTCTCTCCTTACTTTCAACTGTTTGTTCCCACCTACTGTTGTGTGAAATAAAGCCTACGGGCAAAAGATTCTTTGGGGCATGTAGTATTTGTGACTTGTGAACATAGAACTAAAACTTGTGTTAACCCTACTTTTTTTCTCTGTAGGACTCATCTCAGGGAAACTCCATTTTCCAGATCAATATGATCAAATACATAAAGGAGAAGTACCCAGACCTGCAGGTGATAGGAGGAAACGGTCAGTACACGCTCTCACCACTAGAGGCCAGTTTTGTCTTTTATTAACCCATATCTCCTCATGTGCTGCTGGGCAGTGGTGACGGCGGCTCAGGCCAAGAATCTGATTGACGCTGGAGTGGATGCGCTCAGAGTCGGGATGGGCTCCGGCTCAATCTGCATCACACAGGAAGGTCAGTCGCACTTGAACCAGGAAGAAGAATTGGGGATGTATTTAAAAAAAACTTGAAACGCTCAACACTTTCTGAAAAACGAAGGAAGAACTTCTCATGTGTCTGTCCTGTTTGATGTACGTTTCAGAAGTCAAGTCTACCATAATCACAAACAAAATCTTCCTTGCAAATGTACAAAATGAGCTGAATTTCTACCATAAAAAGATTGGCTCTTACCACAAGGGGGCGACTCTCCAGGGAGCTTTATGTTGATAATCGTAATGTCTGTCATTGTTCATTTGTTTCCTTTTGTTCATTTGTCCTGTCTCGTCTTTACTTTCGTTCTTTTGATGTTTTGTGTTTTTTTTGTCCGTGTCTCGTCTGCGTCGCTGTCCGTAGCCCCTCCTACTGTCCCTCCAGCGATAAAGCTCCACAGCCCCAAAACCCCAACCACTGTCACAGGATACTCCAGTAAGTCACGCCCACTCTGGCCTGCGCTGGGCTCCCACTGGCTGTACTTACCGAGAGTGCCCGCCCCACTTCACAGCCTGCTGCACTGATTGGTTTTAACGGCTTTGCATCCGTAGATCGTGGTTGCGTTAAGGCCCTTACACACCAGATCAAAGTGCATTGAGTCTGGGAAGAAACTAGTTTCTTCTTGTGTTATCAGTCAGAACCACATGCACAAGTTGCAGGCACTGCAAAAGCATAACTGCAGATTAAAATACTATAAAAATAAACATGGTGGTGATGTGTTGACCTGGAATAGGGTTTGTTTCTTTCTGGTGTGTACGGACTTGGAGGTTTTGGGGTTGTGCCTGTTCTGTTTTTCAAACTAATGTCCGACTTGAGCGAGTGCTGCTATTCCCCCCCTTACTTCACTGACAACTGCCCATGAACAATTCCCATGGAGGGAAAAAAACAAAACTCATGTTCAAATATTTAAACTAAAATATTCAATATCGACCCCCTCAGTGAGTTTTTGGGAGTTTATATTCACTCATAGCTAATATCTAACTTTTTGTGTTACTTTTTTAGTTTATGATTAACTAAGAATAATTTACTGGTTCAAAACTCTCCAGAAGAAATGTGTTATACATTTTAGATTAACAAAATAAAGTCAGCATACGGCGTTTAATGGAAAACGAAACAAACAAGGCAGCTAATGCCACTCCTGCAAAGGAAATGAAACGCCATTTTGAGTGTGTTTTGATCAGGATTAGAGGTCGACCGATATGCTTTTACTAAGGCCAATGCCGATTTTTGGGGATTTTTTTTCAAGGCCAATATTCACGGACAATATTTTTGACATTTTGAACGATTTTTCCAATGTCTGGTCTGTAACCCTGTAAAAACAAATACATTTTATTTTATTTAAGTGATTCAATCTTAGTTTCTGTCCCAGCTTTGATCAGCTGCCTTACGTATTAGCATGCTGTTGCTAGCCGCGGACTTTTGTGCAGCGATTAAAAATACAATAAGCAGATTTGGCATTTCACCAAATGCAAAGAATGCTCGTCCAGGTCAAGGGTCAGGACTACCCAGATCGTAAAGTGTGACACGTATATTGAATATTGTGAGCTGTGATTGTCGATGTTTAAAATAATTTTTTAAGAAACGGGGACACAGTGTTACTGGAAAGGGAAAGAAAGAACTCGTGGCCCTTGCTTTGACACTGTCATTTAAAAAAGCACCATCGTTTTTTTTCGTAAAATCCCTTGGAGCTAAGAGAAGGTTGGGAGAATGGGTTGACACACAATATGGACATGCAGCATGTCCATATTGATTGAGGTTTAGTTGGTGAAACTTGTATTTCACAAACTCGTAGCTAATCAGTTTCCATCGTGATGTTTCTCTGTTCCCCTGAGGCCTAGGAAGTTGTGGGGAAGTCTCTCTTTCTTTCGGTCCCGGAGATATCGGCTTTTATCGGTGTTAGATCGGCCGATAACCCATATTGTAAAATCTCCAAATATCGGCCTGAGATATCAGCCAGGCGATATATCAGTCGACCTCTAATCAGGATATACATTTATTACAAAAGCAAATGTATAATATAAAAAAGGAAGGCTTTATTGACTCCTTTGTGTCCAAGCCATGTGAGATTAAAACTGACCTCTCCCTCTTCCCTCAGTGCTGGCGTGCGGTCGTCCCCAGGCTACTGCGGTCTATAAGGTGTCAGAATACGCCCGCAGATTTGGAGTCCCAGTGATCGCAGACGGAGGCATACAGACTGTAGGACACATCGCTAAAGCACTGGCTCTGGGAGCTTCCACCGGTAAAACTTCAGTCGGCATGTTTTCATTACACTTTCAAATACACTTCAGGGCCAATAGAGGTATAATGTTTTGAAGTACTCAGTGAGATGTATTTGCTTATTCTGAAAGAGTATAATTCTACAAGTGAGACAAAATACATTAAAGCCTTTGAAAAATGACTGAATTATATGCTGATATTTATGTCTTCTATCCCCCTTCTCTTTCTCTCAGTGATGATGGGGTCTCTGCTCGCTGCTACCAGTGAAGCTCCAGGGGAATATTTCTTCTCTGACGGAATCAGACTCAAGAAATACAGAGGCATGGGTTCACTGGACGCAATGGACAAGAACCTGGGATCACAGACCAGATACTTCAGGTACTGTTACTCAACGGCGTAGGTTTTTTTTTTGCCAATGCTCTACCCTTGAATTCATTATCCCTCCTCTGATTTTCTCTGAAAATGTTGTCAAATGATATTCCTATTCACAAGCAATAGTTGACAAAGATGCAGCGAGTATGGTTTCTCATTAGAGTCTCTCTTTTTTTGTCTTTGTCCAGTGAGTGTGATAAGATCAAAGTGGCCCAAGGCGTCTCTGGGGCAGTGCAGGACAAAGGGTCCATCCATAAGTTTATTCCTTACCTCCTCGCTGGAATCCAACACTCCTGTCAGGACATTGGCGCAAAGAGTCTAACGCAGCTACGGTAATGACACCTTTGTAACAGCAGAGGGCAGCAACTTCTCTGGTGCCCACTGCAACAGTACAGGAGATCTATTAAGTTACTGTGGGGTTCAGTCATAACTGTTGGCAATATGAATGTAGTAGATGAACTAAATAATGGTTTACATTGTACGTAGTGTTGGATGGTGTTACATTTAAAATCCTTACCCCCACCTGAACAGAGTACATTTTCTCTGGTTTGGAAGTCGGAAAGCTTCTTGAAAAAGTGTCTTAATGGCAACAAAAATTAGACAAAAACAAGGATGAAAATGCAACACAACCGTGACAAAAACATGACAAAAAATGTGACAAATATGTGACAAAAAATGCAACAAAAGAGTTTCAGTACAAGTGACAAAAAAAGTGAACGCAATGGAAAAACATGTCAAAATGACAACGCGAAGATTTGGGTAAAACTGAAAGAAAATGCACTTGGTTAAGCTGGGGGTTTAAGAGGTTAAAAGCAACTAGTAACGTCACCCTGTTACTCGTCTGGAAATCTAACTAGTTATGCAACTGCTCTACTTTATTATGAATGTATTCATATGTTACCAATAGTAGTATCTTTTTTTTTTCCTTGTCACGAGCCGAGCCGTAGAAACAACCGAAGCCCCACAAACAACCGCTTGATAACAGTAAATGCATAAATAATGCCACGATAAATCCTCTTCTCTGAGCTTCGTTTGTTGATTTATTCTGACAAACTACAGCAACAGTCCACAATTGGAGGCATCAACAGTAGCATCCTTAAAGAGCAATGAAACGGCCGCTAGTTTGCTGATGATGATAACCCGTATTTGTTGGAGTTGTGCAAGACTAGGGCTTAATGTGGATGCCTGGTCTACCGTCCACTGTGCAAATGTAGAAATTGTGGAAGTTAACGTCAACCGCACTCGGAGTATCTCAAAGTGCCCGTCCGCAGTGTTCAGTGTCTACCAAAAATGGTTCCCTTCTCCCATGGAATTTATCGATGAGAAAATCCAGGGGCGTTGATTTGTGGCGGATGAGTTGTATCATCACGTGATCAGTCATAATGTTGTGCCCCATATGTGTGTTATACATTTTACTCGGATTCTTGGTTACTTCCTCTAAAGAAAATGTAAATTCAGCAGATTTCCGATCAGCTGTGGTTTTGGATTTTTTACTCACTAAACCTGTTTCAGTTCCCACAGTCTGCAGTTGGTAAGATGTGAATATGCCATGTTAGAAAAACAAATCATTTATCTCAAGAGAAGGGACATCGCACCAATTGTTTAAGACGTCATTTAGCTAAATGTTATTATGATCATCACCACAAAAGAAAATAATACGCATTGTTAATTAATTGAGCCTATTAATCTATTTACTTAACCGCCCAGTGACATTTTAAAGGATCCGTATCGTGCTATTTTAGCCATTCCAAAGTGAACTATAGGCATTTATATGATAAATAAATTGTACCTCTACCACTATGGAGTACTAATTTTTGTGAGAAATATCAGTATTTTCTGGGGGTATTTTTCCAACCCGGAAAACAAGACGCTTCGATTCAGTTAACTCCACCCCCTCTCCCCGAGGAGCCACATTAGCAGTAAAAGTAATATAAATATCACAGCAATAAGTGAAGTTACTTCACAATGCAGTTATAAGGAGTTGACTTCTGCAACACAGCTTCATAAATGGCTAACACAAGTTTTGATTGACTCAGCGCTCTGGCCTCCATTGGGTGTTTATATTATGGGACTCGTGTTGGTTATAAGAGTTAATCCACTTCTGGATTTCTTTACAAAGATTGAATAAAGTCCTGTACCTCCGAAACACGCATTTTCTCTGACATTATCATATTTAAGAGAAAAAAAAGACGCATTGTCCAGAGAGCTCCTTCACAACTTTCAATACAAACATGACATTTGTTCAGATGCTCGGTGGGGTGTTTTGTTTTTTTTACCTGCAGGGACAGCACAGCGCGGACACGTCCGGCACGTCCTTTTAAAAAAAAAATCTATTTCTTTCCTTCTTTCTTACAACAGAACTAATGGAAAAAGCGGTTTTATACATTAAAATCAGGCCAAACACATTACATTACAGAGGTCGGGCACTTCCTGTTTGACACTCTGATGTAAAGTACGTCATAGTGTCACAAGTCCGTCGTTTGAGAGGGCGGCGCAGCTGCTCAGAGAGCAGGATTCAGGAGGATTGCTTAGAACTGCGTGAATGAAGTAAAAAACACTCTGGGGTGTTTTTGAGAAGGAAATGGCATTACAACATGGCTAAAAGCTCCAAAAAGTCGATTTTGCATGATATAGGACCTTTAACATTGGTGACTTATTTTCCCATCTTTCATGTGTGCTGTTTTTCTCTTGAATTCAGTTCAATGATGTATTCTGGAGACCTGAAGTTTGAGAAGAGGACGGCGTCTGCACAACATGAAGGAGGGGTCCACAGCTTGCACAGGTTTAATCTTTTAATTAAATTTATAATTTGTGTTTAAGAAACAAATCACCTGTATCTGTTATTGGATAGCTGTGTTTAGTTTGTACCTCCACCACAATGAGATGCTCTCGGGTCACTCAGTCTTATATTAATTCTCTAACATAGCCTCTTTATAATAGGTAATGTATGGTTGTGGTTGGGCAGACCAATGAAGAAAATCATCAGGAAATAGACAAAGATTATTACCAAAAAAATAATGATATTATGCCACTGGGATCAGCAACAGCTTCTCCTCACTTGTGCAGTTTCAGTTCTAACCACAGTCTGCTTTTCAATATAACTTCCCTAACCAGGAAACTTATGTCTGTATTAGAGCATTCATGGAAAAATCGACGTCTGTGGCACTCGTCATTATTTTAGACGAGTCGACTAGTCGTGTGTTAATCTCAGTTGTGTGTGTGCAATTTACTGCATATTGTTAATGTTACAGTGAACTTTAATACAAGTTTATATATTATTAAAAGGCAGGGTGTCTGTTATTTCTCCGCTGTCAATATGATGACGTCGTCATAAGACTAGTCGACTATGACTTTATTTACAGATAAATCGACCTAAAAAACTCCTTTGTCTTTAATGCCCTAGTCCAGGGGTAGGCAAGTCTGCTTGGTGATTTCTTTCATTGACTTCATTGTGAAAACCTGCCCATTTTAGCCCAATGTAAAGCATCGCTTTCTACAAATGCCAACTTTTAAAGAATTAAAAGTAATTAAAAGACTGTATTTGTCACATTTTTAGAGTCTTTTAACAGGCATTTGATCTCAGATTTTTGTCATATTATCTTTAAACTCATCTTGAGGGCCTGACATTGTCTACCCTTGCCCTAGTCTATATCATTCTCCCATTATTGTGAATGACTGACGGTAGCGTTGGCCCGGCTTCCTCTGCTTTGAGGCGACTCTATTTTGAGCTCAAACTAACGTTCTCTCTTTTGTTTCAGTTACGAGAAGCGCCTTTTTTGAGATACTCTCCATCATTGTCCAAAACAATATGCAAAAACTACAGAAGAAACAACTGAACTTGAGTCTTCCTCCTGCTCCATCTATGCATCAAACATGTATTTGTCCAAACCAGGGCTTCAGTGCGTCACAGGGCTCTGATGTATGTGTGCCGTCTTCATAAATTATGTCTGAGAAATAAAAGATCCTGTTTTTTTCCATAACAATGTGTGTGCTGTCAACATTTAAAAAAATATCTTGCACCCATGTACGTCATGTATTACCCGAAGCTTCTTCTCTAACAAGAAACTCAAGTTTGATGCTCTGCCTTTGTCTAAATTGTTCTTCCCAGTCACCTTTTTTTTTTTTTGTGCAAGCGTTGGCGTTCCTATTTGTACAGAATTTTTCCGGACTTTCCAGCAGTAACCTGGTCTTTGAGATAAATTGTGGTTGGTTATGCTCCGTTTGCCGCACCTGCCTCCGTCCTCACCGCAAAGATCTGCTCATTTACAGAGTCACTTTACACCGCGGTTAATGACTCTCCACTTGGGACACGGGAGACGCATTCAAGTGTAGTGAAGAGAATCATAAAGTTCAGGCGAATCGGAGAATGGAATATCGAGTCAGAACCCAGTTTGTTGTGAGGGTTGCACTACACTACTATTAAGTTATTACTCCACTGTTACTACTATAGCTACAGCGTTGTTCTCGAAAGCTATATACATTTTTACCCCTGAACCCTCGCCTTAACCGAGCACATTTTCTCCAGTTTTACCCAAATCTAAAAGCGACTTGATTGGAGAGTTTTCAGCCTATAGGTCAGTGTAACACCACATTGGAAAACTAAGACCTGAAAAACTCATCTAAGCTTTATCCTTGTTTTTCTTATCACATTTTAGTCATTTTTGTTGCGGTTTTTTTTTATCACATTTTCAGTGATTTTTGTCATGTTTTTGTTGCTTTTTGTCACATTTGTATGTTTTCGTTGCTTTTTTGTTGCATAATTGTCTTGTTTTTGTCACCTTATCAATGCTTTCTTGTCGCTTTTTGGCCACATTTTTAACTGTGATTGGGCCACAAAAATGTGACCAAAACCTGTCATAAAGGCAACAAAAACCTGATGTTTAGCTCTTAAGTACTCCTTTAAAACGATTGCAGCCTTTTAGCGCAATAGTTTTCTACAAAACAAAAAGGATACATGTAACCGACTTAACAATCAAAGAGCACTTCGCCTGCCCCTTGAATGGGGAAAATGAGTAATGTTTATCCTTGCGCCACCATTATTGTAGCAAGACGGAAGCGATGCCTTATTAGACGAAGATGGGCCGTTTAAATGAATGAATGCGTGGGGAGGTGGGGTCAGGGGCGGGGTTAAGGGCTGAAGGGAAAGTGAAAGAAAATATGAACGTATTAAAGGAAGTGAGTCAAAGCCAACTCGGCACAGACTAAGGAGTGGGACCAGGTTTCTTCCCAGACCAAGGCTTCAACACAGGACTTCAAAACCGAGGCAGAGGTAAAAGCTTTTCTTTTGTGGATTGAGTGCATTTAAACATATTGTTAAACCAGAATTTTGCTTTTTGATTTACACAGTAGATTATACTTGACATTCTGATTTAACTAACATTAAACCTAATATATTCAAAATACATGATGGGGCAAAAAAAAAAATAACTTTGAAATATCTACAATAAATATGTCATTGAAAATCATTGAAACCAAAAATTGAAACTAAAAAAGGAAGTGGGTTAAAGGAAGGAATGACTAAAGAACATGAACTCTAGACTCAATAACTTAAGGAGTAATTAGAATTGAATAATAAATGTGTGATGACAGATAAAAACCTATAGGTTAATTGGAAACCATAGATCGGAATAGAGATTCAATCAATTTGGACTAAATGAAACTTGATCATAACTACTAAATGGACCTGCACATTGGAAGGTTTGTGCGGATATTTTTACTTTATTGTCTTTTACTAAAACCCAATGCATCAACAAACATGCATTAATTTAAAAACGTATCCTTGTTCCATGTGTGACAACATGACGATATGACGGTATGTGAAAAAGCAGACAGGCAGATATCTGAGTCCACATCAGAACACTGATAAGGCTCCGGGAATCTGAAGCATGTGGCACCCTCATCTCGATCACCGCCATCAGCCCCCAAAGCTGGTCTACTAAACAAGCATTTTGAAAATAATAGATTTTGAAAGAAAGAATAAATCTGTTTTAATGTTCCATTTAAAACCAGTGTTGCCCCAAGGCAATTTCGGATCGATAGGGAATTGGAAACTTTAGAATATAGAGTTTCATAAAATAGCACTGAAGAAATATTTGTGTTACGTAAAAACAATGTTACTCACGTAGAAAGAAAATTGTCATCAGGTACACTTCTTACCCTATAAATATTTGCATGACTAAGTGTGTATAGAACAAATACCGTGAAGTAGTTATTAGTACGGAATGGGTCCAAACTCAGGGAAAATTAACACAACTAAACCTATTGAGTGGAGGTTTATAACTACAGCAACAATTAGTTTTAGTCCTATAGTTGAAATTATTATAACTTAAACAATTGCTCGACAACTTCAAAAAGAGGCCTTATAATATTTATTTTTCTTTCACAAAACTATTGAAAAAATAAAGCAATTGATTAGAAAAGTGCAAATGATATCAAGCATTTTCACTTCTGTAAACGACTGAAGTGCTCTCCAATTGAGCTACAATGCCAAAGATTCTGAGTGCATGCTTTGAGAGCGGTGGAGCTGCTTGGGCTCTTATTTTGATCCTCTCTTATCTGGTAAAAGTTGACTGTAGACGAGAAATTTGTCTTGCAATGCCTATCGGTCTTTTTCTGTCATGTTTCCAGCGGTTGGTGCTGGAGGCTCAAACTGTCAAAGTAAATGACAGACAAAGTCACAGAGGGAAACACCAAGTAAAGGGCCATTATTTTTGTTTGACTATAGGAACCATGTGATCATGCTGGCCTAATGCACCCTTTTTTTGCACTGTTTATTTAAAAGCAACGGTTTATTTGGCAATTGTCATTTTTCTATTGTCCAAAAAAGCGCATGATTCCTGATACACTCATATCCCAAATGTTTTTCTATTCCTTACAGACTTGGATGAGTCTTTTTTCATGCATGTCCACTGATGCGGAGCAGAGGACTCCAACAGGTTTGTCCAGATCTCATTCACGTTTACAGTATTATGCACTGAGTTATGTCGTGAGGGCAACGGTCCCTACTTCCTACCACTGAAGATGAGCCTCAAAGGGGGAGAAAGTTATTTGTAAGAATGTAAAACTCAGACTCAAAATGATCAACAAAATAAACAGCCACTAAAATAACAAACGTGTGACGCCTGGGGCGCACTTTACTGCCCATGGTAAACGCATTTTACTTCCCCGTTTTCTTATTGTCACCAAGAAAATACAACCATGCTTCCCGGAAATGTACAATGTTCATGCGGGGTAGGATTGTGATTATTATTGTAATAATTATTATTATCAGTAAGGATAATCAAACCAAACCAACTGACTGTCAACAAATCCTTTCTCAATTTGCAATTACAGGTGAACTTGTCTCCTGTCTCTGAGTGAGGAGGTTGAGGGTTGGACTCCTCATCTCTCCCAGTCTACTCTCCTAGTCCTTTCTAACATGTACAGGTAAACTTAAAGTCAAGCGGTGTAACATTTCACCCAATCAATTGAATAAAGTACAAGCTTTTCATTCATTTCGGGGGTTTTTTATTGATGAAAATAAACCCTAAAAACACGTGTCTTTACTGAGATAGGGCTCGTATATCCTTAGAACTGTCTCGTACCGTGGCTGGGAACAGGACATCACCAGCTCGTCTCCATGGACATGTTCATACTTTGGGTCCTTTTCCAAATGCTTTATTTCAAGAGCTGCACTTCAAAAATGTACTCATCAGAGTTTGTTTATGGTTGAGGTTTGGTTGTTGTTGTTTTTTTATGGTTTAATTGGCGTCATTGCGTAACAATGTTTAACCTGAAATGCCCCGCAGTCTGGCTTTAACCTCTTAACCCCCGCCTTTTGCATTTTCTCCAGTTTGGCTTTACCCAAATCTAAAAGCTTCTGGACTGGAGCTGAAATGAGGCATTACAGCCTATAGGCCAGTGTAACGCCTCATTTGAAAGCTTAGACCTACAAAACTGATCTACCGTATTTTTCGCACCATTAGGCTCACCGGATTATAAGGCGCATTATCAATGATAATGTTTATTTTCATAAATCAGGCGCACCGGAATACAAGGCGCATTAATTAATGCCGGTTTACCTGTAAACAAAGGCACGATGCAGTAAACAGCTAGAAATGGATAAATAGGGCGCACCGGGATACAAGGCGCACTGTTAAAATGAAAGGCTTTTATGTGCGCCTTATAGTGTGAAAAATACGGTAAATGGAATATCCATTGTGTTGTTGCTGTGTTGTCGTCGCTTTATTCACTTTTGTTTCATCGCATTCTAGTCTAGTCACTTTTTTCCTGCACTTTATCGCTTATGTTGTCAAATTTTTGTGGATTTTTGTGGTCACTTTTTGTGTGACTTTCATTGGTTTATTTTGACGTCTTTTTGATGCATTTTCAGCTTTGTTTTCTTCTTGTTTTTGTCACTAGGAAGCAACCTCGCTCTCTCCTTGTGCAGCTGAGTGTTTTGCCTTTTTCTGCGAACTGCATTTGTGGTTTCTGTGTTCCACATTGTTTTTCTGGATACTTTTGTCTTTGCCGAGTTTTTGTGGAGGTTTGGTGGATTTGTTTACTTTGAGAGTCTAAAATGGTCCTGAAGAAGCAGCTTTTTAAAGGTAAACAAAATGCTAGCTTATCAGCTAAACCCATTTGAGACCTACACATTTCTTCTTCTGAGACACTGAAGAGGCACCAAGAGCCCTCACAGCTGCAGCACAGTCGAGGCGTCACAAGAGGAGCTACAGGAAACAAAAAAGGACAAACGAGAGATGGTGAAAGACTGTTGTGAAGCGGAGGGAGGAAGAGGTGGAGCTGACCAGTGCAGGACACCACGCTCTGAAACAGGGACAAACCCACGAGGCGCGGCACCATTTCAGAGGATCAGAGGAGACAGAGGGCAGCCAGCCAGGTTTCTTCCGAGTGCTACAGTTTCCCCGACCTCCAGGTCATGCGGGTCAGGTTGACACATAGAGGCAGCTCAGGACTAACACCTGAACACTATTTCGTTGTACAGTTGTACAATGACAATAAAGCACTTACTTACTTACACTTTTTTAAAGAAGTTTTTAGATTTGGGTAAAGCCAAACTGGGGTAAATGTGCTCAGTTCAGGTGAGATCATTTTCAGTATTTTGAACAGTGTAAAATTCTGTGCTAATCTATTGTTGTTTTTTTCTTTTTCTTCCAGCTCGTTTGATATTGCCCATGGTCCTCCCTCCGTGACTTTTTCTGGTGAGTGGGATCGTAACGGAACCCATAATGCAGCTGTGAAGGTCCTCAGCTGGTTATGAGCTCCGTTTACATCCCACAATACACTGTTTCTCCTGGCACGAAACTCCAGCCACCGGTCACCTGACTTCTGCTTTCTTCCACTTCTAAGTCAATGTTAAGTTTCTCATCATTAAAAGCTGTTTGAAAGGATGAGGGCTGTGTCTCGAATGACACGTTTTCTCCCGGATTGCTGTGATCCAGAAACGCAACCGGGAATTTCGTGTCAGACAAGACGGACTCTATTTTGCCACATCTCTACATCAGAACAGGAACAAATGTATGCAATATGTTATTTATGGGGTAAATAAATGTTTGAAAATAACTTATTTGGTGGTTTGGATGGTTTATTTTTGGTCATACTTTAATATCAATACTTATACAGTTTCAGTTACATTAGTAGTCATAGCATTAACAGAAGCTAAACTAAATGCTCAGTCCTAGATAAAAGCAATAGAAAAGTGACTGATCCAGTGTAATCTCTCTGGCGCCCTCCTGTGGCGATGCAAAACCATTTCAACACTCCTCTCGAGTCTTTCTGGCATGTGACATATCGTAATTAACCTCTTAACCCCCACCTGAACTGAGCACATTTTCTCCAGTTTGGCTTTACCAAAATCTACAAGCTTCTTGAAAAAAATCTAAATCAAAATAGCAAAGAAAATCAAATTAGACAACATCAAGGATGAAAATGCAACAAAAGAGCGACAAAAACATGACAAAAAGACGATTCAGAGTGACACAAATGTGTGACGAAAACGCAACAAAAACGTTACAAAAAAGTGACAACAATGCAACAAAAAACGAAAAGGAAATAAACAATAAATAGTTACAAAAATAGTGACGACAACGTGGCAACAATGCAACGAAAAAGATCAGTTTAGATCAGGTTTGTAGGTCTTGGCTTTCAAATGAGGCGTTACACTGATTAGAGTAGAGATTAGAGTTCTGTAAGTCCATAAGGGTTATGTTTGTAGGGTTGCCTTAAGCTGTATGTGAAAACACTAGCACTAGCACTGATTTAACCTGTTTGGGGACAGCTTCTGTGGAAAATTGGAGAGAAATATGAGGTTAATTCTGCTTTCTTATTGAATGTTCGTCTAAATCACATAATGTTTGTTTAGGCTCTGAGTTGTCTCGGAACTTTCCATCGTCGTAGAGATGGTCTTCCTCTTCTTCTTTGGGGTGCTATAAGCTGTGTAGGAGAAAGGAACAGGTCTGTGTTTTAACTTTTAAATTGCCATTAAATGCTTTGAAAAGTAGAGGATCCAAGGCACGTCTATTCTTAGAAATTATGATATTAAGTCATCGCCAACGTGTTCAGGGCAGTGTGAAACAGCTTGATTTAAATACAAGTCACAGGTCATGTGATCGCCTGACAGCTCTAGGCTGTATACGTAACATAATACACTATGCTATTAAATGCTTATTCAGATTTTTCTCAAGTTTCATAGGAACACATTTGCTTGAGTATTTTGGCCTTTACTTTTAAATAGAGTTCGGGATGGAATGTTATCAATTCACTGTTACGTTGGAAATCCGCCATGTTTGTGGGTACTAGCAAACATTTTCCATGGATTACCTTTGGCTAAAACTGTATAAAAGGTGGAGGATTAGCTACCGAGTCGCTACTGTATACACATATTTCTACATGTAAGTACAAATACATCTAACACACTATTGTGTCCAAACATTTTAATCACAATAACTCCAGTATTTCATCTTTTAAAATCTCCATTAGTGTACTCTGGAAAAAGCTGCAAATCCCATGATGCTCATACTGATATGACATCCCATCTGTATTGTTTGTTAGGGTTTCTGGTAGGTTTTCCTGATGGAATGTCTGCATGACCATGGAGATTGTTCCATCAGCAAAGAAAACCTACCAGAACCCCAAAAAAGAATTGAGCCAAGAGTGTCTCAGAGACCACCGTGGCAGAAAGTAAAGACGCCATGCTAACCACCGATACAGCCACACTAAAAGGTTAAATACACACTATTATGAACTTTTTTTTCCAGATAAAAAGCTACACAATGCACAGCAATACTTCTAGGTTTTCATGGCTATAAGGCTCATGGCCTTATAGCAATGACAAACTAGAAGTATCATGAAATTGGTTAAACTGATTTAGCCTGATTAGGTCTGTCAAGATAACACATTTTTTGAAGGCAGGAAAATCACAATAAACGATATTATTGTTGCCACTGAAACATATATTTTTTTAAATTTGTATCTTAGTAATCCCTTGTTCTAATGGTACGCAGTCACATACCCTTTATAACACGAGTTGCTGTGGAGACCACTCCTCTGCCTCGAGGTGTCATGTCCCGGCTCATTCCTTGGTTCTGCTCCTGGTTCTGCTCCTGGTTCTGTCCGCTCCAGTCCACCAACACCACTTTTTCGGCTTCATCCTCCTCGGGTGCAGTCCTTCTCTTTCGTACCTGGGCAGGCACAGGATCCAACACTGGGTGTACTGTGGGTGAGGAGAGAGTCCATAACAGCCAGTAATCAATCATTTCAGAACTAACTCCTTTCTTCAGTGCGCTTTCCAGGAAGCGGCACTCAAAAATGTAGAACTACCGCCCTCTTACTCTTTAGCACTGGCAAGTGGAGAAAAGTAAATAATGTAATGCCTGGTTGGTGGTAGAGATTTCTTGACGATTTAAGTGTGCATCTTTATTATTCTGACACCGGGCCTACATACTGCAGTAGAAAATGCAAACATACTAATTTACGTGCAAAACCCACCTAGATTCGGAACTGTCGCGATTATTAAATCCCCGATCATCGGGGTCACTGCAGGCGCCCACAGCACTGAACGGTCCCAGGGTGACTGCTCTAAACACCGGTGTGGCGGGTCTGAGGGGATCCTCTCGCTGCTTCTCGACTTTCATCATCTCGTCACTCAAACTCCTGACCTCAACAGCGGCTGTTATGTATGCACAGTTCGCTCCCCAGATATCCTCGCACATCTGGAAGTAGATCCAGGTATCGCGGTCAACCCCCCCGGGCGGCTGTTGTTAGAGCTTCCAGCTTTGGTGTGACCTTCATTTCGGTGCGCATAATGCCGCGCTCCTGAAGACGTCGTGCGTTCTGGTCGTAAACCGCCGCTGGCCAACAATGCGCGGATCCACAAGAGCGCACGGATCTCCGAGTCCGCGTCTCTCCACGTAGCCATCCTCACTACAGTAAAAGTTGCATGACTTGTCAGGTGTTGTTGAGAGTTTCGCCTCCTCCCGCGCAGGCCTACACTTCAGAAGTTTTCCTCAGTTTTATTTTTACAGACTTTATGTGTGTAACTGTTTGGCCCAATCATGTCCATATCAACTGCTGCCACAAAATGACATTGTAGGAACAAAGACTTGTCTTAACACTTTTTTTTTATTGTTTGCATATCGAGACTTTAAATTACAGTCTCATTATGCAAACAATAAAATTAGCATTACAGTGTGTAATGCTCGTGAAGTAGCTACAAAAAGTGTTTTTTGTGTGTTATTAGATTGAAGAATATGTTGAATATTTCTAGTGTTGAATTTCACTTTGGAAAATCGTTATTTATTCATTTTTGTAACAGACTTTACTTGTGTATTTAAGCCTAGAACTAGGCCTAGAAGATTACACTGTAAAAAATAACCCTCGTTTTATCATATAAGGTTAAAGAGTTTTTGATAACCCTATATATTTAATATTGTTAATGCTACGCTAAAGTTTTCAGAAAATGGCAGAATGGGAACATGTCCAGAAGAGGTTTCTATATAAAGGCCCAGGAAGCTAAAGAGGCAAGTTCAGTTTACCATTTCAGTAGGCTACATCTATGGGTCAATTCCAAAAAAACATAAATCCACATTAAGCAATTTTTAAATAGACTTTATTTAATTATTTTGTTTCACAATACAGTACAAAATCAGAACAAAAAGGGCCGGGGTCTATTTTCATCCTTTTGAGTGTTTTTGAGAGCTAATGTAACAAGTGTATTTCTCCAGTGTGAGATCTA
Source organism: Proterorhinus semilunaris (assembly GCA_021464625.1). Lineage (NCBI taxonomy): Eukaryota > Metazoa > Chordata > Actinopteri > Gobiiformes > Gobiidae > Proterorhinus > Proterorhinus semilunaris. The sequence goes on along the minus strand of CM038347.1, from coordinate 27,990,556 downwards.
CAGTATAAATCCTTATCTTATCTTATCTTTTATCTAATCTAAATAATATAGACAAATACAATAGGTACCAGGGTGTTAAACTATGTCAATAAAAGTTATGAATGCAACTTTCTGAGCAGGTAAGTAATAACATTTACAGAAAAAAACTTATGTGATACATCAACATTATATTTATGGTAAAGTCGATTAAACCTTACCAGACAAGAAGAAAACCGAAGCAATCATTAACGATTTCAACACAACGATGTGAAGCAGTGAGAGCAAGAGTTAAAATACAGCAATGACAAATAGACACAAATAGAAATGTCAAGTTTGACAGCGGCAGCTGTGGCCAGACTTTATAGTGAATCTGAAAATCTCAAATTAAATAGTCAAATGAAAATAAATTTGCCTGTGCTGACAATTTACATGAGCTGTAAGCCCAAGATCCAAGACACAAAGCCATGGGTCTTTTGTAAAAGGATTAAAATGAGACATTATAATGCTTACGCTTTTCTGTTTCAAGGGGGGACACTCAGTTCTTCTTAGGTGAGCGTACGAACAATCCAACTCAACAGTCAAATCTGTGCTGGCAGGTACTGTTCGTCCTGATGTTGTTTGAATGAATCATTCCATGTGAAACCAACCAATTTCTGAAAAACCTCACACATTATCTTGGATCATCAAGCTGGAGTAATTGTTTTAGGTTATAAAAAGGCTTATTTTCATTGAACATTTACACTCATCATCATTACGTACTATACAATAACAACAATGAAGAGGGCAGTTCATATAGGAAGAGGGGTGGAAGGGAGGGCAGGGAGTTCAGCTTCCTGATGGCCTTGTGTATAAAACTGTTCTTAAGTCGACTGGACCTGGCCGGTAGATTCCGCAGTCTCCTCCCTGAAGGCATTACCTTGAAGAGACTGTGTGATGGGTGCGTAGGGTCCCTGGTGATTCTGACGGCTTTGCGGGTGAGACGGGTGGAGTACATGTCCTTAATGGTGGGGAGAGGAGCTCCACAGATCTTCTCCGCTGCTCTCACGATGCGCTGGAGGCTCCTTCGGCAGGAGGCAGTGCTGGCGCCGTGCCACACAGTGATGGAGCTGGTCAGGATGCTCTCTATAGTCCCTCTGTAGAAGTTGCACATAACGGAGACTGGGACTCTAGCTCTTCTTAACTTGCGGAGAAAGTAGAGACACTTATTACTTTTCTTGACCAGTGATGTAGTCTGCATGGTCCAGGAAAGGTTCTCTGTGATGTGCACACCCAGGAACTTAGTGCTGGTCACCATCTCCACAGCAGCACCGTTGATTGTTAGAGGAGCATGCTGGACTTCTTCGAAAGTCCACAACAATCCCTTTTGTCTTCTCCACATTTAGAGAGAGATTGTTCTGTGTGCACCACATGGTCAGACTGCTCACCTCACTCCTGTAGTTTGACTCATCTCTGTTGTTGATGAGACCCACCACTGTTGTGTCGTCTGCAAACTTGATGAAGAGGTTTGAGTTGAACTTTGGAGCGCAGTCATGGGTCAGCAGAGTGAACAGGAGGGGGCTCAGCACACAGCCTTGGGAGCCCCGTGTTCAGTGTGATGGTTCTGGGTAACTTGCTGATGACACGTGCAGCCTGTGGTCTCCCCGTCAGAAAGAAAGAAAGGTAGGCAAGTTTGTACATCATATATGACCGAATGGGGGGTTCTGCAAAGAAAGTTTCAAAAAATGTAACAGGTATTCAAAGTCTGATTTGTGTAATAATAATATTCCTCCAAATCATCTTGGGTCCAGAGATTCAATGCTAGAGGGCCACATTTGGCCCCAGGCCTGACGTTGCCTACCCTAAGTGCCTACCCCGGAATATAGCCTATTTCTTCTATTTAAAATAAAATAAAATAAAATAAATGTTTATTACAATTTCTAGGGGACAAACAGAACAGGCAAGGCCCAACATTGTTATTGAATAAATAAAATGTATGATCAAAAACATTTCAGCAGCTTGGCAAACTGTTTCCACAGTTTGATTGGATTATTATTATCATATTATTATTATTAGGTTGCAGTTGTTTTTGCATGTATTTTTGTGAATGTGGTATTATCCATAATGATGAGGTTAATCAAAAGTGAAATATCCCTTGTTAGTTTAGAAGTCAAAATAAGAATATCTTGTAAATTGTTTAAGTTCACTCATTTTATTATTCAACCAGCTTTGGACATCTTGCCATAATTTCCTACAAACCGAGCAAAAGAAGAATAAATGTTATATTTGTTCTGGGTCAACTTCAAAAACAAATCTATACCACCCAGTGTCTCTGCAGATGGATAGGAATAAGATTTTTTAATTTTATACTACATTTCCAATGTTTTTTTGTTTATATTGTTGGTTTATCTGATATTTTAAGTTTTATCTTCCCATCATCATAAGGATAGAGATGTCCTTTGAAAGCTTTATTTAAATATTTGTTTTCACACTTTTGTCTGTAGCCTAACCGTCGATCGTTTGGAAGTTTGATTAAAAAAAGAAATTATAATTTTTATCAGCTGTATCAAAGCCACAGGGATAGATTTACAGATTTCCCTGAATTCTATGAGAAAACATTGAATTTTGAGTTTGTTTTTTAAATCTTGGAACTGTAAGATAATGCCTCGGTCAAACCAAAGCTGATTGAACAACAAAGGCTTTGTGTTCTATTATAATATTCTCTATTAATAGAGAATAATATATTATTATACTCTATAATTATTAAGATGGCACAATGAGGGGTAAAGTTATGAGTAAATACCATCTTCCAATGATGCAAAACTTGTTTGAGAAACTCAGATATTCTTGCAATTATTTCATTTGTACACAAGATGGCGCCGTCGGATGTAAACAATGGTGCAACGCGGTTTAAGGTTCGGTGGAAACGTCTACAGTTCATTGGTTCCGGGGTGGGTTGAAGCCTCGCGGAACTAACAGCAATATCGGCCATCGGATTTTTGATTGATCGCGGTCTGAACACGTAATTGTGGGATACTAGTGAGGGACACAGGACTTTTTGCGTCAGTACAAATCAAAACGTGTACATATCGGGATGTCAGTAGTAGCGTTCATGAGCTTATTTTAGTATTTGACAGCTCGTTGGGACCTCCGCTGCTTCTGCTTCTGCTCGTGTTGTTGTGATGATGATGGAAGAAGAGGCTGCTTCATCTCCTCCGCTGCGCATCTCCGCCACTGTCCGGGCTCTGGGCACTGCACTGCGCGGAAAACGAGAGTATGGACCCGCCAAGAGTCGAGCTAACGATGGGGAGAGAATGTTCCCCGAACCGGAGAAACTGTGGTTCAAGGAGAGCAGCGCTAAAAACCTCCGCAACAGGGACTTTCTGTCACCCTGCAACATGCTCAATACGCTTTATGTGGATGGGCAGGTCAGTGGCATATTTTCTCCCCAAACAATATTTTATGCATAGGGATTTAAAAAATAGATTATAGTGCTGTATTTAATGTTAAATGCAAATCATTAGTGTTATTTGCATTTTGTTTAATTTTGTCTTGGGATATTAAAAAAAAGAGATCATAAATGTGGCCTTAGGACCTAAACTACTTATTACAATAACTTACAATTACTTACACACCAAATAGTGCTGCAATCACACTATATTTACTGCTCAACACAGATCTGATGTGGTATTGGATCGACCACAGTGACCCCTGAAGGTCTCATTATTAACTCATGAGTGAAGCTTTATGTGGGTCATACCCAACATCTGCAACTGTTCACACTTGACAGTAGTTGTAGCGCAGTAGCACAGTGGTTTATGGTGTCAAAACAAGATGGTCCTGGGTTTGACTCGTTCTTCTGTGTGACATTTAGACGTTTGGAAGTTCTCTTGTGTTTGTAATCTAAAACATGTACTGCAGTTCCTCTCCTCCAGCGAGGTTCCTCTTACCAATAACCTGGCTCCATATCTGGGTGTTGCCATAATCCTTGCTCCAGTCAAGTTTTTCTTGGTGGTCTTTTAATTAATTGATTCATTAATTAAAGATGATGATTGTAATTTCAGTATTTCTTACTGGCTTACATATTTGTGTTATTTTAGAAAGTCCTTTGTGTGAGGAAGTAGTTAATTAGTCTCTTCCCATTTGAGAGTAGTCATTATTAAGATTCTGAGCTGGTGAATTTACTCCTTACATGTCATTAGATAGACCTGCACAAAGACTTAACTGTCTCTTTTCTCCTCTCTCCTATAGGTCCCACCATGCGTCCTGTCCCGGATCCTGTGCCTCCGCGGCTCTGGGGTGCTCCCTGTCTCTGAAGGGGGTGTGGTGGGAGAGGGGCTGAGGGTTAGGGTGGACCGTGCCGCCACATTCAGGTCTGTCCTGGGAGAGCAGAGAGGACTGGAAGACTATCTCAAACCATCTACTCACAGAGAAGCCAGTGTGGTGGTCAACTGCCCTGCCCTGCACACCAAAACAAACGCACCCACCGCCCAGTCGCTCTCCCTGGGACAGCTGCGCACCGTCCTGCTGGCTGACCACATTGGGGCGTTGCTGAGGAGACAGGGGTGAACAGGAATTATATTCATTAGGGCAGTAAAACGCTGATGTGTTTGTTCATACCAAGGATGGACAGTATTTTTCAGATGATATCAGTAATCAGTTTATTGTAAATGTTTTGGGTTTATAATCAGATTTGTTTAGACTGTGATGGTTTGGATCGATACTAAAAGTAGTGTCTGAAGTAGATATTCATTTGAGCAAAATGTTTGAGTAGAAATATCATTATATTTTGATGATATCATGGAGATGGTAAAGATATGATCGATACGTCCCCTTCTGTTTCAGATTTTTAGTTTCATTTTGCCCCAAACTTCCTAAAGACAGTGACATCATTACCTTCCTGGGAACGCTGGGAGTCGATTGGCCGACAGTCTCCCTCAGCTGGACCAACGAGGATGGGGAACAGAGGATGAAGGAGGAACTGGAAAAGTGTCTCTATCGAGAACATGAACCAGAGAAAGGCAGGGGGGCGAGTGGGGGGAGGAGAGAGAGTGATGGAGCGGTCAGGATAAACCTCACTAGAGTGGTCCAGGAGCAAGGGCTGATGGGATATGACCCCAGCATCGGCACTTGCACCGGTAAGGACAGTTTTCTGGTTATGCCTTAAAGTAATGTAGAGACCAAGATAATGTCTTTCTTCTTCTGTTATTTCAAACTGCCTCAGAAGCTTGTGACTTGTTGTTCTTATAGATTAATTTCACTTTCTGTGGTTCTTCTTGCACAATCTGGAGATGTGTATGTTGTTAATGTGTTTTCTTGTTTATTTTTCAGTTCAACAGGAGAGTGTTTCTCATCTGGCTCAGTTAGAACTGGCAGCATCCGACTGCGCTGTAAGAACTCACAACACTGAAGGACAGTCAGTTGTAGCTATATATCAATAGGTTATAGACATATTCATATTAAAGGTGCATTATGCAACTTTTTATGTGGAGAAAAAAGTTGATATGTGTGTGTATTCAACCTTGTAGTGCCCCAGCAGCTGTGTGAGTGGTCAGCACGGCGCCTTTACTTCCATCACAGCGTCTCTAGGACGCTCCAGGATCAATTGTTTGGAAGGTTTTCACTGCTTTTTTCCTCTTATCAGAAAACCTACAAAACAAGTGATCCTGGAAGTAAAGGTGCCACGTTGACCACTTGTACAGGCGCTGGGTCACTACAAGGTCAAATACGCACAAATATCAACTATTTTTTCGCGTGAAAAGTTGCATAATGCACCTTTAAAGCTTTTTTACAATATTTTATTTATCTGTTAGGAACTTCACTTGCAGAGGAAGTGCCAGTACAGGCCCAATAAAAACAGAGCATGCACAGACATACAACACCACAATCAACATGTGCTGTAATAAATACATAAAAACAATAGGCCTGTAATAGACCAATGTCCACACAGTCATTTGTTTAACAGGCGGATGGAGGTAGGGAGGAAAGTGGAGGTCGCCCTCTTTGTCCCCAGTGGGAGAGACCTGAACCTGCGCCCTTACGGTAACAAGGCGTGCTGAGAGTGCAGGGGTCTGGGTACCTTTGCTCAGAACTCTGGAGTCATAGATTGTGCTAAGAGGCTGCTGCTGATTTTGTTGCTGATTTTGATTACTTTATTGAGCATGTTGCAGTGAGTGAGAGTTAGTGAACCAAACCAGGCAGTGATGTTGAATGTGAGGATGGATTCAGTAAAACATAAATAAAACAAAAATGACGTTTTTCAGAATGTTCATCAACAAATGAAATCTGTAGACAGAATACAGTCAGGACTTACCTGTACCATGTCATAAACCTCATAAACGCAAGCCAAAAGTGATTTTGTAGACAACTGAGAACAGCGAGGGAGATGTTTTCCATGAGTGTGTACTGGGCTGCTGGGTCAGAGCAGGGAAAGTTGCAAGTGTGTTTTTTTGGCCGGAGACACCAGGGGGAAATGAAAGACCCCCCAAATCATCCCATAATCATAACATTTTGTATTACCCTCAGAGGGACTACGAAAAGGATTTATTAAGGTTAAAAAGTTACTGCTATAAGGGCTTATGTGATGACAATAAATAAGTCTTCTCTTTCAGCAGAACTTGACATTATTAATTTACACAGTTTTCACTGTTTTAACAGTATATGGTGTGATGTACAGTATATGATGTTCTTGTGGAGCAAATCTCTACAATTCTACCTCTTGCTTGTATCATTGTCAGGTTTCCCCGGCAACGGTGGTCCATGTTGCTTCCTGTCAAGACGAGTTCAGGCAGCAGCAGGTCGCCATGTTGTGGAGGGCCAGTGGCGTCGCACACACACAGGTGACCACAACTATTTTACTAGGTTTAAACTAGGTCTCATCAGACCATAGATGTCCATGAATGATATTATGTGTGAAGCGTCCTGGGAACACATTTGGACACATTACTCTGAAATTCATGCAGCTAATAATGCTTTAACTTTTTTGACAAACCCGCAATATGTTGTACGTACATATGGATACACAATAGCAGAGAAGAGTCAATATCTTGTGATTGTTTGCAGAGATTCCTGGTGTGTGGTCCAGTGAAGACTCCAGGATCCCAGCTCACAGCCGCTCAGTATCTGCAGTAAGACAAACAAACTTGCATCTTCCTGTCTTTACTGTGTTAAGTTTTCAGTTCACTTATTAATTATCTCACTTTTATTAGAAATGATGATAAGTGTGGCTTCTTCATTTTATTATTAACATTTTTCCCCACAATTTTTTATTTTATTTTTCAGACTGAGAAGAGATCAGATGAAAGAAGCCTCAGAGATGAAGTACGGAGACCAGGTGGAAGGTCAGGGAGAAATGACCTTTTAATTCCACGTAGATCGTACACTTCTTGGTACAAATGTTGTTGTTATGATTCTCTTTTAATCCTTTTCCAGGTCAGAGTTGGGATGACATCATCAGGGTCATGACATCTGCCACCGTCCGATTTGAGCTTCTGTCTACGGTCCACACCAGTCCAGTGAGTAGTCTGATTTTATTTATGTATCTATTTTCTTTTTCCTCAGCTTTGCTCCGTGAATTGCAGTGTTCTAAATGTAAAACATTTGATTCACCCAAATGATATTCAGTTCATATATTTAAGCTTTGCATTGATATCTAAGATATTTGGTGTAAAATTTTACACATTTTACTGTCAGAAATAAATATTCAGACATTTAAAATCAATCTGATGATGCAAATCTTCCATACACAACGTTTCTCTCCCACTCTTCACCTCATTTCATGCTATACCACTGTATAATTTATATTTCTGTTTAAATATTTTAAAATGTCACTATAGAACTGCCATCTGCTGCCCTCTACTGGCCATTGAACACGTTTTTAATAGATTCAGTGGAGGAATTATAGAAAATACACCGCATTTACACATTGTGCAAATGCTTTTTTTGTGATACTGTTTGAAGTCTTCTTCTGTTTGTAGTGTCTCAGTATCTGTCTGTGAGGCGTTCAGGCACGGGTCCACGTAGTGTGAATCTTGTGGTGTGTTCAGGTGACTCTGGATGTTCACAGAGAGGGCTCCGTCTCCACTAAAGGGCCCAGAGGGGGAGTGTTCGTCATGTACAACTGCGCCAGGCTCCACACTCTCTTCGACAGCTACGAGAGAGGGGTGGAGAAAGGTACGTACGTAACTTCTCTGGTGATGCTGGAGCGTTAGCCTATTGGACATGTTTTTGTTTGAGTTGATGGAGAAATCTGGAGCATCCGGATGAAACTCACCCAGACTTCGGCGAGAACATGCAAAGTCCACACAGAAAGGCCTTACCAGTTGAAGTTGTAAAACATATTTATGTATTTACCAATTACATTTGTTTTGTAGGTTTGTATACAGAAATCCCAGAAGGCTCTGAGCTGGACTTCTCGGCTCTCAAAGAAGAGGTATAAACTTATTTGCAATTCAATTAGGTGGTACTGCATTTTTCATAGTTCTATTGGTTCTATTGGTCTCGTTCAATCATTTCAGTACATTTATTAAGCTTCTGTGTGTGATGTTGCTAATGCCTGTGCTGCTAATAGACCCATTTCATGTGACGTACTAAATTAGGAGCATGCGCGCGTTGCAAAACAACTGGAGAAGTGAACTGTATTTGTTTTAGTATAAAAACAACACAATGTCATTGTCCATTTCTCCCTCTCTCTTGCATCAATGACCTACGTGTCTTGTTGTATTCATGATAAATGGGTAAATCACATCTTTAAAGCGCTGCACGGTTTGAGAAAAGCCAGTGTGTGTTGACATGGAACATGGATGCGTTGGTCTTTAGATTTATCTCGTAAACTAGTGGTGCAGGTCCTACATGACTCGAAACTAACGTTTATTCCAGTATTTAAGAAGATTACGTTTACATAGCTAACATTGGTCTGCATAATTGTAGACACAAATGTTCACCTGCACTCAAAGTGGGTTTCCTTAAAGGGACTAGATGCAAGTAGGTCATTTTATACTCACTGCTGCCACCTGAGGTCTTACACGTAACTGCAGTTTCTATATTAAGCTTGTGCATGAAAGCAATTCGGCTTTTTGAATGACAGGGCAGGATTTTAGCGGCAGATGGGGTGAACCGATCTGGGCTCATTCTACACCTTAGGACATTGCTTAAACATGTAGAAAAATATATAAATATTAAATAAATAAATAATATATATATATTTTTAAACATTTTTAAACTCCGTATAGTCTCTTTTAAATAAGCGCCGCAGGTGACAAGTTTTCTACTATTTTCGAGCATCGACAGCGGTTCATTCATTGCAAATATTCAAGTGTAACCCATGTAAACAACTGATGTCTTGTATAAATAACTGATAGGTGTTAATGGAAACACCTGGTTTCTGCACCGAGTATGCGCACGCACATCAGTCACGTGTCTCATGTTTGTCAGCATTGAAATCCGTCTATTAGGCATTTAAACTTTACTCCTCTTTATAGTGTCTGGACCAAACATTTAAAATTGTTTTCCCAAGCATGAAACACTGATGTTCGTGTCAGCTCTCAATCATCTATCGTTGCAGTCATTTAAACAAACAAGTCCAGATGACTACTTGAAAACGCTTGCCTTGACAAACTGCGGTTTCCTCCATTCTAGGGCGAGTGGCTGCTCCTCTTCAATTACCTCATCCCCTTCTCGGAGCTGCTTGACCAATCAGGACAAGCGGTGGACTGTGAGGGGGGCGGGGCCAGGCTCAACATGAAAACAGAACAGGTGGGAAAGACGCTGCTCATCTCACAATGACATTTATTATATTAGAAATAAAGTTCAGAATCTGATTGTTTTTTTTTGTGTTCCTCTTCAGATGTGCAAATTCTTAGTGTCTCTCAGCAAAGACTTCAGCTCCTACTACAACCGGGTTCATGTACTTGGGGTCAGTATGTTACAGCCAATATGGAAACGTCACAATAGCAACTGCACACTAGCAATTTGGAAAAGCAGTTAAACCATTACTTCACATTGTTTTTCATACAGAATCATCTTTCTAACTTGGACCACAGACATTTAATTAGCTGAAGTTAGTGTTTCATTATTTACACTAATTACCCCACAATGATGCATTGAAATAGCATTCAAAGTGATTCATTGACCATGATAGAGAAAAGCCAGACTGTAGGAGTTTTAAAAGTGAAATGACTATAACACAATATAACTGCTCCTGGTTGCTTCTCCAAACAATTAACCATTGAAGTAACCCACTATCCCAGAAACTGTGTCTAAAAACATGTTCTTCTTCTGTTTTCCCAGGAACCTTTGCCTCACCTGTTCAACCAGATGTTCTGTCGCCTGTATTTGTTAAGAGCTTTGAGAGAGTTGTACCACAGCGCTTTGGAGACACTCAACTTGCCTCCGGTCAAACAACTATAGCAATAAAGCTGCTACAAGTAAACGGAGAGTGATAAACACGACAACACCTACTAGTAACATGGCTATAGAATCAGAGACAGAACAAATTACCATTCTAAGTGTACCTGACATTGTCCTACCTCGAAGTCCACAACGTACTTTTAGATTTTACTTATTGCCACCACAGTCATCTGCTTCTATGTTCCGCGCTTTGTGTTGGAGCGGAACTTAATAACTTTCACACGGACTTCCAAATGATTAAAGATGGATAGGTTACAGTGTTCTGCTTTTATTACATCAGTTATGTAAAGAAAACTAATGCGATGTATATAAGTACATGCCATTTTAGAAAACTTGCCATTTGGAGGCAGTTGGCATTTTAGCAACATTGCAGTTGGAGGTGTACAAGGTAATTCGTCTATGATACAGTTTTACTTCCACACTGGATGCTGTTCACTGATCACAGACGGATAAGAGCAGTGTAAGCAACAGAACCTCTCCACGTGAAAGGTTAAGGCACAGATTTTTATTCAAATTTTTTTTTAAACTCTTCCCAACATAAAATAAATCTCATAAAATTTCATAAAACGTCTAAAATGATGTTAAACGTTCTTAATATAGATTTTAACCAGTTAAAATGTATGCAGCTTTTTTGTGGAAAAAACACTTGATATTTGTGCATATGTGATATATTTTAGTGGCGTTATTGGTTCCGCATGGCACCTTTGCTTTCCCTCACAGTGGCCTTCATGACACTCCAGGAACAATGGTTTTTTGGGGTTCGTACCAGAAACTGGCCAGAAGTCACTAAAAGGTCAAATATGCACAAATATCAAGTGTTTTTTTCCACATAAAACTTTACATAGTGCAACTTTAATATTAGCTCTAAGCCATTATTGAAGAGCCTTCAAACCAAACTGAAACTGGACAAGTAACCTTGGTTTTGTGGGTCAAAAACAGTATTAAGAATATGTTCCACCAGATGGACAAGTGCCACAGTTTTAAGAGTCTACTCAACCACATTTCACACCTGCCCTAAATCCTCCCTTCCTCCTCCCTGTGTCACAATTGAGATTTTTCTGACAATTTTTACTGAGTTCAGGAAACGCATTGTTTTGTTGTATGTTGAGGATATTGTACTACCTAAAATATTATTAAAAGCTTTACCGATTTTCAGATGTCACAATGAAACAGACTGCGTTTAGCTGAGTACGTTATCATTTTGCATGTAAGGGCATACTGTAATATAAAGAAAAGTGTTTATGCCAAATGTGCTAATTATTTATTCAGATCAAAGCAATGCTAATAGCCTCTATGCCAAATATGTTCAGTTGTCCTGCACAATCTGTTAAGACGTGTGGACTGTATGTAAAAATGAACCATGTTATCAATTCCCCCCCAAAAAACTTGACAAATCAAATCTAAATTTATTCTCACTATTATTGATTCTTGTAGCAATCAATTACTAGTAATCATTTGCCAGTATGTATTTGTGCATAATGGATATTTACAACAATTTCTACAGAGTGCTACTTTCCACTTTGCCTCCAAGTAGATCTAAAACTACATTATTGGCATTTTTCTGCCTTAACCAGTTCCACTGCTCGTAATAGTTCTGTTCAAAGTTTGGCTCTTGATTTTCTACGCATTTCAGTTTACTACTGTACCCATTTATGTACTTTATGGGATAATAGTAATAACATAGTCCATTTTTAATACAGTCTATGCTTCAAATGTGCCATATTCTTTGTCTATGTTTGTTTACAGTGATCCTAATGTGAAATTAATTGCCGGGTCCATTGCATGAACTGTTCCTTGTCTCACTCACTTGTGCTGCTTCCGTCTGAAAAAAACAAGTTTACGGTTTGTGCCACAGTATTAAAGACCCACATGTTCAATCAGCCGCAGAAGAACAATGTATTATTTTTCCACTTTTATTCCTACAAAGAATGATAGGTTCTAACAGTAAATACGTGCACTATACAGAAGATGAGATATTATTATGTAAACTGCTATAACCAACAACAAAAAAGAACAATTGAGTGCAATGTTCATTATGGCCACAAGATGTCACCATCTCCTTGTTTTTGCTCTTAGTGCTCACAAATAGCAGAAACCTTTTAACAGTTATTCTCCTCTTTAAAAATAAACAACTTGCATCATAACTGTTCATCACATTTTAAATATTTTTTCTCTATAATTGACATTTGATGATAATGCCAACTCGTGCCTGGTAGCCTATAATAACAGCTGTTAGTGTTTTCCCAGAATGCCTTGTCCCTCAGAGCGGTTTGTCTATGCAATAACTTTCATGAATGCATCTCTAAAAATGTCTCTAATTTTGTAGACTTTTTCGACCCCTGTGGAGAATCTTGTTAATTATTTCTTTACAGAGGTGGGTACTCACTTACATTCATCTCTACTTTTACTTGAGTAAAAATAATTGTACTTTTTTTCCACTGACAGTGCTTATTATAAATATTATTTATTATTATTATTATTATTATATATATATTTAAAATATATATATATTTTTGTTGGTCAATAAAATAGATGTAGTTCATCTCGTGGTTGAAGTCTTGAACGTTTCGCCTCTCATCCAAAAGGCTTCGTCAGCGGACTAAAGTCCCGCTCAGCCCGCATCTTAAATAAAGACCACGAGGAGGAGGAGGGGTTTGCCCGGTGTAACAAGCCAAATTAACCCCTGCCTAGATTAAATATATTATATTATGGCCTAGGCCAAACTATACCCGGGGGTAAAAAATAGCCTAGGCTAGACTATACCCCTCTGGGTCAGAATATACCTGTCTAACTTTTCACAATCTGAACAGATGTTCAGATTTTTATCATTATTGTTTATTGGTTTATTTGGTAGGGTCAGTGAATGTTAATGAACAAGCCACACCGGATTGTAGCCTGCTCAAAGTGGTTATAAAAAAGCAATCAAAATAATAATAATAATTATTATTAAAATAACTTAATTAAAATACTATTTTAAAAATCTAAGACACAAGCCTTTTTAAAATCTAAGAATTACTTTGCAAAACATATGTGCTATTTAGAACAATGAGGTGACATTTGTGATAAGGCCCAGTGATTTCATGACCAATGTTTGTCACCAATATTATGTACTTGAGGAACTTTTTGAGCCTTTGCTCTGTCTTCGCTAAAGGTGGGAGACTCAACTCGAATAACTATACTCAAGTCTCAATTTTCGGGACTGGAGACTTAGGTACTTGACCAAAGCTCCAAAAAGACTTGAGTTTTTGGAGACTTGTGACTTGAGACTTAACTTGGACTTGAGGCCAGTGACTCTCAATGACTTGCTGTGACTTTATAGTTATTATTTATTTGAGTTTCCAATGAAGGTACTTGATTCATCTTCTGTACTTAGTAGTTGAAGTCTTCGAACGTTTCACCTCTCATCCAAAAGGCTTCGTCAGTGACGGAGTGTAACTGTTGAAAGACAGGACTCACTCACTCACTCACTTACTAACTTAGTTCCTCACTCACTCACTCACTCACTCACTCACTCACTCACTCACTCACTCACTCACTCCACTCCACTCCACTCCACTCCACTCCACTCCACTCCACTCCACTCCACTCCACTCCACTCCACTCCACTCCACTCCACTCCACTCCACTCCACTCCACTCCACTCCACTCCACTTCACTCACTTCACTCACTTACTAACTTAGTTCCTCCCTCACTCACTCACTCACTCACTCACTCACTAACTCACTCACTCACTCCACTCCACTTCACTCACTCACTCACTTCACTCACTCACTCACTCACTGCATTCATACATGCACAGGTAGGTAAGTGTCTCGTCCAAGGACACAACAACAGTATAATTCTTGCTATATCACTTAACACAACTGTTATCATTGGGGGTATAATTTGGCCTGGGGCGGTAGGAAATAGACTAGCCCATAAAATGGCCTAGGCCATTTTAACCCCGGGTGTAGTCCAGATGGGGGTTATACTCTGGCCTGTTACACCGGCTCCCCCCCTCTACAGCACTCTAGCTGATAGGACCCAGCTCACTCCTGACCACATTTACTACCTGAGATCTGTCTTAGCACCACATATTTCCAGTTCAGAGGCAACTTCTACAAACAGATCCATGGCTGTGCAATGGGCTCTCCAGTTTCACCCATAGTGGCTAACCTCTACATGGAGGAGATGGAGAGGAATGCCTTGGCCTCATACCCAGGAAACAAACCCAGCCACTGGTTCAGATATGTAGATGACAAGAGAAGGAAGTGGCACCTTTTACAGATCACATCAATGCTGTGGACCCCAGCATTAAATTCACTCGGGAGGACTCAAAGGAGAAAGAACTTGCCTTTTTAGATTGTAAAGTTATCATAGGGGAAAACGGACAACTTTAGACAGAGGTTTACAGGAAGGCAACTCATACTGACCAGTATTTGATGTTTGACTCAAACCATCCACTCCAGCACAAACTAGGGGTCATCATGACGCTCAGACATAGAGCTAAAGAGGTGCCAACAGTGCAGAAGGAAAGACCAAAGAGGAGCAACATGTCCAGAGAGCCCTCTCAGACTGTGGCTATCCTAACTGGTCTTTCACTAAAGCACAAAAGGCAAGAAGACCCAAAGAACAGACAGACTCCAGAGCCCAGAAGAAAGGGAGTTGCAGTGCCATATGTAGCCGGGGTCTCAGGGAAACTTCAGAGAATCTTTAGGCAGCACAGGATTCCAGTTCCACAAACCGGTGAACACACTGAGACAAAAATGTGTTCATCCCAAAGACAAACCTCCGAGCCACAAACAAAGTAATGTGGTTTATTCTATTCGATGCAAAGAAGAAGAATGCAAACAATATTATATTGGAGAAACGAAACAAGTTCTACAGAAGAGACTTTATCAACACCAAAGAGAAAGCACAAGTGTCCCCTAGTCGGCGGTGCACCTCCACCTCAAAGCCTCCAACCACTCCTTTGAGGACGGGGAGGTCAAAAGGGCTAAAGAACGTTGGTTTGAAAGAGGAGTTAAAGAAGCTATTTTTGTCAGGAAAGAAAATCCCTCCATGAACCGGAATGGTGGGCTCAGATTTAACCGTCACTTTACTCCATACTCCTTCGGGGGAAAACCTACAGGGCACGGCCAGTCCAAGGAGACGGCATCTCAGCTAACGAAAGAACAATAGGACAGATAATGGGCAGTGATCAGCTATGAATAGGACAACTCCTCCCTGTGGTCTTTATCAAAGCTGCGGGCTGAGCGGGACTTTAGTCCACTGATGAAGCCTTTAGGATGAGAGGCGAAAGGTTCAACACTTCAACTACTGAGTACAGAGGATGACTCAAGTACCTTCATTGAAGAATATGATGGCTACTCTACACCCCTCTGTTTGTTTATACTGTATTATCTTTCTCACTCTCAGAAATCATTCCTAAATGTTTATTTGTGGTACGGCAAGGGGAGGCATATGCAAACTCCACACAGAAAGATCCTGCAGATTTCTAACACTTACCCGTTATACTAAAAAACCTACGAATTTAGACCAAACAAATTTAAAAGGTCAGACTACATTTAACAACAGGGAGATTTTTAAGAGTCAAAACCTTTTTATCAATGATGTGCACACAATAGGCTACAGGATCAAGCTGAAATATACCACCAAACTGAAGCCAAACAAGGCACTCTAACACTAAAACCTCTGGGAATAAACTTTATGTTTTGAGATAAACTGGCCCCAGTGTCAGACAATCAATTTGCTGAATGTCTCTCTCTGCTCTTCACCCTCTTTCACTCTGAACTGGCTATTAAAACCTAAGACAAAAAAAATCCTTAAATAAAAATTAAGATCAAGTATAGGTCTATTTATTCTTTTGTGAGAGCATCACTAATCCTGCCCCAGCAAATCTTATAAAAGTGGTGGTGGTTTGTAGAATAATTTTTTTACGTATCAGTGTCCCAAAATATGAAGGATTCATGATTTTCCCATTGATAATGGGTTGCATTCGTGTAACCCTTTTGTTGACCAATAGGATGCCGAGTACCATTAATTTATTAAGTGGAGGCAAGGTGGGAGCCTTGCCCAAGGACACAACAACAGTAGTCTAGTATGCACTAGACTGCACATGATTCTTTGTTTGCAATATCTAAATATTTGTTTCCAAAATCCCAGCATCTGTCCCCAATCTAGCACTGGGGACATATGCTGTCTATTGGGGACAGGAGTAATGCAATGTACCTGTTTGTACCGATACTATGTAGTACATAATATAGGACGTACAGTGCCTTGCGAAAGTATTCGGCCCCCTTGAAATTTTTGACCTTTTGACACATTTCAGGCTTCAAACATAAAGATATAAAACTGTATTTTTGGTGAAGAACCAACAACAAGTGGGACACAATCATGAAGTGAAACGAAATGTATCGGATATTTCAAACATTTTTAACAAATAAAAAACTGATAAATTAGGCGTGCAAAATTATTCAGCCCCTTAAGTCAATACTCTGTAGCGCCACCTTTTGCTGCGATTACTGCTGTAAGTCGCTTGGGGTATGTCTCTATTTTTGTTTGCACATTGAGAGACTGAAATATTTGCCCATTCCTCCTTGCAAAACAGCTCGAGCTCAGTGAAGTTGGATGGACAGCGTTTGTGAACAGCAGTTTTCAGTTCTTTCCACAGATTCTCGATTGGATTCAGGTCTGGACTTTGACTTGGCCATTCTAACACCTGGATATGTTTATTTGTGAATCACTCTATTGTAGATTTTGCTTTATGTTTTGGATCATTGTCTTGTTGGAAGACAAATCTCCGTCCCAGTCTCAGGTCTTTTGCAGACTCCATCAGGTTTTCTTCCAGAATGGTCCTGTATTTGGCTCCATCCATCTTCCCATCAATTTTAACCGTCTTCCCTGTCCCTGCTGAAGAAAAGCAGGCCCAAACCATGATGCTGCCACCACCATGTTTGACAGTGGGGATGGTGTGTTCAGGGTGATGAGCTGTGTTGCTTTTACGCCAAACATAACGTTTTGCATTGTTGCCAAAGAGTTGGATTTTGGTTTCATCTGACCAGAGCACCTTCTTCCACATGTTTGGTGTGTCTCCCAGGTGGCTTGTGGCAAACTTTAAACGACACTTTTTATGGATATCTTTAAGAAATGGCTTTCTTCTTGCCACTCTTCCATAAAGGCCAGAGTTGTGCAGTATACGACTGATTGTTGTCCTATGGACAGAGTCTCCCACCTCAGCTGTACATTTCTGCAGTTCATCCAGAGTGATCAAGGGCCTCTTGGCAGCATCTCTGATCAGTTTTCTCCTTGTATGAGCTGAAAGTTTAGAGGGACGGCCGGGTCTTTGTAGATTTGCAGTGGTCTGATACTCCTTCCATTTCAATATTACCGCTTGCACAGTGCTCCTAGGGATGTTTAAAGCTTGGGAAATCTTTTTGTATCCAAATCCGGCTTTAAACTTCTCCACAACAGTATATCGGACCTGCCTGGTGTGTTCCTTGTTCTTCATGATGCTCTCTGCGCTTTAAACTGACCTCTGAGACTATCACAGAGCAGGTGCATTTATACGGAGACTTGTTTACACACAGGTGGATTCTATTTATCATCATTAGTCATTTAGGTCAACATTGGATCATTCAGAGATCCTCACTGAACTTCTGGAGAGAGTTTGCTACACTGAAAGTAAAGGGGCTGAATAATTTTGCACACCCAATTTTTCAGTTTTTTATTTATTAAAAATGTTTGAAATATCCAATAAATTTCGTTTTACTTCATGATTGTGTCCCACTTGTTGTTGGTTCTTCACAAAACATTATATCTTTATGTTTGAAGCCTGAAATGTGGCAAAAGGTCGAAAAGTTCAAGGGGGCCGAATACTTTCGCAAGGCACTGTATACTGTGTGGTACCTATGTAAAGTAACAAAACATTAGACTTAGTGTGTGGTTTGTTTATTGTGTGAATATTTAACTTTAAATAATATGAATGAAGTCGTCGAAACATTTAATAAATTCTTTGTAGATGTTGGACCGAACCTTGCTGCAAAAATTACAAACGTTGAGAATTATAATTGTGATCTGATAGAAGCAAATCCTATGTCCCTGTTCCTCAAACCTGTGGAGGAAAAGGAGATACTGGACATTGTTAAAGGGTGTAAAAATAAAACTTCGACCGATTACCATGACATGGATATGAAAACTTTAAAAACTGTTATTGAAAGTATCTCTAAGCCGTTAACTTACATTTGTAACTTATCGTTGCAAACTGGAACTTTTCCTGATAGTATGAAAGTAGCAAAAGTGATTCCTCTGTTCAAAGCAGGAGATAAACATCTCTTTACAAACTATAGGCCTGTTTCCCTTTTACCGCAATTCTCTAAAATCTTAGAAAAGGTTTTTAACTCTAGACTCGACAGCTTTATCGAAAAGTGTAATTTACTCTCGGACAATCAGTTTGGTTTTAGGAACAATCACTCAACCTCACACGCGCTCTTTGATATAACTGAAGAAATAACTAATGCTGTAGATGACAAGAAATATGCAATCGGATTATTTATTGACCTGAGTAAAGCGTTTGATACAATAAACTATGATATATTAATTAATAAACTAGAACTTTATGGGATTAGGGGGGTAGCTCTACAGTGGGTCACCAGTTACTTAAAAAATAGAAAACAATGTGTGAAAATCGGTGATTATCAGTCGAGTTGTCGACAAATTGTCTGTGGTTTACCTCAAGGTTCTATTCTGGGCCCAAAATTGTTTAATATGTATATTAATGACATTTGTAACACATCTGAAGTACTTAAATTTATCTTGTTTGCTGACGATACAAATATTTTTGCATCAGGAGACGACTTGCAACAGCTGTGTCGGATTGTTAACTTGGAACTCAAAAGTGTCAACAAGTGGTTCAAACAAAATAAATTATCTCTAAACCTGAGTAAAAGCAAAATGATGATATTTGGCAACTGTAATTCCAATGCTCAGGAAGCGATTCAGATAGAGGGTGTTGTTATCGAGCAAGTGCATGAAATCAAATTCCTTGGGGTGATTATTGATGACAGAATTACTTGGAAATCTCACATTAAATATATATCTACGAAAATTTCTAGAAGCATTTCAGTAATTGCAAAAGCAAAGCACATTTTAAACATCAAAGCTCTACATACCTTATACTGTTCTCTGATTTTGCCCTACTTATATTATTGTACTGTGGTTTGGGGTAGTACTTATAAAAACACAGTTAAACCAATAATATTGTTGCAAAAAAGAGCTATCCGAGTAATTCATAAAGTTGGGTTTTTGGACCACACAAACTCATTATTTCTAAAATCAAAGATCATGAAGTTTTGTGACATTGTTGAGTTCCAAACTGTACAAATGTTATTCAAAGCAAGGTATAAATTGTTACCAAACCAAATACAAAGAAGGTTCCAAGAACGTACTGGTCGTTATGAATTACGTGATGAATTAAACTTTAGGATTCAGAAACATAGCACAACTTTGAAAAGTTTTAGCCCAACAGTTAATGGTGTACAATTGTGGAATAAACTGGAGATGGAATTGAAACGATGTCCAAACATCAACCTGTTCAAATATAAATACAAACAAAAGACTTTTGAAATATACAGACAAGAAGAAATGCGTTGCCACTAAGGGGAGCAGTAAGATCAATTATGTGTATTTTTCCTCTATATTCAAGGAAGAGTGTTGCTGCTTGGAACGGTTGTCATTCTATTGCTCAAATTCACAAACGGAGAATTAGGGTTGGCAGGTTATGGATCTGTTGAGAGGGATCCTCCCAACGGGCTCTAAACCTTGTCTTTTAATGCACCACTCAGCATAGGAACATATTCTACAAAATCAGCTGTTAGGGGGTTTGTTGAAGGGGAGTTACTGCCCTCTTCAACTGGCTCACTCTCTGGCTTTTTAATGCACCACACTGTGCAGGGCTTTCATCATACTTCACA
The DNA here is from genome assembly GCA_021464625.1 of Proterorhinus semilunaris. Lineage (NCBI taxonomy): Eukaryota > Metazoa > Chordata > Actinopteri > Gobiiformes > Gobiidae > Proterorhinus > Proterorhinus semilunaris. The sequence goes on along the minus strand of CM038347.1, from coordinate 27,970,243 downwards.
TATAAATCAATTAAATAAATTATATAATAATGATGATGATAATTAAACCCAAATTAAAATTATACTGAGAATGGTAATGACAACTGGAAAGTATCAAGATCTCAGATTATAACATCTATTAATGTACCTTTATACCATAAAAGTAACTCTGTAATCACGGGTAAAAATATGCAAGCAATATATTAAGTAACAAATTTTTTTGACTTGCTTTGTATTAGACATCGTATATGAAACTAGATTGTTGTTGTAGCTGTGCGTTGTTCCAATTAATTATATAAACAGTTAATATATTTTTGTTGTTTGTTGTAAGTTGGTCTGTACGAATCTAGCTGCTTGAAATGTTTTGAAATGTTCTTTTTTTATTTATTGCACTTGGGGGTGGGGGCTCATAAGCTTTTTGCTTCAGCCCACTCCTTTTGAGCACAATGTGTATTGCTCAAATAAACAAATAAACTAAACTAAACTAACTTTAAATGTCATCTGGATTGGCTGCAGCTACAAAAATATAATATTTTTTATAATAATATTAATAATAATATGTGTTTTAACCTTAATTATGAGTTAATCTTTTCCTGTTTAAATAGATAAAATGAAAATACTTTTTTTTTTAAATAGAGCCATTTGGGCGCACTCTGACAGGGGATGGTCATGCCTCTGATACAGTGATGTGAAAGAGTCGCAATTACACAACGGAAAATGCATAAGGGTCTTATGTCTTCATTCAGATTACCTCATATTACTTACATTAAGTTCCTCCAAACTAATACACATCATCCCATTGTAAATGTAGTGTACAATGTACCAAGCGCAATGTAAAATATGCGTTTCCAACTTTCTGAAGTTGAGACTTTATTTTAGTTGTAATTTAGGCCTATAGGTCATTTTATGTGGTCCCACATTTATTTGGGGTTAATTGTGGTGTAAGTGTTTATGGCCTTATTCAGTCAGATACAGTATGTCTCATTACATGATTACATGAGATAAGTATTCAAACCTGTTTTTATCAGATTTCATCTCCGTCTCCGCAAAGAATGTCTTTGTATACGTCTGAACATGAGAAACAAGTTGTGCACAAACAGGTTTTTGGGAGAGGGTGTAGGTGAACAGAGCAAGAGATACCACTTCACAACCACTTCATCTGCTGCAGCTTCAGAAGTCAACACGTAAGTCCAGAGACCTCATTTTGGCCTCTATATTTCATTTATGAGACAGGTCACATGTTAGTGAAAGATACTTTCACTGGCAAGGACCATGCCACAAAAGTGCAATTACGATTTATAGTGTGGCGTGAAACTGGGCGAGAATGTGGGTGGGGACTCCGTCTCAGTTGAACCCTCGGGACCCCTTTGAAGCAGAAGAATCAGCGCTGAAAATAAAATAGACGTGGAGGGAGGGCGGGCGGGGTCAACAGTTTCAAACAAGGTGAAAGCATGTGACTGGTTGACGCGTGGTCCTGCTTCTGAACCTAGTCATTAACCCCCATGCCTGAATATGTGTTGAAGTCGACGCTGGTGTGGAAGAACATGGCCACGTACAAGGTGGAGGTGAGAACAGGAGACATGGCCCACGCTGGGACCATGGACCACATCTGGGGGACTCTGATCGGGACCGAGGGCCAGAGCGAGAAGACCAAGCTGGACGTGTGGGGCCGTGACTTCAGGGTGGGCTCAGTGAGTATCATCCCCTCATAGTGATATTGCACGTTCAAATAGTCAGAAGAGCAGCACAGCTATTAGCAACACTGTGCAGGTAGATGCTTTGTAGTGAAGGCAACTCTAGAATGATCTGAGGTCAGGTGACAGTGTATGCGTTTTAGGACATCTGTGTCTTTAAACTGAGCAGGAATATTCACAAGATCCATTTATTCTCAGGCTTTTTCAGAACAAAACGTTCTGTAATTCTTTAACATTCTTTTTTTTCATAATATACTGTCAGTAATTATGACTTTGACTTATATAACTGTACTGTATACATATGTGTAACCTAGATGTGTTTTTGTTTTGTTCTTTATGCAAAAAATAATAATATTACAGTCAATATTGAAGCTAGAGTTGAAGTACATAGTTCTTTACTTTGGGATTCTGTGAAAGGCACATCCTTGTATAAGGGGCCTCTTGTTGACAGACACCCACTGCAACACTGTTCGATCAAACTCCATGACCAGAGGGTTTCATAAAGCTGGCTTACTCTGTAAGATAGGCTTATTTTGTTGTCTTTTCGATTTCATAAACCAGAGGGCTATTTCATAAAACTCGCTCAGTAAAGCTAGGCTTAGGCTCCAAATCGTGGCTTACACACAACACAACAATTCAAGCTGCGATTACTGGGTTTCACCAAAGGGACACCGAGCTTGGCTAATATCACTAATTCAAGACCGGTTCAACTAATTAGCACTTGCCGCGTACAGGGACCACACTAACCATCACAGAGTTCATTGAGAAATCATGGCCAAGCGTGAACGCGCAGTATACTCCACAAGCCGCCAGCTTTGTTGTGGCAAGAAGTGACAGAGTAGCTGTCACTTCTTGAGTAGGATTTGTATAATATACACATTTTATATTCCTGTTGTCTAAAGGGCTAGGGTTGACTTGATCTCATGCTCTGTGTGATGTTTCAGTGCAGGACATACGATGTGACAACGCCCTCTTCTCTGGGCACTCTCCTGCTTCTACGACTGGACAAAGACCCCGCGCTGCTGTTTTCTGAGGACCTGTGGTACTGCTGCAGTGTGCAGGTGACTACTCCAGAGGGCGCTGCGCTGCTGTTTCCCTGCTACCGCTGGATCTCCAGAGGGGAACAGGTGGAGCTGCGTGTGGCGACGCGTGAGTTCATTCCACATTTCAATACAGATCTGTAATATATCAAATCAAGGCTGTAAACAGGGTAAGACTAGAGGGTCCCATGAAGGAGCCCATGTTCCACAATTTATTTCTATTAGAAGGACGTGGACCATGTGGCCCGGGCACCAGCAAGTCAGTCCCATAAATTGCTCCCAAACCTCACCAGCTACCTGGCCACTACCAGTCACTAATTCACTCACCACATGATGCAAAGAGGGTGGTTTCTATCCAATGGCACAACTATACCATGGCATAGCTATGACGATATATGATGATAATAAGAGGATCTTCTATCCTCTATCTATAAGTCACTGCCACCTCTAAAATATCTTACAGGTCATACACTTTGTTATTTATGTGTTACAGCCGTAAAGGTGTTTGAGGAGAACATCCCTCTGCTGAATGAACATCGCCAAAAAGAGCTGACAGAGAAGAAAGATCTGTATAAGTCAGTTCTGAATCAAAGCTAGATCAGGACCAGACCACAACTAGACCATTTACCAATGTCTCTTCAGGTGGGTAGTGTTGGAGGAGGGGCTGCCTCACAAAACGCACTTTGAGAATGAGGAGGATCTGCCGTTGGAACTGCAGAAATCAGCAGCCAGGCAGTCTGAGGTCTACAAAACCAATATGTTATCGTGAGTCTGAGTCTTTGACCTCACCTGAAACTTGTATATCAAATCAACTTGATTTTTAAACATTACATCTATACTCACTATGTCCTTTTACATAGAAAATATATTCATCAGTAGAAGCTCTCCTTTTTTAAAGTGATGATCCCGACCGCTGGCATTGATAGTAACTGTAATGTTCTTCATCCACCATTTGTTCATTACGCACATTGCCTCTGATTTATGAAACTTGCGTGTGGCGAAATCAGAGCATATGTGAGGTGTACGAAAAATCACCTAACGAAGGTGGAAAAGCACTATATAAGTTGAGACCATTTACCAGTTGTTTTGCTAAAAACAATGACTTATCATTTCCTGGTTAGAGGAATATTATTCTTTGCTGTGTTTCATGCGTGCGTGTGGTAAAACCCCTGGGTGAAACCTACATAACATGAATATTTATTTATGAATATTAATGAGGCTGTTTTTTGCCTCTGCATTTGTCATCAGCTGCTTGTGCGTACAGCAGGATTGGAGCGGTAAGCACAGGTTCATAAATGTAATGTTTATAAATGAGGGTCAGTGGGAGGAAATGAGTGCACCGTTTGGAATTTCATCAATTTCTGCCTAAATTGGTCATAACATGTGGTTTGATCTTTATTATAATCACAGGAATGAATAAACTTAATACCACCCAAACATTTACATTTGATAATATTTTTTTACTGGCCATAACATGTAAACATTCACAGGACATCTTATTTTTAGAACAGGTGAAACAATCACTTGACAAAGTGATTGTTGGGGCCGTGTTCCCTGATATAAAAAAAAGCCTTTGACACTGTGAACCTAGGTGTCTTGGTTCCAGTCTTAACTGCAGAACCATGAACAATGTGTCATCAGCAATTGTAAATAATATTTTCAGAAAATTCAAACAGGAATTCCCCAAGGAACAATCCTGGATCCCATTCTCTTTAGTTTGTACATAAATAATCTTCCTCACGTCTGTCCAGAAATCAATCAGCAGATGTATTCTGACGACATAGTGGTTCACGTATTGAGTAAGAATTGTGCCATAATCAGCGAAAAACTGAACCAGAGTTTAAATAGGACCTCCACCTGGCTCCAGGACACCAAGAAGACTATGGGCATTTGTTTCTCCATCACAAAAGCCCCAACTACTGCCCTGCAGGTCAAAATTAATGGGGTAACTATTGAGCAGTTGCAAGAGGAGAAATATTCAGGAATTATTTTAAAAGCCATGTCAAGAGGATGTGCAAGACTGTTAGTTCAAAAAATGACTGTTTCAAGATTATAGGGACTGCGCCAATCTGTGGAACTTGTTCCCGGTTTAATTAAAATCTTTGACGGGATTTGGCATCTTCAACAAAAATGCAAAATCAAGGATGTGCCAGAAGCAGCATTGTACTCATGTTTAGGGTTGTGTCCCAGTCTCCTTTTAGTTCAGTGTTTGTAAATGCCATTGTCTTCTCATCCCCTTTTAACATGTTTGGTACTTTTAACTGTTTTTGTAAGCCCATCTAGGGACGAGTGCTCTCATTTAGCTTCTGCTATTAGCACTATGATGCATACATCAGACTTATGTTACAGTTTGTCTATGTTTTTGTATCTGTCCCTATCAAACAAACCAAATAAATAGAGTCAGGTGTGAGCCAACATGAATAATCACTGAGGTGTGGCCTAAAGCTGCCTTTGCCACAGAAAAACACACACTAGTGGTCCCTTGTTGCCTGGTCAACGTGCTATCATCAATGGAAAATTAATTCACAAGTTTAACAAGATATATTTTGCTGAAAAACCTGAGGCCATCTGTCCAACAGTAGAAGTTCAACAAGACATTGACCCAAAGCACAAAAACAAATCCACTTCAGAATGGTTTCAAAAGAATAAAATACGGGTTCTGGCATGGCCCAGTCAAAGTCCTGACCTAAACCCAATGGAGATGCTGTGGCATGACCTCAAGAAAACCATTCACACGAGACATCCAAGGAATCTCGCTGACCTGCAACAGTTTTGTAAAGAGAAATTGTCCAAGATTCATCCTGATCGTTGAGCACGTCTAATCTGCAACTACAGGAAACGTCTGGATGAAGTTATCGCTGCCAAAGGAGGGTTAACCAGCTATTGAATCCAAGGGTTCACTCACTTATTCCTCCCTGTCCTGTGAATGTTTACATGTTATGGCCAGTAAAAATATGATAACATTTAAATGTTTAGGTGGTATTAGTTTAAGCAGACACTGTTTACTCGTTCTTGTTATTTTAATAAAGATCAGACTACATTTTATGAGCAATTTAGGCAGAAATGTAAGAAACAGTGTACTCACTTTTTCCTCCCACTGTATAGTATGACAGAGGAGTGACAAAATCATATACCAAATAAATGATCTTATTAAAATCACAGTGGGATTGAACTCAAGCTGAAAGGTTTTCTTGGATCCGAAGAGCGATGGCAGAAACTGGATGACATGAGAAAGATTTTCTGGTTTAAGGAGTCAGCCCTGTCAGGTACTCTGTGCTCCTGTCAGTTGTTTGTGATTTCACTGTGAAAGCACTCACTCCGCTCTCCTGCTGAAGAATACACAGCAGAGCACTGGCGAGACGACGACTTCTTTGGCTCACAGTTTTTGAATGGTGTGAACCCAATGATGATCAGGAGCTGCAAACAGCTTCCACCTAACTTTCCTGTCACCAACGAGATGGTGCAGCCCTTCCTGGATGGAGGCCAGTCTCTGCAGACGGCACTTAAGGTACTGGTGATGGAGTTATGGCGATGTTGCACCCTTCACTCTTTGGACTGCAGATTCTGATCTCACATGCATGTGTTGTTTCTGATCAACAGGAAGGAAAGATCTTCCTGTACGATGCAAAGAAGTTCGAGGGAATCCCCCCGAGGACATACAACGGGAGAGCTCTCCATGTGACCCCCGGCCTCTGTCTGCTCTACCTGAACTCAGAGGAGCTGCTCAAACCCATCGCAATTCAGGTACACACCGCCCCCGACAGCCTGGAACTAACACCAGCTCAGCCTCCACCCATTCCTCAACTAACCTGAATGTCTGCTTTCATTTTTGGTTACTGTAGCTTTACCAACAGCCAGCAGAGGACAACCCAATCTTCCTGCCCAGTGATTCAGAAACAGACTGGTTATTGGCCAAGATGTTTATTAGAAACATAGATATAATGGATCACCAGTCTGTCCGTCACTTGTTGAACACTCACCTGCTGCTGGAGGCCTTTATGATTTCAGCTCTGCGCAACCTCCCTACAGTGCACCCCATTTACAAGGTGTGTCTGAAAAACGTTTTGTTTAAACTCCGCAGTCTCTCTATTAAACAAGGGCAGTGGATTAACCCCAAAATAGATTTTATGATGGTTCCAGAGTTTACTAAGTTTGCAGTGACTGCAGTATATTCCATGAGTACAGATACAGTGCCTTGTGAAAGTACTAATACACCTTGAACCTTTACACATTTTGTCATGTTTACAACCCTACACGTAAACATTTTATTTTTTATTTTATTTTTTACTGAAAGTTTACACACAAGTAACAGACAACTGTGAAGTGAAAGCAAAATGATACATGATTCTGTTATTTTACAAAAAATGGAAAAGTGAAAAGTGGGGCGTGCATAAGTATTCATACAGCGTTTTTCTGAGTGCATTAAATTGCCTTTATAACATTCCTAATGACTGCACCTTTACACCTTGCCCTAACCATTAAATAGAGTCCACCTGTGCGTGATCTACTCTCAGTATAATTCCAGCTGTTCTGTGAGGGCCTCAGAGCTATGGTCAGAGTGTATTGGTCACTAAGCAACATCATGAAGGCCAAGGAGCTCACCAGAGAGGTCAGGGATAAAGCTGTGGAGAAGTTTAAAGCAGCGTTAAGTTATACAAAGATTTCCCAAGATTTACACATCTGTTCAATCCATCATTCGGAAATGGAAAGATTATAGCACCACTGCGAACTTACCAAGACACGGCCGTCCACCTAAACTAACAGACCGAACAAGGAGAGCACTGGTAAGAAATGCAACCAAGTGCCCCAAGATAACTCTGGAGGAGCTGCGACGTACTGCCGCTGAGCTGGGGGAATCTGTACATGGGACAACTATAAGTCAGTCTGGCCTTCATGGACGAGTGGCAAGAAGAAAGCCATTATTGAAAGGCCATAAAAAAATCCCGTTTGAAGTTTGCTAGAAGTCATATGGAGGACACAGCTACCATGTGGGAGAAGGTGCTTTGGTCAGATGAGACAAAAATTTAACTTTTTGACCCAAATGCAAAACACATCATGCTATGGGGCTGCTTTTCCTCAGCGGGGACTGGGAAGATTGTAAGAATAGTTGGGAAGATGGATGGAGCCAAATACAGAGAAATTTTGGAAGAAAACCTGCTGGAGTCAGCAAGAGAATTGAGGCTGGGGCGGAGATTCACCTCCCAGCAGGACAATGACTCTAAACACAAAGCTAAATCTACAATGGAATGGTTTAAAAACAAACACATTAATGTGTTAGAATGGCCCAGTCAAAGTCCTGACCTAAATCCCATTGAAAATCTGTGGTAAGACCTGAAAACTGCTGTTCACAAATGCTCTCCTCCTAATTTAACAGAGCTTGAGTTGTTTTGTAAAGAGGAATGGGCTAAAATGTCAGTCTCTATATGTGCAAACCTTGTAGAGTCAAACCCCAAAAGACTTGCTGCTGTTATTGCAGCAAAAGGGGGTTCCACAAAGTATTAAGTCATGCTGTACGAATACTTGTGCATGCCCCACTTTTCTATTTTTTGAAAACTAACAGAATCATGTATCATTTTGCTTTCACTTTACAGTTGTCTGTCTTGTGTATGAACTTTCAGTAAAAAAATCTAAATAAAATCTTTTACATTTAGGGTTGCAAAATGTGCAAAAAATTAAAGTATTAGTACTTTCGCTAGGCACTGTAGCATGTTTCTGTTAAAAGGAGATTAGTTGTGTTGTGTGTATTATTTTGTAGTTATGTTTGAAGGAAAAATACTGACATGTCTTCTTCTAAAATGTCTTCTTCTAAAAAATACATTCACAGCTGCTAATTCCACACTTTGGAAACGTTCTCCCAGTGAATGTTAATGGACGTAAAGTGCTGTTTGGAACAATCTTTGTCATGGTTAAATTTACATTTCTCCATCCTGAATATTTAAACCGGTTGATATTATTGTTATGAAAATGTTGTTTGTTTAATGCTCAGTCCTCTTTGGGGAATAAAGGAGTGGTGGAGCTGATGAGGAGGAGTCTGTCAGAGTTGACCTACAGCGACCTCTGTCTGCCAGAAAACATCTCCTCCCGAGGGCTGGACTCTGTGCCAAATTTCTACTACAGAGACGACGGCCTCAAGCTGTGGCCTATCATCAACAGGTTTGTCTTTTTTAGTTTGTTTTTTGAAGACCACACAATTGTACAATGTCCAGGGACTAAATCATTGTCTTGTTATCACTAGTTTTGTGCGAGCCGTGGTGGAGCACTACTATCCCTCAAACACAGACGTGCAGAGAGACTCTGAGCTGCAGGACTGGATCAGTGAGATCTTCATCCGTGGCTTTCTGGAAAACAAGGCCTCAGGTGGGTGAGCGCTGATCTGAGCTGTTCAAACATAACACAGTTTGACCCAAAGACTCCTTCTTCAGGTTTCCCTCAGAGCTTCAGCTCAGTGCAGGAGCTGGTCAAGTTCCTTACAATGGTCATCTTCACCTCCTCAGCCCAACACGCTGCAGTCAACAATGGCCAGGTTAGTCTTAAGGCTCAGTACTTGAGGTGGACCGTACCTGCCTAGTTGCTGCTATTGTATCTAGCCACACTAATGAAGTACTGTAAATGTTATTAAGTTATATTTACACTTTAATATGTTTTCAGTATGATTATATGTCCTGGACACCCAATGCCAGCCTGCTCCTGGTCACCTCTCCTCCCTCCACCAAAGGCCAGTCCAACATGCAGAGTATTCTGGACGCTCTGCCCAATGTTGGAGACACTGCTATGCTTACCGTACTGGGATGGAACTTGTCTAAGGAATATTCAGATCAGGTTTGTATTTTGAACACACCTTCTAACACTCCAGCGCAAGTCAAAGCAAATTTCTAAGTTGGTTTTGTGTAAACTGTGCAGATCCCTTTGGGCTCTTACCCTGAGGAGCACTTTAATGAGCCAGCGCTGAAGCAGATGATAAAAGAATTTCAGGCTGAGCTGTCATATCTCAATGAAGCCATTACAAAGAGGAACTCAGAGCTCCAAGTGCCCTATACCTACCTGCTCCCCTCCCAGGTTGAGAACGGCATCAGTCGCTGATCAGATCTGACAAAATGAGTCTCACAGAACAGCTAATCAGGGTTGTGCTTCACTGCTAAACCAATGTTGGTGTTCAATAACAACAAAATAAATTCAGAAACAAAATGGATTGACTGTTCACTCCCTGCACAGGACAGGGCACCTCCAGTTCTGTACATCTGTCATTAATGTGGCAAAGGGGTAATGGGTAGGAGGCTAACAGACTGAATTTGAAGTCACAACTGACCTTTCGCAAAAGCCCCACCTATTCAGTTACTGTTGCTAGGTCCATCAAACTTTCTGATGCCACTGCTGGACTAGTGTTAGTGACTGTTATTGGAGCATTAACTGCGCGATATCCTCCAGATTGAGGCAAAATGGGTTTCAATATGCAGCAGAGGGACATATTCAAGATATTAAACTATCTAACAAGTAAAGTACAACTTTGAGACTAAAGCATACAGGTCTCAAGTGAAAACAGAGAAAATAGAGAAACCTCATGATCTCTTCCTGAAATGCAACCAGCACAGGTTTGTGGACCAAAAATGTTGGACCAAAAAACGTAGTGTATGACTGTAGGACAGTTACGTAGGCTTGTAAAAGCCTACGTACGCCAAACAACTCCAATTTGTAGTTTGTGTGACTGTCAGTAGCTAGACGTTAGCTACCACTCAGAGCAGACGCATGCTTATTTATTTTTTAAGACATTTAGCTGGGAATAGAGCCATCCACATTGTTTGATCCATTGTAGGCAGTGCTCCAGTTTTGTTTTCGCGTTGGCAAGAGAAAGAACTAGACTCCCCCAGTAGGGTGACCAGAAGTCCTGGGACAGTCCCAGTTTTGAGACCTCTGTCCCATGTCCCCACACATTCCTCCAAAACCATTAATTTGTCCCAGTTTTACACAGGATCTGTCCCAAGTGTCCCAGTTTTTGGCCAATATGATCCACAAAGTAACAAACTTTGCTTAAAAATTAATTTCTTTGGGCCATGCAAATGTCCATTACTAAGTAGAAACCAATAAAAAATATCAAGTCTATCATGTTAATGCTGATTGGTGCCTGGTGTAAGTCAGTAACAAGCATCCATCCATCCATCCATTTTCTTCCACTTGTCCGTTGCCGGGTCGTGGGGGCAGTTGGAGCTGCCCAGGTCACATAGCACCGGCCCCCATGGCTCCTTCTACACGTGTGGTGGGTCCACGGAAGGACGGCCTCACGGTTCAAACCGGGCCTGTTGGTCTCTCCTAGGGGGCTACCAGTGTACGCAGACACTGGAGGCAATGTGGGTGAAGTGGCAAGTGTCTTGCCCAATGTGCACCTTCAGGAGGCGGGATTCGAACCCCTGACCTTACGATCATGAGACGACCCGCTCTACCATCTGCGCCACTGTCGCCCCCGGTAACAAGCAGATTTACCATTTAGCTTAGGAAAAACAGTCAATAAATGGCTCCCTGGTTGACCGTGCAACTAAATCCCAAATAGTGTCCCAGTTTTTTAGTCAGAATATCAGGTCACCCTATCCCCCAGACACACTCTTGTGGTACTGTCTGATTTACATAGTCCATAGGCATAGGTCTGCGGCTTGACGGACCTAGCTTCATAATTGGACAATTACCATTTTTGGGCAGGGTTTTGCGAAAGGTCAATTTGTATGAATCCTCTGCATGTTGAGACTGGGAAAGGACAATCACAGGAATAATAGAGAAAATAGCCTAAATTTGTATCAAAGGCAAGAAAGTCACTATGAAACCGAGCTTTCTTTCAATGGGGATACAATTCGATCCAAGACGCATTGAGTTGCCTTGTGTACGAAATGCGTGGTATAAATAAAGTTGCCTTGCCTTGCCTTTCCAATCAAACCAGTCATAATAATGAATCTGTCAAATTCTGTTTAGGTTTGTGTTTATGGCTTGCGACAATAATTGAATAAATTGATTAAATGTATTTCCATAAATTAGGTTTCTGGATATAGCTAATTGCTGGGTTTTGCTGGAGTAGTGAGGCCTTCAGTGGGGGCCTGGAAAATAGGCGGGAAAAGAACTCATAACATTTTGCCCTTAGGATAAAGTACACTATATTGTGCGCTGGACTATACAAAGCCTTTTAATTTCTGGATAAATATGCTCATTTTGCTGCTGTTAGAAAAAGGGGGAAATACATGGACAATGGAGCTCGACAGTCACATTCACCTTCAATCTCGCTGAAGATCTTGAGGTAAATCTTTCATTATTATTATTAATTTATTTCTCCATAGACACTTCTTCCCCCACCCCATGTACGGACATGAGGTTATGATACTACTGTCCCAACACTCCAGAACAGGTGTCGGTAATGCTCCAGTAAAAGTTTGCCAACCACTGAGAAACTCCAAGTAGAAGAACAAGAGCAAAAGGGGGTTTAAAATGTCTATGGGTTTAAAAGACTGATAAATAATAAATGATGAAAACACACCATTTTATTACAACGTTAATCTGAAACTTTACAAGCAGAATGGTTTCAACTTCTTTCATTGTAGATGTGCTATGTAATTACCACAGCTCGATAGACACACTTTATACTCTTAACATGTGAATCTCTTGAACAGTTTCTAAGAGGAATGGGGAGATTCAGGAGCAGGTTTTCAGGTGGGGGGAATACCGGTAGTTGAATTTTCTGCAAGACCGACACAAATCTCTCCTTTCAGCACAGACCACGATTGCTCTACCCAACTTTTACAACAAATATTGAAATTGTTCACTGGGCAGATGTAGCATTAGCGTGAATGCATTTGCGGTAGAAGACAACTCTAGGCCCATTTTAAAATCCAGTGTTTTTGAGCTTGTTCAGATGCAGCAGATACGACTTTACAGTTGAAAACGCACCCACTAATGGTTTTGTGAGTGAGTGCCGCCCCTCCTCTCAGACCGGAGCGGAGATGGAGCGTTTTAATCTGATCAACTCTGGAGCAACAGCTGTCGGGCGCAGTCGTCCTGTCTCTGTCCCGCGCGGAGATAATGACCCTGACCGTGGACCTATATTTCCACCAAGCGCACTTTATATTTACTCCGCATTTAAAGTCGATGACGGAAGATCCAGACCCCTTACAATGAGAAAGTAAAAAACTAAAATCCTGTGTTCACGCTGAAAAACCTACTCTGCATCAGAATGTGGCACAAATACAATGACCAGAGTACGAATAGTTTACTATCTTCTGAGTAATTTTTATGCAAGTTTCATGGAGAAACTTTAACATATCATATAAATTAATATATTTGTTTGATGCGAAATCCAGTCCTATGTAAGTACATGAGGATTAATGCAGCAGTCCTCGGGGTAATGACAGATAAAGTGTTTGAAAACAGTAATGGGCCACTAAAACCACTTCACCACATGGATTACAGATATATTTAGAACTGACACTGGCTAAATCTTAAATCGGTTAAATTTCCCATGCTTGACTAAACTGGCTTTTTGAGTTTTAAACCTTATTATAATGTTGCTTCCTCATGAATACATAACCTGTTGTGTTTTGTTTCATTCATTACCATTTGGATAATCCCACATTTTCAGCTCCGAACACCAACCACAGCTGACGTCATGAGGCAATGCCCTCCCGGGAGAGCTCAAATGGCCAAGTGTGCCGTGCAAATCTAACCAATCCACAAATCTTGAATCTTGAATCAATCAGTCTTGAACTATCAACAAACAATACTCGTGAAAAGCACCATTAATGCCTTCGCTTTCTTCAAAATTCATTCCATCAAACCGAACAGATTAAAAAAGGTTACAGCGTGGAGTAGAGACGTGCACTGGCTTGATGCACAGCTCTTTGTCCGACAGATAAGATAAGCCCGAGTAGCTTCTTTGTTCCTGTGTAATAATGGCTGTCTTTGAACACGAGAAATCGTCTCCTATAATGGACTCCTGTCTGTCACTGAACCCCCTCAGCTCTCTTTGCATGTGTGCCTGTGAACATTCTGGCAAAAAGCCTCGAGGACCACGCATCCGACATGTTGCATTAAATACTCAACAGCGTTTAGATGCTGAGGCCCATTACGAAGCGTTTAACAGTTAAAGGGAAATTGTTTTCAGTGAAGTAGCAATCATCTCGTTTCTTACAAACGCGATGTTACAGTCTATCAATTATATCAATTAATAAACACATGTAAAATCATTAAACAGGGATCACTGGACTTTTCTACACTAAATATCCTTTGGTAAATGATAGGCTTTAAACAACTCACATGAATTAATCTCATCATTACAAAAATGATAGATCAGTTATTTATAAAAACAGCTGATTTATTTGATTTCTTTATGTGATTCAATCATGGTTTCTGTCCCAGCTTTGATGAGCACATAGTGCTGCTATTCGAATTCTCCAAGTTATGTGCCTCAAAATGAGCATGCAGCATGTCCATATTAAAGCCCTGACTCAGCTCTTACCAAAGCAAAGTCTCTATTGCATTCAGTCCCAGAGATATTGGCTTTATCGGTGTTAGATCGGCCGATAGCCGATATTGTAAAATGGCCAAATATCGGCCCGATATATCAGCCAACCGACATAATGGTCTACCTCTAGTTCCTGTTAAAAAGTAATATAACTGAAATGTATTTACTCGTTTAACAGGAAAACCGTCACTTTAGTTCAAGATATAACTACCAAAAGAGTCAGTATTTTTATGTTATTTCAAGGCTACTATTACTTTTTAAAGCCATGGTACTTTTTTTGTTACATGCACAGCTTTGGCATGATTTAGACCCGTTCTTCTGAATGCAACAGCATGTATTTGGTGTATCCCATGATATTATTATGATACTGCCAGTTTCTTATCACTAGACAAATGTATAATTGGACAAATGTGCACCTTGTTCCGCTCCGATTATAATTCCTGTGAATCCTGGAGTGGCCCCTTCCGCTTCAGGCAAAACTCATTAGAATCATTTGAACCAGAGTCGCCCCAGTGTCACGGTAAAAGCTTTTTGTCTTCATTTTGTATTTGAAACAACCTCTACGCCCCGCTGCTCTGTCACATCGGACTCTGAGATGACACGTGCATTTGCATATTATGTGCACGCTCTCAGCAGACACACGCCCCGTGATGACGGCGGCGGGAAGCTTACATCTGCTCCTTTTTGTAATCACAGAGAGAAAAGCGCTATTTAAATGGGCGGTTCAGTCGAGTTCACTTGTCATTTTAAAAACGACAAATAAACAATGTCGTTAAGGAGGTACGCGAGAACCAGGAGCAAGATCAGTGGAATAATTTCAAGGTTAAAACAAAGAGAAAAAGGCACTAAAGGCTCCTCAAGAGTCTTTGGGGAATGCTCCTCGAGTAGATGATTGTAGATTTTAATAACAGATTATGCTGCTTTGAATATCTGAAAAATGAAACCCTTTTTTGCTAGAGGATTGTGAAGGCGATAAACAAAGACTTTAAAGACACTACCTGATTTTTTTTCCCCAGTGATTTTCTTTCTTTCTTTTTTTTTGTCATTGTGGATTGAGGTTTCGGGGTGACGGTGGCGCATCAGAGGATCAAAATCATGATCGGAAGGTCAGGGGTTCAAACCCCAGCCACTGCAAGTGCAGACTGTCGTTGTGTCCTTGGGCAAGACACTTCACCCAATGCCTATGTGTGAGTGGTTGGTGGTGGTCGGAGGGACAGTTGGCGCAGATGTGTGCAGCCTCGCTTCTGTCAGTCTACCCCAGGGGAAACTGTGGCTACAAATGTAGCTTATCAGCATGGAGAGGATGAACCCCCCTCCCTTTCATGTGTGAAGCGCTTTGGGTGTGACTTGTGTCATATGAAAAGCGCTATACAAATAAGATTTCCTTCCCTAAGGTCCATAAAATAGCATGTGGTGTGCCCCAGGGTTCGATTTTAGGCCCAGTGCTTTTAAACCTGTTTGACATCTTGGTGATGTCATCAGGAGACACTTTCATAGTTACGCTTATGATACACAGTTGTACATCTCCATGTCTCCTGATGACACCAGGCCAAAGGATGCACTTTTTAACTGCATTTTAAATATAAAATCCTGGATGGCAGAAAACTTTCTCCAGCTTAACCAGGACAAAACTGAAGTTTTAGTCATCGGTCCTGAGGCCCAGAGAGAGAAACCTTTTCATTGTTTAATCCTTCCTCACAGGTGAAGAACCTGGGCGTGATTTTTGACTCTGAGCTGACTTTTATTCCACACATTAAGAATATCACAAAGATAGGTTTTTACCATCTAAAGAACATAGCCAGAGTCCGTCCCATTCTCTCTCGGGCCAACACGGAGACGCTAATGCATGCTTTTATCACCAGTCGTATCAACTACTGTAATGCCCTGCTTTCTGGTCTTCCCAAAAAGAGTATCTCAGGTTTACAACTTTTACAAAATTCAGCAGCTCGTGTCCTGACGAAGACCAGGAGGCGGGACCACATTACACCGGTTTTAGAGTCGCTGCATTGGCTCCTCGTGTGTTTCAGGATTGATTTTAAAGTTCTTTTAATGGTTTTTAAATGTCTTAATGGTCTTGGTCCTTCTTATCTTTCAGAACTGCTTTTACCTTATGAACCTTCACGGCCCCTTCGCTCCTCTGGCAGGGGTCTCCTAGTTATTCATAAAATCAATAGAAACACTCACGGCGAGGCGACTTTCCAATATTATGGCCCTCGCCTCTGGAACGACCTGCCGGAGGAGCTCAGGACCGCAGAGAACGTTCATGTTTTTAAGAGCAGGCTCAAGACCCACCTTTTTAGCTTAGCTTATAGCTGATATCTATCTATTTATTTTAGTCCCATTTATTTATCTATTTATTAATCTTGATAACTTGATGTTTATGTCTAGTTTCTTACTGGTTTTTAAACTTTTTAATCAATGTTTTTATATTGCTTCTTATATTTTTAGAATCTCCAGTGTTTCCTCTGAAGGAGCCCTGTGCCTCGGGAGCAGTGACTGGCTGTGGTTGTGTGGGTGCTGTCCTGTGGGTCCCCAGGTGGAGGTGTGGCGTCTCTGCCGCGCCTCCTATGGGGACCCTTGTGTTGGTGCCTGGGCGGCCACGGCTGCTCTGCTGCTCCCGTGGAGGACGGCTCCTCTGATAGGGTTTCCTCACCTTGGTCATCTGTACCCAGCCTTATGTACTACATTTTGATTCTGTGTGTGAGTGTGAGTGTGAGTGTCAGTGTAGAGCAGGGGTGGGCAATTAATTTTCATAAGGGGCCACATGAGAAGCCTGAATTGAGTCGGAGGGCCGCACCAACAATAACTCAAAATTATTCTGCTCAACTTGATCCGATTGTACATTACACTAAATCGTGTATTTCGAATAGCTTATACCTACTGTTATTATAGGACTATTTTTAGCCATATCAAGCCAAGCATGTGTGAGCATCGTTATTTAAGTTATTCAACTTCTTATCCTCGTTAACTTTTACCATCGCACTGAAAGCACTTCTGTGTTTGAATGAAATTTCCCTGGGGGCCAAAACATAAATGGGGAGTGTATTTCCGGGTCCATAAACAAAAGCTCCAAAATAAATGTATGTTTTAATTGGGAAATACTATTGAGGAAACTGTTTTGAATAAAAGAATAATAATGAGCCTGACAGGACTGTAGCCAATGTGTTGTCACATTATGTCAGTGCCCTCTGCTGGACAGGTGTGGAATTCACACTTTTTTTTTTTTATTTAAGCAGCCCCCTAGTGGCTGGAGTGAGCATTCTGGTAATTTCTTCAATCATAACTCCGCACAGGAATGGGCTAGAGACTTACTTTTTTTTTTTGACATACTCACTACAAGCCGGGCGGGCCGTATTTTGCCCAGGTCTGGTGTAGAGCTAAGGGTAGGGGGTGTAGGTATGTGTGTATTGTGATAACTATATATAATGGGAGGGTGGGAGGGTTTGACGGGCGAGAATGTTTTTAATGTCTTTTTAAATGTCAACCACTTTGCGAAGCACCTGTGTATGAAAAGCGCTCTATAAATAAAGATTGATTGAACAAAACAGGTGACAAAAACTGATGAAAAAGCAACATAAGAGTTACAAAAAAGCAACAAAAACGCAACAAACAATCGACAATAACGCAACAAAAATGCAATAAAACAGGCGACGAATAGTGATGAAAAAGCAACAAAAATGTGACAAAATAGCACAAAAAATGAGTGGCGACAAGGAAAAATCTTAAATCATTTTTGAAGGTCTTGGCTTTCAAATGTGGCGTTACCCTGAGCTATAGGCCGTAAGCTCCAGTCGAGAAGCTTTTAGATTTGGGTAAAGCTGAACTGGTGAAAATGTCTTCGGTTAAGGCAGGGGGTAAGAGTTTGAAGAGTGCTAAAAAAAAAAAAAAAGCATGTATACATTGTGGAACACAGAAACCACACATGCAGATAGAAAAAAAAGGCAAACAATAAAAGGTTGCCTCTTGTTTACACGTCGCCATGTAAATGAAAGTTGAGTTTGAGCACTCTCAGGAGAACGAGGGCACTACCACTTTCAACTGATGTGACAGCATTTTCAATTTGTTTCACTAAAACATGCATGAAACACCAGAACATGTAACACAAGTCTCCTCGCGTCCTCCTTTCTTATGTAACATAGTCATCTTTTATATGGTAATACTCCTCCACTAACCCCACTAATTGCATTCAGTCTCTTCCTTATTCACTTTTTAAAGGGCCTATAGTCACTGGTCTCCATTCAACCCCCTGTAATTCTCCTACAGACGCTTCCTCCTTCGTCTCGCTCTAATCACATCCTCCGGAGCGCTCGGTGTAACCCTATAGCCCAGGTAATGCCAGTATCTTCCCGACACGTTGGCGTTTGTTCCCACTTGGATCGATCTGGGTTTTTGCTGGAGCCAGTCTCAGATCCTACAGCAGGGTCTGGAGCGGGGCCAGACTGGAACAGATCAGTCTGAATCTAGTCCAAAAAACAGTGAGGGAAGAGGGAGAAGGTTCACAGGGTTTGATACTCATGGAAAATATAGAGTTTTGTGTTTTCGTGTTTACTCTTATTTGCTTCCACTTAGTTTGCAGCAATTACAGTACGTAAAACAAAAGAGTCGTTCAGAAAAGAAGAGAAAGGCAAGTTTGTTATTCATCAATACTTTATACAGTATTATGTCTGTTTTTTAAGCATATTTGAACGCAAGAGTATTTACACACATTATAATCTCCAGACTGTATCTTATTGTGTATAAGCGATACAGTGACGTTTTCAGTCCTTCATCCATCCATTTCCTTCCGCTCAATCCGGGGCCGGGTCACGGAGGCAGTCCTTCAAAGCATACAATAAATGTAATAAACCTAAACATTGTGAAGAATCAAAAGTCAAATCACAGTGGAATCAGAAACATTACAAATCCGCCTGATTCTCTTCTGCCCTTGAGGTGGCTCTGGTTCATAATGAAACAGCCTCCAGCCTGAGCCTTTTATTGGTTTATCTTTTCAATAGGAGATTTCTCATCACGCTTTTATTAAGAATGCATATTACATAAAGTAAAAGGCACGCATTTCCAAGGCGTTCAGAGCACTTACTGACACGCTTTCTGTCTTCTGTCCGTGTGCTTGGATATCTGCGGAAAACCGTCGGTTTCCTATACTATACATAATACATACTACTATAGAAATTCACACATAGGCACTCATGTGAATTTGTGCCGATACAAATTCACATTGAGTGCATTTTTTACCGTATAGCCAGAAGGTTCCAAGTTCAATTCTCGAGCAGTGCAATGCTTGTGGCTGTCTCCCTCTGGCAACCCAAATCATAGACACTATAGGCAAATTCTTCAACTATGTCCTGGCTCAACATCTGGAGGTGAGTCCCCAATGCTCCACTGTGCAAACGGCTTATATCAAGTTTCTCTATTTGGCGGTGATCGAAGGATGGTTTCTAATGCAAAGGGCAACTAAGGACAACCAAAGCTGCAAATACAAAAAAAAAAACTAATTCAGGTTGCCCCTTTGCGGCTGGATTCTTCATCTCGTTTATCAGGTGATTTCTTCCAAAAGGCTAAATTAATTGCCACCTCCACACACATCTTTTCACCCAGTTACTTTATTGTGAGCTAAACTTTAAATTAGATCTCTCTTAATCTCAAACTTTAACTTTGGAATAAAAAAACAAACAAACATAGGAGGGTAAGGCTTTTGTATATTGTGTTCGTTCCTCATAAAAGCTACTTCACTGGTATGAATAACCTTGTGTTTTTTACGCTTATTCACAAAGCTCAAAATAGTATTAAAATATATTTTTTTTTATTACATAAACTATCAAGCCAAACATAGTGGGTCAGTTGGTATAACTGTAAGAAGTTTTACCCATTGAAGTAAATTAAAGGTTTTACCATATTTACTCTTGAATTCTCACATGTTCGTAGTTTAATTGCAAGTGCCCTAATCTCTGAGCGGGACAGAAATAGTCTTAATCTCTGTGAGAAAAAAATCTAGTAAAGAAAGGGGCGGCTAGGGCAGGATTTGTAGGACACCATTGCGACCTAAATCTACAAGGAGGCAAGGAAGTAGTAACCATGAGCTAGGTAGTTGTAACTTATAATAGTATTCTCTGATATATCTTCAATGAAGGTACTTGAGTCATCCTCTGTACTCAGTAGTTAAAGTCTCAAACGCCTCTCATCCAAAAGGCTTCGCTGCGGGCTGAGCGGAACTTTAGTCCGCTGACAAAGCCTTTTGGATGAGAGGCGAAACGTTCGAGACTTCAACTACTGAGTACAGAGGATGAATCAAGTACCTTCATTGAAGATGGACAACTCCTGTATGACTGAGAGCTTACACAGACATTCTCTGATATAATTTTCAAGCTTTGGGACATATCTTTATGCATATTACAGCAAGATGGCATAAATTCATAACATATGAAAGTTATACAGTGGGACTAGAAGCCGAAATAGAAGTCTACCAGCATTTAGTTGGTGGATGATAGCAACACACTGCGGATATTCTGGTTTATTTTCTTGTATGTTATACAATTTTTCTTTCTTTTTTTTTCACACACAAAAACAACCACTCATAATATAATAAAATGTTTGTATTGTTTGTGTTTGCTGTTCAAATTCTCTCAATTCAAGTGATTTTTTCTTATAGAAGCATAAATTATACTGTAGGGTAGAAAGACGCAAGGAAAGGTTTACGAGGAAGGATTGGAGTTGACAGCTGGACATGGGACGTTTAAATCATGCAGATAAAAATATCTTCTACACTTGTTATCAACTGTATTTTTTCAAGTAACAAATATGATGCAGGGAAAAGGAGGCCATTATGTGCAAAAAGATATCTATGAGTGACCTATCTCTCTGAACGGACACCTGTTTCTATATATGTGGAGGCAAACGTGCATGTTGCAACATGATGCAGATAATTACAGTATTAAAAGCAGGATTCAAAAACATATATGTTACAGTATAGGGAAAAGCATTATAGGAACAATGGTTCATAG
Source organism: Proterorhinus semilunaris (assembly GCA_021464625.1). NCBI lineage: Eukaryota > Metazoa > Chordata > Actinopteri > Gobiiformes > Gobiidae > Proterorhinus > Proterorhinus semilunaris. The sequence goes on along the minus strand of CM038347.1, from coordinate 27,949,041 downwards.
GTTACTAAAATGACAATCTGGACTAACCGCATATCCTATCATGTATATTGTAATTTCAATGTATCCAAGGCAAGTCAACTGTCTCACATAACCACAACCTTTGCATCTCACAACAACCACGTTTCAAACCATTCACTCCAAGTTTATTTGAAAGACAAAAAACAAAACCGATAATACTGTATTGATCTTATTATCTTTACTAACAGAAGCAAGTAAAGATAAACAAAAGGGGTCCCTGAACTGAGCCCTGGGGCACCCCACATATCGAGACTCACAATCCCCTCCATCACCATCTATGTAAACCATAAACCTCCTTCATCCAATTCCCCGCAGATTGTCAACCATAAGCCTCTTCAGCCTCTCCATTATCATCACCAGTGCCAAGGCCTCAAGTGGAGACATTTTCCAATTGAATAATTTTCATCAAATCTCTGACTTCTCTACCTGCGGAGGTCAAAGGGCCAAATATTATCCATTATCCATTTAATAGATTATTGATTGCACTTCACACAGTGTCAACAGTCTCCTAACCAAAATTATGAATATAAACTGCCGCACCATTTGTGCATATAGGGACAGGAAATAACAATGGTCGAACAACGATTAAAGAAACAAATTGCATCTGCTAAGACAGTGTTTTTCTTTTTTCCTTCTGGAGGAGGTGGTTAATACGGAGAAAATGGCAAAAGAAAAATACATCTGGGTAAATGGGACACTTGAATTTCTCACAGATAAAAATGAAAGAATAATTTAAACTTTGTGTTCATGGATTCCAGACGAAAACCTGTTTGCTGAAGTGACAAATCTGTACCATTAACTGTGATCATTATTTGATTCATTTTCAAGTTAATTTAAATCAATCGTTTGAATTGCCTGCTGAATCATCTTTGTCACACATCACTAATCATGTAATTTAGTGTAAAGTGCACCGGTTTTAGTGTTTTACACTAAAACCGGTGTAAAACATTAAACCGGTTTTAGAGTCGCTGCATTGGCTCCTTGTGTGTTTCAGGATCGATTTTAAAGTTCTTTTAATGGTTTTTAAATGTCTTAATGGTCTTGGTCCTTCTTATCTTTCAGAACTGCTTTTACCTTATGAACCTTCGCTCCTCCGGCAGGGGTCTCATAGTTATTCCTAAAGTCAACAGAAAGACTCACGGCGAGGCGTCTTTCCAATATTATGGCCCTCGATTCTGGAACGACCTGCCGGAGGAGCTCAGGACCACAGAGAACGTTCATGTATTTAAGAGCAGGCTCAAGACCCACCTTTTTAGCTTAGCTTTTAACTGACATCTACTTATTTAGTCCTAATGATATATTTTGTGTGTGTGTGAGCGTGCGCATGCACCTGTTTGTTTGTTATCTGTAAAGCACTTTGTGATACCTTTCGGTATGAAAAGCGCTTTATAAATAAAGTTTGATTTGATTTGATTTGATTTGATATGACACGTTAGAAACATTTTTTTCTAAAACATAGTTAACATTTAAGACTGTGTTAAAAATGTTACCCAGATTTCTTTAGTTTGACCATTTTTGTGATGTTTATAATTTCACTTCCTTATTGTTGCCGTGCCAACCATGATATGTCAATGGGAAATGAGTGAGTGAATGAGCTACTTCTGGGGCCAAAAAGGTGATAGCTCCATAGATAAACACAGCAATAAAAGCAACAATCTCCTGCTGAAATAACAACAGATTAATAAAAGTGTGTTACACTTAATTAGAATAATATAGCTCACAATTTCTCCAGGCAAAATTTAGATATTTTTATATTTGAAATAAGCCTTCATAATTTGATAAGAAATTTGATAATTTGATCTGAAAAGCATCACTAAAGTGATCAGATGTTTAAAAAGAGCCTTGTAGTCGGTTAAAATCAGCAAAATCACATTATTGAATAGAGCTAAAGTTCCATTGGACCCGAAGTGGAATGAACAGTATATGAAAAAAGAAATATAAGCAATACGAAATCAATAGGGCTATACCAAGACTGAACAATGGACTGGATAAATCAGAACTCTCTCCCAAAATAAATAAATAAATGAAAATATAACAGAAATGACCCTAGAGCTATACTACTGGTCTATTAACTGCATTAAAACCAGGACTCCACAAAACAGGCCGCCCCCCTTCTCTGTACCCCTTCCTCTCTCTTCTTCTCTCCTCCCTTTCCCCTCGGGCTCTTGTTGAATATGCATTATGTCATCACTTGTCCCCCCCCCAACCCCCCGATCCACAGTCTAGCCACCTGTCTCCCCTGCCCCTCTGCATCTCTGAATAGGACAGGGCTAAAGGGCTACACAGGGGCCTCAATCAAGTCCAGACCAGAATGAAACGAGTAAAAATTCTAATCAAGCGAGAACAAAGGCTGTGCTTAACTAAAACTAAGCCCTGTCTAAAATGCATGGGCTTTCCTGTGTGGAATTTGCGTGTCAATTGCTGGAAACATATTTTTTTTCTACATGGACAAAAATGTATTTATCAAATAATAGGTAGTGGACTTTCACTCTCCTCCCTGCACCTCTATCTCCTATATCTAGACCCCGCACCCGCCCACTCCCATCACACTCGTCTGTGCGTAGACCCCCTGTGGGAGGGATCAACAGAGAGGCAAGGGGCCGGGGGCAGCAGCCAATTAAACCTGGGCGCTGGGCCAGAGACATGATACACCAACAGACCAGGGACAAAGAACCTGCCATTACAAGACATGGGTGATCAAGAAAGGCAATCACGTATTTAGCGTCAATTAACAATCTCAATTTAAAATAATTCATATTATTGGGATTGGGAAAATGGTAATTGTGGTAAGCATGCATTGACCAGTTATTGCTATTATCTATATGCCAAGTCATTTCCATCTTGACAAACTGTAGTAATAGATAGTCCTGACTAAACCAAGCTCAAGACACAGAGGACAAGTTTACCATGTGAAATTAGTACACCTTGAATTAGCAAGTAAGTACGAATATTATAGAAATGAATATAGAAAACAAACCACTCTCCTATAGGGGATTCTGTTTGTACATTGAGTAATACAGATAAAATAAAATGAATAGGCCATACTGACGTACTGCACAAAGAAAGTCTGTAAATGACCGTGTCTGCTGCTGCCCTGTAATTATGACCTTATAGCTGACAAACAGTCGATGCATTATGTTAATTCACAGTTCACTTAGCATCAGGGGTGAGAGCTTTCTGACATGGAGCTGTTATTTTCACGTCTGTTAAACGTGACACCTGCTTTAGCACATGACAGCGTAAATAGGCAATTGATACAGTAGATTCCACTTACATGCAACTTTTTACATTTAAATGAGCACAAGATTTTGCCTTCATTTCTTGAGCCCAACATGCTACCATCTCAACCATTTCGGCGAGTGGAGTGTGCTCTTTTGTTACTGTGCCTCTCAGATGTTTTTAAATATTGTCATAGATATTTAGATTTTGGTCTGTTTCCAGGTGATATTTGTGAAACTACAGTTCTGTAGATTTCATAAATGAGTGAATATTTTGATTGTATGAAAATAACAAGTATTTTGATTTTGATATGCACTTTGGTAACGCTTTAGATTACAGTACGCGAGTTCCATGTGTAGGCACAGCGACCCAGAAAGTAATTACACATGTAAGTACAAGCAATTACACAAGTGCAAGGTTTAACAAAGGAGTCCAAAGTGTAACAACTGTATACAAGGTGTAGCAAAGTTATACGTGGCTTTTTAATGTAATCTTTTATGCCCAAATCGTAAAATGTCAACGACACAAATGCAGAAATAATATGCGCATTATTTCCTTTCTTACATTTAATCAAATAGAGGAAAGACATCCATCCATTTTCTTCCGCTTTATGCGGGGCCGGGTTGCGGAGGCAGCAGTCTCAGCAGAGATGCCCAGACTTCCCGATCCACGCACACCTCCTCCAGCTGTTCTGGGGGGACCCCGAGGCGACACCAGGCCAGCTCGGAGACATAGTCTCACCAGTGTGTCCTGGGCCTTCCACGATGCCTCCTCCCAATTGGACATGTCTGGGGCACCTCCCGAGGGAGGCGGCCAGGAGGCATCCGGAACAGATGCCCTAGCCACCTCAGCTGGCTCCTTTTGACGTGAAGGAGCAGCGACTCGAGTCCGAGCTCCTCCCGGGTAACTAAGCTCCTCACCCGATCTCGGAGGGTGCGCCCAGCCACCCTGCGGAGAAAACTAATTTCGGCCGCTTGTATTCGCGATCTTGTCCTTTCGGTCATTACCCAAATCTCATGACCATAGGTGAGGGTGGGAACGTAGATCGATCGGTAAATCGAGAGCTTTGCCTCAGCTCCCTCTTCACCACAACAGTCCGATACAGCGACCGCATCACTGCTGATGCCGCACCGATCCGTCTATCGATCTCACGCTCCACCCGTCCCTCGTGAACAAGACCCCGAGATACTTGAACTCTTCCACTTGGGGCAAGGACTCCCCACCGACCTGAAGCGGGGAAGCCACCTTTTTCCGGTGGAGAACCATGGCCTCAGATTTGGAGGTGCTCATCCTCATCCCGGCCGCTTCACACTCGGCTGTCCTGATTTGATGAAGCTCACAGAACAACATCATCTGCAAACAGCAGAGATGAGATCCTGAGGTTCCCAAACCGGACACCCTCCAGCCCTTGGCTGCGCCTACAAATTCTGTCCATAATAGGTAATGAACAGAACCGGTGATAAAGGGCAGCCCTGGCGGAGACCAACACGCACCGGGAACAGGTCTGACTTACTGCCGGCAATGCGAACCAAGCTCCTGCTGCGGTCATACAGGGAACGGACAGCCCTTAATACTCCCGGAGAACCCCCCACAGGGCACCACGAGGTGCATGGTCAAACACTTTCTCCAGATCCACTCCATGTCTTCAACCTCCCTCAGAATCTGGGTGAAGCTCTTCTGGAGGTTGGAGTTGAAGACCCTACTGATCCACCAGACGTTCCCAACAGACCCTCACAACACGTTTAGGACAGCCAGGTCTGACCGGCTTCTTCCCCTGCCAGCGGATCCAGCTCACCACCAGGTGGTGATCAGTTGACAGCTCAACCCCTCTCTTCACCCGAGTGTCCGGAGATCAGATGACACAACTACAAAGTCGATCATCGACCTCCTGCCTAGGGTGTCGTGGTGCCACGTGCACTTATGGACACCCTTGTGCTCGAACTTGGTGTTCATTATGGACAAACTCTAACTAGCAATAACTATCCAATAACAGAACACCACTCATGTTCAGACCGGGGAGGCCGTTCTTCCCAATCACCCTTTTCCAGGTTTCACTGTCGTTGCCCACGTGGGCGTGGAAGTCCCCCAGTAGAACAATGGAGTCCCCAGTTGGAGCACCGTCCAGTACTCCTCCCAGGGACTCCAAGAAGGCCAGGTACTCTGCACCGATGTTGGGCCCGTAGGCCGAGACAACAGTGAGAGACCTGTCCCCGACCCGAAGGTATGGGGATACGGCCCTCTCGTTCAGTGGGGTGAACTCCAACATGTGGCGGCTGAGCTGGGGGGCAATAAGCAAACCCACCCCAGCCCGCCGCCTCTCCCCGCGGGTAACTCCAGAGAAGTGGAGCGTCCAGCCCCTCTCCAGGAGTTGGGATGCGGAACCCAAGCTGCGCGTGGAGGTGAGCCCGACTATATCTAGCCGGTACCTCTCAACCTCCCTGCACCCGACCCCTACAAATCCCTCTGTGGGTGGTGGGTCCACAGAAGGGCGGGCCCACGTCGTCCCTTCGGGCTGGGCCTGGCTGGGCCCCGTGGGAAACGGCCCGACCACCAGGCCCTCGCATTCGAGCCCCAACCCCAGGCCTGGCTCCAGGGTGGGGCCCCGGCTGCGCCATACTGGGTGACGTCACAGAGAGAGGAAAGACAAATGGACGAAACCTTTGAACAAAAAGGGAATGTCAATCTCAGCCAAAATTGTAGCTGTTTTACTCCATAGTTTTAGCATTTGAACTTATACAGTAAACATTGTTGAGTAATATCATAATTTTCAGAGAAATTTAATCTAATGCCAGTTTGAATCCAATTTAATGCTTGATGACATTCAAGCCTTGATTTTGGCACAATTGACTTTTTAAGCTTTTTAATGCCCCACGGAAACCCTGTAATGTGTAACTTCACGTGAACGCGGGCTGTAATCTAAATTGAAACACTATGTACACCTTTATTTTACCTTGTACTCCTTTGTTACACATACACCTACATGCTGTACACACTCTTTGAACACAGTTATTAAACCTTGCACTTCAATGCGTAATTACCTGTACTTACATGTGTAATTACTTTCTTTTTACATACATTTTGTATGTACATACACATGGAACTTACAAGCTGTAACAAAAATTGCAGTCCTAATATTTCCACAGGTACAGGGTATATACTTTTTTCACTCTTAACCTTTGCAGACTAAGTGTCTAAATAAACAATAACAAATGCCGTAACTCAACACTGGCTTCTGTTGCTATTCTGTCAGAAATGCATACAAAACATGGAAACCTTTAGCTCCTTCACTCAAATCCACTTTCCCCCCACAATGTCTCATTTTTTCACATCTTGTGGTATTTCTGTCTTTTGTGCTTGTTTATTTTTCATATAAAATGTTTGCTTTTTGTGACCTTGCTCTTTTTCTCAGTAGCGCCAACCTCTGTTCACCTTTTTCACTCTCAATGAAAGCACAAATGCACCGGCGGACATTCAGACACACACACGGATAAAACGCACAGCGCACACACGCACACGGCTGTTGTCATAGAAACGCACAGACAGAAGCTGCCGGCAGATTGATATATGAGATAGAGAGATAGGGGGGGATTTCCCGCCAGGAGTCTACCATTACAGATGTCAGAGCTGGAACATTTGAGTGTGAAATATGTAAAAGACATCTTCACTCATCTATATATTAATTCCTATTCAAGTGTTTCAATTCTCTATATCTTTATCAATATCAATATCAATAGTGCACAAATATTATACATAGGCTACTGTATCCTCAATAAAGAAACAAAAATGGTTTAAGGATTTGAATGAGGTGAGAAGTTTATCTATTACATGTGCTTTGTCGTGCTGTGGTGAATGAGGAGTGAAGATTAGGTACAACGAAGACTGACCACATGAAAATTACAAAACAGAAATGACAGGGGATGATGGTGATGAAGATTAAAAACAGGCCAATGTCATGATCAAGAGATTTCCTGACATTCGGACCGCTCCGGGCTTCAAAGAGGCATTTTCAAAGCTCTTCCTGTTAATGAAATATGACAAGGTTAAAGAGGCGTTACCTGATCTTCAAGTCTTTTTGTTACTCCATCTTTGGAGACCACTGGGGATTAAGAGATTTATTATGTATTTTATTCTTAAAACATAATTATGCAAAATATCCTGAAAAGAACATCATTTTAGAATTTGGAGCATTCTTCAATCCCTCCTCAGTTGTAAACTGCTCTCCTTCTGTGGCCACTCTGACAATATCGTCACACTGACACAGGGAACATGGGGGTAACGTATTACAAAAGTAATGAGTTACAAAAACTGTAGAAAAGCTAAATCATCGACTGGACTGGGTTTTGGTCAAGTTGAGGATGTGTTGCTTCTAGTCACAGAAGCTTCTTCTTAGCTCTTTAGGTCAGAAAAGACACTTTAACCAAAATTGGACACACTGACCTAAATAGCTAAGAAGAAGCTTCTGTGACTAGAAGTGAAACGTCCTTAACTTTACCAAAACCCAGTCCAGTCGATGATGTAGCTTTTCTACAATGGATACTCCCTGGATACTCTTTTTTTTACTCCAAGTTGGAAGTTGATGTATAAGATCTGCAGCTGTGTGTAGCGCCAAAACAAAACATGCGAGAATGGGGTAAAGTGAAAGAAAAGGAAATCTTTGACTGCACTTCTGCTTGGTGGCATTATTACTATCATATATATATAAACTTCAGTTTATATTTTGCCAAAAGTAACTCAGAAGTGTAATGCAGCTACACTTTTGAAACAGTAATATGTAATACAAACATATTACATTTTTGAATCTGTATCTATTAATGTACAATATATTACAATTATAAAGTAACTTGCCCAACACTGACAGGGAAGGCGGGGAAATGTTTTGCCCACAACCAGTACGTGACTTCATTCTCCAACCATGGTTTTGAGTTTGAAGGTACTGTACGTTATAAATATAGTCGTTGCCAATGTTAATTATTGAACTTCTTTCTTTCTTTCTTTCTTTCTTTCTTTCTTTCTTTCTTTCTTTCACTTTGCCCATTACCTGATCCAATCACATCTAAAAAATGCAGTCCCTATGCATGTTATGGTAAAATAAGAAGAGACCATGGGGAAACAAAATACAAGCATATTATCAATAATTGGATCAATATCATTTCCCTCAGCCGACAAACAGAGCTGTCCATGTTCTTTCTTCTGTAAATGTCACTAAATACCACAGCACTCATAACACCCCCCTCTGCGCTTTTGTGTGAGGATGTAAAATCAAGGCCAAAGAAATGAATAAAAATCCACGCTGTGTGTACATATTGACCGACACGCAATAATACAATATCGAAGTAAGCTGCTGCTCAGTACTATTACTGCTATATGGGAGCTCAATAAACTGATGAGTATTTATTTCCATTACTGTCACACTCTCACCAGCTTCACACATTCTCATTTTGCTTCACTTTCCACAGCAGCGGGAATCCCCATCTATTAGACTTGCATGCATCTATACTTATCCGCAAAATTGTCAGCGTTTGCAAATCCAGCCGCCGACTCCAAATGTGCCGCCGACTCCATTTCCGGTTCGTTTCTCCGCTTGTCGTTCTGCTTGAAGTTTTTAACCCCCCGTATATATTCTAAATGTCACACTCCAACCCCGCGCTCCTGCCCCTCCTTATCTGTGTCCTTCAGCCAGGAATCCTCTCCCTCATTTCCCTGTGACGCTTTGTGATGTCTTCTCTCCCCCCTCGATAGCCACCTGTCCGTCACTCCGCGTTAATATTATTGACGCTCTGATGCTGATAAACAGGTCTAAACGGTGAGGACTCTCCACTCTGTCAGTCAACGCTGTGATTAGAGCGAAGATTAACCCTGACAAGACTGTTGGGAGTAACTCGTCTACTCCAACATATCATTGAGCCGGTCTCAAAGTCAAAGTGTTTGAGCGGGGTGCCGTTACATTTCTTTTGATACTAGTACTTTAACGATATTTGCTTTACCGATACCTGAACGACACTTTTTCCCGATACCTGGACTAAAGTATTTGTCGTCTAGAACCAGAAACAGCAGAACACTCATGTGTGGAAAATATATACAAATGTACAAGATCGGGTTCATCTCCAAAGTCATGAAATGTGTGAAAAATGGGGAATAGTTTGGGAAGAAATGGGGGAACATTGGGAGAAATTCTGGCAAGGAAAAATAGGGGGGGAAATGGGGAATAAACTGGGTGAAAATTCAGAAAAAAAATAATGGGTCAAACATTGGGCAAAATTGTAAAAATGTGGGAAGAAAAAATCTTAATTTTGAGCTGAAACAACCAAGTCTGTGTAAGCTCTCAGTCGTACAGGAGTTGTCTATCTTCAGTGAAGGTACTTGAGTCATCTTCTGTACTCTGTAGCTGAAGCAGGTCATTAGAGACGCTCTACTTCAAAGATGTTTACCCACAGGTGAGAATAGCTGTGATAGAGGGGAGGAGCCGGGCCAAGCTCAACTCCTCCTTGTGGTCTTCATCTGGACTGCAGGCTGAGCTGAACCTTGCTTTGCTGACGAAGCCTTTTGGATGAGAGGCGAAACGTTCAAGACTTCAACTACAGAGTACAGAAGATGACTCAAGTACCTTCACTGAACCAAGTCAGTTCCTTGAAAGCTGTGCCTGGACCAACAGCATTAACTTGGATCTAAGGATAGAGGATTCCCCCCCCCCCCAACCTCCTGTCATGGTAAGTAACTGTCCGACAATATAAATAAAAAAAAAAAAAGAGAAAAGTGAATGAACAGATACATAAACTCCCTGGGGCAACCTGATCTGAGAAGGCGGCAAAAAAATGGATTGCAAATACAGGTCAGCGCTGATTGCAGTTGTTGTCATGAAAACACACACATAAATTGATCTGAGACATTCACACAAGAAAGATCGAGTTGTATTTTAACCGGGCCTGGCTGGAGCGGTTTATAGTCCCGGAGTAATAGACTTCGGGCAGAGCGAGGGTTCGGCGAAGACGACGCGAGCCCTGAAGGTCAAGGCTCAGACTGTCGGCTCCAACACTTTTAACTGTCAGGATCTGAGGATGGAGAGGACTGCGGAAACACCTCTGCGATTCTCATAGAGGGATTTTGGTTCACGGTATTTCCTTGGAGAGTTCATGGCACAGGCACGTTCGTTTTCACCAAAGCTACTGTGAGTATATCTAGAGAATGTGAGATGGAATTTTGGTCAAGAACTCGAGCTTTAAAACGTTAAAGGGCAAAAGGCTGTATCTCTTGAAGGAAATGTCTCGCACGTTGCAGCTCCGAAACAAGGGCCTGAACATTCAATTATTTCAAAATGGCATATCTAAAAAGACACAAAATCCCTCAACATGCTGCGGAGTATTGTCCTAATTCCCACTGGCGCGTCGCTCTCTCCTCCGAGTCAATCCGCAGTGTCATGTTTTTGAGCCGAGTAATCTCGTCGCTCGGTTCAGTTCGGGTCCCAATCCCGTTAGCTCCAGTCCGGCTCTGCGCCCATAACCTACATTCAGCCGTGATAATCTGGGAGAATTGGAGTGGCAGACTCCAAGAGGCAGAGGAGCGGGCTTTGTAATGACTGGGATAAAACTGGAGATGAATGGGTCAAGTGCTCCATCTTTCAGCTGAAATTAAATACGCCACCATAACAATGAAGTGTTCGAAAAGGTGTGTTGAAATGTTTCAGTCGATCCAAGTCATTTCAGCAACAACATGCGCACCCAGCATAATGCAAACGTTCAAATGGGCATTGCGTCCCAATAAATGAAGGTAAAAGCGGCCCTTTTACATGTTTATTAGTTGATAGTATAAAAAACGCTCTTTTAAACTATAATTATTTGTTAATCCAATGGTTCTCAACATAGAAATAAAAAGGAGAAGTGGCGTTCGATCCTAACGTTTGCAGACAGCAAGTAAGCTGGCCTGTTAGCTTGTTCATTCATTGGGTTTTTAGCATTTAGCATTTTAAGTGCATCTTCTCCAGTTCAGCTTTACCCAAATCTAGAAAGTTACAGCCTATAGGCCAGGGTAACGCATTTACAAAACTCATTCAAACGGATCTTTTTCCTTGCGTTGTATGAGACACTTTTTTGTGACTTTTCATTTCTTTTCATTGCTTTTTTGCCACTTTTTTGTCACGTTTTTGTCGCTCTTTTGTTGCGTTTTCGTCCTTGTTTTCGTACAATTCTTTGTCGCTATTTTGACAAAGCCAAACTGGAGAAAATGTGCTTGGTTCAGGTGGGGGTCGAGAGGGTTAAAACATTGCAACCTATGAAAGCTCCAGATGTTTTTAGCTGTTGTCAACCCATCAACCATTAGGTGATCGATAATGAATGTGCAGATCTTTTAGAGATTCAAACTTTAGATCAGCGGCGACAGTGGCTTTTTGAATCCCGCACATTGTCGTTGTGTCCTTGGGAAAGACACTTCACCCACCATGCCTCCAGTGTCTGCGTACATTGGTGTGTGAATGCGAGTGTGAATGGGAGTGGCTCCCTGCTGTAAAGCGATTTGACTGCCTAATGTAGGTGGAAAAGTGCTATTTAAGTTGAGACCATTTACTATGAGACTTAAAGCATACAAAAGTGGCCTCTAAGCTCAATTCTAAATCCTATCCCATTAAGTTTCTACCTTTAGTGGGATCGGATACACATGCAATGCCCACTAAATATGCCATTGTATACGAAAAACCACAGAAATGATATAAATGCCATGAACCAGACTTGTCATACCTCGCCATACTTTATTATAGGGTCTGACCTCACCATTCATTTGTATGAGGATAGAGCGCTCAAGTCAAACAGGTCCAGGAGGCCATTGGCTAACACACGTTTGTAGGGACAGAGATGGGGCGACGGTGGCGCAGATGGTAGAGCGGGTCGTCTCATGATCGGAAGGTTGGGGGTTCGAATCCCGCCTCCTGAAGGTGCACGCTGTCGTTGTGTCCTTGGGCAAGACACTTCACCCACCTTGCCTCCAGTGTCTGCGTACATTGGTGTATGAATGGGTGAGAGGTTCCTTGCTGTAAAGCGCTTTGAGTGCCTAAATGTAGGTGGAAAAGCGCTGTATAAGTTGAAACCATTTACCATTTACCATAGCTAACAGCGTTTCTGTGACGTCTATGGTTCTCAAACTAGCAACATATTTAGTTTAGATCCTGTTAGGAGTCCAGTGCCTCATCTGTGTTTTGCCCCACCCTCTTGTTCCTGTCTGTTTGGAGCTGGGAGGAGTCACCACACCCTGGAGCTTGCAGCCACTCAGCACACCTGCAACTCATCACCACTCACCTCCAGTATTTGAAGCCTCTTCAGTCCTTCACTCTCTACCAGATCGTCCGTTACCTTATGTGGTACTTTCTTTGGCTCTTGAATTTTTTGCAACCTACGATTTGAAATAACTTTTGTGACAAACCTGTAATTCCACTCTCTTCCGTGCAGTTCTCCGTCCGGCTCCAGACTCACCTCCAGATACCTCCACCGCCCCGTACCTTGCACCTCCGGTCCTGTTTTCTACCCTTGCCTGTTCGTTTGGAATAAATCTGTTAAACCTTTTTTTGGAGTCTGTCTTGGGAGTCACTCTGGTCCTGTCGTTACAACAGATCCGGGTTTATCCCTGGTCCTATCTTGGACTGGACTTGGTTTATTACAGGTTTATGCATGATTTCGATTCTAAAGCAAAAACCTTTTATCAAGTGGCACCTGTTTTTCTTCCATTCAAAACCCCTTAACCCTTTAAATGGACACTTGGTTGATAGTGTCCAAACCTGTGTATTTAATCGAAAACCCTGTGGTATAGGGCTGTGCAATATATATATATATATTGCCAAATGATCGTTCACATTGACGCAATAACCATATTGAAAGACGCCGCAGGACATTATATCGCAAATCATCTCACTAACTTGACTACATTTTTTTGTTTTGACCTGATGACTGGGTTGAAATGGTCAGGTAACATTTAATTTTGTTTCTTTCTCCGTGTAATGTGCTGATTTCTCGCTGTTTCGCTTTTGACCCAGAGCAACACGGAAACCACTATCCAGTCCCACAACCCAGCGGAGTACCCACAATACACCACTTCCTGCAGGCCTAAGCCAGTCCAGACATCTCCATAATGACATCTGGATATCAGGAAGTGGATCTGCCCGTTTAGCTGTGCACGAATCAGTGTAAAATTGGCCCGATGGCATGAGGCTGCTGTGCTGTAGTAATCCGATGATTCACATGCAGAGAGTAGCATATTGTGGCTGTAGGCTATATGTGGCAAATGGCTATAGGAACTTACAGCTGTTTGGAGTAAGCGGTGTAACCCAATAGTCCCGAATGAAATCATAATTTGGTGATTAGCAAGTACAGTGATTAGTTACAGTTTATGTTATAGCAATTTGCAGATTAGTTCTTATGGCCAAAAAGAAAAGAAAAATGTCAAAATGGATTTAAATTTGCTCTCTTCTTTGGTGAATAATTTGGCTAGAAACAAATCATAGACTGAAATGAGCCAGTTGCAGTATTATAAACCATATTCTATTTTGCACAATGGCAATGTTACTTTTTATAAAAAATTTTAGCAAATGAATAAAAGTAGGGCTAATAGCTCACTCCCAGCCTATTGTGTTTAGTACAGCTGATGTCAAGACCACATTGCACTCATGAGCCAGCACTTCGCTCTGTATTGATCCTGTTCAATTCGGTGTTGAAGTCATGGGCTTCTCTGAGTCAGACTAGAACTGACGTGAACAGGCTGTGCCCTAACAGGTTAATTCGACCAGCTCCTATTTGTTACTGTTAAAATAATGAGAATGTATTTCGACAGGACTCTTTTCTGGGTTTCCTCTGGGATGTAATAAGTCTGACCGGCCAAGACTACACCCTTTAAAAGAAGCACAGGCTAGAATATTCACCCCAAAGCACACGGAGGGGTTAGAAACACTGGCTGTAATGGTTGACTTGCCAAGCTTTAACCTCAGCATACCTTTTCCTCTGAGGACCATGTGTCTATCAGGGCATCTGACTTTATCTCCAAAACAAGAGACAGGTTTTTATGTTTTTCTAATGATTACTTCCAGTGCCCAAGGATGAATCATACACATAACCCAAATGTCAAACCAGGGAAAACAAGGTACAACTTTTAGCAAAATCTTAAATAACCGTTACAAATCCTATCCTTTTTGTTTTTAGATGGTCTTGAGCTTCTCAGAGCACTATAAAACAGTACGGCTACAGCTGCACTGCGGTGGACTGACACAAACGTGGCTGCAGATCTTCACCAGTGACCTCTCTGACGACTACACTGGCACCCACTCACACAGGCAAGTGTCAGGTTTGATTTTAACTTTCAACCTTAAGACAACTGTTGTAACGCCTAAGCACTGCCTGTCACCCCACAATTATAAGATGAGTGAGTGCATTGTATTGTATTTTGCATATAGGTTATACGTGCACATTCTTTGGTTGGCAGTCGGGCACATGTTGGATCTCTTCTTTATCATTCTGATCATGCCTCTCGTACTTGTCTAACCTGACCTTGTCTCCTGTCTGAACACATTAGATCAGAGATGTCAATACTCCCAAATGGAAGACGTCCCACTCCGCAGCAAGAGAGACCCGAGTGCATCTTTGTTCAAATAAAGATACTTTTTCCCGTGTGGAGAAGCAGACAGAAGCCTTACACGTGTGGTCAGGAAAAGCATGGAGTTATATGCGGTTAATAGAGCAGCCCTTGTTAGTGGCATAAAATGCTTTATTTGTCATTAAGCATACAACTGTACAATTGTGTTACTACAGGCTGACCTGCACCAGCTTGTTTTTTAGTGGTATATATGGGAAATCGGAGTACCCACACAGAAAGGCCTCACATGGTCCGGGATATCAACCCAGGACCTTCTTGCAGTAAGGCAGTACAGGTCTCAAGTGTAACAGTGTACTGGCTAATCTAACACAATTATTACCAACACTAATTGGTGGTCTTAGGGAGAAAGGTTTGAGGGAGAAAGAAAAATCCCATTACTTTTCCATTTCGCTAAACGAGTGGTAATAACAAATAACAGGATAGAGTGAGACGGTAAGGGCACTGCAGTGTTAACCTCTATGCAGTCGCTGCACTGGGAGAGTGCATGTGTGTGTGAGGGAGAGAGACACAGAGATAGATATAGACAGGGGATGGGGGAGAGAGAGAGAGCGTAGATTACTCATGGGAGAATGGACCGAATGACGTCACTTACTGGATGTACCCTGCACATGTATATGAGGTTAGCGCGATCTCATGTCTTTTTATTGCTATTTTATTCGGGGGTTTTGTTTCATTCGTTTTACCAAATCTATTTCATTCAATGCCTGATACATTTTAAAATCTCAAGTGACCCATTTTAGCAGGTTTATTTAGTCAAAACTAAACTATGAGGAATTCTAGTGTCTCACCCCAACGTATAGAGCGCTTTTCTACCTTTATCAGGACCAGAGCGCTTTACAGTAAGGAACCACTCACACATTCACGCTCTCATTCACATACCAATGTACGCAGACACTGGAGACAAGTAGGGTGAAGTGTCTTGCCCAAGGACACAACGATAGTGCGCATTTGCATGAGCTGGGATTCTACAGTAATAAAATATGTTCTTGTTTCTTTATTTAGATTTGGTGGTTATTTTGTTGTTAGATCTACAAACTACATTCCTTTTAATTTTATTTAAATTCTGTATTTAAGTATTTGCCCTATACAGTATATTGGAACTCCAATCATGGTCCTTCATGTGGCCCCACAGCTTTCTGAAAAGCTTGCCTCATTATAAAAGGTGTTTTTTTTTGTGTAAAGCTGGAGGATATTTGCTGGAGATGACCTACAGTTGACTCTGTATGTCTGTTTGTTTATCATTCACATGATGTCCCTGCTCTTGTCAGCACAACCTTGTCTCTCGTTATAGAACATTATAGAAAAATATAACATTTTGGACAAACATTTAATAAAAAACATATTGAATTGAAAAATAATAATAATTATGGAGCACCTTTTAACCTTTTACTCCGGAACCAAGTACATTTTTTTCCAGTTTGGCTTTACCCAAATCTAAAAGCTTCTTGAACAAAGCGTCAAAATTGAATAATAAAGCAACAAAAAAGCCACAAAAGAGTAACAGAAAAGTGGCCAATAACGCAACAAAAAAGCTATGAAAAGAACTGTCAACACGGCAACAACGCAAGGAAAATTTTCAGTTTAAATGAGTCTTGTAGGTCTTAGCTTTCAAATGAAGCGTTACCACGGCCTATAGTCTGTGACCTTTCAGGTCAAGAAGCTTTAAGATTTGGGTAAAGCTGAACTAGAGAAAATACACTTGGTTAAGGCAGGGGTTAAGAGGTCAAATGTGTTATTACGCCTTACAATATAGTACCCCATTTCCACTTGGATCGTGTAACTACTCACATACCTGTATTTATATAGGGAAAACGTGGAAGAGCTTGGTCGCTTCTAACTTCACCCCCGTTCAGTATGGAAAAACGGTGGCCTATTCCTTTAATGCTTCCAAAGCACTTTTCCATTATAAATGAAAAATATTAAATCAAAATCTGCGTAATTTATTTCATCTAGTAGCAGCTTTGCTCGAGATAGTTCTGATTCTGTCTCTATTATGTTTCCATGTCTCCTTCCTTCCCTCTCAGAGGATGACGTCACTTTGAGAGCATCACCACCTGTGTCTTTAGTCAGTCACTTCTCTCTATACACGTTCACAAGCCAGGAATACAAACGCAATAGTGATCAATAATAATGCAACCAAATCAGCTACATACATGTTATTATATGACTGACAAACACAAATCGTTTCACTTCATCCAGTTTGTTTTCTTACCGGCTTTCCTTCCTGGATTCATCACCTTCTAATTACATTCCAAGCAGCTTTTATTCACTCTTTCTATCTCTAAAGCTGTCAGGTTTAACGCGGGGGGTGATTTTTCTTAAAGATGACCCGGCTGATGACGCTCCGATTGTGCCAGGCTACCCCCCCACCCCCCCCCCCCCTTCTCGGACGTATAGCGCCAGCATCCATTAACGCGAGGCGGGGTGGATGGTGGTGCACGGGCCGGGCCGAGGGGGAGGGGCGTGCGCGGAGTGAATGTGCGTGGATTTATAGTAGGAGCCGTGCCACCACGTAGAGGAGCGGCTTTGCGAGGCATTCAGTCAGTCAGGAGAGGAGAGGAGAGAGGCGTAAAGCGGCGCGTGTGTGCTAGCCATGTTGGATAGGACCACCACTGACCCTGCTCCTAGCGCCGTGGAGCCCAGCGGGTAGATGCGCACTCTCCAGGCCGACGCAGAGACGTGGGAGCCTGGGGGAAGAAGGAGTCGGGCGGTGCCGCTGGAGCTGGAAGTGCTGGAAGTGCCGCTGCAAGTGGACACCTAGCATCGGTTCACACGGGAGACCACAGACGCGAGCAAAAGACGGACAGAGAGAGGCGGCGGAGGAGGGGGGCTAAATGGCTACGCCGCTGCCGACTTTCACCCCGCGTTTGCCGGTAACATTTCTTGTGCTGCACCTGCTTCTTATCGCGCCATTGTTCGCGGGAAAGGATGTGAGAGCGGGGAGATGGGGAGGAGAGGATGCCGGTGGCAGGAGCCGGCAACACGAGGGAGGACTTGGAGCGACTCCGGGGGGATGCGAGGAGGTACGCCCCAGCAGGTGCACCTCAGAGCGGACACACAGAGGGGGGTGCCCCGGGGCGTGGAGCGTGGACCAGAGCCCCAACTGCGGATTAAAGGGGGGCGTTGTGTCAGCTTTTCCACATTTAGAGCCACTTTCACTTTCCCCAGACACAGTACAAAGGACGTACCGATGGCCACACCTCGCTACAGGCTCGGTGCGCGCCCCTGAACCGTGCACGACACCCGGAAGTGGTGCGCACCAGCAAAGGGCTTGTGAGGTGAACAGGCCTCCCCAAAAAGATGCGCGCCCCCCAGGATTCACAGCTTCACCTTTTGGCCTCTTTCCACACGCTTCCCCTTGTTGCTCCTACCTTGGATCTCCACTTTTGCCCCCAAACCAGGCTTCAAAATCGGATTACAAATGTCTAAACGAGACCCCAGTCCATCCAGATTTTTTCTCTGCAAAAGGGGATCCAAGACATGTGGACAGCGAGGGAAGCAGCCTTAATTGTCCGCATTTTGGCAGGCACAATGCTATCGATTTTAGCAGCATGGCAGGGGGTGTTGATGGTTTTTTGAAGGGGGGCATTATCAGCAGGAGAGGGGGGGCAGAGGGAGAAAGGGGTACTGGTATAAACGATGAGATTGGATGTTTAAAAATTGCTTGTCAGTCCAGAATTTTGGAAAGAATCGAGGCAAACGGAACAGCACTCTATGGGGATTTGAGTTTATTTAATTATCCAGATAATGGTTTGGAAGCTGAAAATGAGCAGAGCAATGAAGATAGAGAGGGGGCTAGTTGTTGCTTGAAGAGGACAGTACTGGGGGGTGGATCTTTAGCAGAGTTTATGGTCCTCGGGGGAGGCGTTGCATTGAGGGATACCCCCATCCAATTTGGCAAAGAGAAGTCAGCTCTCAGCACGGCATACGGCATGAATAGTCAAAGTACAAGTGATTATTCCGGATTCAATTTGTCTGATAGGAAAGAGACAGATCCAGAGCTAAAAACAGACAGTGACTCAGAGCTTTTCCCGGCATTTTCGCAGCTCGAGAGGAGTGTTAAGTCAGCGCTTCCAATGAGATTTTCCACTGGCATGAGAATGAACAAAACGCCAACAGGAGAAAGTCACAATTTAGGACAATTCAGAAAACACAGTGTTCACAACGCCTTTACCTTAAGCCAATACAATAGTAATAACCATAATAATGATAAAGAAAATTGTGAGATGACAGTGTGGGATGAAATACCGAGAGGGCTGGTAAGAAAATCTGGGAAAGTACTTACTCAACGCATGTTTAGCGAGTACAATACTAATAGAAACAATAACATTGATGGAAAAAGAAAATCGGACGAACTGGCTAACAACAGTAAACCCTTTGAAACAGAGCATCAAACCGAGTCAGTGCATTCTATGGCAAGTGTAAAACTGAAGTTGAGATTTGGAAAAAATGATGTCCAAAGTGTGTTTTTGCGGAATCAGCATAACACAAACACTAATAATAACAATGACGTAAGTGACCAATTACAAAATGACCAATTACAATCTGGGAAGCAAGCAGTGCCATTGGACGAGGGTGCGAGACAGCCGGAGAGGCAGCAGATGGGAGCAACACAGTGGAGGGAGGGACAGTGCACGGAGGGGTCCGCGGCTGGTGCTGAGGCTGCTGGGGTGGAGAAATTACAGGTGGGGGAGGGCTGCAAGCAAAAAGCGGAAAGACGAATAACAAAGGCAGAGCGAGAGAGGGGAGTGAGGGGAGGCGCGGGTCGGGAAAGGGGTGACTTTATTGCAGAGGGGAGGGAAGCGTCTGGGGAACAGGAGGAGAGGCATGGTTCAAGGGGAGAGCGCAGCATGAAAAGGTTGACGCTGGATGAAGGAGATCCGAATGGTAGGGTAAGGATACGGCGTGCTGCAAATAAACACCCCCATTTCCCACAATATAACTACCAAGTCCAAGTTGCAGAAAACCAGCAGCCGGGAACATCAGTGATGGTCATGACCGCTTCCGATCCAGATCCAGGAGACGGAGGGAAAGTTACCTACAGCATGGCACCGCTAATGAACAGCCGGTCATCTGACTACTTTACCATCCATACAGAATCTGGACTGATTACGACAACACAGACTTTAGACAGAGAACACATGGATTTACATTATTTTCGAATCACAGCCACGGATTTTGGAATTCCAAGGCTGTCTGGGACAACGATGGTAGCGATTACTGTGGCAGACCGGAATGATCACTCTCCAATCTTCGAGCAAATTGAATATAGGGAAACAATACGTGAAAATGTTGAGGAAGGGTATCCAATTTTGCAGCTAAGAGCAACCGATATGGATTCACCCGCAAACGCTAACATACGATATCGTTTTGTGGGTGAATCGGCAGCAATTGCAAGGGCTGCTTTTGAAATTGATCCACGTTCAGGACTTATAACAACACGAGGCGCAGTGGATAGAGAAACGAGTGAACATTATACTCTTGAAGTTGAAGCTAGCGACCAAGGCAAAGAACCCAGCCCTCGTTCCTCTACAGTCGAAGTTCATATTTCAGTTTTGGATGAGAATGACAATGTACCACAATTTAGTGAAAAACGCTATGTCGTTGCAGTAAAAGAAGATGTCCGCCCTCATTCAGAGATACTAAAAGTTAGTGCGACAGATCGGGATAAAGACAGCAATGCTGCCGTTCACTATACCATTATTAGCGGGAATAGCCGTGGACAGTTTTCGATCGATAGTGTAACGGGTGAAATCCAAGTTGTTGCACCTTTAGATTATGAATCCGAACGCGAATACACTTTGCGAGTGCGTGCCCAAGATAATGGACGCCCCCCCCTCTCGAACAATACGGGAATAGTCAGCGTACAGATCACTGATGTTAACGATAATCCACCCATATTTGTGTCAACACCGTTTCAAGCGTCCGTTCTGGAAAGTGCCCCAATCGGAAGTTCCATTCTTCATATCCAAGCTATCGATACAGACTCTGGAGACAATGCTAGGCTAGAATACAGGCTAACAGGAACTAGCTTGGATACACCCTTTGTCATCAACTCTGCGACAGGTTGGGTAACGGTCAAAAAGAGTCTAGATCGTGAATCCGTTGAGCACTATTTTTTTGGTGTAGAAGCCAGAGATTATGGCATGCCACCTCTTTCTGCTACCGCTAGTGTTACAATTACAGTAATGGATGTCAATGACAACAGACCAGAATTTTTGCAAAAAGAGTACTATGCACGTTTGAACGAAGACGCCGTGGTGGGAACTAGCGTTGTTACCGTAACAGCTGTAGATCGGGACGTCAATAGTGCAGTTACGTACCAAATCACAGGTGGTAACACAAGAAACCGTTTTGCAATTAGCACTGCAGGTGGCGCTGGACTTCTATCTTTGGCTTTACCTTTGGATTACAAACAAGAAAGGCGTTACGTTTTGACAGTAACTGCTTCTGATCGGACTTTACATGACACTTGTCAAGTTCATATCAACATTACAGATGCAAACACCCATAGACCTGTTTTTCAAAGCGCGCATTATTCTGTTAGCATTAACGAAGACCGTCCCCCTGGTAGCACTGTTGTTGTGATTAGCGCTACAGATGACGATGTCGGAGAGAACGCAAGGATTACATACTACCTTGACGATAATATACCTCAATTTCGTATAGACTCCGGTACAGGTGCAATCACTCTCCAGGCCGAACTAGATTACGAAGATCAAATGACTTACACTTTAGCTATTACGGCTAAAGACAACGGTATTCCGCAGAAATCTGACACCACATATGTTGAAGTCAATGTCAATGACGTTAATGACAATGCACCGCAATTTTTAAGCCCAAGATACCAAGGAACAGTCACTGAAGATGCCTCACCTTTTACAAGCGTGGTGCAAATTTCTGCTACTGATCGGGATGCACATGCCAACGGTAGAGTCCAATACACTTTCCAAAATGGTGAAGATGGCGACGGTGACTTCACAATTGAGCCCACATCCGGTATTGTCAGAACCGTTCGACGTTTGGACAGAGAAAGCGTCCCCTTTTATGAACTTACAGCGTATGCTGTGGATCGTGGAATTCCCCCTCAACGCACCCCTGTCCACATCCAAGTAACTGTCCTTGATGTCAATGACAATGCTCCCGTCTTTCCTGCTGATGATTTTGAAGTGTTGGTGAAAGAAAATAGCGCAGTTGGGTCTGTCGTTGCGCAAATCACTGCTTCAGACCCGGATGAGGGGACAAACGCTCAAATCATGTACCAAATTGTAGAAGGAAACATTCCAGAAATCTTTCAAATGGATATTTTTTCAGGCGAACTAACCTCACTTATAGATTTGGATTACGAGACCAGAAATGAATATGTAATCGTTGTCCAAGCCACCTCAGCTCCATTGGTGAGCAGAGCCACAGTCCGCATCAAACTAGTCGACCAAAACGACAACTACCCCACTTTGCAAAACTTCCAGATTATTTTCAACAACTTTGTCTCAAACCGTTCAAATAGCTTTCCAAGCGGAGTGATTGGAAGAGTGCCAGCCCACGATCCTGATGTTTCGGACAGACTTTACTACACCATCGACAGCGGGAACGAATTGCACCTGCTGCTGCTGAACCACACGAGCGGGGAGATCCGATTAAGTCGGAAACTGGACAACAATCGGGCGCTGGTGGCTCCAATGATGATCACAGTAACAGGTAAGAGCAGAGTGTGGAGAAAGATGTATGGTGAGGAATGGATGCGGTGGATTTGCCTGGAGGGTGTTTGTCAGTGTAACAAATGTTGAGAAATGTAAGGATGTTATGCCAGAGAGGAGAGGTAGAAGCAGATCAGAGTGTGAGCTGTGGACTCTGTTACTGTAAGTCATTTTTGGTCTGAAGTTAGGAAGATTTGACTAAAACGTTTCACTCTGATTATTGTTCTTCAGGCTAATCAATGAAGACATCAAATACTTGGTAGTGTAGGTAGAAAGTGTAAGAGAAAGAAATAGAATAGATTTTATTGTCTATTATTGTTGATTTATCTTTGGCTCACCAACACATACATTCCCTTTGGTTTGATGTCAGTTACCATGAAAATCATAAATGTATATATTTTTTATCATATATCACAAAAATGTTAATGCTGCTAAGATATGTGTATATGGTGATGAAAGGACTAGACAACATTGTGTGATTGAGGAATCCATTACATGTGTTTGCGACTGGTGCTAATTGTTCCACAACTATAATTACTGACTACAGTTCCTTCGTCACTGACTGAGTGTGAGGCAATTTAACCCAGTGCCACACAGATTCACCTGATGAGATGGAACATAGACTGTGAACCCATTACTCCAAGTGTTTATTCAGCTCAGTCAGTGCCCTTTACCAGGATGAGATCAGTTGGCCCTGTGGCATTAAGGGTGCATCAAATGCTTCCAATTCTGGTAATGTGCAACTGAATTAAAATTTCCGTATGTTTCATGATGGCCCTCAAAGAAATGTGTCATACTACTCTGAAAAAGGTTGACTAGTATAGACTTTTTAAACTCATGAGCAGTTCTTTGTTAAAGGATTGTTGTGATATGATACAGTTTTATGCATGGTGTACTGTAACCGTAGCAACACTAGTAATTGTGATAATTGTGTGGATTATAGGATTCAGCAGTACAGCACATTGTAAAGAATGGTTTCATCGTCAATAACATTGCATTAAACCAATAATCAAACAGAATTAGATTCTATGCAGCATTGATTTTACATTTAGAGAGAGAGATTTTAATGGTCACTTGAGTTGAAAGCTAAAAAAAATAACTTGTTAGCCTTGGTTTAGCCTTGGTCTTCTTTGAGATTTTTCCTAAATTTCTTTTGCTCTTGAGTCTCAA
This sequence comes from Proterorhinus semilunaris, assembly GCA_021464625.1. Taxonomy (NCBI): domain Eukaryota; kingdom Metazoa; phylum Chordata; class Actinopteri; order Gobiiformes; family Gobiidae; genus Proterorhinus; species Proterorhinus semilunaris. Next base: position 27,925,315 of record CM038347.1, on the reverse strand, counting down.
CAGAAGTGACACAACTTCAACAATTGTTTTGACCATTAAGATTTTGGAATCTCTTTACCAAACAATTCCAATTGCCAACCCAATTTCAGTTTGGATCTACATACGTATCTACCATTACGCTTTAGCTTTATGGCAATTCTGATAAATTCTACTCCTTATTCAATTGAAACCAATCCAATTGAAACCAAATAGCTGCTTCAAAAAGCAGCTATTTGGGAAGTACTGGTTTTGCACATAAGCCACACAACCCACTTTTAAGACCCCAGATATTAAGCATACATTCCCTACAAAGCCAAACAACTCATTTCTTGTCCTTTATCCATGCACTTTCTAATTGGCTGTACTTTGTTTACACTCTGTTTTCATTTGGGGGATTCAGAGTCTTTCTGATCAAAGCTGGCATCGACAGAATGAGGGTTTTGAGTGTCGTTTGGTTTCTTTGAAGGCTTTGAGTGCTGCGTGTGTTCACTGACTCAGTTTAATGGAAGTGACTGGGGAGAGGCTGACCCGCTGGCCCATTTATCTGCTTTGTGCTCACGACACAGGAGAATATATACAGGCACTCCGGAGTCACTTAAAGGCTGCTGGGCTTTTGTCTGCTACGCACAAGCCGTGTTGTGTTCAAAGATAGTCAAAGAGCTGGTGAGTGGCGTTTACAGTCCTGCATTACTTACCAACAATGTACCATTTCCCCTTACATCCATAACCATCGTCTTTGTTTTTCTGTTCGATGCAAACCAATCAAATGACACCCGAAGACCCATCTCCCGATCTAGGTACCCCTAGATCTAGGTACCCCTCTATTTGGAGGACTAACTTTTATGTATGGTGGTTTTCAGTCACATAATCTTTCTTTCTGGCTCAGACATGAATTCATTTCCTGTTGTGTCTGTGCTGAAGTCTGGTTGTGGCAGAGGAATATGACAGTGATGAGATTATTATAAACACATGGATCCCGGTGCTGTCACCAATCCTGCCCTGCTCTTATCTGAGGCTGCTACAGCAGATTTTCTCTTTCTTTTTCCATCTCATTTTGATTAAATTAGCGGATTAAACTTTTGTGGAGTTTTTCTGGCAGGCTCAGACATGCTGTAAAGAACTGCACATGTTTCTGCCCATCTGTCCAGTGTATTTTCATATAGTACTTCTACATAGTAAACGCAGCATTTGTGAAAGAAAAACAGATCAGATGCACTGAGAGTGAGTCCTATATATAGCGCATTTTTACCAATCACAAGAAAGTGTCTAAATTAGCAGAGTTTCCGTTCCTACTTTTTAACAGGGACTCATTCTGAGCACAGACCACATCTAATTAACGCACTTGAGCAATCAGGATGCTAGAAACACACTTATGCAGAAACTAAGGCTACCTCTGACTTTCACAGTTCCAAAACTGGTTGATTCAGGTAGTGCATCTTTAAAATCATACTATATCTAATAAACATTTTGGGATTAGGGTGACATTAAAGCAGGTTTGGATAAATAGTGTCCAATCACATTCTTCATCAGGGCTGGACTGGCAATATCGGCCCGGGACTTTTGGGTCAAGACCGGCCCTCTAAACATGTGTCATATTCAATGCAATAGTCGAGGCCATTAACAATGCAATAAGCCCTTGAACTAAAACTGTATAAGCTTCCAAACTGAGCACAATAGCTGCATGTCGTTTCTACCCAATTCAAGCTAACACACCACAGCACTCACAACATTAATGTCATTTACAACTTGCTGCAACATTTGTACTAAACAACCTTAAAATGTGTGTTCTGCTAAGGAGGTTCCTCTCGCGACTGCCACACAAATAAACTTTACAAAACCAACCAAATGATCACACTGTAGGTTTATGTCATGAAATGGTAAACTCACCACAGAGTTAGAGCGGTGTGGAGTGAAAATAGGAGGAGGGCGAGTCACCTGAAAACTCCCAACATGCACTTCTTTGCATACATTTGTCTAAAATGTATAAAAGTAGAGACCTGAGGTTCTGTGGCTCCTGGAGGGTGTTACAATAAACTATTTTCACTTATATTGGCAAATATGATGTGAAGGGCTTGAATAATGTTGTATCCGAGAGGCCCGTTGCTCATCATACAAGATTATCTGCTAACCACAACTCAAGGAAACATGCCAACGGAGGGCTATGCCATAAAAGGCATCGGATAGACATAGTGCGTCAGTTGTGTAATTGCGTTCAAATAGTAATCTGAACGTCAGTAGAACTTGTAGTTTCTATTGTGGGCCGGTGTGGTACAGGCCTGTTCACTCATCTGGTCTGACCGTCCCAAAAGCACGGAACACCCGGTGCTCCCGCCAGCAGGTAGGGTACTTTGTTGCTTCAAGGACCCTATGAAGTATGTGCACCACGGTTTGAGAACTACTAGACCTTTCATGCAGACGGGTCTGAATGCCTTTTGGTCAAAGAAAGAGAAAACCTCCCATATCTGGTTCAGTATGACGCCGATTAGTACCTAAAAAGTTGTCCCAAGTGTCTTTGCAGTCATGCCTTGGTTCGCTTTCATATGTTTATTTTTGTCCGCACCTTTCCTCTGTGTATTCCCACATAATCCTCCTGTTCAGTTTTGGTAGCGCAGACATTTCTCCTCACTGACAGTTTGTTGTGTTGGAACTGTCTCATGTGGCTCGGAGCGTCGATGTGAGACCAGACTTGAATTATATCAGAGAAAGCAGAACCCTCCCGGCTTTCCGCTCCTCCCCTTTGTCTTACGCTCTCATTTACATTGATTTTACAGACGTTTGAAAAGATTAACCGCCGCTTGTGTTGTGCCAGATTTACTGCGCAACATGGGGCCGAGGTGGCTTTGAACAGAAATTTATTCGAGGGATTAATCAGCCCTTTCTTCCCTTCTTACACTTCCTTCTGTTCTGTTCTTCCTCATCTCTCCTGCCTTTTACGAACACTAACTGTTAAGGGTTAATTTCACAGATCACAAGTGTTTCAAAAACAGCAGCTGTTTGTGCGGAACAACTGCTACTAGTACCATAGTGCTGTAGTGCTGTAGTGTGAGCAGTATAGGGATACTGTGCATCCGGCTGGACACAATTTAAAACATTCTATTTATTTTTGTAAAACAATTTGGGAGAAGTGATGCGTGGGTACTGGTGTAGTACATGTAAAGTTATACAGAACAGGTGCTGTTTGGAATGGGGTTCTTTGTAGGTTCAGAAAATATTTCATGGTTTACTGTCAAAAAAGTATAATGTACCCACTGACAAAAAAAAAATAAAAAAAGACAAGGCACTCAGTCCGTTATGAAAAAAATAAAAAGCCTTTATTGTAACATGGCTTTTAATTAAAATACTCACCAACGTGTTTCAACCAATATGGCCTTCATCAGGGTGCAGAGGCAAATACAGAACAGAAGGGGGACAACCTTATATCCGTTACATTCAGTCCAAACTTTCTGGATTGCAACCCTAAGGGCTGCTAGTTTTCCTGGACTGAATGATGATATAGACTTTACCCCATTCTAGGGGATGAAAGTGCGATGGATGAAAGTGCAGATCGTGCGCTGTCAATGAACAGCCTGAAAGCAATGAGGAAAAGAGAGGCGACACAATGAAGGGGAGGAGTGGCGTAAGGGAAATAACAATGGTGTTCGAGAGGATTGATGAAGAACAGGCAGCAGTCGGGATGTCTTATACAGGAGAAGTTTATTTACTATCTGTGCGGGACTCGGAGACATGAATCCCACAGAAGAGGGATAGATACCCTGTCGAACCTCATACTGATACACAGGCAAAATATTCAGTGGCTGAGAGTAGGCGCCTGATCACCACCGTCAAGGCTATGACAGAGACAGTACGTCTGTACAGCTTGACCCACGAATAGTACGACTTTACAGCGTGATCCAGTATGATAAATAGCGATTTAATTTTATGCTCGGTGAACTTGGTTTCACGTTGGTCGATCACCTCCAACACTTTAGTCTTGGTCTGGATAAAGCTACAAACATGTTACACACAGACTGAAGCTCTACAGGCTGCCCTTATTCTCTGTTGCACTGGTTAAGTTCTGCTCATAAAAATAGGCGACATTATGGGTGGCACTTACCCAAAAACTGTAGCCTTACTATAGAAGGCTGAGTATAATAAATACATTGAAGATAAGCAGGCACAAACTGTGATTCTACACAGAGTGAAGATGAAGTAAGCTAACAAACATTTTTGAACACACATTTTCACGTTTAAAAACACGTTTTAGTTTTGGCTAGTGAAATCCGTTGGTAACTTCAGAAAACCACTAGCCATCGTGGCCAGGGACCAAAAAGTGATTGTCGAACCCTGTTTGTCACTTTACGAAATAACAGATTATATACAGATATTGGTCTTTCTTTATCTATTAGTCTTATAACAGTAATATTGATCGAAGTAAAGTGTTACAGCACAACCATTACATCCTTACAACCCAGGCACAGCACAGTGCACGGAGTTACAAAAGCCCAAGGTTGTGTTGAATGAAACATATTGCTCTGATCCATGAGTGAACGAGGCCAGAGGGACCAGGATAAACCCGCGGGCTCTGACTGAAGGTGACTTTGATGCTGCACTGGTTTAGCTGGTTTCACTGGTCTTGTGCCATACAGTGACAATGTTAATGTAGAAGTTGCCACTGTGTATTACATTTTTTAAATGTTGATCTAATAACTCTGAAAAACATGACATTAAATCATTTGACATCTGTTCTATTTTCTAACATTGAATGGGTCTGGTACAATATAAAACTGATCCACATGTCTCAGGAGGCGGAAATATGAACTACGATCCTATTAAATCTTTGATTCTCGCTGTTAAAATCCCTGTTTGATATGATCCAGTTGTATAGTACTAATGGTGAACACACAGGTCAGTGCTTTTACTTTACATATAGGTCAGGTCGAGCGGCCCCGGTGCATTATGGGAGCTGAGAGTATAATGCATCTCCAGCAGGTCACCACTCCTGAGCACAACATCTCCATTTCGCACAATAATGTTAAAGGCAATCACCACCGCATTACTGCGTGGGTGATACAAGGCCACCTCTTTTCCGTTTTCTTGCTTAAACATGCACTTGCTTCGAGCTGAACCGTCATCAGCTCACGCAGACACAGTGAGCTTGCTGATGACATAAACTTATCGCCTAGACACCAAAAGACAATGTAAAGGTGAAGGGACATGATCATTTTGTGGGCAAACATGTGTTCATCTCGCAGGGCCCAGACATTGGAGGCGGTGAAGAGGAGGAGATGAAGTGACAGATGGCTGGTAGTTCGGCTGCTGCGGTGGAGAAGGGGTGAAAGAGGGTGGAGGCCTGTAGCTGTCTTTTTAGCCGTTCTTCAAACATTGACACTGGGCAAGCTCAGGAGCAGCGAGCAGTCACACTATCTTAACCCAGGATTGTTGTTAGTAGTAATACATGGCTTCAGGATTAGTTAGAGTTGTACGTATAGAGCTGTGCGATTTAACTAAATGTATCTAATTGCAATTTTCCTGGCCAACACTGCGATTGGGGTTGAAATTAAGATTCAGTTCACTATGTGCACATTATAGACATTAGCATACTGCATAATTACCGTATGGGCAAAGTGAGACCTTTGTTTCACTCTCCAAACACTGCTGCATGTTTAGGTATCACTGGCACGGCCCCCAGCCAATCTGATGGCTTGTTACAAAAAAGGTTTTCCCGTGGTGAGACGCTTTTATTGTTTTTCACAAAGGAAAATAAACCAAAACAACAAAGAGGCGTGACTTTTGGATGCTTATTTCATTGATTGTGTGTTTCTCTGACACTAATACCACCCTCTCCCATCCGCTCCAGTTGCTCCTCAAACCTCTCTCTCTGGTCCTCTCAGGGCGGGCCGTGTATTGTGTTGTGAGGTTGTCTAATGGTTTTTAATGGGCTCCGCGCCTCTATAGTCCTGGACATGTAGGTCAGGTCCTCCTTAACAAACTGGCCGCTCTGCCTTTGTTCTGGTTCACTGTGGCTTCCCCTTCCAACCTTTTAAGTGTTCTGCTCAGATTTGACTCCACGCTGCAAATATAAAGCTTTTTAAATCAGCTTTTATGGTTATTTTAGTGCCTTCCTTCCGTTCAGTGCAAGGCAATATACTCTGTTGATCTGTGACCAATCGTGCTTCTACAAAGAATGTATTCTTCAAAGTAGTGACGAAATTCAAGTTGTGCATATTTGCGGAGTGGTTATCCGGTTTCCTGCATCTCTGTAAGAAGGGGATTGGTGGGACCCCCTGATTGTGGAATTTGCATGTCATCCCTGTGTTATTGTGGCAGAGTGGATAACCTTTCTATCAGTAATTTTGATTCTGAATGTTCTCTCTCCATAAAAAAACATGCATACACAAGTGAACTGGATAATTGTATTGAAAGAGAGTGACTAGTAAGGTCCTGGGTGTACTTTGCCTATGGTCCATATAGTTGCTGGCATAGCATTTTGCACCGAAATATATTTTACTGAGCAGATGGAGAAGCTTATGACAGTTGGCTGCCCAAAAATCTAGAAATAAATCCCAATGTTTTTAAACAGTTAATTCAAATATCCTGCCTTAAATGTGCACTATGCAACTTTTGAAGTGAAAAAAACAACTTTATAATATTGGTACATATTTGACCTTTTAGTGACTCAGTGGCGTTATGGGTGCAGCAAGGACAAATAGTTGTTGCTTTGTCTCATGCTCCATGATCCACTCTTTCACAATGTAAGCCTGATGAATCCTGGCGTTGTCATCTTGGAGTATGCCCGTGCCATCAGGGAGGAAGAAATCTATTGGAATAACCTGGTCATTCGGGATTGTTCTGGTAGTCAGCTGATCTCAATCTTTGGGCACAGTGTTGCAGCAATTATACCTGACAACCCCAGATCATAACAATAAGTTGAAACCAAGGTGGTGATTTTTTATTTGTGGGGTCCGACAGTTTACCTTAACCCAGCAGCTATCACTAATGCTACTACTATTACCAATACATTACCACTAGTACATCATCTAAGGCAAAACACCCTAGTCCAAACCAGCATGTCTCCAAATTCCAGATGACTTTCTCCCCTGCATTTGTTTACACAGTAAGTGAATCTCCCTATCCTTCAGCATCTCGTGCGTGTGATCTTGTTTTGTTGACAGTAATGATATGTCTCGGAGCTAATGCCAAAGTCATTATTTATGTATGAAGCTAAAGTTAGACCAGTGTTCCTCCTCTTCCTCGCCTTCATCCCCAGAGGTGGAATCAGATTCATACTTTCTCATTTTCCGACTGTAACGAAAGCAAACAAACCATTAACTGGCTTTTTATGTACCTTCCGGTCCCTGTACATATGCATATTATGCCATCAAATATTCTGCTGTCTTGTGTTAAGCTTGTTGCAAAGGTTTTTTATTTTTTTTATAAAGTTATTATCTGAACAGGGTTATTAAGAATGAAAGACATTTCACTTCTGGAAACTGCAATCATACCCTCTGGGATGCTCTGAGCTGAAGAGGCTTGAGATGCAAAACGTCTTCAGCTCAGAACAACCAATTCCAGATGAATACTTTTTTTTAAACTTTGGCTAAATAGAAAACTCCTGCAACTAAGAGCTTGTACTTTTGAAAACCTGTACATGTCAAAATGTAAAATCAAAATACTTTATTTGTCCCTGAAGGGCAATTTAAAAGGGTTACACAGCAAGGACTACAAAACATATAAATTACCCTGATATGGTCACTGAAGGTCATTCACTGGCACTAAATACATTTCACCATACATGATGTATATAAAATAACTGTATATAAAATAAATAACTAAAATAACACAAAATCTTTCCTTTGGAAAAATTGTCACGCATTGCACATGGATGTCTGCTATGACATTCCTGTCGGAAAAGTAAATCGACAATTTTTGAGAAAACAGTTTGAGTAAATGGTTTTGTCGCAGGGGTTGAAAAATAATGAGAGGAGGAAGGTGAGACAAGTTTTCCTGGAGGGAAAGAAAATATTGAATTCAGAAAAGAGTTGCATATAGTATTTCGAAATAGTTTGTCAGTTGCCGCACATGTACAGGAGAAGTGTCTCTAAAAGCCAAAGCTCACAGAGTGATTTTGTTTTAATGTTTTCCATCTCTCCTCTGACTTCCTGTTAAATACCGGTATAGATTTCACAATTGAATTCTGTCTGAGCCCATATCTGTAATGCATGATGCATCATAAGTGTGTCTTATTCAAAATGCATTAAAGCATAACCTCAGGAGGAACCACTCAGGGGATACTGATGAAGATAGAGCAGAGTCAAAAGTTCAAGAGGTTCATGTCCAGAAAGGTGGTTCTTGTGAAGGAGAGATAAGGTTTAGATCTTTTGAACTGGTCAAATAGGAAAAGAGGAGGAAACGTGAATATTTGGGTATTTTCATGAAATGCTTAGTACAGATCTTTGAAGAAGACCTCAGAGGAGATTTATGAATTTAGTGATTGAGGACGTGAAATGGGCCTGCACAACGCAAAAATGCATTTCAAGATATTATGAATTGTGCTATAATATAGAAATGATTAAATGAAGGGAGGAAATGGCCTTTGGAGGTGGGGGTTGGTGTTTTTTTTGGTGGCAGCTGGTTTGAGACAGGATTATGAGCAGGTCTGACCTCCCACGGGCCAAAACAGCAAGTCTCTACACACTAACCACACACCCACTCACAATAAACCGACTGAATACACAACTATTACTACCACACACACATATGCACAACGTGACACACAACAGATAATAGACACAAGCCACTGAGAAATAGAACAGCCTCAGGGAGAGGAGATCTATGAAGGAGACAAGGAAAGGAGGCAAGGATGCGAGGAAGGAAGCATTGATTTTGACAAAGGGTCAAGCTGGTAATATTGTGGTAATTTTAGACTGGCCGAAATAATTTGTACCAAGTGAAGCAAATTTGGCATTTGTGCATGATGTTAATGGTGAAATTTTGAGTGATGTTATTATTGATCAAAGTCACTGCAGCTACTGTATGATTCAAAATTGTGTCATGATGACTTTAAGAATTGGGGTGTCATTTCTAATCTGTCAAAAACATTCATGGAAACCAACAACACTTTTCTACCAAATTACATTCTTTAACCCACACAAATGTATATAGATAGTCAAATGTTTCCTTGTAAACAGTATAACGTTGGTCTCATTAGCCTCTGACCTGAGCTGCTGCAGACTCAACCTTTAGCCCAGTGTTGACTGTATAGGAAATCTACATTTAAAATTACAAGACGTACAGCACCAGAGGGAAATTAGGGTCTTAATGGCTAACAACTAGAGACAGATTGATATTATTACAATGCGAATAACATAAGCATAGTAATATCCCGTTGAAATCGTTCGGAAATAGGGACGCCAAGTGTGATAGCAAAACAATTCTATTTAGTTTTGAAGAATGACTTTTGTGTTTGTAAGGACGTGATGGCAGAACTCGACTTTTTTCCACTGTCGTCATGTTGTTAGCAAAGTAGCAATAAGAGTTCTCGTTGTTGTCGGCAAATGTAAAATGAACCACATGCGGGTTTGAGACATCTTTCAAGATGGAGGTCCGACAATGTCCAAAACTGTAGCTTTTGTTGAAGTGTTTTCAGCCTGCTGTGGTCAGATCACGAGTGGTTCAAGGAAGCGAGGCAGCTGGGAAGTGAAAGCTCTCATATAATCATTTTTTGTATCTCTGATGGATTGACATTAGTGACATTATAATAACCTGATTGCTTGGTTGGATAAATATATAGAATAAGAAACCTAGAAAAAAAAAAAAAAGTTCAGTGTTTGTGAAATGTCCATACAGTACAATGATAGAGACACTACGACGGCTTCAGCCTGTAACTGAATCACATTAATCTGAAAACAAACAAGTGAAAATATCCACTTTCCCCAGTGACCACCAAGTCACAACTTTGCTCGGCAGTAAGACACAGAGAAAAATCGTTGCCAGCCATCTGTCTATCAGACTAACAGCCTCCAGACAATCTCCTATGGCGGCCCACGGGGGACAAGAGTGTTTCTTAAACTGAGACTCACCACTCCCAACACAGCCAAGGTGGGAATCTCGGTTCGGTCGACAATCCAACGGTATAAATTGCTGGTCTTCTTCACTGTCCTCCTGACATTTCAAACCTTGAATTGTCTAATTATCCACTAAAATGGGACCAGTGGTACCTGTTAACAGCCCAAAGCAGATATTAAATTCTGCTGTGAGCCATCATTTAGACAATATTATTAAATCAATCACTGTGGGTGGAGATGTGCGTTCACAAAATATTAACCAGTCGGGGTTTGGTAATGAAGTCCACACAGAAAGAAAATGTGGTAGCGGCTCAGCAGAGGGTCGACATCGACGGTTCAGATCCAAGTGCATATTGCATCTACTTTGTCTCCAGTATCCCAGTCAGAATATAATCAAGATTTAGACTCTGTGTTAATATTGATTGGCTTTTAAAAGAGCTGTTATGGCACTTCTCTACCGATTATGTTACTCAGAGGACAACAACGCTCTGCTGAACTGCAAAGCTCACATTGAAGGGATTAAAGAATTAATAACCTGATGTTTGCCCTGAGTTTTCCGACTTGTCTGTGAGTTTATGTGCATTTTCAACTTCTTAGCACCACACGAACGCAGCATTACATTTGGCTTAACAATTGACCAGGAACGATGTGATTCCCTGGTACACTTCCTGATCCAACTGAATTTGAAAACCATCCAAATTTTCCCTATGTCCTTGTTTAAATCCTTCCTTTTTGCTGTCACACTCATCGGCTGAGGAGGCACAGGGCCAGACAGAGGCTGGTGTGAAACAGGATTTGACCCCATGTTGTTAACACTCAGCGCCGCGAGCTAGCGTTAGGCTAATGTTTTACTAATGTTGCGGAGGAGCGTGACCGGGGCCTGTCTCTCCTCTCACTGTACGCTCTAAACGCCTATTGTTCCGTTGAAACCCAGTTTTTGACGCTGGTCCTTGAAGGTTTGGATCTCCCCTTCGGGCTGCAGCGTTAATCCCTAACTGCGCGATTACCAGAGTGCACATTTAATGCTTTCAGCCTGAACTGTGGTGGTGCTAGTTTACATATGGGCCACTGGAATAAGCCTTTAGTTCCACTGGGCTTTTCTTCATCGTTTTGACTCTGCACAATCCAATTGTATGGTTCATATGGCCAATATCTTCTGGCCGCCAGTGAATATAGTTTTTCAATCGCTCCCTTTTTCATCAGAGGTTACCAAAGCAAACCAGTCCACGCTACAGTGTTCTGACAACATGTCTGTAGTGTAATCTAAAACAAACAAGTTCAATCATGTAATGTCAGACTGGCCTATTTTTGTTGAAGCATCTCAGAACTAACCTTCAAATAACCAAAAAGTAGCATGGTCTGAGAAACAAACACTCTTATATTTTCAATGCTTTGTTCCCTTTTGTAAGTATAAATATAAACAGTAACGCGTCATACAAGGGGGCGTGGCCTAGTCGAGGGGGAAGAAAACCTCATATGGAAATCACAATTTTTCACTCTTTCTGGCAGACTATTATCACATATTTATTCATATTTGTCACACACAAAAAATAGGGTCAGCCCTATGTTCCCCGATGTTTCCCGGGGAACATAGATACGCACCCCGTTAGCTTATGTAGCATGACGCTAACGTAGCTTCCTGGTTAGCACTGTCCCTTTCAAAGTATGTATGGGCTGTTGAACTACTTTGCTCCTCTCCATGTCTCTGTATCTTTATTTAGGAGAAAATCTATTCATAATTCAGCATTTGTTAAAGTAACGGTGGGGAAATGGAAGAAAGTACAGTTTTTCCCCTCCTTGTTCTTCCCTCTGGTGCTTCCAATATGTCCATATATGGTCTATCTGTATCTATACTGCATTTGTCTGACACAGCAATAGTTTGTATACATTGACTTTATATTACCTGCGCTAATTCCAATCTTTTGCTATTCCTATTTGTATGCTTTGCATTTAAGCCACTTCCTGTTTAATGTGCTTTTGACTTTGGATTTCTCTTTTGCACATCTCAATGTTTTCTGCCAAAGTTATTCTTATTCTTGTGAGAGTTGGGGAGCGAAGTGCTATCTGTCGACTGCAGGTGGCTCTGACTAATGGTTCTCTCCAAGCTGCTCTGTCACTGCTCTCTCTGCGCTTCCCTCCATTTCAACCCGAAATCACAGAAATAGAGCGAATACACCTCACAATGCACGCCCGGAGCTGGAGAGGCAGGAGGAAAAGGGCTAAAAGCTTAAAGATTGGAGATATGTGGAACTGGGTAATTTTAGACATGGGAGAAGATTGGGTGATTATGTCTACATGGAGGGACAAAGTATCTTATGCTTTGAAATGTTCAGCATGTTTCTCTGAAAGATCCTGACCTAAACATGCTGAACAGTCCACAGCTAAAGAGAAAGCCGGGAGAATGCACTAAACTTTTTTCCATTTAGCTGTAGACATCAAAACCATAAAGCCCTTATCACTAATGCATGTCTCCCTCTCTGCTCCGTCCACTTCAGCTTCACATGTAACAATAAAACATTGATAAAACTTGGTCAGTGTGGGGAAGTGGAAGTTATTTCAGTAGCGCTCACAGAAAACAATGCCTTTTGGTGAGTGACTCTTTTCTGTCAACGTCATCTCTCTGTTGACCTGATCAGAGAAGGACCTTGACAAACTCTCCCATCTCCTAAAACCTGCATCATTCTCAGGTGTGACCGCTGAAGATTTTAATTGCCATAGGGAACTCTAAACTTGAATACTATGAGCATGGAGAGGCTAATCCACATCCAGTCACCTTCAGTTGTCCCCACAGCAGCAGAACCATTAGCCTCTCCATCTTCTCCTTTTAACCACCATCACCAGAGTCTAGGCCTCTGATTAAGAAACACTGTATTTTGTTCTTGGCTTGAATTTAATTTGATTACACGGTAGATTCATAACCCAAACAATTTAGGTCCCCCATTGTATAAAGTTATTGTGTCTTATGCTACTTCAGGGCAGAACAGGAGCATTTTTCTTTTTATTTCTCGCAACCCTCCGATGGGTCCCAACCCCCACTTTGGGAACCAGTGCAACAATATGATTTTTGGTGTCCATGGCCGGTTACTGGAACTAGTAGTTTCCTACGATCATGACAAAAATGCCAACATTCAACAACACTATTGGTGAAGTATGGCTGTGGATTCGTCAGCTACACTAAAGTTAATGCTCAGCCTGCAGACTATAGACCACTGGGAGGGGTATAGCTTGGCTCAATCCCTCCCCTCTATTAAAGGAATATGCCACCGTTTTTAAATACTGAGATATGATCTTACCTGAGCTAAGACGAGTTAACCTGTCTGGTCTTTACGCGTGCCCTCAGTCACGCAAACAGAGCACTGACGGTGTTAGCAAAAGTTTCTCCTCCTCTCCTCTATTGACCCAAACGGGAGTGAAGATAGAAGTTGTCAAGTACATGAGTAGTTACACAATCTAAGTATAGTTACACAAAATTAAACATGTCGACTATATTGTAAGGTGTAATAATACCTTAGGAGCACTTCGACGTATGACGTACGTATTATTACACCTTGCAATATAGTACATAGCGGAAACGTGGAAGAGCTTGGTCGCTTCTAACGTCACTCCTGTTTGGGTCCATAGAGGAGAGGAGGAGAGGCTATATGCTAACGGCGTCTGTACAGGAGGATGCTCTCCAAAAGCAGCACTATTCTGACTCCACTATGTGCTGGACATGTGAAAGCCCATTCACTGCCACGCTCCACTGAGAAGTCATTCTTTCCTGCCTGTCGCCATCAAACTACTGCTCTCTGTGCTTTGAAATAACTGCTCTTTCCTTCATCACCTTCTCTCTTGGTGGAAATATTGTCAGTTTAAAAAAAAAAAGAAAATCCCCTTTGATATCAATAAGTAATTCTGATTTTGAATACACCGGGAGCAGAAAAGATGGTCAACGCTTGAAAACTTGGAACTTCATTTTTTCCCATTGCAGTAAAGCTCTTCTAAAACAACACAGCACTTTTAAATCCATGCTCCACTGAAGCAGTTTGTACCACTATACCCCAATCATTTTTACTCTCGTCCTCCATCCTTTCTTTCCTTCTGTAATAAACCTTTGGACTCTCCTTTAGCCCCCTCACTTGCTTCCTTGTAACCTCTCTTTGCATCCTTTCCTCAGACTCACTCTCTCCTCACCCCTGCTGCTCTCGTCTCGCTCTCCTCTTGCGCTGGATTTGAGGATTATTAGAAAACATGTGGCTGCAAAATTGCTTCCCAGAAAACACACCTCTCGTGGCTGCAGTGGCGCGCTTTATACGGTGCTGCTTATATATGCGATGTTATTGTTATTATTGTTGCGTATGAAGAGGTTTCGACCCGCTTGGATTCATTTTTATTCGCCAAACAAGAGAGGCTTTGTGTAAGTAATGGGAAACAGAGGAGAGGGAAGGATTCATCATTGTCTTATACATTTCTTATTGTGAATTTTGCCCAAGCACTTCATCCAGTGCTAGTTCCAACACCTCACTCTTCAAGGCGGATGTTGCTTTTGAATTTGCTTGACCAGTCAAATTAGGTTCATTAACTCGTCTTGTTGTTTGGAAGTTTAAAAAAAAAAAAAAAGTATTGTTGCCAGGCCTGTTCTTGTATCATAACCTGACGAGTTTCAGAATTGTTTCCGTGTCTCGTCTGTCCAGCTGATTTTAAACAGATTGCGCGGGTTTTCTACTTGGAGCAGTAGGACGACTTCTTCACAACTGTAGCCCAGGTGCGAGAAGGTTTGTACGCACCACCGTTTTTTTTTTTTTTTTTACTTACAGCTGAAAGATTGCTATTATGTTGATGTATTTCAGCCAACTAACAATCTGCTGTACCTGTCCATGTGCCCACTGTTGTCTCTAAGGACACAGGCACCTCTTTGTTTGTGCTCAGTTACAGTGAAAACATGTCCTCCCTCTGCTTTCCCACTGCTTTTCTATGTAGTACATTTTCCCGGAGATCTGGAACGAGCCCTTTTTTTTTTTTTACCAGTGCTTCTATTTACTGCCAGTGTGGTGCTTTATAATGCTGAATTGAAGTGACCCAGACCTCTCTCTATTTCTTTCTTCTGAAACCTGATCTCTGATAATGATTTTCCCTGTTACAGATATGCCATATAGCTACTTATAAAGATGCAGAAGTTTACAGTAACGGGGACATATCTGATTCAACGTGACCTCTATGTTCCTCTCCAGGCTTCCGTCTGTTGCGTTGGTTCATTTGTCTGTGTCTCTTTGACCATTCGTCTTCTTCAGCGCTGACCTCCTGAGCCACCTCCTGTACGGTATCTATGAGTGCTTGTCTCGGGTCGGCGCGGTTTAAGTTTAATATGAGGAAATATGGAAAGGAGTGGAAAATATATGTTTGAATCCATTTGAAATATCCATCCATCCATCCATCCATCCATTCATCCATCCAAAATGTTCAGTTCAGTGTTGTTTGGATAAAGATTTTAAGACTAAGATTTGTAATAAGCAAAAGACATCTTCAATTAAAGTTAGAGATAGCTCAAATAGGAATAAGGGAAAGTATACGCCAAGGTTTAGACACTGGTGGTGTAGTAGAATGGCAGAGGAGGCTGGTTGATTTTGCTGCTGCGGTGGAGATTGACACGTCCCAGTCCCTGGATTGTCTGGTTAAAGAGGGAGTGCCCCTTACATGCATGCACTCTGTCTGGATCCATTTGTGTATGTAAGAAAAAAGTGATGTCTCATGCTCCCTGAACCACTCTTTCACAATGTGAGCCCGATGAATCCTGGCATTGTCATTATGCCCGTGCCATCATGGAAGATGTCCATGTTGTCATTCTTTGGGCACACATAGTGTCGCTAAACCTAGACCTGACCAACTGCAGCGACCCCAGACCATGACAGTTAGTTAAATTAAGGTGGCGACTTTTTCTCTGGTCAGACAGTGCGTTAAGCCTGTCCCAGATTTGTCTTCGCCTCAATGGGAGCGAGGCTGCTATTGACCCCTCTGACCAACCACTCACTCACACCGTTGATCAGATAGCCGACATTCTCAAAGTGGTATGGGCATGGTTTGTCAGAATTGTTGGTTGATTAGCAAGAATTGACCGACAGTAGTAGAACAGGGTTTTGTAGATGTGAAATTACCTTCATTCTATGTTGATAAGAATGATTATGTGTCCAAAGCATGCAGCGTGCAGTATGAATTGTCTTGAATGAATGAGTATGACTGAGAGTGTGTTTAAGTCTTACATCTGGCCTGTGCAAAATGGTAAAATAAACATGAGAATAATGATGTCCTATGTTAAAGATATTTCCAACAATATCAGCCGCTTCATTTTGTACCGACCATCTTGTCCGTTCTCTCCTCAGACGGCGCCCACAGTGTCTCCGCTCAGTGCATCCTGCGCGTCCTCATCATCACCGAGGACATGTTGGGCAGCAGCATCACGGTGCGTCTCCAGAACATGTCTCAGGACCACTTCCTGTCCCCGCTGCTGACCCACTTCCTGGAGGGTGTGTCCGCGGTGTTGTCCGTCCCCGTGGAGGACGTCTTCGTGTTCAACATCCAGCCGGACCACGACACCTCGCCGCAGGGCAAGACCATCCTGAACGTGTCCTTCTCAGCGGCGCTTCCCGGTGGTCGCTTCTTCCCCTCCGAAGCGCTGGAGGAACAGCTCTATCTGAACAGGCCGCGGCTCACAGCGCTGACGCAGATGAAGGTCAGTGAATCAGTCTGTGATGTAAAAGTATGTAGGATAAATGTTCATAGGGAATGATGGGAAATATAAAAATACTTTAATCTTTGGTATGGGGCATTCAAAGCACACCTTTTGAATCAGGGAAATTTCTACCAAACTGAGCCACTGCTTTATGTGCAATAAGGTTGAGAACAGTGCCAGGTTTGTTATGTGATAAAATCTTCACTGTTAGAATGAAGGAAAGATATACAAGATCATGGTAAGACACTGTGGCTTCCAGTGTTGTTTTCATTAACAAGACGATAACGATATCATTTTGTTGGCTCACCTTTATTTAATGGTGATAACGTAACGATGATGAGCTAAAAATAGCTCTTGGGGGACTAAAACATAATGAGACGTTGTGATTTTTATGTCATTGAGATAAGACGAAAATGGGCGAAAGTGGTTAGTCAGCCCCCGTGATTTAAATTTGTTTTCGAAGCGATAATTAAAGGACAAGGAAAGGAGACATCACATTTAGAAATGACTAAAATGTAGTTGAAAGTAAAATAATTTACATCCAAATGACTAAACCACCAAAAACAACACTGGTGGCGGTGGGAGGCAGAGTTGAATTTGAGTTTAGACAAGACTAAATTGGGGAAATTAAAAAGACAGTTCATATTGGATATTTTTGCTAATTTGTCAGAGGTTTTGTATATCAATCAATCAATCAATGGTTTTGTATAGCCCAATATCACAACAGGAGTTGCCTCATAGGGCTGCAACAAACATTAAGGCAATAAAACAGAACAGTAAATAAGACAATGTAAAGTTCTGGTGAATCAAATATCCAGGCAAACATAATGTCCAAATAAGCGTCAGCAGTGGGTGGCGACGAGCAGCTCGGGTGTCCCCTGTCCTTAGACTCTCCAGTACGGCAAGGAAAAACTCAAAAACCCAGTGGGAGAAACGAGAAACCTTGAGGAGAACCACAGAAGGAGAGATCCACTCCCATGGACGGACAGGCTATAGAGACCCAGGGCCGAAGGAGTCCCTCAGCAGATGGGCCAAGATCACAGACCGTCCAGTCCTTGTTGTCAGTAGGCAGGGTTCCTCCGTTCAGCCGGGTTCCTCCGTTCGGAGGAACCCGGCTGAAACATGCTATACTATATGCTATACATACATGCTATAAAACTATATTCTGAAACATGGCGAGGTTTGATCTTCCAGGCATGCAATTTGTATTTTTATCTATTAGCAAGTGTGGGATTCCTGACCAAGAGGCATTTGCAACACAACCCAAGACATTGTCCGTGCCTGAGTAGAAAAACAACTTGTTACTGAAATGTTAACTTGGCTTTTTAACAAGAGAATCGACATGAGGCCTAAAAGACAATGAATCATCAATTAAGACACCCAAGTTTTTTAAACCTCAATAACTGGGCCATCAGGAGTGGCAATAGGGTAATATTCTTCTGTTTAACTTTACTATTAGAAAACAGCAAAGTTTGCCATTGTACAAAGAAAGTAAATTCAATGTGGACCACAAATCCACAAATCGATTTGCAGACTGTATAGGGCTTTTATCTGTGGAGTGTACATGATTTACCCTGCGTCACTTTGGGTTTTGAGCTCTCCCACCTAAACATAATAGGCTAATATCCCAGTGATGTATTCCTGACCATGAAAATATCTTGTAATATGGGGATTATATCGCTACAACATGCAGCAGTCCCTCCTCCTGAGTCACAGTCATGGCCAAAATAATCTGGAAACGCATTTGTTTGTGAAGACTAATGCTGAGGAATACACGAAGTGAGCTTGTTCTCTCTGTGCAGCTGTAGAGTTTCCGCTGCAGTAGTTTATAATGACTTAATGCAAATTTAACGCATCAACAAACACACAGCTGGAGACTGTCATAGTTCAGACACAGGCTGAATATATCACACGCAGTATTCACAAGAGGCCTGGAAAACCTATAAATGTGTGAAAAATACCAAGCGTGCCAGGTTTGGACAGGTTTATTTTTAGATAAATGAACACTAAACATGTGAATAAAGTACTAGGTTTACAGACAATCACGCTGAAACTGAAGCTGAGAGTTACAGAAGAGGGAACATATGGAGAACATTTGTCGTTGCTTGACATTTACAACGAACAAGACGAATGGACTTTGTAGCGAAAAGTAGGCCACAGTTTCTGCGGGCAAAGTAGGCAAATGTTTGTAGGATAAGGAGCATCCGTTTTTGTATTTTTAGATGGATTTAAATAAACAAAACTCTATATCAGTTTTTCGATGCAGTAAATTAGTTATTGTGAATATTTACAAGTAATATTTATAGGATGGGTATTAGGCATTATCGAGTTTTTAGACGTTTCTATCAAGTTACAAAACACGCCTGGAGTTGTGTTTCAATCATCTCGCACAGCTTTGAGTAATCTTTGAATCTTCTCCAGTGTCCTCACCTCTCTTTATTGAAACAGCTGCGCAGCAAAGGGGAACAAGAGGAGAGGGAGTGGGAGGGTCTTGGGGGGAGATTGTGAGAAAATCAGGATACTGGATGTTTTGTTACAGCTATTTTAAATTAATATTGCATTTTCTAATCTACATTGTGTAAATTACATAACATAGGCTTAATATTTATAGACTGTCATTGCTCACCTAACCTGGCAAGAGCCAGATTGATATTATAGTGCCAATAACATTTGTGCTGACATCATTCTGGGACCACGCCGGCTGGAATCGTTCAGGGACAGGTCGCACGTTTGCTGCTGATTGGATCATGACCACCGTAAATCCATTGAATGTGTAGTTTTGAATGTTCTGTAGTTTTGAATGTTCTGTGTGTTTGTATTATGCGTTGCAGCACCTTGTGCTTTTTTGGCATCGCTGCGTTGTTAATTAGTGTCTTTTTTGCCAGAACCAATTTTGGTTCGTTGACGATGATGGTGGGAGCGGTTCAAAATGAATTTGTACTCTATTGCTGAGCAGCAACACGCCTCCACAGTGCTCCAGGGCCTGTCAATCAAAGCGTACAGCTATGACTTAAAAAAAAAAAAAAAATTATATTATACATAATATACATTATATATATATTATACTCTTCTCACCGTTATGACGAGAATCAACTGTATTTTTAGAAACATTAAAAGTCTTTTGAAACCAGGCTAAATGGGCACTTTACACGTCTCAAAAACAATGTATTCAACAATGTATTCAATAATATAAGTTTCC
This sequence comes from Proterorhinus semilunaris, assembly GCA_021464625.1. Lineage (NCBI taxonomy): Eukaryota > Metazoa > Chordata > Actinopteri > Gobiiformes > Gobiidae > Proterorhinus > Proterorhinus semilunaris. The sequence goes on along the minus strand of CM038347.1, from coordinate 27,905,388 downwards.
ATGTATTATTGAATCTTCTGGAGTCGCCCTTAGTCACTAGGGGGTGGTATCGCAGCAATGTGAGAGCCCCGCCACGAGGACCAAAGAGAAGTGCTTTCCTCGCCCATTGGTAAGATAGTAAAAACGATGTGTTTAAGATGGTGTGATGTGGTCTGCGGTGTTACTATTGACCAAACCAACACGAGAATAATGTCAACTAAACAAAGGATTATGGTGAAGGCAAATGGACTTGAAAGTGAAACTCACCTGACTCGGGAAACCATGCTAAAACTCAAATGTCCACCAGGGCAAATTCCACAAATGCAAATTATTTTCTCGTCTGTTCTGTCACAGGTTCTTCCGTTCGATGATAACGTCTGCCTGCGAGAGCCCTGTCAGAACTACATGAAGTGCATCTCGGTGCTAAAGTTCAACTCGTCCGCTCCGTTCATCTCCTCCAACTCTATCCTGTTCCGCCCGATCCACCCCATCGCCGGCCTGCGCTGCCGCTGCCCCCTGGGGTTCACCGGGGACTACTGCGAGACCGAGATCAACCTGTGCTACTCCAACCCCTGCCTGAACGGAGGGGTGTGCGCCCGCAGGGAGGGCGGCTACACCTGCATCTGTCGAGAGGACTACACCGGTGAGTGTCGTTGTTTATAATCCTTTGGTAATGCTTTGTTTCTGCCAGAACTTAGTTATTGCGTTTGCGACTGCTAGGGAAATTGTTTTATATTATTTGGTGGCACTACTCTCTCTGCAAGATGATGCATTTCCTTCAGAGGCTACAATTTGTGAGCCAGTGTGAGATCAAATGTTATAAATTGACTGTTACCATAGAAATGTGTCATCTTTGGGTGTAGTAGCAAGAAGTAAAACTATACTATAGTATAATTTAAAAAAAAAGAAGCTAAACCCACTTCAGTTTGTTAAGGTTGTGTAGGCAGATGGCCATAATGGGATGCTTATTTGTATTAGAGCTAAATTGGATCTATTCCTGCAGTTGCAACATTGTGTAATATTTGTGGTTCCTTGCGATTCCATTTACATACTGGTTCTTTCCAATTGAGTAATGACACGACAAAGATACTGTCGCTTTCCAACTCTCAGCTTTGTTATTGACAGAGACATTAATATTCTCCCAGTTGAGTTAGATTTTCCCATGCCAATCTTTTTTTTTTTATATAAATCAACCTCCCCCCTTCAGAACTAACAGGTGTGTGTGTGTGTGTGTGTGTGTGTGTGTGTGTGTGTGTGTGTGTGTGTGTGTTGTGTGGGTGTTGTGTGGGTGTGTATTCCCTTCGTTCTGTCTCATCCAGTGAAGTATTGTGAGTCAAAACCATTTGTAGAAGCCTGTTTTTGTCCCGTCTCGACGCTGTTCTTTGGTCTCGATAAAAGAAAGAAAAGATAACATGAAAACCTGCACACACTGCTGCCTCCCGGGAAGAGTCTCCACCTCCGTTTACTTCAACGCTCTCACTCAAAAGAGATTTACAAAGAGACAGGAGTTTAGATGGAGAGAGAGAGAGAGAGGGAATACCAGGAAACGTGTGCTACATTAATGTTTCTGTCACCAAAATAAGACGGATTATGACGTTTGAAGGCTGAATGTCAACGTTTTGACGATTATTTGGAGTGTCGTTGGTCGGGGGAAAAGTAAAAATGGAAGAACAAACTAGAAGATTGTCTGTTCGATTCCTATGCAACCCAGTTCATAGATACAATCGGAACGGCATCATAGAAGGGGCGTGGCCTCGCCGAGGAGGAAGGAAGTATGTTTTGGGAAACAACATTTTTTACTCTTTTTAGTCGAAATATGAACTTATTTATCAGACAGAAATAAAGTCAAGTCTAAATCAGGTCCATATGGATGTTTTTTTTCCACAGCAGATTGTTCAGTAGAAGCGAAAAAACAACTGTCGTAGCTAGCGTTAGCATCTAGCATGAAGCTAACATGAAGCATCATTAGCATTCTCCGTTGTTTATGTAATTATGGGCGACTTATGTATAGTGGGCGACGGTGGCGCAGATGGTAGAGCGGGTTGTCTCGTGATTGGAAGGTCGGGGGTTCGAATCCCGCCTCCTGAATGTGCATGCTGTTGTTGTGTCCTTGGGCAAGACACTTCACCCACCTTGCCTCCAGTGTCTGCGTACATTGGTGTATGAATGGGTGAGTGGATCCTTTGAGTGCCTAATGTGGGTGGAACAGCGCTATATAAGTTGAGACCATTTACCATGGGCTGTTGAACCACTTTGCTCCTCTTTGTATCTTTATTGGATAGAAAACTATATTCATAATTCAGCATTTGTTAAAGTAGTTTTGGAGTAATTATAGAAAGTTTATCTTTTTCTCTTCTCTTTGTTTCCCCCGTCAACTGCTTCAAACATGATCATATGAGAGCAGTTCCAGAGGTGCCATCTGTATCAACCATTGTTATGTTGAACTGGTATTTTTGTACTGTATTAGCCTGTAGCATCACTCTGCAACTTTCATTTGTTTGCATATTTGTAAATCATTTTCAAACGCTCCATTCAGTCTTCGTGAATGAGTTATTTTTCTCTCTTTGCAAATCTGGTAGTGTACGCCAATACACTCTGAGTTGTTGGTGTTGCCTTCATTGCTCTAGTATACTTCACTTCTCAATTGGAAAGTTTTAAAACTGTTTATAAATGAATGCAGGTGAATGGGTTTGAGAGCTAAAAACAGTTTAGCTGACTTGCTGACAGCCTAAATTCAACTTCCTGCCTATTCTGATTGTACTTCCATATTATTCTTCCATTAGTTCTAGTTTGTGCCTATTTTTTCCCTCATTTAAACTTATTTTACATCCAGTATCCAGTACCACATATCACTTCTGTTCCCAAGCTATTTTCTACACCGTCTGTTGAAACGTGTGCGCTCAGACCGCCCTGTCTGTCTGACTCTGTTATACAAGTCAGAGTGAAGTGTGTCGGGGGATTTCTCACTTTTATTTAGAGATCACGTCGCGGCTGTAGAAGACGGAAGCAACAAAAGAAAGAATGAAACGCAGCCTTGGTTCTGAACTCCCTCTGAGCAAAACCAGACAGAGAGATCTTTGGAACGGGGATGAAAAGTTTAAGATTAAGCACTGAAATCCCCGTAAGAAAGCTGTGAGTTGGAATTCTTATGTTTTTGAGTGGTTATCCCGTGTCCTGCCTCTCGTGGTTATTTACACCACTCAGAATATTGAATTAAAATGTGTCCGTTTTCCTCTTTAAAAGCAAGCCACACAGTGTTATAAAGTATGCAACGTACGCCTCGGAAACCACCCAAAGAAAAAAAGAAAAAAGTAGAAAAAGGAATAGAACAAGCCCTGGATAAGACCTGGCTCTGTAGAGACTAGGGCTGAACCGTGCAGACTGATACCGCTGTGGGGCAGAATTGGAGCAGGATCCTCTGGGGGGCGCTGTGCCGACGAAGGTCAGATTTGGAGATCATACGCAGGGATTTTGGAGCTGTTTTTAGGGGATTGTGTGGGCGGCGGGCCGTCTCGTCTACCTACACTGGAGGGGGAAAGCGGGGGGAAAATGTGTATCTTCAATCATGTCCATCTTGCTTTGTCTTGTCTGAACAATGTGGTCGATAGAGAAAATTCAGTTTCTGCTCCTACTACGACTCAGTGTCATTGCTCGTGTCTGCTCCTCCAAACCTCACCCCACCTTTTAACAAGCCAATTAGAGAGTAAAATGCTCATTAGTGAGTGGTGTGTTAATGACGACTTCATTACAGACTAATTGTGCGCATTTGTCTCCGTGTTGTCTTGGCGTCTTCTTTTCACTCCCAACAATTCATGCAAACGTCGCATCGTTATAGCTAATGTTCCACTCAAGCTATTTTTAGCCAATGACAATATAGACTTTCTTGTATTTGTTACACGAGGAGACACCTTTGAGTAACTGTAAGAAAAGTGTCATATGTCATATCTAATGGCCTATTGCTGTCCTTTTCAGTCTTGCAGCTTTCAATCTCTAGTGTTGTTTTATATACAGCCCTGGAAGAAAAAAAGAACAATCTTCGCCTGACTCGTTCTGATCATTCCAGCGGCCAGCGCTTAAATTGCCTCAACTATGAAGCATATCAAGCTTTTTACAAACAGTGCACACGGTTTATCTGTGGCTTTTGTAGACTGCCGTTCTTCTGGTTACGTTGTGCACACATGTAAAAAAAAGCCCGGGTATTTCGGTATCTTGAATACAAACAAGCAAAGAGCAACTGCCACAGGGTGTAGTGAGAGGAGCTTTAAAAGTGTAATGGCACCAACTCAAGGCCAACTGAAGAAATGAGCAAAAGTCGTCACAGTCACGGTGATACAAATGCTGATATTTTCACCAAAGGTCCCCGATCTTGCACGGACCATAATCACACAGAGCAAAATGAAGCAATAGACAAGTGGTGAAGCGCACAGGGGTTTTCAAAAAAAGGGCATTTTTGTCATCAATTATCCCCCATTTTTTCTACTTTTCTCTTCATTTCTTGATATTGGAGATAAACTTGATATTGTACATTTGCAAACTGTGTCTCCTAAACAGCAATTTTGATATTATCTTGTAGACGATATATTGCCCACCTCCATTTCAATATTCTAGTGGAGAGCAAGGTGTGAGCAAAAGACCCAGCTCCTTAAAATACCTTTTTTTGCCTTGTTATCCTGCATAAAATACTGATGCAACGGTGTCCAAAAGATAACATGCAACACTTTGTAATAACTGCACCTTATTTAGCATTAATACATTATGAGTTAACACTTCATTAATCATGAACAATACATTAGTTAAATAAGTGCTTTATTTGTCCTGGTACAACCCTACAAAGAAATTGTGTTCAGGTGTTAGTCCTGAGCCGCTACGACTGAGCCGCGCCACCACTGTGGGTCAACCTGACCAGCATGTTTTTGGAGGTCGGGGAAACCAGAGCCCCCAGAGGAAACCGGCTGGCTGCCTTCAGTCTCCTCTGATCCTCTGAAAAAGTGCACAGCCTCCGTTTGTCCCCGTTTCAGAGCGGGGTGTCCTGCACTGGTCAGCTTCTCCTCCTACTTCCTCTTCCTCCTGCGCAGCTCCCTCCGCTCCACAACAGTCTTTCACCATCTTCTGGGAAGAGCTGAGCAGTTAATCTGTTCTATTCTCCAGTGAACGTCCATTAGCCAGTACAATAGAAGGCATGTGTGGCTGTGAGTCTTGCCCGAATACCTCCTCGTTTGTCCCTTCCTTGTTTCCTGCAGCTCCTCTTGTGACGCCTCCACTGTGCTGCAGATGTGGGGAGCTCTTGGTGCCTTTTCAGTGTTTCAGAAGAAGACATTTCTAGGTCTCAAATGTCTTTAGCTCATAAGCTAACTGTTTGTTTACTTTTAAAAAGCTGCTTTCTTCCGGACCATACGTTTGTTCAGTGGTGACGTCACAGCTCTACTTCTGGGTCCGGCAGATGTGCGAGAAACTACAAAAAACTCTTAAATACCACAATCAATATTTCTGAAACTCTACAGAGAGTTATTTATCAGGCCCATCCATCCATCCATCCATTTTCTTCCGCTTTATCCGGGGCCGGGTCGCGGGGGCAGCAGTCTCAGCAGAGATGCCCAGACTTCCCGATCCACGCACACCTCTTCCAGCTGTTCTGGGGGGACCCCGAGGCGACACCAGGCCAGCACGGAGACATAGTCCCACCAGCGTGTCCTGGGCCTTCCACGAGGCCTCCTCCCAATAGGACATGCCTGGAACACCTCCCGAGGGAGGCGACCAGGAGGCATCCGATACAGATGCCCTAGCCACCTCAGCTGGCTCCTTTCGACGTGGAGGAGTAGCGGCTCGAGTCCGAGCTCCTCCCGGGTAGCTGAGCTCCTCACCCGATCTCGGAGGGTGCGCCCAGCCACCCTGCGAAGGAAACTCATTTCGGCCGCTTGTATTCGCGATCTTGTCCTTTCGGTCATTACCCAAATCTCATGACCATAGGTGAGGGTGGGAACGTAGATCGATCGGTAAATCGAGAGTTTTGCCGCTTGGCTCAGCTCCCTCTTCACCACAACGGTCCGATACAGCGACCGCATCACTGCTGACGCCGCACCGATCCGTCTATCGATCTCACGCTCCATCCGTCCCTCACTCGTGAACACGACCCCGAGATACTTGAACTCCTCCACTTGAGGCAAGTGGTTATCAGGCCCATTAGCCAAAAATGCTGTACCTACTGCTGTAAAAGTATTATTTACTAAAGTCGGTACTTCCGGGGTTAGCGTAGCTGCTGCACCATTAGCATCTTTTTTCCGCTAACCCGGAAGTACAGACTTATGTTTTTTTCTCGCATATTTGCCGGTCTGCCTGGACCTGGAAGCGGAAGTCGTGACGTCACACTTAACAAACGTATTATGGAATCTCTGCAGTAAAACAATCTATTGAAATCCCACAAAAACACAGCAAAGATGTACAAACACATCCAGTAAAACAATGTGGAACGCAGAAACCACAAATGCAGTTCACAGAAAGAGTCAAAAAACACAGCTGCACCAAGAGAGAGGGAGGTTGCCTCTTGTCGCCCTGACTACAATGAATAGGTGAAGTATGTGAAGAACTATTCATTATGAGTTTGGCATTAACTGTTGTAAAGTAATTATTAAGTTAGTTACACTTAACTAATCAATTGTTCATGATGAGTTAAATGGTAATTCATCATTTATTAAGGCTAAAAAAGGTGTAGTTATTATAAAGTGTTACCGATAACGTTTATTCATTTATTGAAGTTTACCCAATCTGTGCAAAATAGAGGCATTATTTCCTTTGCAAATATGTGACTTTGTAATAAAAACTCAATAAAATACCACAGTCTTTTCTGAATCTATATTTTCCTCCTAAGTCAGAAAAAGTGACATCCATCAAATCCAACCTGAGAGTCAAGCCATCGGAGAAAACTCCTCTCCACCTCCCATGTAGCTCCATCTGAAGTCAACATGCAAGAGTTAGCTCTGGGCAATTTGGACCACAACTGTACAACACAAGCAGCAGAGGGTCGAGGAGACAGGAGCGAGGGAAGGCGCTTGAGAAGGAGAGAGAATGAGAGAGTGAGGAGGGAATGGAGGTGTTTCGGACCCCAGGGACTGTCATGTGTTTGAATGGGAGTGGGTTAAAAAACGCTGGGGGGGCCACACCGATCCGACTTTGATGAATAAAACATGGTCTGAATGCATTAAGTCTGAGTGGAGTGGGTTATATTTAGAGACTGAGACACAGGAAGGAGCTGCAGAAGTGGGGCGCACCCGGTTTGAACAATAGAGTTATTACTTAAGTTTCCAGATGAGTGAGGAGTTCTGCTAAAATGGGGACTTAAAAACTGCAAAAACGCACAGAAAATCTGTAAAAGTACATCCGTGATATGAAAAACGTTTGCATTGTTTCGATTTGCGTAAAACAATAGTTAAAGAAAGTCAAATTACCTTCCCGCTGTGTATAAGTGTAGGGACAAAACCACCATGTTCCAAATGTTCTAAATAAGGGCTTTTCTTTCATTTTGTCAGTTGTGATTGGAGCCTGCTGACTGGCATTTTGCAGCAGAGTTAAATTCTCAGTCGGGAGTGACTTGATTTGTGCTCCTGCTGGTGCCGTACATGTGATTACATCAGCAGGTACTCAGGTGCTGAATTTACAAAAAAACAATAACTACCTCTCTCCACTCCGTCCAAGTTGGTCTCAGTGGCGTTGGCAGCTGCCAGGCAGGACTCGCTTGTTTGTTTTTGTCACCTTTCCTGCAGTGAACCGTTAAAAAATCATATGCTGACATTCGAGAACATGTCATAATTTCAGATGGAGGACAGTAGTCTGTAAAACTCCTCAAGTTTATCTTTTCCCATTTGATCTGGAGTGTGACAGACAGAATGCGCAGAGGTTGATATGTGGGTGTCATACCTCAACATCGCTGTGCCCTCCTCTTCGCAGTGTCGCTCCTTTAACATCGCGCTACACCTTCACTTTCATTCAGCATTTATTACATCCTTTCTTCTTCTCGGGTCCACCACAGGCACACAATCTAAACTCTGATACATTACCTGCACATTGCCAAACCCCCCAAAATGTCACCATATAAAAAATACAAAAACGCTTTAATATTTGGTTTGAGCACACATCCACTGAGGCATTGTTTAAATAAGCTTCTGCAATATCAAAAGATCCAGTGTTGCAGTAATTTTGCACCAATATCTTGTATTGATGATGGGAAAATGTGACCAATGCACAAAGCCTTCTCTTCTTTTGGACAGGCAGTGTATTATGAAACCGGAGGAAATGCAGACACAGGGAGAACATGGGAACTCCACACAGAAAGACCCTGGACGGAGTTCGATCACCGTGCCGGATTACACCAGGACTTTTTTCTTCCTGTTCTTATAGCCCAGTTACTTTTCCCAGATCTAAACTTGTACAAATGAACAGACAAAAAGCAACCACAACCATAGTATTCAAGGGGCTCTCTCTTTGTTTATTGGTCTGCATAGCTCGTCACCAATTCATTCATTTCACAATAAACTCCAAGCACACACACAAATCAGTGTCAATAATAATGAAATGCATTTGTTTCTTGCGGACACTTAAATCTACCTTAAAGCGTCCGTGTCCATTGTTGTTCATCTCCCCCTTCTTCCCCCACTAAACAAACGCCACAGGAACCAATTACACTGTTCCCCTGCCTTTGTCTGATGCACTCGAACAAACAGCTCCTCATTAATATTGAAATAAATAAATAGGGTTTAAATCTCATGAATAATGCTTGGTTTTGACGACAGACGGCACTCGAATGCAACAAAAGACTCCGCACTTTGGTCAAATCCGGGCTAGTTTTGGGAAAGTGAATGAGACGTAATGAGGTTTTCCATTAAACCCAAAGGAAGAAAAAAAAAAAACGGCATAGATTTTGGTTCGGAAGTGCGATATATCTTGTACAAATTGAAGTAGTGTTGAAAATGTCGGCTAATAGCTTGAAAGTGCATGGCTGTTCTTGGCAATGTAATGTGAACCGCAGTTAATGGCCTCTGGATGATGATTATGCGGTTTGGAAACTGTGCTAAGTGCTATAGAAGGAGCATAATGTAATAGTTTTCTATGGAAGAAAGCAGTTGTGCAACAGCATGTCGTATAGATGACCACTCCCTATACCTTTCACCTCTAGAAGTTTGTTTAATTAGCCCTATGTCTTTGTAAATAGGCATGTTTGTAGTGTTCAAGTGAAGGAATTCAAACCGTCATTCAAAATATTGTTAGTACACCACATAAACCCGTCTTTATGGTCTCCCTTTTCTTCTCTGGACTCTCTTATCAGCGCTGTAAGCTTCTCTTGTTGTTTACTGAGTGCCTGTCTGATCCACTTTCCATCTCCCTCCTTCAAAACCTCCGAGCTGAACTTACCCAACATTACGTCATGTCTGCATCTGTTAGACTAAAGCGAAAAAAATAAATAAATACTGCTTCTGGCCTTGGCTCGTTCAATTTCATCGCCAGGATTTCAGCAAAGATAAACTCTACAGCTTCGGGGCTTTGGCGATGGTCCAGCTCAATGAGACACACACAGAGAGAGAGAGAGAGAGAGTTTGAATGGCATGTTTTAGTATTTTGTCTAACATGTAAGTACTGGTAAGTAAGATGCCAGTTCACACTGTGTGCCTGCTCCAGATTTGGTAAAGAAAGGCAGTATCAGGGACAGGTGTATGGTTTTAGATGGTTTTAGAGACAGGAGCAGAGCTAGTGAAGGGATTGACATCTCTTCTAATGTGGGCTGAATCTTTGGCATTAGGACATTTCAAAAAGCTGTTCAAAGCACTGGCTCGGTTCTGTGATGAGCTTTTAAGAAGCCAGCGTGATAACTTATTATATCTCAGCGCTAATCACTGCGACGGCGCGCTTACAGACGGATGCAGTAGTTACATTTGGGTAAAACTGCAGGGAAAACAGAAAAGCTAAAGGTGCATCTCCTCAGATATGTTTGTCAACTGGACTGGGTTGTTTAAGTTTAGTACGTCTTATACTCCAAATGCCTTCAGGAGGTCCTGGTCCTTCTGTATCTTGTGAATAACACATATTGCGACTTGTTTTGGTGGAGTGACTCTCCCAGTTGACTGTGTGGGTGTTCTCTGCTCTTTCCTCACTGTCTGACAATCTTTGTTTACTCGGCAGCTACATATTTGTTTTGTTTCCATCTGAAGTCAGCAGTTGGTCGGCGCAAGACAAAAAACATTTATTTTTAATCCCAACGCACAAAAGATACAATCTAAATCTAAGTGCCAGATTTGACACTTTTAAATGAAAGATGACTCACGGTTTTGCTCCCTGCTTTTCAAACTAATAGAAGAATCACACTTATTTCAGAACAGTTTTGTAAAGGTGGAAACTAGCAATCTATCTGTTCACATGGAAAACTGCTGAACCTATTAATGAGAACAAATCTGGACAGATGTTCTTTGTTTTACATTATAGATTGAAGTAGCTTTTACATTACTTCACTTAATGTGGACCTATCGTGCATAATTGTGGCTCATGAACCTGCATCTCAGCGTAGATATTTAATGATAGCAGAAATGCTTCAGCAATAGATGAAGAAACAGCCAAAGTGAACAGGATTACTCAAAACTGGAGGAGTTAAGGTAAAAACTTATCCAGGTACATGTTTTATGAGGAAACCTTGTTATAAGCTCAAAATCCCCATGGCATCATTTGCATTCAATTGTTCTGCCCTTAAATCTCTCTCAAACACATTTCACCCGAGGCCCTGGTTATAAAGTGCTATTCTGACCACTTTTGGGTTTCCTGCGGTTTATTCATGTTTGTTCATTTGTCCGGACAGATCCTCATTTGCATATGAAGACCCCAGGCCTTCCAGACGGTGGTTGGTGAGACTAAAAATGCCCCGTGAGAAGATTTAAAACAAAAGTGACATTTATTGGCTCAGAGAAAGAGATTGGCGTATGTGACCTTTGAGTCAAGTATGGAGTGGCGTGACCGAGTACTGGAGTGACTACCGCATCTGCGATTATGAGGTTATTTTGGGATTAGACTGACGAAAAGCAGTGCTATTACTCATAAAGGACCATGTTTAGCATGACTGGAGAAGGATGCTTGCATGTGCTGGCAACCTTAAATGACGACATTGTTGGCGTTGTCGGCAGGACTGATTTTTTTGATTAGGTTGCTTTCCCTTTTGAGTATTTATCACATTAGCCCTCATGAGAGATACATTGATCAATAAGAAAACACAAATACAAAAATGTAATAATACTTTAAATTCAAAACTAAGACTCATCACCAAACCACAAATTAGCAACTTCCTCCTTATTACAGACACCCCAAGGTATCAGCCATTACATACTGTATGGGGTGTTTCCACTGGCAGACCCTACCCAGCCCAGTACCAGGTCAACCCGGTTGGGCGAGCTTTTCGACTGCCAAGACCAGGGCCAAACGGGTCTGACCAGGCACACGTATTTTAGCTGCTTCTTTCCTGTAGTATTTGCCTTGGCACTTCTGAACGATTCCATAAACCCCACCTGAAGGCAGAATGTGTCCACATTTGTTCTCATCGCGGCTCACAACTCTTCATTCTGTTGCTGCTTCAGTAATGTGTGTATTCCAGCGGCACATCATCACAACAACTACAGGCCACTTCATTAGTGGCCTGTAGATACAGCGATTGTATCTCGTTCCTGGGCTTGTAAAACTGTGTATCTTGCAAAAACAAAACATCGTAGTAAACTTTACAAAACAACCGCTTTTTCGCTCTGGTATAGCTTCAGCGGCTGTCAGTGCTGCTCTCGGACTAAACTGTCATTTTCGGTCTCAGCATAAACACGCACTGTATTTTTTCCCCACATCTCCTGTCTGTCACAGAAGCTGTAACAGAGCTCTACAGTCTTTGGTGTTCCCTTGGATAGTTCTTGTCACTGTGTTTGGAAAAATATCTAAAAAAGCCATGTGTGAGCAACATTGCACCTTTTGCCGTATTTGTCATTGGAGCCTAAATATCTAGACTACGGAAGTGTCTCATGTAAACAGGAATAGGAGCATCCTGGTTTCTCTGACGCATGTAAAGATCCAGAATATTGCCATAACCAGGATATGGCTGAGAACCGAGATACTCGAGTGCATGTAACACACACTCATTGTTAAGTTATTTTTCTGACCAGCGTTATGATTGGGATTACATTTGCCATTAATGTTTCAAAATCTAAATTCAGTTCATGTCCATGAGGATATATTATACTCCCTAATTAACTGCAATATTGCTCAATGTCACTGTGAAACCGCCTTTATTTCTGACTCAGTGGGTGGATTATTATCTGTCATTGCAATAATAAAAACAAGAAAAAGATCTTCAATGTCAGAATTTCATCATGATTGGCTCGGACGGTCTGTCCATTTGCATGTGTCCTCTCCACTCTGCTGCACTTAAGATAACGCACCAAAGACATGTTTAACTCCACCACTTATTGGACTTGATTTTCTTTCCCTGACCAAAAAATCCAAGATGAGAAAACTCAACTGGGATGATGGTAAACGATTCGTGTTAGGAACATTTTGCATCCAGTAGCAGCAGCCCATTTAAAATAATGTTTGAAGGTATTTTCATTACTAAAATCATCAGTATTCAAGCAGCAAAAAATGAGATTTGCGCAGAATATAAAGTTAATGCAATGAGTGGCTCCTAAAGGAACAAGGCTAAACTAATACTGGATTTTAAATTGACTGGGGTCCATTATAATCCCTACAGTGTAACAAGTGTTTAGTGCAAGTGTTGACACGTAATTAGACATTTTATAGCTATCATTAATCTAAACTGATCAGAGCAAAAGTTTCTGTCGATGCCAAGAAATATGAATTATGTATAAATATGTACATATATTTATATTAATGACAGATTAGTGTAGATGTCCCATCTCCTGATGTGTACATGTTCTCCCTTTGTTACTGTGGCAGAGTGCCTTGTTAAAAAGAGGTTGTGGTATTGAATTTTACTCAAGTTTAGTTTTTTTTACAGATTTATTGAAGACTCTACTTTCACATTCACCCATCAACTACCTGTGTGACTGATTAGTCCTGGTTTAGACAGGATTTAGAGCTGATTCAGAGCTGGTTTAAAGATAATTACAAGTTCGAAAAAGATCAATTCCTCTGTCAGTCTGGGTATTGCATTGTATTGACTGCGTTCTTTCTCTCTTGTCTCCCTCAGGTGAGCGCTGTGAGCTGGACCGCCGTCAGGGCCGCTGTGTCCCGGGCGTGTGCAGGAACGGAGGCACGTGCAGAGAGCTGTCCGGTGGAGGGTTCCGATGTGAGTGTCCGGCCGGGGGGTACGAACGGCCCTACTGCACCGTCGCTGCCCGGTCCTTCCCCCCAAAGTCCTTTGTCATGTTTAGAGGACTGAGGCAGCGGTTCCACCTGTCTATGTCTCTGTCGTAAGTAGTAATACTAATTTCGCTACTAATGCTGCTAAAGTTTCTATATGTTGTACCATTACTTATACAAGTAGTTCTACCTCTACTAGTGCCACCGCTTATCACTACATTTATTTAAAATGTCAAACCACTGTTGCTGCTATTGCTCCTGCTACATTACTATTACTTAGGGTGACCTAACGTCTTCATTTTCCCGGACACTGGGTAAAATCTCTAAATTCCCCCAAAAGAATATTAAATCAACCAGTCAACAGGTTTGTGCAGGAAAACTTTTCTTAGTTCTGGCGACAACCCTGGCTCATCATCAGAGCTCCCTACGGCATATGTCCCCACGCCCTCTAGGCCCTCGCATCTGTGCGCTTTCACGGCGAGACAAGGGAGTGGACAAGCTGCTCAGTTTGTTATTAAACCCCTCATCTAAATTGATTAGTGTAAATGGCGTTTCTCAAGTACTTATAACTGAAATATTAATGTACACATAGTACATAACAGTTTGCTTTAGGTCTAAGTAAACAATAAAATTCCTCCCCTCTTTAACCAGAAAGCCCTTCTTAGTTTGCAAAATGAGGACAGCAGGAACAGAATTTTCAAAAGTAAACGATCAAGCTCCTCCCCCTCCCTCCTGATTGGACCTGACAGGCTGGTTCACTGGAAAAGCTCGTCTCATTGGTCAACGCGGGAGGATTCTAGACTGATTTGTTGTTGAGATCAGGAACAAGGGACTTTACAAAAAATAATGTATATATATCATTACTTACTTTACATTCAAATGCAAGACCAAGTGGTCGAAATTGCACATTTTATAACATTTGTAATACATTTAGACTCCTAGAATATCACTTTAAACATTTATTTCACATAAATTGCCTTTGTATTGGCAGTGATGCATTCAACGATGACACGTGGATAATCTCACTATCTCGGAAGTAGCCAAAAATTGGTCTAAAAATCTTTTTTTTTCACTTTAATCTGGCAATCTACTTAACTAGTACGACTACCACTATTACGCAAACAATATACAGAGATCCCACATGTCTATATTATAAGTAACGTTAGTGATACAGTACTTCAATCAATCAATGGTTTTGTATAGCCCAATATCACAACAGGAGTTGCCTCATAGGGCTGCAACAAACATTAAGGCAATAAAACAGAGCAGTAAATAAGACCGGTTCCGGTGAATCAAATATCCAGGCAAACATAATGTCCAAATAAGCGTCAGCAGTGGGTGGCGACGAGCAGCTCGGGTGTCCCCTGTCCTTAGACTCTCCAGCACGGCAAGGAAAAACTTCTGCTCGTGCTACTGCTACCATTGCTATCAATCAGCTTCCATTACTGCTTCTGCATTGAGTTACTACGTCTATATCTGTGGTTTAAGGAGTAGGCTACATAACAGTAGTGATATTAGTTCTACTGTTGCTTTATCTATGATATACATATACAGTATTCTACATAGAGTGTCTAAATTGTTGCATACAACTCATTAAATCTTGTAAATTTCTGCTAACTCCTGCTGCTACTTTTACTGCTTTGACTTCTTCTACCACTATTGTATCACTCATTCCATCCATCAACTCTCTATTAACTTTAGTAATTCACGCCTGTCTTCTGCTTCAATTCAGAACCTTGAGCCTCTTTTTTGCCTTTAATCTACAAATCAATCCCATTTTCCCTCAGAACTTTCATCTGTCATTTATAATGCCTCTTTCGCTCTGAGCATATTCATGGTGCTCTAGCAAAAGATCTGTAAATGGAATTCACAGATGGAACCAAAGTGTGATTGTAAAATTCTTACATTTGTGATATGCGTTACACATCCCCTGCTCTTTAGAAATCAATACATAGATGCAAACTGGATATGTACATTGGCAGAATCATCATTGTCACCATAGCAACAGCTGCTGACCTTGTCACCCTTAGCAACCCTCCCATAGTTATAGACAGCAACGCGTCAAACTAGCGGGCGTGGCATAGTGAGGGGACAGGATGAACTATGAAGAATTATGTAAAAAAATAAAATAAAATAAATATAAAACCTTTTTAGTTTTAAGTATTAAGCAGACACAAATAAAGTCAAGTCTAAATCAGGTCATTATCAATGATTTTTCACAGCAGATTGTACACTTGAAAGGAAAAAAAAACAGCACTCCGAGCTAGCTATTAGCATTAGCATGACGCTAATGTTAGTCTTATGGTTAGCATTCTCTGTTATACAAATTGGGGCCGTCAAACTTCTGTTCCTTTCCGTGTCTCTGTGCCTTTATTTGGTTGAAAATACACCCATATTTCAGCATTTGTTAAAGTAGTTGTGGAGTAATAGTTGTTCAAGTTAATTCACCAATTCAATAATATCAGAAAAGCTGTTCGGTAATCATCATGAACAGTGGCTTTATTATATATTTATTTGTCCAGAATTTTGTAATTTTTTTATTTTATTATATATTTTTTTTCAGTCAGCATCACGGTTATTATTATGGCCCTGTACTATACACATTGAGTTATGGTTAATCGTGGTTTACCGTAGTTTCTGTTCAGTCCTGGTATTGCTGTGCTCTTTTTGTCCTTAAAGACAGCGACACTGACAGTGATTCAGATTCAGAATACTCTATGTATCTCAGAAGGATATAGAATCAAATGTACTGAATACAACACTCAGTCAAATAATCACAATAGTTGAGACAAATGAATGAGCTATTAATCTGGTGTAAGTCAAAATATGGACCTTATGAACTTACTTTATTCAATCATATTGTGTGACCGTGACAATTTATATAATGCTACTGGAATGCAACATTATCCCTAATTTAGACATGTTATTGTACATTTTATACTACTGGTTTTATGTTTAAGTAGTAAGTAAGAATTCTGACGAAGGTAGAAAATCCATGTGGCTGATGTGAAATATTCATCTGAGGCTGTAAAGTGCAGAGTTATGGCATTAATATTTCATAGAGCGTGGAGCTGCCAAAGAATACAGTGGAAACAGTCCAAAACAAAAGGCCACAGAGTCCAAAGGTTTGACAAACCACTGTCCAGCCAAAACAGCACTGCAGTGAAGAGAATACAGAAAAAATGCACTAAATGACGCTGCTCACTTTTTAGAGACATAGATTTGGGTAAGCCATGTTAGTTGAAATGCGAAAGGACACTAGGGACACTCGGTATCATAGTTTATTGTTCTCTGAGCCATCCTTTGATGGTAATGCCTCAACAAACCAAAGTAAGTTGTCCTAAAGGAACATTTTCCTCTTTCTCCCTTCGGAGCAATGTGTCTTCAATGAAAGTCACTCTAAAAGGAAGCTAACCTAGTCTAAGACTTGGTCAGTTCTTTGGTAAAATGCTGTATATTTTGCATCTCATCTGGATACTTTCTGGATACCGTAACCTTAACTTTTATATCACAGCACGTCCTGATGTCTTCATCTTGTCATGTTTGTTTCCAGGTTTGCAACTTTGGAAAACACTGGTCTTCTCTTCTACAACGGACGCTTCAATGAGAAGCACGACTTTATCGCATTGGAGATTCAAGACGGACAAGTGGTTTTCAAATACTCCACGGGTAAGGCTTAGTCCATATGTATTTCCTCGTTCATCGCAACAACAAAAAAAGGGCGCAAGCTCAAAACTATAACACTTAACTCCCTCCTCCTTCAGGCGAGCTGTCTACCCAGGTGAGCCCCTTTGTTCCTGGGGGAGTGAGTGACGGAGACTGGCACACGGTGCACATCCGCTACTACAACAAGGTCAGTTTACCTTTATACAAGACAAGACAATGCCCCAGCTTCTCAGGGGGGGAAGTAACTGTATCTATAATATTGCCTTGGTAGTACTATTGATTGTGTGCCATTCCCAAGCTTGGAAATAAAAACATTTTGTATTATGTCTTCACCTCAAATAATACTAATACTATTTTGGTTTCTGTTTAAATCATTAACAGGGCCAGTTTTGTAGGAGTAAAAGAAATCCATTTTATTTTATTAAGTGTGGCTACAGAAAACTAGACGCATAGTGATTTGATTAATTTCACCTCCTGAGGGTTGACAATTATGACTGGAGTGTTTTGCCCTGTGACGTAACAGTATGTGCTCGGATGAGGTTTGAACTGCTGACCCTCCAATTAGCCGGCCAAACCTTACCCACTGTGACGCTGTTGTCCCTGGCTGCGGCTATTATACATGTCTTTATTTATAATTATTGCTGTTTTATCCTCAGCCGGCTTTCCGTTCTGTGAGTATTTGCAGCTCCAATAATACTAGTACATTTTAATAGTAACCTTTCTCTCTCCTCTTTGTGTACTAATAGTTTTCCAAGTGTACTTCCTCCTAACCTTAGCAGTAGAGAGTATTTGTAGTACTTCTTTAATCTCACTGTGATGTGTGTAGCCTCTAGCCCTGCTGCAGTTTGCATGTCAGTGTCTTGTGTTTGTTTTGTTTTTTGGGGGTTTATTCTTGATCCAAACTGTTTCTTGTGTTAATAATTCAACATAGGAGATGGGAACATGGCATAAATATCTCCCTCCTCTTCCCGAGTGGCACTACAATGTCAACAGAAGCTTCCTGGAAAAGATGTTTAGAGACTAGAGGGAAAACATGACATATTTAGTAACTTTTCAGTTTAGATGAGGCGCTGTGTGTCATGAAAAGTTGCAATGCCATCTCCAGGGCTTAATCAAATATAGTAGCATGCTAGCAATGTGTTTTTAATGTATTGTTAATCATACACTGTTCTCAGTATCAACCATAAGTGGTTCAAGAAAGGAATAGGGGGAAAAAGGACAAATCTCATGCTCTTGGCAAGCTTTTTCATTCAAGTTATTTTGTGTTTTACGTACCATGTAAATTAAAGCCACATCGTGTAACATTTGGACATATCAATTGAATCAAATACAAGCATTTATTTGATGCCAGATGTTTGTATCATTGAAAAATACCTAAAAACTGTGAGCGTCTCACCTCTCCTCAGACCTGACTGTAACTTTACTGGGAGTGGGACGTCTCCAGCTTGTTTCCATGGAGATGCTGACTAAAGGCAGCCAAATAGGTTAGGTCCTCATCCAAGGCCATCCTTTGATTACCCACTGCAAAAGTAGAGCATTTTCTGGATGTAGCTTGTCATTAGGAGCATGTTTTGCACTGCTGCAGTATAATCCGAAATGTTACGCTGTGTAACTTTAAAATTATCCAAATCCACAGGAAACATACATGGGGAGCTGTATATTTTTGAGAACACTTGAGTTAGATATATTAGCAATTTGATGCCAACAGAAACAACCTCATCATTACTCAAAAAATCCTTCTCTGTGTATGTTTTTGAGGTGGGAAGTCAGTTTAGCAAAACAATAGGGGACCTTTAGTGTCCAGCATCTTGGAGTCAACTTTCTCTCCTCACGTCCAGTCCCAACCTAAAAAACATCTTCCTCCAGCCTGATGTCCTGAAAACCTACTCCTCCACTGTTCGCTCTTTCCTCCACGTGAGTCTATGCCTCTTTGGGACCCTGTGATAACCTCGCTCATCCCTGCTTGTGTCCAGCCCCGCCGCAGCGCCATAGGAGAGGCCCAGGGTCCGTCGGATGAGAAGATGGCGGTGGTGAGCGTGGACGACTGCGACACCTCGCTGTCTCTGAGATTTGGCCTCCAACTGGGGAACTACAGCTGTGCGGCGCAGGGCAAGCAGACCAGCAGCAAGAAGTGAGTTTGGACTATTTAGCAACCAGGACGCGGAATTAGCCTTTTTAATTAGCCCTAATTTCGGTTCTTTTGAACTTTTATCAGCTGTTGACATATTTCTGGTGCAAGAAACATTTTTAATGAGAAATTATGAATCTAATCTCCTTAAATCCCGCTCAAACTCAGACCGGAGCTGGCACACTTTCATTGGATAATTAGCACCAATTACAAACTGCTCAACTCAGTGGAAAGATGTGGTTTTGGAATTAACTTTGGAGTCAGCGTTGAGAACTAATTCAATTTTCACTAATGTCCTGTGTCTCCCCAACTACCGTATATATACAAATACATATAAGTACATACCTTTCGAAAATGTTTGTGGTTATGTCTTGCTATAATACAGGTTTTGCTTTTTTATATTCAACTCAAATCCAAATACCCCTTTTGTTGTGGTTCTACTCTGCGTATAAAGTTTGAGAATCCCATCATTACAGAACATCAACTTTCTAACGGAAAATCTCTTTATGTCAAAGTCAAACATAGATTTTTTTGTTTCTTAACTGTGCTGCTTGTACCGTGTCTCTCTGTTGGGTTTGTCCTTGCCAGCTTGAAGTCGAGGCGTTTCTTGAAGTTAAATTAGTCGTACTTTCTCCGGGTGATACAGAGACTGACAGCAGAGTGCATACAACTATAATCCAACACATCAGACGCTCAAAGGAAAACATCAAAATCAAGGACAGCTCAGTTTCTGCTTTATCCACTGCATCGATTCAACTCCAGTCTGCGTATTACAGCAAGATGCACTCAATACGCCTTTGATTAGGTATACAAGGCAGTCCACAGGACTGTTTAGTCGGTATTTTCATAGGAAACGTCTTCCCTAAAAGAGTCTAGGCTAATCCTCTAGCTAACTCATGAACTTGCATGGGCCTCATCCCAAAATGTACAGCACATCAGCTTGTTAGGTGTGTGGACACAGTACATATTAAACAGGTGGCTCAAATGTCACACCCAATTTAAGTTCTCTCTGTAACAAGGCCCTTTACGTCACGAAACCCAGGAGCAGAGACACCAGGACAATGGAAATATTTCCAAGCCTTTATTTGGCAAAAACAGAATAACAAACTGAGGTAGGACTACAGAGCTTAGAACACGAGGGAAACAAAGACAATCTGGCAAAGAATAAAGGAACAGGTGGGGTAAAATACTAGGTAATCAAACACAGGGGCAAAACATTAGGGCGGGGCAAACAAATCACAGAAGCAGGAAACCGGGAGTGACGTGAATCTGAAGCAGAAAGAACAGGTAAGTATTTCAAAATAAAATGTCGCAACTAAACCAGGGGGTATGACACTTTCTTGAGACAGAGTGTTTCTTTCATCCATCTTTTCACCTTTGAAAACATTTTCAGGCCCATCCAATATGTTTTTCTCTGATCTATCTTCAGATCTCTTGACCTGACCGGACCCTTGTTTCTCGGCGGGATTCCCAACGTGCCTGACAACTTCTCGTTCGGATCCCGGGAGTTCATCGGCTGCATGAAGGACCTGCACATCGACAGCAAGCCTCTGGACATGGCAAACTTCATCGCTAACAACGGCACAACCCCTGGTCAGGAAATACAGTATTAATAAGATTTAAGATGTGAAGAGAGGGTTTGTTATGATGAACAACAGTAGTTTTCGTAGTAATTGTAGATATACTCGTAGTAATAGATGTTGAATGAAAGTGTTCTTATCTTGATCTTGTACTAGGCTGCAGTGCGAAGTCATCCTTCTGCAAGTCCAACCCGTGTCAGAACGGAGGAACCTGCAGAGTGAGCTGGGAGACCTTCTCCTGTGACTGCCCCCTTGGATTCGGAGGGAAGGACTGCAGTCATGGTAAACAAAGTTTACAAACTTATTAGAGTTTGGACTTTTGTCTCATGTCTTGTGAGTTTAACTTATTATGGTTGAATTTGTAAACAAAATGATGATATACATTTGTTGGCACTTCCTGAATTCAGTTGCTTTTTTTTTTTTCTATAAATTGTAGCAGCTCAGAATAGATTTGAAACTGCTTAGTGTTGACAGACATGTCCTAAGGCACATATGTCAGAGTCAAGGCCCGCGGGCCACATCCGGCCCGCGAGAAGGTTTTTTACGGCCCCTGGGATGATCTTGATTTATTATTAGAACCGGCCCGCAGACCGCAGCAAGCCGGCAGCCCGCAGATCTTTTACACGCACCAATACTACATTTCCCACAATGCAACGGTGACGCACCGAGCAGTAGGCTGCTTCATTTCAATATTTATTGGCACAGCAGTCGTTGTGCGGTAACGCCTTGAAAATGGAGCATGTAATGAGCATCATCACGCGCACAGTTAACTTTATCAGAGCCAAAGGTTTGAATCACCGCCAGTTCAAGGCATTTCTGACGGAGTTAGAAACGGAGCATGGTGATTTGCCTTATCACACAGAGGTGCGATGGCTAAGCCAGGGAAAGGTGCTTCAAAGATGTTTCGAGCTTCGTGAGGAGATTTGTCTGTTCTTGGACAGCAAAGGGAAAGACACAACACAACTCCGAGACGAAATGTTTCTGTGTGAAATGGCTTTTCTGTGTGACATTACGAGTCATCTGAATGCAATGAACTTGCAGCTGCAGGGTCGGGATCGTGTCATCTGTGATATGTACAGTACAGTGAAGGCATTTAAAACCAAACTGACTCTGTGGGAGACGCAGATGCGGAAAGAAAATTTGAGCCACTTTCCCAGCTGCCAGACCATGAAAGAGAAGCTCTCTACCAGTGCGTTCCCGAGCGCACAGTTGGCTGATAAAATAGGTATGCTTGCCGCTGACTTTCGACGCCGATTTGCTGACTTTGAAGCACAAAAAAGCAGGTTGGAACTGCTCGGTAACCCATTTGCTGTTGACGTGGAAAGCTCACCACCAAACCTCCAAATGGAGTTGATTGACCTCCAATGCAATGATGCACTGAGGGCAAAATATGCGGCAGTGGGTGCTGCGGAGTTCGCCCGTTTCCTCCCCGACACAATGCCCCAGCTGCGCATCCAGGCTGCTCAAACGTTGTCTATGTTTGGCAGCACATACCTGTGTGAACAACTGTTTTCTTTGATGAACCTGAACAAAACATCACACAGAAGTCGACTTACTGCTGAACACCTCCACTCAATTCTGAGGATTTCCTCAGCTCAGAGCCTTACCCCGAACATTGATGAACTTGTGGAAAAGATGGGACACCACCAAGTATCACCCTCAACCTCAAACAAGTGAACATTACTGTGCAATCACATATTTAGAGTTTTTACTCAGTTCAAGTTTAAAAGTTAAAGTTTAATATTTGTTTTCACTGCATGTTACTTCTCCTTAAACAAAGTGTTGTTTTTGATTAATAGATTTTTGCACTTTATTTTATTGTATTTCAATCCAATTATATTTTAAAAATATTTCAGTTGAGTGGATGATAGAAAATTGCTATTATTGTTTTTTTCTTTGAAGTAAATTTAGCCCACTTTTGCTAAAATAGAAAATATAGGCTACTGATGGTGCCTTGAATACCGGTTTCTTTCATTTAATTTTCATGTTATGGGGATTTTTATATAAAGGAAATTTGTCTTTTGTGTCTGTTGAAAATTAAAGATTACTGACAGAGCCATAAGAAAATATTGCTTTATTTATCTGATCATATTGGAATATATTTGTTAGGTTTTCAGTAGGTTCAATTAGGTTCACTAGACGCGTCATTTAAACATTTTTCAATGAACATTCGAACAGTCCGGCCCTCGGCTTGTAGCTAAATTTTTTATTTGGCCCTCCGTCCATTTGACTTTGACACCCCTGTCCTAAGGCATGCTCCAGAAATACAGAAGTTTGGTGTTATATCCCACCATTTTGGATTAGGAGCCCTAACTTCAGGATAAACCTGTCAGGGATTAGTGCTGACCATGTCGCTCAGCAAATGAGAAAATGGTCAGTTTTCAGCTCCAAACTCTTCCTTCTGCTCCGACACTCACTACTGAGATCCAATATTCTTGTACCAATCAATATTTTACAATATTTTTAAAATAATTTTTTAGAGGGATTTTTCACTATCTAATCCTTAGCCTGATTTATTGAGCATTGCTACCAAACGCATTGAGCCACAAAATACACTACTAAACATATCCAAACTCTCCCAAAAGAAAAAAATAAATAATTGTCACTAATATGTCAACACAATAAAATCATACATTTGAATCTGGCTCATACCATTATTCAGATATTGCTGCTGAAAATAGAGGCATTTTTTAATGTTTAAAATATTAAAGGAAAGAAAACTTGCGACACATGTACCGAACAAGTTTCAAATGGATTTCTCTCATTCAAATTCCCTATTCACCAGCAGTGCTCAGAGAGAGAAGAGAGAAGAAGGATAAAATGTGCTGAAAAAACTTAAAACAATGTTGCAAGCACATGTATGTCATGCATTCTACTTTCTGCCATCTTTTATTTATCACGTTCACCTCATGTAGTGATGCCCCACCCACACCGGTTCCTGGGTCACAGCGCCCTCTGGTGGGACCTGAAGAACGACGTGACCATCACCACGCCCTGGTACCTGGGACTGGTGTTCAGGACAAGGGCCAAAGAGGGCACACTGCTGCAGGCTCAGGCGGGACAGTACACCAGTCTGCTCTTTCAGGTAGAAACATGGATTTAAACATTTTTTTATGGGTATTGTGATATCCAGTAACGTTTCTTCCATTTCCTGTACTATATTAAACCAATGTCTTTGTTTTCAGGTGCTAAACGGCCAGCTGGTGTTCTCTGTGACCCGTGGATCCACTCGCCCGGTGCGGCTGCGCATGGATCAGGTCTTGGTGTCCGACGGGAAGTGGCACGACCTTCAGCTGGAGCTCAGAGACGTGCGCAGCGGCAGAGAGACCAAATATGTGGCCACGCTAAGGCTCGACTTCGGACTCTACCAGGTGAGAGCAACAAGTCGTGGTTTGGCCCTCGTTGGGGAACACTTTCAGTCTTGGTTTAGTCCTGATTTCGTTTGGTTGCAGTCTTGCTTCGGTTCTTGTTCAGTCCTAGAATTATCCAGTTTTTTTTCAGTTTAGTTTTTGTTTTGTTCAGCATCATCCTGGTTTAGTCTTCACTTGAACCTGATTTACTTCCAGTTTTGCTCTGGCTTTTTTCCGGTTTAGGGCAGTTTAATCTTGTGCTGTCGTCACTTCGGTTTTAGTCTTTGTTTTTTTGTTTGCCTTGGTAAAAATGCCTAAATTATAAACATTATACATAATGCTAGTGTTACCTCTGTTTTCCCCCTGGGCTTTAGGGCACGGTGATTGTTGGGAATGACATCCACGGACTGAAAGTGAAGCACCTTCATGTGGGCGGAGTCCTGGGGTCGGGAGAAGTAACTAATGGGATCAAAGGGTGTATCCAGGTAAGATAGCCAAGCTGTTTTAGCAACAAAATGTCTCATGGAAGTTACAGGATGAGGGCTACTGTTATTGTTTATGGTGCAAAATAAGTACATCAAAATATAAATTGTTTAATGTATTTTACATAGATTTGAGTCATGGGTTGCATATTGTTAGCAAAAAAAAGTCATAACAATACAAACTAATCTGGATACATTCAGAATTCAAGCAGTTTTTACAAGTTATTTATTTGTGTTATAATTTTCAAATTTTTACATTATCGTCCTCCCTCTTCTCTTTCTCAGGGCGTCCGATTGGGAGTGCGTCCCGACCCCCCTCCTCTCCCCAAACCGTCCCGCTCAGTGAAAGTAGAGATGGGCTGCACTGTGGGCAACCCCTGTGTGTCCTCCCCATGCCCCGCCCACTCCCGCTGCTCTGACCAATGGGAGAAGTTCAGCTGCGACTGCGATCCAGGTACGACCTTTGTGTCACATCATGGGCCAGATTAACAAGGAAGGATGTTATTTTTTATTTGAAAAAGGTTCATACTTCTTAGTTTAATCTATTAAAGACTGTTATTTTAGTAAGACAGAAGGTTTGTTTACCTGCTTTACTAGTTTCGATCACTTGCTGTGATCTTCCTCAGAAGCGTCACCTGGTGGTGAAAGTCGTAGGCAGTGTACATGGATTTACCAGTCAGCAGGGAGAGCTTTTGCCCCTTTCCTTCTATAGGACGGCATCCCAGGTGTGGGATAAGGTGTACGTTCCGTCGTCCTGGTTCATAGATGTTGGTGCACGTTTCCTGATCTTGATGGGTTCTCTGATCCAGCGGTGGTACTTGTTACTTTCGGCACAGATGACCCTGGCATTGTCCCAGTTCATTATTTGGTTTTCCCTCTTGCAATGATCTGATATGGGTTTACTTTCATTTGTTTCACATTCCTTCTTTAAGGATGCTTATTGTTAAGGAAAGATGTTTATTGTGGTTATAGTGGTCCAAGTATCAGTTGGACCACTACAAAATTTAAAATAGATCTAAAGAAGAAAAAAGAGGATGAAAGCCAAGTAAAAGTGGATAAATAGTGCTTCAACTTGTGGAGTGTTTTAGTACGGTTATATTGCTCAAAACGATCTGAGGGGGCCTGAGGATACGTTACAATTTGAATTTGTGCATGTAAAATAAACAAATATACTTTCATATTCGCTATTGCTAATTTGATGACATTTTGTCGCCTTGTTTTAATTCAGCTCGGATTAGTTATGGTAGCCTAAGAAGACCAAATACTGCTGCGAGTTCTCTTTCTGTTCTAAAAAAAGATAATTTGTTTGAGTCACCCTGTCCTCCAGTGCCGCTCGGCCCAAAGATCGTGTTGTGAAATCATGTTCATTTATTTGCTCCGACACTCGCTTTGTGCGATGTGTCACTTTGAAGTGGACGATCTTGTGAGCCAAGGTCCCTTTAGTTTCACACAATCAAGATGCCACTGTGACTGCGAGCTTGTTAAATTCTTCTCTCAGTTCGACTTAATATGACCAGATAGGCATGAAGTTGTTTTTGCATATTGTCGCGCGTGATTAATTACTTTGCTTCATGCTTCCGCAGCACTAAGGCCATTTAAGTTGATTATCTGGCTGTTTTGGTGCTTGTCTGGTTATAATGAGGAGTGTGACTGTGGCAGGCTGTAGTTAAAGTACTACATAGATTTGCGTTAGTACTTGTATTGTAGTTGTGTCCTCCGGGTTTAGGGTGCAAATCTGACTCGCTAATAGATTGAGTCCTGGTTTTAGTTCACGTTGAATCATGATACAAAACTTCATTGACCTAATTGCGTGGTTTTACCTATTTCAGTTCAGATTTAGAATAAGTGCCGCTTCTGCTCTTTGTTTTTCTTGTACCGGCTTTTATCCTTATTTGTGAATGTTCATCTCTGTGCATGAAGGTTGCACTTTGAAAACCTTATTATTTTCTGTGGTGTTACTAGGAATAAGTAAGCTAAGTGTGGTGCCTTGAGCTGATGTGCACAGGCCTACGCGCCTTTATCTGGGTTAAACAGATATTTGCTTTGTGAATAATGAGCCGAAGAGGAGCTGCAGGAGGAGGAGACTCGCAACGGGGGATGAACGGCAATGATGAGAAGGGTTTAATGTAACCAGCGCTACCTCCGCGTCACGAGATGAGACACAGATACAGTTAAACACATGGAAGAAGTTTGGAAAGTGGCAGTGAAGTAGTGAAAGCTGGTTTGATTCCTTTCCCACCTAAACTAGTGAGGTGTCCACAGTGTGGGATGGTATAAAAATATGTTAAATTATGACCAAGTGACTTCTCAGAGAACAACTAGCAAGTCTTTTAGTAATTTCCGTTGCAATACCAGGCATCAAAACTTCAGTACTAAATTTCTTCAGCAGCGCGGTTCCTCAACTTTAATAATTAAAGTTCCTTAACTTTAATTGAGAGAAGCTGAAGAGGGCGAGGGTGCTCTGCCATGAGTCCATGAGAGAGACTGCACATGTTTAATATTTTGGAGAACGATGGAAACTTATTAAGTAAAGTTAAGTTATACTTAATTAATCCCTGTAGGTCAATTCATTTTTTGCATTTGACCCGTCCTCAATGCTGCTTGGGCGGTCAGTAGGAGCAACGACCCATCCCCAGACCCACCTGGCCATCTCTGACCACCTGGCTGGAGGATTGACCTATTGTACACGTTTTTAGTGGTAGGGAAAACAGGAGTACCCGGAGGAAACCACTGGGAGAACATGCAAACTCTACAGAGAAAGAGATCGAACCCAGGACCTTCTCACTGTGAAGCACAAGCGCTAACCGCTGCACCACTGTGCCGCCAAGAGATGGTTTTAGCATGTACAGTGGGTTGATAATGAGAGACAATCGCTGCAAACATGAGGCCCAGAGGAAGACCAGAGAGGAGATGCGGTGATGTAGTGAAATGAAATAGGACATGGAGTTAGTTGGATGCCGGGTTGCGAACATGATCAAAGTGAAGCCCGGGGTTCTGCTCCGCATGCGCTGTAAATAGAAACTCATTAAAACTTTACAATTATCTTCAGTCTAATGTAATACAAAACGTGAAAAGTTGTTTTTGAAATATTCTCTTTCATCTGTTCACCCACAAATCCTTCATCTGTCCCTCCAGCTTTCTTTACCTACATCTCATTTTATTTTGTAGATCCTTTATCAGTAATACCAGCCTACCGTTGCTTCAGAAGCTTTACACAGGTCCAAGTTTGATGGGGAGTTAACGTGTGAATTGTGAAATTCCAGACCCTCTGTACGAAACGAAATGAGTACGAGGGTATGGTAAAACCAGACTAACTATACATATTACTCAAAAAACAAGGAGTGTGCGTACTACCTGAAGCCACAATCTACCATTGTAATGAACATTCGCATCAGCATGTGACAGTTGCTTGAGGCCCATTCATTGGCCTAATAAAATGGAGAACATTACACTCACGCCTCAGTGACTCCACACAACACATGTGAAAGCATATGTTCACTAACTGCTGGTCCGCTCATGCTGTCACGCAGTTCATAATTCATCTTCTCGTACCTGCTAGGGCGTCGTTCCCATAACCTCCTTATACTGAAAGAAAAGCGTGTTCGCCAAAACAAATGCTTTCTCGTGTTATCTCTTTACATTTCTCTGTACATTAGCAGACACTTAATTCCAATATATTTTCTCCTGAACTCTGAATGTAGCTATCCTTGAGCCTGAGAACACGCCCCTGTCCCGCTTTTATCTTTTGTGTCTTTCGTTTCTTTTCTCTCTCGCTGTGGAAAAGCCAAGGCCATCTCCGGCGCACGTTTCCATGGCCACAGCACCGAGATGTGTGGCGAGATCGAAAGTGATGAAGTGCTTTCACCCAACGCAACAAAAACAGGAATTAAATGAAATCATAGCAGTCGCACAGACTCGCAGAGCAGAGTCAACTGTCATGGGTGGAAGGAGGATTCTGGGAGGGAACAGATCTACGGGAGGAGCATAGAAACAACTCTAGCATTCATGTCTCATAGTGCTAGTGTTAATTTAGCATAATTTAGCAAATGAACGAAAAATCATTGATCATCGTATTTTACTAACAACTTCTTCCTGTTTCTAACATAAAAGTAAAAGTGAAGCGTTGCTTCAATTAATTGTATAAACAGTTCATATATTATTATTTTTTTTGGTAAGTTTGTAAGTTGGTCTGTATGAATGTAGCTGCTTGAAATGTTCTTTTTTTATTTATTTTATTGCACTTGGGGGTGGGCAATCATAAGCTTTTGCTTCAGCCCACTCCTTTTGAGCACTATGTGTACTGCTCAAATAAACAAAAAAATAAAAAAAATAAAAAAAAATTCTTTTTTTTAAAGTCAAATAATTCAACACGATTCGTTGTTACAAGACTCCAACCCGGCCTCCACCAGTGAAAGCAAACCCTATGTTTGCCGGTGCCCTGTCAGCCTCTATAGAAATCTGTTTTCTCTTACAAAATAAAAACGTTCTCAAGGTCAGAGCTCAAAGAATGGGAATGATTTATATGTTTTCTATCTTTATTTTTTTACCATGTCTTTTCTACTGAATGAAAGTTTGTGCATTTAAAGCGACATTTCATACGACTGTACCTTTGTATGTTAGTTTCCTCTTCTAAGAAGGCGTTAAATACATATTTGAATCTCATTTCTCTTTGTTCTTCTCTTCAGGGTATTACGGCAGAGGCTGCACGGACGCCTGTCACCTCAACCCCTGTGAGAACGAAGCCAAGTGTCACCGCAAGCCCAGCTTCTCCCACGGCTACATCTGTGACTGTGGAGACAACCACTACGGACAGTACTGCCAACACAGGTACTACTTCCTCCACATGATTGTAGAGACACTCAGTATTGCCACTAGGGATGGGACGAAATATCGTTTGGCGAAATATCGCGATACAAAACGTGACGAAACGCATCGAGTTAGAAAAAAAATGGATCGCAAATTTAATTTAATTTTATTATAATTTTTTTTTCATGTAAAGCGTCTTTGAGTGTCCAAAAAGGGCTATACAAGTTCGATGTATTATTATTATTATTATTATTATTAAATGAAAAAAATATATATATATCCGGGGAATGGTGCAGTGCGTCGTCACATCAAGTCACAGGAATGATATGTTAGTTTTTTTGAAGAAGAACCAGTCCTGAGATACATTAACCTAGGGTTAGAGCAGCACTAAGGGGGTGTTCTTGTTGTGTTTGGCCCGTTAGGCCTTGTGTTTCCCTGTGTTCAACTAAAACAAAAATAAACAAGTTGTTATTATACAGTAATATTTTTTTCTTTTTTGATATCGTATCGTGACGTATCGTTTCGTGACTCTGACATATCGAGGTGCATCGTATCGAGAGTTTAAGTGTATCGTCCCATCCCTAATTGCCACTAGGTACGACTACTGTGGGCTTTCATGTATGTACTGCTTTCACTATTACACCCTTGAATGATAAAAGCAGACGTAATCCTTGCCAGCACAATACCTAACAGTCTACGTTCAGTATCACAGAGGTTTCCCTTAAACCCTTCAGCTCTGACTGTCTTTGATCAAACATATGCAAAAGCTGGAGGTGAAGTGCAGTCTCAGGAGGCAAACGGAGGATTTAAATGCAGGATTTTTCACTCTGACGGCTAAGATTTTTCCTAAAATCCTGTGTTAAACAACTGTGTGTTACAGAAGCATAAAGCAGAGAGACAAAATTACTAAACCTTTGTCATGATGGAAGCAGTGTCAGAAACAGTGTAGTTAAAGTCTCCACAACAGTGGTTTGAAATTGAATGCCAATCTTGCTCTTCTGGCAGAGTTTGAGATTGAAATAAGCCCTTGAAGTCAGTTTCTTCCTCTAAACCTTGTGTTTTCTAACAACTTCTAATATTTTTTTACATTTGTTTAGTCCTGATTTAGACGTGGGTTTAATCCTGGTTCAGACGTACTGTGGTCCTGGTTGAGTCATGTTTCTTTGTCTGTTTTCTCCCGTTCTTGTTCAGAATTGAGCAGCAGTGCCCCAGAGGCTGGTGGGGGTCTCCAAACTGCGGGCCATGCAATTGTGACGTGGACAAAGGATTCGACCCAGACTGCAACAAGACCAACGGACAGTGTCAATGCAAGGTACACACTTAGTCCTAATGCAGTCTTGGTGATTAAAGCCATACAAGATGAAAGCTACATCTGACACAATTAGAAAATCTAACATGCTAATGATACGTTTAACGGTTTACCCGCACATCACTACTTCCTGCTTTATTTAGTCATGCTTTACTTACTGTCTAGTCTTTGTTCTAGCTGCTGTATTTTTTTACCCTTAAACATCTTGTATCCCTGTAGTATTTTAGTAATCCCTGTAAATCCCACTTTAACCACAGCAGTTGCAAATATGGTCATTCTCAAATACCGCCTGGATACAAACATTAAGTAATCCCATTTTAATATGATCTCCTGACCCTAATCCATAATCTAGGATCAAAATATGGACCAGTGCCGCATAAAGAAATCTTTTGATCCTATGAACAATCTCTCATTTACATTATACCAATACTTCAGTGCTTTATTTCATATAATCCTGATTGTCCCAGAGCAAATTATTTCACCGTGTCTACTACAAGTTGATAAGGAGGAATAAACTCGCCTGCACGTGGTTGGCTGGTAATACTATTACTTAACCAGCAGGAAATTTATAGTAGACTATCATATTACTAATGGTTACATTGCTATCTGCAATATAACAGCTCATTGTATTGAAGGGAGTTTGGACTTTGGAGGAATAGAATGGAAACTTGTTTGTGTTAAATGTAATGGAAAGTGTTCACTTGTTGTTGATGTTTATTTGATATTCTGTCTCAGACGAGGCTATATTTTTTATTGGTCAACTGTTATTGATTGGTGTAATTAGGGCTGGGTATCATTACACAATACCAGTATGGTAAAAGTGTAGTTTTTTCGAGACAGGTATCGAAAAATAAATGTATTGAAAGCAGGTACCGAAAAAAATATGTAATCTTTAGAGACAAACGTTTTGATGCCTGTTTGGTCCAGGGAGAGCATTAAAGGAAGTTACTTGGCTGTAAACTTTATGCTCAAATACAAAATTTAAAAGAAATTGTCTTTTATGGAACAAATTCACATTATTATTTTGTTTTCTGGTTCTAGACAACACATATTTTAGTATTGAAAAAGTATCGTTCATGCATCGGTATCGTAATCCAAGTATTGTTTAAGTACCTGTCTTGAAAAATTTAACGGTACCCAGCCTTAGGTGTAACTGATCTAGTATCACCTCACCATAATATCATCATTCTTGTAAGCCATTTGTCTGTTTTGTCCTGTAGGAGTTCCACTATCGTCTGCGTGGCTCTGAGGCCTGTCTTCCCTGCGACTGTTACCCCATTGGCTCGTTCTCCAGGTCATGTGACCCAGAAAGTGGTCAATGCCCGTGCAGACCTGGAGTGATTGGTCGTCAGTGCAACAGCTGCGACAACCCCTTCGCCGAAGTCACCAACTCCGGATGTGAAGGTCGGCTTTAGTCCCAGTTTAGCCCTGGATCGCTTCATAGCGATCTTTAATATCTCCTATTGTTTCCAGTTATCTACGATGGCTGTCCTAGGACCATCACCGCTGGGATCTGGTGGCCTCGTACTAAGTTCAACCTTCCTGCTGCTGTCCCCTGCCCTAAAGGATCAGTTGGTAAGAACCGGCTTAGTCCAAGTTAGATCCTGCTTATGACCTACTATTTCACCAGGTTTTGGCTGTTTTTATTGTGGCCCGCTTGGTTAACAGTCCCGTGCTCTCTTGTAGGGGCTGCGATCAGACACTGCGATGTGGAGAGGGGTTGGATGGAGCCAGATCTCTACAACTGCACCTCTCCCCCCTTTGTGGAGCTCAACGTTGCCGTGAGTACAGACTTGGTTCATCCTGGGCCAGAAGTGGTTTGAGGGACAATGGACGAGCATTACATTTGAAAACACGCACTTGTCTTTCTCACCAGTTGGACTCTCTGGAGCGAAACGAGACCGAGCTGAACACCATCGTGGAGAAGAAACTGGCCCATCAGTTGCGGGATGTCACCGAGTCAACCTCGCGTCTCTACGGAAACGACCTCCTGATCGCCGAGCGCCTGTTGTCCCGCCTCCTGACCTTCGAGACGCAGCAGAGCGGATTCGGGCTGACCGCGACTCAAGACGCACACTTCAGCGAGGTTACCAGCCAAACGGCACAGCCTTTTACATACATTACCTCTCGAAAGTACTAATACACCTTGAACTTTTGCACATTTTGTCAAGTTTACAACAATAAACATAAAGATTTTATTTTGAATTTTTTACTGAAAGTTCCCACACAAGTAACAGACAACTATGACGTGAAAGCAAAATGATACATGATTCTGTTTTTTTTATTTTTATTGAAAACCGAAAAGTGGGACGTGCATAAGTATTCATACAGCATGAATTCAATCAATCAATCAAACGTTATTTATAAAGCGCTTTTCATACCGAAAGCTATCACAAAGTGCTTTACAGATGTCAACATTTAAAACAATACGCCCCGCATCATACATATATTATATATCCATGAAGGCCAGATTTGTGTAGAGTACGACTTATAGTTGTCCCATGTACAGATTCCCCCAGCTCAGCGGCAGTACGTCGCAGCTCCTCCAGAGTTATCTTGGGGCACTTGGTTGCATTTCTGACCAGTGCTCTCCTTGATCGGTCTGTTAGTTTAGGTGGACGCCCGTGTCTTGGTAAGTTCGCAGTGGTGCTATACTCTTTCCATTTCTGAATGATGGATTGAACAGTGCTCCGTGAGATGTTCAAATCGTGGGAAATCTTTGTATAACTTAACGCTGCTTTAAACTTCTCCACAGCTTTACCCCTGACCTCGCTGGTGAGCTCCTTGGCCTTCATGATGTTGCTTAGTGACCAATACACTCCGACCATAGCTCTGAGGCCCTCACAGAACAGCTGGAATTATACTGAGAGTAGATTACACACAGGTGGCCTCTATTTAATTTAATGCAGTCATTAGGAATGTTATAAAGGCAATTTAATGCACTCAGAAAATGCTGTATGAATAATAAATAATTCAAAATAAAATCTTTATGTTTATGGTTGTAAACATGACAAAATGTGCAAAAGTTCAAGGTGTATTAGTACTTTCGAGAGGCACTGTATTCCCTGTCCCTCACTGTTACGTCGGATTGGTTCTTCACCCTGTCCTCTCGCTCTCTGTCTCCTCCAGAACATTGTGCGTGGGTGCAGCGTGCTCCTGGGGCCCTCGGCAGCGGGACTGTGGCGCTCTCTGGCCCAGAACCAGGCTCACGTCTCTGGGGCGGGTCCCGCTCAGCTCACGGACCTCATGGAGCAGTACGCACAGACGCTGGCTCAGAACATGAAGCTCACCTACCTCAACCCTGTGGCCCTCATCGCTCCAAACCTTGGTACGTAAACTCTTAACTCACAGCAACAAGGTCTCAGCTTTGATTCCCTGGCGGTGTGGAGTTTACAGCAGCCTATATTTTTTATTTTAACCTCTTAACCCCCACCTGAACCAAGCACATTTCCTCCAGTTCGGCTTTACCCAAATCTAAAAGCTTCTTGACTGGAGCTTACAGCCTAGTCACTGTGAAGCACAACGGTGACTAGGGCTCATTAGCGCTCGTGCTTCACAGCTAGAAGGTCCCGGGTTCGATTCCCAATTGGACGGGGCCTTTCTGTGTGGAGTTTGCATGTTCTCCTCGTGTCTGCGTAGGTTTCCTCCGGGTACTCCGGTTTCCCCTACCACTAAAAACATGTACAATAAGCCAGGATGAATGAGAGTGTGTTTGAGAGTGCGCATTGGGGGCAGATAGATGGTGTTTACATGCATGAGACCCATGTATGTTCATTAACATGCACTGTCCCGACCAAATAAACCAATAAAGGAGCTTTCTAAATCAGATATGGTAATGTTTGGAGGACTACCTGATGATTTTTAAGAGGTTTTTAATACTTGTTACCATAGACTTGTGCTAGCCTAGCTCTAGCCTAGCACCACTAAACTCTTCAAATATAAGGACTGCATGAATTAAAAAACATATATATCTCTACCAATTAACCTCACTCTGGATAACTAGGCCCTATGTCAAAAATCCTGAAATATCCCTTTAAGAGGTTAATGTTCATAGACATTGAGGGCAATGGATTAGATGTTTTACTTATGCATATTACTATTGCACAAAGTGAACCAATTGAAATAAATGCCAGGGTTAATAAAAGGCTCGCTTCAGTCTGTCTCCTTTCTCTCCCTCCGTGGAGCTGTCTTTTGGCTGCCGTCTCGCCGCTTCGGGACATTTTTCGCTGCTGTAGATTTGATCCCGTGTTCTGAGTGGGAGTGTGAAATCCGTGTGTTTGCATTAGGCCTCTTCATCTCTGCCTCACAATGAGTCATTATGGAGGATTTCACACGAGAGATCAGGGCTTTGTGAAAGGAAACGAGTGTGAAGATGATCGTTTTTATCACGCTTTTCAAAGGCTTTTATTGAATTTTAAGTCAACGGGGGGGGGGGGGGGGGGGGGGGGGGAATGAGAGAGAGAGAGGAATGCAGTGTGATGATGAAGATGCGTGGGTATGCATGGCTGTCCGTGGACATCTGAAGACACTGCATGCACACGTTTGACTAGTTGCTTTAGCTAGTGGTGTCCTGAATTGCTAATAAGACATTTGAGAAGTCTATTAACGTCAAATCTCTGAACCAACACCACTCTGCCCTCGATTTAAATTAAGTTGTACGAAACCCTGTCAATAAAGTGTCTGTAGATTT
Source organism: Proterorhinus semilunaris (assembly GCA_021464625.1). Lineage (NCBI taxonomy): Eukaryota > Metazoa > Chordata > Actinopteri > Gobiiformes > Gobiidae > Proterorhinus > Proterorhinus semilunaris. The sequence goes on along the minus strand of CM038347.1, from coordinate 27,870,072 downwards.
AACAAGGGGAAGGGGCCAATATTAGATCTACAGACAGCAGGGATTGAGAGAGAGGAAATGCAGAGGGAGTGTTGAATTATGGGGAATGCGGTTTTGACAGGAAGTATTCGATTACGGAGGCGGGCAGTTTAATGAGAGGCGCACCAGGAGGGCACATCCAGACCAGAACATGAATACAGTCATATATAGGATTCAGTTTTCTGGATTTTTAAACTGCCTTTAGAAGTGAATTAAAGTAGTGTAAACAGTGAATTAAGTTGTAGTTTCTGTGTTTTTCATGCACCTCTCTCGTCAGTGTTGGGAGCATAAATCCAGAGGAGTGCAGTTCAATTCAGGTTGAATAGCTTCTAAAAAGAGACACATTATAGTGAATGCAATTTGGGCATGAAAAATAAATGGCGGAGTTTGGGTTAAATGCTTAAATTTAAAGATACACTATATAACCTTTTATGTAAAACAAATATTATTATTAATTTTTATTTATTTATGCATTTGAGCAGAACAGTATTTCAAACACCTTTTACAGAAGGAAGAAAAAAACAAGGCTATTGTGCTCGAAAGGAGTAGGAAAAAGTTCAAAGAACTTAAATAAACCTACCACTTATATCTCATGCAGAGCAACATCACATAAACTTTCAGCATACACTTAAAAGATGCATGAGTTTATGCTTGTGCATTAATATGAATCATTTATAATTGTACAAATATGTCATAAAGGATTTATCGTTTACAGCCATACAAAATGAATAAAGTCGCGTCTCTTTTTTGTTCTGATCATACAAAAATATACACATACACTTCAATATCACTCAACCCTGATATACCAATACCATGTGAACAAGCTCTGTATAATCATACAGAAACTATACTGCTATACTTAAGATTGATGGAAAAAGATTACATGTATATACATTTGTACAATATACAGTACATGTAATCCATATATACAGTTAACGATGGGAATATGTGTTTTTGTTTATAGTAATGAAAAATTAGAATAAATAAACTGACCTTGTTTTAAAGTCACACAAAATGAATTCAAAACACACTAAATTTACTGTTGTTAATGCTCAATGATACATTAGGGGTCTTAACTTTCTTTTTAATAATTCGATATTTCATATCGAGGCATCCACATACAAAAACACAAGCGTGTGCCTGTCTATGAATGTAATAGTAATTAGGATTGTTCTCTAGCATACTTTATGAAGATAATGTCTTTACACGTTTTTTAAAGTGTCCTTGTGTTTTTCTCCGTTTAGTCTCTTTATCTAACGCATTCCACAGTGCGGCTTGGGAGATACACATACTTTTAAGGGTGATGTGAACACAATATTTTCTCATCACAAATTTTCCTCATGTGTTATAATTTCCTTCTCTACTGTTGAGCAATGTCACTGTTTTAACATGACCAAATTCTAGAAATTGAACGCAACCTAACAGGGCTCTTGTGTTCTCTCTCTCAGTGATGAATCTGGACCGCGTGGAGAACCACACCCATGTGCGGCGGCGCTTTCCCCGCTATCACACCCCTCTGTTCCGAGGCCAAACGCTGTGGGACCCCTTTACCCATGTGGTGCTGCCTCCAGCTGCCCTGGTGCCACAGCGGCAGCAGACACACAGCTGGAGGGAGAGGGAAAAGGAGCGCGCTGAGAAGGAAGGTGTGGGAAGTGAATATAGTAGTGTTATTATCGAATTGCAACAATAAGATAATATCTATTTTTAAATTCATCTAGATTAACAATTATTATAAGTTAAACCAATTTCTACTCACTTCTCTGGTCCTTCCGCAGCCCCGTCTCCCCCAGGCCCCGCCCCCGCCAGCGGGACGACCAATCAGACACAAGAATACAGCAGTGCAGCACGTCGCTCTGTGACGATGCCCGAGCCTCCGTTTACCATTGTGATCCTGCTGATTTACAAAAGTCTGGGAGAAGCTCTGCCTCCAAAGTACCACACGGACAGGAGGGGCGTGAGGTGAGACGTGCGGCCCATGACAATCACAGGAAAGGGATTAGACCAGACTGTTCAATTCTGGTTTAGGATTTGTTTCAGGAGATTTTAAACCGTAAACTTACATCCATTCTCCATGTGTCAGACTGCCGCGTCACCCGGTAATGAACTCGCCCGTGGTCACCATCTCGGTCTTCAATAACCAGTCGTTTGTGAGCGGACACCTGGACCAGCCCATCGTCCTGGAGTTCAGACTGCTGGAGACGGCCAACCGCAGCAAGCCCCTGTGTGTGCAGTGGGACCACAGCACCTCGTGAGTGTGAAACTCATTAGCTTCAGCATTTAGGATGTAACATGTTCTACAGTTAGAGGATCCTGGGTTCATAAACTATTCGTTGTTATTTATCATACATTTTGACCAAGAGAGAAAGACCTACGGGGAAAACACCATGTAATTTAAAGTCTTTGCTTCTCTCTGTTGCCCCCTCAGGTTAGACTTGGGCTGCTGGACAGTGAGGGACTGTGTGGTGGTCTACAGAAACACGTCTCATGTCCGCTGCCAGTGCCACAAACTGGGCACGTTTGGAGTCCTGATGGACAGTTCACACAGAGAGGTCAGCAACTGCTTTCACTGCTTTCACTTCAGGGATGACATACAACTCGGGCTGGGTACCTACCGTTAATTGTTTTGGTGTACTTGAACAATACTTGGTATCGATACCGATACCGTAACACTACTTTTTCCAATACCTATACTAAAATATTTGTCGTCTAGAAACAAAAAAACTGAACAATAATGTGTGGAAGGTCTGCAAATTTACAAGAAATGTGTGAAAAATTGGGAATAATTTGGCGAAGATATGGTAAGAAAATGTGTAAAAGAAATTGGGGGGAAAACATTTGATTAAATAGGGTAGAAATGAGGAACACGGGGGGGGGAAATAGAAAAAATATTTGTAATTTAAAAAAGAGCAAAAATGAGGAAGAAAATTGGAAAAAAATTAGGCAAAAAGGCTACGTTAATGTACGAGGAGCGTACGAGCCCACGATGCAGGCACTCACACTGTACGGAGTAAAAACATGACCCTGCGTTACTATGGCTACCAGCCTGGTCAGTCATATCATCCACTCAAAGAACGTCCCAAACATCAATTAAATAACTTTGGCAAGGCTAACTTCAGAAATAAAAAAAAGTAGCCTAGCTTTAAGAAACTGATAGCCAATAAACCTTTGCTGACTTCATGTCTGCAGGGATATGTTCAGGAGGACGTTATCAGCGTGTTTACCCCTCCCTCACCTCTCTGCACTCTGTCCGCCTGTGTCTCCTCCTCCAGGCGCCTGCTGCTGGATTTCACCTCCGCTCTGCTTTTAGTCGCTCCAGTAGCGCTGCCACAGTGCCAGGACCGCACAACTCGCGAAAAATATCAAACATGTTTGAAAACCTGCGACGTCCGATTTTCAGTAGGACGTTTGTAGCCCCTTGTACACTGCGCGACAGAGACGCACGGAGAGGCTGAAAGATCGCACCACAAAATATTCGTGCGATCAAAATTCGTGCCAAAATTGTGTCTAAAATCACACAGCGTAAGCCCAGTACATACGTTTATATGTATTGTTAAAAACCTGAATAATGCATTTTTAGGATCTTTTTTTCCGTGGCTTTAGATGTGTCTTTATTATGCTGAGTAAAACTATTTGCTGGTAAAGTAAAGTTTTACATTTGTAGCAGTAGTTGTAGCTGTGTTAGTGGTAGGTTACAATAAGGTATAAAACATAATAATGAATCCAGACCTTGTTGATACATTTGCCTTAAGATTTTTTTATGTCAGATTTCCGTCAGAGCATCTTCATATTCTTCCGAGTCTGAATCGCAGATTTTCCTCGTTGTCTCCTCTGCCTCCACTGTGGATTTTCTTGCTTTGTCGGCGTCTCTCCTTTCCTCCTCCATGTCCAGGGACGGGGTCTGGGCGTCTGCCGTGGGCTGGTTCACGATGACATTAGGGATAACCAACTCCCCCTTCGGCATCTTCTTCTTTTTGAAGAGTCTTTTGACATCAAACCGCTGTCTCCTGGGTTGTGCAGGGCGCCGTGTGGACCCTGGGGTCAGGGACGTGTCACTGCCCACACTGGAAGCTGCCGACTCGGACTCAGATGTTCCTCCGCTCCCACTGCTGCTTTGTATCTCGAATTCAACCTCGATGTTTATGTTTCGCTCCATAGCTGCTGCTGCTGCTGCAATAGACAGGGGTCGAATGTTATAAATTCAACATTTTCCTGGAAATTCGCCATGTTAGGGGATACTAGCAAACATTTCCCATAGTCTCTCAGCATAAAACAATAGATGAGAAGAGGGCAAATCATTTAGCCGCTCAGTCGCTACTGATAAATACTCCCAACACACAGTAACGTCTAAAGGCTTTAATATGAACCTTAATCCCTGTATATTACATTTTGAAAACGGCTTATTATTATGGAATGAGCTCAATATCTGAGAATCTGAAACAGTTTTGACGGCTTAATCTTGATCCCTTTAGCGGTTGGGATCGTCAAAGCTGCTTCTTATTCTCATAACGTTAATGTTACATTCTGTTAAAACAAAAAGAGATAAATCACTTGCTATTTTACCTGGTATCTACGAAAACTTTCAATTCAAAACTTTCAATTCAAACCTTTTATACAAAACATTTTCACACAAAATCAGTCTCTTCCTTTTTTGTTTAGCTAAATGAGTAAGAACTAAGTAGAACTTACCTGAGAGAGTCTGTGGAGTCACTGAATGAACGAGAGAACTGACCCCAGATCTAGAAGAGCGATCAGTCCGGTCAGAGGTCACAATATCTTTATAAGTGTGAGATCAAGCCGCTAACAAAACAGTCTTCACTTCAGAAATTCACCCAATTTCAAATATCATGCATTTTGTGTTTCTGTTTTGCGGCTACTGTTGCCTGGTAACAGTGTTTTTAATTGGAATTTCTTTTTTTCTCATTGGTGAAATTTTAAAATGGAATCAGGAAATCAGGCAGAAGACGACTGTATTTTCACAAGAGGAGACTAGAAACAATATCGACTGAGGATTTTAGGAAGGTTATCGAAAGATGGAAAAAATATATTTGTCGGAAATGTGTCCCTTTTGTGCCTGGTTGGTCATGGGTGAAATAGAATAGAGTTAATGTTGTAAATTCACCATCATGGCACAAACAGCCATGTATCCTGCGAGCAGCTGCTAACGTTGCAAAAACAATATAAAAAGTAGACAAGCGAGCTGTGGAGCAATACTGGCATTACATAGGCCTATATCTAGCACACTAGTGTACAAAGGCTTTTAAGTGAACAATAACTCCTTTATAGTAAAATCTCATTATTTATTATATGAAATTAACTAATCAACTAATCCCAGATTACGTATAACACAACCCTAAACTCTCATCCTATTATGGATGCCATTTTGAGGACCCTGTTTTACTTTGTGGTGACTCTGCTCACCTTTCATCGAAAAAGAGAATATCCTGTTGGAAAGTTGGACTGAAATAAGGTCAGCGGGCGGTGACCTTATTTCAGTCCAACTTTCCGACTTCTCAAACTTGTAACATTTCATCACCCTCTGTGACTCCCCCCTGTCGTTCACGCTGTAGAGACATTCACTAAACCTCTTACACTTTTCTCATCTCACGCTGCTTTCTTCCTCCTCAAACCACAATAACACTTTCTCAGGGACTTGGCTTCCCCATATCCGCGCTCCAAAAATAACTTTGTGGGAAGAACGTTCTTATATTTGAGAGAGGAAACTGGCTGCATTTCACTTACAAAAACTGCGAGTACAGACGATCAGTGAGGAAGCCAGTGTTTAGTTGTTAGAAGTTGCTCACTGGATGAGATCATTTGCCACAGAACTAGAAGATTCGAGGCTGGTCAGGTACTCCACATACGGTGCCTTGGTGGAGGTCTGAGAGTGTTTTTACCACCATCATTTGCTTCAATCCCTTTGGCAGCATAACCACTTTCCTAACCTCTTTTGAGACATGCTCCCTATCTGTCTATTTTTCATCAACGCTTTTGTCTCTATTTCATTACGTCCTTTGGGCACCCTAGCCATGGCATTTATGATCTGTAACTTGAAATAGTTTATAGAATGGGAGAAAACAAATCAAAGTCATTCAGCTCTAAACTTGTAGCATATAAAATCTAAACTGTATGTGCATAACAACAGAATCATAGTTTTATTGCCATTGTCAGTGAAGGTACATTCACAAAGTAGCAAAAAAAAAGACAGAGGAGCACTGGGTGCGACAGTAGCGCAGATGGTAGAGTGGGTCGTCTCATGATCGGAAGGTCGGGGGTTCGAATCCCATATCCCGCAGGTGCATGTGTCGTGTCCTTGGCCAAGACACTCCACCTCCAGTGTCTGCGTACATTGGTGTATGAATAAGAGTGTGAATGGGTGAGAGGTTCCTTGCTGTAAAGCGCAGATGGGGGGAAAGCATTTTGAGCTGAGACAGACTGAATATGAAACACGCATGGATGAAACAAAACCCAAATCTAGTTATGTTGATCTTGAGAGAACAGCATTATGGTTAATAACGCCAAAAACGTCAGTTCAAAAGAATACAAGCTCTTTGACACTCTCGTCTGAAATACATGTGACTTGCAACAGCGATAACCACATGTTCCAATTGTTTATCTGATGGTTGTGAATCTTTTTTTTTTTTCTCTCTGGAGTAGCAGTTGGAGGGAGACCTGGAGATCCTGGCTCTGGTCTCCTACTCTTCTCTGTGCCTGTCCATGCTGTGTCTGCTGATGACCGTGCTGGCTCTGTGCTGCCTGCGCCTCAAGTCCAACACCAGGAGCATCCACTGCAACACGGCGGCGGCCATGTTCCTCTCGGAGCTGGTGTTCCTGCTCGGGGTCAACCAGACCGAGCAGCAGGTGAGGAGGACTGGCTATTATCTGATTATGTGCAATTTCATCATTAACGTCTCGGGCTGAAAAGATGAATCTCTCAAAATCCCGTGTCTCTTTCTGCGGATGTGGATTTTCTCAGTATGAAGCAGTGTAAAGATAGTGTCCTTTTTTCACAATATGCTGCAAACTAAATGTTTTCTCACTCCCTGTGAGCTCCTGCAGTCTGTGGAGGAGTGTGAGAGAACAGCGTCCAGTGCTCCCTTATCCAAAAAATACAGTGATTTTAATTTTGTTTTTTATGAGGGGGTGCAAAATTAAAGACTTTTAAGCTTCGAGTTGTTTGTACTGCTACTTATACCGTAACTTTATGAATGTAAGTTATCAACTTTTAATGTGAAATAAAAAGTTTATATTTTTGCCTATTTGACCTTGTAGTGACCCAGCGGCTGTATGAGTGGTCAGCATGGCGCCTTTACTTTCCATCCCAGTGGTCTCTAGGACGCTCCAGGATCAATTGTTTGGAAGGTTTTCAATGCTGCTCTCACCAGAAAGCCTACAAAACAATTGATTGTGTTGTAGAAACCACCGTGATCGGAACTAAAGGCATCATGCTGACCACTGGGTCACTACAAGGTCAGGACACAAAAACTGCATTAAAAAGTTGCATAATGCACCTTTAAACTTATATTCTTAAACTTATGGTAGAAGTAGCAATACAAACTACACCATTAACCCATTCAAGCACAACAACATCCCCCAAAGCGCTTCATGAGAGATGATGTTTCCATATCCGCCGTACTTATGCAGTCACAGTTAGCCGTGGGGTAGACCGCCCGAAGCGCCACATCTGACCCTCCGACCACCACCAACAGCTGTCTGCTTGTCTCCAGTTCTTGTGCACAGTGGTGGCCATCTTGCTGCATTACTTCTTCATGTCCACGTTTGCCTGGATGTTCGTGGAGGGGCTGCACATCTACCGGATGCAAACGGAGCAACGGAACATCAACTACGGAGCCATGAGGTTCTACTACGCCATCGGCTGGGGAGTCCCTGCGATCATCACCGGTAAGAAATGTATCTCTCTCATTCCAGATGTTGTTTTTTCTTTGATTTTTATACGCTCCTGTGACTTAAGTATTCATTGTAAGCAGCGTCGGTTTAAGGCTGCAAGATGAATTACTTTCAAATAAAAATTACTTATTTTTGCTTTTAGTGTCATGTCTCTAAAAATTCAGATTTACAAATATATTTTACGAGCTACGGTAGACAGCGGCGTTTTTCTCCCTCGCTTGTTGACAGATAAACCTTGCTGACAGCGGTATAAATTGCCTGTCTGAGTGAGAGGTTTGATATTAACTGTCAGTTAAGCCAGTGCTATAGCGTTATCTCCAGATACAGACGTAGTGCTCTGTACTGCGGCGTATACGAAAGAGTAACCGGTGGGTTGTAGTAGTAAAGAAGCATTAGTAGTAGCAGCAGCTGATTTTCTCCACTTCAGTTTTACCCAAATCTAAAAGCTTTTTGACTGGAGCTTACAGCCTGTAGGCCAGAGTAATGCCTCATTTGAAAGCTAAGACCTACAAAACTGATCGTGAGTTTTTTGTTGCGTTGTTGCCGCGTTTTTGTCCCATTTTGAAGCATTTTTGTTGTGTTTTTGTGTTGTTTTCGTAGTTTTTTGTTGTGTTTTTGTGTTTTTTGTTGTTGCTTTCTTCATCTCTTTTTGACACTTTTTGTCGCTTTTATTATGTTATTGTTAAGGCAAACTGGAGAAAATGTGCTCGGTTCGGGCGGGGGTTAAGAAGTTAAACGTTGAAGTGTTAGAATGGCAGGCCTCAGTGTCTAAAGGTTGGTGCTTCAATGCCACCGCCAACCAGAGGATTCTGTCTTTGTGTCCTTGGGCAAGACATTTCACCCATCTTGCCTCTGTATGAATGTGGTGCTTGAGTGAATTGAAGTTTGAGTGTCGAGAAAAGAATTTAGTCTAACAGTAGTGTTTTTCATCTTATATACAGTACATATTTTGATCTGTATTGCTTGTTGTCTCTATGTTTCGTTTTGTTTTGGCTCGTCTCTAAACATCTCAAAATATTTGTTGTCCACGCCCAGGTCTGTCGGTGGGCCTGGACCCTGAGGGCTATGGGAACCCGGACTTCTGCTGGATCTCCATCTACGACAAACTCATCTGGAGCTTTGCTGGACCCATCGCCATCGTCATCCTGGTATGCCAGCCGCACCAGAACGATCACACAATCAATATTTGCATATCTATTTTACAACATTATTTAATAATGACTGCAGTACATCTCAAGCGTTTGCATTCATGTTAAAGTAATAAAACGCCTTGCCCCTGCGGGTCAAAGTGTCTTAATCACATCGATCCACTGAGCTCCTGCTGCTGTAGCTTAAGGACAAGTCCAGTTTTTTCCCCCTGCCTTTTCTTATCATTCTGTGTCCGCCGCTGTCCTTCAGATGAACGGAGCCATCTTCATGATTGTAGTCAAGATGTCCTGCAACTCCACTCAGAAGGAGACCAAGAAACTGCCTGTCATGTGAGTACAATCCACTTCATTAAAATTAGTCGCCAAATGAAGATAGAGTGTGTGGGGAAATATGAGTGCGTTTTGTCGGTTACTGTCTCCTTAAATCCCTGGTCAGTAATTCATCAGTGTAAAAAAACAAAAAAAACAATTTGACATTTAAACCTGGGCCAAACCCAGACCTCGCTGTGATTTTGGCTCAAAGTCCCTTTAGATCTTTGTGTCCCTCTGAGCTTTACTGACTGGCACTGGGAGATGTACCTTACCTTGTTTTCATGTGATAAGTATATCCCTATCCGGCACCAATTTTTTTTTTTAAATCTTATTTTAATGTGTGGTATAAAAATAACGTTTAAAATATTGTTTTTGTCTTTGTTGTTCTTGTCAGAGCGGCGATACGCAACTCCTTCCTGCTGCTCCTGGTGGCCTCATCCACTTGGTTCTGTGGACTCATGGCAGTGAACAACAGTATCCTGGCTTTTTACTACATCTTCAACATGCTCTGCCTCCTACAGGTAATATCAAGAACTCACCGTGCTTTACTTAACACCATTTAAACTTGGATATTTCGGAAAACTCTGATTAAAAACATATTACTGTCGTTTCACTCGCACGTTTCAGTAATTCTGCATATTCAGTCTCTTGTTCTGATCATGATTTGAGGGTGCTTGATTTGCTCATAACATGAAGATGAGCGCCGTCTGCTGCCGTTCCATATTTCTGCATAACTACATTTTTATAACTAGGGGTATTTTCTAAACTCAAAACATACCTACACAAAAGCAAGGCTAAGTAATTCTCAAAGCCTAAATAAAGCATCATTTTGAATATTTTAGTCAGGTGAGTTGGGCCACTCCTAGATTCATCCTGGTGTAATTTACATCAGGTCCTGAAGTTGATGATTTGATCCTAGTGCTGAAAGACGCTTCATCCACCAAATCAACGTGTTTTGTTTGTGGTTTAGACCTGAGAGCTGCACTTTGTACATTTGATCATGACGGTGGATTTCTGCTGTCGTTTCAGGGCGCATGTGTCCTACTGGCGTTCACTGTGTTCAGCTCGGAGGTGCAGGAGGCCTGGAGGGTGCTGTGTTTGGGGAAGAAGAGTCCAGCAGAGGAGCCGCCCCGACCACCGCAAAACAATGTGAGTACTTATTTAATTTATGTTCATACACACTCTCTGAATTTGTGAATTTACTGCTTAAAGTGGACATAACATGTAAAATATACTTTTTTTTAGTGTCTAACCATTTTATAACGTTTCCTAGTCAAAGACATACCTGGAGTAGTGTTTCATTACATCCACAGTTTAACTGTTTCTTCTTCTACGACATATTATTAAAGCCCATAATCCAACATTATGGATCGGTTCTGAGCCGTTCTGCTCAAAGTATGAGCCACTCCACAAAAGTTTTCCCTACATCGGCCAACAGGAGGAGGAGCCCTCATTCAAGGTCTTGCCTGGTCCAGTGCCTGTATTTTGTTGTTACTATTTAATTTTTATAGACATACTTTTCAAATTATAAAACGTAAAATATCAATGCTGAAGCACCCAAAATAATGTTTTTATGTCTATTTTAAGCCCCATATGCAGGTTATGTCCACTTTAATAATAATGCTATTACTACAATATATATTTAATATTATTAAACAAACTTAAAGCCACACTGCGTAGAATTTTACCAAAAAAATCTAACTTTTGCTGTTATCAGCTCAGCACAACTAAGACATGACTGTAATTTTACCGGGAGTGGGTACATCTCCAGCTCGTGTCCATGGAGATGTGACTAAAGTCAGTAGAATGAGATTTAAATAGATTATAGGTCCTCATCCAAATCCATTCTTTGATTGCCCACTGCAGTAATGTCATATTCTGTGCTGAGCTGCTCATGTGTACATGTTTCAGTACATGTTTTGTACTGATGGCAACAGTATTGTCCAAAATGTTACGCAGTGTGCCTTTTAAGTTTCAAATGCACAGTGAGCTTTAGTTATGGTTCTTGATATGTAGTTTGTCGAATGTAGCAGCTTATATAATCTTACTGTGAAAAAAGGCGACATTAAGTGTTAAAAATGTTTTTGCTTTACTTTTGGGATTCAACAACTCTCTGGTAAGAGGGAAACTAGACTAATCCAGCCTGCACTGTGAGGACACGTTGCTGAATCTTTGAAAATGGTTGAAAATACTTTTTTCCCCCTGTGCCTAAAAAGAATCATAAATGTTATCCTTTACTCAGTCTCTTGGGACCCTCACCTTTCCCAACTCAAAAGTTCCAGGGTTAAAACAACATCAACTGTTATTCTATTAATATTCCACACTTTACCTCACGCTGGACGGGACATATCTGGAGAGAAAGCAGGGTTAAAAGCATAGATATCTGCCCAGACGTAATTCTCATACTGTATGTGTGCTGAGTCGAACAGCAAAGGGTTAAATCTGACCCTGGAGACAAAATGAGAGGTTTTCAGAGTGAGGAAAATGCCAGATAGATGCGTTTGAATGAGTTTTAAAGCTACAAGGTTGGTTACGGGTTAAAATCTAGGTCACGGAGTGGGCCCTGAAGGCGAAATAGAGACGCGCGGGATGGACAGGGCGCCATAAAAAAAAAAAGCCAGCGCACTTACTGTACATGTGGTAATTGACATATGAAGACTAGAGGAGCCTATTCATTAAAATCATCATGTTTCATCATATTTAGTTATTTGTCTTACGGCGTGCTGTTCATGTCATGGTTTACTGAAGAGGTTGGGTTGAACTGAGGGACACAGAGTTGTATGGGGCCTTTCTGGAGCAATGTGACTTTTTCTTTCCTCTCAGACGCAGAACCCCTATCACAACGCGTCTCTACTGGAGCAGAGCGGGCTCCACAGAATCACACTGGGCACCTCCTCCGTCAGCTCCGCCAGGTATGTTTCGTATGGGAAGGAATCTAGTTATTGTACAAGGTTGAAAACTAAATAACAAAAGCTGACTGTAAATGTGTTCATTTTGCCTGTAAAAGTAGGAAAGTGAGCCCGACAGTTTGTGGGTTACCTTTGAGGATATGTTTAGAGTTGACACTAAAGCTTGAGGCAGAATTCCCTGTTATATTCCTTCAGCGCACACTAAGTTCACTGGGTCACTGTGATGCGGCTGAGGCAGGATTTACACTAACACTAATAGATATAGACAACAGGGCCTGCCTATTGTAAATATGAATTATGTACAATTATACGCTTATTTTCTTGCAGAGAAAACCTTTTGGCTCAACAGACTTTGGACCAAACTATCGGCCACACAGGAGCTACAGACCTGGACGTGGCAATGTTTCACAGAGACGGAGGTAACACACCAAAACACATCGATTATACCGCTCATTGTAAGTAATTTGTCCTGAGTTGTTTTTTTATTAAGGAAAATGTTTCGCATATCATTCAGGAAGCTTCCTCAGTTATTTTGGTTGAAATGAAGAAGCTTCTTGGAAGAGAGGAGAAACATCTTCTATTTAAAAACAACCCAGTGCAGATGATCAGGAAATCTTTTTGTACAATAGAAACAGTCCAACTAGTCCAACTGAGAGCTCACATCATCAATATTACGGTTTGGACATGTACAAGACGAGAAGGTTAGACTTCATTGTGGACGATTAAAGCAGAACTAAGTAACGTGTGCCCCTAGAGGCCACAAGCGGCACTGCAGCTGTCGTGGCATGTTGCGTTTTTTTTTTTTACTCATTAATTGTCCGTGAGAGTAAATACTACGCTGAGAAAAGACAAAGGCAGAGAGGGATATTGTACATTGTACATACAACCCAGTTATAAATTTTTTTCTGCTCAAACTTGGCTGTAAATACTGCTACAGTGGTGTTGGCCCACAGGTAGCTTTGCCCATTAGGCTGTTAGCTTTTTCTGATAAACCAAACACAATGTTTTGTAAATTGTTCATCAACAAACCGAAAGCTGTACACAATATACAGTCAGGACTTACATATCTGCTATGTCATAAGTGATTTTGTCGACAACTGAGAGCAGCAAGGGAGATTTTGCCAAAGCAAAATGCAGTAGTATTAGTAGGAGTAGTACTGTACAAGTAGCCTGGTTGTAGCAGTAGTAGCATTTGCAGTTGTAGTTTGATCTAGCAGCATTAGTAGAGGCAGCAGCATCCTTAGTTGATGGTAGCAATATTGTAAGTAACTATTTGTTAGTAGTGATAGTGGAATTGTAGAATAGATAGTAGCTAAAGATTTCCGTAGTTGTTATAATGGTGGTACATATTGGTACATGTCACAAACGTGTTCTCTCAGGTGAGGAGTCGGACTCAGATTCTGACCTTTCGATGGACGAGGACCGCAGCCTGTCCATCCCGTCCTCTGAGAGCGAGGATAACGTCCGACTGAGGGGGCGCATCCAGAGGAGATTCAAACGGACCACTCAGGGGGAGAGGCTGCTCACTGAGCCCGCCCACAACGGGACCAAAGGTAAACATGATTTATGCACCTCTACATCCCGCCAAAACCATCCAATTTACGTGACATAGCCGCTCTAGTAAGTAGCTATTTTATGTGTGTCTAACTGCACTTTCTTTATCTATATTTTGAGAAAAAATACAACATACACACAAAACATCAACAAACACCGTCACATTCATCATTCTTTTTAATCTAGCCAAGAATATTTATATGTGGTCAGAATGAGCAAAAACTCCCAAACCATCATTTCAAATGTCTGTTTTGTTGATATGCATTTCAATTATCAATGTTTTATTGCCCCCTAGTGGTGTTCAAGGCACATTACCTGACCAAAAACATTTTTTTTTTAAACAGACTGCTTTTAGGTTTGATTACAGCACACGTTTCCTGTGGCACTGTTTCAATAAGCTTCTGCAATGTCAAAAGAGTCCGTGCTACATACATGTTTGACTAAGATCCTGCGCAAAGTCCTCTCCGGCACAGCCCAAAGATTCTCAATGGGGACTCTGTAGTTGCCAATTAATGTGTGAAAATGAACCACGCATTGTCATTTTGTGCCATGAGAGAAGTATAAAGCTATTGATGGTATAATATTCAGGATGTTCAGGTCGTCAGCTGATCTCATTCTTTGGGCGCATAGTGTTGCTGAACTATTTATTTGAGAAAATGCCAGATAGAAATCAATGAATCAATGAACTGATCAATACGGTGCTCGTGCTGCAGCTGTCATGTGACCCCAGAGGATGGTTGTCTGACTATAATGACGTTTTTTGTTTTTTTTACTGACAGGCAGCCGACTGAGACATGATTAAGATAATGCTGTGAAATTCAATATGAGCACATGGATTTAGTGCGTGTTTTGTCCTCATCAGCCCTGGTTAAATCCTGGTTTAGCCTGGTCAATACATTTCTTATATCTTTTTTCATGCGATTGAGACGCACCCCCGGCCAGAACAAGAACCCATTAACAAGCGGATAGCAATTCAGAGTAAACAAGGGCGTAGCCGGCACCCACCCAAGTTAAAACAGGTCATTTAACAGGGTCAGGGCAGGTTTTAGAGTAAACGAGGTGGAGATCTAACTTCTCTATAATACTTCTCTTATGGGAAAGCATTTTGAGTGAAACGTCTTCATTTCGAAGCAGCCCAGCACAGAGATGACTTGCATTGCCTTTTCTATAATGAAAAGCTTCAAACTGTTACTATGGCAATTTGCAAAAAGGGGAGTCATTACTTTTTCCATAACCGCGGTTCAGGTCTATCCCAAATCTCTTCTGCGTGCTCGAGTCCTGTTTCAGACCAGGTTCAGTCTTGGTTTCGCGTGGTCCATGTTTGTCCTGGTGTCGGTCTAGTCCTGGTTTAGTCCTCAGGCTGTCCACATCATCCAAACACCATCATCATCATCGTCATGCGGTCCAAGCCAAAGCCCTAAGTCCTGGTTCTGTTGTAGACCTGGATGGAAACGACCTGCTCTCCTATTGGCCGGCGCTGGAGCAGACCACCGACCCCACACAGAAGTGTGGCTCGGAGCGGCCCCTGGGGTCCGACACCGCAAACAACAACAACATGGAGGCGGCTTTGACGAGCGGAGACGAGAGCGCGACGCAGGGACACAGGCACCGCAAAGGTCTGGGCTGCTCGAGACTTGTACGAAAACTGGCAACTCTTTCGATTTCTCTATTGTGTACATTGCAACCACGAGTGATGAAATAGACTGCGGCGTGCGGGGAATAGTTTTTGAATGGATCCAATTTGACCCCAGGTTGGCGAGTGGGAACAATTTGACATGGGTTTGACCGGACGGGGCCTTTCCTTGTGAAGTTAGCGTGTTCTTCTCGTGTCTTCCATTTAAACTTGAAACTTCTTACCAAAGTCATTCTGGGAAATCAAGAGTGTCTGTTTAAAAAAGAGGTGTGTTTTGTGTTCAGCTGTGTCCCTTATTTGTTGTATTTTTGTTTTTCTAAGAAGGTTTGTCCCAAAGCAGTTTTTTTCTCTCTCTTCCTGTTAGCAGTGGTTACACAATACGTCAATCCAGCTACATTCATTGGCATTTTTTATACATTTTTCAACTTTCAAATCAATGACATACTGTTTCATGTCCAGGCTAAACCAGGACTTAGTACAAACCCAGGTGTCAATAAAGACGGCTAAGCTTTGGAAAGATATATATGTATTTACATATAATATACAATTTCCTATTAAATATTTTTTTTTTTTGCCTTTTCTTTTCTTTTCGCACATTTTAGTTGTTAACTATTTTGAGTCGTTGTAAAACACATATGTCAGAGTCAAGGCCCGCGGGCCACATCCGGCCCGCGAGAAGGTTTTTTACGGCCCCTGGGATGATCTTGATTTATTATTAGAACCGGCCCGCAGACCGCAGCAAGCCGGCAGCCCGCAGATCTTTTACACGCACCAATACTACATTTCCCACAATGCAACGGTGACGCACCGAGCAGTAGGCTGCTTCATTTCAATATTTATTGGCACAGCAGTCGTCAGCATTACAGTAAAATTAACTTTCAGATACCCATCAAAAATGGCAAAACGGAAGGTGGACACTGAGAACCGGGGGTTTCAAACAAGGTGGGAGTCGGAGTATATGTTCACGGAGGTAGCTGGAAAACCTGTGTGTCTTCTGTGTGGAGAAAGTGTGGCGGTACTGAAAGAGTATAATCTGAGACGACATTATGAAACGAAACACGCGGACAAAAACAAGAATATGGACATGGAACAAATGCTACAAAAGGCAGAGGAATTAAAACGAGGCCTCTTTATCTGATCATATTGGAATATATTTGTTATGCTGCGTTTACACATAAGCACGATGCGTTACGAATGTCATTTTTCCGTCATTCGTGACGTTCGTGACGTGACTTAACGCATCTCAATGGGATTCTTAACAGAACGCATCAGTTCGTGTCACAAAGTCGGCCAATCCGCGCTCCAAGTCACGGACAGCACCTGGCGCTGCCGCTCCGCGGGGTGCTGAAAGTTGTTCCTCCGACCTTTCTTCCTCCTGGGTCGTACCTGATGTTCGGGAGTTGGAGCCAGACGAGCCCAATGACTCAGGGGAGAGCACGGCCTCTGCTCCGCCTCCAACCCGGTGGAAGAAGATCACTCCACATTCGCCCAATTCTTGACAGATTTCGGACAGAACGCGAATATTCCCAGTGACCCGTAACAGCGCGTGGCAGCGCGCAACACCACGCAGCAGCGCGCAACACCACGCAGCAGCGCGGGACGCATATTCGTGACCGTGCGTAATAATTCGTGCCATTAATCGTAACGCGTAGTAACAGGTCGCAACAGTTAGTGGCGGCGCGTGAAACCTCGACCCCGAATCATCAAATTCGTGATCCTTGGCCACGAATGTGCATTTGTGGCATTCGTAACGCATCGTGCTTATGTGTAAACGCAGCATTAGGTTTTCAGTAGGTTCAATTAGGTTCACTAGACTATATGCGTCATTTAAAAAAATTTCAATGAACATTCGAACAGTCCGGCCCTCGGCTTGTAGCTAAATTTTTTATTTGGCCCTCCGTCCATTTGACTTTGACACCCCTGTTGTAAAACAAACCCTTTGTCTTGAAAAAATCGTTGCCACTGTGAACATCCGCGCAATAACCAGAGATACAGAGCTGTTTTATTTCCCATAAGACTTCACTGAACGGCAGCTTTTAATCATCACTGGAAAAGCCCAATACTCTTGACAAATACAAAGCCATTGCACGACGAATGCCTGTCTTGCCCAGTCTCTGTTTTTCAAAGCAAGTAGCATCAAGGTAGTGCCTACTCAGTTTTATGCAATAGCTGGTCCTTCAGAAGACAAAGACTATCAGTATATGAAGAAAATATGTTTTGACAAGAAAATCTTCAAATTTAAAGGAAATATATTTACAGGTGAAGAGGAGAATATAAAGATCTCATTGGTTCTCAAACTTTTCACACGAGGTATTACTTGATAATATGATGCCACCGATAACGAAACAGGTCTTTATCGGGCCAAACCATGTTGACCTCTTAACATTTTCTCCAGTTCAGCTTTACCCAAATCAAAAAGCTTCTTACAGCCTACAGGCCAGTGTAACACCCTATTTGAAAGCTAAGACCTACAAAACTTGTGTTTCCATGCGTTGTTGCCGCATTGTCGTCACTTTTTTTGTCATTTGTTGCTATTTTTTTTTACTTTTTTGCGGTCTTTGTTTCTTTTTCATCCTTTTTTGTGCTTTTTTAAATTTTCTTTCAACTTTTTTGTTCCATTTTCATCTTCGTTTACGCCTCGTTTTTTGTTGCTATTTTGACGCTTTTTTCAAGAAGTTTTTAGATTTGGGTAATGCCTGGATACCTGGATAATAACTGGAGAAAATTGCCGGATTATGGTGGGGGTTAAGAGGTTTTAAACTATAGGGCTGAAATTACTCTAACATAAAATGGTCCACAATGAAGAGACTTTTATTTGTTTATTCTCAGGTATTTTGAAGAACCGTCTGGGCTGCCCTCCTACCCTGTCGTCGATGGGCCGCGTCCCAAGCGAGCTCAACTGGTACCGCACCTCCACTCTGGGCCACCGTGGCGTCCCAGCTGCCTCCTACGGCCGCATGTACTCTGCTACAGCTAACGCTGCTAACTCAGCCAACACTGGCTCCTTATCCCAACCGGCCTCCCGCTACTCATCCAGGGAACACTTGGACTCCTTAGCCCGTAGACAGCTGTCCCGGGACCCTTTAGGACGCCAGACTGTGGGCGGATCCCGGGACCGACTGGATTCCCGAGGATCCAGGGACAATTTGGATCTGCTTCCCCGAAGACGTGAACTCAGCCTGGGGCACAACACTTTGGGAAGCCTGGGGTTGGAAAGATCATCCAGGGAGAATTTGTCAGCGTCCCGGGACAGACTAGACAACCACCATGCATCCAGGGAGGACTTGGGGGTGGATGGGGGGTACTTGGGCGGGTTGAATAGGAGGCACACAGCGTCCCGGGAGCATATAGGGGCCGCCGTGACGAGCAGTAGGTCCAGGGAAGGGCTGGACCAGAGCAGGGAGTGGCTGAGGACACTGCCCCCCAGACAGACGTCCCACCCAGAGCCACCTCTGTCCGCTTCACCCCCTCCTCCCATCACAGAGGAGCAGGACCAGCCTCCACCACCATGTAAGTAGAGGGGCTATCATGTTAATATTGTTTTTTTTTAAATATGGAACTCTGTAAAGTTTTGCCTCATTACAATTACCAATCCACTGAAGAACCAAAGTACTATTGTGCCTAACGTTAGAATCAACCGTAGCTTCACAACCCGCACAGTCATGTCTGGTTCCGGTACAGCCGGCAAATGCTAAATGTTATGAAGAATATGATTGAATATGCAAATTTTAAGTGTCAGTGTAATGCTAACGGGACACATGTCCGGTTTACCTTTCTTCGGTGACAATAAAATAGGGGCTAAGCTTGAACAAGTCTTTTCAGAGTTGATATATCGCCCGAAAAGCATTTTAATATTTAGAGAGATGCACAAATGAGCGCGTAAGCTAATGCAGCATTAGCTTTAGCAGCAGCATCGCTAAAGTTTGAGCTGTTGTACAAAAACAACATACCATAGAAACGTTTTATGCCATCGATCCAAAGGACAAAGGGGCAAAACTGTTAACCTCTTATCCCCTGTCCTGAACTGAGAATATTTTGTCCAGTTTGGCTTTACCCAAAACTAAAAGTTTCCTGAAAAAAAGCGTCAAAATAGCGACAAAAACAAGGATGATAAACGCAAAACAAAATGGCGACAAAAATGTGGCCCGAAAAGCAACAATAACACAACAAAAGTGACAAAAGAGTGGCAAAAACATGACAAAAAAAGCATCAAAACAGCAAACCAAATAAAAAGCGATGAGAAAGCAACAAAAAACATGACACAAAACGCTTAAAAATGGGACCTTAACAAGGCGACAACGCAACAATAAAGTTACGATCAGTTTTGTAGGCCTTAGCTTCCAAATGAGGCGTTACTCTGGCCTATAGGTTGTAAGCTCCATCGAAAAGCTTTTAGATTTGTGTAAAACCGAACTGGAGAAATGCACTCGGGTAAGGTGGGCATCCCAAGACTTGTACCATCGCCGAGACCCCTTTCCTGGAAATAGACCCACCGCTGTATCATCGATTGAGTCTCGTGACCATGGCATCAACTGCGTTCTGAGGTTTAGCGAACACGAGCTAGCAGGAAGCGCAGTGAACCAATCAGTGAACGGCGGACGTGTGTTGTTGGGGTTTTGTAAACTGATCCGCACGTTCCCACCCTCACCTATGGTCATGAGATTTGGGTAATGACCGAAAGGACAAGATCGCGAATACAAGCGGCCGAAATGAGTTTCCTCCGCAGGGTGGCTGGGCGCACCCTCCGAGATCGGGTGAGGAGCTCAGTTACCCGGGAGGAGCTCGGACTCGAGCCGCTACTCCTCCACGTCGAAAGGAGCCAGCTGAGGTGGCTAGGGCATCTGTTCCGGATGCCTCCTGGTCGCCTCCCTCGGGAGGTGTTCCAGGCATGTCCCACTGGGAAGAGGCCTCGTGGAAGGCCCAGGACACGCTGGTGGGACTATGTCTCCGAGCTGGCCTGGTGTCGTCTCGGGGTCCCCCCAGAACAGCTGGAGGAGGTGTGCGTGGATCGGGAAGTCTGGGCATCTCTGCTGAGACTGCTGCCCCCGCGACCCGGCCCCGGATAAAGCGGAAGAAAATGGATGGATGGATGGATGGATCCGCACTAATATTTAAACAGGATTATAAATCACGAAACACACCGACTGTTGATGTGTTTTGGGTCATTTACGGCCGAATGGAAAAAACTGTGCACGTCCACGTCTGTGCATGAATAACAGGAATGTCATGAGCTGCACTAAGGAATTAGAAGAGCTGTGCCCATGTGCTGCTGGACCGGAACCGGAAATGACAGTGTGGGTTGTGGTTTGGTTCTAACGTTATGCACGTTATTCATTTCATACCAGCAGTAGACTTTTAGCCTGGCTAAAACTAATAGATTGGATTCATGTTTTGAAATTTCTTCTTTTTTTATCTCATAAAGAAGGCTGGGGCCCAAACAATTCTAATTGAAAGAAATATTCAAACACAAAATCCAGAAATATTGAACCAGATTTTTTGTATTTATTTGTGATAGTTACACAAAAATTCCATCCCCATTTTCTGTCCAGAACACGTACATGTACTTTGTGTACTGTATGCCGCAAGTGCAATGTGATTGTTCTCAACACCGGGACAAAAGGCGTTCTTGCTTTTGCTTTGCATAGATTTCTCCTTGCCCACCCCTGTCATAATATATTGTCCTTGCCTCAAATAACCTCCTTCACCTGTCCCACCCTCCGATGCGTCGGCTCAGGCCCCTCTCTGGATATCCTCTCCTCCATCTTGGCCTCGTTTGGCTCCTCTGTCCTCCCCGTCTCTGTCTCTGAGAACAACAGGTTCTCTGATCTTTGCCCACACACTGAGTAAGTCCACTTCTGTCCCTGCGGGCCCCTCGGTCCCGTTCTATAGTACGTAGATCCTTTCTAGATGCTGATTTCACCCCATTTCTTGCTTTGGAAACTAAACTCTTGCCACTGTCTGTCCAGTAGTTGGTAGTCACCTGTAGTCACCTGATCATGACTTCTTTTTTACTAAGATTATTTTTTGGGTTAAAACAGGGTGCAGTTTTTGGGGTTAAACTAGTACCTTTCTGTAAATTAGATCTAATTTCAAAGTAATAGCATGGCAACAAAAAGTGTTATTATAATAAAATAGTAATTACTCAAGGAAACAGGACCACATTGTAATTCTACTTTATTTCACGGTGACATGATTAATTATCGTTATCCCAATATGAAGACTACAAAATTACATACAAATATTCTGTTCAATATAAAATTGCCACTTAAAGTGATAGTCTGGAAGTCTGCCAGTATTACAAATTTTATAAATTGTGCAAAATCAACCACCTGGTCTTTCATTTTAAGGAAGTAAGTAATAACCAATGAGACGAGCTTTTCCTGTAAACCAGCCTGTCAGGTCCAACCAGGAGGGAGAGGGAGGAGCTTGATCGTTTACTTTTGAAAATTGTGTTCCTGCTCTCCTCATGTTGCAAACTAAGAAGGGCTTTCTGGTTAAAGACAGTGAGAGATTTGATTGTTCACTTTCATATGTAACTCTTATCTTTCCTCACTTTGCAAACTTACAGACTATCACTTTAAGGGCAGCAGTTACCACACCTATAACCATGCTATTGCTTTTTTGTAAAGTCAAGAGAAACTGTATTTTTCTTTCTCTACCAGAATAAAATGTCATACCAGTAGGACTTTTTTGTTTAAAATAGAAATGTGTTTTGTGTTAATATGTATATCATGAGTGACATCATCCAATACTAAATCACTGTCTCATTTTCCTGTCAATATGTGTTTCTGAATGTTCTTCCATTTCATTAGTTCCTTCATTGTTTAATAAAAGTCTAGTGTAAAAAAAAAAACATGCAAACTTCATCATCATTTCTCCAATTTCTAATGTCAACACAATATAAGAGATAAACACTGCACCTTTAATGTATTTAGTGGACATTGTACTAACTATTTCTCCATTACACAGGCTTTTATCACTTCTTTGTGGTTTATTATCACAAACATTTTGAATAACTTCCTTATGTGTATATGTGTCTTCCAGAGCCAACGGAACTGATGGACAGTCCTGATTTATTGCCTTTTCCCTTTACACTTGGGGACTTCTTTCACACAAAAACAACGGACTTTAGAGGAAGCTCACATGACTGTCCTGAAAGCACTGATGCATTCTGGGAAACGAGTCCTCGACAAAGCCCACTGACAATAGACTTACGGGACAAATCAACCTGTTGCTACCTACAAACTCTCTCACAGCAGACCCAGATTAGGAAACAATGTTGTACATAACATTTTTTATACATTTTGTAACTTTTTCATTGGAGATTAAGATGACAAAAAAAAAAATCTCCTGTGAATTTTGTTTTTCATTTAAAAGAATTTGGTGGCTGCAAGTTAAGTGTTAGTTTGTTTGAGGAAAGACAAATACTTTTTTCCCCCCTTGAAACAAAAAAAGTAAATAATGTTAAAAAAAAAAAGAAGAAAAGCCCTCTTCCCTTTAAGAAACTGTCAAAGCGTGAGGGAACAGCTAACGGAGATTATGAATGGAAAATATCACTGAGACGATTGTAAATACGGAAGCCAACTGTAATAGAAAGTAAACATCCACCTGAATGTACAAAGAAGAAATGTTGATTATTTTTGATTATTTATTGAATTATTTTTTGCTATATGTTGATTTCTTTGCCAATGATATTTCATCAACAACCAAACCGCTTGACCTACATCTACATGGTATTAAAGCTTGGGTGATGAGATTAGATTTGAGAATCCAAAGCTAATTCTGACACTTTATTTTTGTTCCAGTTTAATTTCAGTGGATCTTACATTGGTACAGTTTATTTAAAATATGTATGTGTTTTCATTCATGTGCAGACAAACTATTACTATAGATTCTTATTTGTTTTTTTTGTATTGTACAATTTATTTTTATTTATAATTTGAAGTAAATGCGATAATTTATGGTTCTTCGATGCTGGCCACATTTGAATACACTGTTCAAAATCAATGGAAGAAGTGATGTTACTGTGTGGGAAAGCTGCTGTTCCCTGTCACCTCGAAAACAGATATTAAAATGTGTCAAATTAAAAAATGTTCTTGTGTGGGTGACTGTTTGTGTGCCGGATCTTGGACTTGTCCAGATAAGATAATTCATCTCCTGTTTTACTTAATAAGGCTTAACCACCAACACCCTGATCACTACATGGTCAGAGAAATCAGATAATTGGAGAAATGAGATAACCCAATAATCAGATCTGATGCATTTATATTCTCTCCAGAAGTCCCTCTATAATTGCAGAGATTGTAAAACAACTAATAATTTCATCCTGTTCAAATATTGTTGATATAATGCAAACTAAGGCAAAAACATGAACAAAAGGAAAGAAAACCCACACACATCCCACTTCCTCAGAACTACAGTAGTTTGGTGTAGGTGTCTAGACCCATGGTTGTCAAAGTTTTCAGCCTGAGTTCCAGATTTTTGGGGTCTTGAAGTACCACCAGTGTGACATACTATATTGTGAAATACAACTTATTCTATAAAATTAGGCCTGCACAAATGTCACTGTTAGTTATGACCAAAGAAGTAGTAATAATAATGAAAATGATAAAATCATCAACTGACTTTGAAATTGTAGTTAGTCACTAAATACGTTCAAGTTGAATCGTTTAAAATATATATATATACATGTTTTACCTATGCTGGGTCGCAGCAAATTTATAGAAAGAAACCAGGCTTTTAAGTGTTAGGGAGATCCTGTTTCCAAAGTTTCTTCTGGAGTCCCCCCTGGCCACTAGATGAATCTGGTATTCCCCAACGCTGTCAACGGATAGGAAAGACAAAAAAGTACCCAATTTACCTGATAGAATGATTTTTGATTTGCCCCACCGGCAAAAGAGAACCTACAACACACCAGAGCGGCCGTTTCAACACGGACCAAACCCATAAGCACCTCTAGAAATGAACAGAATTTAACGGAACGGAAAGCAAACACAACTGAAAGGAAACACACACCACAACAACTGTCTCATTTCATGTACGATGTCTAATACAAAGCAAGTGACAAAGTTATTAATACACATACATACACATATACACATATATGTACACACACATACGCACATACATACATACACAGTGCCTCTCGAAAGTACTAATACACCTTGCACTTTTTGCCATGTTTACAACCATAAACAAAGATTTTATTTTGAATTTTTTACTGAAATTTCACACACAAGTAACAGACAACTGTCTCCCTTTTCTGATGTTAAAAATACACCCACAGCTAAAAAATAGGAACTGAGGCAAGAGCAGCAAAAACAGGTGTTATTTTATTAATTTTGAACAATGTTAAAATTACTTTCTTTTAATAATACGACTTTAAGAGCTTAATACAAATACACGTCAAACACCAATACAACTTTACCAAAGGAGGTAGTTTAGACAAATGAAACTAGACTAAACAAACTTAAAGTAAATCAATCAAAAACAAAAACTCTGCTAAACCCCACCTTACGCTAAAGTACCATTGTGCTACATTTAATGTAAAAGTTGTAACACTCACACTCAGTGCAAGTGGTTACCAATCAAAATCAGGGATTGTTGTGGCGTTTTACAATGTTCTTATCAAAGCGGGGCTTCAATCAGGACTTACTCCGGTAAACAGAAACGAAATACACAATAGACAGACTTAGTTTGCACAAAATCATATAGGTTTAATTTAAACAAAAAAAACACGGCCCTCTAAAAAAAACAGGTACAGTCCCTTTAATGTTCGAGTTCTTTGATCCGTGTTGCGCGCACTTGAGTCTTTTTAGATCCAGCGGTAGGAGGGAAATTCCTCTTAATCCAGGGTTGATCCCAACCTATCCCGCCTCTTGGTCCCAAACCAGAAAGGCCTGTAAAAGGCACGTCAACTATTAGCGCGAGGTCGCAGCTGTAGCGCGCGCCCGTGCAGGCACACTACGCAACCCGAAAACGAACGTAATGGAACGCTCTCACCGGTCCTGTTGAGCAGTGTCCAGAAACTCCGAGTCCTCCGGAGTCGTGTAACCGCGTCAAACCCGGGCTTTAGTCCATGTGAGGAGGCCTGATCCCCTCCATAGTCTGTGTTGTGAGCACCATTCCCTGTGTCGTGTGACTGGGAGCGAGGGCGCGCGCACACACATGCGTGATGAAATACAATTAGCGCGCCTGCCTCAGCTGGAGGGCCATCAGCTGGGCAGGTAAATAACAACAAAAAATACACACAGGATTCAATGACAATAGAAATAATGTAAAACATAAATGATATGTTGCCTGTGCTACATAGAAATGCTCCCCAAACAATATTACGAGCAAACAGCTATTTTGGGCACAATCGGGCAGATTGTGAGCAGTAGGTTCAGAGCTTTCAGACACGATCGGGTGAATTTAGAACTAATTTTGTAATGAGCAGCAGCGGCTAACTTGCACACTCGATACCAACACCAAGTAGGCGCGCGCCCGCACGACACTGCCTCACTCACTGGGGTGCACACCCAATAGATCCATGGTGCACACCTAATAGATCCATGGTGCACACCCAATAGATCCATGGTGCGCACCCAATAGATCCATGGTGCACACCTAACAGATCCATGGTGCACACCTAATAGATCCATGGTGCACACCCGCTCATGACGGTGAGGATGCGTTCGAGCTGGCTACGGTGGGAAACATTTTAACCGCCTGGTTACACAGGCAAGACAACACCTGTTAAAATATACTTTGGAGATGCAAACTGATTTTGCAATGTCCAGAAAACGTTATGACAAAAAACAAAGAAAAAACAACCACTCAATAGAAATATTAACGGAAAAGACATTTGTAAGATTAAGTGCAAAGTGCTAAAAACAAGTGTTTTTGTTACTAATGGCTATAGCATATATAATCGTGGGCAGCAAAATACAAATCCATTATTTATAATTGTATTTATTGTAGGAAAAAGTGGCAACATGATTTTTGCACACACAAAAAAGGACAATAAAGATAAGACGATAGTTTGATAAGGCCAAGACTCTTTCGATCAATGAACTATAAAAAATACAGCATTTGTTTGCAGATATATTAATGACAGCAGACTCAGTTGGAGCCTGTGGCAGAAAATACTGTCTATTACTGACAATGTACTAATACTTATCATTCTAATCGTTGAAACAATTTTGACATCTCCACTACACTCCAAACAGCAATCACACTTTTAAAACTAGGGTCTCTTACGCTGGAATGCTGCATTTAACACCTTGATTCCAGTAAAATTAACAGAGGTTTGTGAAGAAAACGCTGTCCTTAAATATCAGGTCTTAATTACATTTCTGAGAATTTAAAAAATCCTTAAATGGTCATGGAACTAAAGTAACCCAGAATGTTTTTACAACACTCTGAGGCAAAGTTTAAATATGTTGAGTCAGTACTTCAAGTTATTTTGATACATAATCAAGGCTCTCCAGTGAGAGTTTTGAACTGTGTTATTGTGGCAAACATGAAGAATCAATCAGGTTTTCATTAGTAAGGACCACGCCACAACACAAGGTGTGATTAAAGAATTTATTGTCTCTGGCTCCGTCTCGGGCGTGTACCCAGCTCTTCATCGACCCTTTTGAAGTCGCCCCTGGCCACCAGGGGGTGTTATTGCAGCAATGTCAGCTCCCAGCCATGAGGACCAAAGATAAGGGCTTTTCTCACCCAGTGGGTCCACCTCATGAGCACACTGATAACCGAATCATTCCCCGATCATGCTCTGCGAAGGCGGAAGTGTAGCTTTTCAGTATTATGTACATCCACAAAGCATGAGCTGCGTGTGTGTAATACATTTTTTGAAGATTTTCTGAAAAGCCAAGTTTCAATTGAAGTTCAGTCGAATGAATAAGACAAAATGTGAAAGTGAATTGGTAACGAAACAGGTACTCGTCGATACTGATGCTTGAAAAATCTGTAGAACTGGCACAAAATCTGGTACCGATATTGGAACAAACCAAATAAAACTTAACTAACTTGGTTTTAAAAGGGTTCAAGAGTAATGTTTTCCAATATTGGTCAACACGTTCACATTTTGACATATAACAAACAAGCCATCTTCCATTCTTATATAATATCCTCATGTCCTGTGACGCTCAGTCGCTGCCTCTCCTCCGGCTCACTGTCTGAGGAAGAGAGAGCGTCCTCTCCCAGTTGCCTCAGTTTGGCTCTGTAGTACCTCTTCTTGAGTCTGTAGGCGCGCTCCTTCTGTCTTGTCGCTCTCCGTTTCTCTACCAGCAGCTCCTGCTCCTGGGACAAGTTCTTCATGCGCCCTTCCCACTCAAGCAGCGCCATGTTCCTCTGCTGCTCCAGGACAGCGATTGAGTCCGATATGTCAGGCTTAGAGGGGGGGCGGCCACGGCGGGACGGCCGTTTTGTGGCACAACCTGAGGATGAGAGGGGAGAAACTGTAACTATTCCAAAGAAACTAATTGGTACAAATGTAAATAGGCTGTTTTACTATGATCTGACTCATGTGTGAAGAGTGAGTGATGATGAGAAGCAGAGAGAGTGACAGACAGTGGAGAAAGTGTGTGGCTTTATGCAGTACTTCTGTGCATAGTTGATAGACTATACATTTTACCAGGTAGGGTAAATGAGCTGCACACTTCTAACCATTGCTTACTTTCCTGCTTATCTGATATGAAAGGACAGAAAACAGTAATATAAATTATACTGGTTCCTCAGGTTCTTCATGCATGTCCATTTTATGTAATCAATGTGACCTGAACACAAGGGTGTCGTCAGAATACATGTGCACACTGACACACACGATTCTTGGTTCAAATACAATTGTAGCACTTTGTTGTTTAGCTATACGTTTTTAGACTGTGGTTGGTTAAAACGGAACAAATATCACGCTGAAAGTCTGTCCTCGTCAATGAGTCATAATTCTAGACTGACATTCCAGTGCAAAAATCATTTGCACTCTATATCTGAATCTGGGTGCGTTCCCAAACAAACAACAAGCTTGTTGTTGTCTTCTTATTGAATCAAAGTGCCTAGATGAGAGGTCTATCGCCTTCTCCTCACAGCAGTTTGGAATGGACCAGAGTAAAATTGCTAACTTTCATATTCTCTCTCACACACGCACACGACAGGGGGGTAGGCGTTTACAAGCTCTTTGCTTCTGCCTACTCCTTTTGGGCATCATGTCTGTTCTTTTGTTTTGTTTTATCACCTGCTGAATATTGTGAAACTCAGCTGCTCAAATAAAAGAGATTAATGAAAAAACGAACAGCTGTCAGTGACATGGCCACAACCAGATGTTTGCTTAGTATGAATAATTAAATACTGTACACGCATGACAATACAATGACATGCGCTCACAGGAAAGCTAAAATGCAAATCATTTTTAAACTGTTTAAATGTTACTTCTAATTGGATTTGAACAAACCAAGTGTTCACCTGTTGCTGTGATGAAAGTTGTTGTGAAGGCAGGGTGCTTCTGCTCAGAATGGTGGGAAGTGGAGTTCTTGTTTTGGTTGACCTCGGGCCACTCGGGAGACTCTGGAGAAGGATCTTGAACTTCAGACTGGACATACAGGAAAGATATTTCAGCTTTAATGTTATTCTAGGACTGAACACAGTTAAATCAGCAAAGTACAATATTCACTAACAACAGAATACCTTTACTACAATCTGCTGTGAATGTCCAAGCCTCTTTTTTTCCTCCTCAGGCCAAAACGTTCCTTTTACCTAAATAATAACAGTAACATTAAAATCATACACTTTATTTTACATTACCCTGATACAATGTGCCTGACTAAATTAAGTACAATGTAATCTGCTTTGTATCAATCTGTAATAACTTGTACCTATGTAGTATATACACAATGGAATAATGTGTATTAGTACTTTTCAGGTACATAATGTAATAAGACATAAGACCATTATGGTTAGGGTTATGGTCTTATGTATATCTATATGTACCTCCAAACTTTAAATACATATTTTTCCATTATTATATAGAAGCCCCTTATGAGAGACCAACAGGCCCGGTTAGAACCATGAGGCTGTCCTTCTGTGGACCCACCACCTGCAGGAGGAGCCATAGGGGCAGCTCCAACAGCTGCCCCCACGACCCGGCGACGGACAAGTGGCAGAAAATGGATGGATGGATGTATATATAGATTTGGGGGGAAACATACTTGGATGAAACAAGTCAGTGGTTCTAAACTGGTTCAACATCACGATCCTGTTCAATCTATACAGATAAGCTGTGACCAAAAAAACAAAACAACGGTTTACCTGTGCCATGCCACCATTCAGCTGCCTAGTTGCATCGATGGATAGAGAATTACCTGCAGAAGATATGTAGTGAAGCTTAATTTAATGCCTTTACTCGAGGTTGTCTAGTGGCTTAACCTCTTAACCCCCACCTGAATTGAGCACATTTTCTCCAGTTTGGCTTTACCCAAATTGAAAAGCTTCTTGAACAAAGCATCAAAATAGCGACGAAAACAATGATGAAAAAGTGACAAAAAAAGCTAATCAAAGAGCCACAAAAAAAGCCACACACAAAAAATAAAATAAAAAAAAGTCAAAAAGCAAGAGATGCAGCAGGCAACAAAAAATGACAAAAGCATGACAAAAACAAATACAAAAACACATAAAAAATGCTTCAAATAAATGTGACAAAAAAGTCACAATCCGAGTAGATCTTCAAATGAGGCGTTACTCTGGCCTATAGGCTGTAAGCTCGTCGAGAAGCTTTTAAATATGGGTAAAGCTGAACTGAAGAAAACGTGCTCGGTTAAGGCGCTTTTAAGTAGTGTGAGATTAATATTTTGACTCACTTTCACATGGCAGATGTAGATGGATACTTCTTTCGCCTCCAGCAGAATTTGTAAAGCTGGGTGAGTTCTGGGGCCTGTACAAGGCCTGTGCTGAAGAAAAAGGAGACATTTTAGAATAGAAGCAAATAGGAAAAACGTTTCTGCTTTAACAATGACACTAAGCATAAGATAAGATAGAGATAAAAAGTCATCAAAATATTTCTGAAATTTAATGCATTAATTTGGGGTATGAGGTATTTGAGTCAGTCTCTTTTAAAGATGATGAGAGCCAGAGGTATTTAAAGCCCAAGCATTTCTACTGCAATGTAGGAGCATATTACCTTCCAGGAGTTTACGGACCGCGACTTTGTGCCCCGCTCCCCCTGCATGAGAGGTGAGCGCCGCCTCGCCCATCGTCTGTAGTTTGATGAATCGGTTGCACGCTAGACATCTGGCGGAGTGGATATCATGCACGTCTCGCACCAGCCAGTCCTTATAAATGTCCTTGTCCAGCCACGCGTCCTGGAACTTGCATTTCCCCGGCATATTAGCTCGAAGTTAGCAGTTTGGCGCTAACGGGCAGACGCAGGAAATGACGTAATGGTGTGTACGGAAGTTGTGTGTTGTTCAAAGATGAGAAAAGCGGAATGGCTATTTTTAAATCCCTTTCAATTCATAAATAAAAAATAAAATAAATACAATAAAAATACAGGCCGTACAGGAAAAAGTGGGCTCACAATCGCTCAACATTTAGAGGATTTTGAATCATCAAAGGCAGTGCCTAACTCTTATACTTTGTGACTTTTGATGAGAGAGCTTCCATTGAAGTTTTTTAATTATTTAACAACGATTTACACACAAATTGACCATTTCAACAAATTAAAATGACAATTCAAGGCACCAGGCACTAACGCAATATAAACAAAAATAAAACATAAATAATAATCAAATAAAACATTAAAAAAAATAAACATACCCATTTCTTTCTCTATTCAGGGCGTTTTCACACAGGCTCTAGTTAGGTCGACTTAAAAGGACTTTAGACCCGAGAGCGGTGTGAATCTAATCGCAGCACTTTAAGCCGGTCTAAACAGCCGCTGCGGCTGAAACAGGTGGTCTCAGAGCGGCCTGGGCCTCTGCATCGGAACGCTTGTGGCGAGAATATGGCCAATCTCTGGTGAACTATTCTCGCTTTGATGCTTCTTTTTTGCACGAAGAAAAAATGACTACGCGCTGCATGAGGACGTTTGGATTACTCTGAAGAGGCAAAATTGATTAACTTTAAATCAACAAGGTACGCCTCTCTTTCCTGTCTTTCCCTTCCTGCTGCAGTGACACTTTCTCTCCGTGTGCTGATTAAGTACATTTCTCCACGCTTCGCGTCTATAAGCCTCAGTGTAATAATATGTCTAGGATTTAACCACGAGGGAGAGTGACCACCGCATAACATCGGGGGAAGTATGGCTGTGTCAGTGTTGGCACATTGACAGGTTGATGCCTGTTGTTATGGGAATAAGTTTGTTGAACAGCTGTGTCTTTCAAAATGGAGATAAAACAATCTTCCATACTTTATATGACTATTTACAAACCACCACAGAATTGTTTTATTGAAGATTTTATTGAATTACTTTCATTTATATTGACTGATTTTGATTGTTTAGTTATTTCAGGTGATTTTAATGTGCATGTGGATGTGACCAATGACAGGCATGCAAGAGAATTTAGAGCTGTTCTTGAAATGTTTGGTTTAACTCAGCACGTGAGTGAGGCAACTCACAACAAAGGCCACACTCTAGATCTAGTTATTACAAAAGGTGTTAATATATCAAATGTGAATGTTGTTGATGTTGCTTTGTCTGATCATTTTTGTGTCTTCTTTGACCTGTCTGTTACACCCAAACCAGAGGTTGGGCCTGGAGTTATTCAGAGAAGACGCATAAATGATACAACAAGGACACAGTTTATGGAAATGATCAGATTTGAAAATCCCCCATGTTCTAATGTTGATAATCTGTTGGACTCTTACACATCAAGCATCTTAAATGTGTTGGACACTATTGCTCCTGTCAAGGTTAAAATGGTTAACAATAGACAAAAGGCACCTTGGAGAAGTGAAGATTTGGTCAGGGCACAGAAAAGGGAATGCCGAAAAGCCGGACGGAAATGGCGCAAGTCAAAGCTCCAGGTTCATTTTGAGATATTCAAAGAAGTGCTTTGTGAGTTCAACCAGATTTTGCGTGGAGAAAGGGAGAAGTACTTCTCTAAAATAATCGCAAACTGCAGAAACAATTCTCGTGTTCTGTTTTCCACAGTGAACAGATTAACTAACCCTCCAGTTTCACTGCCCTTAGAACTAATCTCTACATCTAAGTGCAATGAGTTTGCAATATTTTTTTATGACAAAGTCCAAGGCATTAAAAATGCCATAATTTCCACAACACAAATAGCAACCCTGCCACCAGATAAACACCTTGAGCCGACACATTTCACACCTGTTACTGACAAAACAATCGAAGAGGTTATCTCCGGTCTGAGTTCATGCACATGCTGCCTTGATGAATTACCCACTTGATTTCTGAAGTCTGTGCTGACCAGCTTGTTACCACAACTTGTTCAGTTAGTCAACATTTCATTTGAGACGGGAGCATTTCCAAAGGCTTTGAAAACCGCGGTCATTAAGCCTCTTCTAAAGAAGAGCAGCCTTGATCCCAAGATACTGAACAACTACCGGCCCATATCAAACCTACCATTCTTAGGAAAAGTCCTAGAGAAAGTAATATATCAACAGCTCACTTACTTTCTCCTATCTAACAATGTGTTTGATACTTTCCAGTCAGGTTTTAGGCCCCACCACAGCACTGAGACAGCTCTGATCAAGGTGACAAATGATATCCGAATGAACACTAACGCAGGTAAGGTCTCAGTTTTAGTTCTGCTGGACCTGAGCGCTGCCTTTGACACAGTGGACCACGGGACCTTCCTTCACAGGTTAGAAAACTGGGTGGGAATCTCTGGTACTGCGCTAAACTGGTTCAAGTCCTATCTGGAGGATAGGACGTATTTTGTCGAAATTGGCAACTGTGTCTCAGACAAAATTTCCATGACCTGTGGAGTCCCCCAGGGGTCAATCTTGGGACCCCTCTTATTCAACTTGTACATGCTTCCATTGGGTCAGCTAATAAACAGCAACAATATGTCGTACCACAACTACGCAGATGACACTCAGATCTACGTGTCACTGACGGCAGGTGAACATGGGCCTGTAGATACTCTCTGTCACTGCATCAAACAGATCAGTTTGTGGATGCAAAACAACTTTCTCCAACTAAACTCAGACAAAACTGAGATCATTGTTTTTGGCCCACAGACACAAAGACAAAGTGTTATCAGTCACCTTGAGTCTCTCTCTCTAAAACCAAAAAATCAGGTTAGAAATCTAGGAGTAATCATGGACTCAGACCTGAACTTAAACAGCCACATCAAAGCAATAACATCATCAGCTTTTTACCATCTGAAAAACATTGCTAGGATCAGAGGAATAGTGTCAAAACCAGACTTAGAGACACTCATCCATGCATTTGTCTCCAGCAGGTTATACTACTGTAACGGCCTGCTCACTGGCCTTTCTAAACGAGCTGTTAGAGCTGCAGAACATCCAGAACGCTGCTGCTCGAGTCCTGACAAGAACCAGGAAATACGACCATATTAGTCCAGTGCTCCGGTCCCTGCACTGGCTTCCTGTCACTCAGAGAATAGAATTTAAAACAGCTCTGCTTGTGTACAAGTCTTTTCCTGGTTTAGCACCAAAGTACATCTCTGACATGTTAGAGCCGTATGAACCATCTCGGGCCCTGAGAACTTCAGGGAGGGGTCTCCTGGTGGTTCCCAGAGTCAATAATAAACACGGTGAGGCTGCGTTTCAGTTTCATGCAGCTAAAATCTGGAACAGTCTTCATGAGGATGTGAGACAGGCCTCAACTCTGACAATGTTCAAAACTAGGCTGAAAACAGCTCTTTTTACCCGAGCATATGAAAACTGAAAGTATTTTATCTGCACTCTTGCCTTTTACTGTAATTGATTAATTTTTATGTTGATGTTTTAATGATTGATTTGATCTGTTTTGTGGTAATTTTATGCAACTGTGAAGCACTTTGAATTGCCTTGTGTATGAATTGTGCTCTACAAATAAACTTGCCTTGCCTGATGAGAGACCAACAGGCCCGTTTGGAACCATGAGGCCGTCCTCCTGTGGACCCACCACCTGCAGGAGGAGCCATAGGGGCTGGTGCGATGTGATTTGGGCAGCTCCAACAGCTGCCCCCACGACCCGGCAACGGACAAGTGGGAGAAAATGGATGGATGGAACAGCTGATCGTTGTTACGTGGTTGATGTTGCGATGTTTTGTGCGACCGCGTGTGAACATGGACTTAACTTTGGAGTTAATGCAGTTGGAGCTAAGGCTCACACTAAGCAGTTTCCACTAGAGGTTTTCTTCAAAAACATTCAGATTGTCAAATACATTAAGAAGAGATAGTGCAGATTAACATTTCATACATTTTAAAGATATCAGATGGTTTCCTTCAAGTTGTCTCTTAAACACTGTAAAAAATAAGCTGGACTTTATTCCATTTGCAAGAATGAATACAATAT
The DNA here is from genome assembly GCA_021464625.1 of Proterorhinus semilunaris. Taxonomy (NCBI): domain Eukaryota; kingdom Metazoa; phylum Chordata; class Actinopteri; order Gobiiformes; family Gobiidae; genus Proterorhinus; species Proterorhinus semilunaris. The sequence goes on along the minus strand of CM038347.1, from coordinate 27,835,125 downwards.
TTTGAAAGGCTTAATAAACTGTTCAAAGCATACTGTAGTCAGTCTATGAGATCTTCAGGGTAATCCCAAAAATGACCTCGTCCGATGTAAGAGTGTCCTGTTGTGAACCTCCATCGAAGTGAAGAGGCAAAGCAAGACATGGAAAATGTATTTATTTTGTGCAAAACCATTTAATGTGCCTTACAGAAGAAACAAAAGAACAACAGTAATAATACAACAAAACATTTGTAAAGAATATTAAAAACAATACATAATAAGACATACAGTGCCTCTGGAAAGTTCCAATACACCTTGAACTTTTGCACATTTTGTCATGTTTACAATCATAAACATAGGCCGGGGAGTCGCATTGTATATTGATCAGAATTTGAGAAGTAAACTAGTCAGTAGTAAGTGTCTAATTCTGGACAACATCATGGAATGTGTTACAGTGGAAATTTAGATTGAAAAATAAAAAAATGCCATAATAAGCTGTGTGTATTGAAAAACAGGGTCTTGTATTGAAAGGTTTCAGGAAATAATGATTGATCTGTATGAGGATATAAGTAGTAAAATGGTCTTTGTCTGTAGAGATTTTAATATTGACCTGCTCAATCCTCAAAAACAAAACACTGTTACAGAATTTAGTCATTCCATGTACAGTTTATGCTTGTATCCATCCATAACAAGTTCAACTCCAATAACAAAATCTGATTGACAACATATTCACTAATGTTCAAGAAAGTGAAATAACAAGTGGAGTTTTAATTGCTGATATATCTGACCATCTACCAGTTTTTACAGTAATAAAGAGTTTTCAAATCCGTAAAAGAAGAATGAACTAACGGAACAAAGTTGGGATAATGTTTATGTAGATGATATAAATACTGCATATGATGCATTTATCAAAATCTTACCTTATATGAAAAACACTGCCCTCTAGTTAATAAAGTTATGAACCATAGATTTACAGAAAAGCCCTGGTTTACGAGGGGAATTCAAAAAGCATTTAAGAGGAAGAATAAACTGTACAAAGACTTCTTGCGAAAGACAAAAGCGGCAGAATGTCCATACGAACAATATAAGAACAGATTAACTAGTATTATAAGATCAAGTAAAATCAACTATTATAAAAGTAACATAAAAAAAATACTTGCTGACATTCCAACTGAATTTCTAATAAACGATAGAACTTTGATCAATCAATCCGAAGAAATCGCAAATCAGTTAAATCAATATTTCACTAATATTGGCCCTAAATTGGCTATAGAAATAGTCAACACTAATCAAGTTGATGCTTTAAGCAAAATACCAACATGTCAGTATTAAAAGACATTATTGAATGTGTTGTAAAACCAGTCGCTTACATTTTTAATCTTTCTTTACAATCGGGGGTAGTTCCAGAAGGAATGAAGACTGCGAAAGTGATTCCTATTCACAAGGCTGGTGATAAACAGAAATTCACTAATTATAGACCAATTTCCATTCTGTCACAGTTTTCCAAGATCCTGGAGAAGATATTCCATAAAAAAATTATTCAGCGATGTTGATAAGCAACATATTCTTTGTGAACAGCAGTATGGTTTTAGACCCGATAGGACCACTACCTTAGCATTAGTGGACCTTGTAGAAAAAATATCAAACGCTATAGCCAATGAACAATACACTGTTGGTGTGTTCCTAGACCTAACCAAAGCTTTTGATACAGTGAATCATGAATTGCTACTTCAAAAACTGTACAGATATATGGGATTAGAGGAGTGGCCTTTTCTTGGCTCCAGACTTATCTGAAGAACAGATCCCAGTATGTCCATACCAATGGCACTGACTCCCAGCTGCTGACAGTTATCTGCGGGCCGCCACAGAGGTCAGTGTTGTAGTAATGTGTGTAGAAATTTAAGAATAAATGATACTGAAATAGAACGAGTGAATGAAATAAAATGTCTTAGAGTACTTTTACAAAATAAGCTTAGCTGGAAGCCCCATATAAACTACATCAAGGCAAAGCTATGTAAATCTTTTGCAATAATATCTAAAGTTAAAGAACTCTTAAATGAAAAAAAACGTATATATTTTATACTGTTTCCTGGTTCTTCCGTACATGACCTATGGCCTAGAAGATTGGTTTTGTAAGGTTTTCCCCAATCTTAATCCAATAAGTATCATTCAAAAAAGAGCGATGCGCATTGTGAATAAAGTGGCTTACAGGGCACATACAAATGAGCTTTTCATTAAACTAAAAGCACAAAAATGTGCTTTTTGTGCTTTGGGATTGTTCCAAAAACGAGACTGCGTTTATCATTTCCGAAAGGAAGAAATGTTTCAAAAATGTGAGAACGAGTGCAAAGCAGCATTGCGTTTCTTTTGTTGGGATTAATGTGTGGAGTGAGTTGGACCAAGAGCTAAAAGACTGTAAAACCTTAATTCAATTTAAAATTCTTTTGAAGAAATCAATTATAAAAAAATACATTGAGAATGGATGCTATGGATGCCAAATTAAGATCTTACAGTTACCTGCGGGCTGCCACAGGGGTCAGTGTTGGGTCCGTTTTTGTTTCTTAAAAACAAAAGTATGGCCCAGTCAAAGTCCTGACCTAAATCCTATTGAAAATCTGTGGAAAGACCTGAAAACTGCTCAAAACGCTCTCCTTCTAATTTGACAGAGCTTGAGTTGTTTTGTAAAGCGGAATGGGCTAAAATGTCAGTCTCTAGATCTGCAAACCTTGTAGAGTCAAACCCCAGAAGACTTGCTGCTGTTATTGCAGCAAAAGGGGGGTTCCACAAAGTATTAATTCATGCTGTATGAATACTTGTGCACGCCCCACTGTTTGATTTTCTATTTTTTTTTTAAATAACAATCTTGTATCATTTTGCTTTGACTTCACAGTTGTCTGTTACTTGTGTGTGAACTTTCTGTAAAAAAATTCAAAATAAAATATTTTTGTTTATGGTTGTAAACATGACAAAATGTGCAAAAGTTCAAGGTGTATTAGTACTTTCGAGAGGCACTGTATATGGTGTCATTTACGAAGCTTTTGCTCATGTGCAAAACAAGGAGCACATGCAAGAGTGGATCAGCAGCAGAGTGTCACTTGCAAATATTGAGTTGTGAAAAATAGGGAGGTATTTTTCATCGGTGTATCAGCCAAAGGAACAGCACTCCTTTGCTAGGTGTGCGTAATGTAATTTCTTGCCTTGTAATTACCTGATGAAAATATTGTTTCTTTGATTCCATTACATTATTCTGTAAACCATAGAGGACAAGGAAAATGAGCGGTTTTAATTGTTGAAAAGAATACCAGAACTAGAGAGACCAATTCTTTAAGACTGAAAAGTAGGACACTTGAGCTCAAAAGTGAGGACAAAGGATCAAAAAACCTATGGAAAATAGGCTATATTTAAAACAATATTAGATTAAATTAAAATGTACAAAGCATCAATACCTTTGCATAATAGGAACAGAAAATATTACAAATAAGAATTTACATGTTATCATCTAATGATAACATGTAAATGTTCACCTTATTCCGCTCCGCCCACTTTTGCCTTGTCTCGACACTTCCTTTGTATTGACTCTTCCGGTCGAACGCAAAATCCGTTCAAACAGTGGAGAATGAGGGGAAAATGTTTGACGCTAAAATTTGATGTTTAGTAGATTGATTTGTGTAAAATGTCCAATGTTCATTTGCACCAACAAAAACACTGCACCGTTTCTCTGTGCAGTCTAAAAACGGCTTTGTATTCGTGTAATAACTGATTTTATCTGGACTTCTAAGGTGAATACGCTTTTTTGACATTATTTAGTCACATGGTGTAGCGTAATGTGTCTCCACGGTAACGCTTAGGGGAGGGGCTGACTCTCTTGTTTGGTTCACGTGCCGTGGCGGCACGGCTGTGTGTGTGCTGTAGGGCTGTCCTGTCGGACCGCGTTGAGCCGCCGCTCTGAGCGGTAAAGGCACAACATGCAAAGCCATAGGTGGATGGAGTCTTCCACAGCGGTGGTCACGAAAATCAATAGCTATGCAAGCAGCACTGTGAGTAATGACAAAGAGGCAGAGGTGTGCCAAGCTTCTTCTCCAGGCCAGGGTGGCCAGTGTGGATCATTAAAATATATTACTTGTTTCCTTCACTGTAAAATCGGGAGATTAGAGGGAGAAATGACTGACCGGGAGTATCGCGGGAGATAGGGTTAAAAATCGGGAGTCTCCCACATGAATTGGGAAAATTGGCAAGTATGGCAGAGTCATTTGTGCTTTTTTTGCTCACACACCATTCTTTAATTTTCATCATCTAATTTGGGGCCCTAATACTGTAATGAACGCAATTTCAATATATACACATGCTATTTTCCAAATTGCACTTACCATTTAGCACCGGTCTTGATAAATGACCCCATAGTCATTCTTACATTACATAGAAACTGGGTTTTAACATTGTCAGCACTGAGGCCTGTCTTACATACACTGGAAAACCGCCCCAGACTCTAGTTTAGCCGAATAAAACGCAGCCACTCCATGTTTAGCCCTGACTCTGGTATCGGCACAAAACCAGATACCGGTATTGGAATAACCCTACATAAAACTGAACTGACTTGGTTGGGACAAGGGTCATAAGGATTGTTTTTCAATGTTAATTAACACATTTAATAACATTTTACAAATAAAAAACAGGCCATCTTCCACGCTTATAAAATATCCTCATGTCCTGTGACGCTCAGTCGCTGCCTCTCCTCCGGCTCACTGTCTGAGGAAGAGAGCACGTCCTCTCCCAGTTGCCTCAGTTTGGCTCTGTAGTACCTCTTCTTGAGTCTGTAGGCGCGCTCCTTCTGTCTTGTCGCTCTCCGTTTCTCTACCAGTAGCTCCTGCTCCTGGGACAAGTTCTTCATGCGCCCTTCCCACTCAAGCAGCGCCATGTTCCTCTGCTGCTCCAGGACAGCGCCCGAGTCTGATACGACAGGCTTAGAAGGTGGGCGGCCACGACGGGAAGGCTGTTTTGTGGCACAACCTGAAGGGGAAAGGACAGCACTTATTGTTAATTGTTAACAAGTGATGGGTATGGGTTAGGGTTAGGTATGGTATTACACGCTTACAAACCCCTATGATTATTTAAACAAAAGGGGGTATATTATGACTATTTAGAGGTTTTTGCCATGTTACAATGTAGTTCTCTCATCAAATGTACACCAATTAGCAGCTGTTAGTGACATGGCCGCAACTAGAGTTTTGCTTGGAATGGAAACACATGCATGACAATACAATGATATGAAGAGCTACTACATTTTTAACAAATTACATATTATTTGAACCATTTGAATAAAAGTTTTCACCTGTTGCTGTGATGAAAGTTGTTGTGAAGGCAGGGTCCTGCTGCTCAGAATCGTGGGAAGTAGAGTTCTTGTTGTGGTTGACCTCAGGCCACTCAGGAGACTCTGGTGAAGGATCTTGAACTTCCGACTGGACAGACAGGAAATATATTTCAGCTTTTGTGTTATTCTCGGAATGAGTAAGACTAAATAAGCATTATTTACTAACAAAAGTATACCTTTACTACAATCTCCTGTGTATGTCCAGGCCTCTGCCTTTCCTCCTCAGGCCAAAACGTTCCTTTAACCTTGGACATAATGATAGTAACATTCAAATTATATAGATTTTAGGGGGAAACATACTTCTTCATATTTCATGCTTCAGGTCAGTGGTTCTCAACTGGTGCAGCTTCAGGATCCAATTTCATTCATCTATAGAGATAAGCTGTTACCAAAAAACCCCAGATCCAATCGATGCTGGCAGGGAAAACATACGTACCTGGAACGCCTTAACCAAGTGGCTGGTTGGGTTCCAACACATCAGTGGAGAACCACTACTAACTCCAAATAGCAACATGGGTTTCAAAACATTTAAAACTGCTACAATGGTTTACCTGTGCCATGCCACCATTCACATGGGGTGACTCAATGGATAAAAGATTACCTGCATTGGGAAGGTAATACATCTTACTTTTAAATGTACAGATGGATTAGGAAATGCCTTTACTCATGGTTCACTCACTTTCACATGGCAGACATTGTTGGATGCTTCCTTCTTCTCTTGGAGAATGTATAATGCCGTGTGAGCTCTGGGGCATGTACAGGGCCTGTGCTGAAAGAAAGAGATATTTTGAATAGAAGAGAAATTTCACTTCTTGTCGCAGGAACAATGGCACTAACTAACCACACATCTACTTTGCACAATATACATCATACGTTTGAACTATGTCATGATGTTTACTCATCAAAACAGTGATGAGTAATCACTGGGGGGATTATATCACCCATAATCACCCCAGTGATTATGGGTGATATCTGGCATTGGTAACATTCTGAAAGAAATTTAATAATGGTCGCCTTTTGTTACTTGCTTTGTAGGAATCTTACATGAAACAAGACCGTTCTTGTAATAGTGTTTCGTTCTGTTAATTATATGAACAGTTCAAACAGTGGTTGTGAGTTTGGTCTGTGTTAATAAGCTGTTCTGAAAAGGTAACAAGTTCTTCTTTTCAGTCAATTAGACTAATCACAAAATGATGCGGCTAAATGTATGACTGAACTTATTTTCTTATTATTGCTGTGGAAACTGAAGCATGCTTCAGGGGTCGAGAGTGATTACGATTTCATTACATAGAATTATCATTATTGTTGTAATTAGTATTACTTGTTTGGGGAAGGTAGCCTATAGTACATGATAGACATGTAATTGTAGACATGTAATCTTCCGTAACGTAAATGCCATCTTGCCAACCATGACTATGCACCTCATCCTTTTTTGCTATTGTTCCTTGTTGATTGTTTTGTTCCCTTTTACACCGATTGTACTATTGTGAAATGAAATGTTTTATCATATTGAGTTGGGGGTAGGCGCCCATAAGCTTTTCGCTTCGGTTCACTCCTTTTGAGCAAAATGTATGCTCAAATAAATAAATAAACATTCCTGGAGTTTCAATACATTTGACTGAGTAATCTTGCATATTGAGTCCATGTCCCTCAATAGTGATGAGAACCAGTGGTGTTTTAAAGCGTTCGAGAGCGTTGCTCTTTATGCTTGTTTACAGTCTGTCAGAGTACACACACCCCTCAGCCAGCCAGCTGTCCCATATGAAAACAAACACATCGTATAACCACCAGCATTTTGAGCAATTTGCAGTTTTCCACAACCAATATACCCTATACAATGAATGCACTAAGACTTAATTGTATGCTTAATGTGAAAGCATACCGTTACGCTCCATCAGTTTACGGACCGCGGCTTTGTGTCCCGATCCCCCTGCATGAGAAGTGATCGCTGCTTCGCCCATATTATGGAGTTTGATGAATTTGCAGCACGCTAGACATCTGGCGGAGTGGATATCGTGCACGTCGCGTATCAGCCAGTCCTTGTAAATGTCCTTCTCCAGCCATGTGTCCTGGAACTTGCATTTCCCCATCGTTAGCTCGAAGTTAGCATTGAGCGCTAATAGGTAAACGCAGGAAATGACGTAACCGTACGGAAGGCGTGTATTGTTCTTAGGGAGATATGGGGCGAATTTAGCTATCGCTTAGTGGTAATTTAACCCTCAAATGTGCCCTTTCGGTTAATCTGAAGTTATGTTCATTTCGTTTTTAGAATAAAAAGCCGCATCGTTCAACTATGACATTACTATGATATTGCAATGATGCGATTGTACCGCTAGAGGACAGTGTCTGTTATATTTTCTATCAAAGTGGAAGTACTGGTAGACCTCTGAGGCCCTTTATGAGTGACATTGGTTCATTAAAACGATTTAAACTTGTACATCATTACATGGGGCCACTAAAAGCATAGGCCTACCTCCCTTTTCGTAATGTTTTATTGATAATGTACTCTGATGTAATTATGGTCTATAAAACCCAAAACGGACTTGCACCGCCCCCATTACAGGGGTTTATACAGCTGAATGTAAATACAAACACATGCTCTTCAAGCAGAGGAAACTGTAGAATCCCATTTAGAAAGACTTCATTTGGAGAATCTGCGCACCACACTCCTGGAACTTGGTCCCAACAGAACTGAGGAACCTGACCTCATTCCACACTTTTAGGAACTCCGTGAAAAAGTGGCTTTTGGACAATCAGACATGTGAACACAACATGGTATAAAGTCCCAACCACTGATACATGTCTTGCTGTGTGGAAGATCGTGGTGTTGTGTGTATTGTCCCTTTCTGATCTTTTAGTTGAACACATTTACCTATTTTTTGCATTTTTAACTATATGTTGTTATACATCATTCACTTTGTATGTCTCTGTGATAGTGTTTTGCTGTATGTTTGTGCCTGTTGTATGTCCTACCTGTCTTGACATCAACCTGCCATGGGACTACGGATGAAAATTAGCCTATGGCTAAATCCGGTACATTTACATGTTGAAAAACACATGTTGATTAATGTGCACTGTCCCAATTCAAATAAAAAAATTCAATTCAAATTCAAACCCTTAACCTATCTTTCAGTTTACTGCATATGTGTGTCCTCAATTCGAAAGACCATGGTGTAGGAATAACAATTCAATCATAATTGACAATTATATGTTGCAGCTATTTAAGGCACAGATAACCATAGAGTTGTCTCGTTCTGAAAAGGTTTTATTTTTAGGTCGGAATTTGTTAAAAAGAACAAAAACATCAGCTCTTCTAACGCTGCCGCGCTGTTAACTTGAGTCACGTTCAAAGTGCCTAGTACAATACACGGTGAGGCGTTCGGGAGCAATCAGTAAGTTAGAGTGTTCACTTTAGAACACTGAACAATAGTACAAAATGACACACAAAAATAAGAAAAAACATTGTGGGGTGTGTTATGTATTACCTATTGACATATGGAAGTTTGTCCATCCTGGGCACCACCCCTTACGTACGGGACGTACGCTGATCCCTGTTGTTGAGCAATGAAGCTAATACACCATGCTTGAAGTAGCCCCGGTCTCTCGCCTCTTATTTAACAATATATATGCACGTATATAACAAAACTGGCGACGAGGTACGTTACGGCCTCACGTTTGCACTTTGTGACGGCAGAAGTCAAGTTTTTGCGCTTGAGTGTAGCGCGAAGACACCGGAGGGTTTTGTGCGCTGTATGGTAGCGGCAGCAGAAAGTAAACGTCGGTGTAGTTAAGACCGCGCCACTGCTGACCACCGCAAGCTACAGGGGAAGGAGAAATCCCCGCGGAGGACGAGAAAGAAAGACTGGAAAATAAACGCAAGTAAACTCAAGCAGAAGGATAATTGGTGAACAAGAAAAGGTCATCAAAGGCTGAAAAATGGCAGCATTGGTCGGAAATATAGGACCATTTGATGAAAACACGGAGCAATGGGGTTCATATACCGAGAGATTTGAATACTTTGTGCTCGCTAACAAGATAAAGGCAGAAGTAATGGTGCCAACGTTTTTGAGTGTTATAGGAGCAAAAACATTCAACTTACTGCGCAGTCTAGTGCAACCAGAAAAACCAGGTGACAAATCCTATGACGAAATAGTGGAAATATTGAAGAACCACTATGCACCGAAGCCACTGATTATTGCCGAAAGGTTCAGATTCCATAAAAGAAACCAGGATGAGGGTGAATCTGTCTCACAGTTTATAGCTGTACTTAAGCAATTGTCTGAGCACTGTGAGTTTGGACGTTCACTCAGTGATACATTACGTCCGGCTAGTATGTGGTCTACGCAGCGAGGCTATCCAAAAGCGCTTGTTAACGGAAGCCAACTTGACCCTGGACAAGGCTATTGGAATTAGCACATCAATGGAGATGGCAGCTAAAGAGGCACAGCAGCTGAGTGCATCAACACAAGTGCACAAACTGGTCACACCGTCCATGAAGGAGGCAGCATCTGGTCAGTTGTGCTACAGGTGTGGAAAACCTGGGCACCAGGCAAAAGAGTGCTGGTGTAAGGACTTGGACTGTAGAAATTGTGGTAAAAAGGGCCACATTGAACGAGCATGCAGAAATAAAAAGACTCAGATGAACAAACAACAGAAAATCAAAAAGAAAAGTGATTTTTACAAGACCAAAAAGAAACATGTGAACAAAATGGAACATGACCAGTATGAAAGCAGCTGTGATTCAGACTCAGATGAAGTGCATGTCTTATCAATCACGGACGAGGATGATGATGGCTACTGGATCACACCACTGCTGGAGAATAAACCAGTGCGTATGCAAATTGACACAGGGACACGTGTATCACTGGTATCAGAAGTGCTATACAAGGAAAAACTGCCACATCTCCCACTCAAAGATACAAAGCTGAAGTTGAGAACATATACTGGGGGGCATGTCAAAGTGTTGGGTGTCGTAGATGTCAAGGTTACACAAAACGGACAGGGAAAGACTCTTCCGCTGCACATTGTGTCAGGAAATCGGCCAGCTCTCTTAGGGCGTAAGTGGCTTAAGAAGTTGAAACTGAACTGGAGTGAAGTCTTCATGCTTGCAGACAAAGAGACAAGTCGACTCAAGGAGATCCTAAACATGTATCCTAAAGTTTTTGATGGAGAACTTGGCAGCATGAAAGACATAACTGTGAAGTTGACAGTCAAACCAGACTGTACACCCAAGTGCCTAAAAGCTAGACCTGTTCCATATGCAATCAAGCCAAAAGTGGAGGCTGAGCTAGATAGGCTAGTGAAAAGTGGAGTGCTTGAACCGGTAAGCACAAGTGAGTGGGCAACACCAATTGTCCCTGTAATGAAGAAAGACGGTACCCCAAGGATCTGCGGTGATTTTAAAGTCACCGTCAACCCAGTCTTGACCGCAGAGCAGTATCCTTTACCGCTCATTGACGACCTCTTCTCAGGTCTTGCTGGAGGTCAAAAGTTTAGCAAAATTGATTTGTCCCAAGCTTACCTCCAAATGCATGTTGAACCAAAGTCACAAGAGTTCTTAACGATTGTGACACACAAAGGACTGTACAGGTACAAGAGACTCCCTTTCGGGATCACGTCAGCTCCTGCACTGTTCCAAAGAGCAATGGATCAGATTCTGAGTGGTCTCTCTGGAGTTCAGTGTTACCTGGACGATCTGCTCATCACAGGACCTGATGAGCAGACCCATCTGAGAAATCTGGATGGGACACTCAAACGTCTGGAGGACTATGGCTTGAAAGTACGAGAGGACAAGTGTGAGTTTTTCCGCCCATCCGTGGAATATTTGGGACACGTGATTGACAGCACAGGACTCCACAAGGCACCATCAAAAGTCAGGGCCGTTTTGGAGGCTCCGTCACCGACAAATGTGAGTCAGTTGAGATCGTTTCTTGGATTGCTGACTTATTACGGAAAATTTGTCCCCAACCTTGCGGACAGGCTGAAACCGATGCACGAACTGTTAAACAAATCAACAAAATGGGAATGGACTGAGAGTTGTGAGAAGGCGTTCAAAGATGTGAAGCTTGCCCTCACCAAATCTGGGGCGCTTGCTCATTTTGACCCAAAACTGCCGATCCAACTGGCATGTGATGCTTCGCCCTATGGGGTTGGGGCAGTTGTGTCTCACATAATGCTTTCAGGAGAAGAAAGACCCATCGCCTTTGCATCAAGAACGTTGAGCAAAGCAGAAAGTAACTATGCACAGATTGAACGTGAAGCTCTGTCTATAGTATTTGGAGTGAAGAAATTCCACCAGTACCTTTTTGGCAGGAAATTCACGTTGCTGACGGACCATAGGCCTCTAACCTCCATTTTTGGTCCGTATACTGGCATCCCCTCATTGGCAGCCAGCCGCATGCAACGATGGGCTCTACTGTTATCGGCTCATCAGTACGAGATCAAGTACAGAAAGTCAGATCAGCACCAGAACGCTGACGGGCTCTCCAGACTGCCTTTGCCCGCCAAGCACGGTGAACACTCACAGGCTGAGATTTTCTATTTCAAGGACGTGACTGCTGCTCCAGTAACCTCTGCTCATGTAAAGAAACACACACGCACTGACCCGGTTCTTTCTGAGGTTATGGACATTGTCACTCGTGGTGGGGAAGGAGAGATGACACCAAAACTACAGCCCTACATGGTGAGACGCAATGAACTTTCAGTACAGGCTGGATGCTTATTGTGGGGTTATCGTGTCATCATTCCACCGCCTATAAGAGAGAGAGTGCTAACTGAGCTCCATACTGGACACTGTGGAGTGGTGCGAATGAAAGAAATCGCTCGCAGCTACTTCTGGTGGCCGGGCTTGGATGCAGCTATTGAGGAAAAAGCCAAGTCCTGCTCTGACTGCCAAAAACTGAGAAACCGGCCACAGCTTGCCCCTTTACATCCCTGGGATTGGCCAGAAGAACCATGGCAACGAATCCACATAGACTTTGCTGGACCACTGGAGAACCACATGTTCCTAATAGCCGTGGACGCTCACAGCAAATGGCCTGAAGTGGCTGTGATGAAGCAGACTTCTTCTGAGAGAACTATTGAGAAGCTCAGGTCAATGTTCAGCCGTTATGGCCTGCCCAAACAGCTTGTCAGTGATAACGGTCCACAACTTGTGTCTGAGGAGTTTGAAACATTCATGGCAGAGAACGGCATTCAACATATCAAGTCCGCACCTTATCATCCGGCTACAAACGGACTTGCGGAAAGGTTTGTGCAAACCATGAAGCACGCTCTCAAATCATCGCCAAGCTCCCAGTCTCTCAACCGTCGCCTAAATGCTTTCCTTTTGTCATATCGCAATACACCTCATGCAACAACCAAGGTGTCACCAGCTTCTGCAATGTTTAAAAGACAACTCCGTACTCGACTCGACCTTCTGAGACCTCAACGCACCAAAGACACTGTGCGCTTACAGCAAAAAGCTCAAATGGAGCTTTTTGAGAGAGCTAAGTTCCGGAGTTTCGAAACTGGAGATAATGTGCTCGCTCGGAACTACATGCACGGTTTAAAGTGGAAACCCGCAACAGTTGTCGCAAAAACGGGTCCAGTGTCATACACTGTGGAAACTAGTGATCATCTCATCTGGAAACGTCACGTCGATCAGCTTCTCCACTCATCCGGGTCATCTGAGGATTCACGCACAACATCCACGGCTCCCGATCAAAGCATTGGTCAGGATCAATCTCCATCTTTTGAGGAACAACAAAAACAACCAGAGAACATGGACAGGGTTCCCGGGACACCTACGCCGACACAGGTGTCTGCTCCAGACATCGTTCCCAGCCCAAGATGTCCACCATCCACACCTAAAGATAAGGTTACAGAGTTACCCCCCGGTCGTTTCCACCCACGAAGAAACAGACGACCTCCGGACAGATTAACTCTGTAGTGCAGTAACTGACCCGTTATTGGGTAAGAATCAAGCCCAGGGTACAGTTCGGACTGAGGTAGTCTACCCTCTTTCCGTAGTTCAGGCAAAGTTCTAACCACACAGTAAATAAAAATAAAGTGTTCTCAAGAGCTAAAAAAATATTCTGCCATAGCCATTTAAAAAAATATATATATATATACGTTTAAAGGTTTAAGAAATTGTAATGTATACTTTTTGATAAGGGGCACATCAAAAGTAAAGGGGGAGGGATATGTTATGTATTACCTATTGACATATGGAAGTTTGTCCATCCTGGGCACCACCCCTTACGTACGGGACGTACGCTGATCCCTGTTGTTGAGCAATGAAGCTAATACACCATGCTTGAAGTAGCCCCGGTCTCTCGCCTCTTATTTAACAATATATATGCACGTATATAACAGGGTGTCTTTGAACCATTTGTAAATATCTATGTGTAACAATAAATCTGAAATCAATAGAATAGTCCATATCTCTTACATAAACATAATCACATTTAGGATCTTGCTACATTTTGAGTGTATTCTGTAATACTATCGTATCACACTGCTTGGCTGTAGACCCGTGTGCGTAACTAAGTGATGTTATTGTGTCATGATTGTGTCATGTTATGGTGGGAGGGTGGTCATGGGGGTGTCGTCGGGGGTAGGGTCCGGTCCGCTGTGCGCGCCCCTTATTGGTGATGTGTTGGAACCATACGGGTGCGCGGATGGTGGGAGCGCGCATGCACCTCACCCACATAGTATGGTGCTGATTCAATGGGGGGGAGTTTCTTTAAAAAGTGCCGTATGTCATGGGTAAAGACTGACAATGTGGATGGGGCGGTGTGACAGGGTCAGGGACAAAAATAAACGATAGGAAACTCGGCGGTGCGTTCTGCGGGGGTGAGTCAACGGGGCAATCCCTCCACATAACAGGAGTTACAAACAACAACAACACAGAGATACAAAGGTGATACTGAGATTGTGTGTGAGGAGAGATGAGCTACTCTGGGAGCATATGGAGTCTATAACCATGAGAAGTTGTTTTACTGTCGATACATTTTGCCAATTCTTCCAAATCTTCATATTGGCTAATCAACCAAAACATGTTTGTTTATTTTGTTTTGTAAGCTACTGTCTAATCTGTGGCATGTTGAAAACAAACTACCATGACATGCTTTTGTTTACAATGAAATGCACATAAAACTTATCACAGTGAACACACAGTTTTGTCTTTTCCTATGGTTTCACTGCAGTCGTACATTACGCCCCCTTCTCTTGTTCTGTTCTGCCATTGGTCAGCCACGTTTGAACAGCCTCGCCCGATTGGCCGGAGCGTACCGGTGATGAGCTCATATTGGTTAAAAATAGTTGGGCTCGCGCAGCTAAAAATAGAGCGGTATATAAAGCGGCCGGCTGAGCGGAGGGAGCAGGGCTGAGCTGCCTCCGACTCGAGGCGGAGTGACAGCCCCTGCAATGGAGCGGCTGAGGAGGAGCGACCAGCAGCACGGGGAGTTTCAGACAGCCGCCGCCTCCTTCAGGCTTGGTTCTCTGCGGTGTTTTCTCCGCAAGCAGCGGGTTTTTAGAGCGGCCCAAGGCGGAGAAGAAGTGACGGGCTTCCTTCCTTCCGCTCATTCAGAGTTTGGTTACTGCTATCTCCCCACTGAACAACTCATTTCACTCTGACTAAGCCCCCAGCCACACACTGTTAAATAGCCTAAGTGTTTTTTTAATAATGGATGGACATGAATCACATTAGCAAAGCTTTTAGTTTATACCCACAAACTGTTGCTGCTGCGTTGTGACTTGATTATTTAAGGGTAACATTAACCTTTTTTTATTTTACTTTTTTACTATAGTGTGTTGTTTAGTCAGACGACCTTTAACATCGAAGGCTGTTAGTTCTGCTGAACAGTAGCTTTAGTTTACACTTGGATCATAGCCATACGGGGAAGTTGAATTGCGTCCTTCCCAAATAACTTAATGGTCTTTATGAAGGTTATGTTACAGATTCAGACTTTTTGCCATGTTTGATATTTAAAGTAAAAAGCTTTATTGCCTAATAGTGGGTTTCCCAAGTATAGCCTCTCAGAGATCTGGTAGGCTATTTGACAAAAACAGACCTAGCTATAGGCAAAGTCTACACACCAGCACTAAATTCGGCCTAGTTAAAGAAAAGAAAAAAGTATATATATACTATTATAATTGTACAGCGCTTTACAAGTTACCAAGTTTCTCAACGCGCTACACTGTAGTCATTATTCATTCAAGCCATACTCGGTGATGGACAGAAGTGAGGCCGCCAATCTGCATCTCCGACCACCACCAACCACACACACTACATCCATTCTGGCCTATTGTACATGTTTTTAGTGGTAAGGGAAACTGGAGTAACCTACTAATCGCAAACATGAGGAGAACATACAAACTCCACACAGAAAGGCCTCCTCCGGCCCGAGGATCGAACCCGGACTGTCTAATGTGGAACATTCTATGGGAAAGAGCCGATTATTATACGTATTTAACATTTCAGTGCAGCGGCTGTATTGGGCATGGTGCTTTCACTTTCCATCTCGGTGGCCTGTAGGACGCTTCAGGATCAGGTGTTTCTTAGGGTTTCTGGTAGGTTTTCACTGCTGATGGAACTGTCTTCGCGATTATGTTTCCATCCAGAAAAACCTACCAGCAACCCGGTTCCTGCAAGTCGCTGCAATAAAGGCAGAAAATGGTGCTGTCCACCAGCGTCCATGCTAGTTCTGCCTGAATATAAAATAATCCTTTAACCGAGCCTCAAAAACACAATGCACATGATCCTTGTGCTTATGTCATTACGTCGAAGGATACTTGTCCTGCTGTTCAGACCCTTTACAGTGTTTGTCAGGGCAATGTTTTCGTTTGAGCTGGCAGATGGTCAGGACAACTCTAACTCTGCCACACAAAGGCGCCAAAAAAGTATTATAGTTTTCATAGAAAATGAGCCGCAGGCTGGATTAAATTGCTTGGTAGCCCAAATCTGGCCTACGGGCCGTAGTTTGCCCACCGTGTCTAAATTATAGCCCAAAGGGGGACAAAGCAAGACAGAACTATATGCACGCTACCACCTGATCAATCTGTGTACACAAACTGCATTTTGAGACACCTTTTATAATATAGAGGGGAAGCTTATATTTGAAAATGCTACATATTTTGATGAAAATGTGTATTTTTAAATATGACTTCTCACTCCGTCCTCAGCTCCACCTCTGCAGAGATATGCCACTTTATCAAAAATAAAAAACAGTATATAGGCCATTTAAGGCCAGGCTGGTATTGTGTCCTTGGGCAAGACACCGAGTGAAGGTGGATCAACTGTGATGATGTTGATGTGGCTGCGTTCGCAGAGGCCACAGACGGGCACAGAATAACAGTCATGTTTCCACAGCGGCTGAGCTTGCTGCCCCTGTGAGTGACTCAGGAGTGGAGGAGGACTTCAGCCTCAAGAATGAGTTACCTTTACCGTGGCACTGTATTGTCCTATTTATATCTGTAAGTACAGAACAGAGCAAAATAGAACTCTGCACAAACGTTGTTTTCCATAAACCATTGTTTATTTATTTTAAATAATATGTCATATCACTGTAAAGGTTATCTCTATCTCTATTCATTTTGGACACATGCATTCACTTAATTTTGTATTTCATTGATTTTTTTTTATTACAGTACTTTGTGTGGTTTTACATTTCAAAAGTATACATTTTTACATTTCTATTATTACACACAATATATATATATATATATTTTTTTTTTTTCCCCACTTGTGTACAAAATCAAGAACAAAGGGAGCTATTACAAAAAAGCCATTGGGTATTGGGGTCGTTTTTGCGGATATCCCTTTTATGTTCTGTTAGTCTTAGTTTGTACCCCACTTAGTGGGATGCATTGGAGGTAGGTGGCTCCTCACCAGTTTGTCTTTTAGGGTGGGAGCACGCCTGAAACAAAAGACAGGGGGTTTAGGAAACACATCTCTTTGTATAATGCTCCAGTTTCTTTCAATAATATTTCGGATTTCCTGGCATCTGGTATCATATGGAGTTGAAAAATAGATCCTTCGAGGGTCCCGGGTCTTTTTGTTAAACAGTGTTTTTCTGTCCATATGTTTGACTTTGGTGTATGCTTGCTTCAAAGCCTGTTTTTTGTAGCCTCTTTGTTGGAATCAGGTTCACATTATAGAGACTTGCTGGTCAAAATCCGCATTTGAATCGCAAAAAAAAATATATATATATATTTTTTTTTCCCCACTTGTGTACAAACAAAATCAAGAACAAATGTGTGTTTTAATTGTGGTGGTAGCTAAAAAAAGAAAAACTGACAAACGACAACAGTAAAAAATATTTTTTTTATCGGCATTTATTATGTATTGAATGAGGGGATGAATTTTGTTTAACTTTAACTTATTTAAGTAGCTCCTTATCTGGAGGTACCGGGTAAAGTGTTGGCTTGTTAGATAATATTTTCTTGCTATGTTTTCAAAACTATCTATTCCATCTACATCATATCGTTTTATACCTTTTGCTCCCTTCATTAATTTTATTAGGAGTAAATTGGGTGTCGTGAACCATTTCTGAGACGAATTGTATCTTCCTTTCTGATCTTTTTTCTGCATATTGTCCTCCAGATGTTAGAGGTATTGTGAACCATTTAAAGTCTGCTACTTTTTCACTTTTCCTTTTCACCAAATTTAATTTGATCTGTTTCCATTTAGGGTTCTTTTCCTTGCTAAACCAAACTAACATGCATTCACTTTAAAGTATGCTGCATTCCTGTCCAGGGGTGTTCGTGTGTTATTTGTAGATCGAACTCCTCTGCTGAGTTACATAACAGCATTTCATGTCCCCCTCCCACAGAGCGCTTCACCTCAGCCCACTCACTCTGGTCCTGGCAGCCCACAGCTGCTACAGAAGACGGATTTGAGTAATGCAGATATTTTACTTATCAGGATTATACAAAAGTTCATATTTGGGCTCACAATTATTGAAGGTTAAGGTCTCAGGCCTTTAAGATAATCTTAGAGCTTCCAATTTTATTTTTACCATGTTCAACTTCAAACCATATGTATAAATTAAAAAGCACTGCGTAGATTGTAATTGTATCAGTTTAATTCCTGGTCCATCAGCTCTCGCTCTGTTCCTATCCAGCTGTAATGAAGCCCCATTCTTCAGTTCATTGGAGTCCAGCCTTTCATCGATCCCTGCTGCTCCCACAACACAGCCACACAACACTTTTATTATAGAAAGTCATTTATTACACAAACCGAAGCTGGTTAACAAATATGGACCCCGTCGTGTGCGTCAAGTTATTTACAATTTGCATACAGCTTTTTTTTTCGTCTTCCACATTTCACAAATTTTAAAATACAATAAAATCAAGGATTTAAAAGATTTGTACAAGTTTTGTTTTTTTTGCCAGATTTCTTTTCTTTTCAAATCACAAATAAAGGAAATCGAACCAGCACATTCCAGCTATCACAGCGTTTGGCAGGTTTGATTGACTGGTGGAACCGACCAACTACAGGTGGAGGTAATCTTGGACAAAAAAGAAAAAAAGCCCTGGTAAAAGCACAAAAAGAAACCTGAAGCCAACATAGAAGAAATCACCTATTTTTAAATACTGATAGAGTTTACAAATTTCATCAAAAAAAGTGAGAAAAAAAAAAAAGTATATAACAAAACAAAAGTAGTTTCAGGAACAGGCTCCGCCCTCAAGTCAAAGCATCAAACCAGGACAAAGGATGAAGAGGACGTCCGAACTGAAGAGACCGGGAACGAAAGGCCATTTAAGCCAATGTGCTATGGTGTAAGACGACTAAACTGTCCCAAGCACCAAAACTAAATTATCTCTCAAATTTGATACAGTTGGCACAAAGCAGAATTTTAACTCCCGTCACTCAATGTGCCAGAAATAGGCTGAACACATTTTGCCAGTTTTGAAAGTGTAAACTACTAACATTTATCCACCCCACCATCATCCCTTCTTGTTTCATATATGCACAAATCCACTCACATTACATGGAATAATAAAAATAGTCCTTAAACAATTTGGATCCATTGGAGCAGAGTTTTCCCTCTTCCTGGTTTAGCGGTCCTCTTGATTCCTTGGTTTAGTCCTGCTTTGAAGCTGGGGAAGAGCACGAGTGGTCTCTGCAGGGAGGCCGGTTTGGGGCGACGGAGGGTCGGGATTCACTCGCAACCAGCAGCTGAGCACTTCCAATCTGATTTTGAGCCAGTATAATCAGACAGCCGTTACAAATTAAAAGATGATTGCGTAACGTTGTCAACTGCAAGCCAAAACAAATTACAGTGAGTTGCTTTACACGTTCTATAGCTTAACCCACACTGCCTCGTCAATAGTCATTTATGTTTACTGTAGGCTTTACTAAACAGCTCTGAGTGTTCGCGTCTTTGATCGAATGAGACCTCATTGTACCCTCTCCCCCGCCTCCCTCAGCGCCTCGCACAAGTTCAGCCGTTACAACAGCGGTATGTTCGTCCCTCCCTCGGGTCGCACCCCCTCCCAGTAGAAGCCCTAATCCTAGGCCAAAGAACCCGGGTTTCAAAAAAGTCCAGTACAGCGACGTCGGTGTCCTGCGTTTAGAGGAGTGTGCATCTATTGCTCTTCTTGGTGCGGCGGGCCTGCAGTGCCGCCCTGGTGGCCATCTCGAACACCTCCCGCACCCCGTCCTTAGTTTTGGCTGAACACTCCATGTAGCCGAACGCCGCGATGCGATTGGCCATTTCTCTCCCCTCCTCTGGCTTCACTGGCTCCTAATGAAAGACAAGAGCAGAAACAATTCAATTATTTTACGTCTACCATTACAAAGACACATTTAGGTTTTATTCGCATCTATAGCTACAAGGCTGCGGGTAAATAATGATCCATTTGTTTGGATCAGAGAATACAGTATGGGCTGATCTCTGTCTCTTAGCCAATCGCCCTGTGTCGGTCTCAACTCTGTCTTCAACTGCTCTTGAATCTGAGAGCAAGAAAACTGCAGCTCTTGTGAAACAGATTGAGATCTTTTTGTAGCATGACCTTAATAGTAAACTGCTTTTTGACTTGGGAAATGAAGGGATCTTCCAAAGAGAAATGACTTTGCACTCAGACATCCTCTTCCTCGGTGCGAATGACGTCGGGGTTAATTTTAGATAGAACAATGAACGTTGTCGAGTGTCAGTTCGACACCATCATGACATCATCTCTACTGTGAACATGTGAAAAGTAAATATATCAGCTGTACCTGCTTCATCTTGGCCAGCTCTCTGCGCGTGTGCTCGTCGTTGCGGAGGTCCTTTTTGTTTCCCACCAGAATAATGGGGACGTTTGGACAGAAGTGTTTCACCTCCGGAGTCCACTTCTCGGGAATGTTTTCTGCCAAAGAGAAAATAAGAAGCAGATGATGCATGGCACAAGGCAAAGCTTATTCTTCAAACTAAAGCTGGACTACATTTTGCCCTAATGTGCCTGCAAAATACTGTATCGTGTGCGAAATAAGAATTAAAATACCATTAACCAACCACAATGTCTTCTTTGTCAAAAGCTTTTCCCCGGATACGCCTTATCTGCGATGCACTTTATCAGACCAAACGTTTATCGAGCCATTAAAATATCAGCACGAGATAAAGAAGCCTGTGTAGACCGGAGGCAAACGTCAGCAGAAAAAGCGCTGAAGCGCAAACTGGGCGATTCTTTTGAAAAAGAAATGTCATGAGACTTTAGAACTGTCTTGTTTTTACTGCCTGGTGGATGTACAGAGACAGAGACATTAAAGGCATCATTTCCTCTGTTAAAACCGCTGACTCATCAACAGGAAGAGCCGCACACACTGAAACGACAGCGACGGGAGAATAACCAGGGTTTGTCACATATGGGAGTGTGCTGTTCCTGTGACAGAGTCGACGCCAGGGTTTCCATTAGCCGGCTGTAGGCCGGTTTAAAAAGCAAATGGCCGGTGAAAAGAATTTCCATCGGCCAAATTGGCAGACAGTAAAAAATATGGAGAGAATATAGAAAAAAATAAACATTTGACCCAAGTCAGTGATTAGCAAAGTGTTTTTGGAGACAACTATAAATATTAAAAAAGGTTCAATATCTCTATCAAAAAAGTTTTGATTTACACCCATAGCCCATTTTACAAAGGGCAGTTGAAGCACCATAATCGCACTGGAAATGAAAGGCTTTTTCACTTTCTTCAAAAACAAGACAGTAATGATCACAGTCAAAATGTTTACCGGGCTTTAACGCTACACCGGTAACTGACATCCCTAGATGTTTCTCACCTGCCCTGAGGCCTAGGGAGTTTGGCGTTTTAAAGCCCTGACTCGGCTCTTTCCAATGCAAAAACAGGAAGTCTATCATTTTCGGTCCCGGAAATATCAGCTTTTTTCGACTATCGACTTATCGGCTCTAGATAAGCCGATAAAATATCCCCAAATATAGGCCCGATATATCGGCCGGCCGATACAGCCTCTAGCGGTTTTATATCAATATAGCATTAACTATCTCTTTTGGACACATAAAGCAAAATAAGTTTTGTCTGCGCCTCTGACAATGCTCGCTGCACTAGATCCGCCATTCATTAAATAGAAAAGGAAATGTTTTGATATGTATTTGAGTGGCCGTACCCAGACTGTCCGGGCTGTCTATGGAGAAACACATTAGAATAACGTCGGTGTCTGGATAGGACAGGGGCCGGAGCCGATCGTAATCCTCCTGACCAGCTGTGTCCCAGAGAGCGAGCTCCACCTGCGATGACCACAGAAGAAGAGGAGACACAGTTAACCATATGACTCAGCTTGTATACAGAGTTTTCAACCCCCCCCGCACTTTGTAGCTTCTTAAAACATTTGCAAGTCATTAGGTCATTACCAAATCAAGATCATTCCAGTATGACAACTTATAACTTAACTGTTAATTCAGTAATACTTTGTTGGAAAGATTTGTTCATACGGTAAACGTCCAACAAATGCAAACTTCCAGGATTTAAATCATCTTTATAAAGACGGTTCTGTCCTAGAAACCACATCTCTCCCGAGTCTGATGTAAAACGAGGAAACTAAACCAGGTCAAATGAAGCGGCTCAGGGTCACAGACCGGAGGGAAGGCAGTAAAAACTCAATTTCCCAGAATCCCACTGTTTCAGAGACAGGTCAGGGCTTGTTCTTACGTGACACGCCATGTCGTTTTCTCCAAGAATGTGTCGGCCTAACCCGAATGGAAGAGGACATTCTTACCAGGTTGAGGTTTAAGTAGGGGTTCGATCACAATTCAGACAATAAAATAAAACAACGTTTGTCTCGTTTTTGAAATAACTCGTCCTAGTGCAAATAATTGCATGAGGAGTTTATATTTTGTTCAAAGGCTGCATTATAAATATAAACCTATTGACAATGTGTACTTAATATATTGTTTTAATATATTCTCGTCTCGTATCTCGGCCTTTCCTGACACCATAATTGGGGAAAATTGGCCAAGTATTTGGATAATCAAAGCATTGACTGAACTCCTCTCCTCCAGGCACTTCAAGAACATTTCCGCCAACACAAACAGAGCTCTGAAAATAAAGCTTACACAGAAGATTGATCATACGTCACATGATCTCAGGCCGAGTGGTTCTGAGCCAGTGCTGCGGAGGAAAGGCTATGTAAATGTAGCAGCAGCCGTCTGTTTCAACACCAGAGAAGGTCCCGGAGGCAGAGTTAAAGCGCTAAAGCGGCAGCAGGAGGAACACGCTCGGCTGAGAAGATGGAGCCGACAACTCTGACTCATCACAAAGAGAGGATTTAAAACGTCTCCTGCCTGGAATGTGGTTTCACTTTATCCTTCCAAACTTCTGTCAGTTTGAACTTCTTCAACCCATTGTTGAAAATCGCTTGCATAGGGACTCGCGTGTTAAGAATTTCTGGCAATAGACTATGGAATTTCTTTTCGACCTTCAAAATGCAAAGAAAAGTGACCTCCCCATCTCAATATTACTCAATGGCCTCTTTAGAATGTTTGGTGATCTCTCTCACCTGTTTCCCATCGACCTCTATGTCCGCCACGTAGTTCTCGAAGACCGTGGGCACGTAGACTTCAGGAAACTGGTCTTTACTGAAGACGATCAACAAACATGTCTTTCCACACGCTCCATCTCCGACAATCACCAGCTTCTTACGGATCGCCGCCATTTCTGAAACAAAACCACAAACAGGAGATCACACACCAGGAAACGGAGGTCAGCCGAGAAGGTCAACGGGGGCGTTTCATTATAAACAAATAATTTATGTACGATATATCCCTTTGTGTAGTGATGAGATTTATGTAACGGACTGAAAGAGATTGACAGTCTGTATCGTTTTACTGATATCCTGCAGCCCTGTTATCTGCGTGCATGCTGTAGTTAGAAAAATGAAGTTCAAGAGTTGCCAGACTGTCGCTGGGTGTGAGAGAATGAAGAGGAGGCACCGTGTTCAGAATGAGTCACTCCTGACTTTCAGCAGACGCCACCATTACTGTACAAAAGAGCCGCAGTACATGACGACCGGCCAACAGCTTGAAGGCTCCGCTGTTCAGGCCTTTGATTTATTCAGCTTTTGTTTCAGGAAATATAGGGCTCCATGTACATTTAAAACATTCAGAGAGAAGTGGCCAAACAAGGAAAAGTGGCAAGACACACTGTCAAAGCTCACATTTATCACCAATCACTCCTCAATCGGCTTCAACTGGTACAAAACGCAGCAGCTCGTCTTCTCTCCAACACCTCCAGACGCTCACACATCACCCCTGTCCTCTTCTCTCTCCACTGGCTCCCAGTGCGGTTTAGGGTGGAGTTTAAGGTCCTGATGTTTGTGTTCAAGGCCATCAATGGCCTGGCCCCGGCCTACCTCGCCGACTTAGTAACGGTCTACCAACCAGCCAGAACTCTGCGCTCCTCTGAACACACCTCTCTGGTCATCCCCAAGTTCAAGTACATAAAGTTTGGAGGCCGTTCTTTTGCCGTCCAAGGCCCAAAGCTGTGGAACGCACTTCCGGTACATCTTCAAAACATCACTGAGTTGAGTCTTTTTAAATCACAGTTGAAGACACATCTTTTCAGACGAGCTTTTGATGCATAGCCACTGACTCGACTGCTGTTTTTATGTACATTTGTGTTTTTATTGATGTCTATTATATCTTTTATTTCTATTCTGGAAAGCGCCCTGGGCACCTTCTGGCTGTTGTAAGGCGCTATACAAATAAAATTTGATTGATTGATTGATTTATGCTTCTAAGCTCCACTGGGCACTTGCTTGTAGTGCAGCTGCGATACCAAGGTATCATCGTGTGAATAAAATCTATAGGAAGGCTTGTTACAAAAGACTGTCTCCACTCTAAAGACGAGTGTACAGATGGAAGCGGTGTGGCAGCAGGTTTACGGCGCTCATCATTGGCCTGAGCGGAGCAGCAGAGAACAGTGGTTTATGACGCAGTTAACCCCGGACTTATTACAGCTGTGGGTCCCTCACTGACGGGAACACAGTCTGCTCCACACAGGGATGGGGCAGCCACTGCACTGATGGAACAGAGCTGCTTTTTCTTCATGCATGATTAGCCAGATGGAACTTTCTCTACCCTAAACAGAGGATCTTCATCTGGTCCCTCAACGACAGATTGTTTCCCCATCTTGTACCCCTCTAATTTTCCATCATAAAAAAAAATCCTAGTTAATACTTTCCCCCCACTTGTAGAGCGTGGCAGAGAACAGAGGTGGTTCTTATGTGGGACAGAACTGTCAAGACGATGAAAGAGGTACGTTGAGCAAATTTAAAAATAAAGCAATAAAGCAAAATAAAGACTAAAATCGGTAGCTTGGAAAAATCCAGACTGATCCCCCACTGTATAAAAAAAATCAAATCAATCAATCAATGGTTTTGTATAGCCCAATATCACAACAGGAGTTGCCTCATAGGGCTGTAACAAACATTAAGGCAATAAAACAGAGCAGTAAATAAGACAATGTAAAGTTCCGGTGAATCAAATATCCAGGCAAACATAATGTCCAAATAAGCGTCAGCAGTGGGTGGCGACGAGCAGTGGGTGGCGACAAGCAGCTCGGGTGTCCCCTGTCCTTAGACTCTCCAGCCCGGCAAGGAAAAACTCAAAAACCCAGTGGGAGAAAAAAACAATCATTCTGGTCCCACCAGGCTATAAAATCGCGGGCAGCGATCACCTTGAGCTCTGGGCCACGGCAAATGTCTGGGACCACAGACCTTCGGCCAAACGAGAAGCATCTGTTTTCTCAGAGCAGACTCTGATGTGAAGCAGTGACACAAAGTGAATGAGGGACATGTCATTAATGGGAGTGGATTATGCAAGCCCTAATTGTGACTGTTTTCCCTTTGATTGGAAACATTAAACTGGATCTAGACAAAACAAGACATGCATCAGAGCGACACGACAGGAAAACGGCCATTAGCGCCGTACTCTGGTGAGCCTTCTAACCCTCGAGTTCAAAGAGTGGGTCTTAAAGAGTGGGCAGCAGGAGATAAGAGGGTTTGCTTTGGGCAGTGAGCTCATAAGGGACGAAACAATACGCACAAAGATAAAAATAAGATTAACATGCGGGTATGGAATAATTATGTGAAATTGTGTGGCACTTGGTTGGTTTGGCTTTACTGTCCCTCCGTGATCTGGAAATGCCATCATTAACTTGCAACAAACGATTATTTTGGTAATCAATTAATCTACCGATTATTTTTATCAATTGGCTGTGAAAATGGATGATTTTTATATTTACTTACATTTTTGTAAGAGGCTCTTAAATATCAACATGGACGCTCCAATAACAACTCATCACCAGTACACACACACGTGGCCCCGGTGATAATTTCACAGTTTAGCGATTACCAGCGACTGTAATGCCGTAAATCTCATGTCCACCCTCATAAATGTATTACCACAGCGGCTGATGAGGACCCAGGTGTGTCACAGGAACTAAATGCTCTGCTCTGGCTCAGACCTGTCGCTCAAATGAATTAGGACCGACAGATGACAGACTGGTTATATTGAAATGGTAATGTTCATTGCTACTAAACTCTTTACATTTGGCTCCACTGTTCACATTAGTCAAACCTCCTCTCGCTTTGTATTGACAACAGAAAGAGTTTTCATTCATTGAGTGCTCAACTCTGCCGATACGTCTTATCCGTCAGTATGTGGCCATCCTAACGACACACTCAAAAGTCTTGGAAATGTCAGAAAACAAATTTATGCGTGAAATTTAGCACGAGTCCAACCCAATGAAAATGGTCACACCAGTGCAGCAAGTGAAAGTTAGTCAAGAGCCCTGCTATGGGAAGCTATGTTGCAAACTATATGTTAAACATAATTGCACACGGGAATACAGTTCCAAATATAGGGGCCGGTTTATTTCTGTCCCAGGGGGTGCCCAGTCAAACGACCGAACCATTAAAAAAACACAAAAACACTTCCGTGCTCTGCTTATAAACCTAAAGGAGCAGAACGTCACAGCATCTATATCAATGTAAAGCACTGACCCGCACTTGCATGAGAAAAAAAAAGGTTATATAATTTAATAATCAGGACAGTCCTCTGGGTGCCCAAGGATTTGGGTGGTGGGATCGGTGACTATGGTTATAATACATCAGCTACGTTTTAGAGGTCAATTATATCATAAATTATTGTTCGTTTCCATTACTTCCTTAAACATCTTGCCAAATAGTTTAACAGTGTAGTTAGAGGTCTTTTTCCATTATTCTACAACACAATTTGGTAGTTATGCAATAGGTTGAAATAATTGCCCAACGGTATAGCTTTCCAAGGCTTGCTACCAGTTGGGGTTTTCTCAGTGAAACTTATATTCTGCAAAGCAAAAAAACAAAACAATTATAGTCATATTTCGTTTAGTTTTAAATGCAGCCATGCCACATGTAAAGATTATACGAAAATCCAAGTGACTGTCGTATGCACCGAGTGAACTATGTTTATTTTTTCAAAGTCCAAGATTGTTTTTAGCGTGGTGCCTCTGGGTGGGTCTCCAGAAACATGGCGTCATCACAACGGCAACAGATGGCCGTGTGTCCGCAGTGTAAGAAAGGGTGTGTGGCCAACCCCCAAAGTCCCGACACCCAGCCCCAATTCAGCCTCAACACCGCCACAGCTACGGGGTATGACTCCACAGCATCAATACGTCAATATTCACTCGAGTTTAGTCGACGGAGAGGGCGACCGAGGTTGAGTTTCAAAAGTAACCGTTTGAGAGAGAGAAAAAAATAGCTTCATTGTTCGGTATCAGTCACCAATATTATCCGCAATTTCAAATGATGAACTAAACGAGAAACAAGGTATTTTCATCTGGTTCATAAGATATTCCGATAAAGCAAGTAGGCTCTTGTTGTAAAATGTATGACGCTGATAACTAGAAGTGTTTTATCCCGGATAAACAGGTTTTAGCGAGGGCGGAAGCGGCGTTCAAATTGAGGTCGGAAAGCTAGCTTTGAGTTAGCACAGCTTCTCCGCGCTGTCGATAACTTTAAAATTACATTGTTTGGCACTACAACTAGCGATATTACTGCATTTACACAAAATGCGTGTAAAATAAAAGGAGTGGTGTCAGTTTACCTGTAGTTTATGCGTCTAGAGGCTCGTTTCGGTAGGGTTTCGCTGGAGAACACTGGTTCCTTCTCGGTCTCTATCGGTACAATGAACTAGCTGTGACTCGGGAGCGCGCCGCGGGGGGAGGGGTAGCGGGCACGAGCACCGAGCCACGCCTGCGCGTGCACGAGACGCACTAGATCTGGTGCGCATACATCATAAACCGTCTATGGCATAAATAAAAAAACAATGACCGCATACATATCATATATATATATATATATATATATATATACACACATACATATTCATACACACATAAATAAATAAACACACACACACACACCCTTGCGAAAGAACTAATACACCTTGAACTTTTGCACATTTTGTCATGTTTACAACCATAAACATTAAGATTTTATTTTGAATTTTGACTGAAAATTCACACACAAGTAACAGACAACTGTGAAGTGAAAGCAAAATGAGAAAATTAGAAAACTGAAAAGTCGGGCGTGCATAAGTATTCATACAGCATGAATTAATACTTTGTGGAACCCCCTTTTGCTGCAATAACAGCAAGTCTTTTGGAGTATGACTACAAGATTTGCACATCTAGAGACTGACATTTTAGCCCATTCCTCTTTACAAAACAAGGAGAGCGTTTGTGAACAGCAGTTTTCAGGTCTTTCCACAGAATTTCAATAGGATTTAGGTCAGGACTTTGACTGGGCCATTCTAACACATTAATATGTTTGTTTTTAAACCATTCCATTGTAGATTTAGCTTTGTGTTTAGGGTCATTGTCCTGCTGGAAGGTGAATCTCCGCCCCAGCCTCAATTCTCTTGCTGACTCCAGCAGGTTTTCCTCCAAAATGTCCCTGTATTTCCCAGCTGAGGAAAAGCAGCCCCATAGCATGATGCTCCCCCCACCATATTTGACACTGGGGATGGTGCCCTCAGGACGATGAGCAGTGTTAGGTTTGTGCCATACATAACGTTTTGCATTTGGGCCAAAAAGTTCAATTTTTTTTCTCATCTGACCAAAGCACCTTCTTCCACATGGCCATATGACTTCTAGCAAACTTCAAACGGGATTTCTTATGGCCTCCTTTCAATAATGGCTTTCTTCTTGTCACTCGTCCATGAAGGCCAGATTTGTGTAGAGTACGACTTATAGTTGTTCCATGTACAGATTCCCCCAGCTCAGTGGCAGGACGTCGCAGCTCCTCCAGAGTCATCTTGGGGCACGTGGTTGCATTTCTGACCAGTGCTCTCCTTGTTCGGTCTGTTTGTTTAGGTGGACGGCCGTGTCTTGGTAAGTTCGCAGTGGTGCTATACTCTTTCCATTTCCGAATGATGGATTGAACAGTGCTCCGTGAGATGTTCAAATCTTGGGAAATCTTTGTATAACTTAACACTGCTTTAAACTTCTCCACAGCTTAATCCCTGACCTCTCTGGTGTGTTCCTTGGCCTTCATGATGTTGCTTAGTGACCAATACACTCTGACCATAGCTCTGAGGCCCTCACAGAACAGCTGGAATTATACTGAGAGTAGATTACACACACGTGGCCTCTATTTAACCGTTAGGGCAACGTGTGAACTTTCTGCAGTCATTAGGAATGTTATAAAGGCAATTTAATGCACTTAGAAAATGCTGTATGAATACTTGTGCACGCCCCACTTTTCACTTTACTATTTTTTGAAAAATAACAGAATCATGGTCCATTTTGCTTTCACGTCACAGTTGTTTGTTCAAAATACAATCTTTATGTTTAGGGTTGTAAACATGAAAAAATGTGCAAAGGTTCAAGATATATTAGTACTTTTGCAAGGCACTATATATATATATATATATATATATATATATATATATATATATATATATACACACACACACACACACACACACACATACATACAAGTATATACATATATATACACACACACATATTTATATATATATATATATATATATATATATATATATATATATATACATACACACACACACACACAGTGTGCAAAGAGGCCAATGAGACAATCCAGCACACAACTGCAGGCTGTAAGATGCTGGCAGGGAAAGCTCACATGGAGCGCCATAACCAAGTGGATGGCATAGTGTACAGGAACATCTGTGCAGAGTATGGGCTGGAAACCCCAAGGTCAAAGTGGGAAACACCTCCAAAGGCGGTAGAGAATGACCGAGCCAAGATCCTGTGGGACTTTCAGATACAGACGGACAGAATGGTAATGGCGAACCAACCGGACATTGTGGTGGTGGACAAAGAGCAGAGGAACAAGCGACTTCAACATCAGGAAAAAGGAACACGAGAAACTAGAGAAATACCAGGGGCTCAGAGAAGAGCTAGAGAAGGCCTGGAGGGTAAAGGCATCAGTGGTGTCTGTGGTCGTTGGGGCACTTGGGGCAGTGACCCCCAAACCGGAGGAGTAGTTTCAGCAGATCCTCGGAAATACATCAGACATCTCGGTCCAGAAAAGTGCAGTTCTAGGAACTGCAAAGATACTGCTCAGAACCCTCAAACTCTGAAAAATATGTACTGTATGTATGCTAATAGTAATTGTGCCCCCTTGTGGATTTCATATGCCCCCCTTAAGACTGACGTCTGGCAACGGGACTGACTACACCAGTGTTTTTCAACCTTTTTTGAGCCAAGGCACATTTTTTTTATTGAAAAGATCACGAGGGACACCAGCAGCAGAAAATGTTACAAAATGTAACTCTGTAGCCTATATTCACAATATAAAGTCGTTCTCATCAAAGTGTCTTGAATAGGAACACTGTATAGTCTCGCTGACCACAATGCCTATGTCGCATTCATGCATCACTAATTCTCTTTTCTCAAAGAAAATAGCTACCTGTGGCCACTTACTGATATGGAAGAGGTATTACACGGTTACTCTGTCTATCACTAGACAGCACAGAGACTCAACAACAGCACATTATTTGCGGATAATTTGTTTTCAAACAATATTTTTTTAGACCATCTAGGTGAAATTGGATCATTTCCCAAGGCACACCAGACAGTGGTGGAAAAACACTGGACTACACTATGCAGGGCTTACACAGGCCCGGATCTACGGGGCATTGCACCCTCATTTTGAAACGTTTGCCCCCTTGGTTTTAATGGCATCACAATGTATTTTAATGGCGAGAAACTCTAATTGCACCCTTTTGAAACTCGAATGCACCTTCAGTCAGTTTGTTCTGGAGCCGGCACTGGGCTTACATACTACATAATTCATTGTACATAAAATAAAATAAATAAATGAAAAAAGCAACCAAGCAAAATTGTACACTAATCAATACCATATTAAGGATGGTAATGACAACTGGGAAGTCGCAAGATTACGGATAATATGTATTTAATGTTCTTTTTTTTTTAACACAAAACTAGTGACTTTCGAGAATGTTTACTGTGTTTGGCATTGATAACCATCTGTAACTATGTATAGTAATGTGTCTTTTTATGTTTATGTTTTTATTGCAATTACGTCGGGGGTGGGCGCTTATAAGCTTTTGCTTCGGCCCACTCCCTTTGAGCAGAATTTTAACTGCTCAAATAAACTAATATTAAACTAAACCTAAACTAAAAAGTGCTCTGAGTGACACACAAAGTGTTTAAGTGCAAAATTAAAATGTAAAAAAAAAGTTCTAACCAGTGGTTAACCTCGTCTGTAATGAACCCATATTCGGGACTATTTTTGTATGGTCTCGGCCCGCCGCCTGGTGGATAGTTTGCGGACCTCTGCAACTAGTCACTTTCGTCAGGGGAAAAAAACATACAAACTTCAGCGCGTTTGGTAAACCTTATGCTTTTTGAAGTAGTACACTGTCTCGTCTAAATATCAATAGCTGTGTATATCATCATAAATGACAGCGAGTTATAAGATGTGAGTTAACACAATACCTCCAAATTAAAAGGTTCCTTATACTGTATATTATTATTAATGCGTTTATTGGTTTTATATAGCGGTTTTCTGGACACTCAAAGACGCTTTACCTCGCATTATTCATTCGCTCCATACTTGGTCGTGGCAAGCTACTATTGTAGCCATAGCTGTCCTAGGGTAGACTGACGGAAGCAACGCTAAAAATCTGTGCCATCAGCCCCACCGATCACCACCCAGGCCCTACCTGCTTAGCATCGGAAGTCTGACGGGATCGGGCAGAGCAAAGGCGGTATGGCCCCATGTATGGATGCTTAGCTTGGATGGACACAGATACATCAACAGTGAAAACCTACCAAAAACCCTACAAAACAATTGGTCCTGGAGCCTCCAACAGGCCACCGTGATGGAAAGTAAAGGCGCTGCCATGTTAACCACCGCTGCTAGGTCACTGAAAGGTCAAATACGCACAAATATTAAACTTTTTTCCCCATAAAAAGTTGAACCTTTAAAGTAGCAAAGAGCGACATGAGGAGACAAATAGGCAAAAAAATAAGTGATTTTTCATTGATTTTGACAATATGATCTAAATATTTCACACCTCTATAATAATTAGGAATGCAATGTGTACTAAAAGTCAACAGTCCAGCTTCGCTATCAGTAAGAAGGGATAAAGATACAAAAATATTTAAATAAATAGCTATTGTGCCCCAAATTTTACTTGCAATCGCTTGAGAACATGCTTGGTTTAGGCTTGCTTCCATAGTCATGCTATGGCTGGTGGAAAACACCTAAACCAGACTAACCGAAACTATACAGTACTGTCTGAACAGAAATAGCCTGGTCTTACCATAACCTCGTACTCATTTCATACAGAGGGTCTGGAACTTCACAATTGAGCACCGTTTTCAGGTGGGAGGGATGAACTCCTTTGAAACGATTGGAGACGTTTTCCAACTACAACCAGCAAATCCGGTGCAAATGCGTAACGTCACCTACAACACCCGGCTCCCCCGCTCGCTGAATGGTAGGTTGGAATTCAACCGATCAATCGCGGTCGCTGAGATCAGACCCAGACGTACATGTAGGGAAAAGATAATTGACGGATGGCAAAGGCTAGACTAGAACAGAAACCATGGTGTTAACTTAACTCAGAAAGCCCCCTTTAAAACCCCCAAAAAGTAGTGCACCGATTTAGTTATTTATTTAGAAAGTTGAAGAGAAACAGACATAAGCAGTGAACAGAGCTCTGCAAGAAAGTCCAAGACCGACAGAAAATTTTACTTTAACAAGAAGAAAATGTGGAGTCAACATCAACTTCTCAACACTGTACAGCACTCCTCTCCAAACTGTCCACAGTTTTTGGGGATTTTTTTGTTTTGTTCTGTTTGTTACGATCTAGAAGGTGCGTCCTCAAAGCTGATGATACTGGACTCCGGCGCTGTCGGTGACGTTGTGCTGCTGCTGTGGGCAGAGGCTGTGATTGGTCCAGTTGAGGACGAGGAAACAGGAAGTAATGGCTGCGAGTGTGTTCTAAGTTCGTCTTCATCGTCGTCCTCCTCGTCATCCATACTAGGCCACGCAGACTGGTCCTCCACACGCTTCAAACGCTCGTTCAACGCTTTTAGGGCTATTTGTCTGAAAGAATACAAAAAAGTTATTAATGGCAAGATGCTGTATGGGCTATTGCTCCCCTGTGGGTGAGGTAACTAGTCAAATAAAAGATTTACAAATGATGAACCAGATAAAACATGTAAGTAAATGCCTCCACTGTTTTAAGTCCATCCATCCATCCATTTTCTTGCGCTTTATCCGGGGGCAGCAGTCTCAGCCGAGATGCCCAGACTTCCCGATCCACGCACACCTCCTCCAGCTGTTCTGGGGGGGCCCCGAGGCGACACCAGGCCAGCTCGGAGACATAGTCCCACCAGCGTGTCCTGGGCCTTCCACGAGGCCTACTCCCAATAGGACATGCTCCGGGACGTGAAGGAGTAGCGACTCTACTACGAGCTCCTCCCGGGTAACTGAGCCCCTCACCCGATCCCGGAGGGTGCGCCCAGCCACCCTGCGAAGGAAACTCATTTTGGCCGCTTGTATTCGCGATCTTGTCCTTTCGGTCATTGCGGTCAAGGACTCCCCCACCGACCTGAAGTGGTGTTTTAAGTCAAATTTGACTAAGCAGGCCTTTTAGGGCGCACTCACACTTGCCCATCCGCTGAAAGCCCCTTGGCCCCTGACCGAATCCTCTGCCGAATATTCTTTGTCCCCCCGGCCGCCTACCGCTCGTCTCAGGTCTGACTTAAGGGGAGCGGTCTGTGCTTCTTCTGCCCTGTGTTCGAGTCTCATTTCTCTTCTACTGTACCCTAGTTTCGCACAGTGCTTTAAGTGGGCTGGTACTCAGTACCACCACCTCTGAAAACCCCAGTTGAGAGTACTGCCACGTCTCCAAGCCGTGAGAACATTCCCTCAAGTACTGGGATGCAGTCTTCCCTTCCGCATTAAACATGTTGAGCTGCAGCTGCACGCAAAGAACTCCTCGTGCTGGTCCAATTAACCACGGCCCGGTTCGTTTGTGCCAGTGTGACAGTTTTTGGAGAGTCATAGTTGAACTACAACTGTAACATCCAGTTTCCTCAGCGTGCCAATAAAAAGGAGGGAAAATCAAAAACGACAAGAATAAAGAACGCAATACGTCAACAGCCATCTCTGGTTTCCGAGTTTTATGGTTTGAGCTCCAAAACCTGCATTGTGGAGTCTTGTATAAAGTCATGTGAATCATGTGCGCTCATTTCAGAGAGTTCCCTTCAGGCAGTTTGTCAAGAGTCACACCTCATAGTCTTACCTCTTGTGATTTATGTGAGCACAATTGAAAAAGAAAACTTAAATTACCGATTAAACGTTTTACAAAAAGAATAGGCAGAGGTCTTCTCTTATAAATAAAAAATGTTTTACATGTTAAAAGGAACAGGCCACGGTTCTTACCTGCGCTTAGTCGAGTTTATACGTACCTGTCTGTCTGGTGGAAGATCTTGGTCGCTTCTAACTTCACCCCGTTTGGAGCCATAGGAATATGCTGGGAGAGGCCAAATACTAACAACATCTTTGGTCATTTTGCGTGACAGAGGGCACACACAAAGGCTGTATGTATCAACTCGTTTAAACTCAGGTAAGAACATATCTCAATATTTAAAAACGGTGACCTGTTCCTTTAAAGCTTTTAGGGAGTGCGGTTAAAAATGCAATGTCACATTTCCTCAAAGAAAGCCAACAACTTTCATTAAAGGAAGTCAAACATTTGTGAGCTTCTTAGAAAAAAGAAATCAAACTGACTTCAATAGTAATGAAATGAAAGGGAAGCTCACTCTCTTGTAGTGTTTCTGAGCTGTAGGATCGAGTGTCATATTATTGAATGGAACTGACAGACGTTATGCAAAATAGACAACACACTGAACGGAGTAATGATCAGTGGCAGCAGCAGGAAACCTAAATAAGAAATGACAGACTGGGGCATCACTGGGAGACAACAAAACATCCGAGTCAATACGGGGCAGACTGAAGATTTTAAGAAGCCACTGATTACCAGCTAGGGGAAGAGTTATTCTACAGCTCCCTGTAATAATACAAATAGATTAATTCCAAGGTTGAATTTTGTTTTTACGTCGCAATATATGTCCTTCTTTTTCATTTAATTAAACATCCACTGAGACACAGTTTGTGTAACTTGCATAAACCAAACCCACTCACCTTCTCCTCTCGGCATCCTGGGGGTCCGTCCCGGGCAGGCTGATTGTTATGGAGGATGGCGCCCCCACGTCATATCTCTTCACCATCTTCCGGCACACCTTGATCTTGACCAGTGCGGCGTGCACCAACCCCGCCAGGAAGCCCACAGCCGGCTGCAGCGCCTCGGGGAAGAAACTGGCGAAGGCGAAGTGGTCCGACATGTCGCCCCGACCTCTGCTGTGTCTCTGGTAGAAGCGCAGGTAAACCCAGCCGGACAGAGCGCCGTACACGTAGGCGGCCAGGTGGGCGGCGCTGTCCAGTAGCCCAGACAAGCGCAGCAGGGACAGGAGCAGGAGAATCAGGGCAGGGGCCGCCTTTAGTCGCACCTGGAGGACGAATATTCAGATGAGGAGTGTTGTCATGGTATTCAAAAGATTTCAAACTTTATTCAATGGCCACGGCAAACAACTAAATATATATTATAAAACAGTCATTTGAGTGTTGTGTTATTCTTCTCCAAATAAAGACAGGAGAAATGCTTGTGTTTGATTCACATTGATTTTCATTTAGTAAATGTTCCAAGTCCAAAAATGAGGAAATAAAACAGTAGCATCAGCTGGACCGTTTAGTTCGATCCTAAATCCTGGTCTGAATGACAATATCTTGTTCGCTGTCGACTAACTGCAAGGCAATGAGCTGCCAATTCCCACCATTCATCCATTTATTCACACACACAGAGGAACAGGGACAATGGCTGAACAGAAGCCAACAACAGCAAAGCATTTGATCAAACCTGCTCAACGATCACAGAATGTTACCACCAAAATCAGATTTTTATCACTGTACAGATTGTACATTGGCTCAAACGTCAGTTTTAGGTTTGGTTACTAACTAACCCTCAAAGAACCACAGGCTAACGTTATTTGAACGTTTTGTGTTACCTGGGTTATCCCATTTACATTAGATTTGCTGAAACAAACCAGTGATTCTCAATCTGTGGTACGTGTAACACTACTTGGACTTTGTCAGGTGTTACTGAGGGCCACCTACATGACTACCTAGACTTTATCAATTTCAAATTAGAGATAATTTATTCAATGCTTTAATAATGCATTTAAACTAGGTGTTTTCTTCCCATTTTAGTCATGGTATACATCCATTTAGTACCCGTTACAAATCTCAGCGTCCCTTTGTTGAAGTTGCTTCCGTGAAAGAGCAGCTATGGTCTGTGGGCCCCATTTAGACAAAAAATATGTCCTTATGTTGATTCACATGAAATCTCAATATTCTCTAAACTCTCGTGTCCTTAACCTTTAAACACCCATCTTAATCGAGTGCATTTTTTCCAGTTCACCTTTACCCAAATCTAAAAGCTTACAGCTTATAGGCCAGAGTAACGCCTCACTTGAAAGCCAAGACCTACAAAACCTGATCTTTTTCCTTGTGTTGTTGCCACTTTTATTTAGATATTTTTTGTCACTTTTTTTGATTCTCCTTTGTGGCTTTATCTAAGATTTGTCCTTTTAAGTCAAATCTTTGTCACTTTTTCATCGCTTTCTCCCCCCGCTTTTTTTAATTGCATTTCTTGTCACTCTTTTGTTACATTTTCCTCCTCGGTTTTGTCGCTATTTTGACAGTTTTTTTCCGTGAAGCTTTTATTTGGGTAATGAGACAAATGTGCTCAGTTCAGGTGGGAGTTAAGAGGTTATGCCTCCATAAGCTAAAACAAGAATTGGTACAGGCTGTGTGAAGATTGTGAAAGCTACTCACCTGCGGCACTCTTAGCACAGTCGTGTCTCCCATCGTCTGCTTTAGCGCCACCAA
The DNA here is from genome assembly GCA_021464625.1 of Proterorhinus semilunaris. NCBI lineage: Eukaryota > Metazoa > Chordata > Actinopteri > Gobiiformes > Gobiidae > Proterorhinus > Proterorhinus semilunaris. The sequence continues at coordinate 27,797,784 of CM038347.1, read as the reverse complement.
AACTCCTCCCAAGAACCCGGCTACTCCGTCCACTCTCACCGCAAACAGGAAGTCCAGGTCAAACGTTGCTACGTACGTTAGGAGATAGGACAGCCCCGCGAGTAGACCGGCCAAAACATTTACCACGGCAAAGAAAATAAGCAACTCCAGCGCGCCCCACAGCGGCTCCAGTAGACGTCCACAAGCCATCACAGTCCCGACGTTGGCAGCCACACCCCAGATGTGCTGCTCAACCACGCCATGAGTTACCAACGTCCAAACCCAGAAGTTTGGAGGGAACAGATATCCAGGTGTCACCCCTAAGGCGTAAGAAGTGTCCACTGCAAATGAGAGGAGATAGAGCAAGACCACGACAGCGCTGATGGACTTCACGACAACGCTAGTGCTGGCTAACGCTGCCAGGAAGTGCTGTCTAGCCACGGGCAGGTAACGATTCATGGTGGAGATTTGAAGTGAAGGGAATAAAGCTCTCTCGTGGGGACTGCTTGGGATTGGTGGAAGCTTATCAACAGTGAAGTGAGGTGAAGGCAGGTACGTGTCCAGGAAGCCTCACATATTCAAGAGGAGTCATCTGGAGAGCTGTGAGAAAAAAAAGAAAGACAGACACACAAAAAAAAGTTTAAGTAAAACGGTTAATATTGGCCCATATTACTGCTGGTCAGGCCCACACAATAGACCCTTTAACTGCTTACATCATCAGTGACATCAGCTGGAGGCAGGAAGTGATCAAGAGAAATAAGATTAAACTAAACAATTAAAGGGTCTCTAGAGCGAAACAAAGATAAAGGCATGGAGAGAATTCAGCTATTGACCAAAGGTTTGCAAATAAACTTACCTCCTAATCCCCGTCTTAATCGAGTGCATCCAGTTCAGCTTTACCCAAATCTAAAAGGCTACAGCCTATATGGCAGTGTAACGCCCCATTTAAAAACTAAGGCCCACAAAACTGATCTAAACTGATATTTTTCCCTCACGCTGTTGCCGTGTTGTAACTTTTACCATCTAATTTCTGGTTAGACTTTCATCGCTTTGGTCGTCACATTTTTGTTGCTTTTTAATCGCTTTTTTTGTCGCACTTTCATCGGTCCGTTTTGTCACCATTTTTTTAATCCTTTTTTTCAAAGGTTTTTAGACTTGGGTAAAGCCAAACTGGGAAAAATGTGCTCGAGGGTCGTGAGATAATTTCAATTATCAATTATTATTTTTGATCATAATGGAGAATGATGTATTTTTAAAACATGTTAAACAGGATATTCTAATCAATGTAAGCCGAATATCAAAACATACCATTCAAACCAGCCAAATCTTCATCTATATTGAATTTTAAAAAGCCAATCATATTTAGGGGGTCAGCAAGTTGTTTGGGAACTTCTGCATTAAATCACTTATCATATCAGGTATTGGCATTTCCCCTCATTATCAGCACTGGACCGGTGGCCCCTGATATCCATATTGGAATTAAAGCTCAGAAACCTTTTGGTCCTCTTTAGACATACCAGTTTCTAATGTTGAATCGATATGCATCCTGGACTAACGCTGGCAGGACGGGTACCACAGGAAGTAACCCCAGTTTGATCATCACGATCCCAAAGGTTACTTATATTGGACTTTGGCCCTATATATATAAAAAAGTAAATGTTCATGTTGATAACAATACCATATAAGTGTATCTCTGAATGTATTAATGCTCAAACCCAATCAGAGCTTTTAATGATCCAACTGTTTTGACAGGCCCATGAAAACCCAGAACGCTGGATTGTGATAGAAGTTGTCTACTCGTTTGCGTTTGAGATACGGTCAAAATGATCCAATACTGAGTCAATATTGTTTCTGCGTCAAATTGATCAAATAACGAAGGAACTGGAAATCCAAGTCTGAAGCCTGACTCTTCCAGTCCACCAGGGCGACCTTACATTACAGCAAAGGTGGAAAGTAACAAAGTGAAAAGTACAAGTACAAGTAAGAAGTACAAATTATTAAGTACCAGTTTTTACCTGGCTTAGTGGTTTACACCTTTAGACCTGGTTTGATTCAAATGATTAAGAAAAATCCTGCACATTAAACTCTTAAAATACTTTGAACTTATAAAGTACATTTTACAATGCATACTATAGTACTTTTACTCAAGTAAAAATTTGATCAGATACTTTAACTTAAGTAAATTTGTGGTCCTGTATCTGCACTTTTACTTAAGAATATGGAGTACTTCCAACACGGCATTACAGATAAACAAGTAGAAGGTAACCTTTAATATCCTTTGTCATAACTGCTGCCTGACCTTCAGACATCAACTGAGAGTGTTCACAAGTTTTCACAAGCTCGAAGCAGAGAAGTAAAGAGCACTACGATAACTAGTATGCAAATCCTTCCTCAAACTGTGAACTTCTGTGAGAGCTTAGAGTTAGCTTGTCAACATGTTAGCATGAATGACTTAAGGTATTTTACGGGTGTATCAAGAAGGTAATTATGCGTTGCATGTGACATACAGTGGTTTAGGTTGTAATAGTAGAACCGTACTGAATATCCGACTCCAGGAGCTCCATTCCCGGTGTCAGCGTTGTCTCGGCCCAGCGTTTCCAAAGCGAGCCCGAGGATCTTTCGTAGCTCGCAACAGGCCTCCAAAACAAAGCCGAAAACGGGCCAAAACACTGTTAAATCGCGTACAATTCAAACTAAATCGATGTTAACTCAGTCCAGTTGGCACCAGTTCTAGTTTGAGAAGATATAATTCTGAGGTAGCCGTGGAAATGGATTTTAATCGCCACGGACACTCCTCTCCTGCCACAGGAACAGCGGTGAGAGGTACGGGACCGTACGGACCTGCGCCGTCTGCAACGTCATCAGGAACGCTGGAACGTCGAGGCACATGATGTTACGCAGCAGCAGTGCATTCTGGGAAATTGAGTACATTAATGACAAATTCTCCATCACGAACGGAGAATTAGGGTTGGCAGGTTATGGATCTGTTGAGAGGAATCCTCCCAACGGGCTCAAAACCTTGTCTTTTAATGCACCACTCAGCATAGGAACATCATCTACAAATCAGCTGTTAGGGGGTTTGTTGAAGGGGAGTTACTGCCCTCTTCAACTGGCTCCCTCTCTGGCTTTTTAATGCACCACACTGTGCAGGGCTTTCATCATACTTCACATATAACTCAATTAAATAAATATATAATAATGATGATGATAATTAAATCCAAATTAAAATTATACTGAGAATGGTAATGACAACTGGAAAGTATCAAGATCTCAGATTATAATATCTATTAATGTACCTTTATACCATAAAAGTAACTCTGTAATCACGGGTAAAAATCTGCAAGAAATATATTAAGTAACACATTTTTTTGACTTGCTTTGTTCTAGACATCGTATATGAAACTAGATTGTTGTTGTAGCTGTGCGTTGGTTTAATTAATTATATAAAGAGTTTATATATTTTTGTTGTTTGTTGTAAGTTGGTCTGTATGAATGTAGCTGCTTGAAATGTTTTGAAATGTTATTTTTTTTATTTTATTGCACTTGGGGGTGGGGGCTCATAAGCTTTTTGCTTCAGCCCACTCCTTTTGAGCACAATGTGTATTGCTCAAATAAACAAATAAACTAAACTAATGACTGCAATCGTGCGTGGCAGGCTCGTTTTTGTTTTATAATCCATAAAACAATCAATCATGTGTAATTGGCATATCATTATTGAAATATAACTGCAAATGCTAATCGGTGTATTGTTCGTTTATTGTTTTTGGTCCAAAATAGTTTAATTTATTTCGTTAATTTCACAGAACTTGTACCTACCCCTGACAAAAATAGATTTTGTTTAAACATAATCACAGAAATACTTAATTCTAAAATGTATTATTTATACAACATTAGTTAAAAAATAAATATAGCCAACTTATTATTATTATTGCCATCTGGTGTGATGTGCAGGAGCATGTGCAAGGGCTGTAAAATGAAACACTGTCAAATTAAGAATCACAAGTTTTAACACAATTTTAATTGTACATTTGCAATTATTGTAATTAATTTAATGTTTTGAAGATAAGCTTGTCCATTCTTGCAGTTCATATTTCAGGCTTCTTTTAAAAATTAACGCTTGAGATTGAATAAATGAAAAATCAAACTGATATGAAAATACTTAATTTTCTCCACGTTAAACTCAATATACCCTCTTCCCAATCAAATAGATTAAGCCAGAGAAGAATTATTTCGAACAATTCTTTATTTACAAACTTAAAAAAAAAAAGATCCAAAAGTAATCAGAGACATCATCCATTGACAGAATATGAACAAACATGTGTTTGATTCTTTCCTACAGAGACAGCAGCAGCAGCTCTCCTCAATTTGGAATCAGACAAAACTGGGCTTGTAGGTAAAATAAATAAATTCAAGTATCAAGCCGCCTCCTCACGAGCACAAGAGCGTGTGGTTGATTCAAAGCTGTCTTAAAGGATGACATATACAGACATTTTTGATATGGAAAATTAAGTACGTACAAGACAAAGCACTTGTCACATTTAAGAAATTCTCTCAAGTGGCATCGATTTCAGCTTCGTGAACACATGCAACAAAACTACCAGCTAGACTCAAGATGAACACAAACTAAAGACATTCTGTAAAGAGTTTGAAAATTAGATTACTAATATAGAGTGTCTTTTTTATATTCTTCTACTTGAAGGCAAAATTAAGTCAGACATGCTTTTATGGTAATGTGTGCCGTAATTTGCATGCGAGCGAGAATAGTCTTTTAGCCTGTTGTGGGGTTAGACTGGAGAAAAAAGTCCCACTACTGTACTGGATTTGTAGCAGTTCAAATTGATTTAAATGATTCATTTATGAGAATTGAGTAAACATATCATTTATGCATTAATTTATTTCACCAATTTAAGGCCCCAGTAACACAGAATCATTGTTTTGTCATACATTTGCCTTGTGTGTTTTCTTTCATCCCCATCATTGCTGTTGTCATCTTAGTGCAAATTGTTAGACATTGTAGGCTAACCCATTTACATGACTCCATATTGCTATTGAGTTTAACAATCAGTAGTACTCTTATTGCAAATCAAGCTATTTTTTTGTATTAAAAAAAACTCCTCTCTGTAATTAAATCTGTGGTAAACATAATTTCTATATCTTGAACGCATAGCCTACATTTTCTTTCTGGCAGAATGCTAGCATGAAAATGTTTTCAGAATTTGAATGCCTTCTTTTCTAAACTGTAGTTATGCAGTAATTGATTGGTCCACATATTTCTACACAATCACATTTTAGTATTGAGGACCAAAAATGACTAAAGTATAAATAAATAAATAAATACAGGAATATATAAATAAATACATTCATTTTGGACAATAAAAATTAAATATTTACATTGATATGTTAAATATTACTCTGAAATCAAATAAATATACCTTTATTTAGGTTATTTATCAATATCTACATTTCTTCCTTTATTTATTTATCCATTTATTGCATGTATTTATGTATTTCTACATTTATTTATTTATGTATTTCTACATTTATTTATTTATGTATTTCTACATTTCTACATTTATTTATTTATGTATTTCTACATTTCTTCATTTATTTATTTATGTATTTCTACATTTATTTATTTATGTATTTCTACATTTATTTATTTATGTATTTCTACATTTCTTCATTTATGTATTTCTGTGTTGCCGTATGCTAATTAGGCAGGCGGTGCTTAACTCAATCAAGAGCAGGATTGGTGGGCTGTAGGTCAGCCAGGGGAACCAGACAGAAGCTATCAAAATTACTCCAAGATAGTTGTTGCTAACTGCTCAGTTTTAGCGATGACACACAGTTGCATCAAAGTCTACCTCTGGGTCAGCACTGTGATGAACTAAAACATCTAATAGTCTTTCCAGCCGAAAGAGGAGATAGTCCTCAGGTGCATTATGCTCAACATCATTAACACAAATGCACATTCGTGGCCAAGGATCACGAATTTGATGATTCGGGGTCGAGGTTTCACGCGCCGCCACTAACTGTTGCGACCTGTTACTACGCGTTACGATTAATGGCACGAATTATTACGCACGGTCACGAATATGCGTGGTGTTGCGCGCTGCCACGGGCTGTTACGGGTCACTAGGAATATTCGCGTTCTGTCCGAAATCTGTCAAGAATTGGGCGAATGTGGAGTGATCTTCTGCCGCCGGGTTGGAGGCGGAGCAGAGGCCGTACTTTGGGCGTAGCGTGTGTTTCTGTCAATTTTGAGCGTGAAAACAGTGATTCTGCTCCACGAACGCTCTCACGCTGAATTACGAAGCGCCACTACTCCTCACGAAAGGACACGCTCCGCTGCGAACTCCACGAACAGAGGGTGATTCGTGACATTCGTGGAAGATTTTTTGACAGACAAAAACTTCCTCCACGAACGTCACGAATGTCACGAGCTGATGCGTTCTGTTAAGAATCCCATTGAGATGCGTTAAGTCACGTCACGAACGTCACGAATGACGGAAAAATGACATTCGTAACGCATCGTGCTTATGTGTAAACGCAGCAAACAGAGTACCGTGATGTGAGGCAGTAATGATCGAGACCAGAGTTCACGCAATCCTAACCAATCCTGCTCTTGATTGAGTTCAGCACCGCCCGCCTAATTAGCATACAGGAACACAGAAATACATAAATAAATAAATGTAGAAATGTAGAAATACATAAATAAATAAATGTAGAAATACATAAATAAATAAATGAAGAAATGTAGAAATACATAAATACATGCAATAAATGGATAAATAAATAAAGGAAGAAATGTATATTGATAAATAACCTAAATAAAGGTATATTTATTTGATTTCAGAGTAATATTTAACATATCAATGTAAATATTTAATTTTTATTGTCCAAAATGAATGTATTTATTTATATATTCCTGTATTTATTAATTTATTTATTTATTTATACTTTAGTCATTTTTGGTCCTCCATATTTTAGAGTCAAAGCAGACGAAGAAAACAAAAAACAATCCGTAACAAGAAAACTCAACAAGAAAAATAATTGTACAAAAAATACAAAATAGTAATGAATAAATACAAACTGATATAAATAAATTACATTTTGGTGAATAAAAAAAGAAGAAAAAAAGAAAGAAAAAGAAAACAATGTAAAAAGAGGAAAGCATATTAAAACCAGCTGGTTATGGAGAGCAACAAACATGACAATATTTGGAAGTCATGACCATTTAGGATGTTTTTCCATCTCTAAATCAAAGAGGGGGATCGAACTCATAACAAGCTTCTAAAGAGTGGCATGGTACAAATCGAGATATTCAAGTGTTAGTGAAGAAGCAAATCCACAACCTCCTCATCGGAAATCAGGAGATAGGATAACCACTCTGCCACAGGAAACACATGTTGGACAAAAAGTACAAGCTCTGGGAAAATGAGTGTTTTGTAAAAGAAATTATGATTATCTTGCACATTTGGATATCGGATACTTTATCTTACCCGCTTTTTGTCCTTCTAATAAATAAAGGTATATCAACTTTTCAAAAGAATAGGGTTTGAACTAACTGGTTGCAGTTTTAAGTCTGTTACTTTCTTTTTAACCAGTCGAAATACTTAATGGCGACATTAGTGTCCATTACTGTAAAGTGATAGATATGCTCTTCTTTTTTTGTGCTTTTGTGCTTCTCAATCGTTCTTCTTTGTCTTGATTGTTTTTGGACAAAGCTACATACATGTTTGGTTCACAATGATGACTTTTCAGCACAAAATGAGATAACAAATTGTAAACTTAACTGAGGACATTTGGAGAGTAGTAAAATACACAATGGCTGTAGACTTTATGTACCACATGTTTGTCTCGGTTTAGTTTTTGTTTTGCTGACTAAACTTTAGCATTTTGGATCTATTATGGTGGTCCAACTAGGCCTAAATAATTTAGGTCATTTTGGTTATCCAACAATTACCTCCAAACCCCCTAAACACTCCAATGTCCAATTCTGTAAAACCTTGATTTCATTTCGCAAACCCTTTTTAGGAAAACACAGTTATGAACACAGTAACAATACAAGCCTACAAAACATGTGAAACATCGGCATCTTGCCGTTTGAAAACACATACAGAATTATAGGCTTGAGTGAGTAATTTGCATGTTTTTTTTTCCGCTAAGCTACAGTAAGACTGCCGGTGGTGAGATATACTTCCTCTCACAATTCACATTCAAAAAGATGGAGGCAGAAAAAGGCATCTTCTGTTTGTTTGTTTTTTTAATGCCGCTACAAGCAGTAATTTATCCTCGTTTCCTGGCTTTTTTTTTTTTCAGGCAAGTGGTTCATGTAAATATTTAGATGTTTAAAAAAAGAAAAATAGAAACCAGCTCTTTCCACATTTGCTGCCTCAAGATGAGCCCCCTTCAGACCAAGACCAATATGTTAATATGTTTGCTTGGTATCAGGTGTATGGTTATTGTGCGGTTATTGACAATATCACAAATTACAATATTGTATAATGTATTCTTTTTTTTATATACACATACAATTTCTTTACTACACTAATACAGAAACAATATATTTTGCTACACTGCAATAGACTGAAGCATGTTATCTTTAAAATGGTAACATTGTTTGAAAATGTTTGTGATCATTGAGCTTCTAATAAAGAGCTACATATCCTTATAAATGGACACATTGGGCCTACAGAGTAAAATGTTATATTAAAGCAGAACTAAGTAACTCTTGCCCATAGAGGCCATAAGCGCCACTGTAGGTGTCGTAGCATGTTGCGTTTTTTTACTCATCAATTGTCCGTGAGAGTAAATACTACGCTGACAAAAAAGACAAAGGGAGAGAGGAATATTGTACATTGTGCCACAACCCAATTACACAATGGAGATAATTTTTTTACACTCAAACTTGGCTGTAAATACTGCTAAAGTGGCGCTAACCCACAGTTAGCTTTGTGCGTTAGCCTGTTAGCGTCTTCTTCGAGACTATTAGAGTGTATTGGTGACTCCGACCCGGAGCAGGGAAAGTTGCAAGTGTGGTTTTCTGGCCAGAGACATCAGGGGGAGATGAAAGACCCCCAATCATCTCATTAACACTTGTATTACCCACAGAGGGACTACAAAAAGGATTTATTAAGGTAAACAAGTAATTAACGTAAAAACAGACTGTGTTTCTTTCAATACCAGGTCTGAAGGAGGCCCAAGATTCATAAAAAAAAAGGCCTGGTTTAAAGGCATTTAGCGTTACATTCTCATTGCTTGAGTTTAAGGTTTTCTGCGACTGATTTAAAAATAAAGCCTCAAGATGATCCCTTTTTTAATGTTTTTTTTTTAAGGTCCTGGCAGTGAATATTTTTAATCGATTTAAAATGCTTTTTCTCAGTAGCAAGACTCAACAACTGACAAAACAATATTTAGAACAAGATGTTGCTACCAGCTAATGCCAAGTCCATAAGCAATTACAGTCTTTAGCAAAGCAGAAACTAGAGCTTCTACGCAGTACAACTAGTGGCCAAACACGGTCACTGCAGGCATAATCCACTCAGCAGTTTCTCAACAGTCCAGTGATTTCAATTCGGAAGCCCACAGTCCAAAACGGCAAGCTAAAAAAAAATCGAAAACTTGTCTCTATGAATTAGCCATTTTAGCACAGCAATAAGCATTTTTAGCTTCCCTAACGACCCGTTCCAAAAATATTCAGTCTTTCAATCTCCTTTCACCTCAATCACATCATCATCGTTGTCTGAGCTGCTAGCACTGCTGAGGTTAGCGCTGTTGACGAGCACGGACGCGCGTTTGTTAGTTTCGGCGCTTGTGGGGAATTTGGAGAGGAAGCTAGCTCCGGCGGGCCCAGGAGTGGCAGCTGGCCCGAGCAAATCTCCATTGAGCATCGATTTGGAGTAGAGATTGGCCAAAGATTGGGTGTACGACATGGGGAAACCCGGGGGTAGCATTCCGGAAAGGCCAGCCATATTTGGGCTAAGCATGAACGGAGGAATGCTGCCCGAAGAAGAGGTTGTAGTTGTAACAGTTGATGTGGGAGATGTTGTGGAAATATCTGGGTATAAATATCCAGATTCGCCCATTTGGGAAGCTTGGAAATAGGGGGAATTCATGTAGAGGGATCGGCTAAGAACAGCCGGATTCAAGGCAATGTGCGGAAGGGGGTACGCGCTGTTGTATGGATAGCTTTGCGAGGCTAACACAGCAGTAGCCGCGGAGTGCTGGCCCATGTTTGGTTGCTTGCTGGGGCGCTCCTCCATGACGGGAGAGGAAGATCTGCGTTTGGAGCTAATGCGCAAATCTTGAGGAGCAGCAGAAGGAGCGGAAGAGGCTGAATTAACGGCGGCAGCCATTTTGGGAGGGGCAGTGCCGTTGAGAAGAGCAGACTCCTTTTGATCAGAGGTTCCTGTGTAGCGCTGGAGCTCATTTATAATCTCGGGGCTGTCTGGAGAAATGGGGCGGGGCACAGGTGGTAACTTTCTGGTAGGTGAGGCACGGCCGTTACTCGCATTGGAGGAGAGGTCTTCAGGTTGAGGCTGGGAGTCTGGAAAGTTCAAGGAAGAAATGGTTAATTTTTGGCTAACATACATTTCTTTCACTCACTCATGTGCTGTGTTCTATAGAAAGATTTATATTCATTACATCACACTATTTTGAATTATGGGGTCTGGATTTTGTATCATAAACAAAACAAAACTCTAACACCCAATCCTAAATGTGAATGTATATAGAAATAGAATTCTTGTAAAATAAATGAATTGTGATATCGCCAAATCCCTTCCTCATTCAAGTCATGGTACCCTCTTGTATAAATGCTTTGGGTTTTTCCACTCAAATACAATCTAATGGTAGTTACTGTATTTATAATCCATACCTTTTTGAGTTACATTTTCCTCTGTTGCCTTAACTTTGTTTGCGGCTCTTATGGCAAAGATTCTGCCATCTGAGGTCCGAATGTAGGTCCCTGGACAAAAACAAGTCCATAATAGATATATATTTAGATCAAAACTCAACAGTTTAAAAGGTTCACTTTGTACAAGATATTTTAGCACGTACATACCTTTAGTTCCCCTGATAATATGTATGCTTTCTCCAGCCATGATCCGAGCCTGAACATCTGTTGAGCTGTTGGTGCCGGGAATTACTATGTCTAAAAGAGACATACACAGCATTTTTACTTAGTTTATTTGTACAGATTGTATATTGATATTTTTCCCTAAAATGCAAATTAGCCAACTTTAAAGCTTCGTTCTCAGTGCAAAAATGTTTGTTATTCCGTTTATTATAGCAACAAACAAAAAATTACCTGTTGATGTGACAATCTTCTGCACAACAACCCCAGCCTTCTGCAAACAGTTGACAGGAAAGCCTTCCATTTTGGACTCAGAGGAGGCAGAGTCAGGTTTGGGGGCCTGGCGAGGCGTCATGGGAACAGGATTGGACTGGACCGGACGCACACTGGCCATGGGTTTGTCTTCAGCACGAGGTGGAGGACGCCTGTGTGAGGAGAGCAAGAATAAAGATCGATAAGGACAATGACACCAATGTTATTGAAGTTAACAAGCATTTTAGTTTTCAATCAGTGTATTATTTTACAGAGGATATTTTACAGTTTAAAAAAAACACAAGCGTATTCATTTTCCAGATCAAAAGGTGATGCGAAGGCAAAGTGTTTTTTTGTATACGTGACTTTAATGTAACATGTAAGAGCATTGCTGCATCCCCCATGTGTTACTGACCAGTTCCTCTGGCTGAAGGCAGGTATGTTAGTGAGGCTCTGGTCGCTGGCGGGGTAGTAGTGAGCGTAGGAGGGTCGAGTGTAAGGGACGGAGGCGCGTTTCTCCTCCTCGTAGCCTTTCTTTGCTTCTTTCTTCTCTGCAGAACTTAGCTTCAGCTCACGCCGGTCCATCAGCAGGGACTCGTGAGCGAACGGTTGCTACAAATGCAAAGTAAGCAGAAAGTTGGTTCATTTAATTAATTTTGTGAACGGCTGCTGTATAAGAAGATCACATAAAAGAACAGACATACATATGGCAAATGTCTACCACTATTTCTACATTACCACAAGCACATTTTTAAAAAGTAAGTAAATATCATTACTAAATCTATTTAAATAAACAATGGACAGTCTTGCTGCTGAAATTGCACCACCAGAGGGCGCCCTTGTCTACGTTATTGCACACGCTCTGTATATGGCTACCTTTGTGATGAGGTGTGGGTAGCGACCCAGTGCCCTCTTCAGGACCGACTCCAGTCTGTCGCTGGGCTGAACCTGGACCTCAGAAGGGTGCGGTTCTTCTTCGACAAAGTGGAGAAGGGATTCCACCTCCCTCCGAGTGAAGGTCAGGACCGGATTTAAATCGTCCACGACACGGTCTGAGGAGCAAAGAGGTGAGTTACATTAGTTTATGAAGCAGACTTGCAAATAAAAGTAATGCATTGTTGCATATTGGATGTAACGCTCGATAAGACAACGAAATGAAAACGGTGGTATAATTTGGACTGGCGCTCACCGGACATGCCCTGTTTCGATATCTGCCGGTCGTAGATCTTCTTCTCCAGGGTGAAGTCGCACACCAGCCTGTAGATGTGGCACTGTTTTTTCTGGCCGTACCGATAAACCCGGCACACCGCCTGGGCGTCGTGGCAGGGGTTCCACGAGGCGTCGAACACGACCACGCGGTTCGCTCCGACCAGGTTCACTCCCAGACAGCCAGCCCTGAAAGAACCGAGACAAACGGACCGTTAGGATTTGTATCAAAGTCATTTATCTCTTAACCCCGCTTTAACCAAGCACATTGTCTTCAGATCATCTGTACCCAAATCTTGACTGGAGTTTACAGCCTGTAGGCCAGAGTCACGCCTCATTTAAAAGCTAAAACCTACAAAACTAATTACAGATTTTTTTTTTCTTGCGTTGTTGCCACTTTCTCATCGTACTTTTTATGCTTTTCTGTCACGTTTTTGTTGCCTTGTTGTCGCTTTTTTGGAAAGTTTTTCACTTTTTTGTCGCTTGTTTTGTTGCGTTGTCGCCATAATTTTTTGTGACTTTTTTGTCACAGTTCTGTTGCTTTTTCATCACCTGTTTGTTGCCTTGTGGTCAATTTATTGGTACGTTTCCGTAACTTTTTTGTCACCTACTTTTTTTGCTGCATTTTCATCCTCATGTATGTCTCGTTTTTGTCACTAGTTTGATGCTTTTTTTTTCAAGAAGCTTTTAGATTTGGGTAAAGTCGAACTGAAGAAAATGTGCTCGGTTCAGGCGTGGGTTAAGATCTAATAAATAGACTTACATGTACAACAGTAGGATGAAGTAAAACAAAAAGTGTCAATACACTAGCTTTTCTATGACCCAAAGTGTCATATTTCTTCATCTACTCAGGCATTTATTTTGGTGGAGTGCTGTAGTCACCTGGTGGAGAGCAAAAAGACCCAGGCCGAAGTGTTTGTGGGATCATTGAACTGGTTGATGAGACGTTCTCGCTCTGACGCTGTAGTACTGCCGTCCAGTCCTGAAGAAATTGAAAAGTTTAAACCACTGATGATTTCAATCACTCAACTGTATTTTGTGTGTGTTCGAACAGTATTATGAAAGAACAAGGCAGTTTTCAAAAGCTAACACCAGGTGGCAGCACTTATTATGGGTCAATGGCAAAAGCGTGGACAGTAGAATGTGCACAACAAAAGTACAAACATTACAAATATTGTGAGGTAAAAAGAAAGACAAAATCTACACTTATGAACTATGAACTCAACTAAAGGAGTCTGTGCTTTGACATGTTCTCAGAAAGTACAAAAAATGTCAGTGACGCTGAGATTTAACTGGTGTGAACTTACTGTAGTAGTTGAGGTTTCGGACCCAGTTCTGGTTGGGTTTTTCCTTGTTGGAGTTTGGTGAAGGGGGAACGGCTCGCTTGGCCAAAAACTCTTCGATTACTGTCAGTGTGGACAGGCTCTGACTGTGGGACATGCAGAACGGCTCGTATAAGATCACAGATTCACGTAACAAGGGAAAAACAACGAGCAATCTTATGTTGAATGTCTCACCTGAAAACCAGCAACTTGTCTCCCTTCCTCACGCTCTCTTCGATTAAATGAAAGAGCAGAACCATTTTAGCTGAATTCTCCAGGATGCCGGGTTTGTAGTCGTTCATAATTTCTTTTGCCTGAGAACAGACACATTTCTCATTATCAAAATATAAGTGTAGTTTAGACTAAACATTCCACCTAGTTTTCCTTGGTTCCACATATTTCAAAACTATGATGAGTAATTACCACCAGCTTTATCCAATGACTAAACTAATAAACTTGTCATGTCCACTTTAAGCTTGCCTAAAATACATACCCATTCATACGTGATGACCTGGTTGGCCTTTTCCTGCATCTGGGTAAGACTGAGTCCGCCAATTGGATTTGGCGCATCCAGAGGTTTGGTCTTCTGATCGGTCGTCACCTGGCAACGGGAGGAGGTGAGGTCATCCAGGTCCAGATCCTGCTCACTGGCCAGGTTCTCCTTCTGTAGGGCCTCGTACAACACGTCCGGGTGGTTCCAGATCTGAGACGGGGCGAAGAAAACCCGTCAGACTAAAATAACTTGGACACGCATGAACAAAACATTAACGCATTGTTAACGGTTGACTTTCTCTCCTACCTTGCAGCAGACGCAGAAAGCCTTGAGAGGGTTCAGACTGAGCCAGCCCGTGTTTCCTGCCTCTCTGAATCTGTTCATAAACTCTGTGTACAGCGCTCTCTGCAGGGGGGAGAGGCGCACCAGGATCACGTGCTCCTCCTTTGATGGGAGCTGTTCCCTCAGGACGTCATGGCCACGACTGTGAAAACACATACCAAAAAAACACGTTCATGTACAATGTACAATTACCACTGACTACTGCAGCCCCTGTAGACCAGATGTCTTTCAATAATGCATGTTGGATACACTCACCGTTGGACGAATCCTTCCAGCAGACTGTGCAGCACGTGGCTCCTGTATCTCATGAGCTGGACGTCCTGGGGAGTGCTGTCCACACACTGCCCGTTCAGAATGGGCCGCTCAAACATATTACTGAACTCTTGACGCGTACCTGCAGAAAAGAGGAGATTTTCATTAACAGGGAAGTTAAAGCTAAGGGACGGTTGAGGGATGAACAATTAGGAACGTGAAAATAGCAATTAACAATGCAAAATTATTCTTTCCATTCAGTGGCCAAAAGTCCTTAAAACGGTGTCCATTAGCAACCCGTGCACAACAGCTAGTCACAACTGCAGTAAAAGCCTAAATAGCATTAGCACAAGTGTTCTAATACAGGATTCACTGCAGTGGTAGAAGTAACAAAAGCAAAGTAGTAGAAGAAGCTCAAATAGTACAAATGCTGGTGATCTCCGACAGGTTTACGCACCTAGAAAGTCAGGCCGCACAAAGTCCACCATGCACCAGTACTCAATGAGGTTGTTCTGAAGCGGGTACCCGGAGAGCACCACCCTCCTGCGGGTGCGGATGCTCTTCAGAGCCTGGGAGGTGCTGGCATGGCAGTTCTTTATGCGGTGGCCCTCGTCACAGATCACCACATCAGGGCCGGGCCGCGCCAAGGCTTTCTCTATGCCTGAAAGAGAGGCAATTTTTTTTACATTAATCGAACAACGCACAACAAAACAATGCGTTTTTTGGAGTGAAAGCTCATCTAAACGGACCCAAATCGTGCTGTTTTACATCATTTTTACCTTGAAGCAGCTCCTGTCGTTTGTCCTCCTCGTCCAGGTCGATGACGGAGCCCGAGGCGCTTGCGCTGGTGGAGTTTTTCTTGTTCTTTTTCTTGCGTCCAGCCACAAAGCTCTTCTTGAGTGACAGCAGTCGGTACATCTCGTAGCCCATCAGCAACACGCCTCCATCTCTGTACCAGTCCTCCACAACCTTTGCTCGGCTCGCTGTGTTCCTAAAATTTGAAATACCAAAACCCAAAATTGGTTTAGGGAGAACATTCATATCAAGCTCCGACTGTAATGATAATGCCCCATGTGGTATAAGTTTCTTGCCTATTGGTAGGGAAAAACTCTAAGTTCATTAAGTAAGTGGCTTTTCATGCTTTGTCTTATTACATTTTATGTATTTATTTCTAGTTGACCTTTGAGAAGCAAGGTCAGTATTACCTCCATTTAAACAAACAACATAATGCACTTAGATTCACAATATAAACACTATATACACCATAATCAGTAGCATAGATAAAGGGGGAAACTAAAAAGTGAGCAGTCAAGCATAAAAATAATTTTAAAAAGTGCTTCATATGACTGTCAGACATAACCTTCGGAGAACTTGTGCAGAACCGTGAACATTCAATTTGGCTTGACCTTAATATAAACTGACGACACATTAGAATCCACAACAAGTTTTATGATTATAATTAGATACGACCGCAAATAGGTCTCCAAACCACAGCAATGATATGTTTAGTGTAATTCAGCCACAGCCACTGTGGTATTACAAGTAATTACTGGATTAATTACTATTATTTGGAAGGTTCTGGTGAAGACAGGTGTCATTATGTGAGACGGATGGAGGAGAGGGGGTGAGAAATCAGAATGAGGTCAGTGGATCAAGTGTCTTAAAGGAACACGGGCAACGCTTTCGTTTTGCATAATATTAGACCTGGTCCTGTCAAAGGAATTGATTAGAACATGTTTAGTCTTAGAGTTGTTGAGTTATATATGCATATGCTGCTGCAATGCGTATAGTTTTTAATATACATATAAAAGGAGTGGAGTGATTGTACTGACTTGTGCTCGTCGTTGAGAATATGGACTCTGAACGTCCGCGGGGTGATGTGTTTGTGGTCCACGTTGGGAGGCAGAGATTCAGCCGCCGGGACCCACGTATTGAACTCGTGCAGCCAGTTCTGCAGAGTGTTCACCTAGACAAAAGAATCGAAAAATACATGTTTATTTATATATTTCTCTATGTTAATTACAGATCATTTAAATGTCCTTATTATTACTATTTCATACATCTATGTGGAAAAAAAGAAAAGCCCAACCACTTATAATTTGTAATGCAAGTGCTTTGACGTGTGTTAGGTCAAAACATACGATGGGATTAATTTACGATTCATCCATTCATCAACATTAGTACAATCGTTAATTTTGACAGTCCTAAATAATATATAAAGCACTTTTGGCAAATAAGTATGGAAGACTATTGTAACTTAATATTATTGTAACTTAATATTAGTAAATTATGAATTATAGTGAAGTAATATATTGAGAAAAGGCAACTAATAATACATAAGTAAAAAATTTTTAGTTTAACCCAGAACTAATTTTCCATAATGTGAAAAAGCAAACAAAACAAAAATTTAATAAAACAAAAGACCTTTTAATCTGGAATTATTACTCCCAATACTAGAATAGTCAATAGACTATATATACAGACGGTATATCTGGAATTGCCCATATGGTCATGCTTGAAACAGTTGAGGGGGTAAACAAAGAGGAGAAAAATCTAAACTTTCTATACAGTATTACTCTAAAACAAATACTGAATTATCAATATACTTTTCTACCCAATAAATATACAGAGACATGGAGAGGAGCAAAGTGGTTCAGCAGCCCATAAATACATAAGTAACGGCGAACACTAACAATATGCTTCAAATTAGCATCATGCTAACAGTAGCTACTTTTATGCTTCTACTGAACAATCTACTGTGAAAAAATATCCACATGGAGCCGATTTAGACTTTATTTGTGTGTGATAAATAAGTTTATATTCCGCCAGAAACGGCAAAAAAGAGTGAAAGATTGTATTTCCCAAAACATACTTCCTTGCCCCTTGGCGAGACCACCCCATCCCTAACGAGTTGAAGTGCATGGAGTTATACAAGCAACCATATCAATACAGTTTTTCTCCACTCACAGGGACGATGGCGAGGACCGTGTGCGCCTGCGTGTGTCTGAACAGAACGTCGATGAATGAGATGACCTGCAGCGTCTTGCCCAGGCCCATGCTGTGGGCCAGGATACAGCCGAAACCGGGACTGCTGCTGAACTGCTCCAACGACTCCACCAGGTTATCGTACAAGAACCGGATACCGCCGATCTGCAAGAGAATGGTGTTTAGAAGAAAGATATTTTTGCCAGAAACGCACAAAAACATCAAACTGGTCGATGACTTTGCTTGATATAGTGGCATAATGTGCCCTCACCTGATGTGGTTTGACTGATCTCGCGAGTTGTGGCGTGAGGAAAATGTCCGGGTCTCTGTCTGGGTGGTTTGTGTTGACCAGGACTCTCCCCCGAGCGTCCGGCCCGCTCAGAGCATCGTTCACGTGGGCTCCTCTCGGCTCAGAGTCCCTCTCCTCTGCGGGGCTCTCTCTGGAGGTGGGAACCGCAGAGGCCTCTTCTGAGCTCAGCGATGTTACTGCTGAAGAGAATACATTTATAGCTGAATAAAAAAAAATGCTCCCATTCAAATCTTTACGTTGTATGATCAGTGTTTAAACCAATCATCTCCTAGGCCACTGAACTATTTCAACCTCTGTTTCAAGCAGAATCGTCAGCCTCTCTATCTCCTCCTTTTCAATCTATCAGTCTCTCCTGATCGCTGACAATTCCTACGAGTTTGATTCATTTAAAAAGCTAATCATCCAGTGGGGAATAATATGATTCTGCATCGTTAATTTCCTAAAATTTCCACAGAAATTAATGAGTGTTCCTATGGTTGTAAGTCAGATAGGTAGTAAACTAAAACTAAATATAAAAGTTTGAGTTATTGTTTTTTTTTTCAGTCAGGGACCATTCAAAAAAGACAACTCTCTCTCTCTATAAAAAACAAAGAGTTAGAATTCTCAACATGACTTCAACTCGAATGTGTGCCATAGCCCAGTTTTGAGCAGTGGTGGGAGTAGACGAGGCAGGTTACACAAGCTGGCAGCGCAGAGTGAACAGATAGTCCTTATATAAGAACCATGTGTTATTCAAGTGGATTAGACTGTACAGAGGAGGCTTACACAAGCGCTCTGTGTCACTGTGCCACCAGCACGTCTAATGCACTTCACAAGCAGAGGCAGAATCCTAATTAGAACGCCATCGACAAGTCACCTCCTCTGGCTCAGTATAACCCTCCATATTATGCTAAAAGATGTGAAAATATGTTGGCTCTTTTCCTAAATTGCATCAAAATGAATTTTGATTTGAGGTTGAACCCCATTATAAATGTTTTATTTTTTGTTTTATGTTTTATAAGAGGATGTGAAAAAGTACCCTGCAAAAAGTAATTAACTAGCTTAGTTTAAGTGTTTCAATTTGAGCGTAATAATTATAATATAAATGTGAGATGTTTTGACTAGTTACGATTTAGTTGGCATTTGAGCTAGATTATTTCACTTGTTCTGAGATGGTTCTGACTTGTTTCAAAGCATTTCATCTTTATTTGAAGTAATTTTCTTTGCCAATAGGGTAAGAAAATTGGTCTTATCCGATGGGTTGTTTTACTTTCCTACTAAATTATCTTAGAATCAGTATGAAATGTCATCAAACAAGCAAAGTAAACTTGGTCAGATCAGGAATAAAGTCTAAATGAGAGCAAAAAGCTCAAAATAAGATACATTTCCTCAAATTGAGTCATTTAAGACAATACTTGATATTCACTTTTTGTAGCGTACATTTGATTAAAAAAAAAGAAGTTTAAAACTAACATTTTCATAAGGGCATTTAAAAACAACAGCTATTCTACTATGCTACTGTAACATCTATCTCAAAGCGTACTTTGTTTGACTGCTCAGACAAACCCAGGATATAAACACAGTGGTATCTGGTTTACTGTGGACAGCGGAGTTCGGTACAGCCTGTTCCAGTGTTAAATATTCAAAAGCAGCAGGAGCAGCTGATCCACACGCACAGAAAAAACATACATTTTGACCATTTACTAGTTAAGCCTTTCAGGCAAATTACACGGGAAATTGATACTGTGGTTGAAGGTTTGGATCTTTTTTTAAATCAATGCTCCATTTGGGCTAGAAAGTTGACACTACAATATGGCTTTTGTTACAAGTTGACCAAACTACACACATACAGTTTCAAGATCAAGGACTCATGCTTATCAATTTGCCAAAGAATAGCAACAAATAACAAGTTTAACGCTAATGTGAAGGAGAAACGAGCTACTGTCACTATTATCTGCCATGTAATTTTAATTGTGTAGGACTACAGATGGAAATTAGCATAGCGCTAAACTAAAATAAGAATTGTATACCTCTGGGGGATCACTTTGTTCCCCAGAAGTATTTTATCTGTGTATTTTGTCAGGTTTGTTTTGCCCAATTCATTTACAGTATGTCTTTCCTGTCGTGTTACATTGTAGCCCTCAGGCTCAGAGCTGGTTCTACAGTTGCGTGTAATTCAACCAAATGTCACTAATTCTATTACGTCCGGTTCCCTTATCGTCACTGTTTCCACGAATTTCTGACTGACAGAGCCAAAGGAGTATCTTCAGTGCGTGCAATTTGGAAGCTGGAACAGTATGAATGAAACGAGAGCTGATACATCAATCAGTTTATCATGTCGGATTTGTGTTTTGAAGCAAATGGTCCAAAATTTTCAAATTGGAGTTAAAAGGAACATATTTTGTGATGAGATTCTTTTGTTATCAGTTGAATTTATATTGTATAGCTCTTACCAGTTTTGTGTGGGATCTTTGTTGTCTTTGAGCGTAGTGCATCGGTTTTACAGGGGTCCTCTCTGATCCCTTGGCTTCGGGAGTCCAGGCAGATCACTTCCTGTCTATAGACCTGGACTTCCTGTTGAGAGGCTGCTGTCGTGGAAACGGAGGATGGCTTTACGTGGTTTGTTACATCGGCTGCAGAAAAAAGCACATAAATTCAGTTTCAAATCAAGTGTATTCTGAAAACTGCAGTTGAAAAGATCATCAATTCCCTTTGAAAATATATCGAGTATGCTTGTTTTCCACATTATTTACCTGTTGAGTAATCAGGCAACAGTGGAAGAGGATATTCCTGTTTTCTTTGCTGCTCAAGTCGCCGCCGTCTCTCCAGCTCCTCCTGTTGGGCTGCTTTGGTCGTCGCCTCCAACTGGTGTTCACGAAGCAACTTTCTACAAATACAAAGGAACGACGCATTCAGTGACTGACAGATTTCTAGTTTCGGAGTGGCAGAAAAGAGCGCTTTTGCGGACTACAAACTTAGTAAAAAAGTCCTCAGTGCAAGCAAGAGCAGATGTATTACTAGCAGGAACAGCAGCACTGTAGTAGTAACGTATTGACGTAGCGTAATTCAAAGACAGTGGTTCATAGTAATGGGTTAAATGAGCAGAGAATGGTTTGACTCATAACAGCAGAGAAACTCTCGAGGGATTCTGCACTTATAGTTTCATCTACGAACAACTCTTCCATTGTTTTAAGATATGTGTACGGCATTTTGGCCAACTGTAAAGTTTGTAAAATGCGTTAAAAATAAAGTTGGTATGGTATGGTATATGCTGTATGTGTGTAAGCAAAAATCTATCTGTATGATCAAATCTAATATTCTATTGATAACATGAACTGGGTTAGTGATATCAAACTCTCGAAAGTACTGAATATCATTTAGAGGCACGCTTTCTTATGACACACTTCTCGCCTTGCATAGTAAACTGGTTTAGGTGCCAGTTTACCCCCTGCTGGCCACAGTGGGTAATAGCACATACTGAACAGGTGAATTAGCAGCATGGCTATTAGCAACATAAAAATCTGTGAGTAATTAGGGCCGACTACATGGGCATAGAACTGGGGTTACACCCAATTACTGACAGTGTAGCGGACAGTGCCCACCGACGCTCGCGGAGCAGAGCCTCGTACCTTTTTTAAATTTTTTTATTAAACATAAGACATACAAGACATACTAACATAAATCGTACATAAATCATAAATAAGCGGTACATAAAATCAACCAAAGTTCAAAGCCTCGTACCTGATGTTGCGTCTCATGTGTTGCGGTTTGGCGCTCCTCTTCTTGTCGATGTCGAGGGTGGGGGAGGGGCTCCGGTGGCGTGCAGGATCGCCAGGGTTGTGGGCGAGGCCTCCAGGGCTGTGGGCGTGGTCTCTGGAGGGGAGGGGCTGAGATGGAGAGGAGAACTGGGGAGGAGTGCATTGCCATCTCCCCTGGTCTCCCCCCTGCGCCTCATTCTCCGAGCTGAAGGGGGCGCTGTGGTGGGACTGGTCTGTAATGACAAGGGGGGAAAAAAGAATCCGAGTTAGTATGGGCTAAATCTGTGAACACAACCATAGGAGATTTTGGAAAGAGTCGGTGAAGTCACGGGACGGAATACTTTGTTGGACAAATGTAGTAGTGATCTTTCATCCTGTCAGTAAAGCTTCTTTTTTTTCTTTTTTTCCCAGCATAAACAAGACAGTCAGAAAGAAAAAAAAGCCAGTCCTTGTTATCAAACATCTAAGATTTCTTGTTTACTTTGACACAAGCATTTTCATATTCTCACTAGCGTCATTAGCTAGCTGCCTCTCCGTTTATCCCCCTCTGCAGGGTGTTTTATGTAAGATGTTTTTTACGCTCCTCTCTCTCCCTCTGACCACATCTACACATTTCTCTCTAAACTGTGTTCTTTGGCTGCGACTCCATGTTTGTGCAGGCTAAAGCTTGACTTTTCTTGGACACGCTACACATCTCTCACTTGTTGATGTCTTTCATAAGCACAATATTCATGACTGTTGCATAACGCTCAGATCTAGTTTAGAGTCTCTCACTGCTCTGATTGGGAGGAGCCCAGACCACTATGTTACAGGCACATTTAGGCTACTATACAACATCTTTACATCTAATTAAAATCCTAATTAGTTAGTTTTAAAAGGACTAGCCACACTGGGTACTTGTAGAGAAGCCCCAAATTGCACCGATTCTAAAGTACTGTACCTTGATATTACTCGAGTAGAAATATTGATAGCAATCGGTAAATGTTGGGGCGTATTCACAAATGTATATTTAAGCATTCGTGTGATCAGGTAGACAAACCACAGAATAATGTTGTTTTTATTCTGAAAAGGTGTTAATTATGTTTTAAATGAAGTAATAAGAAGCACAACAAACACATTTTTTTATAAAAGAAAAGTGACTGTTATTGGTGCAGGCATTTCAAAACACCCCACACTTCAACATTGCCAAAAATTCATATTGATACAGAGGGCGAGGGCATCTGTTGTAAAAAATATGCCCCAAATCACAACTTTGACACTGCAACTATCAAGACAAGCCATGTTATGTATTGCTTTTCCTCTTCAGACATATTTCACTCATGATCTTGTGTAATGTTGTGATGCATAGTTTGTAAAAGCCTTCCTCTTTGACGATTACTTTTTCCATGTCCACAAAAACCAAGGAGACGGTTGCTCAACATTGTCTGAACGAGGAGGTATTATTACATTTGTCCAACAAAGTATTTCTTTATGCGAGCTCTTAGTGGTTTGGTAATGTCCAAACAAGATGAATTACGAGTTCCCGTAATATTGAAAAACAACAACACACACACACACTACTTTAGCGAAGGGGACAGTTATGTAACGATTCCTGAAATGCATACGCACAGAGGAGGGGTGGTAGAGTGGAGTAGTAGATTTTTATTTTTTTTATGCGATTGCTCCATGTTTCTGGGAAAGGTTCAAAAGTCCAAGAATCACTCATCATAGGCAAAACGACAGCCAAGTGGAACGAGACATATGAAATGGCTAAGTCGAGGCCATTTGTGGGTTTATTTGACAAGCACAACACATACACATTTTATGTGGGGGGCCATGTGGGGGTTTGTTGATTGGGAGTTACTGCCCTCTTCATCTGGCCCGCTCTACACTTTGGCTTTTTAATGCACCACACTATGCAGGGCTTGCAGCATACTTCACATATAACTCAATTAAATAAATATATAATAATAATGATTATGGAAATTACACCCAAATTAAAATTATACTGAGAATGGTAATGACAACTGGAAAGTATCAAGATCTCAGATTATAATATCTATTAATGTACCTTCATAACATAAAAGTAACTCTCGGTTATCAAGGGTAAAAATCTGGAAGAAATATATTAAGGATCACATTTTTTTTTTTTTTTTTTTTTTTTTTTTGACTGCTTTGTTCTAGACATCGTACATGAAACGGGATTGTTGTTGTAGCTGTGCGTTGCTTCAATTAATTGTATAAACAGTTCATATATTATTATTTTTTTTGGTAAGTTTGTAAGTTGGTCTGTATGAATGTAGCTGCTTGAAATGTTCTTTTTTTATTTATTTTATTGCACTTGGGGGTGGGCAATCATAAGCTTTTGCTTCAGCCCACTCCTTTTGAGCACTATGTGTACTGCTCAAATAAACAAATAAACAAATTATACAATGCGATTTTACATAACGGTTAAGGATTGAGAAGTAATAGCACTTGATTACAAATGGAAAATATCAAACCTTATTTGGCAAAACCGATATTGCACTCCTGCAAGAGGATCATGGTATCAATTCCTAGACTGTGAGGGTTTTTTCAGTTTATGTTATGATATTCTGTATTTGATGTTAACATGAAAGTATTACATTTACAGTTTGACTGTTAAATCTGTGTTGGTTGAAATGTTAACTCTTTAAACCCTGAGGTCTGTTTACCAACCCCCAAGAAAGGAAAGAATCTGAGCTCTGAAGCTTAAAAAGCAGATGTCCATGGTAAACGATTACCTGTTGTGGTAATCTCAGTTTGAGTCATAAAGCTGTAAAGTCTTGTTTACAGATGGAGGATCCCATGATCTTTTGACCACCACATGTCCTGGGCTCAGAAAAGGGGGGGTGAAAGTTTATGACCCTGACAGAGGAGGGCTGGTTTTGTGATGGAACGGAAGGTTTTAGAGACAAGAGTGGGTGTGCTTAGTTTTCTATAAGAGCTTGTTGAACACATTGTATCGAAGAGAGTGAGCAGGAACCCAGGCGAGGCTGCCTGATGGCTGTCCTCTCATCTCCCGGATCCAAGAACAAATCTAATGTCTAAACCGATGTGTGTCGTAATCTGTTAATATTTTTGAGGCAGAAATAATAGAGCGTTTTCCAGGTCTGTTATGTAAACAGGCAAAATTCCCTAACAGTTTAAAATTTGCTTTTAGATTTTTACTAATATCTATATTTTAGATTTTTGTTAAGTCAAATTTTCAAAATGTGAATCGTAAAGCAATAATTTGCTAAACGTTCTGCTGCGACAGTGAGCTCCTGAGAGTCGTAAAACATTCCAATTCCTGCACCGAAGGAAAAGGACAATCAAAAAGAGAACACAACTTCCTCCCTCTGTTTGCTGTGCAATCCATGACTCGATTTGTGTGCTTTTCTTTTCAATTAGATACATGTTGGACGCGTCATGTCACTTCATCTGCATCAACCAGATACGAGCCCAATGTGCTGCCGCGTCTTGAACAATCAAAGCCAACGGGAGCACGTAAAGCATCCGCCGTCTGAACCACAAACCATAGGCCTTATTATAACCTGCCAAAACCTTGGACACCTTCCCTCTCCCGCTTTTCTTGTCGTGGAGACCAGACAGAGTATACGGGTTACGCAACGGCAAACATAAAACAGCTTATATAACTAATGAAAAACCAAAAGCAGCCCGATAGAGAAACACACGGGGACAGGGTGGGAGTGAGGGGTCTGGACGCTGTAGAGACCAAAGAGAGCGGGTGGTGGTGGTGGGGTTATATGGAGCAGGGGGGGGGGGGGGGGGGGGGCACATCTGATTGGCTGAGAGGTCGCAGACATCCGTTACATAACATACAGCACACCGTGTATGGAGCTGCAGCTGTCAGTCAGTCACCAAACAAGCCGGGCCCCGCAGTTTGGACAAGAGCCGGAAGGGGATGATACAGTTTGATACAGTAACAATGGAATGAATAGGCGGGTGAGTCAGCGGCAGTGCCAGTGCAGGGAACTATAGTAGCGAGTGGTTACAATAGTTCTTTAGTTAATTTTAGATCAATTGTTGTTTGTTGATGCCTTTTTTTGCCCCTGTTTTTTTTTCCGGAAATATCAACCTCTTCTGCTCCCCCATCTGTCCTCTTCCCCACCACCAGTGCGTCAGCAAAGGGGGAAGATAAAGTATCTTTCTAAACTATTTAAAGTGTGGTCTAAGCATCGATACATCCCCTGTTTGCTCCCCGGAGAACGCCAAGTGTCACGGTCATCCTTAACCTAAACAAACCTAAATGAGTTGACTTTACAAACGACGCTAAAGGCCATGTTGGTATTTCTCAGCTGCAGGTAAACACACTTCCTAAATGTAAAGTGAACGAGTTCAATTCATTTCAAAGGCTGCTGCTGCAGCTGTGAAACAGCATAGCAGGGGTAGGCAAGTTAGTTTTGTGGCGGGCCAATTTTATGACTTATTAAAAGTCCATGGCCGAATCTTCCAATCGTGGCCCAAAGTAAGGCCCCACTTTCTCAAAATCCCAGTGTTGTTCATTATGTCTGTCCTTAGATGGGGGTTGGGGGTGTTCCATAGGAAATTGGAAGTTGAAGTAATTAACTGTATTTTTCAGTATTTCTAGGGCACTTTATCAGGTATTTGTGTAATTTGTTTAATAATAATTCTCCAAAACAACTTCAATGCTGGTTCTATGCTGGTGACCCCAGGCCTGACGTTGCCTACCCCTGGCCTATAGCATGTGTGGCTGCTCAGTATATAGGAAAATGATAATTACCGCAAGATTAAGTGTATCAAATACTGCAAGTGTATCATGTACAGTGCAATACTATTCTACATATGTGTCTGACCATTTATCCTTTGCGGCGAAATTAAGCTCCAGAGAGACTTGATTTGCGAATGTGTAGATCCCTGTACAGATCGAAAGACATCGCACTGGCTTTGAACCCTAGTGTCATCCAAGAATGTGCGGCCAGAGGGACCCGCTCCTGTTTGAGAAATGAGATTGCTGTCTTGCACTGAAGTTACGTAATCTCATCTGTGTATGTAACTAAAGTGTTTATGTAACTAAAGAACACTGGAATAAAAACACTTTAATGAGTCGATCTGAGCCATTGTTAAAGGATTAGAGGTGGAGTCAGACATTAAAATTATGTAACACACTCGTACATTGCGTTCAAGCTTTAGGTAATTGAAGAATGAAAAAGAAAGGTATTCAGCACTATGATGTTTCAGTTGCACTGGTAGTTAGTTGCAGAAAATACATTATTACATTTTTTGTTAAAGTTAACTTTTTATAATACATTACATGGGGTAAATAGGTCCCTTTTAGTAAAATAAATAAATGTTTCTCAGTCGATCACTTTTGTTTTCTTGCATAACATAATTGAGATGAATGTGGGATCTTCTTGACGCATTTGAACAGACTTGATGACGTTAAACTTGGTTGTATTTATCCACATCTGCCAAAAAGTTTTCAGCCTTGGAGCGACATTACACAACCACCAGGAAGAAAATAATAGCGGCCAATTGTAAATCCATTATGTAACCGTCTGTAATGTCAGAAATGGCTTTTGTAACACTATAAGGTCAACACTTCACGGTTCGTCCATGTTTCAAAACTCGATACTAAACTATGCAACAGTGAGGAGACTGCAATACGTCTTCTGATTTCAGGAAATGACTGAAACGGTAAGCTACAAGAAACTTAGGTAAGTTACAACAAACAAGAGGATTTGATTCAAAGGCTAAAGCCAACAGATGTTTACAAAACAGTCCAACAGATGTGATGCATGTGAACAGCATGCAACTTGAGAAATCATTGTGTCCACTTTGTGTGAAAAGGTTTGAAATGTACAATTTAATAACTCGTTACCATCTACATTAAAGGTGCACTATGCATCTTTCTATGTAGGTGGTTAGCTCATCACCTTTACTTTCATCCCGGTGCCTCCTATGATACTTGAGGATCAATTTTATTTCAGGATTTCTGTTCTGGTTTCGGAATGGAATGTAGCCATGGGAATGGTTCAATCAGTAGCGAAAATCTGAAAAACTATTGATCCTGGAGCGTCCTACCATCAGGATGGTAAGTAAAGACGCTATGCTAACCACCCAAGCATCCGCTGGATCACTAAAAGGTCAAATACCTATTATTAATATCAACTTTTTTTTTTACATCAGACATTATGCCTGGATACTTGATTCGGCTGAACTTTACATTGTCTTATTTACTACTCTGTTTTATTGCCTTAATGTTCGGTGCAGCCCTATGAGGCAACTTGATTGATTGATTGATTAAAAAGTAGCAAATTGCACCTTTAAGAATTTGATTGGAAAGCAATGAATAAAAAAATTAAATATAAACTTTCCAAATCCTCCTATCACCAGATTAGTTTAAACTGTGTATTAGATAAATTATATTCTTGGAAAGCTTAGTCACCTTCAATAACACAGTAAGTAATACTACTGTATTCATAGATAACCATCACCTTTAACTTTTTTTTTTAATCTCATCTGTGCATCAGGCAGAATAATCCCAGAAGACATCCAAAGTGCAGCGTCTGTCTCTGTGTCTTTTATAAGCAGCTTACTCTGTGACGCCACATATTTACTACAGCTGCACACGGAGAATCCCATCGTCACAGTTATCCAACGGAATTCCAGGAAAGACACGGAAATGGCGTTCAACAACTAACCACGGTGTACGTTTCAAACAAAACTATCTGTAAATCTACACAGGACAAAATGTAAACTATTGATTTATAGTGATAGTTATATAGTTAATCAACAGACTGACAGGCGGACTTTTGCTGCTGTTTTTTCAGTGTGAACACAGAACGGGCTTGTCATGATGGAGGGGTTGTGTGGGTCAGAGGGACGGTCCTGTGAAGGGGCAGTAAGATGACAATTACTACAATGGAAATCTTGATAGTATCGTTAGTATCACTACTATTTAAGTTGATATGGTGGTGCGCTACAAAAAAAAAAAAAGTATTCAACAAGATGTCTCCAACACAAAGCATCCTTGCTCTTATCTGCCTCTCTTAAACTGCTTTCAATTTTATAATGGTATGAAGGCAATCTCACTTCAAATCCTCTCCTCTAGTTCCTTTACAAAAACAACCTCCTCAGCTCCAGACAGTGCAGCCAGGTGCAGTGGTGAGCATGCTCAGTTCCCTCCACCCCTTACATAAAGAGAGCGTGTGTTATAAAATAGAGAATAGGAGGCTGCTGCTGGTTTGTAATTACACCTGAGGGAACGGAGCAACAGGTCGGGCTGAATGGGGGCCAATGCGGAGCTTAGCAAATGATGTTCCAAAAACGACAAAAGAGAGAAACAGCAGGTTGTGTAAGCGGAAAACATTGCTAAACGGGTTTCAAATTGGCAATCATAATTGTGGATTTAAATGGAATGATGCACACGCGAACTGCTCCATGGTGAATTGGAAAAAGCTTCCAAAGAGTAGCAATCTGTTCTTAAGAAGACAAAGCATAAATCGTTTACAGGGGGTCAACAATCACAGCACATACATTCATACTAGCATGTAGCACTAACCCATCTCCTCCCACTTAATCCCACCCACTCTCCAACCCTTCACATTGTCAGATCAGCATCGCAATGGAAGTAGGTCAAGGTCTAATCTCCACACGACGGCCATTTTGTTTTAGGAGGCCAGTTTAGGCGAAGATGCATTGGGCTTGATGGGAAAAAAAGACGGCCACACCCATTAAGATACTGTATACAAAGTTCAACCCTGCCACTGTCATTACTATTGTCCCGCCCCAGGTTTGAAAAAGACAGAATAAAACGATCCGATTTGTTACAAGCAACCAACGGAAAGCAAGGAAGGAGCAACATCAGACTAATGCATTTTTATTATCGACATTGGCTGCGTTCGTCTATGTGGCTGGATCTTATGTAACAACGCCCGGTTTCAGTTACACAACACGCACGAACAAACGCTCTGCAGAAAGGACAGGCACAATTCAGCCCCTCAAATACATGAAGCGAGGTGTGGCCGGCCGTGGAGTGGTGCACAATTAATCGCGCACAACTGGAATGAAAATGGTTCATCAGAGTAGACGGAACCGACCAAATGTCTACGAAAATAATGTACAAAAAAAGGTTTCTCCGCAGACAAAAACATCTGGACTTGTTCATCGGCGGGTGCAAAGAAGGCATAAGCAGTTTAACCTCTTATCCCCCCCCTTTTGTTGGACTTTTTTTAAATTGCGTTTTCGACCAATTTTCGTCACTTTTCCATCAGATTATTGCCACTATTTCATATTTTTTGTCACTTTTTTTATTGTGTTTTTTGTTGCGTTTCCATTCTCGTTTTCCTTTTGTCGCAATGTTTTTTCCAAGAAGCTTTTAGATTTGGGAACTGCCAAATGCGGTGGTTAAGAGGTTAAACACCTCTAGATCCCAAAGGCTGCCAACTACTAGTGATGAATGATTTTTAGTGGTGGCAATTAGAGCACTGAAATGATCAGAATCCAGTGAAAAAGCTGTCAGCCGCACTCCCAGGAGTCTCTTTACAGATGTGGCTTCCTTTGCACGACCCAAAACATGCACAATAGGCAAATCCTCCAGATAGGTATGACCACGAGCCTGGCACGAGATCTGGAGACGGGTCATCAGCTCATGAATGAGGACTGACTGAATATTACAGTCAATATTCCTCACGAAGATGGAGAGGAACCAGCCCCGACGGTCACATGACAGTCGCCTGAATCGTCTGCCAGCACAAACAAACGAACGCCCTTAGGTGATTTATAATTTGACTCCGCGATGAGGTGAGCTGAGGTGAACCACTAAAAACAGGTCCAAACAGCAGGCAGAGGGCCATTTCCTGAGCTGGAGTTACGCAAGGCAAAGACAAAAGATGGTAGCATGAACCAGACACCTGCCTTATGTAACCGTCCCTGGCAGGAATTAATAAGGTTTTATGGGCGGTTAACAAAACACAAAGAATATGACTGTTAAATGAGTTGTGGCTGTAATGAAAGCTGCCAGTGAATGAAGTCATTCTATACTATTGTCCATGTACGGAAAACTGTCCTCAGCAGGAGACCATGTTTTGTAATATGTTGATACGCAACTCGGGTTATGGCAAAAAAGATAACAAATGTTTTGATCCTAAATATTGTCAATACCAGCTTTTGGAGCTGGTTTAACTTCCCCGCTTTAACCAAATCCATTCTCTTCAGTTTGGTTTGACCCACATCTAGAAGATTCTTGACAGGAGCTTACAGCCTATAGGCCAGTGTCACGCCTCATTTGGATGCTATGACCGACAAAACTGATTTTCGTTGCATTGTTGCCAAATTGTCGTCATTTTTGTATGCTTTGTTGTCACGTTCATGCTGCTTCTTTGTAACTTTTTGGTTGCATTTTCATCCTTGTTTTTGCCGCTATTGTGACTCTTTCTTTCAAGAAGCTTTTAGACGTGCGCAAAGTTGAACTGGAGATGATGTGCTCGGTTAAGGTGGGGGTTAAGCGTTTAAAGCGGTCGCTCCTAAATTGTAGAACAACCTTCCTCTGTTGACTCTGCTGATTCTTTTAAAAAGCATTTGAAGACGAGCTTTTAGTTGACAAGACTTGTGATTGCTTCCATTTCAATTGTGTATATTCTGTTGAATCACTGTGATGCACTTTGTGATTCTATCTGTGACAGGTGCTATAAGAATACAGTTACTGCTGCACACCTGATAAAGCTGGATGAAATGTGGATTGTTGATGTATAACCCTTTTTTATATACACGACGTGCATTGTTGAATGTGTCTAAAACCAACATTTACTTATCTATGGTTTTGCAAAGCTTGTACTGTATGTCTTGACTACATATAAACCAGATTGCGCTTATATAACCCGGAAGACATTTGAGAAGAGCTGCTGGAACAGAGTGAGCGCGGGGTGAAGTAAGGTAGGCCAAACGTTTTGTAGGCCACTGTGTCAGTCTGCAGCTGCAAAGGCGGAGAGAGGAGAGAGAGAGAGGGAAGAAAAAAAAAGGAGGTGGAGGGAGGAAAGGAAAGAAGAGAAGGAAGGCGTGAAAGAGGAGATATGGAGAGGGAGAGTGCAGGAGAGAGGAGAATGAAAGTACGAGGGGAGAGAAGAGAGGGGAGGCGCAGAGTTACGTAAAGCATTCACACAGGCAGCCAACAGGGCACACTGTGTACTCTCTGAAAGACCACACCAGCGCCCGCATTCAAAAAACAGGGGACAGACGTCACAGGAGGGTTATTATAGGGGAGGTTTGTGAGCAGCACAAAATAGGATTTAGTCTAAAATGTCAAGCAGACATTGAAAGTGTGGGCATAGAACAAGAAGAATCACATGCCTGTTATTCAAGATTAAAAGGCGGAAAAGACCCAGCCTCGACTCGTGTGCATCACTTGTCACCGGTTCCCTGCTGTTTTAACCTAGAACCATGTTTGATAGATGCTGACCACACCCTAGAGTTGCAGCTTCGGAAATGCAAAGAAGACTCACCTTATTACAGTGTAATTGTGACCTGCTTAAAAACAAGGGCACATGGCACCATGCCCAGCCGGTGTGCAGAGTCTCACAGCAGCAGTGAGTGATTAAACACAGGTAGGTGCCCCCTGAGTCACGAGGTTATACAAGAGCATTATAAAAGATAGGCTCATGTAACAATGAGCTCGGAGTATGGCACATGTAACAGCAATTTTCACTGTACCGGATAAAGTTCAGCAGTAGTTCTGCATAGTTATGTGACTCAGTTGCCATGGGTCTCGGATTGAATAAAGAATTAACAAAGACTAGACACGGCCTTTCGATCTGTGACATATTGGGAGCAGTGGCGCCACCACTGGCCAGTGTTAATTGTAGTACTGTAGTACTACAGTTATTAATATTTTCAGCCCAAATTCACAGCCAGCCAGGTAACTTGCCTTGCCTATCTATTTTTCCTCAATAACTGTTTTGTTTGAAATAAATGTACACCTTATGCCAGATATAACTGCAAAATAAAACTGAATTATTGAGAAATGTTAACTGTACTGTTGGATCATTAGTAACATTAAATATATACACACACAAAAAAGTATAGCAGTAGACGTTTCCTTAAGTCTTTCTGATACTTTTCTACAGGCCAGTTTACTACAACAGTAAATACAATTGTGAAATTATGGCTGATAGTTTTGGTTTGCCACCCCAAGATTTTAAGTGGCCCCATCTGGCCACCCCTATGAACAATTTCTGGAGGCGCCACTGATTGGGAGCAAGAATGGAGGCTTCAAATACAAATCTAGAGGGAGGCACAGACAAAAATAAGTAAAACTATAGTATAAAATCAATGTGGTAACTTTTTTTTCCCACAAATAAAACATGCCACAACACATGGTTTAGAGACAACTGTATATTGTCAAACACTTTTTCATCATCTCTTTTTAAACAGGCTGTCCAAGGCAAAGCTAACTCTCTGGAACACAATGACGATCCTCTCGGACTCACACGTGCCTGCATGTCACGCACAGGAACACATTGTACTTTAGGGATTTTAAGTGCTCCTGACTCACTGCTGCTCCTGTTCCAAAAATTCTAATTAGTAACTGATATAGGCCGACTGCCAATGAGGAGCTGTGGCATTCAAATCTACGATATATGTTTAGCATGTTGAGTATTTCTGCAAGTAGACCGACGACGTTCATGATCCGAGCAGGTTGTGATGTAAACATACTGTATAACCCTTTGCAAAATATATAATAGAAATGTTAGCCTATAGTTACAAACTAATTACAAAGCAACATTGTTTCCTCTAAGATTACAATTGGCCTTTACAATACAACTGTTCAAAGGAAAGTTCCAGAGCCAAATGAGGACAACCAGAACTTCTATTTGGCTCTGGTATGTCTTTACTGTTATGAAAAGCAGTTTCTATCCTGAAGAGGTTAACTCAACATTAGGTAGGCTTAGGTCTATACGTTTGCCACATTTAAAATACTAGTATTTTACACAGTACTATGTTAGTCTTTTTGTTTTTTTTCAGGCAGGCTGAACTCGCATGTCCCCGCTGACCCACTGCTCTCGGGAAGCATTTATGTGTGTGTGTTTTTTCCTACAGTCGCACGCGTTCTCCGGTCGCGTGGACCGGTCCTAACCCAATCTACCAATCCTAGTCCAGCACCCTTAGACGTTACGTGCAACGAGCCAATCAGAGCGCGGCGCCGGGACCACAACAGCACGCGCACGCTGGGAGCGGAGAGAAGCAGAGGGAGCATAGCGGCGAGGAAAGTCGGAAAAATTGCATACAATTCAAACAAATGAGACAAAGTGTGGCTTGAAATGAAGAAGGAGACGCATATAGAGGAGCGAGTGTTGAATCCATTGACAAAAGACGAGCTGTGAATCAGTGAATGTAGGACCAGCGACGAGACTGTTACACAACCACGTAACTTAGCCATGATACGTTACATTCATTTCCACGAAAGGCCATTTGATCCACAAACTCCCTTTTATTCTATCGACACGTTAAGGCACATTTGTCGGCATTTGCTCGTTTAAAGCGCGATCTGTAAACTACACAGACTTGAAAATCATCGCGAAACAGGAGCAACAACTTGCTTTGTGTCAAACGCTTTCGTAACCACACATTTATTGGCATTTTAACTTCGTTTAAACGCTCATCTCGTAAAAAACAACAACATAGCATAAGCATAGATTATTAAGCCCAAATTCAAGTATTTCGCTATAATAAAATATTAAATTACTTGTAATTGCAACAAATAGTTTCAGAAATTCCAACGCGCCTTTGCTTTTACATTTTGTCTGGAAGCCAAAGTGTGGCCCTAAATACTTACCGGAGTATTTAGGGCTACAAGTTACTTTACTCTACCTCCAGATAGCAGGTTACAAAATTGCGCATATGTAACGATACCATTTTTGATGTGATCTTTTACAGTCTTTCTGTCCCCAAAACATCAATGCAATAGCCTATCAACACTGGCCACACATTACTCGATCATCTCGTATTCATCGCATAGACTTTTTTATTATTATTATTATTTCTAGTTCGACAACACATACCTGCAAACGTCTCTGTCTCGTCCAAAAGCAGCATGGTTCTCAGTCACAGAGCTGCCGCGCGTCCCCGGTGCGTAATAGTTGTATTGCTGCCCAGATAAATTCACTTAACAAATCTACACTTTCTAATCGTTTAGGCAGATCGTCCGTGTTGCTAACCGGCCCGGCCCGCTGCGGATGCTCTTTCTCCGGAGTCAAAACGAGTGAGTGTGCAGGCAGCAGTGAGCTGGAGGCTCCACCGAAACACTTACATAACCTCTCACGCCGGAGATGGGGTCCTACGAGGGGGTGCTCAGACGGACAGTGTCGAGACTACAGGGAGGTCTGGGCGGGATGGGCTGAGCTCACTCCTACACATCCGCACAAACCCGCCCACACACAAGGTTTAAGGTTGTGTTGTGCTTTGACACTGGGTTCCTGCACACTTTGAAATGTGAAATGTAAGACTTTTTAAGACGTTTTGAAGACCTAGATTTGCACAAAATTACGACCTCAGGCACCTAAAGATGACTCGCAGTTTATATAAATGTATATTTGACATTCCAAAACGAAACAAAAGCTATTTAATAATTTGTATAAATTACATAATTTAGAACATAAACAGGCAACCTGCATAATATCAATTAACAAATTGTTGTGAAAATAAGTATTAGGGACGGAGACAGGCATTTTATTTTACATATTGCTCAAATTGAGACTGTAGCTACAGATAGAACGGACACATATAGACTATAGACGTAATCCAAGCAAGTCTGAAAAGGCTAACCTTAAAATGCAGACAAAAAATCTGAATCATTTTGACTTGTGGAATGCAGCTGGCAGAATCTCAAAAATAAATGAATGAATGAATAAAAACATAAATAAATAAAAGAACATAAGGTGCCGTAAAAAAGAAAATAATGACATTGATTTAACAAAAAATAGTTAAATCTATTACGCCAGCATATTTTGAGGTCATATGTGTTGTTATAAACGATGCATAAAGCGGTCACAAATTGATATCACTGAATACATATGCAGCCAGGGCGCGGTTACACAGCTGTGGATCTTCGTTACGACATTCCCAGTGTAAATTAATCAAACCGACGCTGAACTTCTTGCCACGTTGAAGCTATTATAGTCACCACAGAAATCCCTTGTGTACAAAACCAGTTCCTATGTGATTTATGCTATTATGTAAATAGTGTACTTGATTACAGTTAATGTGAACAATAAGTTGTGGATAAAAAAGGCTTTATGAAACAGCTGGAGCAAGATTTATTTAACAACTAAAAAGCATTATGTAAGAAAGAAAATACATAATATTATGTTTTTTTCTTTTATCCATAAATTAGTGCTGTAGTTTAAAACTAAACAGCATGCTTATAGTCTGTAATAAAATGCCAAGTATTCTGCACAGCCAGTAACCTTGTGGTTAAGGTGGCCACCACCTACACTGTTATAATATCAGCGTCACGAGTTTTGGCTCTGACAAATTGGTGAACGTCTCTCGCCGCTTTTCACCTCATTTCAACCTGAGCTGACCGGTCTATAAAAGCAGTCTAGAAATGTCTTGATCATGTTCTTGGATAAACAAAAAAATTTCCTAACTTTTCCCAACAGCCAGTTTCTGCTGCCACTGCCAATTTCATGTCAGTGCTGTTTGCTTTACGCCCGGCTCACACTGAATCCGGTTTCGGTCCTGATACGGTCCGGGTTTGCCCCAAACTACCACTCACATTGAGTCCGGCTGACACTGTGGCTCCTCCAGCTCCGGCGCCAGAAGCTGCGTCAGGCACAGAAACGGCCCTCGCGAGAACAGAAGCGCACGTGAGTTTCCCTCTTGGTGCGAGGTCACGTCATAAGTAGCCCCATATATAGGTAGTTTTTGTCAACAGAAGCCGTATTTGCCAGTACAGCGACTCTCCCCAGTGAAGTGGAGGCTTTGCAACACACTAATGCCCCTGTGTCACTGGTAATGGAGAGATGTTTACATTTACGACGTTACACGCGTTTACAGGTGGTAAACTGCCCTGCAGTGGCTCGATGGAAACGAGGCGACCAGTCTGCGCCATCGGCCCCTCCGACCACCACCACTCACTCACTCCATTCACCCCAGGCTTCCTGGTGTTCCTAAAATAAATAATAGTACCCTAAACTTAAAAAACACAATAGTCTAGAAAAATAAAGCAGCAGAATAAAGCAGGACTAAAGTGATAAAAAACATGTAACTGTAGGTAAATCCAACTTTATGCTTATCACCATATAGTTACAACTTGTCTGCCTCCTATGAGAGACCAACAGGCCCGTTTGGAACCGTTTGGAACCATGAGGCCGTCCTCCCGTGGACCCACCACCTGCAGGAGGAGCCATAGGGGACAGGTGCCATGTGACTTGGGCAGCTCTAACAGCTGCCCCCACGACCCGGCAACGGACAAGTGGGAGAAAATGGATGGATGGATGGATTGTCTGCAACCATTACGGGTTAAAAACATTTCACTGCACTCTTCAGCAGAATTTTTCTATCAACATTATGAACATTTAAATATAGATTTAGGATTTTTGCTATTTCAAATCCGCACAGTAGACACTTTCGCCGTACCTCCTCATTCAGCTTTCATTTCATAACAGCCTATTATGAAACCTCCGACTAGACCGGCACCGCTTCAGATATAGGTCAGTGTGGTAGAGATACACTCTCAAAAAGCAGATTTGATTTCTCTTAAAGTGCTAGCAACATGTAAACTGATAGACAGTGTTAGCTAGAAGAAAATCATTGTGAGAACAGGAATAAGTTTAAGTCAAAACCTCCACTCACCCATGACATGTGGAGCTCAAAACTTTGCTGACTTCAAATGATCAGTCCATGGCATTCAGCACAAACTCCTCAACTTGTTAAAAAAAAAATCCAGATCTCTCATATACTTGCACAGTGTAGCCATGCCAGTCCTATATGAACCGCGCGTGTTGAGAGTGTCTAAAGCCTGCCTTGCTGTGCCCTAAAGGGGACAGAAAGGCCAATGGGACAATTACAAAACAATGTGTCCATGAAAGCTGCCCGAAGCTGTCGTGTGTGGAGTAGCCCCCTCTGT
Source organism: Proterorhinus semilunaris (assembly GCA_021464625.1). Lineage (NCBI taxonomy): Eukaryota > Metazoa > Chordata > Actinopteri > Gobiiformes > Gobiidae > Proterorhinus > Proterorhinus semilunaris. Next base: position 27,759,742 of record CM038347.1, on the reverse strand, counting down.
CTGGGACCATGCATAGCACTTCCTGCCTCTCTTTCCCCTCCCCCTCCCTTCTGCAAGTGGTGATGTCACTAAGCCCCGCCCACAACAGACGTCGCCTTAGGTTACTGGTAGAGAGGTAGAGAGTGGGTTGATTTTGATTCTCTTGCATTTGACTTTTATTCAACCAGGAAAGAACCACTGACATACCAGAATCAGAATTGTAAATATTTTTAGTGGTATAGGAGAGACCGGAGGAGGGAAACCTCTGCTCACACGGGGAGAACATGCAAACATCACCCAGAGAGGGTTTTGAAAGAAAAAGTGATCAGAATACTTCAAATTATTAATTGACTGTACTAGATAATTGCGATCTGAATACACTCATACAAGTACCCGAGCCCAAAATTAGTTGCTACTCTGTTTAGAAGCTCAAATCTATCACTTCAGGATACAGACACTTACGAAGTATTTTATCAAGAGTTTTGCTGATGTGCAAAACAAATGGCATGTGCAAAGGATCATCAGCAGAGACATTCACGCTTTGTTCTTTTCTCACGCAGCATTCTCTCATTTATATACTATTTTCCGGCTTGCGCTCACCTGCCTTGATAAATGACCACCTTATCGTAACTATATGGTTAACGTGAATGCAATGCAAAGGAACTGGGACAACAGGGGGTCGATAGCTGCATCAGAGACTACAGGGACTCCGGTAATCTATGCAGCCCAGACAGAATCTATGTCCCCTGCTCAACAAGATCGGATTTTGAAAAAGGCTGCTCAGACCTCGATACAAAGTAAACATTACTGTTTTTAAGCATTTCAAAATAATTGCGTAAGCTCTCAGTTGCACAGGAGTTTTCCATCGTAGACAAAGGTCCTTATACAGCAGAGTGCAGTCTACAGCTTAGGAACATGCAGTATACCTGGAGAGTATTACAATGACATCAGGCCCATTTTGGTTATGTAACAGGATAGATTTAGATTTGATAATAGTTGAGGAAGTGAAAATGGCCTTGGTGCTGCTCCTGAAACTGGCAACAAACAAAGCTGTTTTCAGTGTGGTCAAAACCTATAGAGCATGAGATCATCATGGTCTTTGGTCTTTCTCAGCGCCCCTATGGTAACATTTATGCTACATCTGTGTTTATCAGGGACCTTCTTTCACAAAAGCTTCAGCTCTTGATAAGCACCGATCAACCAGAATAACGTGCAACCAACAGGTAAAAAAATGTTTGAAAGTGAAACGATAGTTCCAGTGATTAAGGCTGTATTTGTTTTCTATTTCATCTTTTAATGTTTTTCATCAACCCCGTGAACTGCTACCTTAACGTGGTGGGGTTGTTTGAGTGCCCGAATGATCCGAGGAGCTATGTTGTCTGGGGCTTCATGCCCCTGGTAGGGTCTCCCATGGCAAACAGGTCTTAGGTGACGGGTCAGACGAAGAGCAGTTCAAAGACTTCTATGGACAATATTACAACAAGGACCGTGACGTCGCCCGGTATGGCGCAGCCGGGGCCCCACCCTGGAGCCAGGCCTGGGGTTGGGGCTCGAATGCGAGCGTCTGGTGGTCGGGCCTCTGCCCACGGGGCTCGGCCGGGCACAGCCCGAACGGACGACGTGGGCCCGCCCTCCTGTGGACTCACCACCTGCAGAGGGATCCGTAGGGGTCGGGTGCAGAGAGGACTGGGTGGCAGTCGAAGGCAGGTGCCTCGACGACCTGGTCCGCGTGCGCAGCTTCTGGCGTTCGGGACATGGAACGTCACCTCGCTGGGGGGGAAGGAGCCTGAGCTCGTGCGGGAGGTAGAGAGATACCGGCTAGATATAGTCGGGCTCACCTCCACGCACAGCCTGGGTTCTGGATCCCAACTCCTGGAGAGGGGCTGGACGCTCCATTTTTCTGGAGTTGCCCGCGGGGAGCGGCGGCGGGCTGGGGTGGGTTTGCTCATAGCACCCCAGCTCAGCCGTCACGTGTTGGAGTTCACCCCGGTGAACGAGAGGGTCGCGTCCCTACGCCTTCGGGTCGGGGACAGGTCTCTCACCGTTGTCTCGGCCTACGGGCCCAACATCGGTGCAGAGTACCCGGCCTTCTTGGAGTCCCTGGGAGGGGTACTAGATGGTGCTCCGGCCGGGGACTCCATCGTTCTACTGGGGGACTTCAACGCCCACGTGGGTAACGACAGTGAGACCTGGGTGGGGGTGATGGGGAAGAACGGTCTCCCCGATCAGAACCCGAGTGGTGTTCTGTTATTGGACTTCTGTGCTAATTACGGTTTGTCCATAACGAACACCATGTTCGAGCACAAGGATGTCCATAAGTGCACGTGGCACCAGGACACCCTAGGCAGGAGGTCGATGATCGACTTTGTAGTTGTGTCATCTGATCTCCGGCCGCGTGTCTCGGACACTCGGGTGAAGAGAGGGGCTGAACTGTCAACCGATCACCACCTGGTGGTGAGCTGGATCCGCTGGCAGGGGAAGAAGCCGGTCAGACCTGGCAGGCCCAAACGTGTTGTGAGGGTCTGTTGGGAACGTCTGGTGGATCCCTCTGTCAGTAGGGTCTTTAACTCCCACCTCCGGAAGAGCTTCATCCAGATTCCGAGGGAGGTAGGGGACATGGAGTCCGAGTGGACCATGCTCTCCTCCTCCATTGTCGATGCGGCTGCTCGTAGTTGTGGCCGTAAGGTCTCTGGTGCCTGTCGCGGCGGCAACCCCCGAACCCGGTGGTGGCGCCCGGAAGTAAGGGATGCCGTCAAGCTGAAGAAGGAGTCCTATCTGGCCTTGTTGGCTTGTGGGACTCCGGAGGCAGCTGAGAGGTACCGGCAGGCCAAGCGTGCTGCAGCTCGTGTGGTCAAAGAGGCAAAAACTCAGGTCTGGGAGGAGTTCGGAGAAGCCATGGAGGAGGACTATCGGTCGGCCTCGAAGAGATTCTGGCAAACCATCCGGCGCCTCAGGAGGGGGAAGCAGTGCTTCACCAACACTGTTTACAGTGCGGGTGGGGAGCTGCTGACCTCGACTGGGGATGTGGTCGGGCGGTGGAAGGAGTACTTCGAGGATCTCCTCAATCCCACTGTCACGTCTTCCGATGAGGAGGCAGAGGCTGGGGACTCGGCGGGGGGCTCATCCATCACCCAGGCTGAAGTCACCGAGGTGGTTAGAAAGCTCCTCGGTGGCAGGGCCCCGGGGGTGGATGAGATTCGTCCCGAGTACCTTAAGTCTCTGGATGTTGTAGGGCTGTCTTGGCTGACACGTCTCTGCAACATCGCGTGGCGGTTGGGGACAGTGCCTCTGGATTGGCAGACCGGGGTGGTGGTCCCCCTCTTCAAGAAGGGGGATCGGACAGTGTGCTCCAATTACAGAGGGATCACACTTCTCAGCCTCCCTGGTAAGGTCTATTCCAGGGTGCTGGAGAGGAGGATCCGGCCAATAGTCGAACCTCGGATTCAGGAGGAACAATGCGGTTTTCGTCCTGGTCGTGGAACACTGGACCAGCTCTATACCCTTCATCGGGTGCTCGAGGGTTTGTGGGAGTTCGCCCAACCAGTCCACATGTGCTTTGTGGACCTGGAGAAAGCGTTCGACCGTGTCCCTCGTGGTGCCCTGTGGGGGGTGCTCCGGGAGTATGGGGTCCGGGGCCCTCTACTAAGGGCTGTCCGTTCCCTGTATGACCGTAGCAGGAGCTTGGTTCGCATTGCCGGCAGTAAGTCAGACCTGTTCCCGGTGCGTGTTGGGCTCCGCCAGGGCTGCCCTTTGTCACCGGTTCTGTTCATTACTTTTATGGACAGAATTTCTAGGCGCAGCCAGGGGCCGGAGGGTGTCCGGTTTGGGAACCTCAGAATCTCATCTCTGCTTTTTGCAGATGATGTTGTTCTGTTGGCTTCATCAAATCAGGACCTTCAGCACGCACTGGGGCGGTTTGCAGCCGAGTGTGAAGCGGCCGGGATGAGGATCAGCACCTCCAAATCTGAGGCCATGGTTCTCGACCGGAAAAAGGTGGCTTCCCCGCTTCAGGTCGGTGGGGTGTCCTTGCCTCAAGTGGAGGAGTTCAAGTATCTCGGGGTCCTGTTCACGAGTGAGGGACGGATGGAGCGTGAGATCGGTAGACGGATCGGTGCGGCGTCAGCAGTGATGCGGTCGCTGTATCGGACTGTTGTGGTGAAGAGGGAGCTGAGCCAAGCGGCAAAGCTCTCGATTTACCGATCGATCTACGTTCCCACCCTCACCTATGGTCATGAGATCTGGGTAATGACCGAAAGGACAAGATCGCGAATACAAGCGGCCGAAATGAGTTTCCTTCGCAGGGTGGCTGGGCGCACCCTCCGAGATCGGGTGAGGAGCTCAGTTACCCGGGAGGAGCTCGGACTCGAGCCGCTACTCCTCCACGTCGAAAGGAGCCAGCTGAGGTGGCTAGGGCATCTGTTCCGGATGCCTCCTGGTCGCCTCCCTCGTGAGGTGTTCCAGGCATGTCCTATTGGGAGGAGGCCTCGTGGAAGGCCCAGGACACGCTGGTGGGACTATGTCTCCGAGCTGGCCTGGTGTCGCCTCGGGGTCCCCCCAGAACAGCTGGAGGAGGTGTGCGTGGATCGGGAAGTCTGGGCATCTCTGCTGAGACTGCTGCCCCCGCGACCCGGCCCCGGATAAAGCGGAAGAAAATGGATGGATGGATGGATGTTTTTCATTATTTTTCAAATGGGACAGAGGCCTTTGCTCTCTCAATATACAGGACAGGGGATGAGGCACCGCTAAAACATATAAAAGGCTCTGTTCAGTGACTGGGATCAACTCCATAAGCTGTACCATTCTTAATCATAATCATAATAATTCTGCATTTAACACATATATTTCCAGCCTATACCTCGACCCCAGGTACTGCCACCAGGCCCTTTATAGCAGGCAGGGAACCTGTTTAGTCTTCAGTGCAGCTGGTGTTAACTGTGTTTATGAGTTTATGTGTGATCCCTTCAGTTTGGGCCAAACAACTAGTTTACAACAGGTTTTCAATTTTCACATTGAAGTGAGACATGGTCTTCTTCCTCCATCTTCATTTCCCCTCATTTGCTTTATAAAAGGCTAATCATTTCACATATTGACTAGAGTGAATTGGAAAACCGTTGTAATGTGCATGGCTTTATAGCCAGTCTAACTGCCTGGAGCAACTTAGAAGTGCTTTCTTTCATTTCCAAAACATGAAGCACTCAGTCATGTTTAAAATAATCACAACAGGCCTGGAGCAGCAATTCTTACATTTTTATCGACACATCTCGCGAAAAACTTTCTGTCAAATGAAAACTTCACAAGGAACTGAGAGCTGAGCGATATTACATATGCAGAAGTGAAATAAAGTCACCAATTGTTATAAGTTGAGACCATTAACTATTTGAAGAAACCAAAACATAGCGAAGTAAATGAAGTGCAATGATTCAAAAGAAAGCATAGGCTACAGTTTACCAATACAATATGTAACACTTTTACATTTCTTGTATTCTTAACTCTTTAGTTGTCCCCTACTGCCGCTCGCTGTCTGTCACAGCTCCTGCACTGGAGGTAAGCCTGCACGGTTAAAAATGGACTGCTTGCTTGGCGATGCTAATGATGCCAACGTCCACCGCGGGCTTAGGACATAATTCGTTCTCTGGATTTGACCCATCCTCAATGCCACCAGGGCGACCTGTAGGAGCAGTGAGCTGCCAGCGTAGGCCGGCGCTCGGGGACCCATCTCCAGATGAAGAACCAGGCTGATGGTCAGAAACACCTGCACATTATTTAGTAGATTATAAATCTAACCACACAGTTTGTGTTTTCTAAAGTAGTAGTAAGTAACATGGTGCATTTTTTTACTCATTAATTGTCCGTGAGAGTAAATACTACGCTGACAGAAAAGACAAAGGGAGAGAGGGATATTGAACATCCAATTAGACGATGGAGGTAAGTTTTTTCACTCAAACGTGGCTCTAAATACTGTTTAAGTGGCGGTAGCCCGCAGTTAGCTTAGACACCAGGGGGAGATGAAAGACCCCCCAATCATCTCATTAACACTTGTATTACCCCCAGAGTGACTACGAAGAGGATTTATTAAGGTAAACAAGGGTCGTAGTACTGCTTTAAATGAATTAGGGCCAGATTTTGTCAGATTTTTTCCAGGTTTATAACAAATTCTTTGTATTTCCGATTTGACAATTGGAACACTGAAAGTCAGAAAAAACTGCTTTCCCAGCTCCGAGTTCTGACCTCCAAGGACAAATGGAACACAGCACTTTGATTCCTATCATAAACAAACAGAAGTTTTCGAGTCAAGGCAATTCATGTTGACTAACCTGAATTGACTTGAGGGCCGCACCAAGGATAACTTGAATTTAATTCTGTAAAAGTTTCTCCCATTCCCAAGTAGCGCGTTACCGGCATCACTGCTCCTCAGTGAATGTATTTACAGTGGGGGGGGAAAGTATTTAGTCAGCCAACAATTGTGCATGTTCTTTCACTTAAAAAGATGAGACCTGTAATTTTCATCATAGCTATCCCACATCTATGAGAGACAAATTGAGAAAAAAATAATCCAGAATATCACATTGACTGATTTTTGATGAATTTATTTGCACATTATGGTAGAAAAGATTTTCTATGGGGTTGAGATCTGGAGACTGGCTAGGCCACTCCAGGACCCTGAAATGCTTCTTACCAAGCCACTCCTTTGTTGCCCGGGCGGTGTGTTTGGGATCATTGTCATGCTGAAAGTCCCAGCCCCATTTAATTGTTAATGCCCTTGCTGATGGAAGGAGGTTTTCACTCAAAATCTCACGATACATGGCCCCATTCATTCTTTCCTTTACACGGATCAGTCGTCCTGGTCCCTTTGCAGAAAAACAGCCCCAAAGCATGATGTGTCCACCCCCATGCTTCACAGTAGGTATGGTGTTCTTTGGATGCAACTCAGTATTCTTTCATCCAAACACGATGAGTTGAGTTTTTACCAAAAAGTTCCATTTTGGTTTCATCTGACCACAAACTTCAGACGGGCCGGGACATGTACTGGCTTAAGCAGGGGGACACGTCTGGCACTGCAGGAATGGAGTCCCTGGCGGCGTAGTGTGTTACTGTTACTTACTACTTTGGTCCCAGCTCTCTGCAGGTCATTCACTAGGTCCCCCCGTGTGGTTCTGGGATTTTTGCTCCCCGTTCTTGTGATCATTTTGACCCCACGGGGTGAGATCTTGCATGGAGCCCCAGATCGAGGGAGATTATCAGTGATCTTGTATGTCTTCCATTTTCTAATAATTTCTTCCACAGGTGATTTCTTCACACCAAGCTGCTTACCAATGGCAGATTCAGTCCTCCCAGCCTGGTGCAGGCCTACAATCTTGTTTCTGGTGTCTTTCGACAGCTCTTTGGTCTTGACCATAGTGGAGTTTGGAGTGTGACTGTTTGAGGTTGTGGACAGGTGTCTTTTATACTGATAAGTTCAAACAGGGGCCATTAATACAGGTAACGAGTGGAGGACAGAGGAGCCTCTTAAAGAAGAATTTACAGGCCTGTGAGAGCCAGAAATCTTGCTTGTTTGTGGGTGACCAACAATTAAACGTGGCTGGGACTTTCAGCATGACAATGCACACCGCCCGGGCAACAAAGAAGTGGCTTCGTAAGAAGCATTTCAAGGTCCTGGAGTGGCCTAGCCAGTCTCCAGATCTCAACCCCATAGAAAATGTTTCCTACCATAATTTGCAAATAAATTCTTTAAAAATCAGACAATGTGATTTTCTGGATTTTTTTTTCAGGAGTTTTCAATTCTACTTTACAACGCTTTTAGACTGTGATTCCTCTGTACCACACATACTTCTACCGTTCTGGCTCATTTACACTGATGTTTGACTGATGTTGGCCCCAACTTCTGGATAGTCCCTCATGTTTGTGCATGTGTCACTCACCTCAAAACTGACTAAGCACATATTTTGGAAATGAGAAATTGTAGAATAGAATAATTTCAGAATTTTAACAGCAAAATAAATGTGTGCGGAAAAAAAATCACAATATTAGTAAAGCTATGACAAAGGCAAATATAATTTTTTGTTTTTAAGATTAAAAAAGGCGTATTAGGCTAATAACTCCCAGTAGTGAGTCAATTCCAGAGTACTGATTCCTTGCGTGTTTTTTGTGTGTGCGTTTCTTCCTTTTTGCTGACAAAAATCGAGACATAAAGCCAAGGCTGTTGTGTTTAACCAACCCCCGAACTCCAAAATAGTGCATTTAGTTTAATTACATCTGCACACTGTGCAGTGTGCAGATGTAATTATGAAGACCATTGCCTGCAAAACACCTGTGGCTCCCCGTCTCTTCAGCCCATGGAGCTCTGAGCCAAATCGATTTATTCCAGAATGGGTGAGAAGCTAAAGCGAGCATGCCGATAGGGTTAGAGGGTGTTTTTTAGCCAAGACCCACAAATCTGTTTAAGTTTGTCCATACTTTGGGTTAGAAAAGGACGTACTGCTCACACAAAAGAAACACCAGTTCTTTCTTTTGGACAGAAAGAGAGATGCCAAAACATCTGTAGGTCTCAATTTTCCCAAGATAGTTACCCCGCTTCACACAAACTATTTAGTGTGGCGCCACTACTGCACAAATTACTACCCATAGGGTTTTGTACATCTTAATTCTACTTCACACAGATATGTAATTCTCTTAATGGAACGTGTGACTGCCTTTGTTCTCACCGCTCTGCCACCTCAATATTAACTCACAAACACAACAAGTGTTTCATTCAACCCTGGGACCGACCTGAATGAACGGATTACACTGCCATCTGCTTCAGTATGGCTGCGTGGGAACTGTAGGAAACATACTGGAGGCTGTAATAATGACTTAAAAACGTAAGGGTTTTTATCAAACTGTGACAAAGGGGAGCTAGTTATAATTCAAAATACTAATTACGGCCATACCGATGCAACTCTCTAAACGCAAATATCAAATGTTTTTATTGGATAGGACAGTACTGAGTGAAACAGTGACATGTGAGGAGAAAGAATCGGCCCAGTCGGAACCACATCTCTGCCCTGTACGTGTGTCACAAACTAACCCTTTGGCCATCAGACAGCACACTGAGATCAAACCCAGAACCCCCCCCCTAAAGCTGTATGACCCAGAATCCTCTCTTTAGCGGTGGTGATACGGAAAAGCTGTTTTATTTTGGGGCGTTTCAAAACCTCCTGTTTGTCCTCCCTGTCACAGTGAGTAATGGCTTTCCCAAACATAGACCCATTCAGAGCACACATAGACTGTTACTGCAGCAGGTCGAGCTGTTTCAGTGACAAAGAGGAACATGAGGAGCTGTTGACCCTTTAAATGGAGTGATAGATATTGACAGCATAAAATGTCAGTCCACACCTGCATGAGCAGGATGCAACCCGCCAACCTTCTCGTCATGAGACGACCCACTCTACCATTTACATAGGCGCCGTAAAGGGGTGGAAGGTTAGGACGATTCTAAGGGCCCAGGCTGATGAAGGGCCCAGAAGAGCAGACCCTCTTTTTCTTTTCTTATTTCTTTTCTCTTTTTTATACATACGTGTAATGTGCTAGGGCCCCTCATACACTTAATGTGTATTTTGTCCGTTTTGACCATAGATTTAATATTTAACAAACAAATAATGTATTTACTGTTTAAGTCACACCCCTCCCCCTCACAATGGTTCATTCCACCTGCGCTGTCCGAGCTACGCTCGCTAGCGTAGCGTCTCTTGCTTATTGCATTTGTTATGATGCAGTGGAGATAGTGACACACGCAGGCATGTCACATCAAAAGTCAGGGCATCAAAAACAGAAAGAAAAGAAGGAAAGAGAAGACTGAGAACGCCGAAGTCGACAGTATGTCACACAGTTTTTCAAAAAGAAAGGTAGCTTGCCCTATTCCTGTATTTCCAAAACTTTCACTTACTTATTTTTGTTGCTACATGACCTGCTTTTATCTAGCTAGCTTAGTATGGAGGATTGAAAGTGCCACAATTAAATAAATAAATGCACCATTAAATAATTAAATAAATGTGTCATTAATTAAATAAATGTGTCATTAATTAATTAAATTACCAATGATTCTGTGTAAAAAAATATATATAATTATTTATCTATTTAATTAATTATTTCATGGTCCTGTGTTGCAGTGTTTCATGAATTAATTTTATCTGTCAAACTCGCCCATCAAAAGTTGTGGGCGGGCTAAAGCCTGGTTAACTCAAATCTAGTCTAATCCATTGCTTTGGCCTGAAGTGTTTTTTGGAAACATGGCGGCTACGCTGATGGAGGACCTTCATGAGGTTTCAAGGGAGTTGGTGCGAGATATTTTAGACCTTGCTGAGTATGTGGAAGCAGGACCTGCAGACCCCGAGCATATACAGAATAAAGCGGAGTTATTTCCGCACTTTCTGACCAAGGCATTGACCGTAGAGTGACCGAAATTTTAGAAGAAGTACTCAACAGGGGTGCTAGTTGGAATGTGCCGTTGCCTCAATGCCCCGGTCGCAATGTACCGCATCCATTGGTTTTACCGCCACCTACCGGGCGGATGAGTGCTCTTTACGATTATTGAGAAACAGCAGATATTAATTTAAAAAAAGTTATTTCTTGACATCCCTTGATAGAGTGATCGAGGCTTGTGTTTAGTTGTTTTTGCTTGAGTATTCAAACATACGTAAGGGAGAATAGCGCCACCCAGCGTATCGGAGTATGTTCACTAGTCTGCGTAAATCCATTATTCTGGAATTGATTTGCCTTGACTCGATGAGCAGGATGACCAATCAGGTGTTAGGACCCACCCCTCAAACTTTGATGGGCGAGTTTGACAGATAAAATTAATTCATGAAACACTGCAACACAGGACCATGAAATAATTAATTAAATAGATAAATAATTATATATATATTTTTACACAGAATCATTGGTAATTTAATTAATTAATGACACATTTAATTAATTAATTACACATTTATTTAATTATTTAATGGTGCATTTATTTATTTAATTCCATATTTAATTAATTAATGACACATTTAATTAATTAATGACACATTTATTTAATTATTTAATGGTGTATTTATTTATTTAATTGTGGCACTTTCAATCCTCCATAGCTTAGTAACATAATTACTGAATTATGATTTACATCCAACAATAATAACATCTCTGCTGTCTCCGGGTTATCATGTCTCGTAGACACAGATTCAGCGGCCGCTGCACACCCACGTCTCCCTTCCCCCGCGCCCCCCGTCCCCGTCTCAGCCAAACAAGGTGAGCCTGAGCGCAAAACTTCACGAAGATTGAAAGCTCTAAGCACGTCTTATCTACTGTGTTCTCCACATGATGATAACTTTACTAAACAAAAAGTAATCTACACGCTTCAAAAATTACAAAAAACAGTTTGCCGTGTGTTCTGTGAAGTGAGGGCCAGTTACGTGATGATCAAATCCATTCTGTATGCCAGCCATTGATTTCAATATACAACACTGATCTGACTTGTGAATTTGAAGATGAAGTCAGACACCTCAACTCTGTATATAGGGCCACTTTCCCAGGGTGTCTGTCACCAATTGATCTGCTCAACAGCATTTACAAGATGCAGCTGCAGAGTATTTTTGGGCAGGTCTGCATAGTTTTGCGAATATTTTGCACATTGCCTGTGACCGTTGCTGGTGGCGAGAGAGCATTCAGTAAGCTGAAACTGATTAAAAATTATCTTAGGTCTGCTATGTTGCAGGACAGACTTTGTCACCTTGCCATACTATCCATTGAAAGCAAACTGGCAAGAAAGCTGAACTTTGATGATTTGATACATGATTTTGCCAGCAGAAAGGCACGCCGCTGGGCCATTATAAAGTGATGTTGAACATAACTTTGTTATACCTGGATAACAAACAGTTTATGTCTGGTTCAGTACTTGTTTAGTCCTGGACTGGTTTAGGCCTGGCATTACTCCTGGTGTGTCTTGATTTTGAGCCCTTGGCCTAGTTTTAGTCTTGGACTGATTTAATTAGGGGTTAGTTGTAGCTGATGTTTCCTGATTGAGCAGTTGGACCCAGTTAAAGCTTGTTCACGTAAAGTATATGTCAATATGTGTACATTATGTTCTGTTGTGTTTGCAATTGCAATTGAGATAATAAATATTCTCCTTTTATGTAAACAAGTACATATTTCCATAGCTTTTTCTTGTTTTTGTAGGCTTTTACTCATCAGACATTTTAACTATGCAATGTGCTAAGTATCTTTTTTAAAGTATACAGGGCATGTGTATTGGGTTACATTTTATCTGTAAAAAATGTAGGGGGCCCAGAAATGTTTGTTTCCATAGGGCCCAGAATTTCTGGCGGCACCCCTGACCATTTAAGCCAAGCCATCGTCGCCCGTTTCAGAGGGTTACCTCTGTCTTTTGGCAAATTGGCCGTCTGTTCACATTTAGTGCTCGGCTCGTTTTGGCTCATAGGGAGAAGACTAGGGATGGTAATTGACAAGATTTTATTGATATCAATACCATCAATAATTGTACCTTATGTGTCTTTATCGATTCTCTTATCGATGCCTGACTTGTCTGTGTGTTGGGGAAAAGCAAGGAATTAATGTGCTTTCAATAAAGTCTATCAAAAAAGACACATTGTTAGTTTTCCCAAGAGTTTTCCAAATACACTGTGGCTGCTGCTGGCACTCAGCCTGCCTGGCATCCTCTAAAATATAATGGTTACTTTTCAACAAGTGTCTGTAACTGTAAGGGAGGGCTAAGGGGTAGAATTGAGATTGGGCCGATGTTTCCCTGCTTACTTCGAAGCAGCGTCAACAGACTCGAAGAACCACATCATTACGCACGTGCGTCTAGCTCCGTGGCGCGCTATGATGTCCGAAAAGGGGGAAAAAAGAGTGTTTTCAGAGTGGGAGCATCGATAAGAGGGATCGATAATGAAGTAGACGTCTGGTTCTGATGCTTTGCTCAAACAGAACCGGGTCTACTTGTAGAACCAGTTCTCTATTCCCATTCCTAGAGAAGACGGTCCCAAAATGAGATGTGGGATATTGTGTTGTAGTCACACTGTAAAAAGGGGCAACGAATGACTAAAAATCATGCTATACATTATTTTCCCTTGGTACTTAATACAGAACAGTCCTTAGAAACATCTGCCTTGAGAAAATGTGGAATTTTACATCTAGTACGTGTTTTCATATTTAAAACAGAAGTGTCCTACATGATCTGCATATAATAATAAGTGTCAACTTTAATCAATAAAATAAACTAGATGAATATCCATTATGTTGCGGTACGTTGTGGGAGAGCGCGACTCATATGTGGGTTTGGGTTTCCATAGAGACTCTGTACATTGTTCACAGAACGTTCAGTTCATGAGAAGTGACAAAGTGTGAAGATAATTATAGAAATATCAAGTTCCAACAAAGACGTGTGTTTTGCATGAAGAGGAGAGCTGTAGTGACAACAAAGGTTTTTACATGCAAGTACGTCAGTGGAACACACTTATTACATGTGTGGCATGTGAAAAGAATAAGTAATGTCCTTGTTGTTTGTTTGTTTGTAAGTATTCATTTGAATCTTCCCTTCTGGTTTAGTGTTGTTTAAGACATGCATTCTCCGCCAAATAGATTAGTTTATTGGACTGTATGTGAATCATTTTAATATAAGACTGCAGTAATAAATAAAGACTAGATAGTAATGCTGATTTGTGGTCATTGAAATATCTGGGTCAGTTACTCCTTGTGTTTCAGTGGGATAGGTAAAGGGGGGCATGAAGTGGGGGGTGATGGAGCATTGTTGAGAAGGAAGAGACTCTGCAGCGGTGGATGGCTGGTGTCCTGGCGACTGTTACTACAGAAACAGACACATAAGGAGGGGACGAGTGTGTTTGTGTTAGGGCAGAGGTCGGTAAGTAAAGATGTTTTCCACATTTTCTAGAACAGACGAAGGAATGATAGGATGCTGCTGAATGTTGCTAAAAAATACTTAACAGTAGCAGGATATTTTCTCTTAAGTGAAATGTGAATGTCAGGAAATGCATTGTTTGCATGTTCGTTAACTTGAACTATAATGGTCAAAGCCTGAGCCACAATCCATTTCCTCTGACACCTTTACACTTAACAGTATGTAACCGGTGATAGTCAAGAGGCGCAAACTGGCAGCCACCTTTGCTTCAGTCTGCCTCAAGGCACCTGTGACTAATTGACAAAAAATACTTATATGGCCAGATCTGAGCATAAACAGACATTAAGCACTTACTGCATTTAAAAAAATAAAACAAAAGAAAAGGAAAAATTACATTTTTGTCCAGTCCACCTAACCTGGAATACTTGATTTCCTGAGCAAAGACTGAAAGACCTTCTTAATAAGATCAAGATGAGTGAGAAAGTTTTACTGGGAATATTTCAAAACATAGTTCAAACATGTTTAACATTATTAAGCACACCTGAGCCAGTTTTTGAATTGTATGCCCTGAAGAAGGTCGCACGCGACCGAAAGGTGTTGGCATGTCCATAATTTAATAAAGGACTTTTATTGGGTATCGGAATGCCTCGGATCTCTCCTTTTGGTAACTGCATGTATTTAAACAATATTATATTTTAATTATCATCCTATTCGTCTCCAGCTCTGGCATGGTTACACAACGCTGCTAAACCACTGCGTTTAATAAAGCCTAGACCTCACTCAGATGCATCCTTTCCTCCTGGTATCTTCTCTTCCTCCCTTCTCAGAAACCATATGTACGTATGTAACAGGGCCGCGGTGGTTCGGCTCAGGCGTGAATGTGAAAGAATGTTCTTCACAGGTTCATCACAGGGCTCCATCTGTCAGCGTTCTGATAATAAAGCCTTATACAACTCTGGCTCAGACAGTGCGTCAGGTCCAACCTACCTCATACCGTCAATAGTTTACTCTTTATTGACAAGGGCTGGTAAGCCCAAATAGAGAGTGTGTTTTTGTTCATTCATTAAGCTCCAATTATACTAGATTTAATATGTCTAGGTTAGGGTAGACTTTATTGTCCCCATATAGAAATGTGCATTTGACCCGCCATGCTGCTGTCTGGAGCAGTGGGCCTTTGCTGCTCCTCTGAGGCAACACTACCTCACTCAGGCTGTGGCTGCCAAGGTGCTGTTCAGTGGGCGCCCTGCTGCCGGTTGGGTGTCCCTCGAGGTTCCCACACCTCCGCAGGGTCCCATATTTTGGTACCATGGCGGCTACAGCCGATGTGCTGCTCATAGCTCCTCATCTGATCTCTGATCTGATGATCTCACCTTGTTCATCCATACTCCGCTACATTTTATTCAAATGTGTGTGAGTGAGTACTATATATGTATTGTGTATGTATTGCTGTGAATGATTATGGTAAATGGTCTCAACTTATATAACGCTTTTCTATCTTCATCAGGCCCAAAGTGCTTTACAGCAAAGATCCACTCACCCATTCACACTTTCATTCATGCACCAGTGTACACAGACACTGACCTTCCAATCATGAGACAACCCGCTCTACCAACTGCGCCACTGTCGCCCCATCGGTTGGCATCGGTTGGTTATATATTGTTAATAAATGTGGGGACAGGGATTATAAATAAGGTGGTTCTGGGTGGAACAGGGAAGTTAAGGGATTTTCAATCTGTAATGTATATAAACAAATAAAAAAACCTTGTTGTTAGAACTAATAACACAGTCAACAACTGAGTACTACTAAGTAATGCACAACATTTTAACAGTGTGCTGCCCACACCGTAATGATGTAAGAAGTTGTCATGTTTTGGATTATATTATGACAAATTGTTGCTTAACCAAGAGACATTATGGAAATTCACCAACCAAATTACACAACTGCTCCTGTTGTTGTCCTCTCTCTCTCGCTCTCCTTTTCACATTTCCCAAAGTGTTTCATAATGAGGTCACTGTCACCCAAAGCTTCTGACGTTAGCAAGCACAGAAGTTAGCAAGCCGCGCTAACTCTTCCTCCTACATCAATGCTAATAAAGCAAGGATGAATCATGTGTTGTGTAACCAATCACAAAGGACTGTTTTTTTGAGAATGCTTCGAGATTAGTCTGGCTGTGGGCTATTTGGATATCAAGATGCTAAATATGAGGGCTACCATGGGTTTTAGGAAGGGCACAGGCAAAAAAATATTATCATATACTCTGTGTAAGTGCGGACGGCTTTCTGACCTCTTAAACATTTTTACAAATGTTACAATTTTTTATTTGGTAAAAAGAAAGATTTGCATAATGTCCTAAATTATAAGCATAAATAGTGTTGACCGAAATAGGCATTAGAGAAGTATTGACTATTGGCCAAAATCATATAAAAGCCAGGATTCTCTACACTTCATTCACCATATTATTATCTTTTCTTAATTTTTTTCACACACACATTGTTTACATCAACATGCTACTCTGCATCAACAACTCTGCCTTTTACCTGGGTATACACATGTCCAATTTTATGTGTAATCTTAAAATTTACACAGTAGGTCTTGTGTTTTGTTGACATTATAACCATAAAATACTGTAGCTCCATGTGATACACTTCTTTCAGTTTATTTTTCCATTGGCCAAGAGACCGTAATAATTTTCTTTGCAATTAGGAGTAGCATTTTTAGTTGGGAAATGTTAAAATTTAATCTGAGGTTGCTAGGGAACATTCCAAATATCACAACATTCAGTGTTGTGATATTTAGTGGAATTTAGCAATTTACATCATCACTCAAAAGGAGTAGGCCGAAGCAAGAAAGCTTATAAGCGCATACCCCGTATTCAAAATGATTAGCATTCATGCATTTCAGAGTAACGCAAGTGAGGACCAAATCCAAACGTAATAGTCTATCCTTTGAATAGAAAAGAGCTCTCAAAAGTATTACATGACTGAAACGCATGTGTACAGCTGCTTTAGGAGGTAAAAATCTAATATTTACTATGAATTGAAACACTGATTATATTGACCAATATCAGTTATCGACGTTTCAAAGCCTCTTATTGGTATTGGCACCCGAACCCACAGAATTCCATATTATTCCGGCTCTCTTGAGTTAAGAGTACAATAAAATGTGTTCGAGCTGTCTGTGTGCCTTATGAGACTCACAGTAGGGCTCCTCTTCCTCGCCATCTCTGCTGTGCTCCTCGTCACCGTTCAGGCAGACGTTTGCGTTCATCTGCCATCGATCCATCCCCTCCTCCGCATCACACATGGTCAGAGGCTGCTACCTCAGACACATCCTCACCTGCAAATACGAGAGAAATATTTAAGACTAGAGTGGGGCAGCGGTGGCGCACAAACGTAAATATTTCAGCACTGGTGTGGTGATGTCCTCGTTGCGTTGTGAGATAGATGGTCATTTTCACTCTGAACCGGATGGATGGTCATTTGCACACTGAACCAAATGTGCGGCAACAGATTTTTGTACAAAAACGGTGAAATGGATGAGATAAGTCTTTAAGGCTTATACATAGTAAATCTCCGAACCATTTCTCCAACCACCAACTGCAGCTGTGGTTTTTGATGAGGCGCTTTTGGCAGCAACTGTTGTTTGCCTTTTAAAGTCTGTGTCTATTGTGTGGATGAGTTAATAGTTTGCTACAGCTTTTTATATACTACCAAAACACTATCTGCCCATAACTTCATGTTCGCACATAAGTAAAGCTAAGTATGACTTTGCAGTAACATTTGTGTGCTCCGTAGGACTCTTTCTCTTCAGGGAACTAAACTGCTTTCCCTTGTAAACTTCTTAAAGTAGGGCAGATCAAATTTGAGCCGTGTCCTCTGTAGGCTCAGAACTATTTGATTCACTGCCACTGAGGTTTACGTAACGTCCTATAGCGGCAGCGTGAAGATGGATGGAGCACTTCTTATGTAACGCACAGTTAGAGCTGGCCCCAACTGTTTTAACTTGACCTAAATTATGCACTTGCAGGCAGTAAACTAACTACCAGTTTATATTAGTGAAGTGGGTTGGATCCTGTTGGGCCTTCCACCAGTCCTCATTTATTTGGCTGTAATTGTATGTACCTGCATGTACCGGCTCTATTCCACTCAGCTGCTTTTCCTCTACGAAAAGGGAATTCTCGGCACAACACCAACAATGCTTGGTCAGGAGTTTTATCACCCTGAGAATAAGGCAAGAAAAGGCTGTAAAGTGTGAGGTAGGTTGTGGATACTAGGTTTGCAAAATTAAAGGAATTTTCAGAGTTGGACATTTTCCATCGGATTAAAGCAGTACTAAGTAACTTGTTTACCTTAATAAATCCTTTTCGTAGTCCCTCTGGGGGTAATACAAGTGTTAATGGGATGATTGGAGGGTCTTTCATCTCCCCCTGGTGTCTCTGGCCAGAAAACAACAATTGCAACTTGGCTGCCACCGGGTAGGTGACACCAATACACACTAATGGAATCACGAAGAAGAAGCTAACAACAAACATTTGTTTATTTAAGCATTTTGACAGTTTTACATTTCTGAGCAAAAGTTCCCATTAAAAGTTTCTGGCATATTTCTAGAAATGTATCGGGAAATTACACTTTTTGCCAAACTAAAGAAGATTCACATTGTATTACTGGATACATTTGTACATCTTTTCTGTATTTTTGTGGGGTTCAGCGGCTTTTTCACTGCAGAGAGTCCATACTAGCCACGAAGGACCCAGGTTTTTGAAAGTAAACAAACAGCTAGCTTACAAGCTAAAGTCATTTGACATCTACAAATGTCCCTATTCTAAAACACTGAAAATGCACCAAGAGCCCCCCACACCTGCAGCACAGTGGAGGCATCACATGAGGCGCTACAGGAAACAAAAAGGGACTGAAAGACTGTTGTGCAGCGGAGTGAGCTGCGCAGGAGGAAGAGGAAAGCTCTGAAAGCTCTGAAACAGGGACAAACCCAGAAGGCACTGCACCATTTCAGAGGTCAGAGGAGCACTGAAGGCAGCCAGCCATGTTTCCTCTGGGTGCTAAGGTTTTACCTCCAAAACATGTAGGTCAGGTTGGCCCACAGTGGCGGCGCTCTCAGGACTAACCCAACACCTGAAGGTAATTTTGCTACAACTGTACAATGCAAAATAAAGCATTTCACTAACACATGCTTTGACATTGACAATGAACCTGACCTCAGCTTAAGTATCAGATGGAAATGCATGAAAGCTGAGTACGGTATATATGCGCAATAAGTAAATCCTTTTACTGAGGCAGCCATTTGCACCCCAAGACCTCCACTTGTACTTTGATTGCTTGATTGATTGATTTGATTTATTTGAGCTATTATTTACAATGAACTATTATTTACAATATTTACATCATTACATTTAGAATTTCACACAAAACCAATAAAAATGAAAAAATAACTCAAAAGGAGTAGGCCGATGAAGAAAGCTTATAAGTGCCTACCCCATATTCAAAATACAATTATTGATTAGCAGCAGTGATAATTCAAAGCTTTTACATGTCACAGGTTGAAAATCTGATGAGACTTACAAGACAACTTACAAGTATGAAAAACAGAGTGAAATTAGAAAAGTTTGCGTTTTCTGAGTGTATTTACTTAGTTCTATAGTTTTCTTTTATTTTTTATCATTGCGTATATTACCATTCTGGTCACCATTCTATTGATTTACTTATTGTTTAAGTAGTCATAGTGTTTTAGATATACATACATATATATATATATATATATATATATATATATATATATATATACACAGTGCCTTTGCGAAAGTATTCGGCCCCCTTGAACTTTTCGACCTTTTGCCACATTTCAGGCTTCAAACATAAAGATATAAAACTGTAATTTTTTCTGAAGAACCAACAACAAGTGGGACACAATCGTGAAGTGAAACGAAATGTATTGGATATTTCAAATAAAAAACTGAAAAATTGGGCGTGCAAAATTATTCAGCCCCCTTAAGTTAATACTTTGTAGCGCCACCTTTTGCTGCGATTACTGCTGTAATTCGCTTGGGGTATGTCTCTATCAGTTTTGCACATTGAGAGACTGAAATATTTGCCCATTCCTCCTGGCAAAACAGCTCGAGCTCAGTGAAGTTGGATGGACAGCGTTTGTGAACAGCAGTTTTCAGTTCTTTCCACAGATTCTCGATTGGATTCAGGTCTGGACTTTGACTTGGCCATTCTAACACCTGGATATGTTTATTTGTGAACCACTCTATTGTAGATTTTGCTTTATGTTTTGGGTCATTGTCTTGTTGGAAGACAAATCTCCGTCTCAGGTCTTTTGCAGACTCCATCAGGTTTTCTTCCAGAATGGTCCTGTATTTGGCTCCATCCATCTTCCCATAAATTTTAACCATCTTCCCTGTCCCTGCTGAAGAAAATCAGGCCCAGACCATGATGTTGCCACCACCATGTTTGACAGTGGGGATGGTGTGTTCAGGGTGATGAGCTGTGTTGCTTTTACGCCAAACATAACGTTTTGCATTGTTGCCAAAAAGTTTGATTTTTCAGTTATTTATTTGTTAAAAATGTTTTGAAATATCCAATAAATGTCGTTTCACACATACATATTTGTATGGTCCCTATATCCCACTTTATGAACAATTCTGATGGCCTTCTTTTGAAGTCTATATAAAACCAGCGAATGACTATTGTAGGTATTTCCCCAGACCTCTGAGCAGTAGTTTATGTACGGTAGGATTTAGGAACAGTACAGGGTGAGAGCCTTTTGGTCCAGAAAATATCTACACTTGCCCATTATGGCCACATTTTTTGCCACTTTACCACGAATAGTGTTTATTTGTGGTCTCCAGCTAACCTTATGATTGTAGATCACACCCAGAAATGTATATTCCTTGACTTGTTCTATTTGAACATTGTCAATATTAATTTGAATCTGAGTGTCACTATTCCGTTTGCCAAATAAAATAATGTTTGTTTTCAATAAGTTCAGCGATTCTTTGAGTTTTTATTGTGTTGTGACCTCTGATATGAGCAGTTGTAGGTCTTAGGGCTAGAGCCAAGTATAGTTGTCATCAGCAAATAATATACATTTTAGCTTTGTTGAGGCTTCACACAAATCTTTGATGTAGAGCAGAAAAATGACCAAAATTGGACCAAACTGTATGGATGACAGTTTCCCCCACAATCTAAAAAGTTTAGTGCATTTCTCCTACATTGAATTGCAGTGTGCATGCTACAATAATTTTTCTTTTTACTTTTGTAGAACGTTTTCAGAAAACAAGTGGATGCACTACATTATGTTCTCTTCCGTAGCACTTAACCAACTAATACGGTGATGCATTACAGATATAGCAACAAATTGGTTTTCGAAAGTATCGAAAAACATCTTTCATAACAGTACAGGAAGCTACAATTTATTTCTCTGACGTTCCTAACCATAACAACCATAACAACATGCTTCATAACTCCCTGGATGCAATCATCTCTTGTTGTCTATATTTGTCTATAGTACAACCTCTCCTGTTCTGCCCTGTTCTCTGTGCACCTTTTCCTCTATCAATTTTGTGAATCAGGTCAATAACTGCACCTTTTATCAGGAACGCTGCGCCTGGCTCGCACACACATATGTAATAACCGGGAGAAACATGCAGGAATACAGGGGGATAAATGATAAGATAGAGGGAGAGAATTGGGGACTTGCATAAGGCACTTATGTCTGTCTGGGCAAATTCAGAGCCAACTTCAAACTTACAAGAATCATACCAGCCAGTGCACTGTTTTGCAATTAGTAGGAATGTCAATTACATTAGTTTAGTTTACTTATTTATTTGAGTAGTTTATCTGCTCAAAAGGAGTGGGCCGAAGCCAAAGGCTTATAAGCGCCCACCCCAAAAGTAAAAACAATAACATTTAATTTAACAAATTATAAACAAATCACTCATTAACATATTAACAGGATTCCATTGTTTCGCTCACCTGGATGACTAAGCATGTTTATTCAGTTTAATGTATCTACAGTAAGTCATCAGTTTTTGCATTCTGTTGGTTCTACATTTACTGTATATGATGAACTTTTTGCTTTGCGGGGATACCACAGTTTGCATTTTTGTCCCACTGTACTTGAAACTTGTTTAAATTAACGTTCCTAACTTTTGAAGCTTTTAAGGTGGCAGGATTTAGTGCTATTTAAAGGTTGCAATTTGTAAATAACAAAGGGGCCACATTTCGGTGCCACGGTGGTGCAGTGATTAGCGCTCGTGCCTCACAGCTAGAAGGTCCCACCTGGACGGGGCCTTTCTGTGTGGAGTTTCCATGTTCTCCCCGTGTCTCTGTATATTTCCAGCTGAGGCTACCAAGGTAGCTTACCAGCACCCAGTATGGAGTGAATATAAATTGTCCCATGTAAAGACAATGGGCCAGATCTTCTGCCTGGCGCAAGGACAGCGATATGGTTATTTTCCAAGTGGTGCAGCTGTTGTACTATGTGCCTGCAAAAGGGCGTTGCTTATAAAAAGAGAGAGGACTGAGGTGTGGTTTATTACAAGCAGCACTGAGAGCGGTGCTCTGATGGCAGCCTCACATTCATTTCCTCGTTTACATTGCACTGCCTTGTGTTGCCTTGTGTTCAAAAATAAAAACTGTATTAACCCCATCGTGAGCTAGACAATGGGGTTGTCACAGTCGGTCCTGCTGTGGTGTGGATTGCCACTCGCTCGGCTGTAATTGCGCTACCGAGACCAAAACAAAAGCACATGTTGAAGTTTAATGTCTTCTCTGTCAGCACACATGAGCTAAGGCCAAATTATTTTCCCATTATGGTATCCAAAACTGGTGACTATAATCAAAAATAAAAATGTGATAGTGGTCAGTTTAAATGACTTAAAACGGCAGATTTGGAGACATAATCCCTATCAAACATATACTTTGGTCCGTGCATCTACATTTTACAAGTGGTTCAGTATTACACAAATAAAACGCATTTGTCAGAGCACATTCTGTCAGACCTATACTGTGAAGTGCATGAAGCGTATTATAAACGCAGACTGTCACATATAAGAGTGTTACGCAAGAGCAGGTCTACAGCTCTCAACAGGTGTTATACAATTATTCCTTCAAACACTAGTCCAAAGCTCTACTTTTTATAAAAGAGCCTTTTGATTTCAACGGAAGAAAAAGGGACGCCTCCTGTATGGTTAATGGATTAGTGCCAACTGTCTAAAAGTGTTGGTCACAATTCTTTAAACAAAAAGAGGCAACAAAACAAAAACTACCCAATTAAAGCACAAGATCAGCAACTAAAACCAGGGAGAGAGGATTGAAATAAGTGCTTTACTGATGAGCAATAATAATGGACTTTCTTCAACATTGAGCCATCCATCATTGTCCCTTTTTAAAGAAAGCTGGAATATTATCCGATGACTAAGGCAGGTCAATTAAGAAACCAAAGCCATTGCCTCTTCTGATGCATATTAACCCTACTCCAAGTTCCTAATCCCACACCACTGGTTTTAGTACTTTATCAACCAGCACAAATTACCCTCGGTCCGTTTCATCATCTTAAATGAGTCACCGAGCACCTCACATGTGTCTTGACCCCGTTGTTATTGTTGTGGTTCAAGGCTTAGGTCAAAAATAGCTTTGATCCTGAGGCGTGCACCTGCCCCTCTGTAAATAGACCTGCTATGTTATCTAAAGCGTGTGTGTGCTCAAGAGAGAGAGCAGATTTAGGACAGACAGGAGCACAGTGACCCCAATAACTCAGCAATAAACAGGAACGGACATTTATTAATAGAAGTCTCGCCCACTGCAGGTTCAAGGATTCAAAGAGGGTGGACCGTGTTGAATTTTATTACCAACTATATGCACATCACCTAAACAGAAATGGATACTCCTTTATTATTATATGCATTATGTCTCCTTGCTTCAACAAATGTTTATAAGGTTTTTTTTAAGAAAGACAGTAGGTATAACAAACATTTAGCCTCTTAACTACCGCCTTATCCGAGCACATTTACTCCAGTTCGACCTCGCCCAAATCTAAGTGCTTCTTGAACAAAAACGACAAAACAGCAACAAAAACGAGACGTAAATGAGGAAAACGCAGCAAAAAAAAAAAAAGCATCAAAACAGGTGACAAAAAAGTGA
This sequence comes from Proterorhinus semilunaris, assembly GCA_021464625.1. Taxonomy (NCBI): domain Eukaryota; kingdom Metazoa; phylum Chordata; class Actinopteri; order Gobiiformes; family Gobiidae; genus Proterorhinus; species Proterorhinus semilunaris. The sequence continues at coordinate 27,735,708 of CM038347.1, read as the reverse complement.
CAAAACAGGCGACAAGATGTTAAGATGTTAAATACCTGACATGTTTCAACGGCGTGGAAATTTACCTACCTTAAAATACCTTAGTATTTTAAAAGTACAGACAAATTTAAAGCCAACTTTTTAATAAAGGTTTTCCAAATATTTAAAAGACTTCAGAGGGAGAAAAACAAGTTCTCCATAACGAATCCTTCGCTCCATCTAAAACCCGTTTTCTGCTCCCACACCATGTGACTTCATATCCTCCAATGCGACCTCTGTGGTCTTCCTCTAGGCCTCCTGATTCCACCACATCCGCCACTACCCGACTCCGAAACAACAACTATGGGTCAAAACCGTGAGATTCAGCCTAATCTTCGACAAATACCTACAGATCAATACTTGGCTCTGTAGTCTTGGGGAGGGGAGGCGGGATCTACAAGGCCCGGGCTCTCTCTGATTGGCTACAGACGACAGTTCTCTGCAGCCAATGGGAGCATGTGTTTTGGGATCGGTGGGTTTGCGTGGGTTTATATGGGGAGAGGCAGAGGAAGGGACCGTGTTGACCTCTATAGTATAAGTGTGGGAGGAGGGGAGGGCAATGTACGAGAAGGTTTACTGGGATTACTGGGTTGGAGTCACAAGTGTAGCACTCCTAATGATTGTTTACGGATTGAGATTAGCTCGTTTAGACCCGCGTGAACAGGTTTTGTACATGGCTTGGACTTTACCTTGTCCAAGTTCAGATCTTGTGCAGCGGTTGCGATTAGATTTGCGATTTCTGTTTTAAAAGATTCAGTTCCCTAGGCGCATTATAACCATGTTCAATAGCACTAACATTTGAGAACAGACTGAATTATGAACTGCTAAACTAATCCAAGGATTGTATGTATTTCAGAAGACGGTTGTCGACGCCTAAACTACAGGTTTAGTGGGTTTTAAGCATAAACAGAGACAGGGTCATTTGTTGTTTGCCTTAGAGATTATTGTACTGCCTGGATTACAGCAGATTCTTTTCCATTTACAATTCCAATTTTCATTCCATTGCAATTAACTGAGTGGCCACAAAGCAGATCAGATATTTGTGATTATTGTGGGCTCAAATTCTAAGACAAAATTAGGACCAACTTCCAAAGGTCATATTAATTAAACCTTTTGGATATTTTAAGTCACAGCACTTTGTTTTTTAATTTATGTACACAAATCAAGACGTAAAGACATACCTGGTTTAGTCTTGGAAGACTATATGTTCCTGGTTTGATTTGGCCCTGATCAGACCTGGTGTAGTCTCAATCCAGACCTGTAGGTTTAGTCCTGGCCTGCATCTGGTTCAGCCCTGCCCGACTAGTCCTTCTCCCTTCTCCCAGTATGCACAGAAATATTCTCCATTTACGTTTGGGTGCGGGGTTATGGTATGTCGGAGGAGGGGCAGGAAGGCAGAATAGCACGGCGACACTAGTGGGTTTTCTGGTTTGGAGTGAAAAGAAATGGAGCAAACGGTAATTATTTTGACAATACATAAACACAAAGCCTTTATACCTCAGGTGCTGCATTGCACCCAGTCTTCCTGGCAGGTTGCCTAAGTGGTAATTAAGGACGGGTCAAATGCATTCCCTTAAAGAAAAGAAAATATACTTTATTAAATACTCTATTCATTTAAATGCCTGTTATAAAAAATATGGATGACTCCAAAGTTGTCAAAAAGGTATTTATTTCTAAGGTTTGCAAGATGCCGGTCAACATAAGCTGAATCTGTTGACCTGGCGTGACTGGGCCCACACCAGCTTCTACATACTGTAACTCTCCATAAACTCCCTGAGCTCTTACCCTCTGTTTAAGTTTAAGATTTAGCGCCATCCGCTTATAGGACAGTAATGCAACAACAACAACCCATCACAATATGGTAATAGTGCGATCAGAAAAAAAAACGTCACTATTTTGAAATCACTATTGTCTTAAGACAAACTACCTGCACCATTTCCTGTATAAAAACATAAATGTTAATAAATTGGTAAATTAGTTATTTGTCACAGTTACAATTGCGTCTGTGCTTTTTCAGGTTTTGCTTATGAAACAAAATGTAAATGCTACAATAATTGTGCGATATGAAATGTGTAATTGGGACAAGCATTCAACCTGAAAATAAAGTGTCTACATATAAAGTGTGGGCTGGTGCCATTAACAATACCACTATACTACTGAGAAAAAAAGTTTAGGTACTACTAGTCTAGTATTGGTCGTGGGGGCAGCTGTTGGAGCTGCCCAAATCACATTGCACCAGCCCCTATGGCTCCTCCTGCAGGTGGTGGGTCCACAGAAGGACGGCCTCATGGTTCTAACCGGGCCTGTTGGTCTCTCATAAGGGGCTTCTGAACCGCTCTTTGTCTGACCCGTCACCTAGGACCTGTTTGCCATGGAGGACCCTACCAGGGGCACGAAGCCCCCGACAACAGAGCCCCCAGAATCATTCGGGCGCTCAAACCCCTACACCACGTTACGGTGGCAGTTCCAGGAGGGGGTAATAAAAATAGTTATAAAAACAGTAATAATAACAGTTCTTTAGATACCAAGATGCCTGTTGGGTCCCGGGGGTGCACTAAAGTAAGTTACTTTGTTAAAATGGTAAACTTAAAGGTTCATTAAACAACGTTTTATGCAAAAAAAAGATATTTGTGCATATTTGACCTTGTAGTGACCCAGCGGCTGTATGAGTGGTCAATGTGGCGCCTTTAGTTTCCATCACAGTGGTCTCTACAACGCTCCAGGATCAATTGTTTTGTAGGCTGAGAAAACCTTTCAAACAATTGATCCTGGAGCGTCTTACTATTTCCGGTAGTACCGGTAATCAGATTTAAATAACTTTTCCAAATTACTGTGAGTTACTATTTTGCATGTTTTCAGCCTAAAACACAAACATTGGTCGGGGAGAGAGATGGAAATCGTATCTTTTCTGAGTGCATCAGCTTCGTTGATGTTACTGTTAAATGCACTTCCAATAAAGGGAGTGTTGGTAAAAGGGTTTGTCATTAGTGTGTTGTGACGGAGATGTTGTCGGCTGCAGCTTAATGTAACTAAGAAAGTAACTCGTAATCTAACTTAGTTACTTTTCAAAGGAGTAATCAGTAATATATTACTTTTTCAAGTAATCTGTGGCAACACTGGTCACTACAAGGTCAAATACACATAAATAAAAAGTTGCATAATGCACCTTTAAACTGGCTAAAGTATGAAGCCCATGGTGGAAATACATCTAGTGTCATTGCAGATCGAAACGAGGCTACGGCTATGGCTGACAACTAATCGATAACTGAAATAAATAGAGCAAAAATAACATGGAAAGGAATGATGAAAAACGACTTTGTTTTTAGTTAGGATATGTAGTGTTTTGTACATTGTAAATTTGATAAATATTGGTGTCTCATCCAGTCAAAAAGTAGAATTTCTCCATTGTGATCAATAAAGAGTTATCTCATCTTATGTGAGAAAAAGTCTGAAAAAACCCAATTTCCATACACCTTTCACAGCCAAGCGATTAATCATATACAGTGAGTAATCTGTAGATCAGTCGATTATCAAAATAATTGATCGTCATGGCCCAAGCCACAGCGATTACTTCCTTTGAAATATCACAGTATGACCATTGTTCAATAACATTGAAAATTCATTTTGAGAAGTCTGGGGCAGCCTGAGAATTTCACGCAGAGCCGAGATGACCACTCTGCCACCTATCAACACTTTTCCCGTATGTCAAGTCAATGACACCAATCCTATGACCCCACAGTCCCATAATCCCTATTCTCCCACTGTGTCCTGCGCTGTGATCCGGCCTCCTTTCTCTCCATTTCTGTCACATGTGGTTCGGATTACATTAAAATTCATAAATGTCAACTTGATAACAGACTGCAGAGACTGAGGGACCGGACGAATCATTATCAGGACACTACATAGGACCTAAAGGCATCAATAAGTGGACTACGAAAATAAAGTATGATACAAGTGCATTAAAGGAAATCTATGGTGGTTCTTGTAAGACTTTTGATCAGTGAGACAACATGGATTCTTTACATGTTACCTACTGGCTTGGAAAACACAAGAGTACAGCCAATGAGGTGTTGTTAGAAGCCCCATTATTGTTTTTCCCGCTGTATTTTAACGTTTTTTTGGGGGGTCTTTTCTTTGGTTGGCCCTCTCACTACATTTTGAATCTGACCTAAAGATCAGATTTCTGCTTAAGCCAGACTCAACATGAGCTCCAAACCCACCGCCACCCACCTGTCCTTGGCCAGCTACAGTGTGCTTTCCCATTAAGACAAAAAGACGGTTTATATTCACTGCTTAAAACAGGATTGAGACTGCTGAGTTGTTTTTGTTGTTTGCAAAACTAGACTAACTGGCCATTATTGCTGAAAGAGTGTCCAGTCTTGGTTTACTCCTGGATAGGGCTGGGTGCCGTAAAAAAAAAAAAATCAATACCGGTACTTTTACTATACTTGGTTTACGATACCGATACCCGAGCAATACTTTTTCAGATTCCTACTGTAAAATAGTTGTCATCTAGAACCAGAAAACAGAACAATATTGTTTAGAAGATCTGCAAATTTACAATACCAGGTCCATCTCCAATGTCAAGAAATGTGTGAAAAAAGGGGATTAATTTGGCGGGAAATGTGGGAAAATTATATATGGGGAATACATTGGGGGTGGGAAACAATGAGAAACAAAATTGGGAAAACGAGAAGAAATTGAGGCAAAAATTAGAAAACATTGTGTAAAAAAAAAAAGTGGTAGAGAAATGGGGCAAATATTAGGCAGGAAATGGAAAAGCAAAGGTGGGGGGGAAACAAATCATTAATTTGAGCTGAAACAACTTCTTTAATTCTGTCCCTGGATCAACAGCATCAAAACTTGGACCTAAAGATATAAGACTTTTATCTGTCCCTGCTTTTGATACTTTTTTCAATACCAGTAGTACCTAAACTTTTTCCGATATCAAACTGGTATTGTTTAACAGTACCCAGGCCTACTCCTGGGTATGCTTTAATCATGGTTGAGCTCTAAGAAGTGAGACTAAGGGACTAAGCAGTTAGAATCAGGGAAAGTGTTCACTTCAAGAATCTCCCCAGTGTCTCCGTGGAGCTGAAACAGTGTGCTGCGTGTGTATTGATCTGAAATGGAGAATACCTGAATGAGCTGCAGATGGCCACACTCCTCTCTTGTGGAGATGAGACTGAATGTACCGCTGCTTTCAATGGAGTGGAACGCGGCGCACTGCAAAAGAAAGAAACACTGACCAATCAGACATGTTTGTAGTGCTATTTTACTTCCATGGGCGACGGGCTCACAGTGCATTAGTATCTGGGAAGAAATCATTCACACTGACAGCAGAGGCTAATGTCTTGCCCAGAGATACAATGGCAGCATGGTGATCTGAACCACCATACTCAAACCTTCTAAGGGTTAGCCTGATAGCAAACACAAGTTCAATCATTTTTTCCTGATTGAATACACTGTATGGTTAGATTAGTAAAAAAAAAAGTTATGTATTTTCAACACATTAAAAAAAATCCAGCTGGTAATATGTAAAAAAGTGTAAAGAGTATTGAAAAAAGGAAAGAAACCAAAACTGCGACCCAACATATTAGACTACAAACATTCTGAAATGCATGCATTCCTTGGTTTAGTTTGGCGGTACATTTTCTATTCAAAGCTCTTTAGAACTCTATTACTATGGCCATAGTATATAGTAATACGATGGAACGAATGGCAATTTTGGCAGCCATCTTGTGCCTGGCCTTTCTAACCCAGTGCAATGTAATCAAATGGGAAACACCACTAATTTCCTTGATACAGGAAATAACTTTTACTATTTTAAGTTATTTAATGACACTTTGATAATTGTGACCAACCTTATGATGCACAGCCTTTAGCTCCATTTGTACATGTATTTTCTTCTGTCAAACACTTCAAACCATTCAGTTCTGTATATAAACGGTCACTATATAAATGTGACAATTTCTGTTTATATCAAATATAACATTAATTTCCTACTTTAAAACAGTATTTCTGTACTTTTTAACATGACCAATATTTATTGAACATGGAACAGTGATACAAACAATGCTATTACGGCTGAACACCACTACCAAAAAACGAGACATTTCAAAGAAATTACATCCTGACTGAGATACTTAGACTAAGAATTAATCGACCAATCACTAACATCTACGACAAAGTGTGCTTTTGACCCTCGAGTACAGGGCTTTGTGAATTTGGTCCTGATAAAGAAAAACTTCCTCAATTTTCCTCACTCCACTCTGCGGTCTCCAAAGCAAACTCCCATTATCTGGCTCTTTGTATAATCAAGCCTCCAGTCACCTTTTCTAAACCCGTCTAAATGTAAGTCTGTGACCCTCTGGTGTTGTGCTTGTTATGGAGGTTAGGTAACGCTGACAGGAGGTGCTGAGTCACACAGGGCTCCGGTGTAGGAGGGACAGTCTCGGTCTCTGCCCACACTACAGACCTCTCCACATGGACTACAGAAGGACAGCAGCATCATGCACAGATGGAGGTTTGTTCACAATAAGGGGAACTGTTGCATAGCCTCAAGTGGCTAAAAGGACAATGTGACTTTTACATGCAAAGGTGGTGATGGATGTCATATTTTGTACATTTGTAAAAGGGGTTTTCCCACTAATCCTTTGTCAGTGTGGCTTGGTGATAGAGCAGGGGTGTCCAAAGTGTGCCCCGGGGGCCAAATGTGGCCCTCAGACCAACTTTTGATGCTTGCTGAAGTGGTACACATCATCAGAGATGGTCCTTTTTTATTTGAAATCTAATAATTCTACACAATTCTAACCTCAACTAACATTTTTTTTGAGAGACAGAGCTGGCATCAGAATCAGAATCAGAATCAGAATTCGTTTTATTGCCAAGGTTTGTGAACAAGGTTTACAAACTAGGAATTTTACTTGGTTCAAACGTGCGACATAAAACATATAACACAGAATTAAGATAAAAAATAAGCTAAGAACGTTAAACTATAAGGCTATAAGGGCATGCATAAAATAAAAAATATTAAATAAATAAGATAAAATAAAGTGACATATGTTAAGACAACAACAATTTGACAATGAACAACAGCGGGATTGTATATACAGATGTTTTGGCATTTAAAGTGGTATTAAGTGTTTAAAGTGATAAAGTGATAAAGTGATAGCAGCGGGTCTAAGTGTGGACACACCGCATGAAGGTTTTAAGCATAAATAAAAGGCGTGGGGCACAATTTAAACCTCTGCTAGTCGAAGGCCCTTCACCCTGTGTACGCTTTAATATGCGGCCCCCAATGAAAAGAGCTTGGACACCCCTGTGATAGAGGATACATTTAATTTGCTATTTATCTGTTGGTAGTAGGTGGGGACTGGTTAGGGCAGTCCTGACCTCTCCTCTCAGGAGTGGACAGAGTTTCACTGGACCTCTGGCTTGTGTGTTGTACCACTCTTTTGACTACACGAGCGGGAATAAGCCTCTGATCAACTATGTCCAGTTGACGACATACAGTACTGTATAAAATCTCTACTAAGCTCTGCTATTCAAAGCATAGCCAGTGTACTGTCAAAACAAGCGAGTCGAGTGGAGCTGCATGGTGTTGCTGCGCATGGGCACAACTATCGGGTCATTTTACCTTCAGCCATCGAGTTTATCGTATTTGACGAAGAAGATAATTTCATACATTTACATGTGGAATTAGGATGCCTATTCTACAATTGATTGGTATATGATGTGGCTGCTAAAGCAATTAACCAATAGCTGTCTGTTGAAAATATAGGCGTTTTGTCAAACATAAAGTAGCGTTAATTTGTGATAAAAGTTGCTGACAAAATATTCTTTTGTTATTTTGTCATTTAATAATATGCAAAACAAACTTTAAAACCAGTTAGAAGCTTTTTTCATTGAGAAAGTTATGCGCATCGATACTTTTGACTTGGCTCGACAAAGCAGCTCAGCTCGATAGAACACTGGATTTGAATAGATAGTCAGATGAGCACTGATGGTAAATAAAATTCTCCTGCTCTTGGTGCCTCTTCAGGGTCTTAAAAAACCTGGGTCCTTCTTGGCTTGTACGGACTCTCTGCAGTAAAAAATCCACTGAACCCCACAAAAACACAGCAAAGATGCACAAAATGATCCAGTACAACAATGTGGAACGTCAAAATTATAAATGCAGCTCGCAGAAAAACGCAAAAAATGCCGCTGTACCGAGAGAGAGAGAAATTGCTTCTTGTTTACGCATCGCCATCACTTCAACCACATTTTGTGAGTGAGTGGTTGGTGGTGGTCAGAGAAGTCCATGGTGTACACTGGCAGTTTACCCCAAGGCAGCTGTGGCTACAATTGCAGCATACCATAATTCAGTGTGGAGTGAATTAATAAATTAATAGCTGCCTGTGCTTTGAGAAGCTCATCAAGCTTGTAACCCAGCTATTATCTGTTCACATTCTATATTGCAAAAAGACATATGGTGCCAGAAAGTCCTATACCGTGAATTTGTTCTTTTTAAAAGGCCACTTTTGAACACCTTGTTTGTCCATGTTTTATATCCTTAAACTAATATAGAAATCAAGTCAATTCAATACTGATTTATGAACGTGGAGTCATCTTTATTTTTGATCATGCTATATTGAGAATACTCTTAATTGCATACTTATAACATTTTTTAAAGAAAGAATTTCAAGATAAATCAGTTTTACAGTTCATTGTGATGCATCTTACATTATATTTACCCAAATCTAAAAGCTTCTTGAAAAAAATAAAATAAAACTAGAAGCATAATAGTGTCAAAAAACGAAAAAGCAAAAAAATTTACAAAAGAGTAACAGAAAACAAAAGTGGAAAAGTGACAAATATGCAAGGAAAAAGATCAAACCAGGGGTTTTGTAGGTCTTAGCTTTCAAATGTTGCGTTACACTGGCCTATAGGCTGAAAGCTTTTAGATTTGGCCAAAGCTGAACTAGAGAAAATGCTTGGTTATGGAGGGGGGTTAAGTTATCAGCTATCACCACGCAGCAAAAGGATAAAATAAAAGCATAATACGTTTTACTTTAATAAGACTTATTACAAAGGTATACTAACTTAGAAATAGACTGTAAAATTAAAGTGAATATCATGATATATTTTATTATGACGTCAATAATCGTGACACCATTTAGAACATTGACAACCTGCGTCTACCCATGTAACTAAGTGTTTAGTTAGTTAGCGATTTAGCATCTCGCAGAAACACGGTTACATTGTCTCAAAAATGTCAATGAGGGGGATCGCCCTGTCGTCACGTCCGAGGCACTGGTGGGCAACGCAAATGTATTAATAGATATTAATAGTTCTATGGTGGGTCAAAACATCGTTCACAAACAGAGCATTGCATCTGTGAAACGATCAGTGCTGTAAAAGATCTGTGATTTAAATTAACAGCTCTTCAAGCTCGGAAAAATCAGCTGTTTGCCCACCAGTTACCGAAACATCCGGTGAAAATCGCGGAAATAAACAATAACAGCGATCCTCCCTATTTACTAAAACCACCCACATTCGCTCCTGCAGATCAGAACCGGACACTCACTTCCTTATGCAATGGTTTGTAGATCTACATATATATCCTAAGCAAGTTTGCACTATTCCGCTGCCTGTGGGACAGTGACGCTTGCACTGCGCCCTGCTCCTTTTGTTCCACTGACTACAACGCGCAACGACGTAAAAACAACCGGCATCAACGTGCTTCATTAAAATGCACTGGGGTGAAACATGACTTACCTCAAAGTCCGGGTCAAAACATCAAGTCCTTTTTCTAGAAAAAATGTAGCAACAATAATTGAGTCATTAGTTGGTGTAAAAACAGTTGTTTCTGATGCGTTTGGTCTCGCGCTCTGCTGGAAAAGCCATTGCGAAAGTTCCCGGAAGTGGCACAGCCGCACATCACATCACAGCCATAGGACAACAGTGCGGAGTGTTGCAGTTATGTTTCAGTTTACCATTCGAATATTTTATTAGCATACAAGGTTATTGTTTTAGTGTTGTTTTATATTTTTTTTTATTATTATTGATTATTGTTAAACATTTCATTATTTTTCCACTTTTTCAAATTGGTCTATATTGGCCTGGGTACCGTATACATTTAAAATAGCCTATATTTATTTATTTGTGTGTGTAATCAAACAGGGACAATGCACATTCACAATACTGAACAACATTAAAAAGTCATCAATATAATGTGATGGTGCATGTCCTATTGGGACCTCGTGGAAGTCCCAGGACACGCTGGAGGGACTTGTCTCCGAGCTGGCCTGGTGTCGCCTCGGGCTCTCCCCAGAACAGCTGGAGGAGGTGAGCATGGATCGGGAAGTCTGGGCATCTCTGCTGAGACTGCTGCCCCCGCGACCCGGCCCCGGATAAAGCTGAAGAGAATGGAAATGGATGGTACATACAATGTACCTTGATATCCTGTGACATTTCAACAGTGTGTTGATACACATGCAGTATCAGCGAACCTGGATCTACTAGAATAGTACATACCGCCCTCTAGTGGCCGCACCCCCTCACTATTTTGTAACAGTAACACTGTTGAGCAGCTTCAGTCCAGAAAGACCTTCCGTTTGTTCTTTTGTTATACTTTACGCGGCCATGAGGATATACCCTTCTCAAGTGGAGCATGACTTATTTAATAGTTTTATGCAATACTAATAATTATTTTATAACACGTGCCCCTGCAGATATGACGCAACCAGGGGTGAGGTAGAGTAACCATTATTTTAACAGTAACGTTACTTTTAAATAATTTGACTCAAATACAAGTAAAAGGTATTGCGGGGAGTAAAAGTAAGTCAAAGAAAAAAGTGCTTGGGGAAAATGTTGCTGTTAGTACTGAGTAACTGAGCAAAAAAAAATTGCAAATTGCATTTGCCGCTTGAATATTTACTAAAAGTGGAATAGTTAGTAATTATTTTCACTCAAGAGTACAGATACTTCATTATAATTTTACTCAAGTAGAATTAAAGAGTACCATATGATAAAACTACTCTAAGTATTCTTCAAAAGGTTACTCAAGTTCATGTACTTAAGTGTAAGTGCTACCCGCCTCTAGAGGCAGCACCAAATCAACCCTAAACAACAAGGAAGGATGACCTTAAAAACACATGACTTCAGTAACAAAGCTTTGCCTCTTGTTCCAAACGGGCAAGGAGTAAATCGGCTGCAGAAGACAATTTATCTCCAAAATCAAGTGCTGGTACCTTGTTGAATTCATAATGTCCACAAGATGGCGCCACCCACCCTCTAATCTCTGCATTTTCTTCTCACGCCAAAATATCACTTACGTCCCCTTTGCTCTTCCCGTAGGCCTCCCAAACTATCTCAATCTGAAAACGTTTGACTTGATCTACAAATATCTGAAAAGAGTTCTCCCTCGACGTTGTTAGGCCACTTCATCTACTTTTGTATGACTAAAACCAAAACAGTGATTAGGATACAAAAGAAAACATTGAGAATCTGAGGCGGCTGACGGTTCTGCTGCTGCGGTGACAATATCTGAATAGCAGGAAGAGGGAGGAGAGAGAACATGTTTTTAACTGGAACGATCCTGGGAGCTCTGTTGTCGGGGGCTTGGTGCCCCTGTAGGGTCTCCCATGGCAAACAGGTCCTAGGTGACGGGTCAGACAAAGAGCGGTTCAAAAGCCCCTTATGAGAGACCAACAGGCCCGGTTAGAACCATGAGGTCCTTCTGTGGACCCACCACCTGCAGGAGGAGCCATAGGGGACTGGTGCTATGTGATATGGGCAGCTCCAACAGCTGCCCCCACGACCCGGCAACGGACAAGTGGGAGAAAATGGATGGATGGATGGATGGTTTTCTTATTCCAATGTATTAATATCTTCTAGAGAGTCCTGAAATAAATTCAACAGTTTTCTGCTTGTTACTAACATTAGCCATTACCGGGGTAATGCAAACCCAAAAAGTGCAAACCCGGGGTCAGGGTGTAGCTGTTCCACAAACAGTAATTTTAATCTTTAAAATTAAAGATTAAAATTTTTAATCTTTATCAGTAAACTGTTACGTTAGGACAGTTCCAAAAAGTGTGAGCTAGCAAAGCCTGTTCCTGGTTGCACCAGTCTCAATGTGTTCACCCCATGGAACATTTTGGAAAGCCGTACTTTGGAGAGGTGTAGTCTGTGCTCGTCATGGAGCAGTCCATGATGAGCACAGACTGAAGATGAACTACTTTTACTTTTTTTACTTATTACGTTCTTACTTTAGTACATTTTACAATGCATACTTTGTACTTTTACTTAAGTAAAAGATTTAGCAGATACTTTTACTTAAGTATATTTTTGATCTGTATCTGCACTTTTACTTAAGTAAGAATACTGAGTACTTCTTCCACCGCTGTTGTAAACTTAACTTTACCTGTTGGAGCTACGGTGGCTATGTACCGCGCGTGTTAATGTTGTATTTGCGCCCTCAACTTAAAGATAGTTATCTGACGCCATATTCTCCCTGCTCTCCCATGGGAAAGGCGGGGAGACCGGCAGATCGCCGAAACACCATCACAACCCAGTCAGCCCCCTTTGCATTACACCAGAATAGAATCTGAAGCAAGGCGATCCCATTCCACCTTCCTTTGTAAAAAGGTTTTCTTAATCCTAGGAGTCTTTTTGTTCCAAATGAACTGGAAAATTAGACTGAAAAAAAAAGGCTTTCGTAATAAGAGAGAATATGTTTAAACATACAATCCTGTGGAGTGAATTTACATATAAGCTTCATTTAAGTTTCCAGACATCTGACTGAAAGTAAAGGTGTTTTCATAATTTCCAAATATAATACAAATCAGACAATACAAATAATGTATTGAAAAAGCAATAGCCTAGAATATACCCACAATCTCTCGAACTCTTTTAAAGTGATGATTTGTGGGGGTGACGTCAGGGCTTCCCCGTTTCTCCATCTCTCTCGGAGCAGTGTTGGCCCGGGCCGTATTTTAATCCGTTTAAGTATTCAGCCCTCTCTGTGTCAATGAGCGCAGTCTGTCAGAGGAATCGATCGGAAGAAACCTGCGGGACATTTATCAAGCGCTGCACTCAACACCAGACGAACCAACATGGCTTTGAATTATCTTTACATTGATTTTTATCTTTGTGTTTTGTTTTTTTTCTTTAGAGAATTTGACACGATGTTTCCTGGACCTTTATAGATAGCCATTGTTCATGAGTAAAATATTAGATGATAGATTAGAGTAGAAAGTTAGTTGAGCAATGGTTCCATTTGCAATGTGGGGGAGTTGGTGTGAATCCATCAACCTTAAAACATGTGCAGTAGACTTTGAAGTAACCCATTCATCTGAATCACTGAGATTAGTTTCTGTGATGTTCATATGAGCTGTAGAAAGCAGTTCAAGCAAGTATGAGCACTGGAGAGCTGGTGGACCGTGAAGTCTTTGGCTTTGCATGAGAGCACCAAACAAAAATAGTGATGACTTAAAATGTATAATGCACCATTCCTAAACAATTCTTTTATTATCTATCTGTACCCATTGTTGTTTTGGTTGGAAGGGTGAAAGTATTCAAATCACAGTGTCACATCTTTTATTAATTTGGAAAAAATATATGACAAAGTTGTTCACTGAGCCATGTCCTGGGACTATCTGAAAGCACTACAGCTGGCGACCCCGATGACCCTGTTTTTACGCTTTGTGGACAGATCTTAGTAGATCTACACCAGTGTAGCCTACTGGCTCTGTCTCAAGATATTTATGACTGTTTTCAGTGTTATGACGTCAAACACTTTAAATGCATCCTGTGTAAAACAGTGGTGGTTAAAAAGGTCCTCTTACCATTGAATGCTTGATTTTGAAAACCCACTACAAAGAAATAGCATTGTTGGTGTCTGTCTGAGCATTAGGATATTATCAATTTCATGTTTGTTTGTTTTTATGTCATGTTATGTATTGGTTTATTTTACAGGGACAGTCCACATGAATGAACATTTCTGTAGCTGCAGAGCTCTTTCAACTGTTGCCCCTGGGTCTCGTGCCAACAACAATTATGAAACATATAGAAAAATGTACGTGTGGAGTTGCTACATACACACACAACATAGCATTTGATCATATAAATCATACATTGATAACATCTAAATGTTCGTTCTGTGACTTGCTCAAGAGAAAACCGCAGGTCACAGTTCAAACAGAGGACATTGAGGATTAATATGTTCAGTTATTAGACCTATACAACGCAACATCTGTTCAGAGGATCCTGAGGCATGGCTTAATCATGCACCAGGAGATCTGTAGGTTCTAATGAGCATATTGTTGACTTGATTTTAACCAGTTTTATGATTAGGTTTTGAAGGTGTTAAATGTGGGGCATTCTGAGATGCTGCTCCTGACTGAAAGAACAGTCTGGGCAGACTGTTCTTTCAGTCACAGTCTCGTCTAACTGTAGACCGAGTAGCTCGTTTAAGGTATTTAAAATGTTCAAAATTCAAAAGATTGTTCGTCTCTAGAATAATAATATTACATTTTATTTGAGGCGCCTTTCAGGACACTTTAGGTCATCGTACAACAAGATACAAAGGAATTACAACATTAAAGTCACAAAATCAGAATGCATATAAAAGATAAAAGCCTAAATTACAGTGTAGGGTGTAGACACTCACGAGGGGCCATAGGTCTGTGTGAACAGGTGAGAATGGTTTTGAACTGAGTTGTGGTGTGTGTGGTTCGTATGTGTTGGGGTAGGGAGTTCCAGAGTCGCAGTGCAGAGTAGCTGAAGGCTCTGTGGCCCATGGTGGACAGATGAGCAGACGGAGTGGGGAAAATGTCCTGAGAGGAGCGGAGTGTTCCAGATGGTATGTAGGGTCTAAGCAGGTCACAGAGATATGATGGAGCAAGAATGCTACAGCTATGGTATGAAACAGGTTTTCTGGTGAATATTGTAATGCTTTTTTTTATATATATATATATACATGCTTTTCAGTCATGTGACTTTTGTTGTTATGGTGGAAATTTTGAATACCGAAGTAGAATTATACAGTATTACAACATGTAACAATATCTCAACTCAGGATGAAAATGAAAGACAACTAATTGACAGTGGCATTTTTATGTCCTTGTAATCATTACTCAAGAAGATAACGGTTAAAACAAGGCCCCAGAGACGCACATTTATGTGAAGAAACCAGTAGGTCAGTGTTTAAGCTGCTCAAGATGTAAGCATGCTACCAGTTAGCATTTAGCTTTAACAGCTCAGCTCTGACCTCTCCAAGGACAAGCCCTGAACCACAGACATCTAGCCTTGGATACAACTTGTGACAGAGGTCAGAGGTGAGCTGTTACTGTCTTATTTCCTCAGTGTTCGTAGATGTGAGACACACATGTGTTTATCGTGTTGAAGCCATCGACAGTTGGTTGACAGTTGCTAGCCGGTAGCATGCTAACATCTTAAGCAGCTTAAACACTGACTCAGACTGAGACTCTTGACATGACAAACTGTAAAAATCCCAGAGAAAGGTTTTCTGTTTCCTCTTTGATGAGTTGATTTAGTCTGAGGAGTGAAGCAGATCTTTAGTAAATACTGCTGTAGTTCGACAGACAGCGCTGCAACGTCTGTGCCACATTTGCTGGTTATATCACATAAACGTGC
Source organism: Proterorhinus semilunaris (assembly GCA_021464625.1). Lineage (NCBI taxonomy): Eukaryota > Metazoa > Chordata > Actinopteri > Gobiiformes > Gobiidae > Proterorhinus > Proterorhinus semilunaris. Next base: position 27,720,048 of record CM038347.1, on the reverse strand, counting down.
GTCTCTGAGGCCATGTGTTTACACTTATCTTCTTGAGCAATGATTATGAGTACATAAAAATACCACTGTCAATCAGTTGTCTTTCATTTTCATCCTGAGTAGATATTGTTACAAGTTGTGGTACTGCATAATTCTACTTTGGTGCTCAAAATGGCCGCCGGAACTATGCGTGATGTCATTGGAAATGCATGTGTATAGTGATTCTATTTGTCTCTATTTGTTATGTTTTTTAATGGCCCCAAAATTGCATGTTTTGTGAGCAACCCCAAGGAAGACCTCAGGGGGGCTGAATCTCCTCCTGGGTGTCTGGCGCCACCACTGAACACTGAAGAGGCACCAAGACAAAAAGGGACAAACGAGGAGGTATCTGGGCAAGACTCACAGCTAAGCCACATGTGTCTTCTATTGTTCTGGCTAATGGACGTTCACTGGAGAATAAAAACAGATAAACTGCTAAACTATTCCCAGAAGATGGGAAGATGTGAAAGACTGTAGTAGAGCAGAGGGAGCTGCGCAGGAGGAAGAGAAAGGAGGAGGGGGAGCTGACCAGTGCAGGACACCACGCTCTGAATCAGGGACAGGTGCACCTTTCAAAGGAGACTGAAGGCCGTACTCCAGTGTGCCTTACCTCCAAAAACATGCTGGTCAGGTTGACCCATAGTGGCAGCGCGGCTCAGTTGCAGCGGCTCAGGACTAACACCTGAACACTATTTTGTTGTATAGTTGTACAATAAAGCACCTACTTTCTTGTATATTGTATTCCGGAAATATGTTAATTAAATTATTTGTAATATTTGTACTTTTTTGGCCCAAGGGTATAGCTAAGGGGGATGCCACTAAAAACACACAAAAAACAGCAACTCAAAGCTCTGTAGTAGTCTACCAGGGATCCCGAACTGCCAGAGGACACATTTTACTTCGAGGACAATAAAGTCACAAAACAAATAGGCTTATGCAAAAATGCCAATAGCTTTGAATCTCCTATAAATCTTCCCCTTTCCCCACCCCCCAACAGACACACCACACCGCTCTACCCTGTGTCTGCAGTCAGTATGAGCCTAGTATGTTACAGCCCGGATGGAGCCCACCTGCCCCCCGTGGCCCCCACTCATCGTCGACCTAAAGTGAGTTGATTCAGAACCGTGTGTGAAACTGCATTGGTTTAAACGGACACGTGACTCCGGCGCAGTCCTCGTCCTGACACGGTTGCGCGCTCACGGCTCCCCCCTCCAACTGCGGAGCGAGAGCACTACAGTCAGCGAGGCGAGGGTGCGCGAGTGGATAGATATAATATATCTATATCGTGCACGGTGCGGCGTGCGTGCGCTTCAAGTGCTGCCTGTGGCACGCTCTCGTTCCCTCTCTGCACTTTCTCTCCTCTAGTCACATGAAACACTTATAGGCCGCTTATTTATAGACAGGGGTGCAATGGTGGAAGTGGAGAGTAGCTGCAAGGGGGCTGTGGGTGTGAAGCCTATACTTGGAGTGCGCGTCTTCTAAATTTCTTACATCAATAAGATGGTAGGCTACTTAACTGAATGTCAGCCCACATTGAAACTGACATCCACGACCAAGAATTTTTGTAATCCGATCTTTCAACATTCTTATAGTCCCACACTCCCAAATCACACCTCTGTCCCGACTCCCACGCCTCTGTTCCGTGTCCTCTCCGTGTACTCATCTGTCCATCTCTGGGTCCCGCGAGCCTCATTCAGCTCCATCTAATCTCATCTCATCTGCTAATCTCGTGCCTGTATTTCTCACACTCTTCCCATTCAAGCACGCGCGGCTCGCCCCCGACACCACCAGCCCCACGTGACACTGAGAGCAGCGGCGGGAGGAGGAGGAGGAGGGGGACGGGGGCTGCTGGTGCTGAAGCTGAGGAGGATGATGGCGCGGACGGAGGCGCGGCGACGTTAGGTGTCCGCGCTCCGCAAACGATTTTCTCCCAGTTTTTCCCCACTAAACGACGCCGCCATTTGAGACCAGGAAGCGTCGTCCTTTCAGCCTTCGACACAACGGTGCGTCTCCGCCGTCGAGACCGAGATGGGGAATGAGGCGAGCATGGAGGGCGGCGGGCAGCCAGGCGATCCCGCGTCCGCCGCCGCAGCCGGGATGATGGGCTCCGCGATGCCCGGAGGAGGAGGGACCGCAGCGGGCATGGGGCAGCATGTCAAGCCGCTGAACGGAGCTGCAGCCGGCGGGGGCATGGCCATGGGAGGCCCCGGGATGGGCATGGCGAGGTAAGCGCGCGCAAACAGCTCTCTATACGTTTACGTTCGCACACACACGCACACACGTTAACACTCCAGCAATGCGTTGATTTATCAACGATACCGGATTTGACTTTTTCAACATTTTCAACGCTGGTCCTGCGCTGACATCTCGCGAAATGCCGCTAACAACGCGAGTAGTTTCATGATGTGGCACCACCTCTTCTAAAATGCTCGGAATGGAGCGTTTAGAGGCTGTAGTAAAGCACCCAGCATTATGCGTAATTCACAACGTAACATGAGTTTGTGACTCGTGGACTTGCCTTTGCAGAGTCTACTGTTTTAGAACCGAGATGGCATTGGGAATGACCGACGGAGTGTTCATGTGCATGTCCACAGAAAAGGCGGGATCGAGGAAAGACGCAGGGATAAGGTGTAAGGAAGGGAAATAAGAGGTGCAACACATATGTTAACGTATGTAGTAGTAGTAGTATGTTAAAGGGTAATTTTGGGGGCATTTTGGTTCGACTTTAAAAAAAAAGAAAAAGATGCTGTTGCCTATAGGGCTAGGAATAGTCGCAAAAGCACACACAAGATGACATAGATGCCACTGTTACTTCCACCACTACTACTACTTTACACACACCTATAACTCAAATGGTCATGCCTTTTTTTAGTCTCCTGAGCCGCCATGAATGACCAAAAAATGTTTACGGAAGGCGAGAGCATCTTCAGGAGATTTTGGATGCGGCATTGCTTTCCATAGGGGCTTGAGGAAGTGAATGTGAGACATTTTAATCAGTAAAACGGCCATTTAATGTAAGGCCCGTGGCATGTCCCTGTCCGTGGTGCTGGGCAGTTGCTCTGACTGTATCTTCAGGGATGCCTACCCCAATCCCCCACGTTACACTACATGTGTTTGTGCCCGCCTTTATCCCATGTAGTGGTGTGTGTGAAATCCTCTCCAGCTGCTGTAGACGTGCTGCAAACCTCTGCTCCGAGTCACATGACATGGGTATTTCTGCTTCAGTGCCGCTGCCCCACCTCATCGAGTGGAGACGTCTTCTTTTTCTTTCTATTTGGATTTTGAAAGCTTGCTACGATATAGAAATGTAACCTATCCGCATGTCAAAAAGTGGCGCGGCACATGTGTGGTTGTGAGCGTGTCGGACGGAGGCAGAGAGGCTGGCGGACTGCGTAGGTGGAGCGTGATTGATTGGAGTGGCAGCTACTAACCCCATGATAACAGGGAAGAAATGTTTGCCTATTGAATGTGAAACCACAGGACTCTTTTATGCACTTGTGTATAGGCTATGTGACATGGTTTTGAAAGAATATTGGATACTGTGCGTACAGTCTCGAAATCTCAATCGAAGCTTATTCACAAGTAGTTTAAACGCATTTGTGGTAGGAATATGGATCTGATATTATCTTCTCAGGTGGGAACCGTGCACCGTAGAGCATGGAACCAGGAAAAAACGGTCCCTTCTTGCTCTGAGGCCATTATTAGTATTATTAACTAAGCTGTCACTCGATACATCTATAACCTTATATTGAAAAGGAAATGGCAGCAACAGCCTTCGATATTGTTACACTGGGCACTTGTTCAAGCTTAAAAACTTTTCTGAGGGATTCCCTTTTGGCAAGCTTAGAACACATTTTTTATGACTTTATAGTATAGAGCTTGCCAAGTCAGGATGTCCCGCTTTTTCAATTTATTGCGGAGTAAGTTCTTGAATTGGATGTTGGATGAATTCTCCGCTGGAGAGGGCTCAGTGTGTTACGGTTTGGATCAAGAAACTTTAGGCCCATCCCCAGATCTCATGATTGGTCAGGACTAAAGAGTGCTAGCTGGAGATTTGAGTGTATTGTTCATGTTTTGGGTCCATGTACATGATCATGATTTTGTGACTGATTGTTTCTACCATTTTTGGCCATAGTTTGTGAAAATGTGATTTCACTCAAGACAATTTGTGCTGACAGTTGATGTTACGTGTTGTTAGGCCTAATAAATATGGGTCAAAACAAATATTTGACACTTCCTTCTTCAGCTTCGTTTACAATAATGTTTATAATAATGACACAATACATCACAACTGAAACAAAATCACTATTTGAATGGTTGCAATCAACAAATCGCAAAGGCTGCAATTATTGAGGTTTACTATGTCATTTGAAAACTACAAATATGATACAAATAGGCCTCTGCCAACATGTTCTAAGCAGTTCAAACGTCTGTGTTCTCTCTCACACTGAACTCAAATCTTGATTTCAATTGCAAATCCTAATTGTAATGATTCATTGAGGGAGGGGAAGTGATATTTTTCCTAAAAGTGTGCAGCCCACATGAGCTGTCAAACCATGTGGAAGCAACAGTAGCACACCTCATCCCTTCCCCTACAGGCCATACAGTACAGACAGCTGAGTCGGCAGTTTTAAATCCTCAGTCTATGTGTGTGTGACAGGTGTCCAGTCCGTGGAGGGCCTTCATAAGCCTGTGAGTAAGACACGCGTCCACTCACATCTGGAATCATGTGTCCAACCACAGTTTCCGTTTGATTTGAAAATTGTATTTACGTTTTAGTCATTGGTGCTAATGTGCAATAATGGGCCTCTTGTACCACTCCTTGGCTCTACTCGGCGCAAATACTCGGCTTTCACGCATTTCCTCGTGGTGGAGCACATTCAAAAGGAACAGACCAACAAACATACTGATCTGCACTAGACAATTTGATGAAGGTGTCTCTAAACTATGAAACCCAGTAGAGGGTGGACTGGCATTTTGGTGAGCAATATGCTGCATTACTGAAACATGTGCAATGCAAATGAATCACCATTCTATATAGGTTTCTGATATGGCAAAAGTCAATGAAGCATATGCCTGTGAAGACTATACACACTGACTAAAGTGACAATGTTGTACGGTTTCGACGTGTTCGGCAAATTTCATTCAAGAAGAAAGAATGTAAAAAAAATGTGAATAGTTGGAGCGCTTAAAGATTGCAATATGCAGAAGATCACCAATGTATATGTTTTTTAGTTGGCTTCACATGTTTTTTTCCACTTAATCATTGCAAGACCGTTTTTGTTTGAGTTTTTGTGCAAATGAAAAAAAAAAAGGTTTTATGAATTGATAACGTGATGCAGGTTTGGTCTAGCGGGATCGAAAGCCTCCCTTTTTCTTATACAGTGCTGTGTCTCTCTGCAGTCAGGCCTCCCCTTTCGGAACCTCTTCATCCATGACCCATCTGAGCTCCGGCATGCTGCCTTCAGGGGCTGTGGGAATAACTGTAGTCTCTCCACACACGCTCGCACACACATATTCACTGTCGCGCGGGAATGACCACCACACGCGCAAGACGGCTGTGCTCAGGCTCTATGAAAGATATGTGAAAATGAATCTGACTTTGATCTTATGCTCATGTAGTAATTCTAAACCTTTTTCCTCCACTGTGAGTTACATTTACAAAATAAAAACGTCTGAGCTGAGGACTTTTGAGCAACTATGGGACAAAGGTTGAGTGCAGTCTGGACACAGGACAGAAAATAATCAGGATATTTGATGATATTTCAACACCAAAAAAAGGTCCTCAAAATAGGGATGCACTGATCTGGTACTGGTATTGCATATCAGAGCTGATACAAGAAAAAATATGATGTCGGCTACAACTATGCGATGCAGAACTGATACCAGTTATGGCCCTTAACACCTTAAAAACACAACTTTTACCACCTAAATCTAAGTGAATATGGGCATGCTGTATATCATGTTAAAGCTTGGTTCTGATTTAATAATAATAATAATGCATCAGTTTTATATAGCGCTTTTCTGGCCACTCAAAGACGCTTTACATTGCACTATTCATTCACTCCATACTTGGTGGTGGTAAGCTACTATTGTAACCACAGCTGCCCTGGGGTAGACTGACGGAAGCGAGGCAGCCAATCTGCGCCATCGGCCCCTCCGACCACCACCAACCACTCACTCACTCACTCACATCATTCATCCCGGCCTATTGTACATGTTTTTGGTGGTAGGGGAAACCGGAGTACCTGGAGGAAACCTACGCAGACACGGGGAGAACATGCAAACTCCACACAGAAAGGCCCCGTCCAGGTGGGAATCGAACCCGGGACCTTCTAGCTGTGAAGCACAAGCGCTAACCGCTGTACTACTGTGCCGCCCAATGTATTTCTGATCACTGCGCAAAATGTTGCGGTTAGCATCAGTACGCTAAAGTTAGCGGGAGCATGGAGTCTACCCCTTATTCCGACAAACCTCCATTTAAACAGCCCTCCAAACCGAAATCCCATAATTCCGACAACCCTCCATTGCGACTTACCCCCATCCAACACTTTTTGATACCCCCATTCCCAGGGCTGCCAACTTTTCACCAAACCTTGGAGTGAGACATTGGTCGGTCCTGAGCTTGGTGGCCTTTTTTCATGGCGATAGTGTCTCGTAATAGTATTAAATTATAAGCCAAAAACAAGTGTATGATTTACATGGCTGAGCACATCAGGAGCTGCATAATGGCTCTGTCAGTGTTTTTTTTTTGTTATCATTCAGATATGATTTCCTGCAATCTGGTGCATTTTAGATCATAAATAATAATTTAAGATGGTCTATTTACTGGTGATAAATAATTATATTTCTGGGCCCAGTTAGCCCCCTTCATCTTTACAGCCCTGCCAAATGGTACAATGACACAAAGCATTGTGCATAGTTGAGGGTCAGTCACCTGCAGCTCAGAAACACGTTTAAAACATCCCCCGCACTTAAGTCAGTGATAAAGTTTGACTTGTGTTTCCTGTTATCATAATTTATTCGTTTTATATTTGTCCATTAAAAATATATATTTAAACTTACCCTGGCATCACTTTTCAAAACATTTATGTCAGGCATTGTTTGGCTTCTATTTGAGTGTTTTTAGTCATGTCCCTCCTGTTTCTCTGTGTCAGTCATTCCAATTATTACCAACAAAAAGCCAGTAGCATAAACTTTAGAAAATCTGGAAGATTGTATTCCCTGTCTCCTGCAGTATGTTAGAGCATGTTAGATGATTAAACTTTGAATATATATATTACTATCAGGGGTATATAAAGAAAGATATATAAACTAAAAAGCCATTGTAAACTAGAAAAAGGCAATACAACTCTAACACAAAAATCATTGTGTACAATATTAAATAATCAGATTTGTATGTTGTTTTATGTCTGCATTGTAAAAATGACATTGGTTATAAACATAAAATGTATTGTAAGAAGACCCCCATGAAAAAGAGATAGTTCATCTCAATGGGGCTGTCCTTGAAATAAATGAAACATTCAATCAAATTAAACATATTTTCTTACTTCTTATTGAGTCAAATTATAATTACTTGCAAAGTTGTACTCAATTAGTAGTTGAGTACATTGGCTACTCTAACCACCTCATAACTGTGGGCTACATGAAAATAACAGTCTTACCTTTAGAAGAGCCATTTACTCAGACTGGGGTTAATGCTACTTGTTTCTCATCAGTGAGAGGCAGGGCTTTGCTTTTTGTTGCTTCTGCAGTGTTTCTCATCTGCCAGAAAACATCACACCCTTTATATGACAATCTCTTACGTCTGTGATAATGGGGAACACGTTAGCGTAGCCTGCTCAGCACTGCTTACATCGAGCTGCAGTAAAAATGTCCACATCCCAGTTTGAAGGCTTCTGCAGTCGCTCCACACGCAGCTCACGGGATGTTTATCCAACAGCTGTTTTATCGTATTGTAGTTTTGTAAAACCGAGGGAAACGTGTCTCGTGTTGTTTGTTGTTCAGCACCATGTGTAATACACCGCTACCAATCACACGCGAGCTGCACACATCAGGGCGGGGCTCAGTGGTACCATGTCCAATCAGAGGCGAGAGATCGTTAGAAAGACAGACGGAACAGCCAATAGCGCAAGAGAAGCTCTCTCACATACACCCACACTGTAGGCGCGAGGTGAGCCGCCATTGCTGTAGTACCGCCATATAGGCCCCCATTGGAATCCATTGCACTTTAGACACGTTAAAAACAACTTTAATGCCCGGTGCCTAATTGTTTGGAACTGTCTACAGCTAGATATTCCTCCTGTGATTACGCTGGTTATCATTGTGGTAAACGGGGAGGCATGAGTAATGACGGTCTATGGTAAATACAGGTCATTCTAGTAGGCCCACGTATTTTTAATAATTATCTTGTGTGTCGGAATGGCAGGACGTTGCTCAAAAGATAAGTGTCACAACTCCGACAAAGGGGAATTTTTTTTTTGGAGTGGCAGGACGTTTAATAAAAAATGGAAATGCCCGCACTCCGACAATTAGACCTCAATGTCGGAGTGAGAGGGAAATGATAGATAGAAATACCTAAAGTAGCCTAATACATGAAATAACCATTGCTGAAGCCAAGTGTTTGTATTTTACAGTAAGAAATAACTGATCAAACATATTTGTAATGATCAGATCACTTCATGTGAGTTGTTTATATTAATGTAACCTATACCCAGGGGTGCCGCCAGAAATTCTGGGCCCTATGGAAACAAACATTTCTGGGCCCCCTACATTTTTTACAGATAAAATGTAACCCAATACACATGCCCTGTATACTTTAAAAAAGATACTTAGCACATTGCATAGTTAAAATGTCTGATGAGTAAAAGCCTACAAAAACAAGAAAAAGCTATGGAAATATGTACTTGTTTACATAAAAGGAGAATATTTATTATCTCAATTGCAATTGCAAACACAACAGAACATAATGTACACATATTGACATATACTTTACGTGAACAAGCTTTAACTGGGTCCAACTGCTCAATCAGGAAACATCAGCTACAACTAACCCCTAATTAAATCAGTCCAAGACTAAAACTAGGCCAAGGGCTCAAAATCAAGACACACCAGGAGTAATGCCAGGCCTAAACCAGTCCAGGACTAAACAAGTACTGAACCAGACATAAACTGTTTGTTATCCAGGTATAACAAAGTTATGTTCAACATCACTTTATAATGGCCCCGCGGCGTGCCTTTCTGCTGGCAAAATCATGTATCAAATCATCAAAGTTCAGCTTTCTTGCCAGTTTGCTTTCAATGGATAGTATGGCAAGGTGACAAAGTCTGTCCTGCAACATAGCAGACCTAAGATAATTTTTAATCAGTTTCAGCTTACTGAATGCTCTCTCGCCACCAGCAACGGTCACAGGCAATGTGCAAAATATTCGCAAAACTATGCTGACCTGCCCAAAAATACTCTGCAGCTGCATCTTGTAAATGCTGTTGAGCAGATCAATTGGTGACAGACACCCTGGGAAAGTGGCCCTATATACCGAGTTGAGGTGTCTGACTTCATCTTCAAATTCACAAGTCAGATCAGTGTTGTATTTTGAAATCAATGGCTGGCATACAGAATGGATTTGATCATCACGTAACTGGCCCTCACTTCACAGAACACACGGCAAACTGTTTTTTGTAATTTTTGAAGCGTGTAGATTACTTTTTGTTTAGTAAAGTTATCATCATGTGGAGAACACAGTAGATAAGACGTGCTTAGAGCTTTCAATCTTCGTGAAGTTTTGCGCTCAGGCTCACCTTGTTTGGCTGAGACGGGGACGGGGGGCGCGGGGGAAGGGAGACGTGGGTGTGCAGCGGCCGCTGAATCTGTGTCTACGAGACATGATAACCCGGAGACAGCAGAGATGTTGTTATTGTTGGATGTAAATCATAATTCAGTAATTATTTGACTAAGCTAGCTAGATAAAAGCAGGTCATGTAGCAACAAAAATAAGTAAGTGAAAGTTTTGGAAATACAGGAATAGGGCAAGCTACCTTTCTTTTTGAAAAACTGTGTGACATACTGTCGACTTCGGCGTTCTCAGTCTTCTCTTTCCTTCTTTTCTTTCTGTTTTTGATGCCCTGACTTTTGATGTGACATGCCTGCGTGTGTCACTATCTGCACTGCATCATAACAAATGCAATAAGCAAGAGACGCTACGCTAGCGAGCGTAGCTCGGACAGCGCAGGTGGAATGAACCATTGTGAGGGGGAGGGGTGTGACTTAAACAGTAAATACATTATTTGTTTGTTAAATATTACATCTATGGTCAAAACGGACAAAATACACATTAAGTGTATGAGGGGCCCTAGCACATTACACGTATGTATAAAAAAGAGAAAAGAAATAAGAAAAGAAAAAGAGGGTCTGCTCTTCTGGGCCCTTCATCAGCCTGGGCCCTTAGAATCGTCCTAACCTTCCACCCCTTTACGGCGCCTATGCCTATACCCACAGATATTTAGTGTAGAAATGGCCACTGATCCTTGTTAAATGTTTATCTAAGAGTTTATCAATAGATATAATTGATAATTGATCTGTAACGTCATGACAATAAAATATGAGTCATTAAAATGTTTCACTCCGAGAAAGCTACTTTTAAGAAAGTCTCTTGTTATCGGTAAATATCGGATATCGGCAGATACTCAAACCCCAGTATCGGTATCGGTAGCAAAAAAGCTGGATCGGTGCATCTCTACTTCAAACTGCGTTCATCATGTTCAACCTAAACATTTGGTTAACAAAGAGAAATTGACCTAGAATTGTCTACTAGCATTTATGTCGACAATTTTACGTACTCATATTTTTGTCATTTGGCTTGTGGTAATGTATTTACACTTCAAGACAAAGCGATTATAGTCAAATTGTCTCCGCTCAGTCCATGGTGTTGGCGTGGACAGCACTATCAGCGAAGTCACCTGCCATTTGGAACAACACTCACGCTGACACTTCTCAAAATATTGAATCACGTCACTTTGTTTTTGAAGATCTGCGTTCAGTCTGACGATTCCTCTGTAAACACGTCGCCGGTCGACCGCAAATACCTCCAGTGGAGCAGCGGTGGAGTCTGTGTGTGCAGTATTAATGGCACAGAGCCATGTGACCAGTGCGGGTCACGTGTGGAGCCTGATATAAGTCCCTCCTCTCCCCTTAGCTTCTCCTCTCTTCTAACCTACCTCCATCCATTCCACCCAGATCTCCCCTCTTCTGTTCCACAAACGTCGTCCTCGTTGTCATTGCGAGGAAATAACGTCACCTCTTTCATTTGTGCTGCCAGTGGAGTTTTTTGTTTTTTTTGCCAGTATTTGTTTCAAGCGATTAAGCCCCATAATTGGAGAGATATTCATCTAGTTCTATCCTTATTTGACATATGAATGAATTTCCAAAGTATTGCAACATGTGCAGTATCTTTTAAGCCCACTCTTTGCTCCTCTTACCACTATTCCACTTTCTAAGAGGACAACAATCTTTCCATTTCACTTGCTTTAAGTCCTCCATTAGACTGAACATCCCTGAATTATGAATGAGAGCAAACTCCTTCTGTCGCTGCTGTCTTTGTTGTTTTTACACTAGTTCCCTTTCTCTCTCTCCAATAGGGCTGCCCGATTTTGGAATAAAAAGATAAAGTTATGCGATTTTATTTAGACTCAGCACTGATGTTTTATATTGTAAAGTTTGGAATAAAGTCAGTTTAATCGAAAGCGAGAAAGGCGTGAGGGACTGCGATGGTAGAATGATAGAACACAGGTGGCATGCAAGCAAATCAATGGTGCCGTGATGAACACACTGTGGGCACAGAACTGCTTCGTACAGGTCTGGTGGTGGAATATGAGCTCATGACAGTTTCATGTTTTTGCATGTGGCACAACACAATACAGGAAATACAGAGCAGAGAGCTTCAGCTGTAGAAAAAAAACTAAAGCAATGGATGAGGGGTCCTTATTACATGCATAAGAGATCAAAAGGTTTGCAAAGGAGCATTATCATTTGACTTTGCTGAATCAGTACGCTGTTGACACTAACGCAGACCTAAATGAACATAAACGTGATTGTAGAGGTCTAAACTAAACCAGTTTCTATGATTAATTCTAACCATTCAAATTGCAATCATTGAATTTGCGATTTTGATTGAACTCTCCACCATTGGTCCCGGTTTTTCCTCTCTTCTTTGCTAAATATATCTGTATTTCCCACCTCTGTCACACACCCTCACGCCGCTGTAGCCTCTTCGTCACCTTCTCCACTCTCGCTGCTGTTGTTGGCTCCATATGGGCTCCTGCAGATGTTAATAGGAGGGCTTTGATTGGTTGGGAAAGGGGCGTGAGAGCCCAAAGAGGGAGGGGCTTGCCTTGAAGACTGTGCATTTGTCGATGATGGATGGAGATCGCTTGACATTTGCATACAGTTCATACAGTATGCCCGCCCTAATATATATCAAGTGTTACAGCTGTAAAGGGAATGGAGTGCATCCAACTATGGGCCATAGGTGGAAATGAGGAACGGATAATAATAATTTCATTCAGTTATTTCTTTTCTATATAAAACTAGAATTTATTGGTAATATTAAGTTTATACATTTGATTCCTGGATCATGTGGAGTTTGTATGTTTACATCTTTGTTCTTGGTGGGCTCCTTCAAGTATTCACTTTTTTAACTCAACCAAAGTCTGGCAGAATTGGGTAATCTTCCAGTTTTGTACTCCAGACTAGAATCCTAGCTCAACACCTATAGGAGAAGATCTGCTGATTTTGTTTTCAGCTTTCTCCGAGTGGTTTCACTGCTGGAAAATCCACAATGGAGTAGTAAAACGAGACCTGATTCCCAGTTCCTTGAGATTCCTTTCCAGCCCGAGCTTCAGTCAGCGTAAGTGTATTGTCATGTTTTATAAAGCCTGGTGTCAAAAGTGCACTGTTGTATCGAGTTGTTTTGTTTTGAGTCCTGACTCAGAGCTGCTTTGCCGCTCTGTTTACTCAGCCTCATCACACATAGACCTGAAGGGACCTGTGTGCTCATACGTAGCTTAAAATAGTTCCTAAATAAACAAACAATGACAAAAAACAGCGGCTGGCCTTATGTGTGCACTCAGGCAGGCGGCAATAGACCTGACCAAGCAAATATTCGCAGTGGATGATGTTTTTATCGAACACCACAGTGGAACCTTTATTACACATAACACAATGTTTTTTACTGTATTTTGAGATAGAAAGCATTTACTAAGTATGGACCACGCCTACGTCTGGGTACCGTTGTTTTTATACCACTACTTTAACAATACCTGCGGTACCGGTGCCTTAACCATACTTTTTTCTATACCTATGTTATATTAATTGAATTCAAATAATATGGGTATAAAAAAGTATCGTTCAGGATGTCATAAAACAGCACAGACCAACACAAACTCCTGAGCTGCAGGGACAGATCAGATCCACATCATGACACCGTTTTATTTCTAAACACGAGCTGCGCTGTTTGATCACAAAACAAAACCAACTTCACACGTCAAAGATCTTTACACAGTGCAAGCGCTCACTCTGTCACTAATACTTTACCAAAACTGTACCGAAAATGTCTAGTACAATCTTCCATATTCCCCTCGCTGCGGCGTAAACAACAGGCACGTAAACTCAGCCTCGGCCTGTCGCTAAAGTCTAAGTCCTGGTTTAGTCCTGGCTCAGACCTGCCGCAGACTCTGGCATCTCTAATAATTACAAAGGTTTTTAGTAAGTTATAGCTTTGTTTTGCTTTGCAAAAACAACAGCATTTGTGCACACATTCATGTTGCTTTTCTTAGACCCACTGCTGGTCATATATTGACATCTGGAGAGAAAAAGTACCAAACCTGGGTATGGAAAGAATTTTTGGTTTTCGATACCGCCCCCTACCGGAGCTTTTTGGTCGGTATCATGTAGGTACCGTTTAACAGTACACAGCCCGAACCACGGCAGAAAACACACTTACATTTGTGGTTGTCTCATCAAAAACATACCTTTTCGAGCTAGCGCATCTTTGAGCAATCTTTGGACCTTGACCGGTGGCTTAGCATAGCACGTATCCAAAAAATGCTTTCCTCACTTCTCGATCTCGTGCTAAGCTCAATCTTCTCATTGCAGAATAAATCAGTTGTCATAGCTTCACTACAGCCACATGGGCCGCCCTGCATTTTATTTTCTCTTCATTGAAACAGCTGTATAGCGAAGGAGAGCAAGAGGAGGATGCGGTGAGCGGGGCTTTGGGATTGCTTAAAGATCAGGAAGAAACTTTTGGATATTTTGTTTCAGCTGTTTTAGATCAAAACTGCATTTTCTAACCAAGAACGTTTGACTTTAATATGTGTTTGACATTATTATCAAATATGAGACCCGCGGAAACATAGGGGCGACGGTGGCGCAGATGGTAGAGCGGGTCGTGATCGGAAGGTCCCCCGACCTACCGATCATAAATCCCGCCTCCTGAAGGTGCACATTGTTGTTGTGTCCTTGGGCAAGACACTTCACCCTCCTTGCCTCCAGTGTCTGTGTACACTGGTGTATGAATGAGAGTGAATGGGTGAAGCCCCTATGAGAGACCAACAGGCTCGTTTGGAACCATGAGGCCGTCCTTCTGTGGACCCACCACCTGCAGGAGGAGCCTGGTGCAATGTGATTTGGGCAGCTCCAACAGCTGCCCCCACGACCCGGCAACGGACAAGTGGAAGAAAATGGATGGATGGATGGATGGAAACATAGGGAGAGCATGCCCTCCGCACATGAATACAGATAATGAGGTGTTTTTGTTTGCAAATATGGCTTTAGGCTAATTATAAATGTAGACAGACCTTGGACCATGTAATGACTAATGAGCTTTGCAGTATGGGAAGAAGCCAGTTGAACTAACATCATTAGCAGTGTGTATGTACAGTATGTTATATAGATTACGCTCCTCAGATGATGGGGCCAGATGGCTGAAGTGGAGCAGGTCTGGAGAAGGAGCAGTGAGTTAGAGGCACATATGGACACGCTACCCCATCACATGTTGTTACATCGACAACTTGACTACAAAATCTCGCTCTCTCACTTCAGAGTCTTCTCACAGCTCCAGTGTAGACACTAGGCCACTACATGCTATGTGACAGACTGATAATTGGTGTCTGTAAAAAGATGGCAGCTGTAGCAAAAAATGAATTGAAAAGGCAACAGCTATTTAAGTCAATACCCAGATCAATCCCAATCCCCTGAATACAACAGAGCGCTTCTTACCCAATTGTTTAGAACTTAGATTTTTCCAAATTCATTCGATTACACCGAAGACTGTCAGTTCCTAATACATGAGTCATTTTCCACATCTTGTTTGTGCGCAAATTTGTGTATAACTTCTATATGGGGCACTATGCTGTGTGTTTGACGCCAATTTATTCTCTTTAAAACATCAAGTGCTGCACAACTGTTATAACACCACAGTCTCTGTCATGGCGCCCACTCGAGACCAATTTGCAGTGCTCCTCTCCTTCAGATCTGAGTGTGTGACGGGGCGTCCTCACCTCTGCGCATAGGAAAGAACAGTGTTGAACATACAGGCGTCCCTGTTAGCTGTTGGCGAGTTCGTCTAAGTCAGCACCAGACCAAATGCTGAGCTCTCAAACGCCGGGGCCCGACGTCCTCTGCAGAGTTTTTGCTGCAAAAAGTCATTTGAAAGATGTCACAATATGAGGCTGAGTGGAGCGTGTGCACATTTAGAAGTCAGGTGGGACAATGAAAGTGGTTTGATGCCAAGAAAAAACTATAGAAAGTAAAGTGACTGAAGTTTAGGGGTTTACTTTACTTTGCCCCCTTTTGCGCTATTAAATAAAGTCTTCCATCCCAGAAATAGTTAGGGAAAAGATGATAATTTAATTAAAAGGAACTACAATGACTATCAATGAAAATGTTTCCCTAACAGAATCGATGTTTTGGCTGCTGTGGTGTAGAGCCTGTATCTACCGTGTGTTATCAGGACTATGTTTACAGCAGCCTCAGTCTCTGAATGAGTTTTGGGTCTGCGGCAAGAGATAAGAGGCAATAACAGACACAGGGCCAGACTGCATCCAATCGGACTCATATAAAGATGGTGTCAGCGGCTGCAGCGAGGAGGTGTGAAATGGTCGGGCGTTACAAAATCTGCACAATCACAGGGAAAACAATGGGAGCTGATGGAATATCTGTGATGCCATGCAGCGAGACAGAAATCCGCATGCAAGATACAAGAAGTGTGGATTTGAATTGGGTGGCACTATGGCAGAGTGGTTTGCACTTTGGCGTGGGGTTTGCCTGCTTTCATTGTGTTTGTATAGGTTTGGATAAATATTTTTATCAACAGTTTTTTTTTTAAATATGATTGACTTGATGAGGCTTAAATGGGAAACCCTTCAGTAAGTGGACAATTGTTCAACCCATCATCCCATCATTGCAGCTTATTCAATTAATTAATTAATGGAAGAATGGCATTAAGAAATTATGTGATTCAAATTCTGCAGAACTTACAGGTCATGTTTTAAGCATAACTGTGTCCATGACCAATATCACACCTTCTCCCCCTTTATGTTTGCAAGAAAATCGCAAAGGATGTAATTGTCTTCAGGAAATGTGTCCCTTGCAAACAACAAAATGTGATCTCTATGGGGTCTTGTGCATTCAACAAAATCAGATTTTGTTTGTTTACAAACAATGAAAAAGGGAATAAGTAAAGTGTAAAGTTATGGTAATAACTCTCTCTCTCTGACTTAACTTTTCTGACTTAACACAAAACCTTATGAGCTCATAAATTGAGCTCATAAAGTTTGATTTACAACTTTCAGAGGGCATCAACTATAGTTTGCTAGTTGACATTTGATTAAAATCCTTTATACTTTGGTGCCCAGCGTGTAATGGATTTTCTTTACAAATGTGTGTTTCTGTAATATACTAAAGTAAAACACACAGAATTTGGCCTCGAACGCAGTAATGGAATGAAATATTCCATTACTGCGTTCGAGGCCAAATTCTGTGTGGACTTTATCAGTGTGTTCAGAAATGCAGTGATAAATTAATCACTTTGTATTTCAGTCTTCTCTCAAATGTTAAAGAGGGGCTATTATGCTTTTTTCAGTCACATAGTACCAGCATACTACAATAATGATCCAAACTTATGTTGGTCTGTAAATGCAGTAAATTAAAATAACTGCCTTGAATAAATCTGCTCTCGCAAAATGGCTGTAGCAAATAGGCCTCTGTCTCTTTAAGGAGCCCTGACCCTTTCCGACACCCCCCCCTTCAGCACGCTAAAACTATCATCACAACTAAACACTGCTACATACATTCTCTCCTTCACATGTTGAAACTACGATCAATTTTCACTGCGTTTTAATTTTACTGTTGGAAAGGAGCTACACTTTATCACTTGGCCACCCAGGATATGATTTAATCCTGCGTCTGACCTGCCAGAAAGTGACTTTGGAGACGAACCTTTGAGAGTTCAGAGGCTCCGTGTCCACACCGAAGGAGCTCTTGCCTGAAAAATACCTGCTGTTTGGAAGCTATCTAGTCACTCTTTGCTACTGCCATGCCCTATGGATCTTTAATCCTGGGTGTTGAGGTAACAGAAACACTGATGTGTGTCTTTGTAAAAGTCTCAGAGCTGCTGTAGCTCCGGTTTACAACACGTGAAGCTAATCCTGCATGATGACTCTGACTGTTTACATCTGTGCTCGACATGTGGGGAGGGGGCTCTGCTAAGCTGAGGAGCAGTGGTTGATAACTCGGCTGGTGACGAAAGGTCCAAAGGCGTCTCCAGGAGCTTCCTAGGAGGACTGAGGCATAGCTACACCTAAAATGGCTGCCGTCAAAATTTTTAAAGATTACTCAAACATACGTGAAGAAGCCCAGGCAACACTCCAGGCATGTGTTTAATGAGGGAATGTCATAATAACATGATGTAAAGCTTGAAAAAGTCGATTTACATAATTCTCCCCCTTTAACATTGTGCACTGTAAATCCCATATGTTTAAAGCATTTAATGAGTGAGCGCTGTGTTGTGCTGCGGTGCTAGCGTTAGCTCTGAACAAACGCAAGAAAATGCCAAAACCGACCAAAATAGAGGCGAAGCAACAGGCAGATTCGGCGGCGGAGGAGGACTATGTAAGCCTCAGTCGAGTCACTGAACTCATGGAGCAGCAGAGGGCAATGTTCAGGGAATTAATTCAACAGCAGCAGGAAAACTTCAAAGGATTTATCAAACTCATCATGGAATCAACAAACACCCGCATGGATTCACAGTTAAAAGACATTCAAGAATTAAAAACAAGCCTGCAGTTCACGCAAGGTGAGGTGGACACTATAAAAGAAGAAAAAAGGAAACTCACTGAGCGCACGGACACAATACAAAACGATTTCTATAAAGTATGTGACAATCTGCATATAATCACGGATAAACTGGAATATTTGGAGGGGCAGAGCCGCAGGAAAAACCTGGTCTTTGAGGGAGTGTTGGAGTCGCCTGGGGAGACCTGGGCTGACGCAGAAGAAAAAATCAAACAATTGCTGAGGGAGAAACTACAACTACAACACCCGGTGGAAATGGAGAGAGCCCATCGCGTAGGGAAACCTGGCGGGAGAGACTGGCCGAGACCTATCATCGCCAAACTACTGCGTTGGAAGGATCGAGAAGCAATCCTGCAGCGCGCTAAACAACTCAAAGGAACTAAAATCTACATAAACGAGGACTACACGGACTCCATTAAAAGGAAAAGAAAAGAACTGATGCCGGAGATGAGAGCTGCACGGGAACGAGGAGACATAGCTTTTTTGCGCTATGACAAACTCATTGTACGTCCGCGCACCAGTACACCAAATCAAGCTTAAACACCTGGAAAAACGTATGGTTTTTGGTATGTAAAAACACATAATTTCACATGTCCTGTAATACATTTACTCACTCAATGATGTCCAATCATACTTCATATGCCACTGACGGCAGTGACCTAGGATTACAGCAAAGGATTTTGGACTGTGAGCTCTTGGAGTTAAAAACTTCAGAGTACACTGAACATAATGCACTGGACTTGGAAGATCAGTTGGACCCAGATAACCTGTTCTTAACATCTAACGCAAATAGTTGCAAATACTACACTGAGAATGAATTTAATATCTCTGTTAAAACAAAAGGGAAATTCTCAATTATCCATTTCAATAGTAGAAGCATGTACGCGAATTTTGACGCAATCAAAGAATACTTACAACAGTTTGAGAAACCATTTAGTGTCATTGCAATATCAGAAACATGGTTTAATGAGGATAGAGGCATCGTTTTTGAGTTAAACAGTTATACTTTAAACTATGTAAATAGAACCAATAAAGGGGGAGGAGGAGTTGCAATATATGTCCACAAGAAATTTAAATATAAAATATTAGAAAAAATGACAGCATCAATAAACAACTTGCTCGAATGCCTATCAATAGAAATTATCAATGCAAAAAAGAAAAACATAATAGTTAGTTGTTTATACAGGTCACCGGGCTCATGTGTGGAAACATTTACAAATTGGGCAGAAAAAACGTTCTCAGAATTGAGTAACAAGGTATTATTTATCTGTGGGGATTATAACATCGATTTGATAAATCCAAATAAACATAAGACAACTGATGAGTATATTAATAGGATGTACAGTATGAGTTTATACCCGACTATCACAAGACCTAGCAGATTAACAACGCACAGTGCTACCCTCATTGACAACATTTTTACTAATAATATGCAGTTCACAAATGTCAGCGGTCTAATGGTTTGTGATATAACGGATCATCTGCCCGTATTCACGGTGTATGGTGATAATGAGTTAGAGCAAAAATCACCTCAAAAATATTTTTATAAACGTATAAGAACTGAGGATACAATTTACTCACTCTATAGTGACTTAACAAAACAAGATTGGAACGAGGTATATAACAAGAATGATGTAGACGGTGCGTACGATACTTTCATGGAAATTTTCGGTGTAGCATACAATAAAAACTGTCCAATTCAGAAATACAGTAAAAACAACAAAATGACTAAATGTCCGTGGCTAACCAAGGGTTTACAAAATGCTTGTAAGAAGAAAAACACTCTATATAGACAATTCATTAGACTAAGAACCGAGGATTCTGAAAGTAGATATAAAATATATAAAAATAAACTGACCAATATATTAAGGAAGGCTAAGAAACTATATTATGCCGATCTGTTGTATAAAAGCAAGAATAACATGAAAGGGGTATGGGGAATACTAAACACTATAATCAAAGGTAATGCAACAAATAATTCATATCCAAACTATTTCACTGATGGGACCAATGACAATCATAATATGAATGATATTGTAGAAAACTTTAATAGTTTTTTTGTAAATGTTGGACCGGATCTGGCAGCAGAGATTCCGGTGTGTAGTATCAACGAAATGGAGTCATTGATAGACATTAATTCAAAAACGATGTTTTTGTCTGGAGTAACTGAAACAGAAATAATAGATGTCGTTAACGGGTGTAAGAACAAATCGTCTACAGATTGTTTTGATATAGATATGACACTGGTTAAACAAATTATATACAGTATCGTGAAACCATTAACTTACATATGCAACTTATCGTTTCAAACAGGAACATTTCCAAATAAAATGAAAACTGCAAAAGTTATACCTATACATAAAAATGGGAACAAACACATCTTCACCAACTATAGACCTGTCTCTCTGCTCCCCCAGTTTTCCAAAATTTTAGAGAAACTTTACAACAGCAGAATGGATAATTTCATAGATAAGCATAAACTAATTAATGAAGGTCAGTACGGGTTTAGGGCAGCAAGGTCAACTTCAATGGCCATCATCGATGCAATAGAAGAGGTTACTAATAGCTTAGAGGGAAAGAAACATGCAGCTGGAATATTCATTGACTTGAAAAAAGCATTTGATACACTAAATCACTCAATATTACTAAAAAAATTAGACAGATATGGCATAAGGGGAGTGGCTTTGAGCTGGATGCAAAGCTATTTAAATGGGAGACAACAGTATGTGAAGATGGGGGAGTTTACATCAGGGTGTTTGGACATTAGTTGTGGGGTCCCACAGGGATCGGTTTTAGGACCAAAATTGTTCAACTTATATATTAATGACATTTTTAATGTGTCTAAATTATTAAAATTAGTGATTTTTGCAGATGACACAAACATTTTCTATTCAAATGACAATTATAGTACTTTAGTAACTAACATAAACTGTGAATTAAGGAAATTAAAAACATGGATGGACAATAACAAATTGTCCCTCAACCTAAATAAAACAAAAGTAATGTTTTTCGGTAATTATCATGGAAAACCAGACTCAGTAATTATAGACGGTGTAGTTTTAGATACAGTATCAGAAATTACATTCTTAGGAGTCACCATTGACAGTAAATTAAGCTGGAAACCACACATAAGACACATAAAAGGTAAAGTCTCCAAAAGTATTTCAATCATTAATAAAGCAAAGTTTTTCTTAAATTACAATGCATTATTTCTATTATATAGTTCATTAGTCTTGCCATATCTAAATTACTGTGTAGAAGTTTGGGGAAATAACTATAAAAGCTCATTACACCCCCTTGTTATGCTCCAAAAACGGGCTGTAAGAATTATACACAAAGTAGGATATTGTGATCACACTAATATATTATTTCTGAAGTCTAAACTGTTAAAAATGAATGACTTAGTTGATTTCTCTACTGCTCAACTTCTATTTAAAGCCAACAAAAATGTACTACCTGCAAGGATGCAAATGCTTTTTGCACGCAGAGAAGGGGGATATAACCTGAGGGGGTGTGATAACTTTAAGGTTCAAACAGTGTCTTCCACTAGGAAAAGTATGTGTGTGTCTGTATGTGGAGTTAAACTCTGGAACAAATTGGGGGCAGAATTAAAACAATGTCCAAATATTCATAATTTCAAATCAAGATATAAAAAAATTGTATGGTCAAAGTACCAGAAGGAGGAAATGAGCACTTGACTTGATTGCTAATGGGTGCTACAAAGTGCTGTAAAGGTCAGATATAATTAAGATTGTTCCTCTATAATCAAAGAGGGTTGCTACTTGGAACGGTTGTCATTCTATCGCTCAAATTACAAATGGAGAATTAGGGTTGGCAGGTTATGGATCTGTTGAGAGGAATCCTCCCAACAGGCTCTAAACCTTGTCTTTTAATGACAATGATACCAATTATGATAAGGGTGGATGACCAAAACAGTTGTGAGGGGCTAGTAAGGGGACATCCCTTTCCCCAGCTAAAGGCGGAATACCTGAGAGTGTGTCGTCAAAGAGGCACAAAACCAGGCGGAAACTTGGTAATCTATTGTAGTCAAAAAGGAACATTGGCGGATGCACCACTCAGCATAGGAACATCATTTACAAAATCAGCTGTTAGGGTAGTCATGTGGGGGTTTGTTAGTGGGGAGCTACTGCCCTCTTCAACTGGCCCGCTCTACACTCTGGCTTTTTAATGCACTACACTATGCAGGGCTTACATCATACTTCACATATAATTCAATTAAATAAATATATAAGTTGAATGGTTTAAATCTGTGAATTGATGGTGGAAGATAGAAGAGTCGTAAAAATAACGGAAGAGTTAAGGTAACAGAGTTATAGGACTACGCGTTGGGTTCATCCCTCTAAAAGCCGTAAGGTACGTGGCTAGGACCTCCCAGATCCGTGGACACACGGAACAAATACTACAGAGTTGGGGACTGTAGAACTTAAAGGGTCGAGGACCCACAAGAGTACTTAAAGGGTCGTGGACCCAGGGTCGTGGACCCAAATAAAGAGTACTTAAAGGGTCGTGGACCCAGGGTCGTGGACCCAAATAAAGTGTACTTAAAGGGTCGTGGACCCAGGGTCGTGGACCCAAATAAAGAGTATTTAAAGGGTCGTGGACCCAGGGTCGTGGACCCAAATAAAGTGTACTTAAAGGGTCGTGGACCCAGGGTCGTGGACCCAAATAAAGTGTACTTAAAGGGTCGTGGACCCAAATAAAGAGTATTTAAAGGGTCGTGGACCCAAATAAAGAGTATTTAAAGGGTCGCGGACCCAAATAAAGAGTATTTAAAGGGTCGCGGACCCAAATAAAGAGTATTTAAAGGGTCGCGGACCCAAATAAACAGTATACTTTAAAGGACGAAACGAAGGTAAGAGAATGTGTGAATTAAAAACTTGTGAAGAATGGGTGAGGGATTTGGGAAATTCCTCACCATGGTGGAAATGGTAATAATAATGATAATGATAATAATAATGATGATGATAATTTAAACCCAAATTAAAATTATACTGAGGATGGTAATGACAACTGGGAAGTATCAAGATCTCGTTTTGCATTCTTTTGCTGTTGTTTCTTTATTTAACTGTTGTTCTTGTTGCTTGTTCTTGCCTTGCCCATGTTCCCTTGTTTGTGATGTGTTATATGTATATGTTATTGTTTTATTCTGGGATGGGCGCTTATAAGCCTTTGGCTTCGGCCCACTCCCTTTGAGCAGACAAACTGCTCAAATAAATAAATAAATAAATAAAAAAAATAATAAACCCATACATTTTAAAATATAAATCACAATTTCTTCGTGTCGAACATTATCCCATAATCGTGGGATAAATCGTCAGGTTTGAGGCCTGTGGTGCTTTTGTTGTGTTTTGGTAGTGTCCTGTCCAGAGCCCCGGGGGATTTGTAACACACTTCGCTTAGCGCTGACCCCTACTCCGGGCCGCACTCAGATCAGTGCCACTTAAACTGGGAACACCACAGAGCGAGACGCCTGGACAAGAGCCAAGGACTGCACAGGGGTCAAGAGTGGATTTGAGCAGATCACATCAGACTGGGCGAGATTACAACACGATTTGGGAAATGGCTGTCAGTCTTATGTAATATTTTGATTCCTGGAAAGTTCAGTAGTTGTTTGTTGACTTTGCCTCTGCTAAAAGACCCCCCCCCCCAAAAGAGTGTTGAACAAAATAGCAGTGATGGACAAAGTACTCAATTTATTTACTTTTGTTACTTTCCTTCACTGGAAAATATATTTCTTTTGCATAGATGTTGTTGAATATCGCTTGATCCGGCGTTTGTGCTATTTGTGAAGTAGTTGTCAACATGCTTAACAACTTGTGATGTTATAAACTACAAGGAGGCCACACAATTACTTAGTTAAACTTAGATTATGTAAGGAATTACATGATTACACTTGATTATTTCATTGTGACTCATTGTGTTTGTGTGATTAAGCAACAAGGTCTTCACCAAGGTTGTCCAGTGGCACCCTAACTCTTCGGCTAAGAATATGTCTACTGTTACCTCGCTGGTATGCTTACACAAAACTAATTATCTAAGTCTGAGATCAATGTTATTCTTTTTGCGCTGTGACATACTGTATATAGTATATTAAAAAGACATGCCTACCATTTTACAGCCTTTCCAGTCATGTCGAAATAAGTTCAGATCATTGCTATACTCGTGTTTTTACGTTACTATTCCTATTTTTATTCCATCCCATTGTTTCCCTAAACCTTAGATTTATGTATTAACACAGCTTTTTCAACTGGAGAGATTCGCTGACTGTGCCAACCAAGTGTTAGCGGCTGAGCGGTTAGCATAGCGTTAATAAATCTACTTTGAGAGCAGCTCAGGCCGGAGCATGTGTGGGTCAGTGAGCTAATGTGCAACTTCTCACACTGTGCCAAACTCAGCAACCGCCGGCCACTTTATTAGGAACAACATACCTGATGTTGAAACCAAGCTCCAGAGTCCTACTGGTTCACGACATGAAAACGGAGAAGAAAGTCAGATTAGATCATCAAATACTACTGTATCTACGGATTGGACTTCTTCTTCCCACACTGTTTCCATAATAACATTGAGTATTATTCCAATGTATTAGTTCAGCTTTTATTCACAGAAAAGAGTGAATGATCAGAAAGCTCTTGGTAATATTCCTAAAGTGTGTCAGAGGATGTTTTATCACTGAATAGATGCCAACACTAAGCTGAATGAGAGAGTGCACAGCTGCTGCCGGAAAATCCAGTCATTTTATAAAAGCTGTGCTGCCTGGTGTTTTACAGAATCAGAGGCAAACCTTGAATATAGTTTGAGCTGTAGCCAATTAACTGATTTCATTGTTATTCCATCCATCCATTTTCTTTCCACTTGTCCGTTGCCGGGTCGTGGGGGCAGCTGTTGGAGTTGCCCAACCCACATTGCACCAGCCCCTACACTGTTAAAAGTGTTGCTTAGATCTAAAGCATAAAAAGTGACGTAAGTGGTTGCATTGCTCCAATTATGTTATGACAACTTTTGTCATTTTATGCTTACCGATAAAACAAAACAAATACTTCAAAAGAAACAATGGACATTGCTTCAAGATTATCGTTTTTCCCAACAATTATGTGTAATGATGAAACAATAAAGCTACTTTAAGATAATTATTTTTTCAAACATAATGATGTTAACTTAAAGCAATGAAATTACTTTAAGATTATCATTTTTCCAAACAATTTGATGTCAAGATAAAGCAATAAAATTATTTTAAGATAATAATTTAACTATCACTTTTTGTGTTCTTACAAAGCAAAACTTAAAAATTAATAATTTACCAGCCGGTTTTATATTCTGATTAAGCACAATAACTTAATGACAATAAATTTCATTTATATTCAACATTTAATCAGCATCAAATGTTTAAACAGGTTTTTAAACAATAAAAGCCAAACACATTTGAACATGTAAGCAGCAGCAAAGTGCCTATTTTCTTTGGTAACAATGAAGCCCTTTTCTTAACCAAAAATAATAACAACGATAAAATGAAATACAGTAGTGAAATATAATCGTGAAACGTAAGGTATATTCCAAGGAAGCTTGTGTTTCTCTCATTCACCTGGCTTCACAAGCTATGTCTTTCTTAATTTGCTTCAGCTGTTACGCGTTGTTATGGTTGCGACAATAGCGGAGTGATATAACAGTGATTTTGACTTGCCGAACTACATGTACAGTAGACAAAATGATGTACACCAGTTAGGATTGGAATTCTCTGCAAGTAACGGCAAGAAAAGACTTCTGAGCATTATTTAGATTTTTGTATAGTGTATCATCCTTTTGAAAGGATTGTATGGTTATATCGACATTGGTAGCAATAGAAAATTGAAAGGCTATAAACCAAGAAAAACAAAAAAATCATAACTTCAAACTAAAACAAAAGTACAGGAAAGAAATTGTAAAGTGATTGACCACGTGCTTAATGATGCAATCATTGTAAACCTAGGTCAATTTTTTGACTAAACCGGTGTATCTATTAGAGGGTTTTGGGCGCAGAGGATTTACCCCATAAAAAGTCTCTGGAATACCTCAAAAGTGTGCTTGGCTTTGGGTGGATTTTTCAAATCAAGAGCACAGATGATACCAACCAGAAGACAACAAGATTTTGCCAACGTGGGCAAACCTTTCAAGACTGGCTGGCCATCAGTCCCGATCCCGTAGGTCTCTTGAGACGTGAAGATCATCACCGGGTAGCGGAGATCCTCAGTGAAACCGCTAGTCTGTTTAAGGAGACAAATAATGTTTAAACTTGACAGTCTGTTTAATGTTTCAAGACCACCTTTTTAACCTTCAGATCAATGGTTTAATTATTTTCACACCAAGTACAATCTTGGAAAATACATTTGGTTCTCCAAATACCACATTCTGTATATTTACAAAGTCTTAAATCAGCGTCTGAGCTCAGCCAGCTGATGTCACTGATGATGTAAGCAGCAGAAGGGTCTATATACCGCTTTTCAAGACGCTGAAAGTTGCTTTACAAATTCATTATTCATTCACCGCATACTTGGTAGTGGTAAGCTACTATTGTAGCCACAGCTGCCCTGGGGTAGACTGACAGAAGCGAGGCTGCCAATCGGCCCCTCTAACCGCCACCTCACATTCACTCACACACCACATTCGCCAGGCTTCAAAGAGCAAAGGCAGTATGGCCTTATTTGCTAGCGTACCTAAATATCAGCTAAACGAAGGCACTGTGCACTTAAGAGCATGGAGCAGTGACTGGATGTGGTCATTGTTGTTTGGCTGATGGAAGCGAGTCCTTGGTCTTATTAGCTCTAACTTGTTGGCGATCGACAGGTGCCTTCAACAGCTGACTCAGTCCAGTGGTCACTGATCAAAAAGGCGCAAGACTGACGCCTTATGAGAAACATTACAGACGTGAAAACAGACCCTGTGTAAAGTGCTCAATCGTTTCCTGGATGTTGTACAGTGAAAACAATTAAATAACATTCTTTAAAAAGTTCCCTACATCATATTAATAAAGGCTGCATTTATTCTTAATTACCTCCACCAAGAAGTTGGCTGTAGGTCATGTTTTCACCGGGGTCTGTTTGTCTGTCTGTGACTAAGATACCTCAAAAACTGATCGATGGATTAAGATGAAAGAAGAAATTATAACATTTTGGAGGTGATCCGGATCACAAAATATTAAGCTGCCTTTCTTTTGCTTTTCTTGTTAAAAACATAAAATTCAATATTAATATGGAGGTAATTAATATACTTTTTTCCCCCCCAATATCACCCAAACTTACCACAAACCTACTTTTAGTAACATCAACGCACTTTAATTTTGACAATTCAAATGAAAAATACTTTAAATGATCTATACAAAATGGAAAACATGGTACCTGGTTATCACAAATAAGGTCAGCTTGGTTTTCCCCAATGTACGCCATGAGGCATCTCAGCAAAATTTCTCTCCTCTTTTCAACCGTTGAAGACGGATTCTATAAAACACATAGATTTCATTCAAATTTATTATAGACATGTTTCATCCCCCACCACCAACCAGGGACCCACAATAATTCACATTGTAAGTCTAAAATGTTCATACATTGTAAAAGTATATACCTGAACTCGATAATTAAAGGTGTCATCTTTTCACCGAGTGCGCCACCTTTTGAGTTGAATAGTGAGAACATCTTGGCTGTGTGTTTGCCCAGTTCTCAAATAAACGTTGGCTCCAGAGATATTCCAATAAGCCGCTGAAATTCTTGACAAATCTGCCGGCAAGTGTGTAGTAATGGTTTAAAAAAAAACAACTATGTAAATATACACTTAAATGCAACAACATTTTAGAGCCACACCTGAGATCAAGAAGAGTGGCAACATTGGATCCATCAGATAAAACTTCTTGCCTTTCATAGGCCGAAGGTTTGGGACATCCGGTAATTTATCACTTAGCCATTGTTTTTCTTCTCTTGAACTGTTAAAATTTATATATATATATATATATGAATAAAAAGAAAGAACAAAAAAAGTCATCCATATTTAAAAGTACAGCAAAATGAATTTTACCTGTATCATATCTTGGTCCACCGTCAGATCTTTTAGGTATCAGTGAGTCGCCAGGCTGCTAACAGAAGATATAAACTGTTAGACAGAAATATATTATAGAGAAATATACAGAAATATTTCAGATGGAAACAAAAATTTTGTGTGATCATCAACATTTCTGAAAGGACTTATTTTTTATAAAACCACAAAATACAAATGTTAGCTGTTACTACTGTGTACATTGTATTGACATACAATGTGAGGTACAATGTTCCCTTCCCAACTGACGCAGGGTTTCTTCAGTTTTCATCTGTACTCAGAAATGGAGTGTCGGACATTTCACTCTTTATCACACTTAGAAGCTCTTGGGATAAAGAGCGAAACGTCCGACACCTGTACGACTGAGAACCTACACAGACGCTCCCTCCCCAAGTTATTGCATTACCTAGAAAACATCACAGTGGATGGCGTTTGTCAAAATAATCTGATTTTCTTTACAACACGTATCATCTGCTGTATTCCTGTCTTTTTATTGCACACCATAAGTTTTTTCTGAGAGCTGATTTAACAAGTGAATTTCTCCGATGTGAGATCAATAAAGAATGATCTTATTTTAAGATAAGTCTTGACGAATGATAAATATTACAGCCCTAAATGTTTGACTCGATGCATAGTTCACCCTTACCGAATAATGTTTACTTAGAAACTTACAAAAAGGAGAGAAGCTACCTGAGGTTAGCACAGACATTAACTGATAACGCAGCACGTTTACGATACGTTTTTGTACAACTTTACGGTGATGCAGAGTGAACTGGAGATGATAAAGTGTGCGTTTGATGAGGGGAGAACAAGACATGAGTTCGCCCACTTTGGCTCACCTTGTGGTGTTCACTTAACACTGTTTGGGCCTCCGGTTCTGAGCTCGTTGAGCTAACGCTGTTGTGGCGTCAGATCCGAGTGCAATTTCGTTTCGCCTCCGCCTGATCTACACGTGCTCTGACTTTTTAGAGATATGTGAATATTCTCGTCTTTTATGAAGACCTCTCGGGACGAACAGACCCGTAAATGTGTGTTGTATAGACTTTAGTATGATCCTCTCTGTTCAGATAGTCCTCCCCAACACGCTAGCTTTCACGGCCACTTACAATGTTAAACCAAATTAATTCTCCAAATTGCCAACCAGACTCTCTGCCAATATTATTTGTATTTTTGGTATTTCGATTCAGTTTTATTGAAAACGTTTAACACATAAACGCAACAAAGTTTTCCAAAACATTTCTTTCTAACGACCAACAACATGTTAACATCGGCTAATGCTAGCTGAGAGCACGTATTTCGAACATAAGTAGTGCCACATTTTTGGCCAGATTTGACAAACATAATAACCACCGTTTTGCAGTAAAGGATACACCTACCTTGTCTTGTTCACCTGGAAAATCTTTCGAGCGACCGCGACGGCAAAGGCAGACTTCTGCTCAGGCTCCGAGATGCAGTGCTAGACTGGCTTGAACCGGTCTGAAAGCCAGCCTACAAACCCGCCCAATAAAGTTTGTTTTCGATCAACACATTATGTTTGTTTTGTCATTACAGGACCACCACTCTGATAAAATAAATACTTAAAGTGTTTTCACTTAAAGCAATAAAATCTGTATTGTACATGGTGCTATGAAAATGATATATAGCACTTAATTATCAACCAACATTTTAAAATAATACAAAATTAAGTATATAGTAATTACTTAAAATATTTTAAATCAAAGTTTGGTCTGCAGCACTTGTTACAGTGTATGGCTCCTGCTGCAGGTGGTGGGTCCACAGAAGGACGGCCTCATGGTTCTAACCGGGCCTGTTGGTCTCTCATAAGGGGCTTCTGAACCACTCTTTGTCTGACCCGTCACCTAGGACCTGTTTGCCATGGAAGACCCTACCAGGGGCACGAAGCCCCCGACAACAGAGCTCCAGGATCATTCAGGCTCAAACCCCTCCACCACGTTAAGGTGGCGGTTCCAGGAGGGGATTCCATTGTTATTATTGAATGCCAGTATTTATATGCACTATATTAATCTAACCATTCTCTGCTCCTCAGTGCAGTGTTCTCGCTTGTTCCATGTGCTGCCGTAAGACTGAAACAGTTTTTTTTTGTCTTCTTTCTGTTTGTTCTCTTTTATCTCTCTTTCTGCCATTTGTTCAGCGTTGAAGGTCACACCAGTGTTTCCTCATTAACTCACCTTGCTGCGCCGGAGAGAGCTGCTGTTCCTTAAGCAAGATGTCCATGTTACGTTTTGTCTTCTGATGTTTGCGTGTTTAACCTTTGTGTGTACAGTGCCTCGCTTCATATTAGGGATGCACTGATCCCAAAATGGTATCAGATATCGGAGCAGATATCGTGTATCGGCTGCAAATATTTGATACTGAACCAATTACTGTTTTGGCTCTGAACATTTAAAAAACACAACTTTCACCAACTAAATGTGAATATGGGCATGCTGTATGTCACTGTGAACCATGTCATCGCAGAGTTAGTTTTAACATCCGCAAATGTATTTTTCAGCGCCGCGCAAAATGCAGTGGCTAGCAACAGTATGCTAATGCTAACGGCAACTAATGAAAGCTGGGACAGAAATCATGATTGGATCACCTAATCTAATAAAATACCCACTGCTGGAGCATCTTTTTTGCAAGAAAAGAGGTACATTCACTTTTTTCACTCTCAGCAGCCCTTTTAATAAAGTCTCTTGGTATCGGTTAATATTGGCAGCAAAAAAACTGGATCGGTGCGTCTCTACCTTATATGATTTCTCTAATATTACCATATTAAAAGAGTTGGTTTAGGGCACCTAAATACATAGCTCATCCCACAAAATGGGGAAAACTTAACATTATGTGATTTAGCATTTCGCTCAGATGACACTTTTACATACTATCTATTAGCTGCAGTAAAAACTCAGAAGGCCTGGTACATTCAGTGCTCATTTCAACCATGCGTTTTCATACGTTCTCAGCATTGAATTAATTTGAACTAAAAATCTTCGCAAGTGATCAGACAAAAGGTATAAATAAGTTGGCAACATAAAACCTGAAATGTTCCAGTGCGGCTTTAATGTTTAATGTGCCCTTATCTAACGTGTGCGTGAGTCTTTCTTTTATTTTTAGAACGTCATTGTTACTGTGTGCACAACATCATGTAAAAGAATCCATCCATCCATTTTCTTCCGCTTTATCCGGGGCCGGGTCGCGGGGGCAGCAGTCTCAGCAGAGAGGCCCAGACTTCCCGATCCATTCCACGCACACCTCCTCCAGCTGTTCTGGGGGGACCCCGAGACGACACCAGGCCAGCTCGGAGACATAGTCCCACCAGCGTGTCCTGGGCCTTCCACGAGGCCTCCTCCCAATAGGACATGCCTGGAGCACCTCCCGAGGGAGGCGGTCAAGAGGCATCCGGAACAGATGCCCTAGCCACCTCAGCTGGCTCCTTTCGACGTGGAGGAGCAGTGACTCTACTCCAAGCTCCTCCCGGGTAACTGAGCTCCTCACCCGATCTCGGAGGGTGCGCCCAGCCACCCTGCGAAGGAAACTCATTTCGGCCGCTTGTATCCGCGATCTTGTCCTTTCGGTCATTACCCAAATCTCATGACCATAGGTGAGGGTGGGAACGTAGATCGATCGGTAAATCGAGAGCCTTGTATATGTATAAGAATCCACTTGGTAATGTAGCCTATTGGTGTATCTTTGATTATTACAAATCAAAGATACCCCCCCCCCCTTCAGTGCAAAGAAAAGGCCGTTTCTGCAGCAGACCTAGTGTTAGTATTTCCCTCCAGTGCTGTCTCACTGTGAGTCCAACATCCATATTCAAATCACGCTCCTGGCTCCTCTCAAAGGTGTTTCCTCAGACCTGCGCCCAATCAGGCCAGACGGGAGCAGCACAGATCAATACGACAGAGAGAGAGAGAGAGAGTGAGAGTGAGAGAGAGAGAGAGAGAGAGAGAGAGAGAGAGAGAGTGAGAGAGAGATGAGAGATCAAGATGATTGCAGTCAGAAAATAGCAGGCCATGATTAATGGGTTGTCACTTTACAGAACAGCAACATACAACAATAACCTTCTAATAGACCCAATAATGGAACGAAATGTTATTATTCTGGCAGGTTTCATTACACCTCCCATATTATGCTAAATTTAATGATTCTTGCACCTTGAAAACACTACTGTAAGAGAATGGAATGATGGTGTTAAAAAGTGTAATAACAGGATTATTATGGTCACCAGGAAACATGGTTATGGTTTTCTTTGATAGCAATTGTGACACATTAGTGCAAGATACATTATTCATGTATATAAGAACAATGCTTTTTCCATCCTATTTCTCTGTCATTACTGCAACCAAAGTTTGTTTCACATTTGTTAAAGTAAATGTGTCCTAAGGCAATGAACTGATTAACCCAGTAGACTTTTGACTTCTTTCTCCTCCACAAAAAAATCCTTAACAGAGCATCAAACTGTTAGCACGATGTTGCTAATAGCTGTACTGTACTTCTCCTTCTGATAGATTTAATATCCAAGTGTTCCCATCTGAAAATGGCTAAATCGTTAAATCGTGTCTGCCACTCCATGTCCGCCTGACGAGCGCCGTGCTGCCGATAACAGCGTTTCAGACGCTCCGTAGCGACTATTTTCAAAAATGACACCAGCGTAACCCAGCCAGCAACTTTCTAACGGTCTCTGCTGCTTTACGAAGGCCGCGCGTTGTGTTTTTGTTGTGCGCGACGGAGTTTTCTTCTCCAAAACAAAGTTTCCCCAGTCTTTTTCTCTCTTCTCTCACGCTAAGCCATGCGCTGAGCCGCTGCCGCTGCTGCAAGCATTTAACTCCGCCCCTTTCCCCTTGAGTCTCCATGGAGACGGTTGTCAATCACAGCTGAGCTCGAGGATGATTAAACTGAAGGCTTATTAAGAAGTTTTACTTTTGAGAGCAGACAAAGAATATTTAAAACAGAAATAACAATTCTATTTTTAATGGGCCTTATTGTAGGCTATATTATGAATCTAAATATTAATGAACAGGACTCTGAGCAGTTTTCCTTATATGAAAGATCAGGAGACCTTTAGCATTTCCAATAAAATGGATAACAATTGTAATCGTCCAACCTGAGGAAAAGAAATCGAGATTTAATTTTTTGGCT
Organism: Proterorhinus semilunaris; assembly: GCA_021464625.1. NCBI lineage: Eukaryota > Metazoa > Chordata > Actinopteri > Gobiiformes > Gobiidae > Proterorhinus > Proterorhinus semilunaris. The sequence goes on along the minus strand of CM038347.1, from coordinate 27,686,465 downwards.
ATATCGCCCAGCCCTAATATATAATCAGAGCAACTAATCAGAGTCTAATATCCTCCTCATCTTGCAAACTAAGAGGGGCTTTAAGGAGGGGAGGAATTTGCTTGCTTACATTCACATTTCAATCTATTTCTCCTCACTTTGAGAAATAGAGGAGAACATTTACAGACTATCAGCACAGAGCATACTGTAGGATCAAAGTTTGGTTCACAAAGTGAGGTTTGGGGTCCATTGGGGAGGTGAGGACAGTACAACACGAGATGAAAAAAAAAAAATCCTGGAGTGGTGCTTTGTTTCTGATTTGCGCACATGTTTTCTAAATCCCGCATTTTCAGTTTGCTCCCTCTTCTGCGTTGCCCATACTCTAGTAAACGTGAAATAGACATAGTTTCTAAACAGTCTAACCACCTTTACCAAACCTTTCTCTGAACGTGTCCGTGGTCAAACTCTCTTCCTCGCACAGATTGCCATGTTTGCTGATACACATCTTTTAAAATGTTCTTTATTTTTGCCTTGGTGACCGGAGCACACAAGAGAAAAAAAAGCGTACTTGCTTCTTTTCGTATACTGTATCACACACTTGTATTTAAGACACACACGTTAGTTCATGTTACCATATAATACTGTAATGGTGGACTGCAACGCCCGTGACTTCCCTCGCTACGACATCCCTCCAATATGCCGATCAGTAATCGACAGGCCAATTGTCTATCTCTAAAACGCGGTTCTAATAATGCGCTGTTTTCACGTTGGCCATCTGTCTATGGAAGGAAGCAGTGAGTCAGGCCTATTTATAACCATGTGTCCCATTTAGTTCTGACTGTGAGCAGCACAAAATAATCCTTTTATTTACACAGAGAAGGCCCCGAGCGGTGTGTGCCTTTAAAGATGGCCGCCGTCTTCTTTCTCCGAGAGGAGAGAGGCAGCCAGGGAGGAACAGCTGACAGATGGACTCAGCACAAAAGACAGAGTTTAGCAGGGGAAATATATGAATTATTAGTAAGAACAGAAAGGCTTCTGAGAGGGATGCCGGGTGTTTGTGCCTCTGAAGATTTTGGACGGAATCTGAAGATGAGTTTTTTAATAGAAACGGAATTGGACGGGGAGCCAATGAGAGACTGCATGGAAGGATGGTGTACAGTTGACTTGGGTTTCTATATGTTGTAACTAAAGACATGGACAAAACCAGGACTAAAACCAGGCGTAAACCCAGACTAATTTTACTTAACCAGGACTTAACATGGACTTGCCAGGTTTAAACATCTAGGATTCTGTGCTTACATGGAGCAGACGTTGCAATAACTCCAGCTACTTTGGCTTTAGCTTTGGTCATAAACAGATTGCTGTCTATGTACATTCAGATGTTATTCCCATATTATCAGTTTATTAGCACTAGATTAAACCCACTGCTAATCAAAGACAATAATAATTGATTACTCAAACAAACCAAAAAATTATCTGTCAAACATCAAACAATCTGTATATTTTTCCCCACTAGTATTTTAGTAATAAGAAAAATAGTTTCCATTAGAGCTTTCTCTGTTGTGAGGCTAATTCCAAACAACAAAGAAATGGAGACAAGTCAGTCTAGAGAACTGTGTTTAAGGAGCTGAACGTCAATCACAGTAATTAGGGCTGCACAGAAACTACAGTACAATACAGTGCAGTTCAGAGTGGGTCTATACTGCGAGGAATAATGGGCAAATTAAGCCCATGGACAAGATCATTGTGCATCTCAAGTTTTCACTTGGAGGATACTTTCCGCTTTATTTACTTTATTTATGTTTTTGGGGGGAGCCCTCGAAGACGCTGTCAAAAAGGGGGATCAATGGTGGACGAACTTGGAGGGATTTTCCACTAAAACAGGCATTGCAGGCTACAGTGTTGTGTGACTACAGTCCCCGGCTACCACTCTGACAAACACTGCGTAATATTTATTATTGTACAGAACAGAATAACACCCCCCGCCTTAGCCAAGCACATTTTCTCCAGTTCAGCTTTACCCAAATCTAAAAGCTTCCCCAGTGGAGTTTACAGCCTATAGGCCAGCGTAACGCCTCATTTGAAAGGCCTACCAAACTGATCTAAGCTTTTCGCTCATGTCGCTGCACTGTCGTCACTTTTGTGTGTGTCACGTTTTAGTGGCATTTTTGTCGCCTTTTCGACACATGTTTTGTTGCTTTTTTCGTCCCTTTTTTTTTGTCACCTGTTTTTTTTTCTCGTTTTTGTCGCTGTTTTGATGCTTTAGTTTTTTGGCTGTGTTTTTATCCTCATTTACGTCTCGTTTTTGTTGCTCTTTTGATGCTTTTTCAAAAAGCTTTTAGATTTGGGTCAAACTGGAGAAAATGTGCTCGGTTCAGGTAGGGGTTAAGAGGCTAAACGATACCACTGTGGTATTGGGGGAAAAAAAGTTTTGGTACGACTGGGATCAAAAAGTATCAAACGCAAGTACCAAAAAATATTATATCTTTAGAGACTGACCACTATTTTAGTAAAGGTTTCTGAATAAGTACCATTCAGGTATTGGTATCATAAACCAAGTACTGGTAAAGTACCGGTATCTAAAACGGTACCCAGCCCTAGCAAGCGGTGTTTTCACAAACGGCTAGCATCAACCAATCGTAGCTTAGCATTAGCCACCGTTGGCTAACCTGCAAAGTTTGTGGCGTCTTTTAGCTGCTCCATCCCTCTCGTTTTTGGCTTCGTACTTCTGTAAAATGTCCTGAACTCCACCAAGAAGTGGTATTTGTCCACAGTGTTCACTTTGCCTCCCCTGGCTTTATTTATCTGCGGCCTCCATATATAGCCTAAGTGGTGTGTGTCTCACCTTTCACCCATGGGACCGCCCAGAACGACATAGAGTACTACTTGTAATGGAAAAAAGCAGAGTGAAGTCGGGTTCCGCGTCCCGAACTGTGCAATGTGGACATGGAGCTTTTGGCGTTTAAACCGAGATGCCATAGATGTCATGGAGGGAGAGTTGAACAGAGTTTTGACACACAAACGCCACAAAGACGCCACTTATGGGAGAGAACACGTCCAAAACTAAAGCACATGCAGAGACTCTCCTCTTTGTTCCAACACGCACCCAAAATGCCTATGCATGACGCGGCCTGTTTATTTACCCATAATTCCTTGCTCTAGCCTTGTCGTCCGCCTCAAGTCTGACGCCACGGCCCTGCGCTCCTTTTGAAGACGGCACCCGCAGCCTCTGAACACGCCCTAAACCGACCTAAATCCACGCATTTCATTTCCCATAATTTCATGCCGATAGCAGAAACATGGCGTCGCTCTCTGTGATTCGCTGCCAACCTCCCGCTGGGCCACGTCAAGCAGAGACAGAATGGGGCACGCTGAAAATGTCGGGGCTTAAAATGGAGAAGTTTCGGGTTTTTTTAAGTGTTAAAATTGTGTGAAAATCGTCTGAATTGAATTCGTCCTTAATCGAGCCAGATTAATTGCAAGGAATGTTAGAAGCAGACATGTACCTCTACACCAGGGTCCCCTCTACGGCCGGGACGCCGCGAAAGATTTAGAATCTCACGGTGACTTCTCTGGTCAAATGAAGGTAAAATAAATAAGTAAATCCCCGTTGTGCCCATTAATCATGTTTACTGGGGTTAAAAGATATTGCTGGATATGAAGAAAAATATGAACAAATTCAAACCCGGGCAGGATGATATGGCAAACAAAAAATTAAATTCAACAATAAAAAAATAAAATAAATACAATTAGCTGATTCATGAATAATTTTATCCAAAACTCAAATAATAACAAAATCTTGCCCTGAGTTTCATTTAACACGCAGAAATCTTTTATTGTCACCAAACTCGAACTGCACTGTGCTGTTCTGTAAACTTGTTTCCGATACCAGTTTTTCCCATCAGATACCGATACTTGGGTTCAGAATAGTCGCCAATAACGAGTACCAGTCCGATACCACAGCAAGTGTAAAATAAAAAAAAAACATGAACAAAGCCTGTAAAAATATGTCAACACCTAAAGCACATGGCTCATTAGTGACCAAAGTCTCTGCACTGCGATTTATGCTGCTTGATTCTACGCTGGCAAAAATAAAGATAACACAGATGTGATTATTAGGGGTTTTATCGCCTGCATAGCCCAACAAACACAATTTGGTATCAGATAGGTTTGGGTTTAAGTACGCGCCGATACCGATACCAGGAAAATCTGTGCTACCGGCATAAAAGCCGAAACCAGTATTAGTATCAGAACAAACCTACTGTAAACCTGACGAATATAAAGTCCCATGATGATTATTGAGATTGACCAAAGTAGAGATTGCATTTTCAATTACATTTCAATAAGCCTTCATCTAAAACCTATTTTTCAATATATACCCAGCCCTTCTCCTAAACGCCTGTGTACATTTGCTGCTCGTATGGTACGTACTGCACCTTCCACAGCTGTTGTTCCAGATGAGATGATGATGAAATCATATGCAGCCTCACACCTGCTTTACCTCAGCATCTCTGTAAACCTCCAGTTCATTGCACAGCATCAAACAGCCACTTCGTTCCTTAAATGAATAACACGCAGCACAAACACAAGAATATTTCTCTCTAAATCCAATGTTTTCATTCAGAGCAGCGTGGAGGCATACTGGAGGCATATCCGTTTGCATGTTCACTGTGTTCTAACTTCCTCCATTAATTTAAAACTAATCCACACCATCCTCTCCATCTCCTCTCCATAAGTGTCGACAGGCTCTTTGTCGGCGTGATTTTGGTCTGATTGCAATCGTTTTTGTGGGTCTTGGGTGTAAGCGCCACGGTCACTCTTCGCTCATGCATTTCGGTCTCGAGTGACAGAAATATGAAATGTCTGCTGCTAGTTTGTTTTCTGGAGTCTCCCGTTACTTCCGCTCCCCTTCACGTTTTAAAACGGTGTGATGCCTGTTGTCATTAAGCCTGGATTAGTGACACAGGCTGAAGTGCAGGGTGTTTGTGGTTTATTCACGCTCTTCTGTTCCCTGTGATGAGAGGAATTACTGTCCGGGTTTGGTCTCAGCTGTAAGTCACACTTCCCCCTCGCTGTTACGTAACGACTCTTTATCTGCGCTCATGTCTACAGGGCGAGCAAGACTGAGTCACGGCAAACGCAACAAACTACACATCCTTTACAGAAGTTTACTGGTTTACTTCAAGGGGCAGTAAAGGAAGTAGTAGTGCATTTTATAGTAGACATAAATGGCATACAAATCTTACTTCATTGAACCAACTTTGAGGTTTTAGTTTAACATTTAACCAGTCACTTGCATGGGAATAAAGACATTGTCTAAGATACGCAATATTAATATTTATGCATCAATTATTCAGATTTCATTGTCACAAATATAGGCTGTTGTGGTCATTTTTACACAAATACATTACTTATAATATGAAAACATTTATGTGACATTCACTTATATTTATGTCAATAATCTACAGCAGGGATTCCCAACCAGGGGTACGGGGATCCCTGGGCGTACTTGAGCGCTTAGCTGGGGGTACTTGGAATGATTTCAAATTGAAAAACAGGTGTAACCTAAGTCAAATTTAAAAACTAATTTGAGAGTATTGTAGATTAATTTAGAAAACAGCTGTCAACTAAACACTGAATAATCAGAGTTTAGTTGATCACTTGGATCACATTTCAGATAGGGGGTACTCGGATTATAAATTAACAATTCAAGGGCTACACAAAACAAAAAAGGTTGGGTACCACTGCAGAACATATCGCTTGCCTATTTGAGTATACTCTCATTTTATACATTTTCGAACTAGCTAGCTCACAAGCTTACAAATACAAATACAACAGTAAAGTAACTGACATTAGCGTTTGCACATAAATATTGCAAAGCATAGTTTGTCCCGTGATCTGAAAGGGGCCACTATATTGACCTGAGCTGCATTAGTGTTGTTATGTCCTGCTTTTTAAAAACAACTGGACCCTTGGGAACAATAAAATGAAAGTTATGGTTATGTACAGGACTTGCAACACTATCATCTTCGTCTGTCGAGGTCTATTCACCTCAGTTTTAATAAAGCCGTATCCAAAAGATTCGATTACATGTCTTAGCAGTATTAGAGCCTGTGTTCAGATGGGTCCCCTCTGACATGCAGCCATAGAGACGCCCATGACTGCATATGTTTACCACACAGCACAAAGCACAGGGACGAGTACATAAGAGAGAGACAAGCATCCTCCCAGTCCAGTTGTACATTTTTACCATTCATTGACGGATAATACGAGTTTCCTACCATGTCTGCGGACTGATAAAGGGCTTTCCCCGAAGATCAGTGGACAGAAATATGAGACAGCAGTCATTGGGTCAAACATGGAAAAGTGGGAGAACAGGTAAAGTGCTCAGATATATTGTTTAGTGGCAGTTTTGAATTAATATATCAACCACTACCAAATAAAGGCTTTTATCAGTCAAGATAAGATAAGACTGTATTGGCTGAGGCATTGAAATCTGAAACTTTTGTACTCTGCTTCTCTTTCACTGCATCTGTAAAAGGAAGATACAATAGTATGTCCAAACATCAACCTGTTCAAATATAAATACAAACAAATGACTTTTGAAATATACAGACAAGAAGAAATGCGTTGCCACTAGGGGGAGCAGTAGGATCAATTATGTGTATTTGTTCCTCTATAATCAAGGAAGAGTGTTGCTGCTTGGAACGGTTGTCATTCTATTGCTCAAATTTACAAATGGAGAATTAGGGTTGGCAGGTTATGGATCTGTTGAGAGGAATCCTCCCAACGGGCTCAAAACCTTGTCCTTTAATGCACCACTCAGCATAGGAACATCATCTACAAAATCAGCTGTTAGGGCAGCTGTGTGGGGGTTTGTTGAAGGGGAGCTACTGCCCTCTTCAACTGGCCCGCTCTACACTCTGGCTTTTTAATGCACCACACTATGCAGGGCTTACATCATACTTCACATATAACTCAATTAAATATATATATAATATTAATGATAATGATGATGATAATTAAACCCAAATTAAAATTATACTGAGAATGGTAATGACAACTGGGATGTAGCAAGATCTCGGAGTATAAAATCTATTAATGTACCTTTATAACATTAGTAACTCTCGGTAATCACGGGAAAAAATCTGAAAGAAATATATTAAGGATCACATTTTTTTACTTGCTTTGTATTAGACATCGTACATGAAACGAGATCGTTGTGCTTCGTTTCAATTAATTATATAAACAGTTCATATATTTTTTTGTAAGTTTGTAAGTTGGTCTGTGCTAATGTAGCTGCTGAAATGTTTCAAATTCTCTTTGGATGAGGTCTCTTTGATGTTTTGTTCCTTCCTGAAATGTACTTTTTTTATTTATTGCACTTGGGGGTGGGGGCACTCATAAGCTTTTTGCTTCAGCCCACTCCTTTTGAGCACAATGTATACTGCTCAAATAAACAAATAAACGAAGATACCATTTCATGTTGAGTATCTCAATTTGGACTATTTGAAGTTGAGTCCAATGTATGTGTAGCTATGAATAATTTGGTGGGGATAATAAAAACACAGGCAAAAATACTGATAAATAAGATCTATTTTATTTGTACAACAAGGTCTACTGACTGCTGGTCACATGATTCATGTGGCAGAAAATATGCCAACGTGCAGATGCAAACTCAGGTCACCGTTTCAAAGTCAAGAAAGCACCCGGGCGAGCTAAACCTTCAAGTGTCTGCTTCATGCTTTCGATTTCAGACCGGCTGAAGGTGGGCTGGTTGAATCACATTTTATTTTTGATCTACTTTATGCATGCCCTTCTAAGTTTTAAAGTGTTTATAGTTTATTATTTACGTTTTATGTTTCATGCTGCATGATTGCTCTGAAGAAACTTCCTACTTTGTGAACCTGTTCAATGTCTATAAAACCAATTATGATTCTGAATCTGTCGGATTATTAACAAGGAAAAGCTTTCGGTTTCTATACATTTGGATGGTGAGGGAAATGTTTTACTTCAGTGCCAAGTACGAAGTACAGTTTCTTTAAGACCGAGTGTGTTCTCAGAAAAGATCCAACAAATTACATATAAAGCATGTGATCATTGAACAGGACGCATATAAGGTGCTATTTAGCCATTTAGCTTTTTACAGCAACTTTTCTGGGATTGATTGTGGCTCCAGGTCTACACCTATACAAATACAGAGCAGCTGAATATTTTTCATTTTTAAGATAATCACTGCAAACTTCGAAACCCCCCCAAATTACACCATGTCTGAGAGGGAGCTGTTTTGGCCTGGGTGCAGCAGTCGCAGAGGGAGCAGAGCATTTTTCTCTGTCTCGCCGTGACACTTGGACCCGCTAAATCACCATTTCCAATTTCCGAGGCGGCGAACCATTTAGAGTTAGTAATACAGGCTCCCCCAGACCGGTTCAATCTGAGACATAGGCCAACACCGCAGAGGACACAATAGTCATTCTGTTCCAACCGAGCACACTGGCAGCACTGGGCGCGTGGAAAGATTACAATTCCAAACATCCTCTAAAAGTTGCACTGTTTACAAGTACAAGTGAGTGATTCTTCAACTTTTCACGCCACATATCGTCAAAACGTTTGTTTCTGTCCAGTGGCATTTTAGAATGTCTTCCTCTGGGGTCTCGAGATAGTGAAGAGGACAGGGAGTGGAGGTTAATGGCTCTGCTGCTGCAAGGGAGGAGTAGAGCTGAAATGATACGGCGGCGTAGTGTGGCAGTGGTGTAGCCCCGGGGCTCCGAGCAAAAAGTCACGGGGGTCCTATATTGTATTGCATTGAGGCTGCTAGATACAGTAAGCCTAATAGACTAGAAACCAATTCCATCATAAATCAATGCTTTAG